>JABWDB010000004.1:21453156-22906312 GCA_019614645.1 Stratiolaelaps scimitus
AGATGACACAGCAGGAGCAAGCCACAGTAAACGTTCAATCAAGTAATCGTCGAGCTGGTTTAATAGACTAATTAACATAGGGAATAATGACAAATGACAGAGATTGGTCTACTTATATCTGATAAATGGGTCAAGTTGATGCTATGAATAAAGCTGTCAGTGTTGCGTAGCGAGCCGGCCTTAAGGATAAGACCATTTGGGTGCCGCGAACTCGCCCACCCTAATGAACTTCACGGCCGAAACAGAGAGGGATGGAGAGAGAGAGAGTGGAGAACAATAGGAGCTCATGTGTCTGTGCTCTTGAAGACGTGGGATGATGATATAATGATAATAATAGAAACGGGAAGTGGTAGCGACGACTTATCTGCATGTGTAGCTGGGTTATGAAGCATACATGACATCGTATATATGAATCTAGTATATATATATACAAAAAATATGACAACGTATTATGATAATAATATAATAATAATAATAATACTGAGTGAAAAATGATTGATCCTTGTTTACTTTTCTGCGAAGTCTACTTTTTCTCCAACAAAGCGAATAGATAGCGATAGCTAGTGCCGATCTATATATATATATATATATATATATATATTGCAGAGTTGTTCAGTCAGAGTGAGAAAGATTAGCATCGGGGTCGACCTCCTCCGTCGCTGTACTCAATGCACCTTAGCGGAATCTGCTAGTGTTAACTGCACCAAAGGTTGCTCAGAGATCTGCCGCAACGTTCAGCAACATGGACAGAGGCGGAAGTAGCACAGAACCTTGGATGCGTTCATCATGTACAAATAATTGCAACACCTACATATATATATATATATATATGTAGCATGCGTAGTCAAGGACGTCGTTGATAAGAGCGCTACAAAGGATCTCCACAGTTGACGAATGACTCAGTGCTCGTAAGGAAGAACGATTAACTCATCACCGAGTCAGTTCAACAGACGAGTACACATCTGATTGAGGGCATACAAACTGTGGCGAAGAAAAGTCGATCAACCGCTGTAAATTTTGAGTATGTATAACGTGTCCCCGTTGCGGCATGTTCGAATTGATCTTGATCTTGTTGGCTCATTCGCGAGCAGCTGCCGATCTCAGGCAACAACTCAGGCGCAACAGAACATCATATTTATGCCTATTATCATTGAGGCAGTATGCTTATATCGGTGCTGGTTGAACATGGTTGATCGACTTCCGTTTGATGGTATGAATGACGAATTTAAACCATATTATAAATGCATATTATTGAACTGAGCCCGAAGAATTGAACCGAGTTAGCTATTTACACACACACATATATATATATAGCCGGAACCCGCGATCATCTCACCCATTTGCACCACAACATGCCGATAACAGTTCACACGCATACGGTTGATATACAAGAATCGAAAGTTCGCTCAGAGGTTTTCAGTAAAAGCGCCTACTCCTACTAGCCCATAAAAATAATGACACATGAACCACACATATTAAACCCACACACACACACACACAGACACACGCAAACACACTCGGCTAGCAGGGACATATCATAGGACGACGACGATGATGAGACATAGGAAATGAGAGATTATGTGAATCTTATAAATAAATGAACTATGATGAAGTAAATAAAATAATGTGTAGTGATGTATTCGCAGACGGAGACGATGACGAACCGAGCGACAACGACTAATTAATTAGCCCCTCCTTCTCTCGCCCGCTCGCTCTTTTCTCGTTAACTCACAATGAATAAGCATCTGTTCTGATCCAATTCTCGCAGCAGTAAAACAAGTACGGTTCCAGTCTTGTCACGTTACAAGCTGAGGATAACAACAATCACAGAACTCAACAGCGATTATCAATCATCGCATATAAGCGATAGAAAATCGAGAGAGAGAGAGAAAGAAAGAGACAGAATCGACAAAACGGATGGCGAAGAAATCAGGAACGATCAACTGAAAATTAAATAAATATGACGACAAACTATGATATATATATATATGGAGATTGCTTTATTTTCATTTAAGATCGACTACTAACTTATTTGCAATGCTGGCTTATCAATACTACGTAGGGCTGGCAATGTTCAACAAGCTCCTGGCGTAAGTAAGTAGTTGCTCTGACTAGCGATGTCAGTGGTGAGGTGGGTGTGACAAAATCTGTATATTGAAATCTCTACTAATGAACATATGCCATCTCTTATCCAAAGTAAAATCGTGCTTGAGTAATGAATCACATTAGATAACTTGCGAGCATCAAATTTATTATATATATATATCTATAGGCACGAGTCAAAAAGCGTACATATAATATATACATATTTTCACCGTCTTTCTAAATCTAAGTGTATTTTGTCCCGACATCAGCCGAAGCGAAAAGTACAATATCTCAGTAGATTTTTTGTTTGTTTCAAAATGGACTCGGTCAGGCAAACTTAGCTCTTGTGCTGGGCGCCACAATGCCCGCCAGCTATACCAGCTCCTTACTACGATCTCTCTGTCTTTTCCGTGTCTTTTTTTCTTAACCAATATTTCCATAGCGGCGATGTCTTGCTCAATGGCAAATCGCTTCGTTCATACTAAAGTGGTTCCCACCTTCATACGAAATCTAGCGATATCTCTCCTATTGTTCACCGTGACACACACACCGCCTGTGGTGGTCAAACGAAAATTTTTGGGTCGACTTTCCGGCATTAGAGATTTAACGTCGACGGTACAGGACCGAATCACTTCATAAGATGGACAACCCCTTTTTTTGAATGCAAATCTGCATCGGCGTGGATCGAACCCATGTCTGAGGTGGTCAAGCTAGTCTGTGAGAAAGATTTCCAACTCTCATGCCGTCCGTGGACTGAGTTTGAGCAAGCCATCATTGCAAAGCTTGTACACCTACTGCTTACTGTACATCTTACGGCGTACGATTATAATCAATATACCACATAGAATAAAGCAACCGTACCTACTAAACATTTTTGGGTGGCATTTATTCTAACTACGACTGTATGTAATAGAATAAGGTGGTTTCTCCAAACAGTTCCCGTCGAGCCTTAGGGGTAAGTGAGATGACTATCGATATGAGTCTCTTTTCTTATCTGTCCTTGTTCACTATGTGTTAGTGTCCGTATCTCTCCATCTCTCTCGCTCTCTCCTGGTGTGCGCTCGGCTTTGGTCGTCGTTCGAGTTTGCAGCGCAAACATAAGGTCGAATGAAAACTGAACGAGTGCCGTTTCGACCACGACGTCGCTCTCCAGGGTACCTCCCCAAGTGAAGATGTTGTTGTCTTTGGAGGGACGAGCAAACGACATCCGTCTGCCACGAGCGTTTTCGGGTCACGAACTCAAATTGAACTGAACTTGATCCGAACTCGGTCGGGCGAACCGCAAGGATCCATCTGTTGGCTGTGTGTCGCAGACACACAGCCAGCTTCGGTCCCTGAAAACCGTTGGTATTGCCATTGTGTTTTGTACAGTTGCAACCAGCTTTCCATACGAGCCCGGCCGAGTAACAAGCGACGGTGTAAGCTACTAGCTGCGACTATACGAAGATCGATATGGAACACGAAATGGAGTTTGTCTTTCGTTGCACAGTAAAGCATACACAACGCAGAGCGCACACACGAATCGGTATCGATGAACGGTGGCATATATTTATTCAAACGCGGTTTCCTGCTCGAGTACGTAGCGTTGTTCGTTCTGGTCCACGGTCGAAACCATATCTTGTGCATGCTATGTACATCGCGGTCGCTCGAGGTCGACAGTTGTCGAGAGGGAGACACGCGTAACTGCCTATAATTGATTTAGCTCTCCGCTAATAGTGAGGCTGAAGAATCGACATTTTCATCATTGCGCAGCCGGGTTGCGTCAACTTGTCGGTCCTAGCTACGAAACGGCATTAAGTATGCAAAAGATAGATGCACAATGTGTTGACTTTTGGGGAAAAGCAATCGTCTTCTGGCCGATCGTATTCGTGCTGGGACACAATTGTGTGGACACGATTGACAGAACGCTCGGCAAAATCCGTGGTTTAACGTAAAAGAAAATCATATTCTAAAAGTAGGGTTTCTGGTCGTTTGCCCGTGAGCGTATCTGACACATCCGCTGGAATGATCCACATTGTTTCATCTCACTTAGTCGTCCGTACCGTTCGTTGGCTGTAGCAAAACTTTAACTCGCATTTAATTCCAGTGACCAAAATCAACCCCATTGCCGGAAGTACTGGCAAGATTGTCTACTTCAAGATTGTGAGATTGGCTACCTAACGGATAAATCGCATCGGTGGCGTAACTTCCGTAATAGCAGAGATCCGTCAAATGGCCGTAATGTATTTTTGAGTGAAGTGACGACGTACATCTGCCTATATGTGAACGCTTTGGTGGCCGAAGAAATAATTGGGTATATTGTGCTGATTCACACGAGTATAAGATGAGATTCCCGTAAAGCGCTAAGCCGCGAGCGTCAACAGTCTTGGAGACGCTTTTTGACGGATGAGTTTGCCTTTAGAAGTGCTTCAGAAGGGAAGGCAATCTTCGATGTTTATAGGCGGCACAGACTACCATCACGCGAAACATCACTTTTCATAATATATATATATATATATATATATATCACTGCTAATATTCTTCTCAGCTTAGATACCGATATGTAAGTTAAGTGGCTATGTTTGTTCACAGTTGTTGCTGATGCGGCTATCGAAAATGTTTTTATTTCGTTCGTATTTCGAGGTACTATCACTACTACCACTGCTACTGCTACGACCCCTTTGCTATCACCATCCTGTAGGAACAGCAGCACCACCAGCAAACCTTCTGGTCGATGAAGGGTCGATGAGGACCCTTGAGACGATGGGCGCGAACGTAAGCCTTTCCCGGTTTGAACTTTGTCGGAGCTTGGTGAAGCTTGCCAACGGGGATTAGGTTAAGACCCGCGCTATAGCCGCTGAGGTAACGCCGGTCAGAGGTACACATCGGAAGCGCATCGCACACACCTAGAACGGCTGGCTGTGCTGCTGGCAAAAGCAAGCTCTTCGATGTCCTTGCCGGTTCCACAACACGGTCAGACACATACACGCACACATATGCCCACAACTCTAAAGGGTTTCTCAAATGCGCGCAGAGCAATAGCGGAATCAAGGGCGAGATTGCAGTGAAGCCGCTCTAATTTATCCATACCGTAAAGGCGACTACTCGCGATAATCAACAATTTGAAACCATTGGACTGCCAATCGCGAGAACACAACCGCACAGAACGGCTCTGATTGGGATAAGACTGACTATCGCCCACCCTGGCAACGAAGCAAGAATCAAATCCGAATCCAAAAGAAAGCGCAAAATTGAGAACGATAGAGGGAAATTGAGAGAAAAGACAACTTCTTTGACGGCTAAAATAAACTTTGGACGATTCCTCATGGTCCAGTTCCACGGAGTGTCCATGAGTGTCTATAACCGATCAGCTCTGTCGCTTTGTCGTTGACAGACACCTTTTGATGCAACGATGCTTTCAATTTCATATTTCGTTGGGATTCTTTTCTTCTATCGTTTCGTTTTGTAGCGAAAGCTACGCGGGAAACCATTTTCTGGTGGATTTGATCATATGAGTTACAAAGAATTCGCGAAGGAACAAAGAGAGGTATATTTAATTTCGCCTGCGGGCATGGCGTGGTGGACAGGTAGGCAGTACCAAAAGGGAGTTTTGTGGAGTCTGAGGTTCAAACTGAGTGGAGCCATATTTACTTTTATGGGCAGTATGGGAGCCGAATGGCCTCGTCCGTAAGAGGGGCGCCGTCGAGCTAAACTAACTAGACCCCGGGGTGAGGTGGCACCCTGGGAGCAAGCCCTGGAGGCCGGGGTAGAAGTCCAAGGAGAAGGCCTCGCATTTCGCAGAGCTGACGACAAGGACGCTCGGCCCTCTCGCGTCCTAGTGCTACTACTAACTACTATGGAATTCATTCGTCAGTCAAAACGGCCAAATTGGCCGACAATCGGCCCGAATATATATCCTCAACTATGCGACTCTATTACAACACATTCATTTACTTGTATGCATATTATATTACAATACAATACAACCACACCTTTACAAAAAGGAAGCGGCCATTGCTGTGATTAGATCGCGTTCGATATTGCCGCTCTTCACTTAGTTCATAAACAGACAAAGCACAAGTCGACAACAAGCACTGCGTAATTCACAGTTTCACCAAGCCGAACAGTCAGTCCCAATGTGCGACGCCATCTCCCAGCATCAACACGCACAGCAATTCCATACAACTCGCTTGCCTCGACGAGGTCTCTATCCGCTCTCGCCTATCTACGACCCGTCCTCTGTGCCCGACTCCCCTACGGTGTCGCCTCCAAGTTTATCGGCCTTTGGGGAGTAAACGCCTACGGCCGAAGCGTGTTCCTCCTGAATCGGAACTGACTTCTGTTACAGCGTTCAATGCTTCTCTTGACCTCAGGCGGCACAGAAAAAGGAAGAGAGAGAGAGAGAGAGAGAAAGCGAGACAGAGAGCTGAGGCAAAGACGAGAACCGCTGTAGTCGGAGATGCGTCTACACCCCCTACTTGCCTACAGAGCTTTGCATGCTCCTGCTTCTGTTGCTAGTGTAAGCAAATGGAGGCTGGGAAGGGTAGGGAGTCACGGAAGGCTGAGAGTGTTTTCTAGCCACTGCTGCTGTTATTGTGCTCGTGCGCAGCGAAGTAGTGGCAGCAGGCGACCGGGACCGTGTCGATGTGATTCGCTGCTGAGGTCGCCCTGCGACAGAGCTCAGGGGACGAGCCCGGGGTGGTACGGTTGCTGTGAGACGACACCGTGCAAAGGTGGTGAGAGGCTTTTTGTAGCCGCCGATAGATGCGATAACGCTCGTTGCCCACTCCCCGGTCTCCTCGGCTCCTTCTCCTGCGAGATCCCTTTGCTTTGCGGTTATCCAATACCAGCCCTCTGTTCCCTATTGCCCTCGGCCCCTTACGGAGATGGCCGGCCATTTTCTCCTCTCTTTTTCCTTAGCCTTACATCTGTATCTGTGCTTGCGTACCCCTGATTTCACTGCAAGCATGCTCTTGTATTGACGCGAGGACAGCTTCCTGTTGTACGCGTTACTTTAGGTCTCAAGATGAAGGGGCTTGCTCTTGGGGAGACCGGGCGAAGGAATAAACGAGGCGAGACATACGGCGGCAAACGGAAGGTCATTGCGCATTGTTCAAATGCACGAGGCGGTGGTCAGACGGAACTGCACGAGAAGAAAAACAGAAAATCCATGCAAGGGGGGGTATGAAGCCAACCAAATCTGAAAGTGGCATGAAATGACACTCGGTGAAGCTAAAATCCGGGTTGAATTCTTCAATATACCTGCATTACCAGACGAATGGAGTGTAACGCCTGACGTAGCTGTCATAAAGGGAAACCAAGCCATCTTTATTGATTTGCTGACCTCGCCAGCGTCTTGATATTTGCAGTTATTAAGCCTGAAAATGATCTCATTTCTCAGCTTCTCAGTTATATGATAAATGCACATTTAGAAGTCGTATTTAACATAAAAAAATCAAGCACTTAACTCAAATCAGCGGGAAATCATGGGGATAACTTGTTGGTATTTTGGCTGGGACAAATCCCGAAATTATACAAATCGAAAATCTATTTATTTTCTGTCGCACTCGAAAAGTAATTTTTCATCAGTCTGATCACAGCAAACCTGTTTTCCCCATATAAAGTATGCCTATTATAAGCTCTTGCAAACAAAAAGTAATCTATAAGGTAACACCTATACCAGATCCGAGAGATCTAAGAGTTCGCTCGATGATATCGGTCTTCATCTTTCTTCTGGCCCCGCCCTCTGCCCCCCATTCGTGGTTCAGTTGCAAAACGACCCCGAAAATAGCCGCAAGGCCTCTTTACAAGCTCCAATCGCTTGCTACTACTTACTTATATCAAGTCGATCGTTAGTTGCCCTCAGATCGTCTATTTACTGAATTGGTTGGTGGTGGTCAGTTGGCACACCCCAAACCACCCCACCGACCTGACCCAATCTCATTCGGATTCTGATTCCTGCTGCCCAGCTTTCTTTCCTGGCCTGTCCTGAACCTGCAAACTTACCAAGTTAGCCGGGATACGCTTCAGTGGTGCGTGCAAGCGGCTTCCCACCCACAGCGACGTTCTGTGTGGGGATTCCTCCGATGGAGGATGAAACGAGCACTCGAACCTAAGTTCACCTAAATTATCAACAGAGAACGCACCCATTTACATTTTAGGACATGTTCACCTCAGAGCGCAAATACAATGCCCAATGTATGGATACATCGGTGATCGGAAAGAGTGCTCTACGTCTTACGGTAGCACAAGCTATTCGCTTATGACAGTAGACCAATCCTTAACTACAAAGGGAGCAGCGAAGCTGCTTTAGGTTACGCGGCAGTGTATCTGCACTTCAAGTCAGACGCGGATACCGAAGAACAATGCGCGGCCGCAGTGCAAGCCTTCGAGATCATTACGTAACTCCAAGCGCAGTGCAAGAGTTCCCATCAAAACGATTTAAAATACGAACGAATCCAAGTTTCCTCCAGAGACAATAACAACCCGAAATCAAAATGTAATGGTATCTTTAACGGGATCTTTTGTACGAAGCGGCCACTGGACGAAGCGGGCGCTATGTTGGACAGGGTTTTCCTCGTCCTCCGCCAAAACCTGCCTCGCTACCGTGCGTGCCGTTGTTTTCATTGCTCTTTACATTTGCAGTTACTTGATCAACGGTAGAGATACATCGTATCATGTACGATGACACAAATAGGCGAGGGTGGTGTTCACGATGCCACGATCAAGCCAACGGATGAACACAGCAAAATGTCAGTTGGACGGAGAAACTCATATATAAACAGGAGTTTCCCTTCAAAGCTTAGTATTATAATGACAATGTGTGCTATCGCTGTGTTGACGATATGAATCAGCGTTGCTGATTTCGATATATCAATGTTTATTTGTATCGTCGCCTCTAAGCGTAACCAATAGCACCCACAGCATTGAGTTTCAATGGCATGTTTCGTTCTTGTGCGACGCCGCCGGCTTGGGATTCAAGCGAGCATTTACACATAACTCCAAATAATTAAATTAATGAATTTGGACTGAGTTTCGGCCGATATTTGAAGTTCACGGTACAGGTTTTGCATTTAACGGGCCCGTCTTATGAAACAATGTCGAACGCAATTGTACCGTAGACTGAGTTAAATGTCAGCCCGGAAAATTTGCCTGCAATTACCTATTTGATTTTGTGAGGAGGACATTTTTTTCGAATGCACGGGAATCACCAGGGACATTACCAATCTCCATAAAAGTGCACCGATCCAGTGCAGGGGCGTTGACGTGGCTGACAAAACGCCTTGACCTCCTAAAACTAGCATCCTCTGCTGAGAGTGTATCTCGTCCCTAGATTTGGCTTTACGCTTGACACTACATAGTGCTGACCAATCTTATCCTGTTGAAGATCTCAGCCGGGAACTTTTGTAAGGCTTTAACGTACGGAGACGATACTTCTCTTTTGTTTCGAGTTTCTCTCTCCGTCCTCGACTAAGAGTGATATTCAGCAGCAGCTGGTAGTGTTGAAGAGTTGATCGGAATTTCCGGCAGAAGCATAGTCTTCCTTAAACACGGGTACATGATCGACGTTTCCCACTAGAGCTGTTTGATTTCTAAGTTTCAATTGTAAGACCCCCAAGACGCTCCATGCAGTGTATTGCATATGTGCATTTGCATCTCGCAACGATAACGGCGATATATGTTTCTCTTCGAAGGTTTTCCTGTAGTTACAATTGCCAGCGTTCTTACTACTGACGACGTGTCCGTCTGGGCAACCGCTTAACCTTTGGGGGATTGTCGACTTTCCTTCTCTGTCTGTACCACACAAGGGGCGCCGCTAGCTGATAGAGCCTCGCCCCGTTCGCCTGGCCCAGTCTCGTCTGGCTTAGCCTCGTTCGATCGTGGCCCATATATTACTACTACGTCATTTCCACTGAACGCTTGGCGTTGGCCAGTCTCCTTCTTGATGCGCTTTTCTCTCTCTCTCTCTCTCGTCCGTTCTCGCCTTTCCGTTAGGTTTCTGCGTCTCGTCTGGTCTCGCGCCTCGACCGAGCCGTAACATCGGAGTCAAGGAGCGGAGCTTCGTTCGTTGCCATCCACCGCCTTCCGTCAAACCCCTGTTACTTAATCAAAAGTTTGGCTTTCGTCTCACGATCTCAATAACCGCCTCTAGCTCTCGTCGCGGTCCCCGTCATCCCGCCGGCTCCCAGCGGCCCAGGATATCCAGTGTGCCCTGCTGCCGAGGGCGACCTCTATCGTGAACGCTTCTGCATCACATTGTGCTGAATGTTAAGAAACTTGGGATAGGTTGGCTTGCCAGGTGCCGCCCCTCCCTTGACCCATTCCGTCCTCACCTCAGCCCCCCTCCCCCCCACTTCGGAAGCAATAACACAGCTTCGTTGCCGCTGCTCGCCACGCCACCGTGGTGTCTCTGTAGCAGCATACAGCACACAGCATATATAATAGACTATATATAATAGACTGACCCGATGCTCAGGCACTCATATCCTCCGCGCTCGTAGCCGCTAGGAACGACCGCTTATAATGATATTTACAGATTACAGATGGTCGACGGCAGACGAAGGAGAGACACTGTGTCAATGGGTCATCCCCCGCTGCCATTCGTTCATGCTATAGATCGAGTCAATAATCCCATCCACATTGTCACCCAGTCGACATGACAACGGGCAGAAGCCAACGAATAGGGAAATTGTTCATTGGTTTTTCAATGTCACAATAATGTATGTTGAGCAGGGACCAGACACAACTACCGCCAGGTGGTTATCCAACCTTGAAGAATTAGTCCTTCAACATGTACAATAGGATACAATCATTGAAGCAGACATAGAGCTGCAGGCGCTATTTGGAGGCCCTCATTGCATGCTGAATTCACAAATGATTACAATAATAATGCTCAGAAAGGAAAAATAAAATGCAACAATAATCCTCCTTCTCGAACGGGTTCTCGAGCGTCCGGCATTCTGTTCATTGTTTCTTCAACTATCCTGATATCCGTTCCAGTAACAACAATGGTGTCTGTAAGCACCTAAAATAGAATCAATAATTGGGCATAACCAACATTAGCAAATTGCATCCGCTGAAAATACTACATGCTTTATTCAATATCGGAATTAATTTTACGACCCATTTCATCATTTTGACGTTGTACTTTGTCACTTCATTCAGTTACTAATGAACGCCACCAGCATTCGGTGAACAATGTGGCGTTCGACATTTGGCTATTCCGTCCCCACAAGGGCGGAGGGGCCAAGGGATCTTGTTTGCCGCGGTGAGCCAGCATGAAAACTAAGCGCTTGTGCAATCACTACCACAATTATTAACATTGATCATGGTTGTGCGTCTTACAAATATACAATAATTAGGGAAGCAGTTGGGGAATGGGTGTCAGGTCATGGTCCCGAGGAAGGCGATGGCATTTCGTTCTCTTGAAACATACCTCAGTTACTTTGACGTTATCCAATACATTATACTGTTCCTTTATTATCCAATATATGTATATGATTTATCAACATATATAAGGGATCGCAATCGGGGTTAAAATGAAGGTTAAACGTGAAACAAAGGATAGGTATCTCATCTTAAACATCAAACGACGAATCGCACTATCCTGTTGGAAAACCCGCGTTAACACGGCAAACGTAGAGTAACGCAGTGGTCGCTTGCTGGTCCCATAACCAAGCGGTCCGTGGATCGAAACCACGCTCTGCCACGATAATCCGCCCGCATCTTTAAAAACAAAAAAAAACATGCTCAATTTAAGAATGACCTCATTTCTCATGCCTTTGATTCAATCTCGTTCACTCGATAGCCCTGAGTTTCTATTCCTGTCCAGCGTATGCTATCATCCACGAATCATGGACCTACACATTACCCCATCTATGCGCCACGATCGTACTCCGCCACTCAGAGCCGAGCACCCGGCAGGAATACCCTTTCGTTCCACGCTCCGGAACGAGTCCTTCGGCGCGCTGCTCGCATTTACGTTTGATCTTGATCACCGACACCAGAGGTAAAGGAACTCGCGAGGCAGATTTGAGTCCAGTAGCGAATCAAATAAACCCATGGACGGAACAAGTGAGAACGAACACGAACTGCTTGAGAACCCTATCCTCATACTCATCGTATATTTTTCTGATTCTGTCGGCTGCTACTGCCGAGAATTCGATCGGCATTCGGAAGCGTGCACGGCGGAGAGTAACCGTCGGTCGGTCAGTTTCACAAGTATTATACGATCAAGCCAGGAGGACGATATGGCGTACGAAGGATGAAACAAAGGCGGACGAACGTCGAGATCGCATGCGACCGATGCATAAAGAAGAAACTCGCTGCAATCGAGTCCTGTAGGAATCACTGCCGCCGGCGGGCATGGGCTCCAGCCTGTCTCGCGTTCCGGAGGAATCGGATCTCAAAGAGAGACCATTTGAATAGGGAGTCCCTTCGTCGCTGTCCCCCAACCACCGACGTCCAGACGGGTCCACCCCTCCGAAGGAGCAAGCTGCTGAACTCAGCTGGTTCGTGGACGGTCTGCTCCATGTCACTGGCGTTTTCCGTTCCGCTGAGACCCTCAAGATCTTACAGGGGCGCAAAGAAAATACGGACGCAGGCGAAAGCAGAGGATTCTCAGGTTTCAGCTGAGCAACTGGCAGTAAACTCTGGCCGACACGAGCGGACGGAAACAGAGAATGAATGATGACCGACGGTTGAGTGATCGAATGATACCGTGTTGGCTGTGGCGCATCCATATCATTCGTATGTTCGTAGCACTTTTATGTGCGTTTTGTGCAATTTGTTGCATCTCGCATGGTTTCGTTTGCTGCATCAATGCTTCGGCGATGAATTGGCCGATAGCAAAGGTCAGATATGGGATCAGTGACACGATGCGACACCTTTTGGGGGAGGGACTTCGAAGGTCAAGTTCTCGTGATAGCGCCTGAATCCGCAATGTCGCAGGTAGTGGGGTCTGTCTCAAGTCGCTGGTTTGACACGTGCCGCGGTCTCATGGAGGTGTGGATTTTGCTTCCCGGCATTTGTCTTAGAAAAGCGGCTATACGGATAATGAGTTCCGAGAAATGTCTGATGGGAGAATGCCCGGAGGCCAGCCGCAAACGAAAATTCCTATGCCAAGTGGAACGACCCCTTCTCCTACCGGCAATATATCAGCGGCACAGAGAGCTTTTGCGCAGCCCTGTGGGAGTATAACCGAAGTTTGAAAGGTCTAAAATGTAGCCTTTCGTGCAATTTCGTTTTGCTCTGTGATTACATATTTTTGCATAGAAACGTCGATCTCAACAGCAAAATGAAGGAGAGATCGACAAGAACAAACTTAACTTAACTTAATAAACACGAAGAAGTCGAGCTACAATGAATCACCCCAGATATTAGACGGATCCCCTCTTATCTGAACGATTAGCAGTCTTTGGCGTGCCGCACCAGCCGCGACGAGTTTTACCGTGTTCCGAGCACACATTCGTGACCACTCTCGTCTCGCGTTTGCTCATTATCCGTAACACGTGGCCAACCAACGAATACTTTTCATTCATTCATTGCTCGACCATCAGAACCACAACCACTACAATTACTACTACAATCGCGATTCCTACAAGTCGCTGACAAGCGAGCCAGTGAACTCGCGCGCCCACTGGAATCAGCCGTACGAGCGCTGACGCTTAGCAGACCGGCGACTATCGGTCGCGGTCGAGTATAGAGCCACACGAAAATACGAGCAATTCGTCTTCGGCGAGGTTGGTTTCTGTCGAATGTGTTGATGTGTCGCGTTCTCTCCTCACCACCTACTGAAGTAGTTGTTGTTGAATGGTCTGTGTCTGACACCTGATCAAAAGAGTCGTCCGCGACCACCATCTCATCTCACAAGCCTCTCTCGTGTGTCGGGGTGGGGGGCATGAATATAGATCATCATCAAAATCAACACATTTGCCTCCCTAGTCGGCACCAGCGTGGCTCGCATGTATTCCGTCTCTTCTGCGGACTACGCCTTCAATAGCTGGGTAGGAGAGACCCACCAAGACCGCCTCGTCGGCTAACGCCTCCAGCCCGGCCTGTTCGTACTGATGAGTGGTGGCGGTGGCGGAAGATGGTGTAGTGAGGTAAGTCAATGGAGAGGTTTGTGCTCGGCATGGTGAACGGATGGACACGGCGACACTGCTCAAACCAGGCGCCGTGCCTCCGTCATCTGACAGATGATGACAGACGATAGAGAAGTCACAGAGAGGGAGAGAGAGATATGTGGCTGGCGAGAAGGAGCTTTCGTAACGGGTAGTCGGTCTGGTGGTCCCAGAGGTAGCTCGAGACACCTATCCGATTATCTCTGTTTCTTCATACACAGATTCCCCCGCTATAATCTCCCTGCATCTGTGTACACGTGTGTATATCTGCATGTACATGGATCAAGCCTATCATAAATAGATATGCTATTATATATCTGAATGTCTCCCTGCAGGACGGTACGACTGCCCTCTCCTATGGGCCATGTGTGTGTGAGTCTAGCTGGATGCCTGGGTCTTCACTTGTGCTTGTTCCGGGCCCGATTTGTGTGTGACTATCTGCATGAGGGTATGAGTCTCTGCGTATGTGTCTGTGTGTGTGTGTGTATAATGGAGACTGCTAATCGTATAATAACTGCACTGCCGGTCTCCGCCGCTCTCCTGTCCGTTCGCCGTATACTTCAGCTATGGCTATGTCGGCCTGCTCTCGTCCTCGCTGTCGTCAAACATGTGGGCAATGCTCCCACATGCGTGGTCGAGTTTCAATGGCACGTCGACTCCTTTGCAGACGTCCGAACCCTCGTCTCCGTTCTACTGCCATCTACTGCCTTTCACTACTCCTCCTGCCTCTGATAGAGTCAATCGGGCCAGGCGTCAGTCGCCTCGCTGTGTTGGCCACTGCCACCGCCGCTGCTGCTGCTGCCTAGGTAGGCAGATAGCCAGCGGGACCAACGACCGCAATTGGATGGAGGGTTGGTTAGGTTGGAGGAGACACACGAAGGGAAAATGGGCACCAATTCACCGAGACAGACAGAGACAAACAGAGAGGCGCTGACGCCTACATACCTACTCTCGTGCAGAGGGTACAGACCCATACACACACGCGCACAAACACTACCAATTTACATGTGTATAACTAACCACCACACCGCTCTCCTTTTCTCTCTCTTTCTCTATCGTTGTTCCCCGCTCGTTCCCTATGCTTGCGAGCATCGGTACTTGAAGAACATCAGCTCACAAGCCTGCTTACTGGCCACGAAGGCCGCAGCCGTTGGCTATTGCAGCAGCTCGTCGCGTAGTGCCGATAAACAGACACGAGCTGGTGTCGACGGGCACCAGCCATCCTGTGGCACACTGTTCCCCTCTCTCTCTCTCACTTTCTCTCTCTATGCTGGCGTACTGAGGAAGAAACTAGGAAACCCCTGCAGCACACGGCATACGCGACATCGTCTAGTAATAGCCAGAGATAAGGACATGCAGGAGTCGAACGAATCTGGATTAGGATGAATGAAAATACACGCGTACCGCCGATTGCCGGAGATCGTCGACAAGCAGGTTGCGAATTCCGATAGTTTCCGACAGGGCAGGGAAAGTGATTTCCTGTATGGAAATTGTCGAAGAATAAATGCAAAATATTTCGGATAATTAGAACGAGTGACAGATTTTCTTTTGTCACGTTATCCTTGAAGGTCGGGCGACCTGGAAAATGCAGTGCAAACGGGGCAGGAGGGATTCAGGTGAACATTAGCGGGAAAACCATCGTACTGGATACAGGCTTACAGATATACATTACACTCTAAAGCGGGCTACGAGAGATATCCCTGTGAACTTGCCTACAAGCTGATATGATGAGAAACAGAAAACCGTGCCCACATTTAACTTGGTAGTAGTCGTCCTATTCGAAAACGAGTTGAACAAACTGCCATATATTCTAGAATATTTAGAGAAACACATAATAGCAATAATATCGATCTCTCGATTTGTGGATAGGACCTATCCATACAAGATTAGTTAAAATTGCATTATGATATCGACATGAAGCAGGGAATGATTAGAAATAGGTGTATTGTGTGTCATATAATTGTGTGTCTTAATATATACAGTAGGGAGGATTTACACAGTAACTCGATACACCTAGTTTCGGGGCACAGGATTGCTCGCAGACGACATCAGCAGAGGAATGGACTCATCGATTCTCCTTCAAGACAATACGTCAAGGTCCCGAGAGTGATGACCAGGTTCGCCAAAATGTCTCTGCCTTGCGCAATATTGCCAACGCGTCAATACGCCGTTGAAAACGACGACTTCATTCCCCTGCTAAGAGCTTGCGGAACTTTTGGCCTACATCGTCGTTATTTTTTTCTAACTGCAATGGGCACAATGGCGGCACCAGCGGCAACTTAATTCGCCAGCGCAGTCGTTACGCTAACCCACTCGAGCTCACATGCGCACGCACCGGCTCGATGCTAGCACACTCCAACGCGCTCGAATTTCTGCTCCCTTCAACCGCTGTTCACTTGGCCGACCCTTTGCCAAACTCGCTTGAGCTTCGTCTATGCCATGTCTTCTTCCACGCGCGCCGAACCGACCAGCCCGACAAAGAAGAATATACTGGCGGCCCATCCGTCTTGACTTCAGCCGGCCCAAATCTTCGGGCGAAGCTCGCCGGTCCGCGGCTCACACGCGCAGTGCACAGTGGAGCGCGCGCACCACCGGACACGACGGCACGGCTGGGAGCGACGGCGCACGCACGGGAAACACTTTGCCCCCAGGCCTCTGTGTTCCTATATGGATCCTCCATCCCGTCGGTGCTGGTGGACAGCTTCGGTTTCCTTTCACCCTTTGGCCCTGGACCTGACGCCGCTTCCGCGCGCCAGAAGGCTCAGGGCGACGCGCGTCTCTTAACGGATCGAGCGCTATAAGTTTTCTCTGGTAGGTCGACGAACGTAGCAGCCACCGCGCTGCTGGGACAGAACCACCGCAGCTTGTGCCACCGCCGCGCTCTTGCTACTGCGGCTGCTGCCGCCACTGCGCAGGCATACGGTATTCGAAGAGGCCAACTTTTTGTCCATATTCAATTTGCATGTTAAACTAGCCAGTAGCGGCAAGAGCTCACCGCTCAAACGCTGAAGCCGGTTGGAGATGGAACAAGAGCGAGGAAACGAGGAGAAGCATGTACTAAGGAAGACGCGGACATCATGGCGCAGCGGTGCCCACGCCCTGAGAACGGCAAGCAAGCTGGTGGTCGTCAGCCTCGGTGCTGGGCGCTCTGTAAGACAACCTCTGAACACGAGGGTTCAGAGGAGGACCCGGGGTCGCCGCTTGCTTTCGTGAATCCTATTTGGAAATTCGCGCCCCACTCAGTCGATCACTCCGTGGGGGTTTGGATTTCGAAAGCCTGCGAACGTGGGACCATCGGATGTTGAGCAGGAGGTCCCGTTTGTGGGTGCACAACGCTGGGGGCAGCGTGTCCTAGTACACCTACGAAGCTCAACTGCTGGCGTCGTTACGTACACTAAGATTTGGTCAGGGCGTAGGGTGGTGGATTTCTGTAGTCGGCCTGTAGGTGTCTAAGTCTACGTGTGTGTCCATGGGTCTGACGCTATGCTTATAGAGGTACCGAACCGCCCTCGTTGCTCTGCCCTCCCGTGCAACTCGCCACCCTTCCCCCTAAGGACGTCTGAATTTAACCCTCTAAACCTTTGATGTGAAGCCTTAATATGTTTTGCTGTCGTTGATGTTACAGTCGCTGAGTACCATTCTCGAGGCCAACCCGTTCTAACGAGCAGTTGAGCTTGCCACTATAGTATATCATCGAGTGACCCCGCTAAAAGGACGAAAAGCCCCGATTCGAACAGTGGTTGCCAACTCCGACTTGTCAAAATTAAATCACCACCGTTCTAACCAAATGACACGAGCGAAACTCATGAGCTATAACAGACGCCACGCAAACTGGCGGGACCGTCGATCAGAGACTGATGACGGAAGCCGGTCTGAATAGTACAAAAATCGATTATTGTTGTCCATGCTGAGAAGCCAACATGCCGATCACCGATGCCACGCGTTCGTCTAGAGACACAGCACCAACTCGAGCAACATCGATCCACTTGTACCGCTGAATACCGTGAGATTAACACGTGAGCTGTACCACCTGTGGACACCGCGTAAAAAATTATGCCGAGACAGATTTAGTTATTCTTTCCCTGACAAGTAATATATATACCTATATACTTTTATTTCTTTATAGAAAACTGTATATATATTTTTTTAATTTTATAAGTATAACAAATCGCTATTGGAACTATTGTCATAAGAGCCGTTCATCGTTGCTATTCGTTCCGCTTAGCCTCCGGAAATACACACAGGGCTCATAGAAATAATGACAGATCCATCTGTCTTTCTGGAGCATTGTTTGCCGTGCTCGGCAGTCAATAACCATATTGCTCGTGCTATTTTAATTCATGTTTGTATTCGATAATTCATTTCGTACGTTGTGTCGGTGGGGACGACTAATTAGTAACCTGTGTTCATTACGGATAGAAATCGCTCCAAGTAAACTTCGGATCGCGTGAAGTATATATGTCGAAATATTAATTCAGCATCACATGCCAGTGAAACTTTAATGCATTGCTCTTCGTTGTTGGACATAGATATAATTGAACATTCAACACGGCCCACAGACAACGGCATGGCTTATTCCAAATAATACTAATATTATACAACGCAATATTTCATTTTAAGGGCATGTAAAAATTACCTTTTCGAGTTTCTATTCGTTGTAATGATCGCCTATAGCGTCAAAATAACGAACCAGCATTTGAGTTGTGAATGATATCTCGGTATGTGAATGATAAAGCAATGCTAAAAGCGGTACCGTGGACGTTAAATGTTGGCGGAGAGTCGGCCCGAAAATCTTATATGAATGATAAATATGAATAAGTATGTTCCTTCTACTGGGCGTGTTCGAAGCTTGATACGTCTCGTGGCTGTGTGAATTTAATTTTACGGGGGTATCCTACAGCACTAGCAAACTAACGAATTATTTTTGTCTTTAATAAGAACTTCTTTGTCTTCGTGACTTTTCAGCACGAGTAAAAGTAACCCAAACGAAATAGCATTTAACGAGCTAATCAGTATATCGTTGGTGCAGTGATATCGTTAAGTAAATGACATTGTTAGCATGTACCACCTGCAGAGGAGTCAACCGTGACATCGACGGATACAAACAGCCAATGACAACTAGAGCCATCTCCCGCCAGAAGTTCAAAATATATGCCCCCTCGCCCAGCCGCCGCTACCCGGCTAGTCATATGTAATACAGCTGATCACATCTCAAGACCGTTGCGATGGGACTTGAGACTGAAACATAGCTAACACATGTCGGTCGGTTTTACGTTATAAAGCCGTCGAAATTAATGACAACTTCAAAGGAATATCATGTGAGATCAGGCATTTCTTCAAAGTGAACATTTACGTATAGTGTCGAACGTTTGCAGAAGGGCTCAACAGGTGTCTGACTATATCTGCTGTGTTGTGCCAACAAGGATTACCAATATGAGTACAACTTCACAAACAAAACAACGAGAGGGTGGCGCTGAGAACAGCGATTTGCTCGTGAAAATCGAGCGGAATATTGGCCGAAACTACCTATCGTGTAGACCTGCAACAGAAATCGCGGACGCTGTTGAAGCTCTCCTGCCAGAACTTGACGAAGCTATGCTTGTCGAAGTGGCCTTTCAGAATCCTACCGCTAGGGCTTTCCCGCCACACAGAGACTACAGGTTTGCGGTAGCTGTTTTACACACATAATTAAATTATATATATATGTATATATTTATATATATTTATGACAATGCTATATGCCTTTCCGTTAGTATATCGACCATTACGAAGGAATACGAGAGACGCCTCTTCCACTGCGTTAATTTGAAGGTTAACAAATCACACAAGGCTATAAGCAAGCCGTTGTAGATAGCGTCCTTAACCTTTTTCCCATTTGGCTTCGGAGGTCGGGCTCCGGTATATGTTTGTTGTGGCCAAATCACTCGATGTTTACGTGTCATTAAACTAATAGCAAACATATTGAGCGGTATAACGGCAACTTTGATTCATGAAGCATGGGCATAGAGTCATACAAGTGTGCCCTCATTCTTCTTTCCATGTTTCCCTTGTACAAGTCAGATTGTCTGTACTCAAGACGCTCATATCACGGCTGGACGGTCGTTGGGAGCTTGGTGACGCTCTATATGGCGAGCTGAGTGCGGCGATCTCAACCGAAAGTCGCGATGGCTTCGTCACGTGGATCATAAACAACGAGAACAGAAGTGGCTCCCTCAGCATTACGCTGAAGGAGACCCGTGAATTTGCTTCGCAGGGTAGGTTGTGGCCAGTGAAAAGTCGCTAATGTAGGATTATCCTCCTGTATCCGCCTGCTTTGCTACGCGTGTATTTGTGATGTACATGTGAATATATCCTTTCGTATCGCCAAACATAGTAGGACCTGAATGTGTGATCCAGACATGATTTAGGTTGTCGCCATATCGGCACGTCAGAGCGATACGTAGAAACGGCACTCATTTAATAATGTGATTACTGCTTTCTGTTAACAAGGAACTACAGGACTTAAGTCGTGGCCAGCATCCAGGATCCTCTCGGAGGTGTTGCTTTGCCTTGGCGATTTGAATGGCAGGCGAATTCTAGAGTTGGGCTCCGGGGTGGGCCTCACGGGTCTCTGCGTATTGAAGGCGCGACCATTGATCGAATCATTTACCTTCACCGATTGCCATGCGGCTGTCCTCCGGACCCTAAATGAAAATATAGAAATCAATCTGGGCAGCGAAGACCACCGAGCCCATGTACAGCTACTAGATTGGTATGTAGCATTGGCTAATGGTTCACAGTGAAATAGGTCGTTGTATGTACATCCACGTAAAGTCGTCAAGTGATACGATATCATAATGCTCACACACAATAGCTATAACATAATGACGGTCGTTGAAAAAAGTGTCTAGTAAATCGTAACACTTGTCGGATCTGCTTTTCCTTGTCAGGTCTGTCGGTGGCGACATCCCGGAGTGCGACCTTATCGTGGGAGCAGACATCGTCTTTGACAGGGACGTGATAGGTCCTCTTGTTAGCATCATCGTTCGACTTTTGAGTAAGAACAGCTCGTGCGAGGCTATAATCGCTAGCGTTATACGTAACAAAGATACGTACTCGAGTTTCCGGGACGCCATCGGAGATTGCTGTGATGTTGACATCATCGAGATCAAGGAGTTCAGATACTTCGATACAGTGACCGACGATTACGAAGTTGTTCGGATAAAAAATAAAAAACTGAAATAGCCATGACAACGACAATTGAACTGTTTTATTTTGTTTACTATAGGTATTCTTTTCGAAGTATTACCTGATACGGTAACGTATTGGGAACAAAGCTAATTATTATGATAATACTGTGATTTGTAGTAAAAGACCAGTAAAATGCATTTTTTTGTGATAGCTCATTTTCAATATAATATAGTGCGTGTTGACAGTGGGCTCTAAAAGGGCTTTTTGTTGCTTCTCATCGCTTCCACTGATACCGCTCTCATTGCTAAGAATTCCGAAGCTGAATACAATATATATATATATATTATTCATAGCCCCGTCCGCAGCTACAAAATGAGACCAAACATGACCACCTTCGGAGGAGAAATGCGCCTGCAATCTTCACCCAAAATTTCGGAGTCATTGTCAGACGGACATCATGAGCTTTAAGAAAATATATATATATATATACACTAGGGTTCGAGGGGCCCCTGTGGTTGATGCTGGCAAGACAGACTTCACGCATTGCACTAATATACAATAATGTGTTTGTTTGAATGTACGCAGAAGCGATATGGTGGACCCGAATGCATGCTGTTGTGTCGGGAAAGCTGTCGTTGAAAGATGGGGCTGTTCTACTCTTACCCCCCCACCCAGGCGTAGATGATGAGCTTGTGTATGTATTTGACTGAAGGTCTTCTGGTGACGGAAGTGCTAACGCGTGACGAAGCCTTATGTATAAATGCGCTCCTGCCGCCCATATCTCTCCATCACGTTCGCATTCTTCCACTGTGCGAAGACACACTTATTAATATGTATATATATATATATTTTTTTTATTTTATTTAACACGAGTCTCTGTGTCACTACCGGTACGACCCTTTGTGCGTTTCAATGTGTTCATATCTCTCTATCCTCTACCTGCAATCTACATTCGTGCTTGTATGACTGTGAGCACAATAGCGGACAACTCAACGCCTCTCTACGAGCATTCGAAGGCACCTCTCTGCGTTGCTGAGCAGGGGGGAGGCGAAGCAGACCTGCGTAGGTAGCCACCGGCTCCCAAAGTCAACTCGACTCGCCAGTTCCTCCCGAGCGCGCGAGACTCGCTCGTGCCCTCGGGCCGTTGCTCCGCGGCCTCCCTTGACACCCCCCATCCCCACCCGTTCTTTCCGCCCTCAACCAGGCCAACAATTTATTGAGGTAATTTTGCCCGTCGGGTTTATTTCAATTGCATCGGCTGCTACGCGGTTCTGCTGAAACCGCCGCTTTCATTGCTGTGTTGTTACCGCTTCAAAAGGCACGCTAGGCTCACCAGCTCGCTTCGATCTTTCGGATGCCTTAGCCTGCCTGGCTTCTCCCGCCCCAGCGATAGTTGGTAGTGCTCAGTTCACCGAGCGCTGGTCCGCGCCGCTCCCGTCGCGCTAGAGGGCAAAGACGACGGGTCAGTGTTAGTCAGGGCGAAGAACCTTTGCAGTCGGAAGCTGGCTACGGATAGTTGGTAAGAAAAAGTCGCTGCCGTCGCCACTGAGCCCCCTCCGCCGCCGCCGTCGCCGACAACTGCAATGGGGAACATCGTGGTTCGGGTCGGGGCAGCAGCAGCAGCAGCAGAAATGGGACACAGCAGCTTGAAGGATGAAATTAAATATAAATATTTGATATTGAATTAAATTGTTTGCCAATTATTCGCTGCTCTAGATGGTTAGGCTATGCCGCTAATCATCAAGGCTGCTCGCATGTATAGCATGTGAGGCCAGAGGGCATTACGACCATCGAACCGATGGGCGTCGTAATGTGATTACGGTGACGAGACCTTGTAGTACTTAAAACAAAATGCGCTTGTATGCGTATATTGTTGAGCTGTTTAGTTTCCGTTTTGTGGCGTCTTTGTAGTTTACGAATCTGTAATAACGACTGCGTCAATTAGAGTGCGATGTGCTATGAAATCATTTGCAGTTGCTTTGTACCCAACGTGGTAATTTTTACATACGGGTTATGATCACACTGTCATGATAATTGCTGAGTAACATCTAAATATGTCATAAATTCTCTGTTACTATTTGTTCAGCGGAGTCCTCTTTAGCAACGACGATCTTTTCCCTCTCATGGCGTTTCCTCGTTGTTAGCAGTGAAGGCAGCTAACAAATCCACCAGTATTCCGACCGCGTCACTTTGTATCTGCAAATTCTCGCGGATCCGAATCAGAGAGGAGACAATTTCAAATCATCGTCACTGTGCTGCAGTTACCCATTTAGCATGTTTGGTACTATATATATATATATACTACTATATATATATATATATATACTATAGTATATTACAGCAAGGAAGGACAGCAGGACCACAACAGCAACAACTCCGAGCTGCGCGATGATGTTCGTCAAGGTAGTCTGTCAGGTCGACTGTCCAGTTTCAGCAGGACAATACAGAGCACGCGCTTGAAGCGTTTAACTCATAGGGGTGGAGGAGTCTGAGCGAATAGTTGTCAGGCAAAAGAAACACGCATTCTGGTCCAAGCAGATCGGACTTCTGCTGTTCTTCCTGTTCCATCGCTGGCCCCCGCCGCCGCCGCCCCCGTCGACGACGTGGTGCAATGTTAACCGAGTTGTTGCCGGACCCCCCTTCCCACCAGCGGGGGTTGCACGCTTCGTTCCAGCTCGGCAGTTGGCGGCAATAGCGGTCACGTAGCAAAAGTTTGCGTCCCGTTCCGGGGGTGCTGCTGCTGCTGTTTCTTCTTCGGCCAAGTCTCCATCTCATGCTTACGGCTTTAGACCGCTGTAGGGACGGACATAGGGGGGGGGGGTCCACAAGGAAGAGAGAATCTGCCGGCCTCGTGGTCCAAGGAGGACGTATGAACGGTGGTGGATGGCACCGTGTGATGGGGATAGCATGTATATACAAAGTATACAATATATATACATTTATATATATGTATATATATACATATATATATAGAGGCACAGGCACTCGAGCGGGGAAGAGGTGCGCAGACAAACGGCAACCTTTCATAGAGAGAGAGAGAGAGAGAGAGAGAGAGAGAGAAGAGCGTTATCTACCAAAATAAAACGAAGAAGAGATATGAGAGGGATGGCTTTAGCCGAGCTGGTCCGACCACTCATTCGCGTGATCATGCTGATTGCTGATGCGGAAAGAACAGCCAGGTCCTCAGGGGTAAGACGCCCTCCGACCAGGTATAATAAGACAGGGGGCCAGAGTACGCTGCACTGGAAAAAAAAACGCGAAGTGTAGTCGTGCACGAGCGTCGAATTTCGGTTGCGCGGCTAATTCTTGTAGGTGCTGGTGTGTGGCGGTCGTGGTTGTAGGCACTAGTGCTCTCCTTACTATATTTGTCTAGCCAGCACAAACGTGGATACTGGCTGTAGAATCACGAAGGGCGGCTGCTCTAGGAAAGGAGAGGGGACCTCAGTTACGTTCTTCACAACCATGTGTTTGTTCAGTGGTTGAAGGGAGCGGTACACGTAACCACAGGGCGAAGTGGCGGTTCTTGGGACCGTTGGTTGCAACGGTTCCAACCATGACTGCTTTTCTGAATCTTGCGCGAAGAACTAAAAAATACTGGCACTCACTCGCCGTACTAACGACGTAAATTTATGTAAGCAGGGTTGGCTAGAGGTTTTCACGTCCACGTGTTTTGTAGCGGCCTTATTGCATGTGCTCCTTGTTCATAGCGAAGACGAGCAATATAATTCATAAAAAATCAAAGCAGTCCCACATTGTTCAAAGTAATCCAGCACCATTCGATTCATTGTGTTATTGTAGTATTGCTATTGATTAGTGATATAGCAAAACGTGACCGTAACAACGCCGCAGCGTCGTGCAGAAGAGATAACGTTAGATTCCCATACGTTATAGTATGTGTATAATATGAACTGAAAGGTTTCGGCTTCGCTCGAAATTGTCTCTTTGAGATTAGGACGGCAATCGTTATTAATAAGAAATCCGACGGGTGTCGAGGACCTCTAATTACTCGCTCGCTGAGATGAGAAGGTCGATTAAAGGAGATTAGCAAGCAAAACATGAGCGAGTGAATAATCACTCTCTTTTGTTTTGCTTGCCGATCTCCTCTAGTCACCCTTTAATCGAACATTATACTAGATAAGATGTATTGCCTTGCAAACCTTTTAGGAGATTTTTTTCCTTTGTCGAGTAAATTATTTCTACGTTAATATTTGTCAGATAATTAATGACACTATTCTTGTAAGCAAGTGAAGAACATATGTTCTGTATTTGAATCAACCGTCGCACTGAGTGCGTCCATAACGTAACTGTGTTTGCAAATTTTCAACGGGTGCCAAAAACCCAAAAATATAGTGGCCGGCAATGGCGCCTGCCTTGACTTGCTCTATGAGGGTCTGACTGGATTCCGTCCCATCGTCGCTGAGGTTGAGAGAGAGAGAGGTGAGTTAAGAACTTAAACGCCTGGTAATATTCTACATACGTTCTGCAGCTGCTGGGGACTCGCTTTTGACAATATCCACGATACTGCATCTCGGCAGCAAATTCCATTTGTGGCTGATTTATCAATCAGTTGAGTCGGACGCTGGCTGACTATCATTGGGGAGTACTTTCTTCGTGCCTCTTGGGGTCGTGGGTCGCTGAGAGAGGGGACACCCGTTGGACGAGGTTAAACCATGGGATTAGATTCTTGGTAAATGGCCACAGCCAAACAGAAGGAGCGCACGTTAAGCGGCCACCCTCGTGCCGCTCTCTCTCTAACCATCTCCCGCAGCAGCGTTCTTCTCATTCGCGCTATTCCCATTCGCGCAATTCGGTAAATGAGAGTTGGGGCGCAGGCGAGAGCCGGGGCATGACGGTTAAATCCCCGCAAAATACTGCTTGCAGCAGACATCCCACCGGAAATACAGCAGGAACTGAACGGGACGCCACCCTCGCAAGTGACACCCGCCGGGTTCCCGTGTCTCCCAGCCCGAACCTGAACGTGAGAGAGCTCGATGAGAAATGCCACGACAACATCCTCTAACCGTTCACAACCGCTGTGTGAGTGTCCATGAGGATGCTTTCCCTTCTCGTTTCATAAAGAAGCCGAGCAGAATACAGCGGAATTAGGGCGAGCCGGCGGGCAGAATCGCACCAAAGGCAACGTGTACGCCATGTGCGAATAAGTTTTGCAAGATTATTAATGGTCAATGTAAGTTCTCTTCGCTGCGCGATGGCCGTCGCTAGGTAAGAGCGCTGGGTAAGCCAGACGCCAGTGTTCCGCGTGCTGAAGTGGCTAACAGTCGTTCGAAATACGGGGAAGGTACAGAGCTGTGCGAAAAGATTTATCACATATGAATAATGATATTTATTATCCATTGCCAGTTCGGATAGAGTTCGGGAATGGCTAGGGCGACGGTGGCACGGGTCGGCAGAAGACCGTCGTTAGCCTGCTGGAGAAGAAGAGAAACCAACATTTTTTTGTGTTTTGAGATTTTTTTTGTTCGATTTCTGTCCATGTTCACGTACCAATTGTGTCGAAGGAACGGTGAACGGCGCCCGCGCGTCATTGGAAGTCACGCGGGCCCGTGAGCGAGCGCGATATTCTACGGCTACCACTGGAGAAGGGACGAGAAAGTTTTCTCTTTTCCCTTGTTCGATTTAGGAATTGGAAAACGTAGAGAGGTATGGTGATCTTGTGGATTCGCACATTGTAAATATAAAGTGCTTTGAGACCGATGCCATATAATAGATAGGCCGTGAAACTTTCAACACCATTAATGGAGTGAAAATTATCAATGTCTTACTAAGAAAGGAAGACAGATAGGCTGTCTACAAGGGAAGGGTTTATTAAGAAGAATTGCCATTAGGCGATCTCCATGGTGAGGTTTTTGTTCGAACATAATAAAAGATATTGAGCTCATGCGTATATGATGGGGCTGTTTTGTTTTTCTAGCCCTATAAAGCCCGCTGCAAAGTTCACCTCTCGCCTCCTTAGTAAAAACATTACATTTAGGTTTCTATTGTAAATCTCACCTGCTTCTTGTTGTCTGAATTTCTTTCAAAATCTCTAATGGGTTTACGTCAGCGCGGTGGCTTGGACGGTTAAGTATCTGGCTGTCGAAAACCACAGGCGGCGGGTTCGAGCCACGCTGCGTGACACATAAGACAGCTTAAGCATTGTGAAATTGCAGTTCCTTTAATAAACTAATAAAGCTTACCTTACCTTAATTGGGCACTTCAACTAGCCACTTTAGGTTTTCCGATAGAAAAACCATTAAGCTTGAGTTTCCAGAAAAACCAGAAAGCGTACAAACGGCGTCTTTAGCAAATTTTAGAGTGCTCGAAAATTCGTGAATTTCGCCAAAATACTTTTGGGTGATTAAGGAAGGTAGTGGATGCATTCCAAAAATTATGTTTCAAAATATAACGTGAACCTCACAAAAGTTAGCCAATGCCCTTTCGCACTCGATTACGTCATTTTCGATAGAAATTTCCACAATAATACACGCTGCTATTACTATCGAGATGCATCTATTATAGTAGATGCGTCTAGAATAAACGGGAGAGAAGGAGGCCTCACCGCACGAGACCTGTGAAGCCATCAAACTCTGATCAATTGCCCCTTGGATTGAGCAATTTTCCGACCGCACCCTGTTATTATATATACATACAAAGTGTCCGCATTCTACGAAATCGTCGGCACCCCGCCGGCGGTTTCCTCATTACTACTAAAAGCGGACTGGCAATATCATTTCTTAATAGGGCCTTACTGCCTCTCTCTATTTTTGCTCTATAAATGTCGTTTAGCGCTTGCGGCGCGACGCACATGTCCTGCGGGCAACGGACATCAGAGATGGTCCTTCTGTTAGGCCTTCGCTACGAAAAGCGGCTGCTGCATGCCCTGGCATCGTCGGCGTCACTGACGGCAATGTCTGCTGATTCCTTTAGGTCCTGCTTCGGGTTGCCCGTACTATGGGTTGGCGGCAGACGCGCTCTACGAAATGATGTTATTATTCATTCCAGCCCGTCGTCCTCTGGCGGTCCTGGGCCCTCTCCCATGCGGCGACCCCATCGAGATTCCCTTTCGGCGTTGCCTATTTCCATCAAACGGGGATTATCTTGAGCTCCCGACGGCTATTTTCCCCTGTTACAGCCCACCACCCTACGTCCGGACCTAACGCAAACGCTGTTAGCTCTCCCGCAGTTACAGGCAGCTAAAGAAGCAGCCCTTAGCATGTGTGAGGGATCCCGGAATGAGCTTGTCTCTGGTTTCGTTCGCAGTCCCTATTTCGAGAAGCCTCCTTCATTTTCCGATTACATTACACACACACACACCCCTACCGAGAATAGCGCACACAACCACACTTCTTAAGGCTGGCAATCAACCGCAGTCTCAGCCCTAGACACGTTCAATGCCGGCGCGTATGTCTCGATTCACGAGGACATTACAGCGTTTGAGGAGAGCACAGCTGTGGAGCCCCGTGTCTGAAAAAAAGATGAAACACAGTTTGCCGAACCCTGAGAAAAGAAATGTGGACTTCGCGTGGACAAAAATGTGTCACAACGCTAATTAGATAGACGAACAACACAGCTACATATCCACAATGTCATTCGATGCTGAATAACATCATATATTATATAAATATACATACACATTTGTGTGTATTATGTATTTTTCTGGGAAGTACTGGAACGCGTGATGCATACGCGTCCAACTATAAACCGGCTCTGTCTCTGTTTTACGAAGGCTGAGTACACATCAGAAATAATCGCGAGCGGGAACCATTGAAAAATGCATCTTATATGAGGCATAACGTGTTCTCACCTAAAGTCTCACGTGATGCGGAAAATCCGTACTTCTGTGAATGTACATATTAATGCAGATTTTTACCTTGCAGTTTATAACCGGCAAATCCAACCGGTGTATAATTATGTTAGACTTACTCCACATAATGATAGTGCCATTGTGAGCTGTTCAGTAGACCTAGTTATGTGCTCGTTAGTTCTACCCTTAGACGATGAATCTTACCTAACCTAAATATCGTTCCTTACAACTCCATGTTGCTTTATCGGAGAACTTCAGTATTGTAAAAACTGCCGTTCTCTGAATAAACTTCTCTTTGAATAAATGAACGAGTTGAAATAAAATTGCTGTAAACATTTTGTGCTAATGTATATTGTGTTATACTTGTGTAATGGCTTTTTAATACACAAGGAAACTGGTGACACAATGTACTCGTACTGCGATATATTAAGCATTGTTACTATGACTTTTATGAGAACTTGAGCATTGTGCAACTTGGCAGTTCCGTTATTAATTCTCACTGAATGAATCAATGAACTTAATGAATACACCGCCAACGAGGACCGAGTCACGGTACTATTTCAGAACGGGTGGAGTCTCTAACTCGCAACCGAACTTAAAAGGTCGGATCGGTCATAATCGGTCGATCCCGACATGAGGCTACTATTTTTTCTAAACTAACAGAATATCTAATATTCGCTCACTGATCAGTAAAATATAACAACCAAACATGAATATGAGCATCTCCGCCACGCGCGACATTGAACTCCACCACCAATCTGACGAGAGAAGAAAACCTCCCAAATGTTTAGAAAATTACATAAATGGTAGAAGCCAAGGGAATTTTTACAAATGTGGTAATGGCAAATGTCCACTTCCTGAGTCTCGTATGAGACGTGCGACTCTCCAAGAGGACAAATTATTTAGCTTTTCGGTGGGCGAGTGCGCACTGTGCGTCCACTGCGCAGAGGTCATCTACATTTACTGAACAGACGCATCCGCTTCCTGCCATGCGGATTTAGCGCTGCAGTTTTTTCTATAGAAAATTAGCATTGACACTAGGGAGTCGAGTGCAAGTCGACAGCATTATTCAGAAGCCTGCACCTTGATACCACTGGAAACATCAACTTGGCCCAAAAAAACGCGTGTCCTAGCGTTTACGTTAGCAGATCTTTCTTACAAACTATATTCACTATAAAGGTATTATATGATTGGTACGAGACACTCGACAAGGCCAAGCAAGTCTGAACCTCTGATCTGTTGGTCTTTCTGGCCTGAACAGAACCGCTGTCTCCTCACGTCCCTTAGATATCAAACAAATGCGATACCGATGTCCATAACGAATCTATCTCTTCCCAGATGTTGCCAGCCATTGGAAGCCAACCCATCCTACCTCGTCCAAGCACAAGCCGAACATTGAAGACGACCACCAAAGCTGGCTGCCCAGCTCATCTTCAATATCACTTGATCGCTTTGATCCCGTCCTTCGCCTGGGCTGGAGGAGTTGTGTGCGCGAGCACGCGCTCGTCTTACACCTGATTGCGTGACTCCCCCGACACCCACACACGCGCACACACCGAAGTGAGGCAAGGAGTTCATTTCCCTCTTTGTCTTTGTTCTTCCTCAGGATACATCGCGGTACGTCGTTCATCATGATCCTGGCCTCTCCTGACACCTAGGCCTGAAACCTCTTGACCTCTTGTCGTCGAGCGATCCTTTATGCTTCGGACTCACTGTGCGTTTCTAGTCGTTTACACCCGACGGCGTAGCTCGAGCGTGCCGCGGACATCCAAAAAAAACCACGCTAATCCATCCAACTTCCGTCGCTCGCCTCGAATCCCTGCATGCCCCCGCGCGCTGGTGCGAGCAATTTGGTCAGTAATTATGATTCGATTACATTGGGGCTCGCTGTGTATGGCCGAATAGATAGCGAGAGGGGACACACACCGAGCGTTGTCAGGGTTCTCACGTGAAGGCGACACATGAATGGCAAATGTGTAATAAAGTTGAGTCACTAACACTAAGACACGAACACCACCGGCGAACAGCTGCTTCACAAAGGACTTGTGCGAGTCGCCCACTGTTGCCATAGCCGTTTCGTTAATTAAAGGAAAACGACTGGTTGTAGAATTTGTGGCAGCTTATTGCCAATTAGTCGTCCACCCTGTGCCTGTTTCTGGGGTGGAACATGTTAAAAATAAATTTCATTTGCATGTTGTTGCCATTGACGTGGTTTAATCCGTCCCACGAATGTGCGCAGCAAGTAACTCAAGCTGTGGAGTGGAGATTCTTCTGCGTTCGAAATGTATCTTGGAAGAACGTGATTTGCAAGTGTTACATGTTAGCCTCTTGATAGCCATGGGTCGGAACCCAATGTCAATTATTAAGGCGTTCTGTTTCATGATACCTTGCACGGTGATAATCGATCTAATGACAACACACCCAGATTTTGTATAGGGCTAGACCGACGGGTGAAAAGGAACAGCGGGACGCAGATGGCCCAAGTGGCAATGAAGGGCGAACTTGGCACATAAGTTGTGGACGACTTTGAGTACTGTCCACGTTCGACGGGGAAAAACAAGAGGCCGAATGGGAATGGCCGCTCTGATAGCGGTCTGTACACTTATCCACGGAATCAGTCGTGCTAGTAATTTACTTAATATATGAATATACGGCTCGTCACTGACGTAATTATACTCCAAACGAATCGTACCTTGCCATCCATCAATATATATCTATATATATATATACGAACATTGCCAATCTGACTATGTATATATATAATATATATATATCCCCGTGGCATATGACATGTTGATTAAAATACCAACAACATGTAGCCGTCTACATGTCTAAGTGCACACCACGAGTTTACGCACAGATACGGAGCGTTGTTCTTCAGCTATTTCTCCTGAAATGAAAAAAATCTACTTCTTTTTTATGAAGAATAAATATTGGCATTACTGATTTTCTCTCCAGGTTCTCAAAGCGAAGCTATGCTATTTTGGTCGATACTTAGTAGTATATCAGATGTTTCTCAGTTCATCCTTTTTACGGTTGTTACTTAAAAATATTTATACCATCAATGGTGAAAGACCTCCCCTGTGTTCTTTCGGATTATTTCCTGTTCCCTGCTGTGTACTGGTGTCTACCCTGCATTTGCGATTGAACCACCGTATCCAGCGATTTTGTTAACGTTGCGTTATTTGTCTGGGATTTAGCCCATGTTAACAATTGGCCTAACTCGGCCGGACACCATAATAGCAGCGGACGATATCCTTCAGGTTTATCACCTGTTCCGGTCAAGGCCTATGATATAGGCGCAAGGTTTTAGTGAGTATGAGCCCTAGAAATTCCTTGGCAAATACCTTCGTCGTGAAACCCGGGATCCATCATGTATTTTACCGTAGCTCCATTCCCTTTAGCAAGACCTTAAGATATTACACTTCACAAGTCACAACACTTTAGCGGAAATCGACGGATGACGTCCCCGTATCCTTAAAGGACTGACTCAAAATTGTTCCCTATATGTGCCAGGCCTCGGCCTCGGCCGAATCTCCGAATCCACACGCTGACAAACCATATTGAAACTTACCCCACACGGAGCCATTCGAGAGAAAACGACGAGGCGTTCCCTTGTTTTTAGTCAGGGAAGCGGTGAAATGAGCTCTGAAAAGCAAGAGACATTAAACTCGATTAAGGAAAATGAGCTCCGGTCTGCTCCGACGTTGATGAACCGTCCGCCAACCTTCAAATTCCAGAACTCAGCCTGTATCGTCACTCGATACTGGAAGGTCACCTTACCACTTACCTTTGGCATTGCTGTACTTGTGGTGTTCCTGTTTTACTACATAAACAAGCACGGCAGCCATTTTCGCGCTCTCTTGCGCGACTAGCGGATTTCCCCCCCAGCGATTCGTTGGCGTTGTGTCGACGATATCGGTCGATAACTGAAAGCTCGCCTTTGGTGTCGGGAGATGGCCAATCGTTACGATTGACTTATGGTTAGCAACAAAGCGCGCTTAATGACGCAAGCGTTCTGGACTGGTAGCGAGGCAATTAGTTTAATAAATATGTAGGTATCCTTTATCGAAGCAGGTTACCGGTGGCGTGTCTTCATGTTAGATGTGTGTATGCATGTGGATCCTTTAACGTGCACCTACTGAACAAGCCAGTTAATTAATGTTCAAGAGTATTGTGGAGCGAGAGCGCGCTTTGCTGCGTTTGCTGCGGGCAGTCTCGGATGGCGCGCTGTACGCCATTCTGATATCAAATGTTCTACTTGGTTCGGGTTTTTGTTCAGAGTAAAATTAATAATTAGATAAAGAAAGTTAAAACTATAAATTAATTAAAAAATGTTAATCAAAAATAATTTGGTATATATATATAAAAAAATGACTGAGTTTTACTTGATTACCACTTAGATCGTATATGAAAACGTTTGCGATTATCTGGAACTTAGTGGCGTAAGCAACTAAATTCTGACTGAGTAATCCACGAGGAGAGGTTCGGCTGAATTGATTGAAGCAGATGGCAATCGTCGCATCCCGTAATATTCCTATCATTGACTGCATGGGCTCTAACCAGTTCCAGCCCATGTTTATAAAAGGGACAGAGTGCCGAGAATCCCATTCGGTCAGCGAGTGGAGATGAGAGAAACAGAAGGGAATGAGAGATGAGTAAACAGCTAAATATTTAGAGATAGATTCGGGACTTCTTCATGGATCCTTTCGTTCGAAAGACACGCGAGCACTAAGCGTCGAGTTTCTGCTCATATATTGGACTTACGCTTAATTAGTGCGTCGACACGATGGTCATCACTAAAAAGTGTCGAAGCCGTATTCGAAGAAGATATCCACGATGAAGTAGATCGAAGACCAAATCACTTCCGTTGTCAAGCCCGCCTGTGTTGCCAAGTTATTAGCTATCACTGTGTGCCGGGAAGAAAGAAGCATTTACTAACTGTTTCGGCTGGTGAATCAAAAACGACGCCGGCCAGCTGCGTCGATCACTATGGCGATCGACAAGTCGTCGTCTCAAAAGCGCCATCCGAGAGGCGAGAGACTGTCGGATCGGCCAGGCTGACTGCCCCGCTGTCCACACCCGCACGCGCTTCGCCGGGAAGAGCAAGTCAACGCGAACGCGAACGCGTAACTTTGAAGCAGCCTGCAGCCGCTACTGGCAGAGGCGACTGATCGAGCGTCTTGCGCAAGCGACGGTGAGTGGGATTGAATTCGGGGCTCGTATTGGGGACCTCGAGTCAGCGCGCGTTGAAAAGGCTGGTGCGCGCCAGCTCAAATATTGACATTGCAACTCGAAGCTACCGGATAAGTACGTCCCACTCGCACCCACGGGCAAGGCACGGGGCGAGCGAGAAGAGGGACACAGTTGTAGCCGCGCGACAGCCGCCAGCGGAGAACTAATATTATAACGTGTCTAATGAAAACTTGATTGCATTTCTCCTCTGCACTCTTCCGGTTGCTCTTCTTATTCTTTTTTTCCTAAGGGGAGGCTGGAGCCCGGTAACAGTAGCAGTGGATAGTACTCCCTCACTACAACTACTGCTACTACTACGATGACTGCTGCTAGTTAGTACCCGAGCAATCGACCGACCGACCGACCTCCATATCCATCGCAGCACTGCCATCTTCTCTTATGACTGGCTATTTCCCCTTTAGTCATTTTCTCTTTCGGAGTGGCCCTAGGCACTCGGTACTACCACAATGACAAAGAGCTTCATTCGCGATCTCGACTCGGCCGGAACGCCTCGGTCTCTTCCCCTGCCCGACCACAGAGAGCATCTCGTAGATGTTTGATCAAAGGTCGGATTCGCCTGTAACCGCGTTTGTAGCCAGCCCTCTTAACACGCCGAACTGATGGTTTTCTCGTTACTCTGTAACCAGCTCCATTGGCAGTTGATTTAGGGCCAGCATAATTTTGTGTGTTCCAGTGTGTCAGGACGTATTTCGATAGGAAATACTGTTTTAGACACTGTATTTCCTAGACATCGTGTTTATTCCAGTTAGCATTTTATCTCCACCTTATCCGATGGTTCCGCGATGTTTCTAGTCGATCGTTACCTCTCCCTCTACTCGGAGGTGGTAAAAGTAATTTAACTCCTTCAAGACTAAATCCTGCTCTACCTCCACCCCCCCCCCCCCCAAAGAATTGATCTAAAATATATGACTCAATAAGAATAAAATAATGGCAACACTAATAGGCTATTTACCGCTTACCACATTACCACAAGTCGCACCAATTTTGGTCTCATCGCTATTGGACTTATCGCCGTTTACCTCGAACAGCGTCGTGGTGCATAGGTGCGCCAGTAATTTAATCAACCAGAGAAACGAGCAGGGGAAATAACGAAGAAAATGACAACATGAACAACACACCTCGTATATTGGCGTCGAACAACTTATTTAATGAAGGTACAATCTTTGACAATTTGTACTGAGAAGCTTAGTGCCCCACCAATGAAAACTGAAAGCGATTCTGGTGGTAGCATAACAGTAACTGCATTTAAAGCCTCCCGCGATATAGATCTATATATACATATATATATACATTTTACTGGCTAACTCATAGCCAACGTTTAACGTCCACGGTACTACTTTCGGCATATATCTATAGTTATATATCTATAGTTATGCATCGTGTTTAGTGTTACCTTTATATCCGAGAAGCGACATTGAGAAAGCATTGATTTCGCAAAAACTCATCCTTCCTGAATGTCCTGTCCTACTTCAGTTATACGTATTGTAAATAGTGGAAATACTCAAGTAAGGTGTCCACTTAATATTACGTCCCATCTTACTCTGTGTAAATACTTTCACATTATGGCCCTTATTTCTTTCTGGAACTCAACAGGCACACTTTTATTTATCAATGTATTAATACACAGATTCGCCGAAAATATTATTCACCAACTATTCATCTTCCAGTTTAGTCGGATATAGCAAGTGTACATACATGACATATATATATATATATATATATATATATATATATATATATACATTGTATGGATACACAGTCTATCTTGTTTGAGTGTGTGTGTGCGGGCCGTATCGAGGCGCTTAGGTCGAAGCGAAATTTCGCCGAGTGCCACACACAGTTTTCGTGCAGTCGATGATTTGTGCTCAGTACTAGCTCTTTAGTAGTCGACTCGTTTGCCTCGAACTGTAGGGACCGCTTTTCTGACCTGATCTGCCGTCAGCGCGACGATCATACCGACCGATCGAAAATCACCCACCATCTTCTTCCTACTGGTTTGGGCTGGTCCATTAAAATGGCGTCGTCGTCGTCTTCGTCAGACCCCACCACTGTCACTATGGACTACTCAGCTGCTGCTGCTGCTGTCTTGGGGACTTTCGGCTCGGAGAAAAGGCAGCCAAAGCGACCTCGTGGACCTCGGAGCAACGTCGCCTTCACCTTGCTCGACTTGATCCCCGCTGAAATCATTTCGCCGTCTATTTAGAGTATCGTCGTAGGCCAACAGGCGTACCCTCATCGAGTCGTTCGTCGGACCGAGGCCGGCACGGCATCGTTCCACTGGGTCAGACCGGCGCGGGTGATGAGGGCCAAATCGGAAGGGGGTGGGCGCCGGCAAAGGGCGGCGACCCTGTAGAATGAGCGAGTCATCCAGACGCACCGTTGTAGCGAAGTCGCGTACGCGGCGCGTCTCCAAACGAAGCCACACCTTCCTAAGTGGCACCTTCGTTCCCCTGGCGCGGGTGAGCATATTTGTCGATGAGAGTCCTTCGCTCGAGGGAACTGAACGAGATGGAGAGAGAAAGAAGAGAGAGAGAGAGGCTTCGGGACATCGGACTCCGACGAGGGTCCGATGCCTCTCCGCTGCCTTAGTGGAACCGAGTCGCTAAGACGGCGTCGCCAGGCCAAGTCTCTCCCGGATCGAGAGACTATAGCAGCAAGTGTCCACTGTCGACTCGGCGATTCTCAGACATCACGACAAGTGTTCGCGTTTCTCTCGCTCTACCCCGGTTTCGCACGTTCAGTGTCCACACAATCGGTGAACCGACTCACCGCGGAAGATCCGACTCAAAGGTAAGCTCAACGGCCAGCTGCGTCGATGACGCTGCGAGATGCCGTGCGAGCGTACGAGCCGAACGAAACAACGCACCTACGCTGACCACGCCAAGTAGACAACGCGTGCTGTGGGGTGGAGAAGCAGCGGCACCCACAAAGACAACTTCTATCCTCCTCCAGAGGAGACGGACCAACGTAACGAAAAGGACACGAGTGCAGCAGGAGTGTGCCTTCGTTGTAACGAGGTTCCACCGGAGACACATCGACGCATGTAGACCGAAATCCGGATTCAGGTGGTGAGATGAGGGTCAGATCGTCATCACGGTTAGCTGTGTTATTTGCCCCTCCGCCTCGTATTCATTACGCTGGTGCGCAGCCGGCGAAACCGCTCTTGTCGAATTCGCGGATTTCTTATTTCCTCACATCGCACGTTGATCGATACTGACAGAAGGAAGGACAACGGAGAACGCGAATATTGTATCAAAAAGGTCGACCCAAACGGACTACTGTCCACTTTTTCACTTCGTAAATTTCTGTGTCCTTCTATACATATATATATATATATATATATATATATATATATATATATATATATATATATATATTCGACTATTTGTTGATAGCGCGTGCAAACTTTATATATATATGTATACATATATATATATACAGAAAGGAGTTTCCTATTTGTAACGGTCGCTATTTCTATGATAGATAGAACCTCTGCAGGCAGGTAAGTATAAATAGATAGAAGCTGTGTGATCATGTGGCCCAAGTACAATTTCCTTCAATTCATGAAACACATTATATACGACGGCGGCGGTGTCGTACAACTGTGAATATATAAGAATTTTTTTAAACAGAGCTATTTCTATATATCCGGTATACAAATTGCTTCAACCCATCCGGTCACAGGGAGAGAGATAGGAGAAAAAAAACTATGAAATATGGGCGATTAAAATTGCAGGAGAGTTACCGTTAATATAGAACCCTCAAACTTTCGTCAGTCTTTCATAGGGTTGTGCGACATTCCAAACACCCTGAAGTCACCGCGATCCTGTACATAGCTGTTACAGTAGATAATGATGTGTAAATCTATATGTAATGTGTAGACAATGTTAGCTGTGGCCAAGTGGACCGACTCGAGTCCAAATCCGTCGGCGACATTTCCCCAATAAGGGTGTCCATTTAGGCGGAGGAGGCCTGTCTCCTATTGTCTGGTAGACAGACCTCCTTGATTACAGTTGCGTCTGCTGCTTACTGTACGGGTAGCCGAAACACCGGGTTGCTTGGTCACCGGTATGAGACCTTTGGTCTTCATTTTGCCGCCGTTCACCCTCGTTCCTGAAACCATCGCCCCATCGCCTCGTCTCTGTTCGTTGCCCTGTGCGGCTCTTCATAGACAGCCAACGGATAAAGATGGTGGATCTGCGGTGTCCAACTATCATTGTGCCTGCGGTCCCCTCACTGCTGATCTCGCTGGTGCCGCCGCCGCCGCCAACCACGTGGAAATGGATGATCATCTTGCTTCCTCCCCGTTGGCCGGCACGGCCTACGATGTCGGCCCTTCATCCTCTCGTGTGCTGCTTCGACTTCGTCTTCTTCATGCTCCTGTTCAAATCGTTTTCCTGAGAGAAACAGACAGATAGAGAGATAGAGGGAAAGCGAGAGCGAGAGAGAGAGAGAGAGAGATACTGACCTACAGTGTCTCGCTGATTCGTCTACCTCGTTCGCCCTTTCTCGCCTTCGGGTTTCTGCCCACTCATCTCTCGGGCTCCACTCGCGGGACATATAGGCTCGAAGTAGAGAAAGTGATAGGAAAATAGAGCCGGACGAGGTAGCAGCAGTTCTTGAGGCTCGTGTAAAGTAAAGGATATTGGTGGCCGGTGGTATATGAGGCTCGGCTATGAACGAGCACACAAAGGATGAGGAGAGTAGCGTGGAGAGGTGTAAGGACCCGACCGGCGAAAGGGAACTGCACTGGAGAAGGTGGCAGCATTGATTGCTCAATTACCACACACCACACTCGATGGCAAGGAAAGAGCGGCCCCTATCATTGTGAGGAAGAACCCCGTGGATCGACGATGGAGAACTTGCCAAGCGGTGGGATCACAGCGGGGACAATCGGCGCCACCAGCGACCACGGTTGTATCTATAGACCAACGTAAACACACACACACACACACACATACAATGGCTTAGCTACACGTTGCCGCTGCCTGCCTGTTTGGAACTGGAAAGGCGGGGACAAGGTGAGCGCACAGAGAAGGTTCATGAGGAACAGGAGGAATAGGTAGTCAAACATGACGAAAACAGGGCTAGAGGACAACGCGAGCGGTTGCAGGGATTGAGACTGAGGGAGAGATACATTGGACAGGGCTGGCGGTCCGTTGGGGGTGGTTTGGGGATCAGAAACAAACTGGCGGCTCTCAATGAGATGTGTGATGAGGGGTCGCGACGCCCAAGATGAGAACGGCGCTGTGAAGCACGCGTGCGCCCGGTGCGTCCGATTGGTCTTCCCGACAGTGGCTCGTAACCGGCAAGTGAGCCATACATCAAAGCGATAGGCCCTTGGGGATATCTGGACGGATGCCGGTGTCGAGTTAGGATAAACGACGCATCGAAGCCAGTCTCAAATAGCTAGCTGTCTTGTAGAATTCTCAAGAAGTAGAAGACGCCAGGTACGTCGCACAGACTCTGCTCATGGACCACATATAACAGTGATATGGCCTTTGAGCAATAAGCAGCCGAAACAATAGAGATGCCTGGATGGCTGAGTGCGATATAGAACATGATTAAGATTTTCGGAGCAGTAGTTCAACAGAAGGCAACTCGAACGGTCCGACTTCGCGAGGGTCGGCATTTTTTCTGACCTTCGTGGCCTTCAGAGATATCCGCTGGTGGGGCGTTTAAATACACGCAGTGCATTCAACGCGTAGACTCGAACAGGCAACATACTCCCTTGAGGAAAAAGAGGAATGTGAGAGCGGAAGCGAATCTGAACCCAACGGGTGGGTTTTTAAAGAGTTTGATTTGTAACCAGTTCCTAACGCTCATTGCATCTCTTCTTTGTGACATGCACTCTCCCTCATCCAGTAAGTAAGGCTCTCTCTCTCTATCGGATTCGGACCAGCTAGCTCTTCCCGAGTGCCTGGCCTTTCGCTATTCGTTCTCGCTAGTGGATATAACATTGATCTTCTGTCCTTTGCCTCTGTGGCCCCGTCCGTGTGTGTCCGCCTGCCCCATGTGTGACTCATCGATAATGCCCTAGGCAGACGAGCCAAGAAGACGAGCCTGGATTTGCCCGACCACACTTCACTTGCCATGCTCAACGCATGTCTGGCTATGCCCGATAGAACCGAGTCTTTCTACGCCCTTCATCCTCTACTGTTCTCGTGGCAACAAGGGTTTAAGCAACAACGGGCTCTGCTGCAGCCGCTTTTTGTGACTTTCCTCGAAGTGCAGTGTCTGCTTGTATTCAGGATCAGCAAAAATGATACCGTCTCTATTGAGCAGACACAGGGGGAGCGGCATCCGTCGATAGGGAAACTAGAGAGGCCAGTTCGAGTGTAACCAGCGGAGGCGCATAGTGGCGCACAGTAAATAAGAAAAGAAAAGGCCAATTTTTCCCTTCGGCAAGATGAAGAGAACACGGGCGTTTTTGGGCGCCCAAGGCGGAGTCAAAGGCAGCGGTCGAACGATTGTCTTCTATAATAGTAAAACGAATCGTTGGGTGGAGAGCTAAGTGGACCTACACTGTATGGCCGGCTTGACACGCCGAATTACTCAGAATCTCACTCTCTGCTTCGCCCTGCTCTTAAAAGCTTGCTAGTCAATAAATATGGCGGGGTGCGGTTGTTCGGACAACAGGAAGCGCATCACATTTATTATAAGTTCTGTTACGTTGTGGCTTGATCACCCGTATAGACGTCGTTTAAAAGGTATATATTATATATAATTCGCCATTAAACACTGCCCTAGTAAAAATCTATACGGGCTGTAATATTAAGCGAAGAAAGTGAGTGTTGACAAAATTAAGTCGACAAGCCTAGCCTTTAATCATAATTTCTTGTCATATATATAGGTTGATAACCTACGTACGTAAATGGGTTTTAGTCGCAGAGTTGTTGTTGTTGCTGTTATCGTCTTATAAACGCAAAAAAAGAAGCACACATTTATTCACTGTCAGGATTAACGTGAACACCGTTGATATGGCTGTACAAACAATTGCCAATAACAATTCGTGAGCCAATGAACGACTGCATTGTCCAGATGATAGCTCGCTTTATCCACCCGCATGCTTTGTCGTCTCGAAAACTCGTTGCACGACGCTAAACTCGAAATACATGCTGATGTCTTTTGTATCGATTGTAATACTGAAGGTAATCAAGAAAACATCCGCAGTGTGATACTGCTGCTCGGTGTTTGACAGATGTGCTAATGTTGATTGTTGACGGCCCATTTGTGGGTGTTGACGAAGATCTGAAGCCAAGGTGAGGCCGTGGCAGTCGCCCAACGACCGCCATCGCGCTGCTTGTCCTCTGGCCAATGAGCGCATTGCCACGGCAGGAAGCAACGTTCCGGATGAGGCATGAGAGCGAGGTGACGACCGCAGTCCGATGTTAGGCCCGCAATGGCGTTCGGCGATCCGTTCGGATTCATGGGGTAGACCTAGATAGTGAAGGACAATAAAGGACGAAGGTAGTTAGTGAATGGAATCAATGAACCATTGCTGTGTCTACTACTACACTTGATTATGGAAGGAAAACCAAAGGGAGAAATAATCCAGGGAATTAAAACGCGGCCTAAGGGATGCGGTAGTCTTTGAACAGCCTTGTCGGCAAAAGGCAAAGTTGAATATCCCTACATGACGGTACCAGCGATTGTAACAAACTATTTTACATATATATATATATATATATATATGTACCACAAAGCTTAGAGGCACGAGCATTACCTGAGTGGGTGATCCATTATCGTCGACATATCGGACAGAAACGAGGTTCCTGTTTTCACATGCCGCCATCAATTCAGCGTTCTCAAAATCGAATCGACCTTCTCCGTGGGCTGTCCAGACACCCAAGATAGCACCTTCCATTCCTAGAGAAGCACGTACGCAGACAAAGCGCATATTAGTGACATATAAGCAGGTTCGGGCCCCGTTGCGTGACATATAAGAGAGCTTAAGCATTGTAAAATTGCAGCTCCTTTAATAAACCAATAAACCTTTACCTTTACATATGTTATTGAGACTAACAACTACTCGACGACAGTGATCAAATATCAAAAGTAAATCCTATTGAAAATAAGCGCAGAACATCTTGTAATCGTTTCACTAACTGGGGGTTATGAGTACAATCAAAGGAACCTTGTATTTCTATATTATTGTTTCAGTGCGTTTGTAATCTCTCTCTGTCTCTCTCTCCCTTAGGCTATTATTCGTGCGTAATAAAATTATGAATCGCCAGGATTCGATATCTTGGTGCTCCAGAATTTAGTGCTTTTCAACAGTTTCTCGCGGCGCTCACCTTTAAGCCAGATGTTGTGGGTCTCTTCGATGCGCACGGTGTTGAAACGGCACTCGAAGCGGCCGGATACGTTCTGCAGAAGTGACAACCCGGCCCTGCCATGTTTACCTGGGCTGACCCAACCGAGAAGTGCCATCAGCTGGCATCCGTTGCACACACCGAGTGAGAACGTGTCACTACGCGACTTGAACGCCTCAAGTTGCGCACGCAGCTTTTCATGGTATTTGAATCCGGCTGCCCATCCTCGGGCAGAGCCGAGCACGTCGGCGTAAGAGAAACCACCTGGGAAGATTATGCCACGGAACTGATCGAGCGAGATCCGGCCATCAAGCAAGTCCGTCATGGTGACGTCCCAGGCCTCGAAGCCGGCCATGTGCAGTGCGGCCTGCATCTCACGGTCGCTGTTCACGCCTTCCTCACGCAGGACGGCGGCCTTAATCGTCCGGCTCGTAATATTGCGCGGAATCTGCAGTGTGATCTTTTCAGTTAGCTTGTATTGGGGAGTCGTACGATCTCGCAGGGAGCGGCGCTCTTGAGCAGCGGCATCCCGGTTTGTTTGATAGTTCTCCAGCTCGAAGCTGGTAGCTTCCCAAATGTCGCGCAGTTCCGCCACTTCCGACTCGATCTTCGACGCTCCGCAGGTAATACTGATCTTCGCCTTGGGTCCACTGACAGTCGTCTCACCTATCTTCATACACTTGACTCCCGTGGCATTGTACGCCGCGACAATCGCGTCACAGTCAGCATTGACAACCTCAAGGATGAAGCCGACCTCTTCGTTGAACAAAGCCGAAACCTCATCTCCATTGCTCAGTATGTTAATTGTCGCTGCGCAGTTTCCTGCAAAGAGCATTTCGAGAACGCAAGTGACCACACCTCCATCCGAGATGTCGTGTCCTGCGAGTATCTTCCTCTCTGTCAGAAGCTTTTGCGTCACCTCGAACGCCGCCTTCAGGAGCTCCGGTTTGTCTAGGTCGGACACCTGATCACCGAGTTGCTTGTACACCTGGGCCAAAGCGCTGCCCCCGAGGCGAGCGTTTCCTGGTGTGCACGCGACATGAATAAGGCTTGTGGACTTGCCAGCCCAGGGGCCCTTTACGTCAGGGGTAACAGTTAACGTAATATCTGGGCAGGGAGCATAGCACGAGATAACGATGGTGCCAGGTGATTTGACGGTCTCCTTGCCAACGCGAGCGGCCATACTGAGCGAATCTTTGCCACCGTCAACGGCGATGCCGAGAGCCGCCATACTCGAGCACATGGCCTTGCACGCCTCGACAAGGGCGCCTCCCTCGCCAGGCAGCTTAGCAGGCCACATCCAGTTGCCACTGCATTTGACATCGGCGAGCGACGAGATTTTCGCGAACATCAAATTTGTGACTGCCTCAGCAACGGACATGCGGGCGCCGGCAGCAGGACTCAGAATCCCCTTGACAGGCTGTTCCCCAATCGACGTCGCTCCGCCTACCGTGTCGAAATATGTCAACGCCACAACGGCGACGTCAGCCAGTGGCGTATGCAGGGGGCCAACGCACTGCTGCTGGGCGACAAGGCCCGTGACACAACGATCGACCTTGCTTGTTAAGAAGCGCTTCGAGGCAACACTGGGCAAGCGCAGAACCCGATGGAGAGCATCCGTGATTTGCAAGTTTGACGGCAGGCTAAGCGCCTTCAGTGGTGCCTTATAGCTGTCAAGGTTGAATGACTTGCTGGGCATATGTCCCAAGACGCTTTCGAGATCAAGGTCGACAGGTGGCCGTTTTTGGCCGTCGTGCTCTTCCAGAACAATCCTCCCTGTGCCGGTAATCTCTCCCACGAAGTTGATCGGACATCGTTCCCTACGAGAGATACGCTCAAGAACCTCCCTGTCTTGCGCCTTGCAAAGGATCGCGTCGTTCTCCTGATACTCAGCTCCCCATAGCTCCATCGTGTTAATGGTCGGATCACCCAACTGGAATGCATTTGTGCGTATAATCGCACCGGCGGGTTCCGAGATCTCCTTGAGCACATTGCCATTACCTCCAGCACCCTGATCGTGGATGCTCTGAATTGGGTTGGCGTCAATGCCGCGTTCAATGCAAGCGCGAACAAGACGATGGAGTTTCTGTTCCATTTCGGCGTCACCTCGCTGCACGGCGTCGAAGTCGAGCTTGGCGCTCTGATCGCCCTGAACGACGACAGAGGAAGCGGCTCCTCCTCCAACACCGATTCGATAGACCGGACCTCCGAGCTTTACCACCAGCATACCTGAAAACGATTACACGACTTGCGGGTTAGATTTGTCGAGTATCGCTTACTTAATACGTCCCCTCTGGCCCAGATTTCAGAGCTGTTCGCTTATTTTTTATCATGTGATCTTTATTATTATTATTATTATTATTATTCGTATTATTTAATATCTACTATGCGTACGCTATCTATTAAACTTTTTACCCTTTTCTGGGGCCACTTTCGTGCACGTATCCGCGTCAATACAGCCAAAGCCACCCGAGAACATTATAGGTTTGACGTATTCCTTGCGTTCCCCGTTGGGTACCCGCATGCCGAATGAACGGGAGAAGCCAGCCAGGACAGGTTCCCCGAATTTATTTCCGTAATCGGAGGCTCCGTTAGACGCCTCCACGGCAATCTGAAGAGAGGGGGCAAAATTCGATGGGTACTCCCATTTCTCCTCCCATGGGAGGTCGTAACCGGGAATATGCAGGTTACCGAACGAGTATCCTGCGGTACCAGCAATTTCGTGGGAGCCACGTCCTGTCGCATGGGTATCGCGGATCCTGCCACCGGTCCCGGTTGTCGCTCCGGAGAACGGCGCCACACCGGTCGGGAAGTTGTGGGTTTCCGCAGTGAAAAGCAGGTGACGCTCTTTCGGTTCCAGCTTGAGCCTGCTCGGCCCACAAGGGTCCTCAGGTATCCACACCTGGGTCTTGTAGCCCCTCAGCGCCGACGAGTTGTCACTGAATGCGATAACGTTGTTAGGATTTGACGTCTTCTGTGTGTCCTGGATAATCTTGAAGAGATTCTCCGTTTCAGGTTTGCCATCGATAATGAGATCGCCCCTAAAGAACCAGTGGCGGGAATGTTCACTGTTCGACTGCGCGAGATCAAAGCACTCCACTGTGGTGGGATTCCTCTTCAGTTTGTTCTTAAACAGGTTCGTGTAGTAATCCAAATCCCAGTCATCGAATGCAAGCCCTAGCTCCTTGGAGCACTCCTCGAGGGCGGGCCTTCCCTGGCCCACAATATCGACTTCGGCCCAAGGGTCCGGCTTCTGCTGAAGCTCGAACGTTGTCAGGGGCTTTTCGTAAATCTGCTCAGTCATTTTGTCGTGCAGCTCTTCTTGCAGCTTAGCCACCAGTGCCGCATCGACGGCCGAGCATCTTATGAGGTAGCGGGTGCACCGTTCAATTCGCGTAACGTGATCGAGTCCAATCGTATGACAGATGCCCACCGCCTGAGTCGAGCTGGGCGTCTCAAAGTTTAGACGGGGTCCAACCTCGACGATGAGCTCCGACGGACCGGCGCTGAGAGCCCGATCATGAGTTGGCGTCAAAAGCCACCGCAGTTTCTCCTCCTGTTCCGCGTTTAGTCCACCGTTCACATTCACGTAGTAGCATGACTCGGTTTCCAGCAGCTCAGTGACCTTGTCGGCGGTCACTGCGCGAAGTCGCTCGTCAATTTCCGCATGCTTGGCCGCTGGCACCGCTGGCCTACCGAAAAACCGAAGTACAACCATTACTGTGCCGTACGCTACCGTACCGTCCGCTCGCCACCGATCCGAGTCGGCAGCCTGCAAAAACAAATGGCCACCGGGTGGCTGGCAGATTACCACGAGAGCACGGTGTCGCCCGTACGAAGGACACCAGTACAAGAATGCTAGTGAAGAATCGTGAGTAGAGCAGCAGCAGTAGCAGCGCCAGTGGAAACTGCCTAATCGCTCTTTCGAGACGACCACCAGCGCCGGGTAGTCGAGTTATCATCGTACGGACAGACAGCGTTTGTCAACGTCATTCACCTCTCTTGACTCCCTTGTCGGGATTCGCCTGCCAGGGTTCGCCCGTGCCGCAGATAGAGGAAGCCAACAAAAGCTGCCTTGAAATACATCTGATATCGTCGCGGCGTATCGGCGACAGACCTTCGACTGGTTGGCGAGCAGCAACGCTCACGGAACACGACGACCGCGACGGGCCAAGCCGCTGATAGACCCCCCCCCTCCTCATGATATTTGCTCTGTGCGGTCAGACGGACGGCTTGTTTAACGCGATGCGATCCTCGAGTCGGCTGAACGTCGTACGCCAGCCGTGCGGTGAATCCGCACTGCGTTACGTTTGGGACATTGTTTTTTGTCGAGTATTAATTTTTGAGCTGGACACCACGCTTTGAGTTGACAAACTAGACACAAGTCAATGGGCAATACTTGAAAAAAACGGCGCGTCCAATTCGAAGGCGACCAATCCAAATATTAGCTGATACATTGGATATCTGCGTGTATCTCCGAGTATTGCCGCAAGTCAAAAATGAATCCTCCTTGTCTCGTTGCTAGCGACGAGCAACCACCGAGAGCTTCCCGCACCAATCATCTAATCATCTGTCGACTCGACGTTCCGGTTATTTCGGCAGCAAGCAGCAATCGTCGAGGAGCCAGGTACGCCGTGGTGTGTGTGTTCACTCTCGAAGCGCGGACGGCGCGCAAAGAGGCCGCAACACGCTACCCTGATACAGAGCGATCGAGATCAAGATATGATACCCTGGCGCTAGATAGCATCAATATGATATACGTAGGGCGAATCATCTGATAAGAACACGAAGTCCATCACGAAGGGGTCAGTCGAATTGTGATAAAAAAAAAATGCCAGTTATTACCGGATAGTGCAGGTTGGTGTTTCTCGTCTGGTCGATGACGTTCAGCTGATCTGATGGCGTTGACCAGTTGAGCAATGGGTATTGATTTATCTTCACAAGAATTACAATCATAAGTTCACCTAACGAATCGTTGTGCGCATTACTGAGATGGAGACAGGATGGCAATGGGAAGCGTCTCGCTCAGATTCACGCTGGGTCTTGGGCAACGAACACCGTTGATAGGTTGCCCATTATTTCTTGTGCAGGAACTCTGCTCTCGATGACGTCGATAGTAATGCGGAGCCAGAACACGTGTGTACGTGTGTGTGAGAGTGTTTTTTTTTGACGTCGACGGCTATTATGGGTGACGTCATCGAAGAGCGGTGACATCTGGTGGGGACTAGTTGCAACCACTTGAATCTGACCCCGGCGTGGCTGAATCAATGGATGTCACATATCCATTCATTAGAAGGCTACAGGGTGATCCCAAAAATGTTGATGTGCAGCTGTCGTTAGACAAGTGAGCGAAAAATTCTGGCCAGAACAATTAACGGTGCTCACAAACTCACTTCGCGGAAACTTGTCGCTAAGTTTCTCATCGCCCCGTGCTCTGGCTGTGACTGGCCGGAGGCCGCAGGTTCGAGTCTCACGACCTCATATCGAAAACTTTAGCGTTGTGACAAACTGCAGTTCACGCTATATAAACTAGCTTTTTTTTTTATCATTTTCTTAAGTGGTTGCTGGTAGACGAGGCGAAGTGGTTTGACCAATTCGAGCGTTCAGATCTGAGGTATAATCACAATGAATACCGGCACGATCAAAGTGTGCTCTCAGCCTTGCTTTCTTCCGACGATAATTTCTGCTCAATCCACGTCTATATGTGATACGATCGTCTGCAATTTCGAAAATACAAGGAGAAGCCAAGCGGGGCGTCGCCGATGACTGTTGGACGGCTGGTGGCAGTCTCAGGGCGTTTGTCGTCATCTGTCACCAGGGAATTCAATTACGACACCGTTCGACAAAGTCCGATCAAGCTCGATTCAGTGCTCGTAAAAATTGCGAGCACATTCTTAGAGAGTGCGATCCTGCCGAACGAGATAAGCGTCGTGGTGGTGTGACGACCTATGTAGGTGATCTTGAATAAAAGCATGTCCTGAAGATTAGTCATTCTTTGCATAGACGATCATTACATTTTGTGAGAATGCCTTTTCGTGATTTATCACTTCCATATTGTTTGTTACAATAAACAAAATCTAATAACACAATGTGCACAAATGCTTGGTCTCAATGTTTGGTCAGAAATTCATTGGGAAAACGTTTAGTCCAATGGATTGTCTACGGCAAGTATGCAACTAAAATATATTGGTAGAATCACCCATATATATATATATATATATATAATCACCAATCAATAATATATATAGCTATACATTAATATACGTATATAATAGATGACTCTTCGTGCTATTGTCAATTCCTTGCGCATTTACCAAACAAACTCTACGCGTTTCTCGTGTAACAGATAATTGCAGGTGAGGATAACAAAGAAAAAACTAACAGCTACCGATCTGTTCGAACAATATGCGAAGTCTATTGGCATGTAGGCTCGCCATTAACGGCAAATGTGCATACATTTTAGTCACATCTCGTCACCTTCGGCAGGCCTGCACCACTGGGGCTGTGTTCTTTTTTCTTTCACTTCCGAGATCCCATGGGGTGTCGAGGAGAAACATGAAGTAATGGTGCGCCCACCTCGATGTAATAAGAGCCCGTTGCGGGGGTGACTGCCGGTAACGGGCGAGGGACAATCGGTACGCCTCATTTGCCTCTGCTTACGCCGTTCTTATAATATATTCCTCGATTCGCTCTCCTCTGTCGACCTCCCTGGTACTCCCTTATTTCAACAAGGAGCGCAAACGCTATCGTGATTTCGCCCTTCAGGACGCACACCGCTACACACACACACACGCACACACACGTTCAGATATTCCGGAACGAATCAGCGCAGGACGATAGCCACCATGAGACGTTGGAAAGGCCCAAGTGATACAATGCTATTTAGTTTCGGACGCCTGAATTCGGAATGAATTGGAAATGGATGACTACTCTAGTAGTAACATTTGTTATACAGCAGCAGCATAATAGTCAACAGATCGGATGAGACAGGATTACCCAGGCAGAGGTATAATATCGTGCTTATCCGTTGAGTACGTGTGCATAATAGCATTTACAAGAAAACTTCTTTAAAATGTTAATAATAATAGTAATAATAATAATAATCGTGTACGTGCTGCCGTGTGAGTGTGGTTGTTTATAACATCCGCCGGGGACAAAACGTTGAATCCCTCCTGTTTTCGAAAAGACGAAGCAAACGCTGCATCTACCCGAAATTGTATGGACAATAAGCGAACATTGGACACAGATTGTCAATGATTGGCTGCAACCTTGCGTCAGAGTCAATGAGATGTGTGGGCCAGCTATATAATGGAACGAATTACGAGCTAAGAATAATTCGAAATGCTTACACGTCTGTGATCACAGAGACGAATGCAAGTTCTACTGACATTTCTCGGATGTCCGCCCTCTGACAAACACATGAACGTTCTCGCAGTGGAATTTTTCTCTCAACGCCGCTTTAACCTAAACAAAGTCTCTAGCATCACTTACAGTAACGCACGTCGATCCTTTTGCCCGCAATGGCCTTTGCTCATTTACCTACGCTAGGAATGCTCATAGTAAAGTCGTTCTGACGACACTGACTACAACTAACGAGCAAGTGGATACATACATATATAATACCTGGTTGTAACCGTTATACGCACATCAATGACAATGGCGGATTTACGGCTACAGACTCAAGAACGAGCTCGCATATCTTGACATGTGAGCTCGCTACGGCAGGTCCGAGGGAGATGTGGAATAGGGGTGGCCAATTACAGATGAAACCTCTATCGAGCCAGGCGGGGCTAGCAGGGTACTGGCAAGAGCAGACGTCTTCATTTCGCATGGTGTCGCTGAGGCCCCATCTTAATGCTTCTGCTTTGCGAGACAGACAGAGCGAGACAGAGAGAAAAAGAGAGAGAGAGAGAGGTAGGTAGATATGAAAGATAGAATTTCGATTTCGATCATAGCTGTGGAGTCTGGAGTCTTGCCCGACATTGCCGCGAGCGTCCACCAAACTCGTCCACTTGTGCTATGCGAGAGGAGATGCTAGCGGTTGGTAAGTTGCAAGTAGAGAGTTGATTTCAGTGGATCGCGCCCTCCTCCCACCACTACGCTCGACGTTCCTACACAGACACGGTCGTTCACCCAAGATACCCTCCAGCACTGCAATTGAAATAAGGAGTGGATTTTGTGCCACCAGATACATTTCGCTCCCCTGTTCCCAACGAAGGGTGCGCCAAGGAGCGCCGTGCCTGCTGTGTCAGGGGCAGCCGAGACGGTCCGGAGGGGCTGCGCTATATGGAAAGCTGCCCCTGTCTCTTCTGCTTTTTGCTCAATTCTACGACTACGCCTTACCTCCGTAGTAGTAGTTGTAGCAGCAGCAGCAGTGGTGGTGGTGCAATGGAAAAGTGTGGCTTTTTGGCTTTTGGCAAGGGCAGTCAGTACACGGATGAGTGTACTTGGCTGGCAGGACGATCCGAGGTGGCATGGAAGACGTCACGCGGGAGGCCAAGCAGGTAATCGAGTTAAGGCGAACGTACACTCTATAAGCTTAGCTTAGTTTCTATAACCTAGCTTCACACACTGATATACATACATACTGACTGCCACACGCTGTCTATATAGTAGTACAGAGAGCATATAGCAGCATCAGCAGATACATTGCCAAGGGTACCATGCAGCCGTGGAGCAGAGTAACTTCAACTGCCGTTACCGCCATCGTGGCTTGTGCATCATCTCTCGACTTCTGTAACATTACCGCCGCAAGCACCGCCACACTGGTCTATGGCCGCCAGCGCTGACTATTATGTGAGCGTTATCTTGGTCTACGCTCGCCGGACAGCGTATAGACACACTCGGCCTATCGGCGGCCTTCGACGAGATTGCGCCTCCCCTCCGTAAGACAAACCACCGAAGTGGTCGACCTGTACGCCCGGCCGAGTCAGGCAAGACCCCGAAAAAAAACGGCCAAGGGCGCGAGGCGTAGTGCAAAGTGCTGAGTGGGTATAGCGTATCGGACATGATCCGATCCTCTGCGCGAAATACCTGCTCGGGTATCTGCATCAGGCTGAAACTTGAGTGCTCGGCGTACGTTGCCACCTTCAGAGGTTGGCAAGAATAGAGTGACCGGCGAGCTTGGTCAGAGGCGAGTGGCCAAAGTGATAAACTAAATGCCACGCCTGCGAACGATGACGGGCGTGGAGGCGCATGTCGCGTGATGTTGCTAACAGCCAATGTAGCTGCTAGCTGAACAAGTTGCACCGTGTAGCATATTCTTGGATGCTGAACAACCTGACGAAGTTAAACTGCCGAGAGGTGAACTTCTTTTCAGGACGTTGGAATATTTCATCTCACTTAGGGTGGCAAGTATATCAATATTGAAAGTAAGATCAACTATCTGTTGGCCCTATAGGCAATGTTATTCCACTGTGTTCTGTAAGCACACCCTGCTGCAGTGTTTAAAAGGTTCAAATCAAGACGATGAGGTTACTTTCATCTTGGTTTATTTTTCAGCTGGCTCTCACATGTCCCCCTACGGGGGAGGACTCAGTATGATGACCTGTCAGAGCCGCTATTGCTTATTCCTTAAACCGCTCGTGTCTGGCAAGAATCCACGGACCAGGAAAGATGATCAATAAATCCAAAGGTTCTCCAGGTTTGACAGGATTTCATCCCAAAACAATATGTCCCTCCTGTCTTTATGTCCATACTCACAAAAGTTTGCTGTTTTGCCGAACTTTGCCTCCATCTGCCTATAAATTTGTGGCATAATTTTAGCTAGAGGCCTACGTTGAGGCGGGCGTCTTAAACCACATGTCAAGTGACAAGTGCTGTTCAGTGCGTTGACAGTACTACTATGGCATTCCATAAGTGCATCTTATTGAAGTCCGCAGTAATTTGACAGTAAATAGCAAGTCAAGCATGTATTACATTAGTAATATGTCCGAATAGAGATGAACTACAATTAAATTCACTAAAGTTCAATTAATAAATCGTATTTAGTCATATCCCTTCTTTATCGAACCGCACAGTGAATCGTCTCTTCGTTCATTGAGGCAGTTTAAAGTAGTCTTCTATTTCTCGGTCGAAATTTCACTTGGCAGACATTCGCCACGTCGCACCTTGTCCGTTCATCATCTTGGCTGCGCTGTCTATTGGTGCTCGCTCTTCCATTAGAGTCCAAATAGAACAATGGATTGTTTTTGCTTGTTCTTCCGTTGTGCATCATCTAGGTTACGACATGCTACCATGATAAAGTGATCGCACACAACCGGTAGATGCCACGGACAGCATACGGAAATGTGAGAAGCTCATTCAGGAGTGAGCCCATTTTCGAAATGAGTTGGGTAACCCTTATGGACATAAATGAGAGCGAGCGAGAGAGAGAGAGAGGGCAAGCGGCTGACCTCGAAGCCGCTCTCGTCTCGGTCGGAAAGGGGACGCAAGTTTGTATAAAGAGACAACTTCCTATGCGCGTATATCTTTATTCATCGTCAAACGAGGGAACGCATCGCCCATCAAATCAACAGAGTGGAGGCATCGTAGTCACCGTAGAGCACACGTGTCCCAGTGTCAAGATCAAGTTCAGAGTGTCGGCCTGTGTTTGCTCGCTAGCTGATGTATCATATCTGAGGCGGAATTATGACCATGGCAGAGGATGGCTATGCATATCGTTGTGAGCGGAGATCGTTGTCTGAGAGACAGGCACTCTCAAATATGGTCCATTGCTGCGTGAATGCGTCACTGCATGAGCGATGATGATACGATTGACGCTCTATGTGTCACTATTAGCTGACGTCGACTTTCTATCGAAGGGGAAAAGAAAAGCGTTTCAATAGAAACGATTCTTGATGAATAGACCAGAAATGTGCTTTTTTTTTAGAAAATAGCACGGCGATGACCTGCCAATTGACTAGCAACATTGACGAGATTATCTGCAAACATCTTGAAATGTTTATTTATTTAATTTTATATTTTTTATATCATATGATAAATACAATGGTGCGATGCGCGATAACGACAACAACAACATAAATAACACCAGTATTCGATGACGAGAATGCTAGCGATTCTCCTCATTTATATATATATATATATATATATATATATATATATATATATATACCTCTCGCCGGTTATTTGCAGGCCGAGGCCTGGAAGGATAGCTGCGGCCGATATTGTCGTGCGGCCTGCACACGTCCGTACGTGTGTTCATCTATCCAAAATACTGCCCCTCCCCTCATCGTCTTCCCGGTAAGCCCGCATGCATACGAATGATTCAATAATGGCCTCACGCACCTGCCTCGATACTCCTTCGTTCAGAATCGGCCAGCTGCAAATGCGACGCTGGGGGGAGGGGGGCTGGAATAGGACGAGAGCGGCCGTTCGAGGGTTTTTTTCGGGGGCCTGGTTGCGCGTGAACAGGAGCACACGGACATCCGACAACGAGTCGACGGAGGGGTCCAGGCACGCGACCGCGAACGCTGCCCCGGGGGAAACTTTGGGGTCGGGGAATGGTCGTGCCTGTAGTCGTGTGCCAGCACGAACGACTCGAATACACACACAACCCCCTCGCGCGCGCAATGTGGCAACGCCGCCGGCGCCGCCACAATCGACGTACTCTCATTGGCGTACATACGTATAGCTGTCAATGCCGCCAGCTATAACAGCAAACCACCTCCGTCACCCTGACAACCGCTATGCGGAGCCTCACAACAGGACCTCCCGCACAACTATTGGCTCGGGTCCGTCTCGTCCCTGTTGGGCCTTCGGATTCAAAACACAACAACAGAGAGCAAACGTCGTGCTGCCCACAACGAGCAAACGCTTGCAGACGCAGGATCGGCCTAGAGAGCCGTAACGGCAGTGGGCGAAACGATGTTGACAGGCATAGTCATTCCATTTCACGAAATCATAGGTCCGACCCCAGTGGGCTGGCTCTTCGGCCCCAGCGAACGTTGTCACAGTTGAGAAGCACTGCGTCACACGGAGGAATCGCTGAGGATCGACGCAAAAAAAAAGGCGGACTCATAACATCCTACATCGAGAAGCGGCGGCGGATTGCCTCTCGGTCGATCGGTGGTCGTAAAACGAATGATTGACTCTGCGACAGTGCACATTGTGGTTCGTCGCGGACCTAATCGTTCATGCATTTTGCATGCTTCTCGCGTACGGCCACCCGCGGTACGATGCTGCTTAACATTGACGAGGCCTATCATTGCTTAACAACGAGACTCGGCTCATCACCAGGCGAAAGTCGACGACGGTGTAACTCGAACCATATCGTGCTACGAGCAGAAGCGAAAACGATTAGTTCGCTTGAGTTACTAATCACCGAATCGATGTGATAATGATGACCCCCATGTGTAAATAAGTCTAATCCCCATCTTCTATTTAATCATTGCTCTGCGTTTCTTGTGTGTTCACTCATGGAGAGCTGGTGTGAGAATAGTCTATCTACTAATCAAATGAAGTCGTGCCAGTAACCGAGGTGTATTGTCAACGATTGTCCGTCACAAGCGACATTTCAAGCATTCCGCTGAACACAACAGTGGTACGGCGTTTTGGAATCGGTATCGTGAGAGTGTGGCCATTGACAACACGCTGATGTATGCAGTTGTTGCTATTAACGTCCGCGTGGTCAATTAAGTATCACCCCCGACTACCCACCGACCCCCCGGCGCGAGAGGCCAATCTTGCGATACTCATGAGGGAGCCCCAGGTACCGCCGTTTTCGTCGGTATGATGCTCATCCTAAAGTACAAGAATGATCCACATTACAAATTCTCTCTGGCGAGTGGCGCCACGCCGTGGAACCTGTTGGTCACCGTAGTGCTATGGACGGCCTCGGGCATCCTCTGGTACTTCAACAACCTAGGTTTGGCACTGGCCGCCCTTGTCCTGGGCGTCGTCATGTGTCTCGTCAACGCTCTCAACTCGGCCGGAGACTTTCTTCGCGAGAAAAGCGTACGCCAGCCAGCGAAACTATCCCGAATGATATCGTCCGTCGACTGGTTTCTGCCGGTACGTTCCGCATTGGTGACATGCTATATATATATATATATATCTATATATATAACTGTATAAATATTTTGCGTTTGCATTTTGCAACTTGATGCATACATAACCATACAGCCACACGGGTACAATTAAGTTGAACGGGTCTCCTTTGCATTCTTTAAAAGTCAGATATTAACACCTGTACTCCTCCATATGACGAGCCACTTCCGTGTCGGCAAATTTCTCAGACGACCTCGCTTCTGTCCGCACGTGCGCTAAGTAACAACAAAGTAGCACCCACGAATAAACGCGATCCTATAAAGATCAGTACATTGCTTAGCCATGAGAACAAGGTTGTTTGCGCAGACATTGACCATCAACGTAGTTCTAAAATGAATACAGCTCGTCCACCTGTGTCACAATGCCTTACCTATTACTTCGGTTGGATAACGTGCGAAAGCTGCATTTGAGCGAGAGATAACGTCACCCTTACGAACACTGATATGACAGGTGCTTTGAGATAGAGAGTGTTTGAATAGAGATCGCAGAACCTATTCAAATTTTTTATTTACTCAACCTAAGTACACACACCCACCCACATGAAGGATTTGGTATAGAATGTTTTTAGCTCTATTATAGATATCAATTCACAAGGCATCAGCAGTCATGGTGACGCTAGCGACCGCGCACGCTCTCCTAACAGCGTATACCGAGAATCGGCAACCTAGTTAGTTAGGCATTAACGATTTTTGAGGTGGTATATTCGACCTATGCTAGGTTTGAGCTGAGCGAGGCAACACTTTCGATCATCCACTACAAGCAAACGCGAGTTCGGTATCCTGTTGATCTTTGACGCAAAGAAAAACTAGCTCGTTGTTTGGGCTATTCGTAGAGAAAAGTAAGTGTCTCTGTGGGGCTCTGTTTAACTCCACCAGGAAAAGACCTTGGACGCCGATAGTCTGTTAAATTTGGTTCATCCTCTTCTAAATAGAACGAGAGAGAGCACGAGAGGGACTTAGCTGAGGAGCGACTGTAGTCTGTCCTTGTGCAGAGAGACTTTTTTTTTATTTACAGTTCGTTCGGCTTTTAAAGAAGGACGAAACTAGTACTTCTAAGATAGCGTAGGCCGTGCTGCGGGGTGGCCTGACTGACGTGGGCCTGTCGTAGTGGCCTTTTGCCTGCCCCTGTCCATCCAGTTGTCCCTCAGCCCGCCCAGTTCCTTCTTGCACTGGCTGGCTGAGTTGAATCTTTGCGTTAGGCTGACTTCACTGGCTCGCTTTCGACTCACTACCCGTTTGTTCCTCTGGAACTAACCCCTGCTCAGACTCCCGAACGACGAAACCCCCAATTCTCTCTGCCTCCCCCCCCCAACACCCCACCAGCTAGCGCCGCCCTGAGCTCTTACTGCTGATCAGAGGGGCTCCTGACTCTTGAGTGAAGTGTTAAGCCCCCGACAGAGAAGACATCACAGCCTCACGGTCTCGCAGAGCCACCGAGTCTTTGACTTACGCAGCAGAAGCAGCTAGTCGAAGCTGTGGCGGCCACAGCGGTGAGAGCCAGCCTCTGAAGAAAACCCATGGTCAAAAGCCAAAAGTCGACAGACACTTCGAATCCCTTTGGCGTTTGGAACCGATTCGAGCGGATGGATGGCCGAACCAAGCAAACGAATGACGCCTTGAATTCTCTCTCTCTCTCTTTCTCACCCGCCCCATGCTTCGCTCTATCATCCTTCAGACTCTTTAGGCGGAGATGTTTGCAGGGCTAGGCCAGCAGCAGCATCGTAGCAGGTCGTTGGAGCCCTCCGTTGGCAACAGCGAGCAGGTTGGCACCGACAACCGACGCAGTCAGCCATCCCCGCGATTGCTCCATAGAACGAGGCTTTGCCCCGGCCAGACACGCTGCTAGCTGGATGCCAAGTTTGCTTGGCCCATAGCTGACCACTGTCTAGCCACCGTGTAGCAGGCCGCACGCGAAAACCCTCCCCCCCCAACGAAGCTGCTATCGGGGCAACTTGCTTTTGCTGTTCAGGCGACTGTTCAAGTCGCCGGTAGCTGCTTGCAGTGAGTGACGGCCTACCGACGTAATACGGCAATTTGAAATGCATGAGTGGAGGTGGACCAACGTGTCCTCCAGTCCCTTCGAGCTCGTGCCGCGTTCGGCGTCGGCCGTTTGACCAGCAGCGGCGTTCTCCCCGCACCCTGATGAATGGGAATGAATGTGGCCGAGACGTTGTGACGAAGTACAGTACTCGCACTTGAGGTAGAAGTTGACTGGACTTTCGGAATAGCCACAGAGAGGAATAAGCGCTTGTTTAATATCTGTACAAGTATACAACAGTGGATTACTACGAGCGCTCGTTGAGCTACAGCGTAGCCAGAAATATAATGGGCCTATTACACATGTACGATACTACGGTCCCGCCCGAGCGTATTTACGTCCATGTCACACACACACGCGCGCGCGGGCGCGCATAGGTAACATTCAGTAGCGACATCTATACCATGCATGCACACACGCACAGACAGACACGCGAGGCTTCAGATCTACCCAATCGCTCTGTTTCGCATCGGTCGTGCAAATGCGCGAGGTTAGTTATCGGTGTCGAAGGCATAACATACCAAACGAGCGGGCAGAGGGCAGTTTCGCATACGGGGGCGGGCGGGGCTGATTTGCCCAGATTCGGAGTCCAGATACGAAGACAGCCAGTGAAAGCCGAAACGCCTGCGCGATTTGGCCAGCACCGACCACGCCGCCGCGGCCGTGTGGCTCTGCTGTGTTGTAGCTTTAGCGTTGCGTGAACTTCTTTGTATGCAGAGCAGCCGGTAAGGCGAATGGGATCGCACGAGTTCCATGTAAAGAGTGGCTATTGGGGCCACTCCTGGAGGCCCGGGGAGTGGAGGAAACGAACAGCCAATGTTGCACTCGAACGATCACCCCCCAGCATCACCCGCTATCCCCCCTGCGTTACCCCGGGATCGGCGAGCGCCAGCGGTCGAACGGTGGTGAGGTACTGAACGTGCAGCTGCAACGAGCCCCTGTTTAACCCGTTGCGGGGTGGTTGTGCGAATACAACAAACGCGGTGAAATCTCGCCCTGGACGACTGTGTCGCTCTTTGCGCACCACATCACACCGACAACCTCGTTGAAATCCACACGGATTGAGAGACGTCTTCCCAAAAAAAAAAAAAAAAGTCTGGATATAGCCTCTGCTAATGTGAATATTCGTACATATGAATCCTGAAGAGTTGTTTTTTGCTCTATATGCAATGGTTTCTCTAATTGTTATTCAAAAAGTCGACGCTGCAATATTTCATCGTCAAGTCAAACTGTGGTGTACTAGATTGGGATGTGCATCCGGCAACTCAAAGTGCTCTAGTTCAACGTGTCTTATGTTCACTGACATTCGTAATAAGCCGTTCTATATGTGATTCCTTGCGTATTTGCTTTGTCTGCTTGTCTAGGAGTACAGCGACCACGTCTCGCCGATGTCCTCAGCATCGGTGTCGGCGTCTTGTCTCAACTGGTCGGCAAGTGGTACGCTACTGGATCCCAAGCCGACGGGCGTATCCGCCTCTTGCTGCGAACGGCTCAACGATATGAATGGCGGCGATTCCGGTTCCGAAACGCCGATCCACGTGGGAGTGTTAGCGCTGAGCAATTCGCGCGTGTTTAATTCGTGCGACCTGACTGAGGACACGGTCCGCCAGCCACTGATCTAGTATAAACACCGAGGTAAATCCTACGGGGCCTTATGTTCAGTCGATAGGGTGACCCGGACAAGCGGACATGTGCTCTAACTTACCTGTTGTATTATATAAACACTGTGAAGTAACAGTGTTTGAACATAGTGAAGTAGTTGATCTACCAGCTTTTACTGTTATCACGCAGTGAGAGACGAGCAACCGACTAGTCAAGGTTGACATTCACGTTGAATTGTTTAACCTTCAATTCCGTAAAACCATAGCACAATTGCACGATTGGCGCTAGACCAAACTGGAGTCATCAGTTTCGTTGCAGCTTGTTTGGCGGAACCACGCTGAGTTCCATAGCACCGCACAATGTATATCCGCCTTCTGAACAATCGATTGACATAAATGATCTTGTTCTATTCCCATTAGGTGAATCGTCCACCCAGCGCCTCAGTGCTAAGAGATACACCGTAAGACAATATTGACATCGTCTCGGAGAAAACGATCAAGTGCAGGCTATATGTGCATAACTGCTCCACGCTAGCGTTCATACGGCGCACTGTACAAAAAATAGCTGCTACGCCGGCCCGCAATAACAAATACTAGCTAAGCTCACAGCTCATTCATGAACCGGTCGCCCCGCCGGCTGCCGCTGCTACACCACTTCTCGTAAATCAAGCCTGTAGTGTTACCTGTAAATATCCACCGTTACATCTACATCCAGCTATGGATGCTTTCGTCAACACAAATGGAGGAAAATCGAGACCTCAAACGCGTATGGGAACAATAACAACAACGACGACGACGACAACACCGACGTACGAGCCAGCGACATTGGCACAAGCACGAAATATTGCCTAAGATATTGATATGCCATATGACTCTTATCACTAGGATGAGATGCTTTAGTTCGTCCTTATATCGATGTAACTCCGATACATTGTACCTAACTTTACGGGCACAAACTCTCGGTGGGGGAGTTCATCCGTATGCCGATCTCGAGATAAGCGAATTACGCCATTGAAGATACTACAATGGTTTTCATAACGATATGGCCACTGGGGTTGTGGCTACAAAAAAAAAAAAAGAAGAGAATACGCGCGAGTGTATCTGGGAAAAAAGTAGTATGGCATTGCCTTGATTACCTGTCCTCCCCCGGCCACAAACAGCTCTACAGACATATGAGATCACTCGATATCAATTGATTTGTTGTTACAAATCAACAACAATTCATCGTTCGGGGTGACGAAAATCATCTGCTAGTTATACGATACACGGCGGATTAATTGTTGCCTGTTGTGCCACTTCTTCTTGGTATTGGCCTTCGGATCGCTGTCCCATCGCGCGACAGCGAGAATTCCATTCTGGAACAAGCTCTAAAGCGAGTTACGCTGAAAACGCTGCCATTTGAAATTCCCCTGTTGTTGGATTCTCCTCAAATAGAAACGCTGATTTGAGCAGAAGATTGTGAGACCGAAACACGCATCGATATCATTATGTATACCGTCAGTGGCGATAGAAATTTACGATGATATCGAATGATGTCAAATATCTGTTGAACTATTGCACCACCTTTATTTGGCCATAATAAAACAGTGCGCTCCTCTCAAACAAGCGTGTGCTATTTTCCTAGAAATATTCCTCGTTGAACTATATCACTCTGAATAGACCTGCATACACAGGTTATCATTTCGGAAGGGGGCGCGCAAAATCGTTATTGGCAGAGTAAGGTTTTAATATGTAGCTCTAGAAATAGAAGAAAAGTATTAATTCCACACATATGTCATATTGATTTTGTTATCTAATCCTCCGCCTTGGTGGATTACTGGCGAACGATACGCTAATATATGAGTCGATTAGCTGTGTTGCATTTCTTTGTGTGCCTCGATGAAATCTCCCTAGGAACTACCTAGAAATAATTTAAATCTAACCATAAAATGATTGTTAAAGTTAATTCGTCGCCACTTGCCATAAGTTAGCGTTTAGAAGGAAGGTTGATACTGACTCTGAGAGAAAGAGAGAGAGTGTTGATCTAGCGTAAATAAATAACTTTAAGTCAAAAACATTTAATTGTAAATAAAACAACACGCACCCATTTTTGGGACATGCTCATTACACCAGTCGTCACCAGCTCCCAGATCAAAAAAGCCGTCCCATTAGTCTCAAGCTCCAAATACAGCACTGAATATCCGAACAACATGACGCAGCTGCTGACAAGGTAGACTCGTGGCCAGGAGTCGAAATTCTGATGAAGACAGCGAACTCGATCGAACAGTATTAGTGATAAATTCAAAATACAGTGTTAACCCTTCACGACCGCTCATGTCGGAACAGGGTAGGTGTTGGCCAACGTGGCACCCGAATTGACAATTCAGTGCCGGCAGTAAATTTGCTGAAAAAAGATTCCACGATTACCTTCGAAATCGTCCAATATCAATTAGTCTGCCACATTGGGTTTCGTGAATCTTCTCAAGCATTCGATTAACATGCTGTGTTAATATGAATATGTAGATAGAATCATTTTGACCTGTGAATAAAATCGCATAATATCAATTACATCGAATAATATAAACAGTACCTACAGAACGGTTATCCGTTCTGTACAAGCATTGCATAGAACGAACCGTGCGCAGTATCTAGTAATATGTAACAAGGATAATAATAATATTAATAATCGAGTAGACAAAAGCATGAGCATCACTTAAACTGTATTTAATTCTAGTATATTCAAAATTGAACGTTCGTCACCGTAACATAGATGAGTACAATGGTATACTTTCGACGCTTGGTTTATGTTCAAAATCTGATTAGATGTATATTGTCATGATTATAGTTATTATTATTGTTCTGATTAGATGTATATTGTCATGATTATAGTTATTATTATTGTTCTGATTATAGTTATTATTATTGTTCTGATTAGATGTATATTGTCATGATTATAGTTATTATTATTGTTATTATTATTGTTCTGATTAGATGTATATTGTCATGGCTATCTGATTGAATAAAACGTATAAAGCTATCTTACTACTCCTTTAGCTGTTATTATAAATAAGTAATTGTGCCTTCTAGTCCGAGATGTCATGTATAGTGTAATCCATCTATTTTCATTCCTGTTCATTTGCATCGATCGATAGACACTAGCAAATCACTCGTGTTCTCTTATATTACCATTTAGCTTATTGTTATATAACCTCAGAGATCGCACTGGTGCAATTGGCATCTCTACCATGCTATATTCGCTGCTGAGCTATGAACATGTCGTAGGCTCTTCCTTTCCGATCCCCATTTTACGTAAGCTGTATTATGATGATGATTATTATTATAATAATTATTAGTTATTATGGCAATATTAGTCTTTAAGCCATACGTGCTATTTTTTGCCATGTTTAAAAAGTGTAAAAACAATTCATTTATGAATTAGGGACGTAAAAGCTCGTAATGGACGCTGTAAGCTGCAAATTTCGATTGGGAACTTCAAACGTATCATAGGACGTTTTAACAATATGCAGGCAAATAAGATAATCGGTATACAGAGCTTTGTCACTTTTCAACTTTCGTTATAACTTAAGAATAGACTTTGTGTTTGAGGATAGGCTCATTTCTTGTAAGTGAACAGTATCGTAATGGTCGTAGCTTTCAACAAATAGAGATGATACAGGTAAACGTCCCTGCCAACAGCAATAATTGCTACTAAATATCTTTTAGGAGGGGAAAAATACATCATGCACACAAGGTGTCTCACCTAGTGAGCGACATTAAACATTCCACCCATTAAAGGAAAATATGCGAGGATCCTAATGACACTATTTACTAAGCCCAAATACTTTGCGATAGACTCAGCCCAAAATAGACTTAAGCGAATGAACTAACTAATCGACAATTTATCTCCAACATTCATATATATATTTTTTTTTTCGAGCAGACCCTCAGCTGTTCCCCCCTCCCTAACCTTCATATTTACATTACTTCGTTAAAAGTTATAATAATAAGAATGTCAAAAAAATAAGCACTAAAGCACACCCTCTGTCATCTATCATCGTGGCGCGCAATGGGCACAAGAACCGGTCAAAATCCGTTACGGTGCATCCCGGATACTGTGCCCGGCGTCGAATCTCCTCTCCCTCTAGCCGAACCCGATGGTCGGCCAAACAACAAACAGATATACAGGCACGACCACACCATTTCAATGGGTCCCATCTTGACAGTATCCATCTTGATACTGTCCACCTCCTCCTCGAGGCCATCGACAAAATGACCCATTTATAATTGTACTTGATGGCGTCATTAGCGGATAAGGGACGAATTTAAATTTTCCCGCTGCTGCTCTATTCGTGCGCGCCAAAAACAACACCTACGACAGCGCCACCTGTATTGTTTATTAGTTGCGCCATTTTGTGGAGCGGCGCAAACTGTGCTAGTCGTGCGAATGCCTTGTTGATTGTGCGGTGTGTGTGTCGTTGTCTTCATAAGTGATCCGAGCGGATTTCCCGGCTACATAGCCGCGGATCCGAAAAGCGACAGCGATGTCGAATCCGGCAGTGAACAAGGAGACGTTTTACCGTCGCATGAAAGGCGTCTACCAGGCCTGGAAGGTGAGTGCAGTGAAGGATGTTCCGAGTGCCGCCTCCGTTCGCCACCGCACCGCTGCTACCCAGCGGGACGGCATAGACAGCCGACAACGTCGTCTCCCGGCTAACGTTGTCTAATTGAATAGGAATTCTCACAATCGTGCGGTGTGACAGCCTTAGAAGTACAGAGAGAGCCGAGTATCGAGGGGAACACTGCGTATACGTGTCTGGGCAATCGATAGAGGTGTTGCTGTGTTCCGATAGCTGGATACAATATAGTAACTTTGGGTCGTTGATCCGCCAACTCTGTGATTTTCCATCGCGGCAGTACTCCGAAGCTTCCTCGGCAGATTTGGACGCCCCGACTTCGACTGGTGGACGGGGTTGGAGAGCCTGGTCAAGGTCGCTCTGCCCTTATATCTGCAAAATATATCTTATAGACAAATCGTTAGCCGGTGTTCGTGTCTTCGGAAAGTGGTGTTCCGCCGGTGTTTGCCAGCCTCTGCGTCGTTCAATGAACTCGCTTGATTCCTAGACACTCGGAAGAACAGGAGCGTAATGACATTCATTCAAAGTAGTACCCGATAGTTATTTATGCTACTGAGTGAAGTTGTGCAAAATCTTGAGTTGAGCACTTCTCGACATCCGTACGGAGAATACGTTTCATCATAGCAGGGGTATTGGCGGGCAGATTTACTCTCGTGCTTGATATTCAGCAATCCGTTCAACGTGGCTGTCTAAGCAAGTCATGACAGTCTGACCCGAAATTCACTTAGGAACTTGGCCTTGGACTGGTACATTGTGCGGATTTTTAAAGTTGGTCCCTTGAGATAGAATCCTTCGTAGCTTTAGTTTACCCGCGCGTCGGCCACGAGGCATCCTGACATGCATGGTACACTCCTTAGCTGCTGAACAGAGTCGAACAGCTCTATGTAGGGATTCTTCGAAAAACGTACTCTCTTCAATCAATACCTTTGGCATTTCGGAGGCTTCCAAGAGGTAGCCCACATGGGTCAACACATTGTAAGGACATGCAGACGTTTGATGAGATGCCGGGGAAAACCACCATCGTATAACGTCTCCTTCTAGGTGTGCAAAGGACACACTTTTGACAGTGAAGCAGAGAAATTTTCAAAGTCGATGTTGGGTATTGGGGGATACCCAGAATTCAGTGTAAAATCAAGAGGGATTGAGTGAGGGTAACGCCGAGGGCTTTTACCCTAGGAGCCCTATACTAGAATATTTCGAAGACATAATTCGACTTATATTGCAATTATTAATGTGTATATCTATTTGTCGAGGGATCACCCGAACAAGGTGTGAGCGTCTTTATACCTATTTCAGCTGTGCCCTACTCTATGAATGACTCTAACTGGGCATACTCAGAACTTCAATTAAATACTTAGAGACAGATTAGGGAGAGTGCACCACGAGTGCTACTTCATCAACGACATGTCGAGTATCGGGTATTTCGAAAATAGTTTCATAACTTCTTACCTGTATTGTAAACTCAGGTAACTCCTGAGGATGAAAATTATAAATACACAGCAGTAATCCTATGCTGCCCTAAAGGCAGATGATATCGCAGTGCTGTTTTCTTATATAACATCTGTCAATAAATTGTGCGAAATTGTATCGATGGACACGTCATATGGGATTTTGTTGTTAATTCCACGCCCAGCTCCTGCTGCAAGGTCATATCCATGATAACAAGTTTTTACTACTTTTCTCGTCGTGTGTATTTCTGTGCTTAGAGTGACGAAACGGAGTATGCGCCCTTGGCACAGGCCGACGCTGTGGTTGTTGTTGTCGGCCAGGATGAAGATGTTGTCTACTCAAAGAGCACAGCTTTACAACATTACCTGCTCGGATACGAACTGTCCGACACATTAATGGTGCTCTGCGATCGACAGATAATCTTTCTTGCATCCAAGAAAAAGATTGAGTTCCTCAAGCAACTTGAGCAAGGCAAAGAAAATGAAGGCGACGTGCCGCCAGTTACATTACTCGTTCGCGACAAGGTATGTTCGTCAGGGCGAGATAGTTGTTGAAATAAGTATTTAGCTAGGATTTATTATTATTATTATTATAAATTTTAATCTACGCAGGTTGTTTTGCATTCGACGTGTGTAAGGTAAGGTTAATGAGAAGTCCCGACGTAAAAACATCATTGTGCTTTTCGGCTAGGAGTTTCAAATTTGCTAGATGCGCTGTATCGCGCAGGTGCTAGATGGAAGAGTTTCGATTTGATCAAAGCCAATTCAAAGAAAACTCAAAATCGAATCGAGAAAAGGAATAATTAGAACAGAAACGTTGAATGAAACGTGACATGTAAGAAAACTTAAGCATTGTAATTATTGCAGTTACTTTAGTAAAACGATAAATCTTACGAATGACTTTCTAGCTAGCTTTGTGCTAGTGCGCCTGTTCTTGTTGATATCAAAAGTCAAGGTGTATCCTTACTCGAAGTGTGAATTTAACAATAGTAGTGTAACAACAATAACAATGGGACCTCTGTATTTTTTCCAGAGTGACAAAGATAAAGGGAATTTTGAAAAGATCATCGACTCCATCGGCAAATCGCGTGAAGGTAGCACACTGGGCGTCTTCTCAAAAGATAAATTCAAATCCGAATTCATTGATCTTTGGAAAGACTCGTTGCGGTCGGCCAAGCTTGAGAACACTGTCGACATTTCGCCAGCTCTAGCCTATGTGATGTCTCTGAAAGACGATCACGAGGTGAGCTTGACAAAGCGAGCATCTCAGATGTCGGTTGATGTGTATTCAAAGTATCTGCGCCAGCAGATCATGGAGATTATCGATTCCGATCGCAAAATTCGCCATAACAAATTATCCGAGATGGTGGAAGAAGCTTTCCAGAATAAGAAATTCGTCGGGCAGAACACCGACACGAACCAGGTGGAAAGCTGCTATCCGGCTATCATTCAAAGTGGCGGTACATATAATCTTAAATTTAGCGTCCAGTCGGATAAGAACTCGCTCGACTTTGGTACTATCGTTTGTATGCTTGGCGCGCGTTACAAATATTACTGCTCAAATATCGTTCGAACGCTCATGGTCAACCCGTCTGATGCGCAAAAAGAAATATACACGTTTCTCGTCGATCTCCAAGAGCATATTATCGAGAAATTACGTGATGGCGAGAAGCTAAGCGACGTGTACGTTGAAGGAGTGAAGTACGCGACGGATCACCGCAAGGACCTCCTTGAAAATCTCACCAAGAGTTTTGGGTAAGCGTTTATGTTGCGGATGGGTTCATTGATCTCCCTACCGCGAACCATGCCTCACTGTCCTCGGAGGCCACTCTGGGGAGTCCCACTAGGCCTATGAGTGTATGGGTATCAATAGCAACCATCATTCTATGAATTTGCGGACATCGGGTTATTATGCGGGTCTGAATACCGAGGCAGTTTAGTGTAAATGTAATCGACACAACGGAATATTTATGATATATTCGTTTTTTCGCTTTTTACGGTTTTATTAACTATAAAAAAATATTACAGCGTCTATTTCCTCTCTATTTTTCTGTCGAATTGAATACGTGAAATTAAAAGAAAACAAGTTAAGAAAAACAAAGGTGTGTCTCTGTCAAAATATGCTGGCAGCAAGCCTACGTCTAAGCAAAGGCGGTTCATCCTTCAGTGAATCGTTATAAAATAGAAATGCTCACCTCGTAAAGTGTACGTCATCGTGTCTGTTTTCAGATTCGCAATGGGCATCGAGTTCCGTGAAAGTAGCCTCTCAATAGCGCCGAAGGCCAATGCCGTGGCCAAGAAAGGAATGATCTTCAACGTATGTGTCGGCCTATCGGGCCTTGAGAATAAAGAAGGGAAAGGCGATAGCAAGAAATACGCTCTCTTTGTTGGCGATACAGTCGTCGTTACGGATAGAGAGCAGCCAGTGAATGTGCTGACGCAGAGTAAGAAGAAGATCAAGAACGTCGCTATTGTCCTCAAAGACGACGAGGATGAATCTGAAGAGGAGGAGGAGGATGTCGAGAATAAAGGCAGCGACAAGAAGCGCAAGGACAACAAAAAGGATGATGCAGACGAGATTCTCGGACGTGGAGCCCGACGAAATAACGCTATCATGGAGTCAAAGCTCCGTACGGAGGCGTCCGGCGAAGAGAAGCGTCAACAGAACCAAAAGGTGCTCGCTGACAAGCTCAACGAAGAGGCGAGGAATCGACTAGCGCAGCAGGGCGATCAAAAACTCGAGCAGAAACACGGCAAGTCGGTCGTGTCATACAAAAGCGTGGGACAGCTGCCGCGTGAGCCGGAGATGAAACAGCTTAAGGTGTTCGTTGACAAAAAGTATGAAACGGTTATACTGCCTGTGTTTGGTGTTCCCGTACCGTACCACATCAGTACAATCAAAAATATCTCACAGTCCGTGGAGGGCGATTACACGTATTTGCGAATCAATTTCTTCCACCCAGGCGGTGGAGCTTTGGGGCGCAACGAAGGCTCGTATTTCCCAAATCCGGAGGCGACCTTCCTCAAGGAGGTGACGTTCCGTGCCAGTAACCTCAAGGAGCCAGGCGAGCTGTCGGCGGCATCGAGTAATTTGAACACGGCGTTCCAGCTAATTAAGGCAGTTCAGAAGAAGTGGAAGACACGGGAGGCTGAGAAACGCGAACAGGAAGGCATCGTCAAACAGGACGCTCTGGTCTTGTCGAACAATAAAGGCAATCCCAAACTTAAGGACCTCTACATCCGACCCAACATCCATTCGAAGAGGATCACCGGTTCTCTAGAAGCTCATAGTAACGGATTTCGTTTCACATCGGTACGGGGAGATCGCGTCGATGTTTTGTACAACAACGTCAAGCACGCCTTTTTCCAGCCGTGCGATAACGAAATGATCATTTTGCTTCATTTCACGCTGAAGAATGCTATTGTGATCGGTAAGAAGAAACAGACCGACGTGCAGTTCTATACCGAGGTGGGAGAGATCACTACCGATCTTGGAAAACACCAACACATGCATGATCGGGATGATCTGGCCGCCGAGCAGGCTGAACGCGAACTTCGAAACAAGCTAAAGAACGCGTTCAAGCAATTCTGCGAAAAAGTCGAAGGCGTAACAAAGCAGGAAATTGAGTTTGACACGCCCTTCAGAGATCTCGGATTCCCAGGCGTCCCATTCCGGTCGACCGTACTGTTGCAGCCGACCTCGGGCGCCCTAGTTCACCTAACCGAATGGCCACCATTTATCATCACACTCGAGGAGCTTGAGCTGGTCCACTTCGAGCGAGTACAGTTCCATTTGAAGAATTTCGACATGGTGTTTGTGTTCAAGGACTACCAGCGCAAGGTGGCGATGGTCAACGCTGTGCCGATGAACCTACTTGACCATGTTAAAGAATGGCTAAATTCTTGCGATATTCGCTATACTGAGGGCATCCAGTCGCTCAACTGGACCAAAATCATGAAAACGATCACAAGCGATCCGGAGGGCTTCTTCGACCAAGGCGGCTGGAAGTTCCTTGATCCTCACTCAGGCTCCGAGGACAACGACGAGGAGGACGACGAAGACGACGAGGACGACGAATTCAATCCTACAGATTCAGAGGATGATGGCGACGGTGGCGACGATGATGACGAAAGTGATTCCGAGGACTACTCGTCCGAAACAGAGGCGAGCGACTCGGTGGCCGAAGAATCTCTCGGATCATCCGAAGAGTCGGGCAAGGATTGGTCCGAACTCGAGGAGGAGGCTCGTCGCGCTGATCGCGACAACGAAGAGGAGGAACGCGGAGGCGGTGGCGGCGGTGGAGCCGGTGGGGGCTCCAGTGGGGGCGGCAGCAGTAAAAAGAAGGTGCTCACCAAACATTCGTCCAAGGGACATTCGAGCAGCAAACACCACTCATCGTCAAAGCACTCGCCGAAGAAGTCACCGCATAAGGTATGAGGCACGGACCGTTATAGCCACAACAGACGGAACGGATTGATATTGGTATTTCATCATGATAGCAATATGTAGCAGAACCGATAAGTTACCGACAAGGTTACCTTGATCACATTTTTCCTCTGAGGGGCGGTGGTGGTGATGCCTTTTTTTGGGATTACCGTGACGCCTGGTCTTCTTCTGTATAATCCCGCGTCCAACTTACGGGTATAAGTGCTGGAGGCTTCTTTTGGATGACGACCATTGCTTACGACACATCACATTACCAGTCCTGTTTCTGATAAAACTAGCGATTGTTCACTTGGCCGCTTACTATAAAAATCTCAGCCTTTTCTAGCAGACCCATATGTCAGATGCAGTAACTTTGAGTTTACTTTACAGGACAAACATCGCGATAAGGACAAGCACAGGAGCTCCCATAAGTCTTCGCATAAGTCACCCCACAAGGATAAGAAGAGGGGACGGGACGATAGTAAGGGCCGTTCCCCCGAGAAAAAGCGGCACAAGAAATGAACGAAGAACGGACGTTCACCCCTTGATTATGCTAGATAGTTTATGCGTATAATAGAATCACCGTCTTTTTTCTCCTGGGATTGAGAAGACTACAGAGAAATCACAAGAAATTCGCCGTGCTGATCATCGAATCAGGCGGTTCATTGGTCCCCTAGGTGGAGCTGGTCATTGGTGGCACTTGGGCGTGTGCTGGTATTGGAAACCTGTTGCACGACCAGCAGCACGTTCGTTGTATAATACATTTTATTCTGTTGTATGAATAATAATGATAATTATGGTAAGAACAATAATAATAATAATAAGACGAAGGTAGGAAAAATAAAAGAGAGCGTGTACTATGTATATTAATCGACGTTTATAGCCCGTGCGTGTTGTCTAATTCCCACCCCTTCTCTCTCTCTCTCTCTCTCCGATCTTGCACACCACAATATCAATCAATGAAACGATGAGCAAAACTAAATAGCAAATCCGACATCGATGATTTGTCGTCGTCAACAACAAAACAACAACAACAAGAAATGTTGAGCATTGCAATCAACCTCGCCCCGGCTCGCAGCGAAGAAGGACCTTGCTGCGGAGAGAAGGGGAGGGTATATGTTTTTATTTTATGTGTGTATTGGCTGACCAGACTGTATATGACTGCCCCCCGCACGGGGCGACCAGACGATCGATAAAGATAGACAGACAGACAGACAAACCAATCAAGAAAATTTGCTAATCATCAAACGGAGGAGGAGGAGAAGAATGAAGGATTAACGGGAGGAGATTTGCTCCACAAGGAGCGGAACCAAAAGAACTAAAGAAAGAACACAATGTGAAACACGACGACAATAACAACGACGACGACGACGACGACGAAAGAAAAAAAAACGCGAAATGAATAAAGAGCAGGCCTAATGTGTCTATTTATATTTGTGACTGTAAAGCGAACGTGTAATTGTATGCTTATTGTGTGAGGTGGACATACCGAGTCTCCGTGTATTCTTATCGACATGTTGTAAATCATCCATTTCATTTATAACGTCCGAAAAAAACAGAACTGGTTAATGTCTATGTGGAGTCAACTCCTTCGAGACTGTGGGACAGCGGTGGACGCAGGCATCAGCTGGCGCGAATGTCGACTGGAGAATGGGCTCAGATGTGAGCAGTGTGGATTGACATTGTATAATACGATGCTCATAATAGTAGTGTACTGGTGGAGGTGGTCGGCAGCTACTTTTCAAATGGCATACGTTAAACGAAAGCCTCTACAACTGGTTATTACGGTGCAAAGGAAAGATACTTCATGGTGGTACAAATAACGAGAGCGTTGTAGGCGCGTCATTTATTACTCGGAAATTGTTTTAGAACGGAGGCAGGGTCGAAGAGTGAGGAATAGATATACGCATAAACACAATGTTTTATAAAAGCAAGCAGGTCCCAAGGTGTACGGATCTGATCCCAATCGTTGCACATTTGCATTTAAAGGGGTTGTCCTTTATATGAAGTAAAGCTGAAAGTTGTACCGTGGACCTTAAATGTTGGCGTAATCCCGGAAAATTAAAAAGAAACCTCCATACAGATATAGGCTTTTATGGTTCAGCAATGTTCGTTTTGCTGATCTGATTGCCGTAGTACAAGACTATCCTCAAAGTTTGCGGTTGTTAACGCAGTTTCTTATAATGTTATCTTTATCATCTATAACAAATCTCACAAATGTACCGTTTCATTGCTTCGCTCGAATAGCTGTTGTAGCGTTCCTAATTCAATTTCGAGCCAAAATCGAACATGCTTTATACTGTGGAATAGTCGAACGTCTTCATGTTGGAGCATTTAAGCATGACGGGCATCAATTTGAAGCGTAAAGGCGTCTCTGGAACTTCGTCAAGTTCAAGGGTTTCACAGAGAATTTGCGCCAAACTCGAGGAGTTGGCAATTGCACGCCTCTGTGCCCGGCTGAAAACATTTCTATGGCTGAAGAAGAAACGGTCTCCATAAACTTGTCCGTAGTGCTGACGGAGGTGGATTTTCTGATGCACCAACGGAGCAATTCCCGTACCGTAGGGAAGTTGCAAATGTCCTCCGACAAACATGTCCACCTTGGAGACGTCATCACCGTATATGTGACGTAACAGGTTAAGATCGCTTGGGGTGTATACGTTCAACTTAGCTACGTCCTCGAACGTGCTAATTGTCATGTTATATGTCCATTCAGTTAGAGCCTTAAAGGTCGGCACGCCCGTATCCCGAGATCGCTGGATGTTTATGAGTAACATGCTGAGGCCGAGCGTATCAGTAGGATATTTAAGCGTTTCATGGGCTACCGCGTCGGAAAATGGAAACGCCTGCTTGCTCGGGGTGCTCCATTGTGCGAGGGCCTCCACGCGGGGATAGTTTTTCTTAAGAAGATAAACAGTAGCATTTAGCCAGTTGAAAGTCTCACCACCGATCCGGTTAGGCACTAGGCCATGGCCGCGGAACTCCGAATGTACCGATTCGACAAACGTGACTGCCTCCGCTTTATCGTCCACTTCTGTACCGAGCATCAGCTGATCGATGTGGAGGTTCGACTGGCGACGAAGTTTGTCGTCAACCAGAACCTCCATGAAGTCTTTACAGACAACGTATTGCCATCGAGCAATGACGAGGCGGCGTGCCTCTTCGAAGACTCGCTCATGCGTCCACGACGGCTTCAGCTTCTCTAGACGATCAGCCATACGATTATGGAGACGTTCGAAAACGACGTGATACAGGGAGAGCCCTTGGTGTTGGCTGGAACGGCCGTCACCTTGGAAGCATTTTGGTCCATAGCACGCCTTCGGTTTAGGATTCATAGGCGGGAGAGACCCGGAAATAGTGCCCTCCGTTGACGGAAGCCTCCAGCGCTTGACGGGATTGCGGAATGACCCACTCAGGTAGATGTGAGACAGGTCGAGGTAGGCTGTTTGCATGTTCATTGACTCTCTGATTTTGCCTTGAGTGCACGGACAACGAGCCGCTCGAACGAATGTCATGCATCTGCTACCCTCCTCCTCGTAGACCGTCACCTGACTGACGTTGATTCGCATTGAGCACTGTACGAGATCCCTTCCGGTAGCGTCGCAACAGTCGAAATTTTTCACGCTGTCAGGCAGCTCCTCGATAAACGTTTGAGTGAAATCGTGAGCGAGGAACTGACTTAGCATAGCAAACATCCCGTTCGAGTTTCCTTCGGTGCCGATCGCTTCTGGTGGCTGTCGTTGCTGCAAAACATTAAAGATCGTGGCTACATCAACCCACTCGGCCGGTTTGGAAATCCCATCGACGTACGAGGGTGCCAGTAATCGCCGGTGACATTGGTGTCTTGAGCCCACTGACGGCTTCTGGATCAAGTCGACGTTTGAACACGAGCCGTCATAACTTCGATAGGTGGCGTTCTCGCTGCACTGAGGCGCTGTACACATTGACACGGAGGACGGATCAATCACGCCAAGAAGGTAGGTTATACCTGAAACAAAGCGTACTATAAACCCCACGTTACCTTTACCTTACCAGTATTTCTGTGTAGTAACCGTTGATAGGGGGGTGCAGGCCGGCGGGCAACGATCATCTTTCATATTGTCCCTGGCGCGTTTTGTTAACTTTTGACAAGTTTTGACGATAAGTCAAAGCACAATTATTTCCGAGCACCTTAAACCACCGAATGGACCATTTCCCAAATCGACAAAGTCTCGTTCACTTCGCTGTTCGGTATATGAATAAACAGCATGCTACATTATCGCTGCTCTATTCGACACATCCAAAATAGACGCAAATGGGAACAAAGTCGCCGTGGGAGCAAGCGTCATTAAAAGCAAACCTGCCCAAACGATTGAACTCAACTCAATACACTCCCATCTGCTGTTCTTCCCGTCTCTTGGTTCATCCTTCTGTATGGTCAGTATCAGAGAAATCTACTAGAATTGTACTTTGTCACCTGATAACAATACTATTTTCATGTTTATTGCCAGGTGGCGACACCTTGTAAAGTTGCCTGTTTCTGAGAGGATGCTATGCTATCTTCGCGTGAAGATCTGCACAATCCGCAATGTGATTACTAACCAAGAGGTTCGAGGATACGAGCAATCGTATCGTTGTACCGTTTGCTAGTGTTGAAAACCGCACTTGTGGCATGGTGCATAGGGCATCCTCGGTGGCCCACTGCGTATGCCACAAGGAAAGTCTGGAAAGTGAGTGCGAAGAGCGCTCGACGCATCTACAAGTAAGACAAATAAGGAAATGTATATAAGACTATATATTTATAGGACTATATACTATATATACTATTCTATTATCTCGGAGACACGCACAACTTTGGAGGTCAGCGTGTGCTTTTCGTGTGTAAGCACAACTAGAACTGGTGACATTTATCTAGTAGAGAGTAAAGTCGCCTGTATCAATTGCTGTTCAAATCTAAACAGAAAGTGCTGGTGTCGTTGTTAGAGCGAGGAGTTGAATTTGAGTTATAAGATCTGTTCGTATGGTCTGATTCACCTTCGAAACTTTTATTAATCACCATTGTAAGGCATAGGTGAAGTTACTGGCAAAGAAGCATTATACATAGCTTAAAACTCAATTCTCTCTCTCTCTCTCTCCGTGCCTCTCGTATTCATAATTCGAGCAATTCGGCTTCATATGGGACGACATGGCCATATATTTTTGGAAGTTGCACATTTTTTAAAGAACTTATGTTAGTTGACCTTATGTTAGTTGGCCGTTTTTTGTTTGTAATTACTCTCAATTTCAGGTCATTAAACAATTAGCAATCGACCTCGTGTTGACGATTCCCATTCTAACTAGGACTTTATTTTTATCTCTAATTAACATAGTTTTTGGCGACAACACGAGCCAAAATGCTAAGACATTGTACACGCATGAAGTCTTTATGCACTAACAATTACTACGTTATCGCCGATGCTCTGCGGAGACGCTGTTAATAGTCACAATTAGCACAGGATAGAATAGAAGTCTCGCGGCCAAATGATGAACCGATCAGTTCTGCTGTATTCTTCGGGTCAATCACGATCTGCCACTCAAGCTACCCAAATCAGTCACCAGGTAGATTTCTGAAATGACGTCAGTATCTCTCCGAGCTGGCCCTTTCTATTCGTAACCACTAGATCACATTACACGATTCTAGATCACTACGTTATATCTCGTACATGGGCTGATCATTGCTCGTTGAAAGCACACACACACAAGCCAAGCTCACGGTCAAGTCCTACATGCAGCGTTATCAGCTGTTAGCCGCCGCGACGTGTCATACAAGGCCTATATAATAAATAGATGATCATTGACCATTCAACGGCAGCATCTGATGCTGACACCAGCAGTGGCGGTTCTAGTGACTCTTACGATGTTGTCCACGTATTGTGGAGTTGTGCGTAGGAGCAGAACGTGCCGCAGCGTACATCGGCGTTATACGAAGTGATATCAAGGGTGTCATATGTAGAAATCGGCACGGAGGGGAGTCAGGCTGAAAAAAACGAACACTACTAACAACCGCAGTTCAAGGAACCGCGTGCTTCGATAGAGCGTAGCCACTATCTCACGGGTAGGGCATGTTTTGTCAGCAGCAGCAGCAGGAGATTTTAACATATTAACCATCAGTCGCACGGTAAATTACATCAGAAGATTTTTTAAAAATTACTACTAATAAACGGGTACTGCGTGTCCATATGCGCCCAGCTCGTTCTATAATAGCTGCTGGATGCGACAAGCAGCGAAAATAGTCCGCTTCCGTTTATAATAGTTAGCCGCCATTCCTGATCACGCTAAATATATCAGTTCACACTGAACGCGAGTACAATGGACTTAGCCATGCTAATGCTGTTATTATGTTTCCAAGATCAATACGATCCTTCAAGGCCTTACAACGATCTCAATCCTTGTGCACGACTTTCATAGATTCATGCAAAGATATTAAAACATCGAACAGTATAAATGAAGGATGCCCTATTCGAGAGATCACCTGAGAATAACGTAAATCAACAAATTAGCAAATTGCTACCAAATATAATACACTCGTAATTTGAAAGTCATTTATTTCCTCATCACACCATATATAAGCTTTATCCTGCCTCTCCCTGTAAGTCATGACGATCCGCGTCACACCTTCTTTCTCACCCTGTGGATTTCTCTTACAATCAATCATTTAAGTCACAAACACTGCAAAATGAATTGCCGCCCGATATAGAGCTGTCGACGTCTTAGATGAAGGCTTCATAATTAAATGGTTTCATTTCGGTACACCTGAGCAGTGCCGGATTGGCTCTAAATAGAAACGGCGACTCGGCTACCTCTTCAAGCTTGAGAGTATCACAGAGTATTTGTGAGTACTGCGAAGCGTCCGCGATTGCCTCTCGCTGCTCCTGAGTGAAGACATTTCGGTGACTAAAGAAGAAACGGTCCCCATACACTTGTCCAAACAACTGCTCGAGATTAATCCTCTGGTGTATGAAGGGCATGATGCCCGTACCGTGCGGTAGCTGTAAATGGCCTGCTACAATCATGTCCACCATTTCGACGCTGTCAGCGTATATTGATCGCAGAAGCTCAAGATCATCTTTGGTGTAGACGTTGAGTTTGGCTACCGAATCGAACGAGTCGATGGTGGTGTTGTACGCCCATTCCATTAGAGCCTTGAAGCTTGGCACACCGGTGTCGCGTGATCGCTGGATGTCAATCAGCAGCAGACTAAGGCCAATACTTTCGTCGGGATGTCGAAGGACGTTGTGGCTAACAGAGTCTGCCAACGGGAAAAAGGGTTTGCCTGGGGAACTCCATTGTGCTATCGAGTTCTTATGAATAAAGTTGTCATCGCTAAAGTACATGGTGGAATTCAGCCAGGTGAACAATTCGTTGTCAAGTGTATCCGGTATAAGGCCATGCTCGCGAAGCGCCGAATGCACAGATTCGACGTAGGTGACAGCTTGCGCCTGTGGGTCTGGCTGTGTGCCTTTCATCAAATCGTCAATTCGAAGCTTACGCTTATGAAGCTCATTCGAGTCGATTAGCACCGTCAAGAAATCATTAAAAATTACGTATTGCCATCGAGCAATGACGAGCCTACGGGCCTGTTCGAAAATCCGGTTGTGCGACCAAGAAGACTTTCGTATACGCAGTTCATCCGCCATCTGGTTGTGGAGTCGTTCAAACACGACGTGGTGGAGCGACACCCCTTGCTGTTGATTTATGCGCCGGTCGCCCTTGAAGCATTTCTCGCCATAGCAAACTGCTGGTTTGGGATCAATCACTGGCAGATCATTGGAGGCTGGACCTTCGCTAGAGGCCAGCCGCCACGGTTTCTTGGTGTCGCGTTGATTGCCATCACCGTACACGTGTGATAGGTCAATGTATGCCGTCTGCAGGTTCATTGACTCTCGAAGCATGGTCTTGCCACAGGGGCACCGCGCGGCCCGGATAAACGACATGCAATTAACATCGGCATTCTCATAGCTAATCGCTTCGCTTACATCGATCCGCATTGAGCACTGTGGCAGAAATCGGTGCGGCTGATCGCAGCAGTCGAAATTTTGTTGAATATCGACAATCTTCGAGATGGCAGTTTCGGTGATGTCGTTCGCGAAGAACTGACCCACCATCGCGAACATCCCGCTGGAACTGCCCTCGGTGGAGAAATTCGGACGTCGCTGCCGATACTGAATCTCGTTGAAAATGGTGGCAACGTCCACCCAGTTCGGTGGCCTCGAAACTCGATCATTGTAGGATGGCGGCAGTAGGCGTCGATGACATTGGTGTCTCGCACCGATCAACGGCTTCCTAGCGATATCAGCGCTTGTACAGGCACCTGAATAGCTTCGGTAACGTGTGACTGTACTGCACTGCGGGGCAGCGCATATCGGTGCCGAAAATGGATTCCGCAAAAGAACATTGAGTCCTGAAACGATGAAGAATGTTACGTCGGTGGTGGTACGCTAGCAGTATTGCGTGCGGCTGTGCAAATCTCCACGGTGACACCTTCCCCTTTAACGTTGGCCAAGAAAGCCTATCCAGAAATATTTCTATATGAGCTTCGCGTTTAGTAGATTTCAAATAGTGCTCCCTTTGATTCTCGATCGAATACACACCGAGCACATTGGCATTGCTAGGTTCGAGGGTTCGTTTTGTAGCGCACGTCAATTGTATCTTGTCGACAGGAGAAATGTTTGCTATGGATTTTACCGAGACGTTCGTTGAGTCGATCGAAGGTATCATCGTAAACTTCGTGGGTGAGATAGAACGCGCTGTTGGCACGCCTGATTGGACAGGCCCCCTCAACAACTCCGAATTTTCCTACAAGAAGTGTAAACCCTGCCAGGATCACCGATTGCAGCTTGAAACACATCCTGCACCTGTGGCACATCACGTTATTAGACAACTAATTGTTAATAATATATATATATATATATATATATATATATATTATACATTGAATTTATGGACATTTCAGCTGAGTTTAGTTACCGATTTTTTTGTCTTTATCCAGAGGGGAATTTGAATGTACTTCGGCCTCAAACACGAAGCTATAGTGCGGACGTTGTTTAACAATAGTATGTCTCTACCTTAAACCAGCTATCTATGTAATTATTACCTGACGATGCAAATACTCAAAGAAATAGAAAGAGCCAACAAATAAGAACACCTGCCAAAAAAAACAAAACCTAAAAACACCTAACTTTGATTTGAAGTCACACGATATTAAAACCAGATTAAACCACAAACGACACCGAACGAAATTGATCACCACGGATACTTCAACGCTCACCAGTCCGTCGAGACGAATTGGCGATCAATTGGGAACAACTCGAGCTATTTTGGGCCTACAAGCGTGGGCGAGACCTGCAAGATCGTTTGACAGCGCCGGTCCTCGTCTAAGGTGTTCCACACCAGGTGGCTGCTTCGGTTCAACTGTTTGGAGATATTTCTCTGAAGCATGCGATGAGTCTCCTCAGACGCGCTCTAATCTACTACTACTATACAACACGAGAACAATTGTGTCAATGGAGCATAAATATTAATTCGATTGCATCACACTGCGCGATTATGTTGTCAAGGCAGGTGACAGATGACCGGATGATGCGTTTGCCTGCGCCGACACAAAGGCGAGTCGTTATTCCGTCATTAAATGCGGTGGAAGATATCAAATCCTTATCGAAGCGTCTAACTAGCGAGTTATGGCTGATTTGACATACGGTATATTGTTAGTCGAAAGTATAGATGCGCCCGCCGGCTCGATACGACGACGCCAGAGGCAGACATAATAGTTGAGGTCGGACGGAGATGTGAGCGAAAGGATTGAGAGGCCTTTCTTTGTTTGGCGATGTGAATTTGACAGAAGCTAAAGGTAGAAGTATAATAATGTTCTTTATACTGTAGGAAATTACGTCGAAGTGAACAGCAAAATATTTCATTATATAGAAATATAAACATTTGAAGAGGGCTCGTTTTTGAAGGCACGAGCTCAGCGAGATAACTGATGTTGTTGCCTGGAAAGCTATTCAAGAGGAAAGCTATTCACACTGATTTCAATGTCGACACTGAAGAGCCGAGACGAAACATATGAGTATAGGCATATGGGTATATGTGAGCAGACCCTAATCATGACGCAGTGCTGTGGTCTGGTACAGGTTACATTTAACTTGTACCACACCACAGCCCGTTGGGATGGGTGAATGTACACCTTCGAACATTTTCGGACAAATCACTTGCCCAACGAACAATTAGCGGGGATGTCAAATGTGGACAAACTTCGAAACAAATTCCCTTGATCACTTACGTCGAAACTTTGACGGATCTGTGTGTGTGGGGGGGGGGTGACGCTGCCAAAAAATGAGTGTGCGCGATGCCTTGAAATTGAGGCGTTTCAGCGTTAGGCAAAGTTTGCCCTAAATCTCATTATGCCTTTGAATGCTAGTTCGAGTACGTCAGTCAAAGCTATCATTGAAGGCTTCCCAGAGCACACGATCTTGCCCTTTCGAAATAGCAGTCCATAGGTTTAGCGAACGAGTCGCTTGCTACAGTAGCAATCTATTGCAATAAGGTAAGTGGCCTTTCCGGTTTCTTATTAGCACTATTGTGCATGACTACTGCTACATCGTGGACACGCACAATTTCGATAACAAATATGATACACATTTCATCTCAGGTTTCGACATACTGTCCCACCTGCTTCCTCTCTCTCTGCGCCAGGATACGTCATACTATAAATGGTTGAATGCTGGCAATGTGCTACTCCCATCATGTTATAGATAAAACTGGAAGCCTGCTTTTGCTATTCCGAATAGTGCAATAGGGTTCGATGACGCTTGTGACATACTCTTAAATCGATTTATTTCAAGATTAATCTTGTACATCAACAAGGCTATTCGAAAAAGAGCGAATAGTCAATTTTCTTCATAGCTTCGCACCGGAGCATCTTTTGCCCGGAACTAAATATGAGGGGTTTCTCAGGCACCTCATCGAGTTGCAGCGTCTCGCAGAGGATCTGGGAGACGCTCGAAGATTGCGCAATGGCGTCTCGTTGTTCTGGAGTGAAGACATTTTTGTGGCTGAAGAAAAAGCGATCACCATACACTTGTCCATAGAGTTGGTGCGCGTGAATCTTCTGGAAGACAAACGAAGTCGCCCCCGTCCCGTGTGTAAGCTGCAGATGGCCACCTACGAACAGATCTACCTCGGAAACATTGTCGTCGTACATCGTACGCAACATTTCGAGATCAGATGGGGTGAACATGTCTTTGACGTCATCAAACGAGTTGATTTCGAGTTCTGAACCATTTGCCCATTTGACCATGTCTACCCAGCTGGCCAATCCGGTGTCGCGGGATCTCTGTATATTGATCAGTAGCATACTTAGGCCTTTCTTATCCACATCTGGATATTGCAAAAATTCATCAGCAATGATCTCGGCGAATGGGAATTGCTGTTTTCCGCGCGATTTCCACTGGCCGATTGCGTTACGCCTAGCAAAATCATCAACCTTAAAGTAGTAACTGGAATTTAGCCAGTGGAATGGTTCGCCATCAATGTTCTCAGAGACCAAGCCGTGCAGGCGAAACTGGGCATGAACGGACTCAGCAAATGTCACCGCCTCCGCTGCGGGGTCGACGTCGGTACCGTTCATTAGGCGAGGGAGATCAAGTTTGTACTCTTGAAGAACGCCCTCATCGATCAGGACGCCGGTGAGGTCACTCACGACCATGTACTGATATCGGGCAATGGTCAGTTTACGCGCCTGCTGGAAGACGTCATCGTCCGTCCAGTTGTCTGGCCGAATCTCGTTCAGTGCGTCGGCTATCTGGTTGTGGAGTCGTTCAAATACAGTGTGATACAGAGAAATGCCTTGTTGCTGATTTATACGTCCATCGCCCTTAAAACATTTTGATCCATAGCAGACTGGCGGGTCGGAGTTCACAAGTGGCAGGGCACCGCTCACCGTCGGCTCGGTAGACGTGAGTCTCCACATGCTCGACTCATTGCGTTGCGAGCCGTCACCATAAACATGTGATAGATCAATGTGTGCAGTTTGCTGATTCATCGACTGCCTTTCCATATTGTTGTCACAAGGGCAACGTGACGACCTTATGAACGACATGCATTTCGCTTCCACGTCTTTGTAGCCAATTGCGTGGCGGACGTCAACTCGCATCGAGCACTGGGGCAGGAACTTGTGCGGGAAGTTGCAACAGTCAAACTTCTTGTGAAAGTCAACGAGGTTCGCAATCGCTGTCTGAGTGATGTCGTGAGCCACAAACTGAAAAATCAAGGGGAACAGGCCGTTCACAGCATTTTCAGACGTATAATTTAATGGTATTGGACGTCCTTGCAGGGCATTATAAATGGTTACAACATTGGGACGGTTCGGCGGCTGCGAAATTCCGTCAACGTATATCGATGGAAGTATTCGTCGATGACACTGGTGTCTTGCGCCCACCAGTGGCTTGTTAATGAGATCGGCGTTCGTGCAGGAACCATCATAGCTTCTAAAGCGGGCCGTTGCGTTGCAGCCGCCACGAGGAGCGTTGCAGAATAGCGGGGTGGACCTCGGGGTCAGGCCTGTAATAAGAACAGAGTTGTCAAATGTACTGAGCATATATATATATATATAGATCGTTCAATCTCGTAATTTGGAACGACCTGAGAAGTCGTTGAACAGAGGTGGATACGATGGGTCGCGATTGATGACAACCAAAAGACCAAAAGATAACAGGCTACAGAGTACGAGGAACAAATATGCGTTTGTTCGAATTAGCTAATTATTCTAGGGCCATAGGGTGTTTCCGACCAGCGTTTGCTGGTAGACGATGGTCGAGGGTCAATTTCACCAGCTGAATTCGTAGCTGTCTTCATTCCTTACTATGCCTTAGTTTTATATTCGACGATTATATTCAATGTCGACTCATGCTATATCCTATATGATGTGATGCTGAGCATACAAGTGTTGTGTGCTTTCCTTTGGAAACTTGTTGTTCCACTGAATACCGGAATGATGCCTTGTTTGTTTCTTCATCACGATAATATCTTGATGATAATTACTCAGTTGGACAAGGCCATAAAAAATACGTCTGAATGGACAATGACGCGGACTGACTCTCATTGGTGATGACTCAAGAGAGCACCGATCACACGTGCAGTGTCTTCCTCTCCACTGTATCTAACGGATTCAAACAACTTCACCAAAAACGGAGTCGACACAGTCACTGGTCTGTGTTTATTCGTTCCACTTTAATAACATCTGTACCAAATAAGACTGGTATATATAACTGTATATGCGTCTTGCGTTGAGCTGACATCTACGTCATTTCTACGTTGGACTGTAAGGGTCGGGCCGCACTCCAAAATACGATGTACGACGCGCTATTTCTCTGCGCAGAACGTCATACGTGACACATCAATATTAAAGTCGAAAGACCCACGGGTTTGACCTCAGACGAAGGCCATCAGACGTTCGCCTGATGAGCACGCCCAATTGTAGCTGAACTGCAAAAAACATTTTATTAACACTCGCATCATTGACGAACCGCTGTCGTGGCTTAGTTGTTGATGAAGACGAATTCGTACATTTGCAAAAAAAATTCTACCCAAAGAGTAAACGACAACCTCATCCATGTGTGGCTAGTGCATTCATTGTCCATCCAGCTGGCGCCACAACGGAAATGCCTGTCTGCGTTTCGGCTATTGTACTGTGACAATTATCTGAAACAATCGTTCATAAACACTTAAACACAGCTGGCAGGGTCTGAGCTAGGTATCGACTGATATATTGTAAAGTGGCAAAAACATACAAAGTTGGCAAAACAACGTATTTCTCGTTCGCTTCAATGGACCCCGACCGGCATTGCAATTTGCTGCTGCAAACGTCACCAAAACGAGCCAATTTTAAAGTGGACTGTTGCTTCAACAGTGTCCTGGATTGACATTGTCAAAAATCCCAGTTGAAATTGATCGTGGCCACAGGCCACGGCTCAGACGGCCACGAATGACAGATTACTCGAGAGGAAGATTGTTCCTTGTATCAGGCGTGTTTGGGGCAAAGGCATCGTCTATCACGAGCTGCTGTCACCCAACAAAACGATTGATCAGTACTGCTCACAACCGGTCAAATCGGAACGAGCAATCAATCAGAATTCAGCTTGAATTGGCGAACCTAAAGTGCGTTGTGTTGCACCACTGATAATTCTGATCACTGAGCAAAACGGGTCTTGCGGGCTGGGACTCGGATGTCTTGGTACACCCGCCGGTATAGTTCGGATCTTATCTCTTTTGACTATCACTTTTTGTGGGCGGCACAAAGTTGTTAAACAGAATGGAATATGCTTGGTTAATTAGAATCGCTTTTTTCTGCTAAATATTTTGCCTTTGAAACCCGCTCAAAATGTTGTTACCGAGCTACGCATAGTATCAATGAACTTGAGCTAGTGATGTGAAATGGCCAACGTTCCAAACACGAAGAGGTCAATCCTAAAGAAATAGTAAAGTCGAACAAACATCGAACAGAAACGAGAGAGAGGGGGGGATGTGTATCATATATTAATAATGAATCATTCAAAAAATCCCAGGTAGGCCTTGGAACGTTCTCCAGCTCAGACATGAATACGAGAACATCGTGAATTAATTGGTTGCCTAGTAATAGGAGTAGCCCCTGTCCTCCTTTCCTCTGATGGCGAACCGCCGCGGTCTAATGAGTCATGCATATCCTTGAAATACTAATTGGAGCAGCTTACTGTTAGGTAGATAATATTGTGTACGTAGATTGACATCGGTACCACAGAAAGCAATCATAATTAGCGAGCTAGAGCTAGATGGTTCTATCTGCTTGGTTCATGGGCGCGGAGCCAAAATATTTCTGTTGTTCTTACGATAGTAAATTTCGAAATCCCAGCTGGTAGAACAATGGAACAGTTATTCTTTTCCTCTAATGCGCTATGAGATATCGGGAGGGCGGTGCTATTGAGCATCCGTCAACAGTTCCAAAATGGCTTAAAAAAGTATCCTAAGAGTAAGTGTATGCCAGTGTATTGCATCAGATTTTCTTGTTTTCGGCATTGTCAACGGTCGTCATGTTCACCAATAGCGTCACTGGTGTCGGTCTAGTACACAGTCTCGCTTGGTGACTCCAAAAGAATTCGTGGAACCATAACGCAACAACACGATACTCAATTCTCCAACAAATTACGCAATGCAGCTTCGAGCTAAATACCCCGAAACGGTATATAACATAGAATATTTTACAAATGTAATAACATAACAATAACACCCATGTAAAAAGATAAGTCTATGAATAAGCATCATGGTGCCTGTTAACCACGAGTAGCCACACCGTAATCATCAGCCTTAAGCGAATTATGAATTGGCCGATACTTCTCATCACAGCGCCGTTCGGATAATGATTACTGATAAATGTCCCGTGGTCGGAGGGGCGCCAGCCTTTCCGACCTGCAAATGACAGTAAATTTTTTAATCAACTCTGGGTGGTCGTGACGGCGTCTGAGGCGGCAATGTTGCAGTACCTACCTGACACAGCTTTGCTAAATCGAGCCGTAGGGTGATATGTCCCAGGCCGCATGTTCAGATCCTGCCAAGGCTGGCCTAGGAGAGTTGGCGATTTTGCGCTCAACATTGCTCGTAGTAGCGACATACGGATAATAATAATAATAATAATAATAAAGTACTTATAAAGGGGCTGATGAGAAGAAGGAGAGGTACATTTCTAAAGGGCTGAGAAGGGTAGCACCTTTCTCAGGGGCTGAAAGATCGCTGCGCGTTGTCGGCAATCTGGCGTTGACAGATTAATCCGACTGAATTTGAATCGAGTCTGTTCGAGAATATTACCCATCCACAGTCTAGCCACTATTCATCAACTGGACATTGACAGACTCGACCTGAAGCGCATCTTGAACCCTTCAATCGATCTACGGCATAAGACACTGGTGGGAAGCACTAACCGCTGTGTTCGAACAGGATATCCACAGAATCGTCGTAGCGCTCACTGGTAAGAAAGAACGCACTCGTCGCCTTCTGAAGAGGGCAGCCACGTTGAGCTGACGCGCAGCCGAGTAGAACTCCAGCCAGAATGCAGGTGCGGCTGATTCGAGACATGATATTCTTCAACGAGAAAAAGTCCATTGAGTATTCTTCATTGATTCAACGAATCGATTGTTAGTCGTCTTCCCATTAGTTGCTATTACAATCCACGTTAAACAGGATCACACTGTTCAAGTGTGACATGACCTTCATGATCTTAAGGTTTTTGGAACGCCCTAATAACACAATGAACATTTGTTGCCCTTTTGTTTGATACGATAGGCGCCGTTTCGAATTGATTTCTTTCTACGTATCTACTTGGCGCCCGCTTGTCATTCTACAACACCTCGTTTTCCTGTTGACGGTTGGCTCACGTACAGCACTCTCAAGCGTGCTTCCGCACACGAGCGCTATTTTGAGAGAAATTCGTCTTATTCTTTTTGGGGTCGATATGTTCTCCCCAATTTCACTGTCTCATTAACATAGTTTGCTATAACGATTGAAACGAAACTCACAGAGGAGATATAATTACATCTGAGGTACAGTGTGGACGTCTACTATCTTGTGCTATGTCTATTGCAAGATAACACTGAATTCGCGAAGCTCACTAATATGCATCGTAGACACTTACCTATGGTCAGTAGATGACGATAGGCTAACGATGACAAACGTGGCTAAAGTCCAGCTTTCCGATCCCTATTGCAGGATCAGGACTAACTTACTATAGACGACAGATGCACTTTGATGCATCACTGTCACATCCACTCGCTTGTATCTCTTCCTGAAATATCGCATCCACTCCATTTTTCCTTTCCCGTCAGGCTATACGGGATCGTCACTCGTGAACGCTTAAAGCAGAAAAGCGTCCCAGAGCCACTCCGGCGATGGAATCCAATCGCGAGACTCGAATAGTGGTCTGTAGTGGTCAGCGACACAGCTATCCTAAATAGGCCGAAGCGGCTATTGTGTTTAAAGCCGACTGAAGATGCAGATTAGATTTCAAAGTCAATGTAACGCCTCCAGAGTCTCTGCATGTCTGCTATACTGACACTGATTCCATATCACTATATCAATTCTACATCAATCCTATTCAGTCCTAGGTAGGCCTGAATAGGATTGATATGAGCTTCAGGCGTTCGCCTTGAGGGAGAATAATCTACCTGTCCAACACCAGACGACTAACGAGCATTTGCGAAAGGCAAACTTTATCTCGTTGCTTAAGGTTAGTGGGGTGACCAGACGGGAGTGACCAGACGGGACCAACATATTATCTATATTGTCCTCCACCCAAGTAGGATAGTTCAGATAAGATGGTTCGTACGGCATCGCCTCGAACGCGCTCTGGAAATCTGTGTAGATCACATTGACTGGAATGTTGTCGTTTAGAGCCAGAGGGGCGCTGTTCAGGAACTCGAACGGGCAGTGTATGGTAGAGCGGCCTTCACGATAGACAAATTGACCGGAGGAGACCAGATTTTGAACTCCCACATTCTAAACTATTGCATTATAGACCATGCGTTTCATGATAGCTAACGGGGGTGAAGGACAGGGAACGTTTATTGGCAGAGTCGGTTCGCCTAGCGCTTTTGTGAACTGGAGTTATCCATGCTGAGCAATACGGGATAGGTGCCATCTCCCTCTCCAAAGGACCGTTGGGGATGTAGCCGAGTGGCTCAGACAGGCTCAGGACAGCTTTCAAGGACACGACAGCCTGAAGCCCTTCAAGCCCGTAACCTGGGAATTGCTTTAGGATCCAGCTCCTTAAGTTAGTTGAACGCAGCAATTCCAGATAAGTACAAGACGTTGTTGCTGTCGTTGCTTTTGTGGCACCGAATCATAGCTGTTACATTGAGTTAACATCTACATCGTTGCCTGCGACATGGCACATACCATCCGTGTCCACTTTGACAATAGCAGAAGAGACGTCTGTGAAATCCTTTCCTATTGTATATCTGTAGCATTTTCTACAGGAAATTCGCTGTCATTAACACTGTCTAGACAACCGGGCGAAAGCCAATAGCATATTTGGACATCATGCTGATTTGTCAGCTGTCATCGAGAAGGATAACAGATAGGTTTTTTCCTAATGACAATTACAATTACTGTGCTGACCAGGTGGTTCTTCCTACACATACGAATTAGCAAATTTTTCCGCTTCATCAAAGCCAGTATGTTAAGTAAAATGCGAATCCGGACGCCACGGTTTCGTCTGCCTATGGTATCCTCTTGTTTGCCACGAGCCGTGACGTCCATGCAAAAAACGACACAGGTGAAGCTGGTCGAGATATTGAACGCTATGCAACGCGGCAAAACCGCTATCCTTATCTGCCGCTTGCAGTACTAGTCTCCGTGTTTAGATTTCCATATGTCGCAATGGAACCGTTCAGTTCCCGACGCAAATCGCACGATCGCAACCAACTGGTCTTGGCAAAACTACTTTTTCGCAGACGACGTTCACCAGCCGCCGAGTCGCAATGCGTAATTCGCTGCGTGTACGAATGTTGTATGTATACATTATGACGTATCACAGATATACAGACGTGTCAGTGTAACGTCTTTTTGCCGTTCTTACGCTCTATGATGCGGTTCTTCTAAGGCATGATAGAAAAAAAAACACGTATGAAGCAATTAAAAACGTCTCCATCCGAGTGGATTATGCCTGCCTGCTGTAGCGAGTAGTTCTAGCGTTTGTTCGTTCAGCACAAGGCCACGAAATTCGTTTTGACATGTGCGACCTCTGCGGTAAATGCAAAATAAGCAACAAACAAACAGAGTCATTAGAACCCAAAAGGTTCAATAAATATAACTGTTCCTATAGCGCAGATGTTAACGCGAGGTTCCCAAAAGCATCAGGCTGTAAAGTGCGATCCTTCACGTGTGTCGTTCATAAATACGGCCGCGCAGTCACCTTCGGCCAGCGTGAATGTCAGTTTTTACCTACACTGCCACGGTTATACTTTCACATGCTTAGTCTTTACCGGGGGACGCAAGCCGTATAGTGCAGCTGAGATGTTTCAGTAATGGCAAACGATTATACTATAGCGAAATGTTTTAGCCTCCCGCGAAGGTCGGCAAAAATATCCATACAGGATGTGTATATATATATATATATATATATATATTTAACTATATGGGTAAACCATTGTTTTGAACCTATGTCTCTTTAGAACCAATATGGGTTTAGCTATGTTTAGGTATTATTAAATTAACGCCGACAACAAAAATCAGCCAGCCCCGTTCCTTGTGTCTGGCCCAGAAATTGTAAGCTATATTCGAGTGTAAACCAACAGTCGTAAAATTTAGACAACACATAGGATCTAGCCAATTGCATTCACCTGCTCTAGGTCATCCGAGCACATGATGTGACACCCCAAAGGCTTCCTGGGTTTGTTTTCATATTTCGACTAGATATCATTGGACACTTGACGTTCTCGATACTCTTGGATTTCGTCACTTCGATAATTAAGTCAATATCTTGTTGTTTCAGCGCTTTGTTTCGCCGCCCTTCAATAATTACTGTCCATTGACATATTTAAACAATTTCTCCATTTAACTAGTTCGCTGCGTGGCGATGTTGTCCAATCTCGATGTTCTCTGTTGCTTTTCCTTGTTTATAAATTGCGCTTCCTGGCTGCATCTGAGAACGCTTGATTAGCCTTCATATAATCGCCCCGAAGAAGTGCGGCTTAACTTGCTTATACATTGTATCACTACAGGCTTATCTGCTTTTGACATTACTTGGCACTTATCATCTAATTTAGATTCACCCCGTCATCTAGTTTAGACTGTTATGGCACCATGAGTAACTCCGGCAGTGGTTACCATTGGACACCTGAGTTAGATCTTTTAGACACAGAGGTCACACGTTGATACGGCGACTCCCTATTTACTGAAACACGAGTTTCTATTTCTATCACGAGTCATTATTGTGTTATGGTCGCTGCCCTCATTAAAGCTCCTTCCTTCATCGACAATTATTTGAATCACCCGATTTGTCCCACTAGCATCGGAGATTAAGTAGTCGGATTAATTTGATTTATTTTTTATTATCATAAACTATTATGTATCAAAGTATGCTTCCCGTCTGCAGTTATTTTTGTCGATAGCAAAAGTTGAATGAACTCATTTGAAGGTTATTGTATAGTTAAACTTGAGTGGCACATGGAAAATACTTTGGTCATAGCCACGACAGCGAGGCAATGTGTTGTGATCAGTGTCCATTAAAGTCTGCAACCACTAATTGACAACACGTACTGTGTTTCGACCATAAGCTAGAGTCTTTGTTTTGATATAGATCCACAGATGTTGCTGCTGTCCGTTGCAGCTACGTGTGATTCGTATCGTACGTGACTCCACCGACACAAAACGCTAGCCAAGGATTCAAGGCTCCAGATGCTAACGAGATCAAAAACAGGTGAATTGTGCCGACTTTCGGACCCCTCTGCTTTGACGCACGTCGCTCGCGGATATCTTTAAACAAACAACTATTACAGGATGCTAAAGAAATGGTAGTCTATCAGAACATTGCGATTGGAGGTGAATCTAGAGATAGCACTACATAGCAAGATACTTTCAAACTGTCGGTAATATAATATAATACAAGCAATCCTATATTTTTATTAGCAAAGGGTGGCATACAATTAAACTGTAATAGTTAATAGTTTTCATTATTATTATTAATGTATTAATGCACAACATTAGCGCACGGCGCGTGCCAGTCTCCAAGCGAGTACATTATTTATGTTCGCGCTCAGTTTGCGCCGCGAAAACTCCGCTTACGATTTCGCCGGTATTTGAGTCTTCAACTTGTTGTTATTATGACAGCAAATTTATTAAAAAACCGATCATTATCTTATTCAAAGTAATACTTTTAGGTACAGCTTTGCACATTTCGAGTTGAATCGGATTAAATTGAACATCCATTGTGCCTAACTTAAACACAGTGACACAAAATCAACTGGCCAAATTAGCCACTGCATATATATATTAGGTAGTCCCCAGCAAATTGTCACGCCTTTCGGATGGTGCACAGCCCGCGCAATGCGTTCATTTTTGGAGTGGGCACGTGGTAGGAACGTGGCTTCCTTTCGAACACTGAGTGGTTTCGATACGATCAGAAAGATGGACGCTGCAGCAAAAAGTTCAAATTCCCCCAAAAATCAACGGGAAATCATCAAGTTTTTGTTTCTCCAAAAACACCCTCCAGCTGAAATCCATCGACAATTAGTGAACGCGTACGGCAGGTCTGCCTTATGCCTGCGAACGGTGCAACGTTGGTGCGAGCAATTTAACAGTGGAGATATGGACACCGATGACCATCGAGGTGGGGACCAGCAATCAGGTGCGACAAGGGACGAACGGATTGACAGAATCAAGGCTGCTTTTGAGCAAACTAGAGCTTGGTCCATGAGGTCTTTGTCGGCTGAAACTGGGATTCCTCGGGTGACATGTCATAAAATTGTCACCAATATACTGAAGATGAAGATAATCAAAGGAAAATGGGTTCCCATACACTGAATGCTGGGCAAATGAAAATGCGTGTGGAGTGTTCGACCTTTAATTTGAAGACTTATACGCAACAAACCAGTCGCTTAGAGCACACCGTGTCGACAGACGAGACATGGGTTAGCCTGGATAGACCCCCTGAGAACGACCAAGCAAAACAGTGGCTCCGACAAGGTGAAGCTGCAACGTCTGTGGCAGTGCCAGATAGATTCGGACGAAAGGTGTTGATGATACTCGCTCTGGATATCAAGGGTGTTTGCTATTACGAAATATTAGCGGCAAACGAAAAACTCAATGCTCCCCGATATCCCGGCTTCTTGAAAGGATTGATGAACAAATGGCGTGGGGATCGACAGCACCGAGTGTGGTTACTCGACGACAACGCAAGACCTCACCGCACTGCTGAAATTACGACCTGGATGGAGGGGAACAATATTGAGCGATGGCATCAACCCCCATATTCTCCTGATTTAAGCCCATGTGATTATGGTTGTTTCCATGCATTAAAAAGGGCAATAGGTGGGGTTCCATATGCAACCGTCGAGTTACTCACAAAAGCAATAGATAACGAAATTATATATGGAAACGCAAATGGTAAATATTTGGCTATTTCAAAAACTCCCAGAGCGCTGGAATCGGTGTGTCAATAAAGCTGGAGAGTACCTCTAACTCATACCAAAAGATCTTTGTTCTAACTCATTTAGTTCAAAAGTTATTGGCATTTAAAGAGGCGACAGTTTGCTTGGGACTACCTAATATATATATATATATATAATTTTCAAAGCAACAAACAAAAAACATATAATCGGTAATACGTTGGCTACCTAACGCAGTGAACGAGCAATTCCTTCTAGCGTACAGCTTCACAAAAGGAGAGGAACAGGAAGGAGACTTGTCGTCGTCGCGGAAGGGGTCAAGTCGTGTGGAAAATGGTCCTACCACAGTGCTCTATCACACCCACCCGGTTTTAAATCGTACGTCGATGTTAGACTGATCCAAATTCAAAAGCACACGTGTCTGTCTGTCTGAACTGAGACAGCTACAAGCAGATATTTTGCGGGACGTATAAGTAAAAAGAGCCCGCGTGACCATTACTTAAAACGATGTCAGCTAGGACGATACGAAAGCAATATAATATACGCACGAGATATAAATCTGAATAGCACTTTCCAGCTATTATACGAATGGCGGGACACTCCAAATAAAGATGTCCCAGTTGAATATGTAAGACCATGGGTATAGATACTTGTACAGGTTCAGGAGAAAATCTTATCGAAGGCCATATTCGAATTCCTTCTTCTAAGGATACTCATCGTTTCCTATGCATAATCATTATTATTATTATTATCAAGTTGGCATATCCCCTTAAATCAAAGTTGTATTCGGGAACCCTAACATTATTTCCAAAAATTGTTTATGCCAAGTAAATTGTACAAAACATTAGAAAAGATCGTATCCCACCCCGTCGGTGGGTGGCTTAATTGAGGACTTCCGTTTCTGGTTGGTTCGTTATAATTTTAATATTACCAGGTATATTAGTTATAATTTGTTCTTACATTTACAAGGATAATATTTTATGGCACACCATACGATTATGAAAGAATTATATTTATTTTAACGATTGGTTTACTTGTGCAGAAATCACAGTGGCGCAAAGTTGAATTGACAGAACTGTATATTATAGTTTGCAACCTTGACTAATATTCGAATCGATTCTAGGTATTACTTTATTTCGAGCCATTCATGTTATTAATCACTGTATTAATTTATTATTTCTCATTCTTCCAAACTAAACCGCCCTTACGCCATGCCAATGGGAGATTTCGACCAGCCACTCGCACAAACGAACTTTAAAAATCACCAACTATATTATTATATAACATCTCACTTCACGGGTGATTACACGTCCCCGAACGGTAACACTGAATGTGTAGGGGCTCCCTTTTGTAATTTGCGACTATAACACTACAGCAGGAAACCTTCACTAACCCGTATGTATAAAGTACACAAATGTTACAGTAAATGGTCAAATTAAAAAAAATATATATATATTTGAAGTTTATTTATGAAAATATATACAGATTGAGAACTTGGTCGTTCCTTTGCCAAGCCAACAAAATTACCACTGTACACTAGAAAAACAGCACTCCATATTGTATTCGATCGACTGAGCAAGGTCTCGCATCGGATGCAGGTCGATTGTGATGGCGGCTATGAATGTTATATGGCATTGTCTAGAAATGACACGTGAGACCCTCAATTTCGGCGAGATCGAGCTGGATTTGGTGGACCGTTGTCCCTATTTTCCGTGCGACCTCCGCCTTCTCATTGAAGTTCAAATCCTGAAATTGGCAATTATTGTTACTGCTGTACACTGCTACTGTGGACTGGTACCAGACGACGACAGCGACAAATTAGTATGACTAGAGTAAACTTATGTACAAAGCTCAAACGGGAGCATAAGCATTTTCATATGGGATTTTCTTTGCCGCCACTTAACTCGAACAGGCGCACTACTTCAATCGGTTTTTAGTGTATGTTTATTAAGGTCTCGAATATTAATGATTAATCAAAACATACCATGAAATCATTGATGAGGTCACCATCAATGACATTTTTCTGGGGATTTGTTAGTTCTTTGGATTCGCACTGCATCAGGCGGAATCCCCTTGGATTCAGGCCAGCCACATGAGACACGTACGAGTTGAGGACATTCTGCAGCATCAATAAACGCCGATAGGTCTTTTCCGCAATCGGCAAGAGATAGCCGAGTGAGCCGTCGAGAGATGCTAAAATAGGAAGAACGCATAATTAAGGGTAAGGGGCTATTGGTTTATAAAAAGCTGTGCAATTTTTACAATGCTTAAATTCTCATATATGTCACCACGTTGCAGGACTAGAACCTGCGGCCGCTGGCGTTGTTGTCTTTTATAAAGATGACTTGATAAAGATATAGGCAGCGACCAAAGGGAGATCGTTAAAGCTAAGATAAGCGTGGAGCGGTTAAGTGTATTACATGAGCTATATTTGGCCCACTTTCGTCTCACTAGGCACCCACTCATTTAGAAATCTGAACACTGCCCATGATCGTGTATGCGTTTGCTATTTAAACGAACCATAAACGGTGACATGTCGCGTTTCCACCATGCTTAGTAGTCGCCTCTCGCTCCGAGGAATATCGGCTAACCGGCACCGGATCCGAAACATTGTGTTCACTCGAGACCCAATGTTGAAGTCTCCTCTTCGCACCAGCCTCTGTCCACCAAGCGTCTCGCGATTTTCTGGCTGGTACATGTACACCATGAGGTTACTCAATGAGTCGCTCACCAAGAAGGCCATCTGCGAGCTATCTATAAGGTACTCCACAGCGTATACCTGTAACGGCTTGGTATCCTTCGATACAACAGCAAATGTCTTTGATTCTTCCTGGTAGCGCAGCAACGTGATGCTCTTGTACACGTCGCCAATGAGAATGAAGCTTTTAAGTGAGATTGCCGTTAAGATGTACACCTGAGTGTCAAGGAATGCCATTCCGACAAGGTCATTATCCTTGAGCTGGAATAGAAATAGCTTCTGTCCCACGGCAGCCATGAGATGGCCCTTGACGGAGCACAGCGCGGTGACTGGTGCGTTCTGCGGTTTTGAGAGTATCGTCTTGACTTTACTGCGGGTGAGGGGCTGGCCCGGTTCGGGAACAACCTCGATAACATCGATCAGTATGATTCGTCCCTTGGCCGTACAATCCTCGCCGTAATTGTAGATCGTGCCGACAGCCAGCAGGCCTTTCTCGCCGCTCGTCGTGCCCTCCGAGGCGATCATCACATTTTTCACACACATAACCTTCTCCCATTCGTCCATATCCATCCGTGTTTTTGGAATACTTTCCCACGATACGGGCGACCACAGCTCGAGCGCAAAGCGATCCACCGTTGGTGCAATGAAGCGTCCACTTTCCCCCACAATTGGCTCGAACTCTTTGTCTTCGCCGGCGAGCCGCGGCAGCGTGGTGGCCTTCTTCTCCGTGCTTGTCACGACGCAGTACGTTCTCGAGTCGACGTGGTAGTTGATGAAATGAGGTGTGCATTTCAATGGAACCTTCCGCGTCGGCCAAGCCGCATCGTACGACAGATGTGTAGGTAATGTACAGATTCGTAGCTCACCGTACTTGTTGAAGAATAGGAACCCTTTCGAGCAGTTGACGTTGTGGAAGGTGGCGAACGAGTATATTCGACCGTCGCCCAACATCGGATGGGAGCGCAGCTCGCCCCTGGCTGTCATAAACACCCAGTGCGGTCGTCTTCCGCATACGAACACGCCATTGTAACCGTTCACATCCTGGAACGGCCTTACCCAACGAAGCGTCAATGTTGGATCGCCCTCCTTCTGTTTGTACACCCGACGAGGTTCCATATTGACGGCGTGCGGCAGACGCCGAAATTGAATCTTGAGGTGACCCTCCCGTTGCTTCTCATAGAATGGGTACACTTCATAGATATGCAGGTCGGAATCGATGCGCGCAAATAGCAGCGGTCTCGAACTGTGCATACCCAGGGCACACATGAAGATCTCCATGACCTTTGGAAGCTGGACATCGGCGGCCGCGGGCGTGGCTTGGCCAAGCAACGACGCATTCTGGAGAACCTTGTTGGCCAGCGGGAAGTTCTTGACGAAATAGCACAGCTTGTAATCGGGCAGGGAATAGATCTCCAGGGCCCCGTTCTCCCGGGCTAAGAATACCCAATACGTGGGGTCAGTAGGAGCTATTGTTCGGATATTCTCCTCAGCTTCGTCGTCGCCAAGTTCGTCTTTGCCTTGGGTCGACGGCACGATATGTGCCCCACTTAAACCTCCGGCTACAAGGTCCTTGATGTCAACAGAACTCCCATATAGAAGTTCGTCTTCGTCGCCGAAGTCCGCACTTGTCTCGACCTTGTTCGGCGCCTCGACCTTCACTTTGGTTCGAGAGCTTTTCTTTGGCCTGTGCATGTCCTCCAATTTCTGATTTTTTGTGACGAATAGTCCCGAGATGTCCTTGTAGATACAGTGAGCCGTAATTTTTGATTTCGCACCGGGGAACTGAGGTTTCAATACTGACAGCTTGTACCTAAAAAAAATCATTTAAATATATGTGAAACTCGAGGAACAGTAGGGCAATTCGAACCATAAACGTGCATTTGTTCATATAATGCGAAATAGAGACTGGACTTGTACGAACGATACAAGGATTAACTATAACTCAGAAGGTTAAACTATTGTTCAGTCTCCACGAGACCAAAAAACTAGTGACACAAATTCACATCGCACGAAAAGTGTGGCCTATATTCTCGCGCTAATGAAAACGAGGACGCGATCGTCCAGTTGGATTAATTCGAAAAAGAAAGCGATTAGATTTACCCTCGAGAATCATCTCCTCGCAGAGTTAGATGGATGACCAGCCCATCTTCAGACATGACCAGTACGTGAGGATCCGCAAGAGAAGCAGCTACCAGAGGGCTTCCGACGTCAATCGGAACCTGCTGTAGTTGACGCGTACCTTCGAGAAGTCTCACACTTCCAGGACACACCTGTATCACATAGCGACCATCCGCGAGATTTCCCGCGAACAGCGTCGGAGACTGCGTGCAGAATCCACTATGATCAAGCTCGTTGATCTCTTGACCCGTTTGGAGAATCTGTACCAAAATAGGCGTTAAGTACCAGACACAACTCTGAGTGTTAGTTCCTGATTGAGCATTAATCATCATGCGTACGAATAAAAAATAAGTGAGACTACGTCATTATATTCTAATATCATATGATGTCTTAGATGTGTTTCGAACAAACTAAAACGGGTCAATTCATATGGGAAATGCGACTGGTGGCGGTTAAGATGCTGGATTGGACATTCATTGGTAACAAAAAACTCGATGCGCATAACCTACAGTTTTGAACGATCTGGTAACGCCCGTAAATCAGTACCACTAATGCAGTTGACTTACCATTGTGGAGTCATTCCGCGAAAGGATGAGAAATTGGTGTGCGTCTTCGTCGGAATCTGTCGAACGACTCGGTGAGCTGCGAACAGTCCAAAGGTCGGTGCAGCCAGGTAACTCGAACGTTGTAATCACCTGTGGCTTGATTGTTCTCTGCAGAACACAGAGTGCTCCATTTCGGCCATGGCCTGAGACAGTCGCAATCTCAACATCGGTGTCGGATTTATTCGAGAGCCCGCTTTGGAAGGCGGGCTCCCCCATCGCCACACGAACAATCGGTCCGATGTTCTGAAGAGCGTCCGCCAACTCGAATTTATACAGCTTCGTGCTCTGAGGCTCAACGTTACTCTGCCCATAGACCTTGAGCTCAAAGGCATCCTCAATGAAGTCCACGTTTGATGCTGCCCACTCGTCTATGTTGTCCGAACCAATTTTCAACTTCTTTGCTTCCGGTTCATCGTTATCATCAGCATCGTCATTATTACTATCGTGCGCGTTGTCATTGGCTTTAATGTTGTTCTCAGTAGTTACAGTCGGGGAACGAACTTCCTGTTCGTCCTCTGCAGGCTTTCCGGCCTCTTCTGCACCCTGTTCGGTTGTTCCATCAGAAGTGGTATTACCTTGCTCTCCTTCGACAGTGCCATTTTCGCTAGCCACCACCTTCGGGGGCTCAGGCTCATCGTTCTCAGGCTCCTCGCCTTCGACTTTTTCAGTTTCAATATACCTGAGAAGCAATGAGTTGCCTAATCTCGAACCAAGAAACAAATAGCCTGGTTCACAGAGAGTGAGACACGAGGTGAGTACCGACGAGGCGGCCTGATTGAAGATGAACTTACAAATCGATCTCATGCCGTCGGTAAATAGGGTGAGCACAAAGATTTCACCGTTCTTTAGACTAAACACGATGCGGTCGTCGGCTAGAAACTCACATCGACACGCGTCCAACGCGATACGAACTCCAGGCTGTTGCTTTAGAGGAAATGCAGTGCTCACGTCGGTAAATGAATTTAGCGAAACCCCGTACGGCGGCACCGACTGATTGAGGTAGAGAAGAGCATTCACTGATATGATCAAGACACCACCAATTGGTTTGGGCACCGGGAGCACTTTGAATGAGTTGTACGGCAGATTGCAATAGGACCATACTGGTGGATGAACGCGCTGATAAACGTTAAGAGATAGAGCCATAATTGCGCAAGTGTCCTGCCGAATGGCAACGCGTCTGAAATACAGTCGATAAGGACGAGGGAGACACACATTTTAATACCAATTGATCGATGTTGAGATAATTTCTGATCGAAAGAGATTACCATTTCAAAGGTCCCAGAGATCTACTCTTTGGATCTTAACGAAACATGTGTATAAAATGCTTATGTTAGTTAAGTAGTGCAAACCATTTCATTGTTTAGACGAAAATGAAACAAATCTGATATCACCTACCCAGACCAAGTCGCGACGGGCTCGTACAAAAGTAGCAGCGTCGGCTCATAGTATCCATCGAGAAAAGCCATATCATGAACATTGTTCACACCCTTCTCCTCGTCGAGTTCACGAAGACGAATTGTGTAAAAATCCAGCTGGCCACTTATATGCGTGTTGGATTGACCGTGGCCCACCTGAGATCCTTGCCGGCCCAGCACGGGTGGGACATCCGCGAGATCAGCTAAGCCTGAGTCGCGTTTTACGAACGGTATGATAGCAAGCTGTTTACCATATACAAGCACAGCCGCGCATCGATTCAAGGGATCCACCTTGATTAGAGGATTTCCCACCATTTGCTCAAAGCCGTCCTAAAAAGCAGACATGAGAGAAAAGCAGACCAAACAGATGTTTAGTAAAATAACAACCTGTACCCTACTTGTTAGGAAGACGATTTCTTTATTTGAAGCACATATACAAACATATGATAAGCATATTTTAGCACTTTCATGTGTCAGTCGCAGATCGACATAGCCTGGTCAAGCAGCCAAAAATTTAGATACTAATAATTTAGCTACTCCTTTAGATTTCGAAGGATTGAAAGGAGCAGGGATACAATCATTAAACTATTTACAGATATTAGGAAAGCGATTCCAGTCCGCTATAGGGATACCACGTGTAACCGAATTTCTAATACAAAGATTTTCTTTAGCTATCCAAAGGTGCAACGCGGTTCTATGTTGGGCATGCTTAGGTACTGGGAAAGTGGGACGTTCTTGTTTTCAATATTTTATTAAGGATATATAGAGGAGGCTGTTCTTACACTGATTTCACGTTCAACAGGTACAATTCTGTCGTCCACTCTTAATTAAACAAATTATGTATATACCAAGCATAATTTTGCAAATGAAACTCACGATACCTTATACTCATCCTTTTCTAAGGTGCGGACCGCCTGCGTTTTGAGTTCGTGATTGAAGGGATCGTACTCGACGAGGCTGACTTTTGCTTCACGAAATACCAGCAAGAGCGAATCTCGATTCTGTGATAACCTGATCCGTTCCATACCGGCCACTACCCCGAAGCAGTTGAATGTCTGTAGATGTTCCAACTTGGCCAGCGACTCCACAGAGCTTCCATCAGCATCCCTGGCTTTATTCCTGCCAGCATTCCCATCGTCTGAATCAAGGCCGTCGTACACTAAGCGATAAACCTACCGACCAAAAGACAGTTAGTTTTCGATATCTCCACATAGATAACTGCGACTTTCGTGCCGTCCGTGCAAACCCCCTAAAATCTTTGTATTGAACACCCAAATTATGCCGAGGAGGGCTCGATCGAAAAGGTTACGACAGATAATACGAATATATTGACGTACCTTTAGCACAGATCCGCCAGCAATAACCAGGTTCTTTTCGTGTGGTCCGTAGAAGTGGCAGTACACGGAGAACTCAACTCCAGTTGGTGGGTGCGTTTGCCGATGGAAAGCGAACAACGAACTGGACAGCTTCACATCGTACTGACCTGCGGCAGTGGTCATCTGAATTCAAGAGCAAGCATTATGAAGAAGAAATATTAAACAAACACGTTTTTAAGACTAATAGTCTCAAAATCGTCGTCTTGACACTGTTACGCTGTAGCTAAACACAACAACCGTTGGCGTAGATACATGTTGAACTTGATTGGGCAATACAGCTGCAGGAGGGAGCTGCAACAACAGCGCAGGCATCGAGTGGCCCAGGTAGCATCTACATAACGTTGGCAGCACTCACGAGTGAGGTATGGAGCAAAACACATCGGAGTAAATCTCACCTTAAAAATATTTATGGCCCCCTCACAATAAAAAAACCGGCATGTGTAAAATATGAACTCGTCTGACGGAGCAACTTCGAACAGAGCTTTATCGGTGCTTCAGCCCAACATCGTCGCAGATTCAAAAGAAGAAAAGTCCTTAAAATCCGAAAATAAAAACTTTAATCTGTCACAAAACTAGACTGATAGGGAGAGAGAGAGAGAAATTTTCCGCCAGAGACAGAGTGATACAATTTTTCACGTGATTACTGCCATTGACAAAAAAAAAGAACTCAAACAAACTCAATTGTTATTTAAGCTTAACCATTGGCAACTTCTCTCAGTCACCGAAAAACGCAAAATATAAATGAACACACGTCGCATTGTTATGATGACCATGTCCAACAACTTTTGGTAGAATAGACAAGCATTTCAGTTTTACCTTGATGCTCAGCGACTGTCCCGCGTATTCGTTGGCGAGTGATCGACGCGGAGGGCCGCCGAAAATATTGACAACCACCGAGAAACACACAAATGGGTCACATCAATGCAATGTCACGAGGCAGGCAGGAAGAAAACTCTATTGCAACAGTCGACTTCATCAAGCACAGTCTCCGAATGTATTTGTTTCTCAGGAACCCGGCGAAATTTAGCAGCGGTGGGCATGGAGCAGGCGGTCAGCGCTCCACAGAGTAAATAAACATACCAGGGGCCGGTGGGAGACAGTGATAGATTGCTGCTCCTGAACAAAAGCGATGTTTCTCTCTGAGTATCCAAATTTTAGCACGTTTCCGTATCGCGGCATAGACGCATCTATGAACCAGTTCTGTGTCTGTGGAATCAATATGGCCAAGTCTACGCATATTTGAACGTTCGCTCAAAGCCTTAGCTCTATAGAACATTTCGTCTGAGCAAAAGCGTCGTGTTAAATCATAGCCTTCACCCCTCGCAACAAGATGGCGAGTGTTATCAAACCCGCGGACGGCGCGGTGGCATTTCGAATCGCTCCGAGTGGTGGTCGCCATCTGACGAGAGAGTCGACGTCTGGTTCTATGGTCAAGTGAGCGCAAGGGGTGACTGGCAGCTTTGGTTTTTTGTGCGACTGACAACGAGAATTGAGTGTGTGTATATTTTTGAGAGTTTCGTCAATTTTTGGAAACATGGCAACGGCCGAGTTTCTCAGGAGTGGCCAGGAGAACCTTCCTAAGGTGAGGAAATCGAAAGATGTTCGGGGCAACCCACTCCGGTGTTACTAATCGAGTATATCCGATTTACATACGGTTCAACTGTTGTTGGTATTCGGTGTCCCGAATCTGGATAGGCTGATCGACGAGTTGGGAACTGTTCGCTTTCGATGAGTTTAGTATGAAGGTGACCGGTTGTGGACACTGTAATGCTCTCTGAAGACTGGCTCGGAGAACATCGAGAACCTTGGGAATATTCCGGTTGAATGAAGACTGTCCTCTTACAAATAGAGTTATGTGTCGGTAGCAACGCAAAGTCCTACCTGCACCATCCAAGTCCAAAATGATATCGTTGAATATTAAGAGAAGGGTCAATTTTGATAACTCAGTAAAATAGTGCCTGATATTTATTCAAAATCATGCAGTGGCTAACCGAAACGGGTTCTTTTTCGTTTACGAAGTTTAACTTATTTTCATATTCTACAAACAATCTCTACTACAAGTTCTCTAGATGAGGTAATAAAGTCATTTTCATATATTGCTGGCGCTAAATACTCTGAGTTTGTAATGGCGTACTTTTAGATGTTCTCGGGTGAACTTATAATTTATCCTAAGACGTAGATGAAGACGGCGCAGGTTTGTAAAAACGAACAAAGTCGAACTGTGTCTTGCGTACAAGCAATCAGTTCTTTCCACTTGCGATAATTTGGGCAGAGTCTACTCTTCAACCACAAGGAAACCTGTGTTACGAAGAATTTCAATAACATCGGAAAGTCATTTTTTATTTATTAGCATTTTTCTAAACATGCCATTTTTAGACTTCTAGACACTTCAAATGTATAGAATGGTTGGTTAAATATAAAGAAACATCCCGGCAGTAGGCAATTTTCCGAATCAAATAGTGGCTTTACATTGCGAGGGTTCGCTGGTAAAACGTCCATTATTTACAAATAAGAAGTGGGTAGAGTTCCAAAACATCAAAAGTCGACCGCTCTCTTGGATTTATGCAATGTCGCGCATGTAACCAATAATACTAATAATCGAACACTAATGACTATCGTCCGAGGCCAGAATTTTGTGTTAAGACAAGTAAGTATATATATATATATATATACACGTGATGCTCCGAACTTACTAATTCAGCTTTTATATTATTTTACATGTATAATCATTCATCACTAATTGATTGTTATTCTTACTGTTCGTTATACCTCGTTATGTGATACATTTCCGTCATATGGTGACAGAATATTTGTCAAACAAACGGTGTTAATTATTATGTTATAAAGGAAGACATGTTTTATTCAAGCTGTTGTCTATTTTGATTATTTTTAGCCGGCGACCCATGAGCTGCCAGTGTCAAAGGTAATCGTTCATCCGTTGGTTCTTCTGTCAGTCGTTGATCACTTCAATCGTATGGGCAAGATTGGAAACAAGAAGAGAGTAGTCGGAGTTCTGCTCGGTTCGCTGAAGGAGAAAGGCGTCCTCGACATTTCAAACAGCTTTGCCGGTATGAGTGAATTGCGATCTGGTGTTTGAAAAACGTATGCTTATGTAGGTAAATCATCCTTCGATCCCCTCAGTCGGTTGAATTGAACTCTGACCGGGTTAACTCTACTAATACGAGTATCAGGCTACGCTGACACTACCTAATGTAGTCGTCGCGAAATGATTTCCTAGCTCGCAAATCATCTCTTATGTACAATGTATAATATGTTGACTATTCTTTTTGAATATTCCCACCCAGTGCCATTTGATGAGGACGAGCGCGACAAATCAGTATGGTTCCTCGATCACGACTATCTCGAGCACATGTTTGCCATGTTCAAAAAGGTGAACGCCCGCGAACGTATCGTTGGCTGGTATCACACAGGACCGAAGCTGCACCAGAACGATGTGGCGATCAACGAGCTCGTGCGACGTTACTGTCCCACATCGGTGCTGGTTATCATTGGAGCGAAACCGAAAGACCTCGGCTTGCCAACCGAGGCATACATTTCCGTTGAAGAAGTCCATGATGTAAGTCACCGTTTGCCAGGAAACCCCACCTTTCCAGACCACTGTTGAAGACTCTATCGTTTTACTCTTCGTCAAATATTGATGATGGTTGTGCGTCTTAAAATATACAATAATTAAAGAAGAAGAACTGTTGTTCATCATCATTTATGACCTTTTCAATAATAGTCTTCATTTTCGACGGTTTTTGACGTCATGCACGAGACCACCGCCACGCTATTGTCGCAGAGATAACCTAACCTACCCTAACGTTTTGTTCAGGTCGCCTATGTGATGAAAGCATATCATTGCTAGGGTTGCTCCCTGCGACAATGCTCTCTTGCACACTTATCACCTGGCAGAGTTTAGTTAGATTGGTATCATGCATGGACGTATTAATGTAGGCTAATCGTTTCTTGTTCGCGTTTTTTCTCTCCTCGCCCGTGTTCTGTTGGTGACTTCAGGACGGCACACCGACGTCGAAGACTTTCGAGCATGTCGCAAGCGAGATCGGCGCCGAGGAGGCCGAAGAAGTGGGTGTTGAGCATCTATTGAGAGACATCAAGGACACAACAGTCGGCACCCTCAGCCAACGAATCACCAGTCAGCTTATGGGTCTGAAAGGCCTACATCAACAGATTGACGACATCCGCTCGTACCTCGATCACGTGGTCTCCGGCAAGTTGCCTGTAAACCATACGATTATCTATCAACTGCAGGATATCTTCAATCTTCTACCTGACGTGTCAACGAACGAGTTTGTCAAGAGTCTTTACGTCAAAACTAACGACCAAATGTTGGTCGTCTATCTCGCCTCGATGGTCAGTATCGTGCTTATGTATAACGCGTGTGCAGTATTGCTAGGGACATTCATATATGACCCTTTATGTCACGCAGGATGGTGGTTTCTTTAAGGGTGTTTGCATTTTTTTCTTGTTGTTGAACCAGGATATATTCGGCGTCCAAATGACTATAGAGAACTATTCAGTATAGCTGGAAGGGACGGGTGGCTATTTTGGTTTGAATGATATTAACACATGTGTAAAATATGCGCAGAATTTCCAGTTAGTTTGCAGAACGTTTACAAACGATACTAATGCTCAAGTATGACTAAGTCTGACCGACCCGTTCACGCGTCTCTAATCATTATCTTCTGTCTCTTAGGTTCGATCCGTGATCGCATTGCACAATCTCATTAATAACAAGATCACAAATCGGGACGCTGAAAAGGAAGGCGAAAAGGTGACGTCGCCGAAGCGAGACGAATCCAAGGAGTCGAAGGACGCCAAAGGAGACGGAGCTGGAAAGGATTCGAAGGACCCGAAGAAGGATGATGCTGCCAGCAAGAGCAAGGAAGAAGCTGCAGCCAAGAAGAAATGATTGTGTTATTTCGCGGTTCGTTTTCGTAGGCCAAAATATGGGTGAACTGAGTGACTGGTGAATTACTAACTAATAGTAATAACACAAGATGTAAGCGCGGATTGGCTGTGCGCTGATATTTATGCATATAAACAACTTAAACAACAACTGTATATAACGAAATTCAATGGTGTCTTCGTTTCGTAGCTGAAGTTTTTCTAACTAAAGTACGGGCATACTAGAAGTTGCATTAGCAAATCACAGACAGTTTAAGTCATACTAGTCTGACGTCTACATTTCGATAAGATTAGTTCGCTGGGAGTGAGGACTCAAGTACTAACTCTCTGGTGATTCGTTTCTCTATGATTATTTGATGTTTTCGCTGATCTTATGTTCTGTTTGATGTATTTTGTCTCAAATAGAGAGGACATTTTTTTTTCCGAATTGTCCGAGTCCGAATTTGATAACCATAAGAAAGTTGTTTATTCTTCGATCGGATGTTGATCGTATACACTATTGGGTTACTTAGCCAGATCAACAGACGTTGAATGTAGTTGGCAGATCAAGCACAAGCACGTCACATTCACAGACATCAATTAACATTTATTTGTCTTTTAATGACGAATAGCATTTTCTATACGTATACCCTTACAATTCTCTATATCGTTTTTGGACCCCGTCTACGCGCCTCTGTCTGTTCATGATATCAACCGCCCCTGTGACCATGTGCCACTTTTACTTGGCCAGGCTCGTAGTTCGTTGTCCAGTGTGGCACACGCTTAGATTAGATAAGAACAACATCCAAGGATAATAATTAATGGTTTTGGAGTATTATGGTGAATAGCTGCTTTGGCAACAGCATATATTTTCGTGTCAGCAGTCAGACATCAATTGTTGCCCTATAAGATAGAGGTTGCAGCTACCCCTCACAGAAGGGCGTATCGTTCTTAGAACATCGGGGAATGCATTGATATGGCCAGAAAAATCGGTTCCTGCTGCCTTGGCATAAGCTGACAACTCGCTTAAATGACAAGTTCGGTGTTACCGCCCTTTGTAATCAGCTGCACAAGTGAGCCGCTGGAGGGACGCTTGGTGGTGTCGCTCGTCCAGCTGACGAAGAGATCGGCAACGAACTCGAGTGGCGTCCAGGTGGAGGTGTCGGCCTTCGGCATCCACTTGCGGTTCATTGGGGTGTCAAGGGTCACGGGCAGGATCGCGAGGCAGGCTGTGTCCTTGGGGAGACCGCTTTTTGGCGCAGCCAGCGATGACACGAGGTGGTGAACAGCCGCCTTCGCCATTCCGTAGCCTTATAACAAACGTAAAACAAAACGATAGTTAGCGATGACAGGAAGCTACGTTCGGATATACATGTTGAAAGTTGAACTATAGTGCAGTATAATAGAGTGTCCTCTGTAATACAGTTCTATACGAGTGTTATCGATGATACAGTAATGAGTACAATTACCGATCATGCCAGGCGTGGCATCGAGAGCGGCCTGTGCTCCGGTGAGTGCACAGATTCCACCCTCCTTGAGGTGCTTCGCTGACAGAGATGCTGCAATCAGAGATGTCCACACACTCTGCTTCAGCATCAGATCACTATTTTTGATGAAATCTGTGAACAAGCAGAATGATAACGTGTGAGAGATCGTTGTCACCAAGACAGACCTAGACACCTTTACCACTAACATCGTATTGAGAAACGAATTCGTTCGTTACCTCGTTCAATCATTGTTATCGAAACACATTTAAAATACTCCCCGTTGTAGAAGTTGTGGGTGGATCCAGTGCAATGTGTGTATATTGTTTAGCGGACGAAAGGCTGCGCTGTTTGCCGGTGATGGCATGTTCAATGCTTCAGAAGGTCGCTACTAGTAGGCGGTACATGGCATGGCAACACCCCCCCTCTTCAAAACACGTAGGCGGTACTAACCCTTATTGTTGGCGTTTCCACCAGCCCATCCACCAGCGACACAGATCACCGCGTCGACTTTCTTCCCCTCGAGTTTCGCCGTCAGTTGTGAGTTAATTTCGTCCTGTTGCGTCTGAAGGTCCTTCGTAAAGTCGACCACGACGTTGTCGTTTGCCGTGTCACTGGCCGAGCCATCAATCGAGCAGACCCACTGCGGCAGCAATGAAACGGACAATATGGATCGGTTAATATCATACCAAACAAAGCTGGATATTAGGAAAACCAGAAACTGGCGCAGGGATAATCGTTGGATTTAGCGTTCCAAACGAAACTAGAATGTATTCGAAAATGAGACATCTGACTGCTCAGGCAGACCAGTCACTGGTGTTAGAAAAGACACGGGCTACAATAGTCCTCAGGGGACGATTTCCAACAATAGTACAGAGTACCTGTTGTTCTGGTCGTGTATACGAAATAATCTCACCATGGGATATTGAAAGAACTTCTAGCACCAAGTAACAGCGGAGAAACTTACGAAGTTCTTGCTCTTGAAGATGCTTGTGCAGACCGAGCCAAGGGCTCCCTTTCCACCGTAAATAACTACACGACCAGCCATTTCCTGGAAGAATCGCGAGTCATTTTTGTACAACGTTGACTATTATTCGCTAGGTAGCATACCTATTTAACGCCATGATCTTAATCAGATATCTCTTCGTGAAATTCGCTCTTAATTCGATTGAGTATGACAGGTCCGACGATGCTTGTGTTAGGGCGATGAAGAATCCATGCGAAACACGTGCGTCAGTTAAGTTTAGCTGAACATTCTACGTGGTGATAGGGACAGGCAGGCCAGCATGGAGGCCAGCAATTTCTTTTGAGCCGACCCTCAGCGGTCTGACGGGCATCAGCACCTAATCTTTGGGTGTTACTATGAGGACCTGTCCACCTTTGCTTATTGTCTCTGCCTTACTCGTACCTGGCAAAAATTCTCAGACAAGGAAAGGTGGTAAAGAACTCGAAAGATTCTCCAAAGCGTCTGACATGCAAGCGAAATGAGGTTCACGTATTGAACCCTAAGTGAATACACTTAAAGTACATCGTCTTTACTATGGATGGTGAACCGTCAGGCATCCAGCTTCGAACCTCAAGTTGCATATATCACAGCCTTATCCAGATGTGATTTGCGCAACAGAAGTACATATAAACGGCTGGCTATCCGAGACAAGAGAGCTCTTAGATAACACTCATAAATGAGGTCTCACCGTCTATCATAGCTGCAGTCCAACTCACGTATAGCACTCACCCATGTGAGTTACCAGCTAATAAACAACGCCTAAAGTATTTCGTTGACACACACACACGCACAAGATAGCAATTGTTGCTGGTTACCTCGTCGACGTCAGCCATGAACGATTACTCAAGTTATTATCAACTGTGACAATTCCGTAGTATGCCTATACACGGTTACGTTGGTCGAGCTATCGACAGAAATTCTACGTACGGTATTAAATGGGAAGAAGGAAGATAAAGCTGTTGGTGACGTTGTCCTTTCGAACACCCGGGGCACCTCGCTAGTAATCTCCATAGACCACCCACACGACGAGAATGATAGAGTGGCACTCAATCACGAATGTCTAAATCATTCGCCAGACTGATTCTGGGCTCTGCTTGATGACTGAGCAAGTTATCGCATTGTGATAACTGATTGCGGTTCCGCGCTCGCTATCAGCGATCTCATTTAGGGCGGTCGGCGGACTAACCTGTGTGTCATTTATATTTTTCCTTTTCGTTATTTGGTCAACGTTTGTCTGTTAGAAAGAAGAAGACCGCTCATGATTTATGAGCAATCGCTGGCCTCATCGCTGATGCATATATCGTATGACAGGGAAGACCTTTTGTTAGACGAGCATATTTGTGAACAACAACCGCAAATTGAGCATATTTGTGAACAACAACCGAGCATATTTGTGAACCGCCGCAAATTGCAATGATATTTCTATCTTCAACCAAACGCAGATCGTTTGCCAAAAGGATATCAGGGTTGTCGTCTGCTGACAAAACGGGATGGAACTTAATATGAAACTTAAATGCAGTATAGTCACGAGCCCACTGTAGTTGACCAATATTGATTTCTATATTGTCACCTGACGATAGATCCTTGCAGCAATACCCAAAGGTGGTGCCGAGGTGTCTGTCACAGACGAATGCAGTCTATTTTTGAACGGGCGCTATCACGTTGTATGCATTCGAGGTAACAAAGACGAATCGAGAAACCCCTACGACTGATTTCGCCATGAGACGATGACCAACGAGAATCCGCGAGATACGTAGCCGCTTGTAACCCACCTTCATTCGTTAAAGGCCAAAATCCTAAATGCAGCATCCAACAAGTGTTTAGCATTTGGCATGGGGCAGAGTGCATTCGCGTCGTGTCGTTCGGCCGTGGACGCCAATAGCATTTTTGTTCAAGTGATCTTTATTATTGTGTGCAACCCCCCCCCACGATTTCTTTTGAGAAATAATTGTCCCCATTAAGAATTTAACTATTAAACTTGAATACCACGTGACTCAATGAGAAAAAGAAATGACTCCGTATTCCCTGCTTCATATCAATCCCTCGAAATCATCAAAGATAGTAATAGTATTAGCATTTATTTTTATCTAAGCACTCATGTTGAGTACGTATTCGCACGATACCTATGCAAGTGGTATTGTCCAGCGGCGATAACATTTTCCACATATAGGTGGGTATGCGGGTTCGAATCCCATACCGATCACTCTTGATATGCTTTGGATGGACGCCAGTGTGACAATCGCAAATGACGAGGTGCCGATGAAATTTAGAATCCAAAAATTCGCGCTGTATTGATTCACATCAAAGCTATTTATTCCAAATCCCTTATCATTTGTACCATAAACTTGTAACGCGTCCCGACCGAAGCGAATCATAAATTTGAAAACTGCATCATAAATTTGAAAATTGTTGCTCGCGCGCCTTCAGTGGATCGATATTATCCACATCATATATATATATATATATATATATATACGTGTAGCCCAGTCTTAATGACAAAGCTTTACTTGCACTGTCCTCTTTACCTGAGCCATGGTGTGTTCGTTTGCTTCGACGAGGTGTTTACCGGTGGTGAAACGCACAACGACAATATTTTCTCTTGTCTTCTAACTTTCCTGTGTCTCACTACTTGAAAGTGTCCACCCTTCGGTCTGCTTGCCGGTAGTGTTAAGTCCGGGACGCACTGCCGTCTTGCTGCACTCTGTCTATTAACTGCCGTAGCCCACTGGACGTTGCACTTGCGGACGTCTGTGTGTGCGTGTGGGTGTCCGTGTGTCGGTCGGTGACGGTGAGAGAGCCACTGGGCTGCTTTAGACAACCTGATCCCTGCGGGGTAACATGCCGTCCCGTTCGCCACACGGTTATCGCTAGTACAGCCCGAGAGAGTGGGGGGGGGGGGGGGCGCGCGGACGAGCCTGCGAGGGAACGCGGACGCTGGAGAAGCAACGCTGCAAGAGTAGTAGCGACCCGTCAGCGTGTGGCTTTTGGGATTATCTGCTGTTTCTCATAATAGTGAAAAGTGAACAAAGGAGGCTCAACAGGATTGAGCTGCGTTGAATGATGGGTGCTCTAAGAACAAGTGTTATGCTGTATTGCATTGTGAATTTGGGAACGATCACAGACTGTTTAGTTCGGCGTGCGGACTTGAGTTGTGGTCCGATTCGTGTCGCAGGTCGCGTTTCGCTTGTTATACCGAAGCGATGTCGTATTTATTTTTTGCTGTAGTGTCTTGCAGAAGCCGTCAGATACATTAAGATACTTTTTTTTTTTTAGAGGAGGAAATTTTCTTCAAACGCACGGTCACCACCAGAGACATTCCAATAGATACATTAACTGCTAAATAAGTTGTAGTGTACATATGTTACGGAATGACAATAGCGCCCAATAAGTGCAAAGTATCTTAATAGTAAAATAGCGTTTTAGGGTGTCGTAGACTAGGGTTCACCAATTACCCAGAAACTTCTAGTTTGATGTCATCTCTCGATAATCAGATGACAACGTTATGGTATAATCTCGTAGAGCTTTATGTGACACTATGTAATTAGTGCTAGGCCTCAGAATCCTGGCGACTTCATTAAATTGCAAGTCAGAGGCCACAGCGTTCATTCTTTGTCGGCACTACGTATCGCGGTTCCGGCTCCATTCATCTTCGCCCCCTAGCGGGAACTTCACCGCGCGTCCCGTTGGACGGAGGGTGCGTCGCCATGGCGACCGCTGGTTTTCGGATCCACTGATCTTCTGACCTTGCTCTCCTGATCTTCGCGAGCGGTCCCCCACTGTTCTTTCAGCTCTCTGATGCTCTTCATCCTCACCCTCCGCTGCTAATAGCAGAATGTGAATATTCTCGCAAAACCGCCCTGCACCAGGAGTTATTACCATAACGACAAGTGATCATTAAACGGTACGAAACGAGTCTAAACATTCATCTGTTGTTAAAAAGTAAAACAACAACAACACATTGAACAGTGTTTGCGTAAAAGTCCGCAGTAAATAGTTCACTCAAGCAGGACACGGAGATATCTTTTTATATGTCACAAGTAATTTTTCCTGCATTGGTCGAGAAATGCTGACAGACGCAAACACAAAAACACATCTTCGCGCTTCCGTTTTCGGCCTGCTTTATATACTGCCCACAGTACGATAGGGAGATACTAGAAATAATGGAGCAAAAAACGACAACATCGTTTTTGTTTCTCTGGGATATGTTTAGACGAATCTGTAGTTCATTGGTAAAGAATCGCCGGCAATCGATCCAACTCGAGTTCACGAGGGGCTTATGGTTGGTTGAACACCGAAACAAACAGACTAACGCTTTCTGTCATCAAGCGGACACAATTCTCGTTTTTATTAGGCCCATATAAAAGTCGGTATCTTTCAATATATATATATATATATATTAACATTTCACCACTCATTTATTATATATATATATATATATATATATATATATTAACATTTCACCACTCATTACTCATTTATTCGAGGTTTATATTATACATATAAATATCTAGGTAGTTAATACCTGGTCAACTTTCGCTCAGCCAACATAATCATTGTTAGAAAATGATACAAGATGTACAGCATATCCTCTCGATTCGATTATATATTAATTGTGATTGTGAAATGCCACAATCACGATAACACTCTTTACCAACCACACATTATCACGAAATACATCCGGCAGATTGATATGGGTCCCGAATCAAAATCTCGGACCCTGTGCGGCCGACGCTAGTTGTTCCACCTGATCGCGGGATTGCCCAACGATGACTGAGCGAGCTGGGCTGCAGTTGACTCGCGGGGCAGCTTTGCCAGAAGCTTCTCGAGGTCCTGTCGATTCTTCGTCTGCACGTAACAGTTCACCAGAGCGTTCATTGCGCCTACCCGTTTCGCCACGTCCATCCGCTCGTCGACGTCGTCGACGTAGGCGATGTACTTCTCGAGGAGGTCAGCCGGAGCCTTGTGTCGATGCAAAATGAACACGATCTTGTCGAAGCCGATTGACGAGCTCAATTTCTTCTTGCCTAACCAGTTCTTCGATTCGAGAAACGCCTCGATCGCCTGATAATTCTCAGCCTCGGCGTAACCCGCTATGCACGCATGAGTGAATTGGTCCGCGGACATTTTGAACGCCTGCTTGAGATATGCGGGCGAGGCGAAATGCGTCTCGGGGTCTTTGGCGTGGTTCTTTGCACAGTAGCGGACCGTGTCGACAAGTGACGCGCCTAAAATTGTCTCGGTAACGTCAAGCGTGACGTCGTCAATCTCCTGAATCTTCGCCTGCAGCTGCAGAAGTTCCAATTGATTCTTAATGGCGCCGTGGTCGGCGCTACCCGAGAAATGCGTATTGGCCGACGCAGCTAGTGCCCGCGTCTTAGCCTTCAGGTCGTCAATGTTTGCGACCACATGGTACCGATGACGTGCAGCCTCCTCTGTATGGCCAGAAAGTGATAACTGCTCGATGAGTTCCGAGTTTTCGCCACATTCACGCAGGTAGTTCAGGTACGCGTGCAATGCGGCCGGACGGGAAATTAGCTCCTGTTGGAATAGGCTGGGCTTAAGTGAACTCCGAAGGAAGAGATCGACTACTTGTATCGTTGACGTATCGCCAATTTCGAGTGCAGCTTCGAGAAGCTGCAGCTTTGCCTCTCGGGAGCGAAACTGCTCAAGGCTATATGTGTTCCCGAGGAAGATATCTTCGGCGGCTTCCTTCGGGGATCGACTACCGATTGGAGACGCAAGCTCTGGCTCAGGCCTCGTCTGCAACTTCGGGCGGAACTCGATCTTTTTCGGTCGTTCTGGTACGACCGGCGTCTGCGCCATCATCGTCGGCCCGTCCTCCTCGAAGTTGAATCCCTTCTGGTGGGAGCTATTCCAGTAGGGGTCATCTTCATCCTCGCCCTCAATTGAGTTCAGCTGCTGTTGAAGGTCGTCGAACGCCAAGGAGCTCCCTGACGAACGCCGGAACAGCGAGACGCTCCGAGATGACGCAGGCGCACTGGTATCAGTCGTGTCCCAGTCACTCATCTCGCCACCCCTGGGGAACAACCAGAAGAGGTAACCAAACAAGTAGCCAATCAGTTCCTCTTTAGACTAAGACCGACCTTTTTCTTTCTCTCTCTCTCTCTCTCTCTCTCTCTCTCTTCGCCTTTCTCAACGACGCAATTCTTGGCAAGCGAAACGGTGGACGAGGATGCCACGTTGCAAGATATGGTGCTGATATAAATGCGTGCTTGAAAGCTTGCAGCTTGTCGCAGCCGTCCGTGCAGAATGTGATATCACAGCACAAATGAGTAACACACATGTACAAATGGCCCATATGGGTCATTTATACGCATGTTGAAGGGTGCAGGTTCCGTGCTATAGTTCCGCGGTACTTCATAGTCATTGTTCAACGTCACCTTTAGACCTTTTACGATTATTTGTCTGCGATTCGTTGCATTTGATGGAACTATTTAATCGAAGCTACTGGCCTCACACATTGTCAAATCGCCACTTTCATGAGCTGGCGCTATTGCACCATTTTCTTTTTAAAAGCTCGTGGAAAGGTACTTTTGCACTAATGCAGAACTTGACGAAATGTTGCAGGCAAATCTAATAGATTAACATTTTTTTTCATGATATATCCCCCTATTTCATCGTCAACGATTTTGGAAGAGTTACTTTGACTAGCTCATTAGCTGAGGGCGCAGCAAATTTTAGTATATCGTTGGGATTCGAGCAGTCAGTCGGTCAGTTGTTCGAGATCATCTATGGCAGTACCTGCTACCCCTTCTCATAAAGTGTAATTCGCAAAATGGCTAGAAGTTAAATTTGGTTTTGCCCACGCCCTGCAAACACTAAGAACTGTTTTTCGAGCTGACCCTCAGCTGTTCCCCTATGTGACAGGCCTCAGCTCTTAACCTTTTAGGCTGCAAACACTACCGAGTGCTATTTGCCTCTAATCTGTGAGCTTGTTTCTTTTTAACTTCATTATTCAGTAAGTTGTAACGTCTTTGTTTTTTGGTTGTATTCACGTGACATTTATTTTTCTGTTACGCATTCTTCACGTGAGTCCCTAATCAACTGCTTTTATGTGAGATGCACGTGTGCTCTTCATAGCCTTGGTTCTTTCTTAAACCTAAGCGATGTATTATTGTGTAGGCCGCTCGCTATTTTATATCCACTCTCCCTTTCGAATTCTTATACGTATTTTATGAAAGTCGATTGTCATGTTTAGTCATACCTTTGGCTATTTTGAGGTTTAGGTGACTATTACGGGCACACGACGAACACAGAATGAAGCGGGCTAGTGTGTTGCTTTATTCGAATAGTAGTTCAATTAACTTTTAAATTTATTGAGTGAAAGACGTAGTCACTAAGAGTATCACCAATTTAATGTGTTGCTATTTCTTTTAATGATCTTCGTTCAAATACCTCTATTGTGCCTAAGTAGGCAGTCATTTTCCGTTTCATAATGTTCTGCTATATATATATATATATATATATATATATATATATAATATGTTCCTATGAAGGCACTGTGAGTGTTCTTACATGAGGATTTTCTTCGCGCACTTTTGATACTCTTCGCCGTCGGTTAAACCGGATGTCGTTTGCATTCGTTTGTTTGTAGACTGCTCGGGTTTCTCAACGTCATTTTCTTTAGTTTGACTCCAGGAACTTGCTCACCTCAATAGGTCTATTGCAAATTATACTTTAGGCTAGGTTTGCTGAGACCTAATGCAAATCTTAACATTCTATAGAAGGCCAACGGGGAGAGGAAGTACACTGGTGTTCATAAACTTAAGACACCCCCTATATCTAAGCAAATCGTTACGAAGAGCACACATTTGACGCATTGTCTCTGTATCGGATAAATTGTACGTATCAAATGACATATATACCACAGCGGATATAACGGCTCGTGCAGTCTGCTACAATGAAATGTGTCATATTTCGGGTGTTCAAAATGATAAGACACTCTCAGTTATCCAGCGTTTTCGCTGAGTTGATCCAGTTTGTGTTGAGCGTCCACGCTGTACTGTGGTCATGGGACACGCTAGGAGCCTTACTGATACGGAGAAAACAGTTATTACTGCTTTACACCGAGCAGGAAAGACCCAGGCTGCAATTGCCAGAGAAATTGGCAGAAGTCGTTGCGTAGTTCAAAATTATTTACGCAGTCCGTCGACGTATGGTACTAGTAAGTCTAAAGGACGTCCACGAAAGATCAGCCAGCGAACTGCCATGCACATTTGTCGATTGGCTTCGAATTCGACCGTAAGTTGTGAAGCAATTAGGAAAGAGTTAAACCTTCAGGTTCATAGACTAACAGTTTTAAGGACAATTAGGCGTTATCCGCATATCATACAGCCGAAAATTAAAACAAGACCTCGTCTTCAACAACGGCATATAACTGTCCGACTAGGTTCCGCTGTCAACCACATGGACGGAGACTGGAAATTGGTGAGTATTGGGGCAACGTATTTTAAATAGCATCCCGAAGGTACACATCCCAAAGCGGTACTTATCAAAGTGTAATTTCTGTGCCGGGACTGTTATGGTTTGGAGTTTGGTTTATTAGTTTATTTAGAATTTTATTATTCGGCTTATTAGCGTTTATGCAAACTCCCACTCGCTTTTATCTCAACCCCAATAAATTGCGAAGACCATCAACAGATGTTGACCGACAAGCTGCTACCGTTTAAGCGCAGGTTCCATCGACTCCCAATTGTTTTCCAACGCTTCAATTTACGTCTGCGCGAGTTCACGTGCGTGGTTGAGATGGCACAAAGTTGAAACCCGAGGGTGTGCAGCATGTTCTCCGGAGAGAACATGCTGGCCACTCTAGAGTTCCACTAACCCGACGGAGAACCGTAGAAGTACTAGGAGTGGCGTTGTTGGAGGCCTGGGAAGGGCTCAGCGGCTAGGTTCTGCTAAACTCGTTGACAGTATGCCAAACTGCATCTTTGACTTTATAATTATCAAAAGCGGGACCACACGGCACTAATTAGCACATTATGCGCCATCATATGTGCTGTTCTTTGTGGTATACACGCTATTTGACATGTACATTAATCAGACACAGAGGAAATGCGTCAGATGCGTGTTCTTTGTAACGATTTGTTGAAATATAGGGAGCATCTTAAGTTTATGTATTGTGTCAATGTACCAGAGCCTACCGCAAGCCAGTTTGGTAACCTACGATTTCTCCGTTTATAAGATGTTCGATGATGACGAATCCAGAAAATACGAGCCTTGCTCCTCATCGACAGTCAGATCTCGACATGGACAATATTCGCCGAACCTCGCCGACAATTTATTCTACCTTGGAATACACATACCGGCACACTGTATACGCTGCTCACACGTAACTCACAGCTTAGCTCCCGCAACAGCGTAGTAACTTCGAAATCTAATTAAACAAACATTATACATTTATTTTGCACTTACTGCTTTAAAACGTAGACGCCGTTTTACGATTTTATTGTCAAATTCACAGAGTCTAATATAACGAAAACAACGATGTTCGATATTGACACCAGCACAGATTCCTCTCTTTCTGATCGATTGAGATCAAGGCGCTCCTGCAGTGTTTGACGCTGGCTTCCGATACACGGCTCACCGTAGGGAGTGCTTCTGGTTTACGTTCAAAACAGTCCGCCGCCGCCGCCACTCATGGGGCCCGCGATAGTCGGCGATAGTTGCTATGTTTCGAAATTATGCCGGTCCGCTTGGGCTTCTCCGCCGACCGTCTGCGATCTCCTCTCTATGAACTGCCGTGTTGTCGCCTTCTGTGCTGGCAACGTGTGGACGTCGTTCTCTTCCACGAGTTAAGCCGCACCGTAGGTTGCAGCAGCAGCAGCAGCGGTGCGTGCGTTCGTACGCCAGACAGCCGTGGTGTTGATGTGGTAGCGTTCACGTGTGACAGCAGCCCTTGTCGGATCTGAGCGTATTTCGGGTGGCCGCTCTGCCCAAGTCTCTGTGAGCGTGTGTGTCTGTGTGTGTGTTCGTGATCTCGCCGGCACCCGAGAGGACCAGCTCGGTTATATCATCGTGAACGTGAATACGTCGACCAGCGGATAGGATGTCGGGCGATCTCGCCGAGAACGTACAGCAGAAATGCGCGGTATCGGAGCAACCAAAGGCATGTTAAGCTACATTTGCCTAGGCCGTACGGCCACCGCGCTTGCCAACCGGCTCGCGTCGCGTTGGTCGTCCTGCCAACAACAGCTACCACAACGACGACTGAACAAAGCCATAGCCTTAGACGGCGATAAGTCGTCGCGTTCGGGCAGGCTCGCAGTGTTGCAATCTCAAACCAGGGCGCTCTCACATTTTCCGGTCAGTTGCCGCTGTCGTTGACGCTTGCAACATCTACCGATCCATGGCCCAAGTCCATTATCTCGGAAGTCGCTTCTCTACCCGGCCTATTGTAGCCGTAGTAATAGAACTATCACTGCAACAGCGTTCAATTGGTTGCATCTTGATTGACTTCTAGCAATTTTCAATCGCCGATATCCTTCCATTCTACACGTCCATAGTAATTTCACGTCCGGTGGCGAATGTATTTCGAGCTTGATATACGCTAGTTGAATTTCTCACTGTGAAGGCGTATGTTGTGCCAGGCTCTCAACCCCCGGGGGAGGAGAGGGACAACCTTACTTTACCTAATCATGCGAGCGTCAGCCCTGTAGGAATTATCATACTTATGAACTCTACTAGCCGGCATCACCTCCTGTATTCATTGTGGACTTCCATTTGCGGCGTTCCTCTTAGCCTTCTTCTCCCATAAGACACTGCGCGATAAATGTCCGAATGGGTACATATGCCGAATTGCCACGAGAACTGAGTTTCCAGTAATGCTGCCTTGTTGGTTGGTAACTGTGGTTCTGCAAGTCGTAGTTGGTCTATCCGTTGCGCCCAATCTCTGTGGTGGAACTGTTAGGCCGCAAGTGCGACCACTCGATCAAACCGCCTCAAGTTACCTATTTCCCTGTGTGTCCGAATGGACTAGTTGTGTCTCAAGAGTCATTCGTGAAAAAACGGAATGTCTCAAGGGTCATTGGTGAATCACAGGAGAGTAATTCGTCGGATGGGGATGTCCTAACGTAGTTGGCCATAGACGACGTCTGATGCAATAATAGATTATCGAGAGAGAGAGAGAGACACAGGTCAGTGAGTGGACGTAGTTGCGGGACCCTCTCCCGTTCGATATCTTGAAAATCTTCGAGTTTTCGACCGTTTTGAGCTTACTCGCGATGTGTCGCTCTGACGATTTCAGTCGGAGCTCCTAGAGAGGCATAGTAACTAATACCATGCGATCGTTGCAGGAGCTCAAGGAGCCGGAGTATATCCAGCCTAGGATAGACCTATGGGATAAATTCAAGGCTGAGCGCGAAGCGGAGCTTGCTGCCAAGGTTCCAGAACCTATTAAGGTATGTTGCAGTGTACCGTACATTTTATCGTTTATATTTGTCACAGTTTTTACCATGGATGTCGGATTCATCTTTCAGCACAATTTTTATAGTAATATTTCTAGTTTTGTGGTAAGACTTAAACCCCAAGCCATATGTCCCTCCCTGTCTTGCAATCTAGGACGCTCACCAGGATAAACTAGTCCATCTTGCGCAAATGCATCACGCGGAATAAGGCATATATATGACGTTTACCCGCAGCATACGTGTTTTGCAGTGGATGCCAGAATTGATCCCTAGCTGCGCAAGTGAAGTTTACTGGTCTGCGAGTCGATACATTTGTTAATTTGGCCCTAGATACGCCAACTGTAATGACGACTTCACTCGAGTGTGTCCGAAACAGAGCTGTGAAGAAGCAGCAGCGGGGTGTTTACAAAAGTATGATGCAACACTTGCGTTACATTTGTTGCTAAAGCCGTTTCGCTTCTTGGTGTGTGAGCCATAGAAAGCTATAGATAAGTTGGCTGTAAGTGGCTCGAAGTTCTCAAACAGGGTCTGCTTGTATTTGTCTGCGACAGGTAACTCTTCCCGATGGAAAAGTTGTTGAGGGGCAATCTTGGCGCACCACTCCGTACGAGGTGGCTAGCGGAATCTCGAAGGGCCTAGCGGATAACTGCGTCATTTCAAAGGTCAATGGCGTTCTCTGGGACCTTGATCGACCCCTCGAGGGCGACTGTGACCTGAAATTGCTGAAATTTGACGATGACCAAGGCAAGGAGGTGTATTGGCACTCGACCGCTCATATTATGGGAGAGGCGATGGAGTACAAGTTCCAGGGATGTCTATGCTATGGTCCGCCAATCGAAAATGGATTCTACTACGATATGGCGTTTCGAGAAGGCCAGGCCGGTGTGAGCCATCACGATTTCCCTCACATCGAGAAACACATGAACCAGATCATCAAGGAGAAACAGCCATTTGAACGGCTCGAGCTTACCAAGGCGCAGCTTCTCGAAATGTTTGCCTATAACCCGTTTAAGGTTCGCATCCTCAACGAGAAAGTGAACACTCCCACCACCACCGTGTACCGCTGCGGGCCCCTCATCGACCTGTGTCGTGGCCCGCACGTTCGTCACACCGGCAAGATCAAGTCATTCCAGGTGACAAAGTGCTCGTCGTCGTTCTGGGAGGGTAAGGCCGATGCGGAGGTTCTCCAACGCGTCTACGGCATCTCGTTCCCGGACAAGAAGCTTCTTAAGGAATGGCAACAGTTCCAGGAGGAAGCGGCCCGCCGAGACCACCGAAAGCTTGGCAGGGAGCAGGAACTGTTTTTCTTCCACGAGCTCTCGCCCGGCTCGTGTTTCTTCCTACCGAATGGGGCGTACATCTACAATTCGCTGGTGGATTTCATTCGATCGGAGTACAGGAAACGCGGCTTCAGCGAGGTAGTGTCGCCGAACATCTATAACGTCAAGCTCTGGGAGACCTCCGGTCACTGGCAACATTACAAGGAAAACATGTACTCGTTCGAGTGTGAAAAGGATACGTATGCCCTGAAACCGATGAACTGTCCCGGTCATTGTCTTATGTTCGACGTCCGGTCGCGTTCGTGGCGAGAGCTGCCATTGAGATTTGCTGATTTCGGCGTTCTTCACCGAAACGAAATTAGCGGGGCGCTGACGGGACTCACCAGAGTTCGCAGGTTCCAGCAAGATGACGCTCACATATTCTGCATGGTCGATCAGGTGTGTACGAATGAACGAATTTCATCAAGGATTTTCCACATAAATGTTTCCTGCCGGAGGGGCGTATGAGCCATCAGCTACTACAGCCCATACAGAATGCACAGCGCCGTATACAGGCCTATGGATGGTGTTAGGATGTCATAGATCCTGGGAACCACCTAACTGATATAAGTCGCTTTGGGACGTTGTGTGTTCCTTTGGATATTACTCATTACCAAGGGTTTACTGAGTAAAATATGGATGAAAGCAGCCACTAGCTTGTTTCTGACGCAACCACTCTCTTGTATTCTTGATACTATATACAGATCGCTCAGGAGATTGATGCGTGCCTCGACTTCCTGAAAGCAGTGTACACTGTGTTCGGTTTCTCGTTCCAATTGAAATTGTCCACTCGACCGGAAGGATTCCTGGGTGAGGTCGAAACGTGGGATCGCGCAGAGAAGCAGCTTGCAGAGTCGCTCGATAAGTTCGGGGAGACGTGGTCTCTCAACGAAGGCGACGGAGCATTTTATGGACCTAAAATTGATATCACTATCCAGGTAACGAGTTATTGATTCAACCTCAATCATACTTCCCCGGCTAGTTACTATTGGCCTATTTTTTTCCGTAGGTAAGAAATCATTTTAACAAGGGAGACAGCTGCGTTACGGAGTCCTGAGAGGTGTCCTCAGTGGGGATGGTCTGGGAGCCAGCCGCAAATGAACGTCTAGTCCAGTCTTTCTTTCCGCAGGTTTCTGACCCCAGTTTTAGCTGAGACCTAACACGACCTAAGATCTCTCCAAATCATAATTATATATATATGGGCCAATTGGGTGGTAATTATCGATTCCTGCGTCCATGGTTTCAGGATGCACTTCGCCGTCAGCACCAATGCGCCACCATCCAGCTCGACTTCCAGCTGCCTATTCGATTTAACCTGAGTTATGTGAACGAGGCTGGCGAAAAGACGCGTCCGGTGATGATCCACCGCGCCATTTTGGGCTCGGTAGAACGAATGATCGCGATTCTCACTGAGAGCTTTGGTGGCAAGTGGCCCTTCTGGATCAACCCCCGCCAGGCCATTGTCGTTCCGGTTGGCCCAATGTTTGACGAGTACGCCACACAGGTGAAGAAGCAGTTATTCGATGCCGGTTTCCGCTGTGACGTCGATCTCTCCGAAGGCAGCACCATGAATAAGAAGATCCGCAACGCTCAGCTGGCGCAATACAATTTCATTCTCGTTGTTGGCGAGCGGGAGAAATCGTCGGGTACAGCCAACGTACGCACCCGCGACAACAAAGTCCACGGAGAGTTCGCTATCGGCGACATTGCGGAGCGTTTCGGCCGGCTACATAAGGGGCGATCAAACGACTCGGAGAATGACTTCTAATCATCTCCATATCAGTCGGCATAGCTGATCGTGTGGAACAGTGTGACGGAGTTATCGATTTATGGAAATCGTAGGTAAATCTATAAATGAAAAGAAGGAAAGAAAGGGAGGAAGGGAGGGAAAGAGAGAGAGAGAGTCTATAGACGGACTGCTGAGGGATCCCATTGGAGGCTATGCAGTAATCCTACAGACGGCAGGCATCGTGGTCGTGGAGACGGTCGAAGTTAGCGATGTTCGTTAATATTCACTTCATTCAGCAGGCAGGCTGTTAAATGATCGACTGGGTGTCATGCAAAGGCGGACACTGATTCTGCAAGTGTGAACGGCGTCACATCTCGTGCCGGGTATTTATCAATGAATCGACGAGCGGAAAGCAGACTGTGAAAACGTCGGGAACTTTCGTAACCCCTTGAACAGAGTCCCTTTATGACTACTTATTTTCGTTTTATTTCACTGTACTCGTTTTGTTAACTGTTCCCGTCAACGGGACGAACTTAAACTTAACTCTTTAACCACTGGTTCCCCTAAAAAGAGACCCACCGGTCAAATTCATATTCCGTCTTTTGTGTCGGCTGGGAGTGGGGAGGAGTTAGGCATTTGCAGAGGAACAGGCCGCCGATGCTAATCAATTTGTATCGGTATGGGGTACAGAAACGAAGTACAGCATACGTTTGCGTTACGTGTGAAAGACCACCGTCACATTAAGTTAACAGGTTATAATCAATTATATGTTTGGAGTCTATCCCGAGTTGTCTCATCATCGTGGAGAATAACTCAGATGGGACGGGCTCTTGACGTCAAGCGGTTACGAGTGGAGTTCGAAAATTGATCGATGTGATTGTAGTGCGGATAAGGACTGGGAGGACCAAAGTGGCGGAAAAAACAATGGGAAGGTTACGCGAAAATGAAAAGGAATATGACAGTTCCGAGTTGATTAATAAATAAATAAATAAAGTGAATGAATGAGCTTTCTGCATTGTGTTCTGTTCTCTCTCGAACCATATTTCAGTTGCATTGTGACGCATGCTGAGGTGTCACCGAATAGGCTAAACGATCTGCCGTTGCGGGAGTGGTAACTTAGATAAAACTTCTTCGGATACTAGTGCAGGAAAATAAATACCCGTGGCCTGTGGTCTGTTTGGCTAGAATGGCCGATTTCGCACCGTAACATACGTTCGGATGTTATCGAATCTGGTCGAACTCTCTGTTAGTGGGTCTGCCATTTAATAATCATCTTCTCTATTTTATGTGATGCGTAAGAAATATTAAATACCCGGGCGAAAGACAATATAGGGTGCAGTCTAATAATATGGGATACGACATATTGACGAAGCTTGCTACTCAAATCTTACTTCGTGTAGAACTTCGCGATTGAAGTTAAACCAGCTAAGGACTAGAAGCCAGCATACAATATTGTATAAGTATTGCACACTTTTCACCTAGAACAAAATCTTTAAACAAACGTAAAAATGTCGCTTCTCGTTAGAGAGCTCTTCCTGCTTAACGCGCTTGCCCGCGTTCTACTCATCACATACACGCTAAATGCAACTTAGCATATACCGCATATATAGTGGTTCAATGACTACTCTTTATCTATCTCTCTCTTTCTGTCGGTCGCGTGTCGTCTTCACAAATTCATTGACACCAGATCAATCTCTAATCAACACTCCCTCTCGTTACCACTTCTACTATTATATTTTTCCACCATTACCACGGGCAGGGTGCATAGGCAAGAGGCAGTGGTGGCAGTATTTGCTTTTGTTGTGTTGTTTACCCTGCCCTTACTCTCTGTGTGTCCAGCGAAGTTCACCGCTGTGTCGAATGGGAAACTCACGGCCACTGATAGCCCGGGAGATGACGCGGCGTGAGCTGTTGGAGCTCGGCATCAGGCCGAGCCGTGGCGAGGCCATGTGCAGTAACCATCAAACAACGAGCCTCATTCACCGTGTGTCGTCAGCACTTGACACAGCATTTGTCAATGTCGGATGTCCCGTATCAACGCGATGACAGCAGCGACAATGAATTGTGTATGTTGTTGTGCTATTAGCGCTCGCAAATAGCGTTGAAGCGAACAGCCAGCAACACTGGCCCTGCTGCAACTACAGGTTGCGACGGCAGTGGTCGCACGCTTGCACACATTGGCGATCCGCTCGATCAGAAAACCCGGGACGGGCTGAAATCGAGGATGAGGCTATGGACTCGACCAATAGACTCGCTATCGTGTTTAGCATCGAGCTAGCGTTGTATTGCATCTGAGGGGCTTTTGTTCATGATCTTTTTCTACTTGGTGAGTGACGAAACCTGAAGGTCGGTGATGACGGTGGCAACTGCTACAAATATTTATACTATGATCCAATAGTTCTCTATACTTCTCAAGAGAGATTCGTCTCAGTGAAACGGAGGTAAAAAATGTAGTAGAAAGTCTCAAAAACAAATTTACAACAAAAAAAAACAACGAAAACGATATGTCTCAGGCTCGATTTTGTTGTACAAGCAAAGTTATATTTTAAAGCGAGTTCCCAGTTTGTCTCAATGTGACGGTCACCTATTTGTTAAACACTCATACCTCTCGGCAAGTGTTATTAGAAGATTATATAACAAAAAAAAGATCTGATCGATAATCTTCAAAATAAGCTGGCAGCACAAGCTGACATGATGTGATCTCTTTCATGCTTCAAGTATACGTGATTACTCGGATATTTACACCCTAAATAAAGGGTACATAAATAGTGTTGCATTATAAAATGTCAAACTGACGAGTAGCGTCCCTTGGATGGCTGTATTCAACCCCTTGAGTAGGTGTTCACTCCTCACCCAGATCGTCGTCTGCAGCCTTCAAGTTTTGGAGTCTTAGCCCTTGATTGGTAAGACCTTGATTGACCTTGATTGGTTCTATGGGGGTTCGTCTATGAAATAAAATCGAACGAAGCTCAAGCTTCACCAAAATTCAATACATGAAATGCTTTTGCCTACCGACTTCTAAATCGCAATTTGCACAATTATTTTCAAGCTCAAATCAAGCACGCATTGATCATCGTATTGGAGAAAATAAAGGTACGTATCGATTCAAGTATAGCAAAACCCATTAGGACATTTGTCAATGGTAACATACGATCACTATTATTACTACGGACTTGATAAAAGGTGGTACTATTCGGTTGGACCTGTAGTATATATATATATATATATATAGTCAGCAAAGTCGACACCATGAAATCCAGTTGCTGGTCGGTTCCAGTATAACCGTATAGATAGACTGATATACGGATGTTCAAAGAAGCTTCTCCATTTTCACTATACGAGTTGAGCAACACCTATTGTCAATTCTAATGCTTGAGGCCTTCGTTAACCTTGAATAAGGTTACTCAAAATTTTCTGGAAAAAAATCATAGAAATTTTGAAATTAAGAGCTCGTCGTCCACGGTCGCCACACCGTCATCAATCAGCTGTTAACGAACAGAAACCAGCAGAACTAGCAGCCGTCGATCGTGCGCGACGATGATCTTGTGAAATATCGGCTAGCGCCTACCGATATGGACATTCTCATCGAGGTGCGACAGTTGCTGAGTATGTGCGTTTACGAAGGGGGAGCTATTTCTGTCGCCACTTCTGTTAACTAACTTCTGATGACTTCATCCGTCGGTCATCAGAGAAAGAGAAACGTCACCATAGCTGCTTGGTAGTAGTTAGTATCCCGACTGGCCACTGCCTATCGCGAAGTGCTTCCCTGTCAAGCAAAACGTAACGACTCGAACCAGGAGAAACAGAGCTATGGCAGACCGACAAGCTCACTCTATCACTCAATATTACGCTGCACATTGTACTGTCGTGTCGTTAACAAATGCTGTCCCCCGTGGTGGACGGCGGGCGGCCAACGAGCGGCCAGCAGCCGGTCTCGTTTGGAACAGCAATCACCAGCTTCCGCCTCTGTATATAACAAGTGTCCGATAGACAAGGGCTTCTGACGAGACGGGGCCGACGGGATGGCTCGGGACGGCCACTTCCCGAGTAACAATAAGATATAGCTGATTTCTTCTTATGCCCACTTCGTCTAGCAAACCCAAGCAGCTGAGCAATTGGCTAAACGGCGTCTTCACATCGAGTCCTTATCAGCATGCCATGCGACGTGTTCATGACTAAGCAGACTCGAGATCGCTGAGGTGCGTGATCGTTACGACGATTAAACCTCTCAAATGTAAATTTGGCTTTATGCTAATATCGACCATGGCGGTCGGCCGACTCTGCAGCGACGGATGGACTATACTAGGAGCACACTTGCATGATCACCACATATAGCTATGGCGCTCGGTTGGGCTAAATCAAACAAACAATAATGAAGCGGCTTAATCTGACATTGTTTTACAAAATGTAGATTTATGTGTGATGAGCAAACGATGATCACGATCCACGACTGTTGAGAGAGACACGTGTGTGCCTCTTTGCCTCCATTTTGTGCTCGAAAGCATCGAAGTGTTCATTGACAAGAAGGAAACTTCTGGACGACGCAGTTGAGAACGAGATTCATCTGAAAAATAACTTGTCGATGAGTGCATTTCGAATTTTCTGCCCTGCACAATGTGAGGTAGCTCGACGGGAGTATCCGTTTAGGGAGCGATCTTCTTTTATCTATCCAGCTTACACAATTATGAATTCGTGTTTACCATTCATGCTTTATACGTGCTTTATTTACCAAACATAAACATATCACCGTATGGTGTTAATAAACAATGAAATATTGTTTATTAATAATAATGTTTATATATATATATATATATATATATATATATATAACAAATTCGCTTTATAGTAGTGGAACTTACTAAAACAATTGCACTGACTTATTATCATCATCATCCGTACATCAACCGCGGACCACAATCGCAGCATGAGAAATCCGTCGAATTTTGGTCGACCACGTTTTCTCAACGATTAATATCGTCATAGTAATACCTAAAAGGTTAAGAGCTGAGGGCAGTCACATAGGGCAACAGCTGAGGGTCAGCTCGGAAAAAAAACATTGAGATTGCTTGCGATACTTTCCCAGATCGTTGCCTGTCAAATTATATTCAACAGATTATACCATAAGATGAAACTAATCTAAAACGCCTAAATAGCGAGGTGAATCACAGGGCTCAAAACGAAATCTCACGAACGGCTAAATCAATCATAGTTAACTTTGAAAAGGCAACACGAACTTTACACGAGGAGAGGTCCGAGGTCGTGTGTACGTTGAGTTGATTTGACCGATAAGGGGGACATAATTTTTCTGCTGTCGAATATCAGTCGCGATATATTATAGTATAGTATAATAATACCAGCTAAGGCAGCCGCCAAATAGCTTCCATCTTCCTCGAGAGTTTTTCCGGGTCCGTCTACTGCGCGAGTTCGTAAAGCTGCGAGTGGCTCAGACGGTGTGTCTATTGTGCGATCGAGGGCCGTCAACGTTGCCATGCACCACTTCTCTAGGACACATTGTAATTAGTTAGACATGTCATCATTAATTGTTGAGTAGCATTAGATCTGTTAGTATTAAATATATCATCACAGGCTTATGAGGATGGATCATGTTTAGCAAAGTGTGCCTTAACCGGTTTGCTAGCACACTATGACGAAATACCAGACAAAAGCGACACTTCTTTGTGTTAAACGCTGACTCACCGACGACTATGATTATTGCCATTTAATCATCTTTGTACATTCATACAACTCGTTACGAGCGAGAAAACTGTCCATCTTCGAGCCGAATTTGCCGGGTGGCGGGACCACCAGTTCGAAGCCTGTTTCATAGCTATAACCCTGTCTGTAGGCTGGGACAACTCAATGAAAACCTGGCTAGAGCCGTCTGGCATTTTCATTAGTTTTATTAACTTTTCACACTGAAATCAAATAAAAATAACTTGATCTTTCCTTGCTACAAATAGATGTCTCATGGTATTGTACTGACAACCCTCTGCCTATGAATTGCAGCGGCTTAGCTCAATTAACGAGCTACGGAATTTCTACGGTTATTTTTTTTTTGTATTCATTAGGCATTGCACTCTTCAACAAGCTCGTTCCGGCTAACAGCGCCGTGAATTGTGTTTCTAGTAAGTAAACTCATAAGGACGATAAGCGAGCAATCGGTTGAAGATACCCAGACATGCGACAAACCCTTCTCAGGATATTTCTCATAAGAGCGAGTGCAGATATAGGAAGCGTTGCTGCTGTTTGTTACGATTCAACCCAACCTAACCATTTAATGTTACATGGTGTAACCTTCGACCCGCGTTCGTTTTGCCTTAAATTTAACAACACGCACCTAAACTCAGGCCTAATTTCATCAGTGCAACTACCATCAATGCAGATATCGTAGCTATACTCGTATCATTGCCAAGCCGTCCCTAAACGGCCAAATAGGTAAGGACGAACTAATTAACACTCATAGAGAATCCGCCACGTATAGCTTCACTGCGAACCACACTGAAAAGAATTTATCGGATTGTCGAAAAGCGGTCGATCCCTTTCAGCCTAAAAGGCGGCCAACACCCTGCTCGAAGGTCGACTGTTCTATTTGTCAAAACGTTTGCTCAATGTACAAACGCGTGGACAGCAAGCAGCACTATATAGTTTTAAGCCTAGCTTAGATCGACTCTCGTTTTGAGCAATTCGCGCATTGGCAGCTCGCTCGCGTTTGGCAATTGGTCAGAGAAGAAGCGACATATCATCAGTTGTCAGCGTCCACATTTCCATCCTTGGCGCAGTGCCGCCCCATATACATAGACGTATCAGCATACTACCTCGAATGTCAGCTCGTCGATATTTGCTCAGCGCACTCAAGGGGACCACTGGGAACCGATCACTATTGTGATCTATGTGTTCTATAGAGTCAAAGCTAAAGGATCTTCATCACGTCCACTTGTGTCAACCTCCCTTCGTCAGTAAGGTATGGTTTAGCTGGCATATTGTTGCTGGCATCATTCGTTAAAGGATTTCCCCTAACTTGCTCACGTGGCTCACGTCCAAGGGCGTATACACACACACACACACACACCCATGTGACTGATATACGGGGTGTGTAAAAAACATTCGTGAATAGGACGAATCGTTAAATGAACTGTACGAACGACTCTTGAATAAGTAAGCATCGTATGTATATATAGGTACATACTGCTTACATATGTTATTCTAATTTGATGAATTCGAAGAATAAGTAGCTTTTTGGTGAAATACATATATGAAGATGTTGTGGCAGAAATCTATATGGATCATACGTCAATGATTTCGGTGTTAAATCTAGCGTACATTGATGGATTGAGCTATTCGACGAGTTTACAGCAAGACAGGGCGTTTCGTCTCGTACACCTGCGATAGTGATATTCCTCCACCGTATTATGTCCTCATATGCTTGCAATTGCTTGCAACTCGCAGTATGTCATATAAATATATTCGCGTTGCGGACAATTTTGCCGTGCGGCACCCGTTCTAAACAATTATTTCAGTGACAACCGGTAATAGCGAATCGCGCAGAATTATGCTAGTGGTAAGCCTCACCGTAGGTACCCACCGGAAGCTCATATTTCGATGAAATCTTCCTTATCTATATTAAAAGATTAGTACCGAAGCATGTCCAAGCGCAAATTATGAGTTCTTTATTTAGTTAGCTATCTATACGAATCTCAATTAATGAGGCATCGCCTCTCGCGGAGTTTCCGTTCAGAGGACATGAAGGCGGCGGCGACGACGACGAATTCCCCGGCACTGTTCTAGAATTTCGTGCTGTCCTCGGACACCTCGTCAATGGCAGTGGTCTCCTTGACTTGCCGTTTCTCACTAGCTGTCCCCACCGCTACTGAGCCCCGTCGATACGCCCTGATCGACGCCCGCCGAATTTGCGTGGCGATCTCGGAGATCCTCCTCGAAAGACGCGTAAAGATGCCGTCGTCGAGCGCCTTGTTCATCGTTTCGGGGAGAGCCAACGTTGCCACGGCACTTAGCAGGCTCATCGAGCCGTACAACAGCGGCAGCAGTTGGGGGTGAACCTTCGGCAGATAGTAGCGCCCGAACGGGTCGACCGTCGACGCCAGCCGATACATCAGATCGCAGAAGCCAATGCCGACGTTGCGCAACGGCGTGGGGTAAATCTCGGCACTGTACACGGGGTAGATTTGGGTGAAGGCAGCGGACGCCGACCTGATCAGGATGACGGCGGCCATCTGGATGACAAACTGATTCTCGTCGGCGGCGACCTCCTGCCGAAACGCCAGCATAAAGAAGCCGGCGGCACCCAGCAGCGCCGTCACCAGTATGATGAGCTTGCGGCGCATAAACTTGACGCCGACGGCGACGAAGCTGATTGCGATCAGCTCGCCGACGATTGGTATACAAAATGATATGTGGGGATTAGTGCCAAGTGATGTCGACATGAATGTCGCCGAGTAGAACAGGATGCCGAACGTGAAGCAGAGATACCACAGGATGAGGGTGCGCGGTGCCATACTGCGATCGGTGTTAGGCTTCTTCTTCAGTAAATGGAGTGCATTTTTCGACGGCGTCGAACGGAGGTTTTCATATTTGCGCCGAATCGCCGGTAGGTGAAAGTCGACCTTTGTTCGGGGTATCTTGTTTATGCGGCTGATCCGTTCGATCATCTCGATGCCTTCGTCGATGCGTTTCTGCGACAGCAGCCACCGGGGTGATTCCCACACGTAGAACAGGAACGGAAGAACGCCAATTGCCGGCCCACCGATAAGGCCCTGTAGGTATCGCCAGCTATCGCTGTAATAGCCTGTCGCTGCTACGGCGATCATGCCGAGATGAAATCCGTACCCGTTCAGCAGCGAGAACGTCCAACGGTACGACGGTTCGATGGCTTCGATAAAGATAACGATCGAAGCCTGGATACCAATTTTCGACACTGATGATAGGAAACGGCCAATGTTGAAGATGGCAAAATTACTCGTTGCCGTGGCGGCGAAACAGGAAACTGCGCAAAGGATCATCCCGAGATAGACAGCCGGCTTTCGCCCGTAGTGATCACTGAAATGGCTAAACACGATGTTGCCGACGATCAAGCCAGCCATTGATAACGCTTGGGGAAACGGCTTAAGGTGGTCATTGTGACAGACGAGGTTCCACTGTTCGAGTATTGTCGATTTATGCACAGAATGATCATATGTCCATGAGGTACACTCGGTAAGGTGGACGCCACTTCGATTCGTAAATATCTTACATGATCGGTCGCTTTCACTCAGCAGTTCGTACAGATCAGGATCCTGGGGTTGACTGCAATTGAAGCTGACATCCGGTGGCAGCATAAACGCCATAGCCAGCTGTCCGAAGGCATTGAACACGGAGTTCGTAAATATGACGGCGAGGATTAACCAATGCCAAAGGCCGACCCGACCGATTAGATCGGTGAGTTCGCCGGACGGCTCCTCGCCCCGTTCCGGGTGTCGCATGGCTAGATGAGTGACAGCTGCAGCAGCACGAGCACCGAGCACAGGTGCCCCCACTGTTTCGGTTATGATTACTACTAGCACCTACACCACTACTACGGTGATGATGACGCCACCTCCCTTCGCAATGAGTGGTGTCGAAAAGCTTCCCTGATCTGGGCGCTGATGGCGGCGGCGGCGGCGGCGGCGATGTCGAATCGTTCCCAGCAAGCCCAGAGTTCCGCTGGTTGCACTGGGGCGGAGTCCACCTGCCGGCGAGCATCACTGATAGTCCTCGCCACGCCACCTGAGCTGCGTGAGTCCACCTGCCTGACCTTGCCAACCAGAGCAACCACCGGCCCGCCCGGCTTCCTCGGTATTCGGGATCAGATCCGCGCTGCGCGTGCCAACCACCGTTGCCAGCTCGGCCGCACGACGGCAGCTACCAGCGCAATCCTCAAATAGCCCCCATAAACGCGGACACACACTCGGAGAGAGATCGCCTGCGGTCTACTCTTAGCAGGCCGTCGGTCCGCCGGTCAGCCAGCGAAGGAGACAAGCAGGTCGCGATTTCATCGAGTTCACGCGACTTGCTGTGTTATTCCCCAGATACAGGCATAGGTTTTATGAAAAGGAATGCAACACCATTCTGAATTGGCAAGTGGATAGGTGGAACGTGGACCACTATGTGGCAAGCATAGTACAGGCATTGAGTTCGTCGGTTGCTGCCGTCGTTGTTATTACTATTGTTGTCGTTCTTGTTGTTCGTTTCATTGGTGGCATTTTGATAAAAGGATTGTTCTGGTCATTTTCACGGCTGATGCTGTTGCCGCCGCTGGCGTCGCCATCGCCACAGCCACCCCCGGGTCGGCTTTCCGGTGAGACGAATACTTCAATGTCGAGGTGCTCCTTTGGCAACGACGAGAGCTGAGCTATTCCTCTCAATTTCGTTGAGAATCAGTTCTCCTTTCGTGAAGCCGATTAACCACTTACACTCCAGCGTTCTTGTGTTCACTTGCTCCGCCTCTGACTTCGAATCTCTGCGAGTTTCGCCACAGACAGAGACACAGATAGACGAGCCCCAAACAAGCACACCACCAACGCCACTCACGCACCGACTTGCACACGTGAAGGCACGTATATACACCAGTGCCGACAGCTGACCAATAGCGAGGCCTGTCCAACGCACGGCAGCCGGCTGCAGCAATTAGTGCGGCCGGAAGATACGATCAAAGCCCACTGAAACAAATAGATGCTCCCACTTTTCGCCACAGGTTATTATGCCCGATTGGGTCTTGGCGTAGGTCAGCGCTGTGAAGGTGGAGCTGCGCGTGGTAAGACGATCGCGAGGTGGAGACGGATGACTCCACTGGCACTCCGGTGGCTGTTCGGCTTGCCGGCTGGATCAGTTCTCCCAACGGAGAAACGCAACGATGACTGCGATAGCTACGCTAGCCAAGCTGCGTGCCACTTCGGCGTCGAGACAGCGCCGACGACTGAGTGCCCTTCGCTCGGCGAGTGAGACAGCTTTTTCAACTAGCGTGGACGACCAGCTAGCTAGTAGTTGGTGGCGGTGGCGGCGCCAATGGCGGTGCTACTGGAAGGAGGACGCCAACAGAGCTAGCATTTGCCCCTATACTACGGCGAACGCATACAGAGTAAAGCACGTTCTAGTCAAGTTCAGAAAGTCCGCGGGGGTGGGGTGGGGTGTTGGATGGGGAGGGACAATGGTCTCATAAAAGCAGCTCCGCTGAACAAAAGGCGGCCAGAGGATCTGCAGGTGTGCCCCGTTCTGCTTATGACAATGCGACGTGGTAAGGCCCTGAGACACTTAATGCCTTGTCTAATAAATTGCTTGCGGAGCAGATTATGGATGATAGTAATAATAGCCATATCATATAGGATTAGGATTATTATTATTATTATTACTATCATCATCGGGGCCGTTTATTTGTCACTTATGCAGGCAGGACCATGCGAGATTGTACAACCTTGAGAAGAATAAGGAATCGATGGAACAGGGGATTTTTTGAAAGACGATTACCAATTGAAATCTGGCTTTGAGTGCATGAAAATCTTATGCTCTATATATTCAACCTATGAAGGTACTGTGATCTCCTAGTTTTAATATTGAGCCCTGTACTGCGTATGATGACACTTATTTTTACTTATTACCTATCTACGAGGAGGAGGCAAGCGATGAAACAGATGCAGTTCCGCCGATAAAGAACGCGGAGAGCGGGCTTTAGAAACGGCTATAGTTAGAGGAGAGATTTAGACGTAGCATATCCATCTGGTTCGTCCGTTCGAAGATATATTAACATATCAGCTATCGATTAGCTTTTGCCTAGCTCGTTTTCGCCGGGTGGCTGTCGCTTCGTGCTGAAAGCAAACACATTTGTCTATTGCCAGATTGCGCATTGAATCTTGTGCAAATCCGCGCCACTTCGCCCCCACAGCCACCAACCTCGCTCTACCTGTTGATGACAGAGAAGGACTAACCGTGCTGACGGCAACTAACACACGGCTGGCAAAAGATTTGCTTAGGGAAAGAGAGAAACGCTCTTCCAAGGACTCGTTTCTTTCTGATTCCCGGACCGCCAGACACGTTATACTCATATAGGATGCCGCGAAAACAAGTGAAATTTCGACTCTTTGGCACACCAGTCTAGTGCAATGTGGGCTTAGCAACAAAATGACCCACATCTTTTGTCGATATCTCATCTCTATACTCGACTTGTTCATGGGCGCTTCTCCAGGATTGTGATAGCAGCGTTGATAATTGAAGATGTATCGCGCCCACATGGTTTGCGATTTGTGTCGTACAGCATCATCGCTGACGTCAGCTTCTTACGAATCTCATATCTCATTTGCCATATATCTAATATGTATATATATATATATATATATCGAATGATTGATCCGCTAGATTGGTCCGAATAAGCCTACTGATATGAACTTCGTATTGGCTGTCACTGACTTGCTATTTCAGATATAAAAGATCGCCCCGAGATGGATCGGATTCGTAGATGGACAACCTTGAACAATATGGCTACAAGCAATTGATGAATGTGTGACTAGCTAATAAATGCTCATCTGATACACTTAGGTATACTTAAGTAGGTGTTAATAAATACGTTTCTGTTGCTTTACATGAGCCTCCAAATACGCGGTAATCATTCATCTGCGCATATCCGAGATGTTCACAATGTTCCGCGGCGATTGTTCGAACGTAGAGAGTTTACGGGAAGGCCCATCCCGAACGCGAACGACTGTCTAGCTGATGGCACGGAAATTCGCCGACTCATACGGTGTTCCTGCTGGAAATCTAGGGGCCAACTGCTACCCGTTTCTGCTGGCTGGTTCAAGTCCGCTGATTCATATGACGAGAGTCTAGTGGCCAGATGGTCTCGTGCGGGGGTCTACAGAGACATTAACGATCTCATCTATAACAAATAGTACACCTTCCTGTAAGTTCTAATGGGGATCACAAACATGTGATGGTTTGGCAGCGTAGACGAAAAAGTGAAACCACATATCATTGTCTACCGTCTCCGTGTATTTTTGTAGCTCGCGTGTTGATGTCTCCAGTCGTTCCGCAGTAGGGTTCGGCGGTGCGTTATACAATATTCGTATTCGAATTCAATGCATGTATTACACTAAACCGTGTGTGAATTAAAATCCTATTTAATATATGATGTAATGCGTCTCTAAACAGCCATTCATATGTAAGGATCTGACTCGAGCGGGACATGGGAGAGAGCACCAATATGGAAAGAGTTGATGCGTAAACTATTGTTTTCACCAATTGTAAATATTGACGCAATAGTCGTGGAGTTAACTCTAAGTCTAGCTGTCGCAGTCATGGCATGGCCTTAGACATCGTATATATATATATATGTATATATTTTTTATAATGACAAGAAAATTATCAACACTTTAATCTGACTGTGTATTCCGCTACTATGGCTTCTATTTCCCCCCGGGACTAGAAGTACTCCAAGGCGGCGGAACATATGGCTGCTGGATTGCAGTAGGATACATGATTTCTGTGTAGCGTATAAGTCTCAATCCACTAATATTGTCATGTACTATTCATTTTAGATAGAGCTACTGCTCATGAGTCGTTACACGGAACACGATTTTCTCTTCGAGAAACTATGAATCCCGGATCAACCTAAGAACCCTCTCAAATTGCGTGTGTATCTAGACGACGTCAAATATCGTCGCCGCAGTAAGAGTTGCAAAGCCGAATACATCCTTTGTACACACCACCACACTCACCCGTATACCCAATATACTTACGTGACAGAAACGAGAACGCGAAATAGCTGAAGAAAACCAATTTCTTAGTAATCGTTCACCCTTTTCGTCGGTGGCACAGCTTATACTGGATAATCTGTCAATGATTCAAATATTAAAGGGCCTTAACATCGACGACACCGATGCGCCGCCGGTATAGCGTCTCTCATGCGGGCCGAGAAACCTGTGTACAGAACGACCTGCATTTTGGCAGAGTGGATATCTATATCGAGCACGAGAATTCTGTTGCGATCCGCAGGAAGCCTATGCAGGCACTGCTGTGCGGTGTTTGTATGATCTACCCTTATAGTCCAATGTTCTTCTGTACAATGGCAGATTCGTATACGTTAGTTGGGCTAATGATTCAGGGACAATGCTAGAGATACAGAGAGAGAGAGATAGAGTGAGAGAGAGAGGCATCTAAGTCACGACACATATTTTTTCTATGAAAATATAAAAACGTGCCAGCCAAGCGTTCTGATTGAAATGAAATCACAATGACCCTCCACTCCCGCCAGGCTAAAAGCAACACACTACCCACCCGTAGTAGTGTTTAACATGCGTCGAATAGAGCGTCTCTTGCTCACCAGCCGACACGGTAGGTTTCTACCGACGAGTACGCTTGTACACATCATCTTTCACTAATATATATATATATATATATATATATATATATATGTATATATATATACATTGAACATCAACGTACACAAAATCAGGGGCCATCCGTTAGCAAAACCACAAACAACAGCAAGCTTGCGCTGAAATGATGAGACTTTCCTCTCTGCCTGTTCTCGTCAATCGATGGATGGGTGATATTTTTTCTCTTTATTGAACATTAGCCTCCTTGCAATCGAATTGTATGCCACGTTGAATCATTGCTTGCTGGCCTGAGACTTCTCAGCTTCCTGTGTGTGTGCTGTTCACGTAAAAACGACGTTGGCTGCCGGATTCCATATGATGTTTTTGGGGCCGGCGACGGTTGGTAGCTGGAGTGAATGGGGAATGTTTTCCAGCTCGAGACAAATGAGTTACAAGCAACGAGTAGTAGTTTTACGACTCGAAATTCGAAATATACAGAAATTAATAAAAGCATTCATTCATTTGACGTTGGCTTCGCTTTGCCGAATGTGAGCAAAACTCCTGGGACACACCGGCGTGTGTCCGCCACCTATTTATTGGTGTTTATCGTTTTCTTTATATGTGATTTTCGACCGAGTCTCACATCTGTATACAAGAAGTTACATTGCATTTAATAAACTTCTTTATACACATTATATATATGTATATATATATATATATATATATATATATATATATATATATATATATATATATATATATGTATATATATGTATATATACAGATCACAGAAAACGGTCAAAAGAACACGATATAAACCATGATGATTTTTTTACATATTTACATCAACATACGCACTATATATGCATGATAGTGGTGAATTTGCCGATAAAGTATTCTAAAAGTTAAGAAGGCATCCACTCATTAGAGCGAATACACTTACAATGTTTCAGCATCGGCACTGCGATATTTATAACTAATCTCCTATACATTTGGATCAACGTGGCACACAGACAACAGTATACATATATATATATATAATTTGTCGTTACATGAATCCTGTTTTTGTCTTCATGTCTTGCTTTTTGTCGGACTCTTGAGGCGAGCCTTGTCGCACAATGACTGGTGTTCTTCCTAGTGGCCTTCAGTCAACATATGATTGATAGAGCACTGAGTGACAGCCTCGCGGAACGTGTTCACCTTTAATTGCCAGCGTGCATACGTCCATCTTCGAAATGTTCTCGAGCTCAGCGGCATGACGATACCAAGACTGTGGCCCTCTTCGACGAACAGGAAGTCGTGTACGAACAGCTTGAGTCCGTATTTCAGCCATGCGAATGCCACAAGTCTCGCTATCTGCGAACGTATCAAGGAATTTATTCAAATTAGAAAGATAATGTCATCAAGGCAATTGCAACCGATTTTTCGCGACGAGGTCGACGAGATGGCAAAATCTCAGCGTTAGTATTCTAGAGGTGGAGTGATTCGATCTTACATTCACTTGAACGAATCAGACTAATTAGCTGCTGAAATAATAAATAAACATCGTCAGCATCGTCGCTGGAAGTGTCTGGGAGATCCGATTGCATGATGACAATTGGAGATTGTCGGTCATTTATATAATATGTTGAGGAGCGCAATTGGCGATGACGAACAAAGCTCAGAAGGTGAAATGTATGTAAGTGCATTCGTTACATTTCGGCTAAAAGGCTCAACTATGAAAACATTTCATGATAAAATGCCTGCATTCGATATTCACTAGTAGCACGATTACTGCAATGCTCGGGTGGATATAAAGTGTTTCAGTGTGACACTGGCATTGCTCAATTGAGCAGAATTTCTACGCTGAAACTTTATAGGTCACCAACAACAAGCACAACACCATCTACCCACAACAGCAACAACACCATCTGCTGCCGCAGCAGCAGCAGCAACAACAATAAAAACCAATACGGCATGAATGGCTTCCTTTGAGTTTCGTCATTACCTCAGTACGGAGTGTATCGAGGTGATCGTACAGCTCGTTCTCGTCAAGCGTCCACCGCTTAATTCGGAGCTCTCTTCGGAGGCGCCCCTCAATCAGGGTCATGTGCAGATCGATACTGTCCCATAGCTCGGTCGGCATCAGACACCGTCGAGGCAATACGACATTGTCGTTTTGAATGCTCACTCCCTTGGTAGAGATTAGCAGCTTCGATCGAGGTGGCTGTTCGATGCACTCGTTTCGGCTTTCCTGACCAGCGAACGTCTTCCTGCGTGGTCGAGGGCTATCGTACCTCGTCATGACGAACGATGGCGATTCAGTCGATAGTGACAGCCGAGTTCTCTCAGGCGCGGAGCTATTCAGTGAAGTCGTCGCTGTATTGGACAACGTCGAGTACTTTTTCGACTCGAACGCTCGTCGGATTTTGCGAATGCTGCTGCGGAAAAACGACGCCACGGAGTGACTGATGGAGGGACTTGTTTGAGTTGAGCTCATAATACCGTCCGCCGTTATACACTGTCAATTGAATATGCTTTCTGAACGAGTTCGAGCGAGGTGTCTGCCCGCATTTACCGAATGTCGACTCGCGCAGTACGCCTGAATCCTGCACGTGAATTCTCCAACGTTATTCACTCGTTAGAGAATCTAATTGTTTTGTTGAATGTAAGTGTCCAATCGCACAGCAGCTGTAACGGAGGCCGCGACGATACACTGTTAGAAAACTACATGGACCAGCGATCAATAAGCATAAAATGTCGATTCCAATCGATAGTGAAACAAATCGAGTTTCGATGAAGTGCTGACGTTCCATACAAAACCCTTCACTACTACGGTCGGTTTGCGGGTTTGTAAACAAAGTCTCGCACTCTCTGTCTCCCTCCCTCTATTAATTGTACGAAGCGCGTGCAAAGAGGTTACTGCACATCGTTGCTGGTGTCCTAAGTTCCCTCAGTGATAGGACAATTTGCCATCATCTGTGGGTCAGTCCTCCGTCGCATTTAGACTCGCTGACAAATTTTCCTGGCCTGACTCACAAGCTAGCATTTAACTCAGTTCACGGTGCAACTGCTTTCGGTATTGCTTCGTAAGACTGGTCATTTTTAAATGTAAATGTGCAACGGTGAGAATTGAATCCGTGTGTGCACCCACGTGTCTCCGCCGATTGCAAGCCGCACGACTCGCTATGTCTTCAATATGTCGCCGTGGTGTAATACTTTCCACGCGGGGGCAAGTTTAAATATTCGAGATAACTCTAACAGATCTGTGCGTAGACAAGCCCCCGGGGATGGCATTTACTCAGGAATGAAGTCCGACCATTTACGAGGCTTCAACCACAGCAGGTTGTTCATGTTTGTCCCTCATCTGCATATATCACTTTGTATCTATTTTTCTCCGCTTGCCCATCGATCTCTCTCTCTCTCTATCTCTCTACGTTCTCTACATGAGTTCTTGGTACGGCTACCTGCCGGCCGGTGATCATCATCGCCAACATCATGTATATACCCTCAACGACGCTCATACGGCATCCGTCGACATGCGGAACGTGCCCGCTGTTCAATACACGTCAAGCAAATCAAATGGATGAAACTGTACCTGCTGATGTGTTAGTATTGCATACTGCGCAAGCTATGCCAAGTGAACCCATCTTCATCTTTCGGGTATCGGCAAGCGAGCGGTCGCGCCGGCAGCTCCAGGGCTCAATGAATAAATGGAATGATCCAACGGGTTCACCCTCGAAGCGTCGATGGTGGCCCAGCGCGCTCATTGCTGCTGCTGCTACTGCTGGTGCTGCCATTGCTGCGGCTGACGTCGCGGATAAGCTTCGTCAATTCGCCTTCGATTGGATTGCATTGGATCAACGATGCAAACAAAGGCCTAGATATCATGATCCACGGCCAAGTTAGCGAGAAGTGCTGAAGCTAAACTTCCCGGAAGAAAGCTTTCGCGCCGTCGAACACAGTAAAACACGGAACCCGAGCCTGTGGCCCAGAGATGAGGCTCGTCAAGGAGCGTCAATCAGTAGATGAGCGCGTCGAGGCGGCTGCCGCAAGAGAAAAATGGAAATACATTTCTGAAACGATCTGGGCGGGGGGGGGAGGGGTTTAGGCAAGGTATTTTCCCCCAACCGAGTACTTCAGCTCCGCGTTCGCAACGTGAATTTGTGCGCGGACGACAGCCAACTCTGTACTTCAATTTGTGACACTTGAAGAGCTTAGGACGGCTGTGCTGTTTGACATTATTCCTTTTTGTCATTGGTGTTGAGTCATGGCGAGGGATCTAAGCACTGGTTGGCGATATTGGTCGATGAAATGGGAAGAACTCATGTCATTCTGCCAGTCGCTTGTTCTTCATATATATCTGCCTCTGCATGATTTCTATGAGTTCGAAATGTCTAGAAATTATAGTGGAGTGCGTCATAAGCTTGCAGCTGGAAAAAAAAACACGCTTCCAGTTAAGAATATTCTTTCCGCATCTCTCCATGCCTTCAGTCTGTTCTCACAGTCTCACAGGCTCTGTGTGTGTGTGTGTGTGTGCCCGCATGTGAGTCTATGTGCCTACCACTCGGCACCTCGTCCTCTTTTGTTGTTGGTGTTATTGTTGTTCCTTGTGCTGTTGTTGTCGTTGTTATTATTGCTGTGGTGTCCATTGCACCAATTGGTCGATTGCCGTCACGAATCGAGTTGCAAGTAGCAACTCGACTCAGCTTGCTCGTGTCGAGGTGTCTTGTCTGGGGCCATTATGCGAATTGATACATAACAGCTTCCAACAGAACGATCGCAGCCACCTAACGATATTGGCCCACTGGCATCACCCATGCCACCCAACACGACGCGGGCCGAATGCGACCGCTCTGGTCGCTTTGCGATTCCCACACCGCAGGCAGCCGCATAGATTGTATTATAGTTCCTCCGGCATGGTGCGGGGCTACCCACGCACAGCGATCGAAATGCGGACCTCGCTCTCTCCCTCTCTTGGTCGCCCCGTCTTCGTGATCGTTTTCAAATCGGTTGTCGATGTCGGCTCGGACCCGGTGTTTGCATTTCGAGCCAACCCCGTTCTATCCATGAGACACAGCAGCAGCAGCACGAAAAGGAGTACGACACTGGCTACTCGGCATGTGCAACAGTAAACACCACCACTCACTATGGGCACTAACCGGTCAAAAACGGCCAGCGCGACTCGGCAGGATGTCTACTTGCCTGCGAAAGGCTACTCCTTCCAAATTGGTGGCGAACGAGTCGATTTCAGACGAAACGATAAAATTAAAATCAAATTTGTGTCTCTCTCTCTCTCTCGCTGTCTTCTTCCTATCGTTCCTTCGTAGTTCACGAAAGTCGCTTCAACAACGATCTGGCCTAGTGTCGCTCTTTTCTCTCTCTCTCTCTCTCTCTCTCTCTCTCTCTCTCTCTCTCTCCCTTGCAATGAATTCTCGATGGATTCACGCATAGAAGCTGTGCGCCCAGTGGAGCTATGCAAGAAGGCGGGTTTCTTATGCGATAGATCATAGACCACCCCAGCACCATCGCGGAGCGACTGGCCATGACACAGACTTCGAGCCCATAACAGGGTTGTCGGTGCGCCTTCCGGATGGTGACCGTATCGAAAAGGGTAGTGATGACAATGAAAAAACAATACTCATGATTCGCGCTGATTGCCATAGATACCATTACATATTTAATCTTTTATCGACACCTGGGCGCTTGGTGTTAGCCAATCCATATTAACCTGTGCTACTTATCGAATGATTCCCACTTTTTTGTGCTATTTTGATATTATTAATAGTATTGCGAATATTTGTAAGTAAGTTAGTCAAAGGAGGTGAATTATTCGTTCAGCCTCAATGCGTATCATCACTCTTAGAGAGCTGTAGTAATCTGTAGCAAATTATTCGATTGCATTGTTACAATTTCAGTATAAGAATGCATTACAACAATACCTTTAACATATTCAACAGCTTTCTTAAGCCAATTTTTTTTTAATTATGTAAAAAGGCCACTATGCATATGCTGATAGGCGTCGTTGGGAGTTAACAAGTAATTTGAAAGTAGTCACTAAATGGTGCTACCGCGGTATATTAATTTGGAAAACATTAAATTGCGTCCTTGTTTTTGCGAACGTTAGCGTTAATGCAATACAAGTAGAATACAGTATTGCACAAAGGTGCCCTCAATGTCAAACTTCCTAGGCAGGTCAATTCTAAAATGGCCCTGTTACAGCAATCAATTACGAGAGAGACGATTACGAAGTTCGAATAATAAATGTCGAACGCGGGCGCCACGACACAGGTTTTCGCATTCGACAAATAATGATAAGCAATTTCGATAACGAATATATATTCTGTCCTTGTCACCCACCTCCAAATGAACGCTAATATCTTTCAATATTGAGACAATTCATCATGTGCGTTCATATCGAGCTCTGTTCACATAAACTCCGTTACGGCCATCGGTAATGGAGTTAGATCCGGCCAAGAGGAGGGTCACCAGTGGAGCCTCTACAGTTCATTCATTCATGCAAGGTTTATTCACGGAACTTGCAATCTTAAATACGCTTGAGTTCTCGTGTCAAACGTGATCCGTTTGTGCTCAATGAGCTCCACAAGCGCGCTCCGCGTAGTGTGAGAGACTACTATCACTGTCCGACAGAACTGCTTTGCTAAATATACGTCTCTACCAGTAGTTCACTCCGGACGACGGCCAGTGGCTGAGCAGCTTTGTGGCGCTAATGTCTGGGGGCGCATCGGAAAGCAAAAAGCTCTCTCTCTCTCTCTCTCTGTCTCTCTGCACTTCACTCTCACTGTTCGAGGGTGAACGCTGTCTCAAGCCGTCCAATCGAATCGAGGCGGCGGTAGTGGGCATTTTCGCAGAATTGACTGACTCATCCAAAGATTAGCGTACAATCTTCAAATATTGAGCGTATCAACACATCTCGAAGCGATTGCTGCTGCAGTCATTGCTATTATTAACGTAGAACGGCCGACGGCGGAAGGACCGAGGTGTTCGAAGACCCACCTGCCAGGATGGGTTTGTAGGCCGAGTTACGCTTGATGTAAGCATATTAATTTATAATATCGATATCAAACAGGGCAGATAGACGATGGAACATCTCAAGCAAGGTGGACAAGGGCTTGCGTCCGCGCGAGCCCTTCTTCTGCTTCTTACTGAGTGAGTTCGAGGAACACTCGTGCATGGTTCATTCGACAGGCGTAGCTGTATCGCACTCGCATATACGCGAGCGTCCAGCAGCCCAGAGTGTGCTCGAAAACGGGATTATGGAAGGGGAAAATGCATCGTGCCGGGAAGACTCGCAGCAATTTTATCCGCGGGAGTCGCCGCAATGGTGTCCGCGCATGCCGGTCGTCCGCCGTCGACGAAACGTTGGCGAAATAAGAAAGTGTGAAGGATGCAACGATCCGCCCATGCTCGCAATACATATCGAAGTAATGCAAGCTCATCATGTGGTGCACAAACAAATACCGGCGACATAATTTCAATGTCCCCCCTTGTAGTTCTGTGATAGTTGAACACGGGAATGGAGAACAAAATGATTGCACGAACTGCTTGAATAAAATGCCACAATGTGCTGCTAAACGTAGGTACAACAATGTGACGAGGCAGAGTGACGGTTCCGGATTATTGTCACTTTACGTATCCTCGGGATGTTGCGTGGATTTGGTGGTAGTAAAACACGATAGGGAAATTCTTCGTGTTATCGCTGGACCTTGTTGAACACGGTCATTTGTTTAACACGTACGGGGCTGGAGTAGGATTCACATGGTATATGATAAATCTCAGAAAAACAAAGAAATGTACAATTAAAATCAGCGTGTATGAGACGAATTGAGCTACGATTACTCACAGCGCGAAAAATGTATATAAATCACCATTTGTATACATAACATGTGTTTATTATTATTATTATTATTATCATACAATGATGGTTACACTGATTATTAATAGTTTCTTTACGTAAATGTTCACAAATAGTCTGTCAGTGGTGTCGAGTTGATTGTGATTGTTATTGACGGGATTCGTTTATATACACCATCATGTTATCGAAAGCTGTTCGTATCCTCTAGAAATGAATGATTCGGTTATAGACCGAAGTTATAATTAGTGTTCGATGAGAGGAAAGCATATGCACGCAAAGCACATCAGCAGATAGATAATCGCTCACACCATTTTAGGACCATTGATGACCGCTTCCTCGACTGTGGATCGTCCGTGTTTCGACGCCTTTTTTTTTACAGAAGGACACAGATATGCTTCAACTGTAAGCCCACCTTTTTCAGCCTTGCCCCTGAATTGTAAGCCTACTCCTTTGGATACTTACAGTCGTAGCGAGTTCGTTTTCTCAGTGTCCAACACTTCCATTGCTATTAACGGTAATAATAATAATACTACTAACGACAGGTTCGATAATATCTGCTCGTTGTTTATTCGAATTGTTCCCAAATTAAAGCGTTCTTTACCGTAAATCGACCGAAGGCTCATTATGCCGATTCTACATCGGCGTCGCAAAACAGGAGATGCAAACGATAGACTCCTCTCAGGCCACAAATCTGCTACCGTCTACACGGCCATATTTCTCATTTGTTCGATTGCCACAAGCGGATTGGGAGCTACTGATATTTTTAGTGGTTTTTCTTGTGCTGTACGGCCTCCTTTTGCTTGGCTGGTCGCTCGTCTGCTTTTGTCGAAACGGCCGCGGTTAAAAAAGTTGACCAGCGATTCGCCGATTGAGGTCTGGTTCCGCCGCATCGAATCTCCACTGGCCGGTCGTCAGGCTAAAGGATACAAATTGAAAGGCCAAAGGCTAGTTGAAGCCAGTAGCGGGTTGTAAATCATATTTCTGCCTTCCGAGAATGAACTGTGGCTAGCGTATCGGATAGACTGGCGCTGCATATCTTCTTAGTGGAAATATATGTACGTTCATAAAACATATAAACAGTGGCTGACTCGAACACCATCGTCACCGCAACACCTGATTGGGAAGTACTCAGTGCAAGCTATAGTGTAGTGTGTTTCAAAAAGTTACCGACTACAAGCTTAATCATTCTAATAAGCGGGAGCTACCGAACAATTCAGAGAGGCTTGGTCACAAAGGTGAGCATACCCGTCTCTGGCCATATACAAAAAAGGAATCGGGTGCTTCACCACCAACTTCGATGAATTCAACGAGCAATGAGCTGGGCATGATTTTTTCGTTTGCATTGAAGAACCGAATTGAATATTGACGACACAGAAGTGAGGAATATACTTTCCTACTACACTTAGAAAGAGACATTGGGAGTTAGCTGATGACTACATTGCGTTCGGGTGTGCTATCGAAACACGCATTGAAAATGAACAGACAACAGTCCTTTCTACCGAAAAAAAGCGGTATATGCGTGTTATTTTCAAAACTGTGTCCAAATAAAGGGCATTTCAATTGCAGTGGTAAGCAAACGTAAGCGAAAAGAAATGCTTTTAATCTCGTCCACGCTGTTCTCAGATGGGCAGATCCGCAACTGTTCTCGTTTGCGGGAAAAAAGCTACAGCAACCGAAGGCTGGACCTCAGACTTCCCTCGGACCGCCGACGTCTAACCACGAGCCGTTCGCCACCGCCCAAAAAACCTGGCATTCGTGTTTTCGCGCGGTTTCTGGACATTCGAGACACTGCCTGCAACTCGCCCTGCTCTCGGCCACTGTCTCGGGTTAACAACAACTGTCCGAAACGAGGATCCGTTCCAACCCGTTCGAACCAATTGGAGACGGGTAGCCGCATACTCGACACTGGTGGATTGATATCGAATTGCGCTTGCGTTTGTAGAACTCCGTACGCGCGAGATACAGAGAGAAAGCGAGAGAGAGTCGCTAACAAGCGTTGGGTTTCCGCGGCCGCTGTTGAGCTTCTGGAAGTAGGAATTGTTCTGAAAATTTGAAGTTATCGAATATCATTTGCAAAAAAAAGGGCTTGTCATTTCGCTTGCGAGCTACTAATCACATGTTAAGGGTGATTAATGCATGAGCAATCGAGTTCGTGACGGATGGGATGACTGCCCATGCATGAAATTCGTATACCGCATGTACATATATATATATATATATTATGTATTGAAATCTTTTCCGCAGTCCTCGTTGTCGTCTAGGTATTCGCCATGTCACCCGCATGGGACGCTATCTAACAGTTATTTCCCACTCTAACCGAAATCAGGTCCGGTTTGAACCCCTACAACAAAACCTGGTCAGGCCTGGTCGAATTTCAGATGTGAATTATGCTTGTATTTGCCTTTAAGGTATACTTAACCATAGGGATTATCGGGAGTATTCAATTTTTCATCTGGACCGATTTGTTTCAAATAAGCTGAGATAATACACAAGACCATGTTTAAACGTGGACCCGATTCAATCAAATGGTCGTGCTCGATTTCGCAAACTGAAAAGCTGCCTGTCGCATCCCTATGGACCGACCGTTGTTTGCAGCACAGGATAGAGCTCCTTCTAATGATCATACGCCTTGATCAAAGGCTTTCCAATCTCACTATCATAGGAGGCACTCTCAAGCGACTGCGGCATCGACTACTCTCACAACGCAGCCTGTCATCCTCATATCGACCTCCTTCGGTGAGGAACGATACTTTGAGTAGGAGAGAGGACCGACTTGGTTTCGTTTGATGTGGTCATTTCGTTCATGTTTACCTGCGCCCGTTATCACAGAAGCATCCTAGTCGAGTTCTTTCCGAACGCGGCAGAACAGAAGCAGCTTAGTGAAATCATTAGAGTAATGGGCCTATATGTTTGTAGTTTGAGCGGAAGGGAATCAATCATTATTCTCCTCTGTCAAATCAATGGTAGTATTGCCACCCTCAAAGGTTTTTCGAATTTTCCTCAGGAATATGTTGGCCCGCCAGAGTAAGTGGTCTGATGACCTGTCGTATGACCAATCGAACCTCAGTACGGCGTATTCAACCATTGAGCAAGTGGAACCGTCTAGAACATGGGGTCAGCTCAAATGCTGTGGAGACTCTCGTTTGCTACACAGTTTTATATGACGGTAGAGCACCTTATATTAATATAATAATGGCTTATTCTCGGTTCTCGCATATTTGAGGTATTTGTTTTCGGTGTTGTTTCAATCCGCGGCCAGAATTAAACATCGATCTCGTTGTATCGCTTTTTGGGGCGGCAGCGAGCAGACAATCGCAAACGTAAGCTATCCTCTGGTAATAGACAAACCCGGTGTTGACCGATCTTCTTGGACAGAACCAGATCATAGCGACGTAAACCACGAATACTTCCACTTGGCTTGTGATGTGCGGCTGGACCCTCATTCTGATATTTGGATACGCAGATCGTTCAGACTATCAAAGAGCGAAACAGCCACCCAATGGAACATGACCTCCTCGATGCAACCGGATCCGTCCAATGGCTCGATAAGTGGAGGACACAGGTCCCGACATATATATATATATATATATATATATGGTCCAAAACTTGGCCACTACTACTAATATAATACTACTTCTGCTAGAATTACTGCTCGGCGACTACCGAAACCAGGACGCTTCAAGCAACGAGAACAACTCGAGCGCATCTCCTCTACGCAAATTACCGTCTCATTCATCTGTCTCTCGTTCGTTCAACCACGAATATAACACGCCTATCGGCAGGGTGTCAGCACGCTGATCAGTAAAGCTCTCCGACGGTGCCACTACCCAAATCGTTCCCAGCAATAGAAATCAACTGGGAAAGGAAGGATTTAGGCCATATCAGGCTATTGATCTCACAAAGTGTGCCACCGGGATAAATTCTCCATTCGTGCTTCTTCAAAAAGTTTTCTTCGATGCGCGATCGTTTGCGTGCAGTCGACGCTCGAAACCAATTTGAAGCCTGCTCGGTTTCTAATTGCATTTTGTCGAACGGGTGTCAAAGAGCTAGAGAACTATGATGCGTTCACATACGCTCGAAGGTCGTCACGAGTCCTATTTTCGATTCGGGGGGGACGGGACGCAAACGCACCTGCTGGATCACATACAGCATCTTAGTGGAGAGCAGAAACGAAGGAACTCGAGCACGTTTTCATTGTCGTGGGGAGCGCCATTCGACCGGTCGTCATCTGGAGCAACGAAGAAAATCGGCAATAAATCCGCCCGGTGGACACACTGCCCATGCAGCGTTGTATGCAGGCCAACATAGCCGCTCGAACATAGCGCGTAATACGGATAGACACTAAATAATAGCAAGAGGAAACGCAAAGTCGAAACTACTGTACTAACTGCTACTGAGCTACTTGCTACCGTCTACCGGTCTTTGTCCAGCCTATTCCTCTGTCGGTCGAACGACGTCAAACGTCTCTCGGCCTTAGCCACTGTGACTCCTCTGTTCCGCAAAGCGACGACGGCTCGGCGAACTGTGTGGTTAGCCCTTGCCAATTAGTTGCTGCTTTTGTTGCTGATGTAACTGCTCTGACTTGTTACGATATTTTTGTCGGGTAGCGATTGTTTCGTCACTAAGCGAAAAATATGCCCATCATCGACGGGCGGGCAATAAAAGTGCTTCAATAGGTGGTACTTCAATCTCGCTAGAGACTCTTCAGCCGATTACCAATGTACAGCCTGAGGAAACGTTGTCCGCATCGTAAAAATGCGAAATTACTTTAAAATTGTCCAGGTGCCCCCCTTCGAATCTTGAAAGGAACCGCAAGGCTAAACGGCTTGTTTGTTGTTGCCGTTGTCCAAGGGATGTGCTGATATCCCTACACCACACAAGGAATAACCGATATCTTGTATTGAAGGAGCTTTTACCGCATAGAGGATAAAATATCGCATAGAGGTAGCCATTCCTGTTTCAGTGGCTCTGTAGATCATCTGTTTCGTTAGAGAGGGCATTGCATCTTGTACCACTGACAATGTACCATCTGACATTAACGCATGACCTCAAAGTAGGGTGATATTAGAAATTGTTGCTGTACATAACATAACATTTGCGGTTTATTTCCGGAACTGCAATTTTACAATGCTTAAATTCTCGATTAAAAAATAGGGTAAAAGTAAGAGTGTATTATCACCAAATTGTTCATGCAATTACGATTTCACAATTATAATAGATTATTCTGTCAACAGATATTTACATTCACTCAAATTATTTACAATTCACAATATTCAGGGTATCTAATTCACACAATTATATAACATTATAACTGCAATATTTTCTTTATCTCCTTGGCAAACTTCCTGACATAGACGACTGATACCTGTAGTAGCCTTCATTATCATCTCGCGGTGTTCCCACTCAACTTGAACATATTTAAAACACTAAGTACACCCTATACCTGTGAGGATAGCATTTCAGTCATCCGTCACACAAGTCTTCCCTACAAGGGTTCAATTATATAGGTTTGACCGAGTCCTTCGTGAATCGATGTTTCTGCATTGGCGATGATGTGTTGATGACGACGAACACCCATCGAATGCCCAACGATTCAGCGTTGCATCCCCACTAATAAGTTGTTTATAGCTTGCTCACGGTGGACCCACTGGATCTCTCTCTATCTCGCCCTCTTTCTCTCTTTGTCTCTATTCAGGGAGTCCAGCAGCTCGTTAGTGCTACGCAGCGATGATTATGGCCCGTCAGCACTTGCGTTCATCAGCAACTTCGTCGTCGTTCGTCTTCATCTTCACTTCTGTCTTCGATATGTGTTCTATACACAGCAGAACCGTGTTTTATTAGTGCAATAAGCAGATCAGTACGTGGAGCTGCATACGTCTAGGAGCTGATGCTGTTGTCGACGCCATCCATGTATGAAGCCCGTGTGTGTCTGCATGTACATACAATATATATATATATATATATATATACAATGTATATATATATATATGTCGTTCGTTTGGGTGATGTTGTTCTGCAAGGGAGACAGCAGGGGTGACCCGATTGGGCGCCCAAACCTCGTTCGCCGAGCGTTCGCCGAATCCCACAACGAACTGTCCGACTCATCTTTGGAACAACGCCGCTAGCCTGCCAGCGTTATGGTTAGGAACGGCACAGTTCGATGAGGCGGCGGCGAAGTTCAGAGGGGGTTCGGTCGCAACGAAGCGACCGCGGCACCATCGCTGACTAGGCGTACTACCATACGTATACACACACACACATTTGTACTGGGTTATCCTGTCTCCAGGTGAGTGTTGGCGAGCGATGGCCTGGCCGCCTCGAGGGAGGCATCTCTATGTACTGTACCTCCAGACAAAGTTATCATTATTACGAGGCACTAGTTCTACGCTTCATTACAGTAATAGTAGAACTGGTGCACCTAGTACCCGTCATTGCTTTAGCCGAGACGGGAATTAAGTACATTGGCGGCGATCTATGTATTCGAGTGAGGCAGATCCAATGCAGATAGCCATAATGCCCCATTAATAGTAACTGTAATTTAAGACATTCATTGAAATTGAGGTTGATTCATGAAAGTGAGGTTTTTACATGGCTTAAGCTCTTGAATAGTCTGCTGAACACGTGCTAACCCCTATCTGAACTTGGTAGTCGAGTGAGTTGTATGACGTCCATATATTCTCATGTATGACGTCCATATATTCGCTGAGTCGCCTGTTCGTATATGAGCAACGTGAGGATCTGCGGATCAGAGGCGACGTTTCTCTATCACAATTGTGCGTCCAGTTGCTATACTCCAACACTGAATATATCTTCGAGGGATGAAACTTATGAGGAAACAATGACACGACGACGACGACAACACCACCAACAAAAGGTCACCATATTCACTATACACTTAGATATGGGCAGAGCTAAGTATCAGCCGAAAAAACAAAACAAAAGAAGCGACTGTACACTAAAAACCAACTGCGATCAAGTAGACATTGTATGTTCGCCTCTATACGTTGTTTAGCGTTGCCCCGTATACGTTGTTCTCGACACGCAATGGCCGACAGTGTGCAATTGCCAACTCTTCCGATATTGCCGAGCCCCGTGGACTGGTGGTGAATTCGTATTCTCCTTGCAGCCGGAGGAGACATGTGTATGCGCGGGCTCGATGGCCACCATTGCACATTTGCATTTAAAAGGGATTGTCCGTGTCTTGCGAAACAATCCAAAAGACAGTTGTGCCGTGGACGTTCAATGTTAGCCCGACAAAAATGAACGAAAATGTTACCACACCAAAGTCGATCAGCTCTCTCTATCAGGAATTCTAAAAAAAAAGTCTCTTATCCACTCTATGTGTATGTACCATCTATTCGTTGTGAGATAAGAAACGCCTCATAAAGCTGCGAATGGCCGTGAGACGCTCTCGAAGTGCGCGCTGTGTAGATGACGGGATTTCTCCCGTTCTCGAGTAAACAATTCATTGATTGCTGTACGTTGACTCCTGCCACTATGAAGCAAAAGCTCGTCTCCCATGTTACACGATACACCCTACTCTTGCTCACCCCCAAAAACGGTCGAGCTGAGCCGTCCGCGTTTGGGAGACGTTTGTAGCGTCGGTCCGCATCGTCCGTACAGGGCCGCCACGAGACGGGCACACTTTCGGACTGACTAATCGGCACTAGCGGCGTTTATTCTCTCAAAATGAAACATGTGCAGGCGTCACTGTTTACTCCACGTGATTGGCTTTTTTTTCCAGCAGATTGCCACTTCTGCTGATGTCGCTGCGGCGGCTAATGCTGCTGCTTCAGTTACGGTTATCTCGAGTTGATCCCTATCCAGCGTTGGTACGTCATCGTATTTCGCCCAGGGGATAATGCACTCGGCTGAGTTGTTGATGTTGATACAAGCAGAGCTCGCGGAAGCGGCGGCATAGCAGTCTCTAAGTATGCTACAAGCAAGATAGGCGAGATAACTCAAATTAGATATATATATATATAGCTCGAGACTCAGGTTGGGCACCATCTGCGAGCTCGCACAAGCGCAGAGAACGATGGAAAGTTCTGACAAATTTGAAACAGAGCATTCCAGGTCAGTTAGTCAGAGGACAACATCGTAGAGACGCATGGGAGGTTGAGCAACGAGTTTCGTCGGCTGGTTGTTGTTGGTTCACGGCTCGAAATCCCTGGATGAGACGATTTCGCTTTTGAGGCGAGGGATACGCCATGAAGAAGTCTATGCAGGAACTGAATCCTCGCAGAGGGGAGATTAAGAGAAAACTTGCAACAAATGAAGCCCGCCCAAACTACTGAGTGTTGCTCGTTGTTCTGTATGCTTTGCTCACCATCAGAACAGCGTCGTGTGATCGTTTATCATAGTTTCGTGGTAAGCTCATTTCGAAACATTGTTTAATCCTGCCCCACTGAAATCATTGCTAAATAGAATATTGAAATGTTTTGTTAGCTGTTTGGTGCTCTCTTTTAGCTGTAATTATGCTCACTGACGTCCGTGCTCAGATCTATAATTTTATCATTTATCGAAACACCTAGAGAGGCTTTATTCAATTTGCCACACACGGAGCATTGTGTGTATGTGTGTGTGTGTGCTAGATAGCTGCCCTCAAAAGTCGCGAGCGTGCCGGCAGACGAAACCATTGACAAGCAGGTGAAGCGATGCATATGTTGAATGAGAAAACTGTGCTATGAATAGTATGTGTATAGTACATTATACTTACTTGCAACTGGAAACAGGAGGGCTATTTCTAGGTCTGTTACTTCGATTACATTGGTCAATGTACATATACATGGGTGGTAATTGCAAAAAAAAACACCTCCACAATGTGGCTCAGGGTTATTTATTACTCAGGACAATGTGGTAAGATCAATATTATATGATGTGAGGTTGAAAAACATATCTGTAGCTATGGAAAATTTTACCAGATTCCCCATTGGGGCATTTATTAGCCACGCAATTGACGTACAATTGCTCTAGGCTGGCCCTTGTGGTTTGCGCACCCTGAGGACTATGCTGTACATTGGATTATATATGTATACATTTGTCTGACAAGTGTTCATTTATTAACAATAGAAACGTACGGGGTCTCTAATTAAAAAAAATTCTTGTATCGTAGATACTTGTGTGGGCGTATGGCCTGCGCCCGCAGGGGCTGAAATCATTAATTATCTATTATCCATATATATATATATATATGTAGAGGGGTTTTCAGGCTGACTCTCAGCCAACATTTAAATGGAGGATGCCGCAGGCTCGAGTCCCTCGACGCGGCATATCGATAACTTGAACGTTATAAGAAACTGCAGTTCCGTCAATAAATTTAATAGGTGTCAGAGCGAATTTGTGTTGGGAGGTTTGCTGTACAAAGGGTTAAATTGGACGCTTCGACGCCTCAAAGGGTTTCGCCGTCACCATTGTCCCCCGACCCCCCAACCTCATTAGCCAAAGACCAATCCGTTCATTCATCGACACCGAAATTGGCTTAGCCGCGTACTCTATCGGGTTTACTCATCAGCTTCAAAGGGCCCCTTCAACGCAGCACAACACCAGCAACACCCTGTACCATGGACGCCGCGCAGTGGCGGGGCAGTAAACGATAATACTGCAAGGGTTACCTTGCAAGCGTGGGATCGTCCGCCTCTCGAGCAGGAGAACAACCATTATCTCACTCAAAGAGTTGAATAACGACATCGAGGACGTCGAACATCGAGCGGAGAAAAAGCAAGCGCTTAGGATGACCACAAACCACAAGAAACAATAGCGATTCAATGGAGTTCTTTGTTTCTGCTGATGCGTTTGTTGTTGCTGCTGCTGTTGTCGTCGTCGTTCGATTTAGACGATGTTTTGGGTCAGCTAGACCCAAATTGCCCGAAGCGGCTTCGAAGCGATACAATACGCGCACATCGCCAGCTAAATGGTCTTACTCCAGTTTTGTTTCGAAAAGCAGTCTGCCGCCGGAGTCTCTCTACAGGCCGTACCCAAGACCGCGAGAGCCGAATCCGGCTCAAGTGCAAGGTTGCGTTGGTGCTCCTCTACAGCGTAGCAAACAGATTGCTCTTGAACGTAGAAACGAGGATGGCAGGCGGCTGGGGCGGCCACCTCGGCCGGACCTAGACATATACACACAATGGCGCCGATGGAGGAGTCGATGAATGAAAGGCATCATTTGCCTAATTGGGTCTCGTTGTACAATCACACTTTGCGTTATATAAGACAATCGCCTTCTCTGTTACATAGCTCTAAATGTGTTGGTGACGTCCACGAACACGACACTTGACTCCGGCTCGGCGTTGAGATGAAGAGAACGACCGATGCGAGCTGGTTGTTAGAGGGAGGGGCTCCATTCGCTGGGAGTTCGGAGACAATTCACTAACTACAATGGGTAGTAAAACTAAGCTGCGCCTAATTGGCCAGCCAGCTTCAGAAGGCCAGTTTCGGCATTGACACACACACTCGTACACCCATGCACAGGTTCGAATACACTCGAACAGCAACAAAAGAACTCGATGGTTGCCTAGAAGTGTCGTGTCCTCGTCAGACGAGTACGGATACAGGGCTGACTAATGGAACAGCTCGTGTTGTTGGATGGAAGTGCTGTTTTTAGGAGAATCTTTCTCATCTATGATGTCGTTCATATAGGCCAGTGGTTTGTGCTCCACGAGTTGCTTGAGATGAGACCTCTCGACCACTGTCTATCGTTGTGGTAAATATTTGGTGATAAATAACATTGGTAAGCAAGGCAGCTAGGGGAACAGCTGAGGGCAGCTCAAAAAAAAAAAAAAAGGGGAGCAAGGCTGCGGCTATTGCAATTACGGGATTTCTGTTGTCTGATAAATTATTGAGCTTGATTTGGAATCCCTTGCAGGTAGCTGGCAGTATAATATACAATTCCAAAGTTGTTTGAAAGTTTGTAGAAACGTGTATTGACCAAAGCAATTGGCATAGACAGTCGCTCGAAGCGAATCGAAATAAATGAAAGTACATAAACACAGCTGTCCGCACTTCTGATTGATGTTGAACTAGATGTTACAAATATAAAGAACTCGCTGCCACTTGTGTATATGTATGTGTGTCACCGTTACATATATATATAGTCCGTTACATATATATATATACATATAGTCCGTTACATATATATATATACATATAGTCCGTTACATATATATATATACATATAGTCCGTTACATATATATATATACATATAGTCCGTTACATATATATATATACATATAGTCCGTTACATATATATATATACATATAGTCCGTTACATATATATATATATATAGTCCACCGAACATGTGAAACAGGAACCTTCATTATTTGTGATGATTGGGATCGGAAACAGTGGTTGTCAATGAACGGCCCACCAAAATTACCGTATAGTAGTGACATGGTGTCTTGGATTTCTGCTGTATACGCTTCTTGTCTCTCTCTCCCTCTCTCTCTATGCACTCTATCTCGTTATTTCTCAAATGAATTCGTTGTTCCGCCTAAATCAGCTCACATCGTAATAATGCCACTTCTCTCTATTGCCTCGTTATCCCACAACCATCATCGTTTACTCATATATACATATTATATACTGAGCTCAATATGTTTATACAACCACTGTGCCAACAGTATCAGCAACAGCCGAGACTCAACAACTCGCAGCTATCATCGACGGTCCGGGAAGACTGTTTTGCCTTAATACCCGTACGCCGAGAGCTCAGTAGCTCCTAAATAATAATAATAATCCCATCCAAGGGGGTCGTCAGCTCTCTCTTTCTCTCCTCCATGAGCTGATCATCTCGCCGTGGGATTAAGCCATTTGACAGGCTGTCCCTGACGACCGATGTGGACACCTCGTCGTCGAGCGATTAGGGTGGCATTCATTCTGTTACCGACCGTAATTGTGCCACTGGTCTGCCCGCTGCTGCGGCGCGTCTCAAGCAGAGAACAGTCGATACGGGAATGAACGCAGGAGGTCCGCTGTCACCTTAAAGTGTCGAGCAGGAACGGTACCATGAGGTGTGACGATGATGATGATTGTGTCGACCATGATGGTTTGTTTTGATTGAAATCAAACGCAGCCGCTCTACAAACACATGGCATGATGGAGCCATCGCCTCTTCCTCGACTACGCGCTCTCACAAACAGCATTAGGGGTTCGCTGGGTAGATATTATAGAAGGGCCGAGGACTGGATTGACAGAAAGCGACAGAGAAAAATACCCGATGAATATACCTTTGATTGCAAGGCGTATACGAGTTATATATATATTCGTGTAGGATGAGAGACGTAGGTGCACAGATTCGATTCGATTCGGGTCCGTCTTATGAAGCAATGCCGAAAGCAGTTGTACCGTGGACGTTAAATGTTGGCTGTGAGTCAGCCCGGAAAATGTTTTAGGTACATAAATCTGATATATATTATATTATCATAGTTGGACTTATCACTGTGAGCCGACGTTTCAGTAAATTTCATTTTCACGCGAAAACTTAACCGCTGCTATTTTTGCACTCCCGAAAATAACTCATGCTATGACTCTGGGTCACTCCAATTTCATCCTGATGCCACGACATCAATAATTATCGTATAGCAGTGATTATCGCAATGGACATTTAGGCAAATGATTCTCAGGTGCGTCCACCCACGAGTGGGTGCATTTACAACGTTCACGGGCTCAAAACACAAACCTGTTGCACACTGGAATGTGACAACCAGCTTAATTGTAATACTGCCCGCCTCCTTCTCTCAAGATGCAATTTATTCAAGGATTACAAGTTGGATCAGCACAACAACACATGTTCATCATCCAGCCACTTCAGTAGTTGGCGCAAATTTAAAGGAGTCTCTAAACCTCGTACTCGAAACGAATCTCTCTCCGCTCAATGTTCCCTATGAACATCTCGATCCCTTTTACGCCACGAGCGTTCCATCTCAACGGCGACACACAACAATATTCCACAAATAGAGACCTCACTCACGTGTCCATTTACCTCCCCGCCCCGCGGGAGTTGGGGGTCGAGTCTCGCCTTCGGTCGTTACCCCCGTAACCTCTCTTCATTATTTCATTTCGTTTGAGCCGCATAGCATACCCATGCGCCTGCCTACCCGCTCGTGTACATTCATTCGATCCGTGAACGGTCATTAACGCGAATGACGCCACGCTCGTCTTCCGCCGGCTACCTGAACTTATTTTACGTGGCCGCCCTAATTCCAAACGTCCGCTCCCACCCTGGACGTACCGTCCGCGCGTGATCATCTACGTGTGCGTTTTCCTCTACGCGAATTCCTTCTCGGTTCTGGCCGCGTCGTTTTCTCCTTCCGGTCCCGGAAGACCCCGGCGTCGCGCTTCGGTAGCTTGGCCCAATTAGCAGTCCATTGCAGCAGGGCGAAGAGAGTTCTGCTGGCGTTCATCGAAGCGCAATTTCCTTTTCGTCGTACCCTCGAGCGAGCTGGCTGCATAGGCTGCAGCGCTGCTGTCGGCAACGTCGGGCGGAACAACTCCATGGTCGACAGGTCGTGTCCACCGTCGGCAAGCCGACGAGCGGACCCCGACCCTGGGTATAACAGCGCCACTGAACCGAAAACCTTCTAGAAGAATTAAGGGTAGATCGTACGCGGCACATTCAGCGGCTGGGGAGACAGCGCGTGCAGGCCCCACCGAATCGAGCAGAGAGACAGAGGGTGCAGGAGGTAGCACCGGGACTCCGCAAGTGATCACCCTCAACGAAGTGTTCTCACTTCGTTCCTCCATCCTCATTTCGTGGCGTACAGACTCAGCCGCCGTAACCCTAGTAGCTGTAGCGCCAACGGGGATTGCTAACAACGAGAGCCTCGCAGATCCCTGCCAGTGTCCCCCCCTCCGTTTGGCGTTGCGAGAGCTACGCCGCAACAGGAACAGGGCAAGGCAATATCAGTCCCCGTAGTGTTTATCCCAACGTTCATTCCGCCTCTGCCCGCCCATAGCTATATTATGGTCTCCTCAGAGCGGTAGAGATAGAGGGTGAATGGAGGAGCCCATAGACCATCGCTGGTGTTGTTGAGCCCGTCGTTGTCGGTTAATGTCGCCGTTGTCATTCCATCCTAGCTAGCTCGCTAGCTGGTCTTCGTCTTGTTCGTTCTATAAAGATATTCCAATTACCCCGCCGCTGCGGCCACTACTGGCACTGCCAGCGCGGCTGATTCCTCTGCCGGGCGTAGTGCGGCTCCCGCCTGCTTCTGTCTGTGCTGATGTTATTTCGTCCTCAATCGAGTCACAACCACCACCGCCACCACCAGGCTCGCTTGTCGGATCCGTCGGTACAGGGCCCATCAGACGCAGCCCCCAGCCCTGTGCTACACTACCCAACGAGGCTCCGATCGACAGACACACCCCAGTAACCCTCTTTCCTTCGGCGTGTAACATCGAGACCCGGCGCCCATTGGCCGATCGAGCGGAGGGTGGAGCTTGGGAAAGGGCGGGCTAGATAGAAAAGGCTGACAGAGCATCCGAACACGTCAGAACAATCCGATTTGAACATCGTCGTCGTTCCTCTACGCCCTCTGCTAACAGACTTCTGATCTCTGCTGTTCGTTTTGTGTGTCCTCCCCTAGAGGCGAACAAAAGTGAAGTGTCATCATATCTCAGCAGTTGTTGTTTCAGCGTCGGTCGACAAGTGCGCCCTAACCGACACAGAGAATAAAGTCGAATAATCAACTGAAATAGACGCTTATTGTCGTCAGCTTGGACTACCACCGCGTTTCGTGTTCATCGCTGTGCTCATCAGCCCGTTCCTCGACGAGAGTGTTTCAGCTGACCGTTCCTAAAGGACGTGTTATCGTCGCCGTGTCTCACGCGACGGTCCGCCACGAGAACCGCAGAAGGATACACCATCATCTGCACCCCTCGACAAGCACGACACACGGCATATTAAGCACAGAGCACAATGTTCCACCCGAATCTTGTCAATGCGGCAGTGGCCGCCACAGCATTCCCGTTCGGTTTGCAATCGGTAGCCGGCCTCGAGCCGTTGACGCCGCGGTCGCCGTTCTCACGTGACGGTGGCATGTTCTTCTATCCGCCGTCATCACCGTCATGCTCGTCCGGCGGAATCCCCTCACCGCGACTCGGCTCGCCGTCGGTAACGCAGAAGAAGAGCTCGTTTACCATTGAGGCCATTCTAGGACTGAAGGAATCGAAGAATGACTCAAGCGACGACGTCTTCCGCCCCTGCCGACCAGCCTCACCAATTTCCCCAGCGTCCTCAGTCAAAGGTAAGAATCAGCTCCACAATCCGTTCTTGTCGTCGTCGTCTCGGCTCCCGTGTGGTCCTCCCACACTGAGGAGTTCAATAGGCGGCGGCGATGGTGGCAGCTCAGATAGGCTCGCTCATCCTGACCATTCTATCTCTATCCTTCTTGTGCTCTTTTTCTCTTTCTCTCTCTCTCGCAACGGAATCGCAATTGCATTCCGATCGGTGTGTGTGTGTGCCGCGTCTGCATGATAAATAGCCTGTGTGTAATCGCTTGCGATCACAGGACGAGCCTGTAGTGGCTGAAGAGCGACAACAATAACAACAGCAACAAGTTATTAACTCGATCCATCTTGTTGTCTTGCGCCTGCTCCCACAGATCTGTCCAGCCGGGTACTGTCTTCTCCGTCGGAGTGCAATTCGTTGGTCTCGGTGCCGTTGTCGGCTCCCCAGTCTGGCCTTCCATCGCTGAAACGCAAGGCATGCGATTCGTCGTCCTGCTCGGCCTCGAAGGCCAAACGAATTCGAACGATTTTCACACCCGAGCAGCTGGAGCGGTTAGAGGCTGAGTTTGAGCGGCAACAGTACATGGTCGGCCCCGAACGCCTCTACCTCGCTGCCTCATTAAACCTGAGCGAGGCCCAGGTCAAGGTGTGGTTCCAGAATCGCCGCATCAAGTGGCGCAAAACGCATCTCGAGCAGCAGCAACAGCGACAGGCCACGCTGAGGAAGAACTCGACCGGTGACGAGATCGACGAGCCGGAACTCGACATCGTCCATGACGATGACGATTCTTCGGTGAATAATCGCCTCGGTATTGAGTCTGATGACGAGAGAGACTTCCACCCGACGTCGCTGACGAGTCCGGTCACGCAGACAACCGCAAGCGACTTCGCGTCGGCGAGCTGGCTCAAGACGGAGCCTGACCATTCGGAAAATTAGGCACATGGGGAAAACTACAGAAATTTAATAGGAAGAGAAACAATTAATGTGATCACTGACCTCCTCGGTGTCACTCAGTGTCTGCCCCAGTAGCGGGGTGGCGGATGTACGATCACCACCTTCGCCGCTGGTAGTATCTAATAACTAGTTCATCTTCTCATCCAACCGTGATCCCATATCGCGTCGAGGGGCACGCTACTGGCCAACGACATTGGCGAAACGAGAGGAGCGAACAGCTTCCTCACCCTTCAAACGTGTAATGTAACTTCAACGAACGTGAACAAGGAGCGTGAACAGTATAAAGAAACACCTCCCCCTACCCAAAACTAGTCACCTCTCACCGTGCATTAGCCGAGTCGGTCATAATGGTCATAATAGCCAACAATGCGACGTTGCTGGCGGTGAGAGGCAACGCCTTTCGTCTGTTGAACCCCGTCTGCCGATGTTAGCTTTTATAAAAAATGCTGTGTTGTTTGATGATGGGTCGCCGGTACGCTCGCGTCCACTTCGCGGACCCGGGGCAACGGGCTGCCTCAGCACCCTGTGTACAGTTTGTAAATTCATAGGTACTAGATAGCCGAAGAGCAGAGAGATCGAAGGATACGACAGTGACGATGGGAACATGTGAGAGTAAGAGTCCGCTTAGAACGGAGAGCAAACAGCTGCCGGTGATAACGGCAGATAATGCCAAGAATACTGATTGTCGTGTAAATACCCTGGGCAATAGGAGAATATATGGAGATGGAGAGAGAGAGAGAGAGAGAGAGCGAACCAAAATCAAAAAGACAAAGAAAATAAAGAAATAAAGAAACTTACAAACATGAACGTAATTTCAAATGAAGCTAAAGTAACTCGTTATTATCACGGCTAAATAGCTAGTTAATGAGTGAATATGATTATTGCAAGCGTTAATAATGCGCATAGAGTTTCAGAAATATGTTTACTTGAAGTGAGCATCAATCTAATGCGGCGCCTCATTGAGGCTTTGAATAGCGGCTCAAATGATGACAACATCTAGGTATTTATTATTATTACTATCGTTATTACGATAATCAACGTCATCTAACGAGTTTGTAGTCTAATGACTTATATATAGTAAGAGTTAGTACTCAGCAATTGTTGTCGTAGCTAAGGCCTGTCAGATAGGGGAACAGCTGAGGGTCAGCTCGAAAAAACAGTTAATTATTGTCGTAGACGAAGTAATCAAGAATCATTCATCATTTTTCTTTAGTTGACGCAACATTTAGCACGAACCACGAATCAGAGCCTTCTGAAGAATTCAGCGTCTTGCTGTGCTTATGGACAATATTCGTTACTTGACGTTCGTTAATTGACGCAACACCAAAATGGTTACCACCAATCACGGTCTGTCGGGTTTATCAAGGTTCGGTTTGTTCAAGGTTGTCAAATGCCGGTCTATGGAACATTAGCCAGAATAGTAATACATCTCCGAACATTAGATATTCGATATCGAACTAATGCCAAGGGGAAAATCCAAGCAACGGAAGAGGGACAGACTTTCAGAGGCAGAGGATCGTGGTTTTAGCAGAATGTCAACCCTCCGCATCAACTTCCGCCGCCTGCAATGGATCAGCTTACCACCTGCGATAGAGATAGGAATGTCTCTATCAATTGTGTCCGTAAGTTTGAAGGAAATTTCCTCCTCAACAGGGAAATAGGTTTGCTCGGTATCTAAGGAAACGGTGTGTGTGTGTGCCTCATTTTGTGTTTCGGTTTTCTGTGAGTACACATTTAGATAGCAATGTCTTTGTCAAAGCGCAAACGAAACATATCATCTAGACACAACGTTAATCTTTAAGGGCAGTAAATATTGGCGAAAATATGGGTAAAACTATAGGATTCCAATCGAGTTAGTTGTTTCTATCTGTATGCAAATGCGGGGCGTCCCATTCAGCTCGTGCACACTTCGACTTCGTATAATTCATTTGGAGGAAACCCTGCTAACAGGACAACACATCTGTGGGTTACCTGGACTTTCTAACAGTGACACGTCTGAAGTACAAAGCTCATATAGGCGATCGCGGCTAGCGTGAACAGAAGAACGATTTGGCTCACACATGCACTTATTCTTAAGACACCGGTTGCGCACCACGGCGTGCGGTTATCAACGACTGCGCTAAGTTGCTTAGTCCTCCCTAGGGTTGCGAAGCTTACCAAACCTCCCCTTACGTGATCATTTAACGATGGATGTCAATTGTAGTTAGCAAGTAGAGCAAAATAAGAACATGGTTCAATGATTGATTACGAAATTGATTCGCTCGATGTTCCAACGTTAAGTTTCATGAATAGGTAGGAGAGTAATTGGGTCAGCCGAAATGCGGCTTGTACTCGAGTCGGAATAAGACCGTCAGACTTTTCGTTGTTTTTTTATTGCTTTTCTCTCATAGTTTTAATAGCTAATGCGAATACAAGCAAGCGTTGTTCGCTGCTAACGTTTGTAAGTGGAACAAAGCTTCAGCGTTCGGTAATCGATCGGAGTCGATGCGCGGTTCTTCGAACGCGCATCGGAGTTGCCTTTGGGCCTTCGCCATAGATCGATTATATAGTAGATCTCCTGAGTGGCTCAGTGATCACATTGTAACTTCAGTCGAAGGCACATTGGAAGAGCTGGGAATCTTTGTTTCCGGAACGCGTTAGATGGTGGCTTGGATAGCTTGCACTTTCACCATGGGCAATATAACGTGCTTCGTACACCTTCAATATATGGAGGTGTAGTGAGCATTCATTGGCAGTGAGCTCCTCAATCATCATGTGATCCTCGTCATTGAGGAACGGCCGCCTCTATCTTGGCTATATTCTCTCACGTTCTCGCCAGAGGGCTGCTTCATACAGTGATGATGTAACAACGTGTAGGACGCTTGTCCTGCATTGAATATAAAACACGTGAAATGAACACATTGATGATGTGTGAATCTGTCCTGATAGACAGAGTACGAGGTGTCCTGTCACCAACGGGAACGATAATATAGCAACGATAATAACTATGCCGCTTACGAGCAGTGTAGTCAGGGGCATTATTCCTTGTTTAATGCGAGACCACTCGCGGCCATCACGCTGCTCGTCAAGGAAGGCTTCATCATCTAGAATACCGAAGTCATAAAGTGTCATAATGTGCCGCTCGACTAATAAGGTTGGCTGAATAAATAAATACGTAATATTAATACTAATCATAATACGTAATAATAATAATAATAATCATAATAATGGTATTTAAATATGATTCTGTCCGTTCACGCCAACGTCGTTGTTCCCCGTCTGTCTCGTTGGTAAAGTAACCGAATGGGTGGCGATAATGGACAGTGAGTACTTCTTCTCTTTAATGATTTTCGCACATGTGTCAGCAGCGCCAACAACATCGCCCCGAAGACAACAACGCTTCTCGCTGTCTCGAGATGCCCATTGTCGGCGGCTTCTCCTCCAAGCTCGTGGGCTTTTGCGCTTCATCCTCCCCCGAGCAGCTGCATCTCATTATGTGGAAGTGTCGTTTTGCTACGTTCCACCATCGGCGTCCCTCGACGTGGCGGCAGCGGCTCGTTTTCCCTCTATGTTTACCCTCTATGAGACCCCCCCCCGCAGGATGCTTGAGCAAAAGCAGCGGCAGCAGCAGCAGTATCAGCGTGCGTCACTACCAGCGCACTAATGAATCCAACGGCCAGCAATTACGTTGCTCCCCTGGCCCCGGATGCCTATCAACGCGAAGCTGTTCTCAGCTGCCGGCTGAGGACGGCTAAGTAACAACGCTGTTTAACATTAGATGTTGTTAGTGGGTGGCCTCACTGAACTCTGTTGGGGCCGGCTTGCCAGCAATGGAGGCCTCAGCTCTAGGGTGCGTGCCGCTAAGAGCCTCCTCTATCGTTCGAGGAGACGAAAAGGCGATGTGGGGGTTTGGTAACGTTCCTAGGAACAACGGCCAGCCCGTTTAGCCCCCGCAGTTTCACCAGCTAAGGCTAGCCCTGAGTGGCAGGTCAGCGAAGCGCTCGTTAAGAAGCGCCGCCACGACCGACACGAGGCCATCCGTTGTCGGTGGCTAGGTGTCATGTGGTTGGTACAGGAGAACGCGAAGGAAGGGGCCTTCTTCCTTCTGAAGAAATGCCGGATGCCTCGCCGTATTTTGTACGTTGGATAGAACGTTCAGGTAGAGCCGACGAAGGACACAGCTTTCACCGGTCGACCACGACGGGGGAAGCGAGGACAATGCTAGCAGATTATCGAGCACAGAAGGCATTCAGCTCCTCGGAGCAGACTTGGCACAACGCCGTTCCAGGGGCGGACAGATCGAACAAAAAAAAAAGAGCCGAACCTTCTCGGCTGTAGATCGAAACGAGCTTGCTGCACAGCTTGCGGAAGGCACGGATACAAAGAGACTTAAACTATAGTATAGCAGCAGCAGCATCAGCATGATGCCAGCTCAGGAGAACATTCCTCGAAGTCACTTAGCCCCTGCTAGGGGGGGGCTAAGGAGGAAATTTCGAAAGGGGGAGAGGGAGCAGATTGGCAGGGATGAACCGCAATGTCGAAGGCCCGTTTAACGAAACTGACTGGCGACATTGCAGACACATTTTTAGCTATAGTCGAAGCAGTCGTCGCGTCGCCTTGTCGCGTGGAACGGAGGTTAGAGCCAGCCAGGAGAGGGCGAGTTATCCAGGCGCTCGGGGCTATTTGCGAGGACGACAATGAACGCGGACAGAGGTCTTTCGACCACAGCTCGAATCGACACGGACTGCGGAAATCTCGGGTAGCTGGCGGCGTTCAATTTGAACACGTCGACAGAACAAAATTTATCTCGGACGCTGAGGTGTATTGGATCTCACTCGCCTGCTTAGCTATTGTAGTTGCACAGCGCAGCGTTCGTATCTGTGGCCTCGCATCGTTTCGAGGGTGATCCAAGCTGCGCGGACGCCGATCCACGACGATAAGGCAGACGAAATAACCTTCGATGGGAGATGCGCGCTCTGTCCCGGCCGACGCTGTTGGTGTCCCCCGATGTCTAATATCTATTGACCGCCCCCTCGAACGCACTAACGAGATAGCAGCCTGTCCGGAGGGGTCAGAGCGGTCACAACAACACTATGGTCCCCATACACGCGTATTCAATATCATGTTGAACACTTTCGTCACGCTTGGCGAGAAGTGCCATTCGACACAGATGTTTCGTTGTTAAAACTCCCCAATCGTGGGCTATGCTAGCCATTCGATGAGTGCCAATTGCCTGGCACGGCGACGATCGTATGAGGGACGGGAGGTCGGACCACCGCCGCAACAGCCGGCAAGGTATCGCCGACCTGATCCATGGCGGTTCGAGAAGTTAGGTTTGCGATTGGCCGGTAGATTAAAGCTAGTAAACAATTTGATCCTAGCCAATATGACTCGGAAGTACGCGGCGCTCCGTGGGCTCGGAAGTGTTCGTGTGTGCTGTCCGAGCCTAATCAGTACCCAGGGGATAGTGCAGGCGGGCTAGCCACCCATTGATGGGCCATAAGATCGACTCAGGGCCGAGTTTGTTCGACCGGAAGGTGCACCCCTTTTCGCCTCGGTTCCAGTAGAAGAGAATCGCCTTAGGATGATATTGCAAACACGACACATCGAGGTGTATTGTCTACATGATGGAGAAATGAATGAGAATGCCTCCTTGCGATTTGCGTCTGAACCGGTGGACGAATAGGCCCACGATAGACGGCCGACCGTGAGAATGCCGGAAGAACTTCCGAGGGGTCCATAGGTCGAACAACTGATAACACTGACTCTGGAAATCATGCCGTGTAAAAATAAGTGCCGTAGAAAAATGCCACTCATGTGAGAAGACTGTTCGAGTTTCCGGAGGATCTCAAGATTAATTAAGCACGGGTCAAGTTTGTTCGTGGGTTTTGTCTTACCCGCCTCTCGTCAGTACGGGAATACGTAATTTCAATTGAAAATTGGGTTTGAATTTACGTTCATGTTCGACCATTCGCTTTGGAGCTTGTCTATTACGCGTACTCTCAGCGGATACAACCGAAGTGACAGGATTGTCCCGTGAGAGACGGTGCCCTATAAACACACGCTGTAGCTTGAGCGTAAGAGACGGATAGATCATGTGACATTGTTTCGTCCTATTTAAACGGTAAATATATATTTGCTAGGTCGAAGCTTAGGGCCGCCTGTTCGGCGATGATCCCGTTGAAAGGGAACTACAGAGACACCAGAGGGCGGCGCTAGGCTTATACTCGTTCGTTCCGGGTGATATCCGGTCCCCTACTTTTGGGTTGCCTGGTGCTGTGCGGTGAGGCAAGCTAACGACATCGGCAATTCGGCATCAACGAGGAGAGAGGCTCTATACGATCTCAATAATATCAACGCCATCATCGTCATAATAATAATAATGAGGATGATACTGCTAAAGCCGACTCCGTAGTTCGCGAGAGTTGGCCAAATGCGATCCAATATGTCTGGTGTCTTCGTCATTGTTGTGATAGAAGCTATAATTCAACGATATTCGCCACCTTCGTTAATGTAGTCCAAGGTAGAACACTAGTAATAATCTTGCACAAGAAACCAAGACGGTCTTCAACATGAAGGTCATGCAAACAATTTTGAATCGCGGTGTCTTCTAGTTCTTCGTGTACCAGGCGTCACACGTTCAAGCTGTAAACGATCGAGAGTGATATCGAAGTGAGGCCGAAGATCTCGGCCGAAATAGTTCTTTTTATGCAGTTTCATTCATCTGAAGTTTGTCACTATGCCACACGTATAGTGCGTCAAGTTCATTTTAGCTCATTGGATCTGAGCTATCCAGTAAAAGCGGACCGTACATTTTGAGAGCAGCTATAGTAGGCGTTAATTTCACGAATGATTGCTTCCAATAAGCCAAAAGAGAAGTAACGCGCTCAAAGTCAATCGAAAAGATGCGTAAATTCTATGCAAGTAGAGATTATAATGCCTTCTTCAACATCAATGAATACCGTCGCGCATTTGATGGGGTGTGAACGCAGAACAAACGTGTACCTCTCTGCTGGATGACCATCTATTAGGGTCACCCATAGGACCAGTCATTTAGTATAGCCAGCATTGATTCAATGGATGATCCGCTCGCACTTGAACATGTCAGTATAGCTTGGATCACAAGATGCTCCTGGGGACCACCATCGATCCGTGGTATCCATAGCTGGGAGTGAGACGGGTCCTATAACGAAACAATACCAGGTGTACATCGTAAATCGATGAGAATAGGTTCCGAGCGTCAAGCACCTCGTAGTATTTCCTCTCGCTGTTGGCGAAGCTTCGCCATACTGTCGCTAAGGGCCAACTCGCATAGAAGGCAACGCTGCTCATAGGCAAGGCCGGGGGAGACATCCGAATCTTCCTCCTTTCAATGAATTGTGCTTGCTCATATGTTACTGGAGACGATGTCGACCGCGTGCTCCCTCACGATGCCGGCGAAATCACCCTAAGGTATCTCGGCAAATGGCGCGGAGGGAGGGACATCGGGAGATGCGAGAGATGATGTGTTTCCTGGTGGGGGTATCACTTGCGGGACGCTTGTTGCGTTTTCGATAGCTCCGCGCACTGGGACTGGCACGTGCGCGTCAACCTCCTGTTCACCAAATCTCTCTTTGTCTCTCTCTATCTCTCGGTTCTAGGTGAGGCTGCTATGGTAGATGGTGTCATCACCATCAATCAAAAGGAGCCTCTGCTTATCGAGCGTACGGGGAGAAGGAAAATATAGCTTTCTTTAGTAGTGCAGTTGAAAGAAGTAACTGTACTCGTTTCGTACTAGGATGGTGCTAGGTAGGACCTCCTTCGATGATGAAGAATGAGAATGATTATTATTATTATCATAGTGAAATCATCGTATACAGTATAGTTACCCTATCTACAAGTGTCAGGCCATATTGTATAGTGTTGACATTGCACAGTGTACAACAGCTCGCCTATAGATACAGAGAAAGATACAGTGAGTTACAGTATTACGTGAGATAGAATAGTTTGAGAAAGCCCTGTATATCGTATTAGATAGATCGTTGTAGAACCATGCTGTCCCGTTCTCTTCCTCTCCGTCATTGATCCGCTTGTGCATTTGACCACATGCGCGTATGATACTGCAATACAGTGTCTAGCAAATAGCTCACACGAGCCAGCTGAGAGACATAGTTTCGAATCTGGAAAGGAATATATTGGAAATATGATACGGGTAGGAGCATCGGATTCTGTGTATGAGTTCCCTTTGGTGCCGCTAGTCTTTTTTTTGTCAGAAGTCAATAGAACCATAGGTCAGAACACAACGAAGACCGATGGCAACAGTGATTGGTAATGGTGCGATAAGTTTAGGATTGACTCAAGGCCTACATACATTGTTTTCAATTTTCATTGTAGGAACTGCACTTGTCGCTTCTCGTTTTATACGAGTGACTGTTTTTCGCCGGACACCGATCGGGTTTATTTTTTTTTTGTTGCTGTGAGTGACAGCCCGACCTCGGGTCCACCGCTAACACGAGTTTGATGGAGTCGATTTCAAATATTCGTGCTGGATTGACTTACGTATGTAATTGAGGTAATCCTAGCTATAATAGGAACGTGTCGACGTTCATGTGACGGGCCGTCCTCGACCCCTGCTCATTTGCTGAGTAATCCGAGCAGATTACTCCGACTAAGCAACGATATTTAATTACCATCGTTTCGCAGTTGCGTCCAGATAGAGAGACCCAGACAGAGAAAGGCAGTTTAGGCGCCAGACGATATTTGTTCCACTCGAACAACTTTCGTCGTTATATGAGGATAGCATGATAACAACTGGCTTTAAATTGCACTACGCGATGGGGCCTCCTCATCAGTGTCTCATTAGACCGATCCGACGACCGTTTTGTTCATAATCACGTGTTATTAACACTGAAATTAGCGTGTTATCTACCTCCATTGTACTTGTACGTTTGGTCGTAGATATGTGCACTTGATATTCGAAGGTTCCCTTGAAGCGATGTATAACATATTCACACGGTGCAGGACCCACTTCTCCCAGTGGATTCCCGCTAGAATTGTCCTGACCAACGGGACTCTTATGTATTAGATGGACCCTTACACATTTTGGTGTGAATAAAACCGATATTATTAATGGTAATAGCACAACTTATGCTATATATATATATATATATATGAGATAAGTTACACATCTCAATTATATAGGCACAATGGATATCGTCCATTGCTGTCCTCCTTCTGCCTCATGCTTTCCCGTTCGCTTGCCTATCTAAGGGGAGCGACATATCCCGTTGCTCTCATAGAAGCTCTTCTTCTCTGACACCACAATACGTATATCGTAAAATAAGAACGATGATCTGAGAATGGCACAAGCTTGGCTTCGAGAATTGGTTCTAAAGACAGAGCAGAATTGCTCCTCAGGGCTGGGGACAAACCGTTTCAAATGGCCACGGGAGCGGCAGTACCTTGTATTTTCCGGGGACAGCGATACACAGAGGACAATGGTTCTGGTCCACTCTGTCCCCTCTCTCTCTCTCTCTCTATATATATATATATGTATATATATATATATATATATATATATATATATATATACATTATATACATACACATATATGGCCGTTCCCTTGCTCGGCTTTGCCCCCCAATGCGCGCGGCCCCCCCACCAATTTTGCTTGCCGACCAACGTACTCCTGCTGGCCGCTTTCCAGTGCGCACATCGAAATTCCACAGCGCGCAGCAAAGTCGGCAGGGGTTCGACCACCCCGTGCCCCACGTGAGGCACAGTCACTATGACAGTGAAGCAGCCCGTGGCGATGGTGCCTGCTGCTGCTGCTGGTACTACATCCATGGCATACGGCAAGAACGGTCGGTCTGCGCCCTCCTGCGCCCAACCAAGAAGCTCTATTCCCTTCCCGACGGGCAAGTAGAAGAGTAGGGCAACGCACGGGTTTGATGGGCGGTGATAGATGGGGCCGGTGGGAGGGAAAGGCACCCACTGCAAAGAGGAAGAATATGAGGGATGTGATGTCCATGTACGAGGATGAGGAACGAAGCCGCCTGCGCCCCTCGCTGCTACCGTCCGTTGTCGTCTGCCCTCCGAGGCCCCGCCCATTCCGATGACGGAGTGGGCGGAAGCGAGAGGGTGACGCGTGGAACCGGACGGTGGGGTGTGGGTCCCCCCCCCGCCCCCCCGAGGGAAGAGAGTTCCTCTATCTGATATTTTCGTCAGAGGAACGGCGCGGGTTTGTGTGACGAGATAGTAACAGCAGCGAGCACGTTGCTAGCCAGGGTTGGGTTTTGCCTCTGACGACAAAAAGAACAAGAAGGCAAAGAAGGAGACGTCAAAGCGAACGATGACGGTGAACGTAACTCCTTGATGTTGTTCCTCGATTTGTTCTTCTGACGACGGAGACGGGACGAACTTGCATCGTTCTAATGCTGAGGCAAAAAGAATGAGTTAAAATGACATGGGAATGTATGCTGGATATAAGATAGAATTCATAATAATAGTAGTAATAATTATAATCAAAAAATACAGTGCTCGCCTCGTGGCTGTAGTTGACTCTCCGGTTAATGTAACAAACAATGATAATTGACAGCTGGAATTACTTTTTCCTTTATTTGTGATTTACTCATTGATTTGTCTACGATTCTTTCAGATTATTATAACAACGAACTGCAAAGCATAGCCCTCTCGCATGGTGATACTAATCGGTGAATCACGATACAATACTAAATGTAACCAATAACTGATAGTAGCTGATGCGTTACAGTGTCAATAATGCATAATAATTATATTAAACATGAAGTAAATGTACTTCACGAGCATTTCTGCTGGCTTAACCAGATCTAGAATTGCTCGGCCAAAGAGAGTGCAAATAGATCACCGACCCTAGATATGTTGAAGGCAGCCTGAATCAACAGAAAATCTCAAACCAACACAATGCAGTTACATGTAACTCCGGCTCCGAGAGTTATGCGTTGTTACGTTTATGTTTCTACACAGTCCTCGCGTCTCCTCGTGATCTAACCTTACCTAACGAACTCTTCTTGGCTAAACCTCAAATTTCAGCGCTACGCAACTTGCGAGAGGGTCTCAAGCGAACCCTTTTTAAAGCGATGTTCGCAAACCACAAATCGGTTCCCTTCTATCCAAGACTGACGTCTAACCCCTTGATCCGTGACTTTCAGCCGTTCAGCCTTCTTCGCAGAAGTTCAGTTGAGCAAAACCACGTAACTCTTTCGGGTTCCCATACGCCGCATGCACTTTGCCTGAAAAGGGTTACGCTTAAGATCTCGATTCGAGGTTGCGCGCGGATACATCAGTCCAGATTGTCTGAACCAGCCAATGAGTGGAGCACCCAGTTCACATGAGCCATCCCTGTTTTATTGATTCATTGCTTCATCGTTGCTCTTGCCGGCGGCATCACTTTCGAATTCATTTATTTGCCCGCTGCCGCAACACCGCTCCTCGGTAGTTTAACAGCTATTTTTTGACGATTAAACTCCTCCCATTGGACGAAAATAGCAACAGCCTCAATTACCTCTAATTGGGCTCTTTGCGGAAGGCTGAACCAGCGTCATCGCACGCCGGCTATGATCCGCGAGGCTGGCAACATCCTATAATGGATTTCGTATATATATCATATGTAATGGTGTACATGGTTTTTACAATTATATTTTGTCAAATTCTCCTGACCTTGTTATATATACACCTTTTATCGTAATTTTTTGCCAGAACTTAGGCATTGTGAAATTGCAGTTCCGAAAATAAACCTCAAAATTAAATGAAACATATATATATATATATATAAAGCTCAAAAATACGTACACGTGTGTAATCTACACCGTACGTCAAGCATGAATCGTCTGACGGCGACCCATCTTCCCGTCATAATTAAACCCCTCCCACATATATACTCAGTGGGCGGAAAGCCAAACGCCGAATCGATTGATTGCTTCCACCCGGGTCCATCCTTGGTACAAGCGCCTGCAAGGTTGTTGCAGAACTTGTCCTTTTGTTTGCATCACTCGTCATTTCGGCGAACTGCTCAATGTGATGAGCCAACCAGCATACCCCCTTCGATGGGCTTAATTGATACCGGTCTTTGTTTTGTTGTTGCTCTGTTGCACAAGGAAGGGTTGAAAGCAATACACGCCGCTGAACGAAGCACGTCCCAGGATCAATTCATCTTCGTCGATGTGGGTCGCCAGCCTCTGACACGAAGAATCATTTTGTTCCTCATAGCTAAGGGAATGGCGAAGATGTGTCTTCAGCTGAAAACAAAAGCAAGCTGGCTGTGTTAATTTTTTGACGCTCATATCTTGATCAGTTTGTTGCCTCATCAACAGCTCGTTAATAATCCGCAGATGTCGAATTCGATGTAGAACGGTGACGAGCAATGACCAGGCGTGTGAACTGGACCGAACAGTATATCAGTATAAAATTTTGATATTTGGTAGATAATATAGAAATAGATACAGGGAGTGCGAGACTGTATGATAGAACAGGCCGAAGTAATGCGCTAAACGTTCCGAACTATCCGGTCGGAGGTGAGGGGGTTTTGCGGGTTTACTGGGATTGTAAGTACCACACTAGCGCTGCACATGGATGGACCGCTCAGCGCAGATGTGCATCAAGCGTTAATCGTAATCTCCAACAAAAATAGATATATAATGTTGTGATATTTAGAAGGGGTCCTACACATGTTAACTGGGGACCTATTTATGCGGTGAAATGACGGAATTGTATTCCATCGACCCTTCGCTGGGCTGCACTGAATCGGTCGGATCAGTTTTGTAAAGAAACCCTTCAAATCCATTTGTGCAAAACTTCTTGCAGGAGAGCAAGAGGGTTAACTTTGTATCGAGTTTACGGTCAAAGCTATAATGGTAGTTTAGTTCAACCACCATTAGAGTTTTGACCGTGCACTCATCGCACCAATGGGGAACCACAACAGGTATTGTGGTTCTCCGGTAATACTCGCTTACAATTTACGAGGGATAACGCTCCCGAAGTGTTATAAATCAAAATAGAAGACCACGCCGGAAGAAGGGAAAATCACGAAAATCACGCGAAGCGCTGAGTTCAACGAACCGAACGATCTACAGAAGATGCGCCAACTGTTCGGTACCGAGTGTAATGAAATAAATTGGATGAAGGACAGTATTGAAAAGAATAGATGCTGGAGCCTTATGCTCAATGTTCCGAGACATCTGGTGGAGGGGGTGTATGCACCAAGCAGTCCCGTGATGATCCGAAAATAAGAGATTCTGCAATCTGCCCCTCTATAAATGTTCAAGTAGTTGTGCGAATTGTAAGGCACTCCATCGTATGAGGTAATGCCGAAAGCCGTTGTACCGCGGGCGTTAAATGTTGGCTGCGAGTCACCCGAAAAATGTAAGGCAGGGTAGCCCTTCTGGACAATATCGACAGCGACAGAGGGAAGCTCTGGACACATTTCACAATATAGATTAACCTGTATAGGTTAGCTATTATCTCCTCCTCTGGAAGTAATACTTTACTCATTCATGTCCTGATATTCTATGGCTATAGGACAAACGAAGCTACGTTTTGGTGCTTAAGCTTTGGCAGTAGTTGATACTAAAATATTTTGTTGACATACTTTAGCGTATATATAATGGTATCTAGAGGCTTTACGAGCGTTAAGAACTTATAAACACTTTCGATGATTTACCTTTCGAGATGTCAAGCGTATCAGGAAACTACGTATGTATAATATATAGATCATGCATGAAAAAGCCTCAAGGTTTTACAGCGGACGTTATGAGAAACGCTTCCCGAGAATTTCAGCTGTCGTGGTGTCGCAAACTTCCTCGGATCAAAACACCTCAATCATTAGATCCATAGCCTTCAGATAGAGATAGAATATGATTCAATCTCCATCCGAATTCAAGCGCATATCTCCCGCACTTCAGTCAGGCTAATTGTATTTCGGATCGTCTACAATTTGGCTATTATGCGGCATCGAAGAGGAAGAAGAAGCGACTTGGGGGGGCGGGGGGTGTATCGATATGTGGGGCAGCACACATGTAAATCGCCACATCCACTATCAACCTAAGGCCAGCACCCACATGTGAAGAGGTATAATTCATTCCAACGGACACAACACCGTCCAGTAGGAGTCAGGTCAGGCGGGGCCGAGGCCAGTGTTCGGCTAGGCCGTGACTCTTCGGCCGGACTCTTCGGGCCTTGGGCCTTGGGCCTTCGTTCCTCGAACGGCGGGAAGGTGATGGCCAACCTGGCGTGGGATCGACGAACGTCTCCCAGAGCTCGTTGTCTGGCCGTTAGCTAAATCGCCACCTCCGTTGCCGGAGTGGCAGCCAGCCGTTAACCGATCACTACGGAATCCTCAGCTCGCAGCAGCAACAGCAGCAGCAGCTTCGGCCACCTATGTAGAAACGCAAATAAATGGCTGATACATATGCTGCACATCAACAAGCGCCATCGCAGTGATCATGCGTGTACCGATGCTTGAACCAGGGACTACCAGTGGGCCACCCACGACAGCAGCATCGGCGGTAGCAGCAGCAGCAGCAGCCACCGCATCATCGAAACAACTGCCCTCAAAGACGAGAGCACAAGACTAATTCGGGAGCACTTCGACAGGACACGGTAGGTTCGCGTCGTGGAGGAGGTCCCATTCAACGTCTCCCAAGCGAGATCACTCTCTCTCGATACGAATCTGGTTGCTAGCCGCTTGCCCAAACCCTGCGAATCCACCGCAGCACTCGTCACACTAAGGCTGCTGCCCACTGCTGAGAGAAGTCAGACTGCCTTCGGCGAACTTGTAAACGTCCCCGCTGTGCACCTACGAAATATCGAAACTTTGCCTGATGGTGCGGTGGGTGGTGGTGCGCTAGCCGGGGCTGAAGCAACCATGCGAATTTATTTTAAAACTACTAATTTAAAAAAGAATATAGTGGTCGGAGAATTGCACATTAGGGAAGGAAATCATCGCGACCCCATCCAAGTATAAGTGGTGCAGAATGGCTACAGATATTGGAGTGGCCATACTCTCGTGGGCCAGTTTTGCTTCCGGTAGTCTCTCCTGAGAAAAGTCGAAAATATACAATATTTTGAGCTCGTACATCGGTATAGTATTATGTCATGTTGTATCACATGTCGTCCTGTTTTTGTGTCTGTGAAAAATATATGATAACAGTTACAAGCTGACGACTCATCTAGTAATTCGTGATCATACGCGATTGACTGATTGATTGATTGATAGAGACGACAACAAGCCCGATTCAACCGTTAGTACGAAGGCACATTTGCTTGTATGCGATCAAGTGCTTGCTCCTTTATAGGCATTGGATCGATCCGGCTCTGGAGATCCTCTGCATCCTCAACGAAGTGGCCAACCAGCTCACAGAGTCAGAGTAATTTGGAAGCAATTGGTTGAAGCCAGTGTTATGGGTGGTGGATTGCTGCCGTAGCAGCGATCTCAGCATCAGCGGTCGGATTCCACTTGTCGAGAGTTAGGGATAACATAACCCCCTCGAACGCCTACCGGCAAAGACCTCCCGCCGCCTGTTCCCACGCACACGAAAGAATCGGCTGGCCAACTGCATCAGTAACATCAGCAACAATTGCGCGATCGAACCTGGCTTCTCACTGCGGCGGCGGCTGCTGCTGCTGGTGCCGATGCCGTGAATTTTCGTACCCTGCAGCACTGCTGGGCTCGAGAACGCAAAATCACGTCTTCCATTATACTGCAGAATGAGAGCGACGACGATCACGACTGACCTGAAAGTCGAGGGTGAGTAAGACACAACACATCCAGAAGTGGCTCCGAGCACCTTGCCTGCCGCAAGGGTTGTTAAAGGCGGGCCCGGACATAGTGGAAGTGGGTGAGCTGAGGAACGATACGCAGTTCACACAGAATTGTCTGACAATGGAGGACCATCGACAGGCCGTAGCCAAGAGAACAATGACAACATCAGCATGAGTTTCAATAGGCCACTTATCGTGCGTGGCATCCGAGCTATGCCAGACGTCTGCACATTGAGGAGCACCCACACTCTCGCTCTCGGCAAGAGAAACCATTCGAACTCGTAGGCGTCCTAATAGTAGTTACACCTCACCCAAATGCAAACGAACGCATCTACGCGGCTACCGTTAAGGCGTTTATGACTGACGCAGTCTCACGCTGACATAGGTCGACGCCGATGACGCCGGCCTGGGTAAACATATCGGACTTATTTCGAAGAAAATGAGCTGTTTGTAGAATAGCCAGGCTCGTAAGGAATGCGGTCATATTAATAGTTGAAAATCGATGTGGTAGGGTTGAAAGTGTAGCTGCGAACTATGCCGCGGGTTAGTCGTCACCTGGAAAATCTGGAAGAGTTTAATCCGCGAACGGTTTGGTCGGCATATCATTCATATACAGTTAACCCTTCGGGTGACGCTCCGCCGCCCACCGCCGGATTTTGAATCACTTGGCTGTACCACGTTAGATCTATACTAGTGTATTATACATGCAACGTGCAACGTTTGGTTATGTTTACATGCATACATGCTTACATGCAACGTTTGGTTATGACGCTTTCGCAATCCGGCGTGTATCTATGCCCATGTTGAATGCTTGTATTAACCGTACTTGCAGATAAATGCTGCACAGAAGAAATCTCTGCACCTGAACGAGGCGAAGCAAGTCATGGACTAGCTAGTTGTACACATCGAATCGATCCTACGCAACATTCTGGTGGGAAGTCGAACCATCAGCGCGCTGCAATCTGCAATCGGCGGCCGTTGGCTCTGCTTAACAATAATGGTACATACAATAGTATTCTCGCAAGCAGATCTTGCTCGTATTTCTCGTCTGTGTGCCCACTTTATATTTGTGCATAGTTCACCATTTAGTGGGAGGAGGGATTCACCATCTAAGGGTTATTGGTAAGTCCAGTCGCCACCTCTATCCCTAGAGGGCACTTTTGGCCAATTTCATGGTTAGATTGCTCATTAAGCATCTGGTTTCAGTTGGAGAGAGAGAGAGATAGAGGAGAGAAATCAGGTTTCGCTAGTAACTAGGCCTGCTCATCTAGGCAATTCTTCCAGGTCGAAAGCGTTTGGGGTGAGTAATGCCGAAACAGGTTATACTGGCGGACATGCAATCTTCAGCAACGTAACATGGATATTTGCAGGGCTGCTTATTTATCGTCCACAATCTCCCGCAGCAAGTGACGGTTTGCCCGTCTACTGCGGCCACGAAGAAGTGAACCATGTGTGAAGTCCTGGAACATGCTAACAACCTCAACCAGGCGATATGCCTGTTCAGGTCAAAGGGGTACAAGAAATATGAAAACGGAGCTTCTACCTCGATCGGCGTCAGACGGATGCGTTCAGCGGCGAGTCGCTCGGATCGCTGATGGCGGTCACGCGGTTAGATATTGACATGGTCGGCATTATTATCACATGCGGGCCGCCTCAGCGCGCTATCGTTCATGTTGTTTATTAGCAGAAAACACTCCACTTAACCAGCAGCGCGGCGTATGGTAGCGTTTGACTCACATATATATATATATATATATATTTAGTTTTTTATTCTAAACAGTCCTGCTTGACTTAATGTGAGCGTCCCTTCTTAACTTAGCTGTATTCGGGTTTTTCCCAGCGTTGATCGGCTTCATAGAAGGCACGATCGCTAAATAGAGCACGTGAAGTTCATGCTGAACGCTAGCAGCTTGAAAACGCGCTTAAAAAAGCAACATGCATTTTACACAGTATGTTTCATTATCTCTTGTCTGCGTATAGATGCCCCTGATTAAATATATTACATTTTTCCATTATAATATTAATACATTTTCCGGGCTGACGCACAGCCAACATTTAACCTCCACGGTACCACTGCTTTCTTCATTTTTCCATTAAGATATATATATATATATATATATATATACATATACATATATAAATAGGGACTACTTTTGTAAAATGCATATTACAATCACGAAACGCTGTTAACATTGTGACTAATATTCGAGCATAATTTGGAGGGCGGCAGAAAGTGCAGAATCACACTCGCGCCATCAGATCCATAAGTCCAATAACTGTAGCGCGATGGAGCGGTTCCTCATCGAGATAGCATACATTACCCGGTAGCTATTTCGTCGAAGAAATGGCCGCCTCGGACTTGGGCACCACCAACAGCCGCACACTAAATTGCGGTTTCAGGAACGGCTGACAGAGCAGCAAGCGGCACCAGAAGAGGCCAAGGCGCAAATGAAAGACGATGGGGTTCAGCTAACGCGAGTTAACCAGTTAACGAAACGATCGGCCACCCTTTGCTCGGGTTGTTTCATGATCGTCTGTCCGGCTCTATAAGAATAGATATCGAAGTAGGCTGCCGGCATAAGCGGAGACAAGACAGGCCAATCGATGGACGTGTGACCCAACGCGTGCGATTACAGCCGAGAACATCTTCATCGTCGTCTGAGCTGGGGAGCAATTAAGCGGCGGTAAATTCGATATGTGCACATGTGTTCGAAGGTACACGAAATTGGTATCAGTAGAACGTGCCGGTTGCTGCTCGTTGAACGTCATTAGGTTGTGTTTGCTTGTGACTCGCATGTAATAGGTGTCAGTCGAAATTCGGCGACGAGGTGAGAACGTCGGTCAGTTGGGTCATCACGATGCGATCTTTGTGGCTGACGATAGCTCGTTGTCTTGGATCAGTGCTGACGTAAATTCATCACGGAAAGATAGGAAGCACGTCGTCCAAAATGGTGCGAAAAGTGACGCAAAAAATTCGAGCAGGGTCGTATCGACCTGTCTAACAGATACACACCTTGGATCGTGGACATACACGTCAAACGGAGAAGTGTGATACATAGTGTCTATTTGATGTGTGGGTGTGCGAATGCCGTTGTTTGCCGACCTGATCTAAAATACAAGACGAGGATGATAAATAGCATAGCAGAGTCCTTTGTAGTCCTCGGTGGTGTTAACTGTTGGCTGTGAGTCGGGTGGGAAAATGTATTTATTTCGAGTTCCTGTGTACGACAAATTGCTATGACAGCTAATAGACTAGGCTCGGAGGGGGCGGTGATACATGATGCTTTAACACAGGCATTTTAAATCAATGGAATCAATGGGCCCGTACGCTTAGCCATCTGCTCGTGCAGATGAACAATATTAGCCGGCAATAACCTCACAAATTGTAGCCTTTAAGGGGGCACAGGATTACCTTTTTACAGATATAATGCACCTAACAGATTCGACAAGTTAAGGAGGAGTTTCAACGTTCTAAATGCAGATTATGACCGGCGGATTGACTAATCCGGCCGACGGAGGCCATCATCGAAATTTCATCGTCACGTCAGTAGAACAAAAAAGTCTGTACACTTATTTCGCTCCTAAAACGACCGGTGGCCCGGCACCGATTATAATTAGAAATAACGGCTAAACTGAAGGATGCAAGCTCCTCGCGTGTTGTGCCTGCAGCCATCTGCTGACTAAACGGCGTTCGCGCGTTCAGGTGAAGAGGTTGATCTTAAACTGAGTCTGCCGAGGGGCGTCCTTCCAAAAAGTGCAAAGACGGGCCAGAAGATGCGCTGCTTGTTAACATTATATGTACTATACGAAGATGTGAGCGAAACTCGAAATTCAAGGTACAGTGTCAGTTTACCGTGAATCCTCATAAGCTTAATGAAGACTGGGGTTATGGGCCCCTTGCGGAGTTGTCGTACCTGAGGATATAGAGGAAAACCTTTGGCTGAATAAAGACTGGTTCCGATGGTCAGCGTTGGGTAAGTATACGGCGAAGGAGTGGCGGACAAAGGTTTACATTCGGCTAACAGGTAGACCTGCAGGCGACGTAGAGACGGGGAAAAAATAGCTTAATGGTAGATATTGCTATATATATATATAAGCAATATCCACCATATCATATATATATATATATAAGCCATACTCTGCTTCAATTGCAATCCTACTCATTCGCTACTGTAGACTTCCGAATTGCTCAAGGGTTTTCTGAAGTTCTACTTACCTACAAGCACGAGAACAACAACGTTTCACAGACCTGTGATCCTTAATTGTTCACGATTGAAATTCCGCAAATTCAGTAGCAGTGGCGACTACGGATCCTGTATTTATGTTAAATCTAATCCCATCGCTATTTACATAAACAATTTTTTTAATATATATATATATTCAAGAATAAAGGAGCACCAGGCGAGATTTCTCGATTAATATAACTTTCGATATATACAGCCATTCTAACATATATATATATATATGTAGGTGCACCAGAATCTTGTACTATGTGCTTTATTGCAAGGAAAATTGGATGACGTTCTTTTATGATTCGAAATAACTCGTGAAGTATTTCTATAGGAAGCTGTTAGGGCCATCTTTGTGTCGTCACAGCGTGATAAAAATTGAGTATGCCACTCCCCACGGTCTCTGAGGGTTTTCACGGACAAAATCGTGTGGTAATGCACGAGCTCTCTTTGGTCTTCCCAGGCTAAAAGCGGGTCGAACACAGAAGCGCGACGTGCTTAAAATATATACAGCACAATGCAACAGTCACGTTCCAACAGACATCAACACGCTATTCGTACCCTTTTGGATGAAGACGTGGCTTTCGACGCTAGGTTCAATCTGTCTGATTATACATTTCGGTCAGAATTGTCACGAATAATAGTATCAGTTTATCTATGTGTATGCTTCAACTTCCTCTTAGAGCTTTTAACGCAACGCACGAATGGGTCCTGGCTATGGAAGGCCGATTTCGAAGCTTTCATAAGTGGTACTGTAAGCAAGCAGAAACAAGGAGATTAAAAAATATAAGACATAGTTAGTAAATGTAATTGGATTGCTTAAGTTCCCTCCCGATCAAGCAAACTGACTAATATCTGTGTTAGCTACGCCTGCACTTGAGAATTTGTCATTGACAGCAGCAACAGCACGCAGGGATTACCTCACACATACACACACGCACGCATGAGACAGGTACGGGAAGGCTACAAACATGACATAGGGATACAAATAGAATTAATCCCAGCCCCCCTCTCCCTCTCGATTTGGTTTCTTCAAGGATCGAAACCGCTGGTGAGATACATTCATCGTGTTCAAGATGATGTTCGCCCGCCGAACGCGCCAACCAATACGGCGTACTCATCAGTCCAAAATGGTTAGTCGGTGTGTATTGAGTTATAAAAGCCGACGATTGGCAGCGGCGATGGTTGCTTTCGAGGCTGTAAACCCGGCTGGCAGATCCCACGACCTGGGCAAAGCACGCCCGCCGTGGGGCTACCCATCGGCAGCATAAGCAACACGGTCTGCGCGCTCCGTTGATCAGACCCGCCATGGCTGGTCTCCACCACCACCACCTGAACTGCCACCAGTGCAGGGCGGGAGAGAGAGACACTCTGATCTCTCCTTATCCCGAGGTTCGCTTCGCTTCTGGTCGTTCGTCCGAGATCGTTCGCTCATCTAAGCACAGGTCATCATCATTCACTTCTTTATCGTTATCCCCTCGTCTCGTCCGCTGGCGTCATCGAGAAGAAGTCGCTTAGCCCTGAAGTGGCCATTCACTTGTAACAACTACAATTGTTGATTTACAGCTTGCCCCAATTGGACGACCGGGCTACTGGTTGGTGGCCGACTACTGTTACTCGGGGGAGTGGACGGGGTTGGGCAGATCTCGGTTGATTGCTGGGGTGTTGTGTATAAACGCCGTTGGGCATGATTGTAGTGTGCTACTTCTTCGGTCCGACCTATCTCAGGTGGATTGCGAGACTCGATCTTATTATTCTCGATTAAAACCGCATTATAAGCATGAAATTGCCTCCTTAGCAGGTCGTCACTCGGAAGCAAGAAGGAAGAATAGGCCAGCGCATACGGACACGGTCGTCGTGGAAGGCCAATGAGAGAGCGTAATATATACATATATAATATATATATACACACAGACTGAACGAATCAATCAGCGCTAGGTAACCGATAGCCACCGCTAGTGGATTTGTTTTATTGGCTGTTTTTTTTATTGTTGTACATTAATTGGTCATTCTGGCTAAGCCTCCCTATCGCTATTGTTCTATTGAATGACGTTCGAGCAAAATTCGTCAGTATTCGACAGGATTGTCGACAAAAGCCTCGCACAAACGCCGAACAACGGCTTGAGGTACGTAGCAAATTAGAGGAAATCGAACAGCCTGAGAGGCCGTAGAATATAGGCGAGCATTGATAATCGCGTGGCATTGGTTTAGCAGTAATACACAGAGGGTTAAATACGTATACACATATATATATATATACATATATGGAAGACCGCACGGAATACGCAGCTCGTGTCCCATGCGTTGTTAATGGTCGAACAGGTGCGCGCCAGGAGAGAGTAAACTCAGCCACAAGCGTCATATACCCGTATACGTTCAGAAGTTACGACGTTTTATCGGCGTTCAGGCCTCTGCTGCTGCAGAAGTTATAGCAGCCAGCACAGCCGGGGGGGGTTGGCGACTAATCCGACTTTAGCGGCAGCCGCTATACGACACAGAGGAAAGACAGTTACAGTAAACGAATCAAGTACTTACGCTCCTATTATGAGACGAGCCGTAGTAACGGCGTTAGTGTAATGCTAATGATTCAAACACCAAAATGACGATTAGGGACATTGGCATAGAGGAGCGCCTTTCAGTGCGCTTGCCGCCGACTCCCTGTTGAGCATCTGAGGGGTGACGAATGTGGAGGCAACGAACGCTCAGAGGCGGACCACAGGTAGATCACCACCGAGTATAAATATGCTCTCACTGTGCGAATACATCGTATGATGGCATATCGACTGTTATACGTGAAAACGATACCGGGAAGAAAGGCGTACAGAAGGTGAAATGCAAAGGTGTCATCATCGTGGAAAACTCAGTACATAATACATACAATCGATGAGCAATTTGCCTCATCAGCAAAACGAACGTGATACATAGATATTCCTCGAAGCAATTGTCACGACAATGTTACCCCATCCAGTGGCGATCCCGAGCACAGGACAAGTATGAGATGATGCAGTAGCTCTTGTCAGACGCTGTCTCGTCTCGCTATCGACAGAAATTGCATCATTGCAAGACACCCCTCTGGTCGGACACTTCTATCGAGGGCGTTCCTACTTGTCGCGGTAATAATAATCATAATAATAGTAAATGCATATGTCCCACATCCGTGCGAGTAGTTACTCGCCGTGTTTGCACACTTGATCTGACTCGAGACCTCGCTTACGACGCTTATCGAGGTTGAACGGCTCAAAGCAGACGCTCAACGTACACGTCTCTAGATATTCAATTAGTGCGCATTGACTTGAATACGACAGCAATGCAAGTAACTTAGTTGTATGGTGTCGATGTAACCATGTGACAATCCTCGGTAAAAATTCGTTTTCTAACTTATGGTGCTTTCGAATAGGCTATTTATTATAGTTTCGTTCTATTAAATAAAGCCTGTTAAATATTGGGAAACGGTTGGAAAAGGTCGAACCCTAGCTAGAGAAGGAGGCACAATTGATGTTGAAGAGAGTAAATTGCTGTGTATGATTCATGGGGATTTCGGTTTAACACTGGGTAAAGCTGTCCGAATTCGATTCTAGAAAGGTTAAGTTCCTATAAAGAGACGGCGGTTCTAAAAAAATAACCCAGTTACTCTATTAATTAGCGTGATACACATTCATCGACATAGCCGCCTTTGCCTGTCGCAGAGCCACCGTTGATCAAATCTTTAACTTACTGGGTTCTATGTGTCCATGGAACCCACGAGAGTGTGCGTGACAACCCTATGTCATATGGCGCCACACGTGTAGCGATCTAGCAGTGTGATACTACTCTTTTTCCGCAAGACGTATCGAGGACCATTCGCTTTAGGGAAACAGAAAAAACGGAGCGATCATGCTTAATCCCCGATATATATATATATATATATATATATGCTGTGACAACAAGATATTTTTCCTAAATATTACCCTTATCAAAAATACAAGATAATTTAACGACCACGCAATGTTATACCATGCCTAGGAGTAACTGTATCGAGCCCGTATCGATCTTGCGGCGGTAGAGAAACTATGCTACTACGAACTCACATCGACGATTTCACAAGGAACTGACATTGACGATTTCACAAGAATGGATCAGTTGGATAGGTCGAACTCGGCAACACGGTCGAGTACCGGCCTCAACAGAAACCACTACATTGAAGCGCTCAAACAAGAGATGCCAAAGCTAATAATCTGATTTCGACCTCATTTTTGAAGCGAAACCTTTTTATTCCTCACGCAGAGACTGGCGCCATTTCAAGTTGGTCACTGGCCTTTGTTACTGGTAGTAGTAGCAGTAGTAGATATAATAGCGGATCGAAGCTAACGTTCGCCTTATCCGTGAGATTTTGCCATCGGTCATATTCAATAATTGTGTTCCTCTTCGCCGACAGCTGTACCAAGCGAAGACAATAGTACGCGCGGAGACGATTGTTTCCGCCCTTATTTCCCTAGGCGTTGGTTCTGCGTATTTTTTTATGTAAGCATTTGTACACCTGCTATGCGTGCAACTACTGCATTATACTCTTGAAATACTTATGAGACCTTTTATCATACGTTACGCGGTGACCGAATAATCCCTGCTGACTGCTCACCGTTTGTTACCGGAGCCAGCAATCATCTAGCCATGATACACATACATACATTCGGTAGAGATCAGTGTGCTGTATGAACTTCGATTGTTAGGAACTTCATTGCGGAGGGCATTCACACATATACACTGCCTATATATATATATATATATATTTCTCTCTCTCTGTGTCTAACATCGAGATGTATTTCAACGATTCTCGTAGTCGCCTGTCCCGTGGATTCTCACATTCAAACTCCTATATCATGAGGATACCAGGCATCAATCTCCCTATGGAAATCAGTGCTGCCCTTGCGCGTCATATTATTCCCAGATATTGTTACCTCAGTGAAAGCTGAGCCGTCGCCGAGATGAATGAGGCTGGGATACCTCTTGGCCGCTTTCGAACTCATTTGTTTGTAGCAATCAATCGGCAGGGCAGTAGTAGAGTGTCTTTAGGTTTAATCCCTATTTCGCTCGAAGCCGATAATTTGGCGATTCTCGCCCACTTGTGAAGTTCGTCCATGATGACCTGTGCGTTAGCAAGACCATTGGGTCTCGCTATCTCCCTGAAGACCTGTCTTCTTGGACATCAGCGACCCGTAGCTGGCCATTGTAGATGAGGCAGCGGTTCCCTTGGCTGCTTTGATTGAGGCTACCGGCGTTTTTCACGCGACCGGCTGACTTATCCACAACTCGAACGCATTGTAGACGAGTCCGCCGAGGCGACCTCAGTTTTTCGGAGCGCACTCTTCACATGAATGGCTTTGCTGTCGTGCTTCTGGAAGAGAACAAGTTCACAGACAGAGTAATTCCACGGATGACTCGGATTAGTTACCGCCATCTGAGTAACTAACTATTGCTTTGATCGGACCAGCTAGCTAGCGTGGGGCTGATCGATCATCGGCGCCGCCGTGCAATTCAGGGGACTGTTGAGCAGTTTGAGGTAGTCAGTCTTTGACATATTATAGATTACAAGGAAGCTTCGACAATGCAAATGAGGAATGTCTCTAATGAAGAGTGAATATTTACATCTATCCAGCGGTTGGTGTGACGGGAGATGGCACGCAACGTACAATTTGAATATGGCGCTCGTTGTGATTTGTATCTATTTGTGAAAGCGACCGAAGCGTTTGTTTATTGCTAGCTGCGTAACAGGCAAGCGAACTTCATAAATTGTACAATACTTTTTTCACTAACTTTCGACTAATGTATCAACGTATACCATTTAGTCAATAAGCGATATGCTCGACGCGCGAGAAACACAATGCGCTTCGTGAGACACGCATACGAATACGCGCGACATTGTGTGACGATATCTCGTCCGAATACCTGAATTTCTCGTCTGAACATGTTTCCGTTCATGTTTGAACATGTTTCCTGAACAGTTACGTACAGCATCCGAGAGCCACGTTCGTGCAGTGACCATCGGTCTACTGCATCGTTAAGCTAAAGCCGAATTCGCTCTTACTTAACAACAATAGAGTCATGATCGTTTAATTAAAGATCATGGCTATTCTATCAAGGAGCCTGTTTCACGAAAGGCTATTCATAATGCGTTTTACAACAGTACCAGTACAATTAAACGCATTGATTAATTATTATAGTACTTGATTAGTTAATTTGATCTTGATTTAATTTTAATTACTTAAAAGTCTTGATTCGCGTTTACTTAGAATTTATTTATTTTCATTTCATTTCATTTCATTAGTGGTTTATTTTCGGAACTGCAGTTTCACAATGCTTAAGTTCTCGCAAAAAAAAAAATTTGAATAAAAGGTGTATATACAACAAGGTCAGAATAATCTGACTTATAAAACGGTCAGGACAATCTGACTTACAACGTGGTCAGGATAGTCTGAGACATATCGTAACCAGGATCTGAAATATACAATTGTAATTATATTCACATTTTAAACCCTCCCCGCAAGGAACTTTTTTGCCTCACTTGCAAACTTTTTAGCTGAAGTGAGGGAACGAAGCTCACGAGGGAGCGAGCCCCAGACGACCGGTAGACGGTAAGCCAGAGCTTGGCGGCTGGACTCTTTGACAGTAAATGGCACCTCAAAGGTGGTTGGGCGACGGGTCGAACGCTTCCTCACCATCGTGATAGGGAAGGAAATGTCGGCTGGTATCTTACCACTGCATGTTTTGAATGCAAGGAGAGCAGTCTGAAAGGTGCATATGTCCTTGAGGCAAAGCAGGTCAAACTGTTGAAACACATCGGCAACAGAGTCCCTACGACGGCGGCCGAACACAGCTCTCAGAGCATCATTCTGAATGACCCCGGCGAAGCGTGTCTCTGAAGCCGCCACCCCAGATTGTGATACCGTAGCATAGCAATGGAATAAGGAGCATTTTGTAGATTAGAAGTAGCCCAGCGACGGGCACCCCAACTTCCCTAAGACGGCGAAGTGATGCGATAACAGCATAACATTTTGGGGCAAGTCCAGTCAAGTGGTCGTGCCACCTCAGACTGTCCTGGATCGTCAGGCCTAAACACTTGACGTTGCGTGACGTGGGGACCGATAAGCCACGCAGTTGCACAGACTGGATCTGGATTGACCTCTGCGGTGCTCGAAAGAGAGTGATACCAGTTTTACTTGCATTTATAGCAAGCCCAAACCTCTCAAAAAGGCGCATGACCTCTTCAACTTTTAACATCGATAGTTCAATATCCGCCTGGATCGTCGAGGGGGTTATCCGGAATAGGAGCGATGTATCATCAGCATAGGCTATAGTCCTACAGAAGTTGCCAGATGAAATCTTCATTAAGATAAAATTGATTAGGATGATAAACATGTACGGCCCTAGAATTGAGCCTTGGGGTGTCCCTATGTCAACTACCCTCCAGGTAGACTCCACTTTGCCGACTTTCACCCTCTGTCTTCTCTCCAAGAGGTACGACCGGAACCAAGCGACAACATCCTAAATGTTCCAACATCTGAAGAAAAAACGAGTGGTGTACGCAATTGAAAGCGGCAGAGACGTCAAGGAAGACACCCAGACATAATTGATTGTTCTCGATGGCGTCCGTGATCTCCTGCCAAAGATGAGCCAGGGCTAGTTCTGTGGAGCGTGACCTGCGGAAGCCGAACTGGCATGCCGAGAAAAAGCTTATGGAAGCGAGGTGATCCGCCAGCCTAGACAAGACTATCTTTTCCAGAACTTTGGACAGATAGTCGACAAGCGAAATCGGCCGATAATTTGAAGGCAGCCTGCGATCGCCCTTATTTGATGACATTGATGACGTGAGCCAGTGGCAATGCTAGGGTTGACGCAGCCAACCTAATCAGCTTATTTGGCACACCCACTGCCCCGACACTCCAGGATGCTTTCGTTGAAGTCAACGCCCTCTGAACCTCTGGAACGTCAACCCCGGGAAGTTCAAATTTGGGTTCTAAAGCTTGCAAAATCGATTGCAGTTCGGGCCGAATGTCCTCGTCCAGGTGGAGAGCGGAGACCGTTCTCGAGCCGACAGTCGCAAAGTGATGATTTAACTCATCAGCAATGGCTTGTGGAGAGGAAAGCGGGCCTGCACTGCTCTCGAGAGAATCCGGGAGTTCCACCCTACCACAGCCTCTGCCACAAGAGCTATTGATGAAGTTCCATAGCTGCCCGCTCTTGCCCCGTAGATGAAGAAACTGGTTCTCATAAAACGAGGTCCTCGCGAGCCTGAGTTCTCGCATATATCTGAGTCGACTACGGCAGTAGGTCGTCCTAGACTCTTGGGAAGGTGTTTTCAGATGCCAGCGGTACAGTTTGTTGACATTCTGCCTGAGGCGGCGAAGCGAAGCCGAGAAACGAAACTTCTTTTGTTTTCGAGGCGCGTCAGACACAAAAGTTGTGAAGGACTCCTCATACACCTTATGGAGTATGCTGCTGAAAGCTTCAAAACTGGCATCAGCATCGTTTGCATCGACAACCTTGAGCCATGATAAGCGCGACATGCGATCCAAGAAGTTTGAGACTTCCTCGGGGCTGTGTTTCCTGACCAAATTTGGAGTGACGGATTCTCTTGGACAATGAGAGCGTCTACCTGCAAACGAGAGCAACACTGGATAATGGTCAGAAAAGAGAGGAGTGCACCAGACCACAGGTGAGATCACCAGAAACTCATCACAGTTGCCAACGGCAATATGATCGAGGCAAGTGCCAGAAGCGGGCCGCGTTACCTTATCGATGACATGGCGAAGGCCTCTAGAGGTAAAAAACAGCGAATAATTCTCACTGAGTGAACTAACCAGTAAGTTTACATTCGAGTCTCCCATAACTATGCACGGCAAGGATCCTCCTGCAGGAAGAATATCGTCTAACAAGTTAAGTAGAGTATCCCTGTGTGCGAAATGACTGGAATAGAAACCAATGAGGTAACCCTCAAATCCAGATTTCCTAATGTGCACCCGAATGACCTGAACGTTGCCGTTGCGTATGTCTCCGTTATGAAAAGTACAACACAACATATATATATATATATATATGAGCCAAGAGAGTTGAGAGTCCTGTTAAGATAGCGCCTTCTGACAGGATCTTCATTCCTAAAAAATATTAATAGTAGTATAAGAAAAAGTATCTCAGCAGGCTTAGAAACGAACTCGCACGAGTTGGCTTGGTTAGTCGCGTTGTCCACCAGTGGATTAAAATAAACTCCTAAATTGAAAAGGTGGATACTATAAGGCAAGCATGGAATAAGTATACAAATGAGATTCATATTTTCATTTTAGTTGACGAATGTGTGTGCGCAAACATCGGTAAAAATAGTTGCAAGTAGCTGGAATTGAAAGTTTGTTTGTCAGAGCGTCCACAGTTCACCGGGTTTACCTTTCCGTCAGCCGGTTACTAAGTAGAATCATTATTGACCCACAAACATTTGATAGTCTAAAGGTGCATACATCAAGAATATAATATTTTGACGATATATAGAAGTATGTTAAAGATTTGCAGGTGAAGATTAATGTTCAAGGAGATACAGACGAGTCTTGTCGCGAATAGTGTGCAAATGACAAATTTAGTCATATATGAATAGCGGTGATATTTTGTCAAGAACCTACTATTATAGATGTTTGTCTCACACTTGAGCATTGGAGTACTGTTTTCAGTGAGGCCATCCAACTCGTACCGTTAGGAGTAGCCAGCTGAGTACGGGCATACACGTGAACTCTATATAAATCTAACGACGACACAGGAGCTTAATTTCCGACTAAGCTACTTTACGAACTACCAAAATCGAATAACTTATGCGCAATCATTTCAATTTCTAACCAACATCGATTTTGGCGAATAGACGATCGAACATTATCCGAGCTGATTGCAAAACATAAAATCTCCTCCAAAAAAAAAACAAAACAAAAAACCTACTTAATTTTCGGGCAACATTGCTCAAAAACGATGATAGACCAAATCGAGATGTTGCTAATTGACAACAAAACCGCAGGCCTCATCTGGTCTCGCCGACAGCGATGATGAGCCTTCATTAGTGGCGCAGATCATGCAGTACCTGTATCACAGTAGTGATCTTCACAGGCTTTCTAGGGCTATGAATACGTCTCCTTCGATTTGCATTGGCCTCTGTGTCCCTCTCTCTCTGATCTGAAGACAATTCTTGCAGACGAGGGCTGCGAAGACCACCTATTGGTCTTGACTCTCTTCGATTTCGGTTGTGTCTTCTTCAAAGGTCGGCTGCCGCATCTCCACGAAGTACACTCAAAGCGCAGTGCCGCTATTGTTTTTGCGACTCCGCTTCCGATGCTGTTATCACTTGACTCTCCGTTGTTTCGCTGTGCTGTCTCTGGGTGTCCGTCCGTCTACCTACGTACCTATCCTAGATCCTGTCTACCTGTTTTGTTGCACTGCAGCACCTTAATGAGCGTCCTTGATGTGGCTGCGCCCTCGCTGACGCGCAGGTTTGTTCACTATTCAGTAGTTCGATGCGAGGCCTCGCCGTATAATGCAGGGTAGGCCAGTGATAACGAAGGCACACCTACTCAGAATAGCTAACGAGCCTTGATCAGCGTCGGGTGCCTATTAGTACAATGGAAAAAAAAGTGTCTAGATCTCAAGGGAGGCGTTCCCTAGCCGCTTGCTCCAGTAGGCGGCGACGGCTGCGGTGCATGATGCTGTAGCGGTAACCCTTTACCACCTCGAACGTGAAACGATCAGGACTAGCAGGCGGGTTTCGAAAGCGAAGAGGCCGAATCAAAGTTGAAACAAACGGCGGCATCGCTGAACACTGATACCGTTCCTATCGCAGACAATGTTCCCGCTTAATACGATGGGCGGATGGAGGGGCGGCCTTGTGGTGCGTTCGTTACAAAAGCAACACCAGCAAGAAATTCGAACAATAGGTACCCGAGCGCCGTAGGCTCCAGTAAAGGACACAACAATGAAAAGCACTTGAAATTCAATTTCGGTGCTGCGCACCTCCATATAACAACAACGTCCCGTAATAGGCGCCGATCATCTGATGAATACTGAGTGGGTGGCCTATTTCTGTGATAGTGCCAAACAGAAAAAAAAAACTCACCCATAAGAGCACCAAAGGCAAATGCGCCTTCTGGACAGATAAATAATATAGGCCCATTGCTATATTCGATTGTGTTAAGATCAGGTTCGAAGACGGTATTAGATGGGAACTACAACGCGTCACTTTTGCTACCTGTTAGTTGGTAAAGCGATTTCCAAAATAGACAAAGCCGCGTTGTTTTATTTTTTTTAAAATAGACAAATAGACTGACCAGAAGATACGTGACTATATATGATACTATGTCAACAGTGTCAGCCGAGAAACATCATGGTCGAAGCGCATGACAGGAGGTTGCTCCGACGGCCGCAAAAGCTGGATTATACCCGAAAAAGGCTTGCATACTTTGTATCTGGTGGGGATTGGAATTGAATCATCCATTATGATCTACCGCTATGAGCTGCTGCTTCAAGAGAAAACTGCAACCTGCCTCTAAAACACTGACTGTGCCCGCAGTTCGGTGGTTCCCAAGGCCTGTCTTGGCAGATAAGAGCATCCAGGTCAGTGTCATGAACAAGACCCCAATTTCAGTTGGCTGCAATCACGTTGAATCATCTATGGGAGTTAGAACTGCTCGGTCTCATCAATGCGGATTTTTTTCTTGCGTCGTACCGACACGATCTCCCATCACGTTGATCTTGCTTGTCATAAGTCATTTCGTATTGAATCACGCCTTCATAGGGAGCTCCAGTCATTATATCCAACTTTCCAACTCGCCTTCTAATTTTCTAGTTATTTTCCGACGGTTCGTGCCCTTACAGTGAGGGGTAATCCTTCTATACAAAAGGCCTATTCTGCTGAGAGTTTCCCTTCACATGGCCTTACGAAGGCCATGCCTATCTCTATTCTTTCTCTCCTAACTTATTTTCGGCGTCTATCCTCATAGCCATCAACTAGTCCTAGTACAGTTCAACTAGACCGGGTGGTCCTGCTCTGCGGTTGGCCCGCCCCAGCCGAGGCGACAGCGACAGCCACACATCGGCTGTTATGTTATTATTATTACCACTCGCAGTTGTCGCGGTGGCTCTAGTGGCAGTCGAAGAAGGAATTGATTTCAAATATTGTGATAACACCAGCGGCGCTGGTGCGGCCCACGACAGGCGGGCAGACACCCCACGGAGTCAGCCAGGTCCAGTCCGATTGGACCTAAGTGCTCGTGAGCACCAACTAGCGCCAGAGATTTGTGAGGAGGATCCGGAGCACCCCAGAACATTCGGATCGAATACTCAGGCTCTCGGAGAGAGAGAGAGAGAGAGAGAGCGACAGATAGTACACCCATGACGGGTGATGCCATCAAGTATGTTTAAGAGCTATTGGATTTGACGATGACGATTAATATTAAGATACGCACACGAATAAATATGGCAGCCGGGGGGTGCCGATGAGTCCCCCGGGCGTTGCTGGAGAGAAGACTATTCTGTGGACGCCTGTCGTTAGCATTTAGCCAGGCGCTAACGCAGGAACTGGTCCCGAATGATCAGACAGAACGAAGACGAGAGAGAGAGACGACTAAGATCAGACTGAAAATTATCCCTGATCGGTTATTTTCGCGAATTTTGCCAACAGTTGTCGGGCCCAAGCAAGAAGTGCCTGCCCCGCCACACACACACGCACGCACGCAGGCACGAATTCGAGTATTAGATTCCTCAATGTCGAATTCTCAATTCCTCACCCAACCTCTCTCGTTTAAGAGAATTTGCTTCGCGAATACCAACACCTACTCGTAAATGCAATATATGCTACATTCTGATGTGCGACCAGCATCACCACGTAGACACACACAGCAAAATGAAACGATTGACAACCGTGAACCTCCGGAGGCCGGATGCCTACGCAGGGCAGTTCGCTCGGTCGCTCTGGCTCAATGATTGTTCATTGGCGATATGACCAGAGACAGAGAGAGAGAGAGAGATAACGGGTCATGATAATATGAATAAAAATGCATTTCACGCATTAACAGCGAGAGAATTTCCTAGCATTAGCCTATACGACGAGCTGTCACTTCACGACAGAGTATGAACCTAGATTTTCGGACTGACTCACGGGCCAACATTTAACGTCCACGGTACAGAGTATGAACCGTTGGAAGGTAAAGGCAAACATTCAAAGTGGGCGCCAGCGCAGCGGACGAATATGATCAGCGGGACGGATATCAGGAAATATTTTGTTGTAGATTCTTTACGTGGGGCAGTCGAATCGTGTACACATACATGTGTTTTGACTGTACTCGTTCCCCGGAATTCCGCATTATGCTATCCATTAGCGTCAGCGTGGTGGCTTCGACGGCTAAGTCTCTGGCGGTGAAGAGCTAGTGACCGCAGGTTCGAGAACCCACTGGGTGATGAGGACATATAAGGGAACTTAAACTGCATTGTAAAATTGCAGTTCATTTATTAAGACACTAAACCTTTACTCTTCACCTATCGCATATATGGGGAACATACATATTGAAGGCAATTAAGATGACCTTCATAGATGCTTAATAGTATTACCGTTTGAAGTAAACCCGTCCAGTACATAGTAACTTTGCGGAGGGCGTGCAGCTTGAGTTAGCTGCGTTGGATCAAAAGCGTAACGAAAAACGGTGTCATAGACGTGTGAAATTGTATACTTCTATCAATTGGCACACATACCTGTACAAACACCCCAACCTGTTTTTGGGCCCCGCTGTGGCCAATTTATATATATATATATCTATATATATATATCTGTGTTAAATAGGCCTTCGAAATTTTGTCCACAACAAAATCTAGTCGGGTGCACTTGCCTTCCTGATATATAGATCCGAGTTAATCCTCCGACCAACATATAGTTTTCTAAGCTTGATAAATTGTTGCAGCTGTTATATAAAAAAAAATTACTTACGTCACTCCAACATGGCCACCACTATTTCACCTTACACCGAAGACGCGAGCAACAATTGGCATGACATAGTCAAATTTAATGTATTCCGACCGTCCATGAAAAAAATGTTTTGGACCCATCTTGTCGAACAGCTCGAGCACTATCTAGCCTTTTGCCTATAGTACCCAATTTTCTCTCAGCACTAACGAGAACATCCATCACCGAGTTGTCTTTAGCCTGATAACTTTAGCTTCGTCCGCCTCAGAGCTGCGGCTGGAATAACAGAGTGGTCCCGTTATCGGCCTTTTCCAGGCCGGACAGTTCTCTTGCCTCTCTTCGTCGATCTATCCCAATCATAGGCCTAGCGTAGATGACTACGCCTTAGTCTTCAAAAGTTCGACAGATAGCGCGTCTCCCAAGTGTGCGGTAGGTCGCAGCTCCTCACGAGCCTGCCATCATGGTTGCCCAGCCCGGGCTGGGTCCACCCCATGACTAGTTCCTCTAGTTAGCGGCACAATCTCTTCGTGGTGTCTATACCACCCGTGAAGCACCCGACGGGCGGACGGCGGGCGTCTCTCACCCAACTGGGTGCTCTTCACAGTGCCTGTCCTCATTCGGCCCCATGAAAACCGACCAATTCGCCATTCATACTATACCCGCTACCTGTACCACAATGACTATTGCTGTCTCCATTGTGTGGTCATCTGGGAGTACCGGTCGGCCCGCCGGAGTTCGACCGCTGTCGCATTTGTGAGACATTATATGCGTACGAAGCGCCAGGAAGGCTTTTGCTGATCGAACCACTTGGCGCTGGGGTGGCGGACTCACATTATTGTGTGTCTGCATGTGCCTGTATAGGTACAATACAACACATGCATGTATGTATATCTCCGCCTATATATATATATCGCCAAAACCCTCTGGTAAATACATATGCGCCCATGTCTCTCTGCCTGTGTGATCACGGCTGCAGTCGCTGTCCATCCCAACTTTGAAGTCCTCAACGATCCCATTCTGCTCTTTTGTGTGTTGCTTGTTGATCTCGTTTTGCAAACATGTCGCTAGCTCGGCCTTCTTTTGCAACCTCTCCTATATAGCTCCACCCCCCAAAGCCCTTGTGCAAGTCCGGCGGATAGCTTGCTCAACGCTTGTGGACGAATATTGACGACGCGATCGCCGATCGACTGTTTCGCCGGGGGGATGCGGCCCCGAACGGGCACCCTACGTGGGCTAAGAATGCAGACGCCGACCCCAAAGCCGACAATTCGTGCTTACTGCTCCCGTGGACTGCTTGGGAACACCAGCAGCATGGAGAAGTGCTATATCTCGAATGTTCTACGGAGCATTCAGCAATGAGGACCGTGTCCCTTCGGCCGGTGTCGGCGGCGGACAGTCTTCGGGTGCACGAAGATACGTCACGAGACAGGAGCGGATAGAGACGAAGGTGAACGAGAGATCCTATCTCGAATTTCAGTAATTACGTTCGTTTGTCCCCGCTGTTCGTCATCATACATCGGGGGATGGGGTGGTCGAGGCGGGCGGGGGTTGCTGTCAGTGTCACAGCAGCGGGTCAACAATGAGTCGACAAGGGATGAGTCGAACGAACAGGCGCAAGCTGCTCTTGTCGAGAAGCACAGAACAACAAGAATGGGCTACGAATCACGGATGCTCGTGCCATTATATGAACACCATTAGCTGAAGCGGTGACGACCACCAGAAGATGTCGCAGCCTAATATATATATATATATATATATATATAACTCGAGAATACTATATATATATATATATATATGGATACACTCATCATGGTTTTCTTCGATTCGCAGCGAAAAGTTGAGCAGTCGAAATTTGGTTTTCTTTGTCTGCTTCCCTCCTCTTCTCTATGGATAAAAAAAAGACAGTTTGCAATCCGCGAGTGCAATAAGAACACCACCCTCAACAACAACAGCGACGACGATGACAACAACAACAACACAATGAAGAAGAACAGGAAGAAGGCTCTATCAACTCGTCAGGGGGACTCTAGATCCATATGTTGGACAGTACGTCACACCGCTATAACTTCCATCTGATTATTAACATATTGGTAGGTCGAAAGGGAATATTTCAATAAGAATGAGACTTAAACCCGTCGTTGTGTCTGCCTCTGTGGGTGTGTGTGTGTAAGCTCAGTTGGCTATCTGATCGTCACACTGAGCGAGGAGTCAAGACGTATTAGATCAAGCATATTGCTAAGGTAACCAGCAAGCTGTTATGGTGGGTATGAGAACACTGTGGCTTTCAATCACATTTTTATCGATAGCTAGGTTCTGAACCCACCACTCCGACAGAATAGAAGACATCAGCATTGGAGAGACAACGGTGAACGTTACGTATCTCAGCTTTCGTTTATGAGGATTAATCGCTATAGACATTTGGTCAAGGGTTCAACATGTACGTCAAATATATTGAGTTATGCTGTACGAATCCAATTATCTTCATATTATGCCTTGCTATGGCACCCTTTACGTCTTTTTAAGGCGGTCAAACTTATGTTAACTTATGTTTCGTGCGGACTTCGACAAAAAATTCTTAGGCGAACTGTTAAACGGAATTAAAGAGAAATAGCCCCCTCATTCTGCGACAATTTGAGAATATGTCGCAACAGAGTTGTGCCTGAATGCTCATACATTGGTTAACTACCTTTATGACATTAACGCATGGAGTTTCTGTTCGCTCAACAGGTCGACAGCTTCTAGGTCATTACGACGTGATCCATCTTCATTGGGGCGTCTTTGCAATTCGTCTGTGCCTGCAGCCCCTGAAGGCCCATTGCCGCAAGGACCACCATTGCGCGACCACCCCCGGCTACGCGGTAGCGTGCGCGGAGCGGGCCCCGCTACGGAAGTACGCCCCACTCAGATATTTTTCACTGTGTCGAATTGACTACGATTGCTCGTTCATCTTTGGACTCCAGTACCCAAGCAAGGAAAACGGACACACGCATAAACATATGCTGTACTGTAGCTTGTCCAATGGTGGGATGGCTGAATTACACTGGCCATTAGACGTATGTGATCTATCTACCCGGCTCCGTAGGTAAGACGAAATCGTTTGTGACACAACAACTACACACATTCGCAGAAAGCAAGAAAGACACTCCCTTGTTCCCTTTCCTCCGATATCATGTGATATTTACAGGGCAATCGTCCCATCATCAACGTGCCAGATTCGACAACATTCGAGTTCGCCGCTGGATTGTGTCGTTGTGTACATGCCTGCGTACGTGTGTGGGCAATTGCGAACCAATTGTACTTCGATAACGTGACCCCAGCAATCTCGACCAATTGTAACCTTCTAGCTTTGTGGCCTGAGCACAAACTCGTTTGCCCGGATGATTGACGCGTTGGGTGGGCTTCACAACAGGATACCATAACTACTTCGACCGGAGAAGAACGACTCTCTCTCTCTCTCTTCGCCCAATTGGTTTGCTTCCTGTGCATAGGTGAATGATTGGCTTCGAATTGTTGTTGACGCTCGCTAGTGCCACCTGCGACGCTTGTGTATGCTTGCTTGGGCGACCACCACCTAACGAAGGCGGCGGGCCGAGCGCGCGAAAAAAAGAACCCGTTCCTTGGGTGCCCTCGATCGTCAACCTTGTGTTGGGTCCCATTCGGCACGAACGTGTTGGAACAGCAGGCCGTACGAAGCCGGGTGGTCTAGTTGCGAGTCACTCGCGCAGAGATTCACCCATAAGTGATGGCGGGTATCGATGAGTTGGGCGATCTCTGCCTGCTATTGCGGTGACGGCAACAAATCGGAAGCGAGGCGGGGTCCGCAACGGACGCCGAGTGCCTGCGCCTGTCGGCCAAGCGACGCACCCACCAAAGGATTGGAAGACGCTATGGTCGCGAACTACTCCCGGGTAGGGTGAACTACTCAGGGAAGGGTTTTAACAATAATAATAATAGCAGCAGCATCACAAGTTCCAGCAGTTGCAGCATTAGCGGACGGGGTTCTGTAGATGAATCGAATAACCGGAGAAAGCCAATCGCGATCTACTTTTCGCAAACTAGGCGGACCTACGTACACACGAGACGACAGAGCAGTTTAGGACCTCTACATACGGCTTGGCCAATATCTTTATCGAGGACGACTGCCGCCTCGATGCGAGGTTCCCAGCGAGTCGACGTTCAAAGAATGACCCTTTTTCTGGGGTCGGGGACAGTCAACGAAGATATTTCAATCAAGGGCCATTATTCAGTTTCTGTTAGTTCATTATTATGGGTATGTTAAGAAAGTGTAGGTAAAATTGGCTAGAAAGCAGAGTAAGTCAAATTATAGTGCCTGCTACTTGTGCGACGTTGCTGTTCCTGCTGTCGGCGTTGTTTTCTAATATTTATACACTATGTTAGCTATACATCAATGTTTCTTCATATGAGCCAAAAATCGATAAAGCCGAAGGGAATCGAGGCTCTATTTAATCATTCCGATTATAATTTTATATATTCGATCGAATCGCGTTCTATGTTTGTTCTATACGTAAACAACGGCTTTCGTCTAACCATCAAATGCGTGCAGCTAACCAGATGAGCTGAGTGTGCAGCTTGGAGACGACTGAAGGAGCAAGTTGAATTAGTCCTCGCAGCGGCGATCCAAGAGCAGGAGTCCGGGCAGAACGAACCGCACGCGAAAGGGAGAGAAATAGAGAGCTGGAGATAGTCGGCGGACCGAGGGCAGTAAAACAATGATGAGGGCTTTGTCATAAAATTAGACAAAGAAATTAGACAATGGGCAGAGCAGCAGAGAGACCAGCCAACAAAGGGCACACATTCTAGGCCACAGATCAAAATTATAAGGAAAAGTCCGCCTCGCCCCTTCTGTCCTTTACTGGCCGGACGGACTCCATGGTGCAACTGTTGGTACATCTCCGAGTGGCGCCCGCGGAGAGACAAGGCGCGCCGGCAAGAATAGGCCACAAGAAACAATCATTACTAAAGAAAGATCGGCGACGACTTCTTGGGAGATGATTTATATTACACGACGCGACGCGTGTGTAACACGAGAAGGCTGTTTAGAAGACTGGCAGGCTCGCAAGTCTCAGAGCCAAGATTCAAACTCAAGTGTTTGTCGATTGTTTTGTGGTATGACGACTCGGTAGGGGACAGAATTGATAGAAAGGATCATCACACACTAGCGGAGCAGGATGTTTCTGCTGCACTTTGTGCTGGGGGCAGAGGCCGGAGCTGGGACGTCGCAGTTGGGTTGAATGTACTTTGTCGTTTGTGATGCAGGTGGTGTAAAGTAACGTACATTTTCCCGGGGCGACTCACGGCGTTAAACAATTTAACTCAGTCCACGGTTCAACTGCTTTGGGCATTGCTTCATAAGACGGATAACACCTTGTAAATGTAATTGTGCAACGGTCGGATTGAACCCTTGCGCCTAGGTCCGTCTCCTCCGATTGTGAGACTGGCGCATGCGAATGGCCATCGGACTCGGGTGTAGCGTTGCTCAACATGCTTTGGGCGCTTCACGATCACGTTGGAGAGAATGCAGTCGATCAATCTCACTCAAGACCCGACTGGACCGCCAACAAACTTAAACCTATTTATTATTGAATGTCTATGCATGTGCTCTGTTTACACGAACTGACCCCCTTACACGTTTTACTGTTTTCGCAGTTTTCACCGTTGTACCATTTCACTAGTTACCTAGGTATGCAGTATACAATATCGTGTGACTAAATTATGACAATTTGTCATATATATATATATATATATATATATATATATATATATATATATATATATTTAATGAACCTGGCGATACCTAAAATGAAATGTATTTGCATTCTAAACGTGCTTTCGAAGTTCTATTTAGTTCTGACACATCGATGTTTTGGAGAAACATTAAGAATAGTCTAAAGACGAGCACTCAGATGCATTCTTATACAATAACGAAATGCATAATGTAGGCTTTGTGTGTTCTCTTGCCTATGGGGCAATCATATTCATCTTGTCACCTTTACAAAATGAACTCACAGCACTTTCCACCTAAACTACACAGTAATCGGATGAATCGAAAAAGCTCTACGCAAAACCCCACATAGCTAAACCTAGCCTATGTAGTATATATAGGTATTATATATATATTATGTTCTGTTCTCAAACAGCTCTCTATTAGGTCAATTGGTGTGCTCATAATCCATGCTATCACATACGTTAACTATGAAACTACGGACTTCTCAATGTCGATACCTACTACTAAACTAACTCAGCAAACGAACCCCATCAGCAGCAGCAATAACAACCGCTGTGGGTGCAGTAGCTAATAGTCTTTCAAACTTCATAAGAGTTGCCTGTACAACGTAACAGACAACTTTGGTCAAACGCTCATGAAGGTTATTCCTCCCTTTTGTGTCTCCGCTGCCTGAGCCTGACGGTATGAATATAGCGTCTGTTCATCCCATCTGATCTCATCGGTGGACGTTGTTTGATCTTCATCGTCGTCGTCGTACACCAAACGACAGCACAGCCACACTCAAGCAAGCCAAACGCATTCGCCCACCCCCGCCATTGTGGAAATACCAACAACATCGTGATGTGTTGTAGCTAGATCGATCGATTTATAGGTGACTAAGTGATTCGAGTATAGCGAGAGAGTTAGAGAGGTCCGACGCAGGCCGTAATAAGTCTCCGCTCAGCCGACCGACAGCCGTCAGCAACACAACGCTAAGCACGCCACTCAGCGCGGGCCAGCAAGCATCGTCAGTAGGTGTGCCAGGTCGGTGGTGCACCGCCGGCCTTAGGTTCCCTCGTTGCCACACAGCTCTTCGTTGTCATCTCGTTATTCTTCTGCTGTTTCGGCTGTCGAACAGGGTGATCGTATTGGTCATACAAACCATATAACGAACACACTCACCCATTTCTGCTGCTGGTGTTTCTGACGCTGCTGCCGCCGCTACTGTTAGCGCCTCCGTTGACCGCTCAGGCCCTCCCTCTCTCTTCATCTCTCCTTGTCCTTCTACCTTTCTCTGTCCTGCAGCAAGGCCTATGTCTCTTTGAGGGGGTCGTCGGCGAATTTATGTTTGCTTGCCTACCTGCCGGCCTGGCCACGTGTGATGCTTTTGCAGGAGATGCCTATTGCCACCGTTCGCGCCCTCCCGATCTTCTCGTTCTTCTAACCGTTTCGGTTCGAATAGTAGCGATCAGTAGAGCACGTTTGGTCATGCGCGGATCAGCGTGTGCAACTCGGCTGCCGATCCGGTCGTCGCTTAGCTTAGTTCCCCTGCATGACGAAACTAGCACATCTAGCCAAATGTGAATATACCCTCTGGCAAATGATACAACCAATCTGCTGGAGAGATTGAAGATAATGAGGGGGGGCGGGTCGGGGAGGGCATTATCGGTTGAAGACACTGGAGCCATCCAAAGACGTTGAAGAAAACACTCATTAGTGGAACGCTAATTTTACTACCCAGAAGCAGCGGTGGCGGCGTCCAGGACCGAAGCAAGCGTAGAACACGGCGGCACATTGGGTGGCTGAAAGGCGCATAGAAATGACGAGCCAGTCGAGCCTAGTCGAACTGCAACCCCGGTACACGAAGCTGAACGAAGGCTGCTGTCACGTGAGTGCCGTGCCTCTGCTTGTACATCTCGTTTGTACGCTACGCAGAGTTACAGCTATCATAGAGATAGACGTGGCTCCTACGGGGTACGTAAATTTAATTTGTAATGGTAGTTATTAAATGAGTGTCCCCAAATAGAACCAATTGGGCCCTATCCGCAACGATGCATTTACGTTAGGTGAACTAAGTATCAGGCTAGTTGCTCTGGTCGCTTGTTGACACTTGGGAAATTTAAAGAACCGTAGTTTGCTCAAATTGGAAATAATGCTGAATTATTTCAGTCGTCGCTCCTGATGGAACTATTCCCGAAGTTTTGCATACAACCACAGCTGTCTTATAATATGTCCCTTTGCGGGTTCGATTTAATAACTGCGTCTAAATAGTTAAAATCAATAAAGGACGCATTCGAGGTGGCCGAATCCAGCGTGAGGATTCATCTGATTTTTCCAGAACGCTCATATCAGCTTGTAAGCATCTTAATGCACTGTTATTATGACCAGCAGTAGCAACACCAGTACATTCAGTAGTAGTATTCGTGATATGGCCCTCCTTCTACAGAAGATGGTCTTACTTTACGGAATCTTCAGCTCGGACGATACATCTTAGTTCCAACAGTCCATGAACAAGATTTGCTCAAGATATGATAGGGTTTAGGCATTTTAGTCCGTTTACAGCACAGTTGCTACACGTTACACCGTTCGAGGTAGTTGAGACACTTTCAAGAATACGCATTGACTTTGAACCTAGAGCTATATACTGGGTTCTGGGTGGAGTCGTGCTTCGTTCTAAATAGTCGTTTTCTTGTTTTTGTCTTTGCCGTTTTGCCGATTAAACCAAGCTGGAAAGCCAAGGTGAACCAGTGTGTGGGCGTTCAAGGGCGCTGGCCGCCATCAGCTGCTGGCTTAGGGTTTGTCTGGGGTACAGTCGAGTCAGGCACAGAGGCCCCTGCGAAGGCGACGGCACTGCTTCCGATAATGAGTGGCTTCGGTCTGAGGTCGACGCTTCGCGGTAGACATCAGTGCTTCTGCAAAGTGAGCCACATCGTAGCGCAGCCCAACTTCGAACCACTCGGTCGGTTGGTCGGCAACGACGCCGAAGAGATATGATACCTTGAAAGGTGTAGCGCCGCCGTACTCGAATGCTGGGCAGGACAATGAGACCCAGAGCTGTCACGGCGCTCATCAGCGCAACGCACATTGCACCGGTTGAGTTAACCAAAAGGTCCAGAACTCGCTTCTGTTGCCTGTCTCGATTGATGGGTCCGTGAATGGAAAGTGGTGGCTGCACCCCTGCGCTGGGGTCTCCTCCTTCTCTCTGCCTCGCTCTATTGGCACTCAGTGCTTGGGGGGGGGGTCGCCAAGATGCGCCCCAGCCAGACGTGCACTTAGACACTTGATGAGCGTGGCGACGGTAGAGTGACAAGCAACAACATACACGCAATCATCTACCATAGCAATAACGAAGGCAAGCGAGCAGCATATTGAACACAAAAGAGAGTCCAGTATTCGGGCCTGGCTACATACGTTCGATCTGCTGTGCTACTGTCGTTAGACATCGCTAGGATATTCGACACGGGGTTCACCGCAATCGGTAGTGGGGTGGTAGGGTTTTCGCAGTTCGATACGGTTACACGAAGTCGGTGCAATCGGGTCGTGAAACGGTGACAAGTAGATGTCGGAACATCACACTCGTTAGCAAAAAGACGGACGAACGTCAACAGACAACGATCCGGAGTCAGAGATCTGAAGGCTTGAAACCGACCGTACATCATTTATTAATACATGTGGGATGTGAAGTCGAATATATTTGCTTCAATAAGAACATACTGAGCCAATAACAACGAAATGACCTAAATTGACTACTTTTCCCCGAATACTACTAACGTATTATCAATTAAGTATTATCAATCAAGCGTTTACCTAACACTAGAGCTTATTCCATTGCAAGTCTCAGGACGATCCTACCGCAGTAGTGATTATAGCAGCAGCGACACAGTCGGTCCGAGAGCCCAATGGGTCCAATAGACCGTTTGGAGGCTCGTTCGTTTGGTTTTTACGATAAGTCAACAATTTATTTTCACATTTCCCCCCTGCAGAACCTCCGAAAGTGCTCCTGTAATGAAATGAAGAATTTTCGCGACGATGGTTAGAATAATTTTTGGTGTTCTTCTACTCTCCTTTTGAAATTGCCCGCCGCCACCGCCACCGCCGCCGCCGCCGCAGCAGCAGCAGCCGGCCCTCCCCCACGCATCCGCACAGAGCCGTAAGTGCCACTTGGCGCACTGCGTAAGGCAAGGAACAAGGAGATGTTCGTTGGTTCGGACGTCTGCCCGCCGGCCAACTGGTGCCGGCTATTATGGCAGGAAGGAAGCGCTCACCGGCTAGCGGATAGCTGAGTGCTTTTTAAAATGACGCCGTAAAATGAGGCAATTTCGCTCCTAAGCGCGCTCTCAAGGCCCGTTACGTTACTGTTGCTGTTAGGAATTTCGTGTCGACGCTACCGGCGATGACGATGGGAGGGAGGGGAGGGACAGAGCAAGAACCGACGAGTTAAAATGCTTCAGTTTGCTACGGGACATTTCACACGACTCAATGTGATATTAAGTTCCCGGGGGCGATCAGAAATCGATGAGCGGGAGACTCGAGTTCAGTAGCGCCGGATGGAGTTACCGACAAAACAAATGGGTTTCATTGGCGGCTGCAAGCCCCCTCTGCCCCCCATTTATGTTTCGATCAGACACCCCTTGGCACGTATCCGAATGGCATTATTAGGCAAAATGGCGGCAAGAACAATACACGCCTCTTTGAGGCAGCGGGAAGACTTCATCGTGCGATATCTGATCTATTGATCCGAGCTCGGTCTCCATCCCAAGTTCTTTGTCGACGACGCCCTCTCGGTCATCACAAGGACTGGCATGGCGAACAGTTCATGCCCCAGGTCTACACGAAGGCAGTTCAAAGATTTTCTCTCATCTTTGCTTTCGTCACAGGTATGCCAAGGAAAACATTAATGCATTAAGATTCAGTTATTGTTCGCACTGCGACTTGTATCCTAATTTTGCCCTTGGATATTATGCATTCAGAAGGATGAACATGTATTTCGGAGGCGTATTTTGTTCATTCGATGAGTATCAAGGATCCCGATCGTAAGATAATATCAGAATATTGCTTCACCTATAAATAGTGGCTTAGAGATATGGCACGGCTCGTACCTGAAACCCCGTGTCTCGATGCTACAAATAAGCAAACCACGCGGGGTATAACTACCCCAGCTGAATCAAGAAATAAATAAGTATATTACAGCACTTCGTATAGCCCTATTCAAGCCCTTCTGGCTGGAATACTTAAAATGTTCCTTGACCATCGTAGCACGTACAAGACCCACTCGCAATGTCGCCACACGAGATAATTGATAATTCATCTTTTTTTTTGTTGTAGACGTAGCTGCCGATACTTTGCAGGCACAACAAGCGATACCACGCCTTGTATCAAGAATCTGAACATAGCCTCGCTTCGTCCCCCGGGAAACTGGGGTCAGGGGACTCGTCCCTCTGTATAAATAGAGTTAAACGTCTGCCACAGAGGTCACGGAAAGAAAATAAGTGGTACTTACACCAGCTTTGTATTCATTAGAACGGTCTCCGTAAGCCGTAGATAAGCCGTAGAGCTGATCAGATGATGGCGTAACGATTAAGACTATGCTATTTAACGTGTCTAATTAAGGGCGCGGGTGGGTTTCGAAGCCGAATGTATGCAGTCGAAAATTTCAGGGGCGTACCCAGGAATGGTCTCCTCGCGACCCACAAATAGGACCAAGGACAGCTACCCCAGCACTATGTGACGTTCTCTGAGAGGTTCAGAGCTGCAATTTGTTATAGGGTGAGCTTTTTGGGCCACCGCACATAGGCTGCGTTTGTATATAGACCAAGTATTCCAGATTCACAGATCATCTATTATGTACCCTTGTATGATTTTGGCGACGTGCGCTTCTCTGTTAAGGAAAGCTTATAATTATTATATAATACTAAATTCCAATAGGGAAAGTTACAGTGTATATAGCAGAGGACAATTAGCCGTCGTTACGTAAAGCGTGCGTATTTATTTAACCAAAACCAATCGGCGGCGTCAAAATGAAGAAGCTGAAGAAGGCACAGTTGTACTTCACAGTCGAGACGGTCACGGCTGACTTTTACATATATTGTCCATGTTATACAAGAGACAGAGCAACGGCACTTGCGGTCGGCTTCATTAGTCAATGAAGCTCCCGAGTCCAGATCACAACAAACAGAGCCACACGCACACACACACACATAGCAATACCCGCAGATTCGGAAGCCTTCAAAAAGCTACAGCTCGCCTGTCATAAATCCAGTCTCAGCACCGATCCACAATATAGGGACAGTTCACTATCTCACCATCTGTAGTCTCTTCGGACAGGCATCACTCGCTCATGGTGCTAGTCGGCCAGAGTCATTCAGGTGACTTTGATTGTGCGTTGGCGGCTTCATCGTTGCCTCTGCTGATGACGGATAGATCGCTTTGTTCTAGGCTTGACTCCGACTTGAGACGGCAGACCGCTCACGCATCTGCAGACAGATACAGTTTAACTTGTAGTCTCGCAACCGGTAGCTCAGCTAGGGAACATCTATTCACTTGCTTCTCCGAGTAGTCCATAAGGGAAGACTATGGATTTTGACTAGGCCATTTCTAATGGCCGGATTCTTGCTCGCTGGCAGCGTCCTTCCCTCGCGTCGTAATTGAACACCACAATTCTGCAGCTACTCGACTCGAGTGGCTCTCTCGGCAGCGCTGATTTTGGTCTGAAAACAATAGAGACTAGGTCACCAATTATGCAGCGCCGTGGATGCCTGCGGCAATCGCCCCAGCTTTGATCTTTTTCCGAATTTCGAATACTGCCGGCCGCCTGTTCTAGTCGAGCACAACAGTTACATACGTCACATTCATTAAACAACCGTCGATCTATCCAGCATCCAGCAAGTATATGCAGTATTAGTAGTAGCAGTAGCACACGGTGGATGCAAGCTTACACAACGAAATGTGTTTACGTTTGAACCTTGACCGGGTGTCGTACGCCAATGGAGGGTGAACTGTTCGATTGCTTCTCAGACAGAGAGAATAGTTGAACGCAATGGCAGTATGACAATGAATTGTAATATTGGGCAAATGTTGTTTTTAACCGAAAGCAGCGTTAAGCCTTACAGAGTTTACCCACGCATATATTTCCGCTCAAACGCTATCGTTGCCTCTCTTCGAGCATTTCGCGCCAGCTTGGAGCATTTTACGCCAGCGCATTACATTTCCACGCCACTGCGTTGGGACGAATCAACAAAGGCTCCATATGAAATTATGTTGGACTCGTTCTTCACCGTCGCCGCGTTTGGGTCCGTGGCGCGAACGCAGTGAAATACCCCACGTAATTAGAACTCAGCTGACGACGAAACACTTCGTATCGGCAATGTAGCGGGCGGAACAAGCAAAGCATGTGTACATCGGTCGCACTCTCGTGACCCCGGCGGCAGCGCAGCGTCGAGAAGCGGCGACACAGCGCAATTAGCAGGGTCGAGCGTTGTGCAACTTGATTTCCATCGGCCCCCCCTCCTCTCGTCCACGAGCCCGAACCACCGCCTTGAAAGAACACGAGCGGGAAAAATCACTACACTAACACAACTCTCGCGGCCGAACGATGTGGGCCATAAAGTGACATAAGTTTATGTCACATTTCGCGCGAAATCGCCGCAACATCGTCGGGCGGAAGAAGAGTCGCCAAGCGGGGGCACATGACGCCGGGGCGAATCTCTGATTTCAGGGCTTTGTAGTCGCCACCTCGTCCCCTCAAGGCCTCCTGCAATTAACAGCTACGTAAGTCGGTGATCTTTGCCATTTTCGAGTGTGTCCTTCCTCGTTGCTGCTGTTCTGGGACGGGGCCGGGGCGGGGCGAGCTCTAGGGGCAGTTGCTTTTTCTGGCTCTTGTTATTTTTATACGGCCCTTTTCGCTTACACCACGATAGGACAATGATGATGATGTTAGACAGGAGAGGCATACGTATGTACAAACCATGTTCACTGATTGCCTGCTCCAGAATCACAGTAATGGGTCATCTTGCACACGCGTACAGAGACACAGAATGTCCGCATGTTCGGAGAGCTTGTAAACCGGCTTGCGTCACATGCGGTACACGGTGACGGGCGACACCTCTCGGCCAAGGTTACACAAATGGTTGTTTTTATTGGCCCTTACGCAGTGATATTGACCAATATAAAATTGCTGGAAATTGCCAATATGGCGGCTCATTCAGCTTCTACAGTTTACATCGACGACGTCTGAGGAAAGCGATTGCTGAGGTATGAAAGAGCAGCAGATCTTCTCAATACCTGCCACATGGCATTATTAGTGATAGAAATTGTGGATTTTAATTTTTTTTCTTCAATTAAGATCATGAGGTATTGTCGGAACTGCAATTTCGCAATGCTGAAGTTCTCGAAAAGGAAAGGATAAACGTATAGGTAACATACAGCATAAAAAACATGACCATAAAAGCCGTGCTAAAAGTTACATGAGCGGCGCAGTGTACAAACTGAGGTATTCTATTGAGGGTATCCTATACAGACGCCCATATTACTCGAGATGTACCACCACCCGAACATTGCACCAAAGATTTAATTGTACATAGAAAAGGTAAGCTGGGAGGCATGGCGGCTAGACCCTTTATTTGTAAAATGGCCTTACAAATTCCGTCTTTCGTCGGGTTGTGCGTTTTTCAATGGGAGTGATGGTAAAGGAGATGTCCTTCGATACTTTCCGCTATATAAGTATCTTTAATGCAAGGAGAGCAGTGTGGACCGCGCCGGTCTTCTCGATTCGAGAGAGGTCGAGGCCCCCCAGGATATTCGCGACGAGATCCCTACGGTGCCGACCAAAAGTAGCTCTCTGGGCATCCTGTTGAATGAAATCACCCTTCCGAAGTGTTCCTCTGAAACCCCCGCCCCAAATTGTTCTGCCATAGTGCAGTTACAGGACGAGTAGAATTTTCTAAACCAGAAGCAGACCATCGAGTGGTATTCCCAAATTCTTATGCCGCCAAGGCAATGACCGCATAGCTCCTAGAAGTCGGTCCATTCATGCGGTCTTTCTAGCCAAGTGTGTTCCGGATAGTTAGGCCTAAGCATTTGACAGTCGAGAACAACGAATATATCGATGATACCTGCTTTGGATGCACAGCGATCGGTTTCGACTGCTACTATTAACGGTACTTTATTTCGGCGTGATCTTCACTTCTGGACTTCACCAGAGGGCGCTGATTATCTACCTCAAGAATGACGGTGATGGCACCAGTACACACCACAGTCCCTAGGGGAGTGTTGCCATATTGTGCTCCAAATATAATTGATATATACTAGCAAGGGACCTTAGACGAACTCTGGGCTAAACGTAAACTTTCCGGGCTGAGCCACAGCCAACATTGAACGTCCACGGTACTGCGGCGGGGTATTCCAGTAGTAACCCGCCTTGAACTTGATATGTGATTTCTTATGTCATAAATAAGACTTAGTCCATTGATCAGGAACTTCTGTCAGTTTCTTCACGCGGGCATAAATGTGATAAACAATTCATGAGAAATACAGTCGAACGCCTTTGTGACATCCAACTAAGGCTAATTACCCTGTCTTGCATACATGCTTCACTAGTTATGGTCGAATTTGAGGCCAGTCGACACATGTCCATGGCAGTTCGCTGGCTGACCTTTCCTGGAAGTCCCTTGGACTCATTAGTACCATACATCGACGGAATCCGTAAATTATTTCACATTACGCAACGACTTTGCCAATTTCGCTAGCAATTGCAGCCGGGGTCTTTCCTGCTAGGTTTATTGAAATATAGGGGTGTCATAAGTTTATGCACACCACTGCATATATATGCAATTGGCATTGCAAAAATCTCAAAGTTCTATTGAATAACTATTGAAGTCACAGAGGTGAGACTACCTCAAAGACCTATACCTCATGTCTGTTACTTGCCGACATATCATGTCCCCGCGATTTTCTACAACGATTTGTCTAATGATCTTGTGCATGTTTATCCCTAACTGAAAATATGCGTCTTTAAGACTTGTACTCCCTCTTGCCCTGTAATCTACCACAATGGAAAGCGAATCGGCTAACCGTAAGTTTATCGAATTCTCACATCTACAATTAAATTATTTTTCTTGTTTAACTTATTTAAGTTATTTATCTACTATGCAGGGGGGTGACCGTGACGTCCAACACAGATAAAAACAAATGGCTTGTTTTCGCCATTTCTATGGGAACACTATGGGTCCACTTGATCTGACGGTAACAGTAAAATGATACATGACGAACCCCTCCCTACTTCGGGACACGTGTGGCGTTCATCACGACAGTTGTCAAATGCGCCCAATAACCGGGAGAGCCTCAATGCTTCTAAGTGATCCCCAGCTAATGGCCACAGAGATCGAGCAAGTGGCCGAGAGCAAAGTATTCCCTAGAGACAAAATGCCCTTATTCCTCTGATGGATCTGATTATTCCTCTGAAAAAATCCTTTTAAGCGACCCTCTGTGTCACTTAATGTGAACCGCCGATGCTTTAGCAGATTCTTGTTCGATCTGCTGTCCGCGACGGCACAGAGCGAAAACAATGGCCAGAACACCTATGTCCCTCTAGCTCAAACTCGTTTTGACTCTTTGTCCCTGTCGGCGGTGCCATTAGAGTTCCGAGTGGAGTTAAAAACTTTATTGGCGCTAGTTATCCTTCCCTCCCGGACGCGAATTATCCCTCTTGAGACAGAAATCGATTGAAACTTGGGCATGCATCCCATCACTGATTGATCCGAGACACAATCGGGGAGCGTTCCGAGCGTCCGAGGCGCAGGGTCAAAACCTCACTCTAATGTCGGTTGGCGTTGTGGTTTCTGCGAGATTGTAAATTGGAGAAACAAACGATTTCGTCCTTGTCGATTCCGGCCTCGTTATCGTTGTAGCCTCTCGTGGTCCTGTTGTTCTGCCTTTTCTCAGCTTGCTCCCATTGGTTGCCGTCACTAAATTGCTGGTGCTGTGTCACCAGTTCGATCGATCCGTCACCAGCAGAACCAACAAGCGAACGCGGCAGCAGCAACGGTGTGTACAATAAAGCAAGACAGTCGCGCGCGATGTAGCACGATTGGTGACGACCGTCCACAAAACCTCAATTAGACCCGTCGAGTTGTGTATGTCGCCAATTTGCGGTTTTATTATAGTCTAGCTTATTGGTCGGCTTGCGCGAACAGAGTGCCGCTCCGAAATCGATCTCGTATTGAAGTTTTTTAGCGTGCGGTGGAAAGAAAGCGATTGTTAGGTTTCATAACGGTTACATTCGCTGTGCGTGTTTCTTCTAGGGTGGCTCTTCCCCTCGGTGTTTCGGCAGCAAGGAACGCCCCGTGTTCGTACTGCCCTTGTGAGCGTAGCCGCATGTGAGCCGGCCTGCATTACTAAGCAACCTGTTATGACACACGACCTAGCGAGTTGTAGCGGCTGTACGATCGTAAATGGCAAATGAGAACAAGGTAGCGGCATCGGATTCGACAAAGTAACGTCTGCTTAGGCTGTATAGAGAATTAGATTAGACCACTGACTACAACTAGCTAGAATCTGATCGCCGCACCTTGCTCAAGTGTCGGCGTAATGCACCTCAGCGAGACATTCGAAGCGGGTGTTGTGGCATCGTTCTGAAATGACGCAACTGACATGTACCTAGATATCGTTGAAGTATGTGGGCTTCCCTTCTAGGGGACAACAGTTAGCAACGCTGGTATAGTGACAGTAAGTCGAGCTGTAGATAATATACATTGAGATTGCGTTATGGCAACAGAACTGTCCGTGGGGAGCATTTCATATATCTTTGACTGTGTTTGCCTATGCCCTGTTTCCCTCTAGTCAACGCCTTCTTATTCAACCTGTACTTTCACACTTTTGGATCTCCAATTGTCTAATTTCAATATCGTAGCATAACTAGTAGGTTTTCTCTAACAATTTGGAACTGTGATACGATCTCTAACCGAGAGATCTAGCAATGCATAAACCTGCTTTCTAATCTCTATCTCCACCCTGTATTAAACTTTTGCGATTTGCCCACATAAGTAGCCGCCCCATGTCTTCAGCCCAAACAATCCCACAACTGCGACGATAAGAGGAAGAATTTCATTGGCGTATGTATATATATATATAACGCTGTAACTATTACGACATAATACTTCTTTCCCTAGATCCTTGCGGAGCAACAGGCACGGTGAGTAAGGTTAAGTGTCATCACTACCCCGGATGTCTATCCTGCCCTCAATGCACTATCTAGCCATCTCGTTTATTTAATACAAGCCCTCTGCTGTGCCCACCGCGACTGTCACGCCACCAGCGACGCCGGGGTCGTAGTTAGAAGGTCGGCGCTTCGGCCCTCCCTCCCAGTTCGCTCATCCTCGCTCCACCGGCGTTTCCACGCTGCTGTCGTCATCGCGACGTCGCCCTAAACCTCCCAACAACCGCCCGAGCGCCCGCCCGTCCTGCCGTGCTGTGTCTTCACAACGACTTCACCCGCTGTCCATTCGTTCCGAACATCGCCGTCTGTCACAGGGACAGCAACAGCGGCTAATGCCGCGACGGCTGGGAACGAGGCCAATTTTAAGTGCGTATAATCTTGAATTACTTAGCCGGAGCATGAAGGCAGGGGGAGCATGAGGGCCAGTAGAATGGTATCGCTTACCTCTCTCTCTCCATCTTCTCGTTTCTCTGCTTCTTGCGTGGGCTATTCTTCCCACAAGGACTGGCATCTCTTCCTGCCTGCGCCCTCATCCACCTGACCCAATCGTGACATCGACCTGTTTTACCACGGTACCCCCCGGGCGGGCCAGCTGGATGGCTCTCTTCCTACTATTGAGGCATCCTCGTTTTCTCAGTGAAGGGGTCGTGGGGCTGCGCAAGGGGGGGGCCGACCGACTTGGTATGTCATTTCGTATCTACCTACCTCTCTATCTCTCTCCTCGGAGGGACTCCTGAACCTTAAACCTTGTGCTGTCCGTCGAAACGCGTTCTTTATCGAGGACGTAGCTCGGTTGCTCTTGGCTCTTTGGACAGGGGGCGCGATTGCAACGCTCAGACGGAGCTGGCGCGCGCACCTGAAACCATCTGTATCACTAGGAAATATATAAACTAGCAGAGAAATTCGACTGTTGAAGCTCGAGTGAAAAAACAAGGCCAAGATAGAAGAGACGAAGCTCAGAGAATTACCACGGTAACCTCCATCATCAGCGACCTTTATCCGACCGTCGACGAAACGGATCCAAATCAGGATCAGCTTGACGAGGGAACGATGACATAGGTATAACACATTGCTGCGCTCGCATGCCGCCGAAGCAGTCCATGAAATGCTTGAAGGTAATAATATGCCACGTTGAACAATATCATAATCTATCGCATGTCGCGACAGCCACCGGTGCAGGTATGCCTTTGGTATCGTTACGGTGTCGAAGTCGAGGCCCAGCGACAGAACTGAAAGAATGCCGCCCCCGGTTCAAGAGGAGGACACACGAAGACAACGATACGGGCCTATTCGGGAGTTTCGGCCTGGTCGTTGAGGGTAAAACACCGCCGGGGAGACGAGTAGCCGGGGTTGAAGGAATCAACTAGCGCGTAAGAGGCCATGAGTGGGCCTTAATCGTTGCACGTGTTTCGTTGTAATAAAGAATTGAAATTCAAATTCGTTCCAAGCTGGTAGGCAAACAGCCAGCCGTGAACAGGGACAGATGCAGGGATGAGGCTAGTTGTCAATGGAGGGCGATTGGGCGTGTGCGAAAGCTTGGTGACGAGTTTTCAAGCGAGTCGGATGGTATGATCGGTGAAGAGCAACCTGTGCTGAGGGCCTGAGCTCGTCTATGTATCGTAACTATCTATCGGAGCGTTTGAGCAAAGTAGGAGAAATTAAATTTTGTCCATTGCCTGTATATTTGAACGAACTGGAAGCGTCCAACTGTGTAAGTGGTTCAAGCACAGTGGTAATTACGACGAGGCCGTTCAATATACAGTGGTAATTAAGACAAAGCCGTTCAAGAAACGATTTCAGCCCCCAAAATACGAAGAATTTCTGTTTGTATGATGTGTGTGTGTGGGTGTGTGGTTTGAATCAGGATCGATATGTTGGCTCATTGCGTTTTTCCGGACAGACCGCATCTATTCTTCTCGATTGCATAGAAATAACGTGATAGACAGATTAGATCCATAATATAGATGTAACGTTGACGCTTGTCTCACAGGGAAGGCCATATGAGGTGGATCGAAGGCAAATGCCGTGCTAAGGAATAAAACAGTATAAATCAATGAATGGTGGGCTGTACAGGCACTCGTATTTACAATACCTGACAATGAATATATATATGTATATATATATGAAGAGCGGCACGACTTCCCGCGTGTGGTCCACAACAACTGGTACATATGCGAATGGACAAGCAAAACAAAAAGAAAATACCGCCAGTCACTGTTAACTGGCCGCAATAGTCAGCTTGTTACCGTGGGTTCTAACTACTACTTTTTTTTTAAAGCACGTCTCGAGCCGTCTGGAGATTGTTCGGGGCGAATCAGAGCCCACTAATCAAATAAGCCCCGCGTCGGATTCAACAGGAAATGCATGAATAGCAATGTCGACGTCGTATACCAAGAACGGGTGGCACAGGGCTTGGCAGTGGATAGAACGGAGGCTATCCAATAATTCGGAGGCATTCGCCAGAGAGGTATGCAGTGCCGAGGGCTGCATACCACAACGAGGATCTTCTGTCGAAGGGATTGACAATGAATTGAGATAGGATGAATTCGAGCGTTGTCAACTGATATCAGCGATTCCTCACATGGCTGGCCAAAGTGCCATGCTACCACCAGATGTGAGCATTTAGTCTCACCCCAATATGCGATCTAATAGTGAGGAAAAAGATCTGGACGTTCTTCTCCCAAAGCACCTGTATGGTTCTGCCTCGTTCAATGACATCGTGTGCGGTGCCTCAGCGCAACTGGGCCGTGACTCAGTTGAAGTGGAATGCTGTCTCGTATTGAAGCCATTCGTCGATACATCGCTTACAACTATGAACTTTCGTATTCTATGCTCAGTCAGCACATTACACATATGACTAAATAATGTAATGAAACTGAAATAGATTATAAAACGTTGTAACAAACGTTTAGTCAATGGTCTCAGTGCCTGTCTTGATATATATATATATATATATATATATATTTATCTAGCACACCCGAATTGGTCTTCCCGTGATCCTAACAGAAATGGCTATCACCCGGTCGTTCAATACGGTCCCGCGTTTCTCCGCTCTCATTAACCTCTCACCTTGTCCACACTTCAGATATCTGGAGCGTACTCCATCCGCCTCTGTGTGGCTTCTACCGATCACGCCCTATCCACGCCCCCTCCCTTCTTCCCTACCTGATCTGCTAAGCTCTCCCCCTGCTAAACTCACTGCTTGGAATGCTTGATTCCCCTATGGAACGCAACCGGAGTTGAGCCTCGGACTGAGCCGGGACCCACTTCGTGTCGCTGTAGCTCCAGGGTGCTGCTCATTCAGGCATCCTCCTGGACCTGCGTTGGATACGGCTGGTGGGGATGTCACGGATAGTCGAGCGCAAGTCATAATAATGGTTTGGGTCTGCTGGCAGCCCCGCCTGCCGAGCACCGTCTGAACACCGGGGAGGGTATGGATAGCGACGGATGCGCAATGGATGACAGGCAGCTCGTTCCGGGGATCTGCACCACCCTCGAATCCCAATCCCCCGCTTCTCCAACCCCAGCATGGGGTAATAACGATATTCCTTGTAGCTTGTAGGCTTGTCCTCGTCGTCGTCCTTTGCAGGGCAGCGCCCGACTCTCAACCACTAACACCCTATATGTCTGCCCAACCTTTCCGAGCCTTGACTTGCTTTGCCTCGCCGCCGCAGTAGCTAGGCCGGCCCACCTAGCGCGCTCGTTCGTCTCAAGTGTTTTAGCGTGAGAAACGATCTAGATCCCTCGAGCATGAGTGCTGTTTAGGAAGTGTTGAATGTTCTGATGCGGCCTGGCAGACCAGCTGACCCGGCATATGGCCAATTTCAACTAGTTATCATGTACGGCAATGTCCTACGGGGATACTATACGATCATAGTAGTAATCCTATTGTAGTTGTCGTAGTCATCGTATTGTAATTGCAATAGTAATTTGCTATCGTAATTAGCTAAAGAATGACAAACGACATCGACAAGCATCGAGAATTCGAAAGTACTTCGAAACAGAGACGTTCTGTGTACAGCCGCGCAACGGCTGTTTTTGGCCGACGAGGGGATATATCCGAGATATTTGATTAAGAAGCATCTCGTATGAGACATTTGATTAAGCGTCAATGAGTATCGGTCGATCGGAACTGGCCTTCGGCACACAACCAGTTAGCAGCGATTGAGGTTGTTCTCCGTCTAATTACGACCATAACTCCATAGAGCACTGTAATTAGCCTGACACTACCCGTTCGTGAGCACGCCGTCTACCTCGATTTTGTGACACCTGATGTCGTCGAGGTTGGTGATTCTGTTCAGTGATGGGGTGTGCATGTGTGTCCATGTCTATCTATTACGGAACTCAGATGCAAATGATGTCACATTTATCCTCGACACCGAAACAACGATACATGTAGCTTTATCACGTGTCCTTGTTTTGCTCGTTCGACTACCCCCCTCCCCACCCCACACACAGCCCTCTCTATCTCACAATATCCCTTCATTGATGCGCTCAATCGTTGGTATTTCGATTTCGCCGTTCGTCCACTCTGCTCAATCGCTAATCCATTCAAATCAAGCCTCCCATGTCCCCATCGACCTTGGTCGTTTGCATCGCAGGTGAATTCATGTGGGGAGTACAAGGTTCGCGTAGATAGCGAGGCGTCCATGCGCAACTATGCAGCAACTATCCGCAACTGCTTGTTTGCTGCGAAAATTGCTTACATATGGGACATACCGGGTGATGCGAATTATGTCAAAGTGATGAAATATCGCGCTGATAATCATACGGTTCTATGAGTTACAGTGTCATGAGCAGTAAGGGTACACTGGACTGTGTTCGAGGGGTCGGGAACAATTCCGTGAAAATATTAGAAAGGTCACTGTGCAGCATATCCGCACGTGGATTTGTGCTGCATCTGCAAAGTATAACAACAGCACGTACAGCCTGGCCACTTTCGAATCACCCTGTATTCTAATGTCCGAGTCGAACAGGATCATCGGATTATCTCCACTTCAGGAGGCGTCACTGTGCTAGCAATGGACGTGCTATTCAAATATTGGATGGGTGACCCGATCGTTGGCTAGTTAAACATTATCTATTGAACATTCGTCGGACACAGACTTGTTTTTGAGATGGTGGCTTCTTTCCGGGAAGTCATTCGCCATCCCGATAGTGCCCCTGGGTATAATCTCCACATCAGTGGGTAGCCGGAACGTAAAAATCAGATAAATCCTGACATGAATAACCATTTCAGTAATTCCAGAAACGATTTCAAATGCAACCCTAACAGGATTCTCTTGGGTGGTGCTATTGCCTACAGACACAACCCTGGCAGTATTTGGTGAAACTCACCGAGTCACGTGCGATAAAGGCCAACTCGTTTGTATTCGCTGCACAGCTGTTTAGTCGGTGCATGGGCTTTTACGAAAGTATATATCGCTTGAGACAACTGGGAAGATGAAAAATTCAATGGGTCAATCAACTCAGCAAACAACTGATATTTTTTGATGTAAAATATTTCTACAAAATCACACGGCTCCACCTAATTATCCGAGTCGTTGAGGATAACAGGGATCAAGTGCCAACAACACTGAACTGACACTGAACTGAATTTCGTTAAACTTAAGCGTACTTTAGTAGTGTTCACTTACTAGACGTTCCAAATTAATGAAGGGTATCACGGACACTCGAATATCTCTTTCGTCTTGCAAAACGACACAGATTTGCCCTCATGCCGTTCACACTCAGCAAGCAACTAGCAATCTACATCTAATTTTCGTCTACAAGTTCTTCGATGGCTTTCGATTCCTGTGCGTGCACAACTGAGCGCACGGAAACGCACGGTCACATTCTAATAAGACTCAGATTGTAATCCACTTATATGTTCGTACCCTCAACGGTCTAATCGCGCTATCTAATCCTCAATAATCCCGTAAGCGATATAAAACTGACGATGTCAATAGGAGCTCGCATTTCGGCGATTTCATCTTATCGTCTGCCATACAGTAGCTGATTACGGTCAGCTGCAATGATCATCCCACAGCGCTCCGTAATATGTAAGAGACACTCGAAAATCGCGACAAAAGTCTCTTCGTTTCCAAACCTCTGACACGCGTTCATCCTGACAATGTCACGTGACGCGCGGAGTTCGTTCAGAAACCCGAGAGAAATCACAGAGACAAAGATCAGGTAGGGTCGTGTGTCGAGAGGAGCGAGCTCGTTGAGGCGAGCTGAGAACAAGCGGTGTGCCAATTTGCAAGGATCAGTCAAACCGCCGATCTCTCGTGAACTGCAAGAGTCACCGGAGCCTGCTCAATGACATGGGTTGACCCATCGGCACGACGGGCTGGCTGGCTAGCTAGCTGCTAGCTGAGCTATTCAGTTTGGCTGTGGGCGTCTTTTCCAGCGCAGCGGAACACCCATGGGTGCCCATAGAACTCTTTGATCAGACCTTATCCTTAATTAATTAATAACTGCTCTCGGACGCGTGGCCCGGACGTAACAGTTGTTGAGCTAAAAAGCAACAGTTTGATGCAATTGATTTTCAGGGTTTCGTCCCGTTGTTGCTCGCACAGGCGTGAACAACTCGATATGCGTTCGACCTTCGTCGGCCGAGTCATGAATGAGCTTTGAATCAATAAATAGCTCCTTTACAAAGAGTAGACATTAATACAAAAGATGGCCTGAGGCGAAGCTTTTCATTTTCGACCCATTGCGGACGTACCTATAGTCGAATCAGCAAGCTTAAATAATATGAGAGAGAATTTCAGACGTGTAATTAGTTTTGGAGATTCTGTGCGCATGTACCATGTATACGCGTAATAAGCTTTGTGCGAGTTTTAGTATAGGACTTTCCACCGAAATTTGTGTGAGCTACAAAGGATAAGTTTCCCCCTATATATATATATATATATATATATATTGGGGCAACATATCTTAAAAATATTTTGACTTAAGTTTTAACAGTTAAAGTAGTCTTGCTCAAAATGCTCAATTAGCAAAATGTTCAAATCTTACGGGGCTTAGCTATTCAATTTAGTTCCATACATTTTAGTTTCAAGAGTTGACGTAAAAGTAAACATTTTATTGCGCTCTTATGTGCAAGTTCTCCATATGTGACGTCGCGAGACTCGAACCTGGGGTTGATCGAATGAGAAAATATTTACATACCCATCGTGTATATATATATATGTGCAAAGCTTCTAACTCAATATTAGTACCCTTGGAATACTTCCTGACGTACAGAATGATGTGAGTTACTCAATATATATATAAAGGAAGTCTATTATGTCATTTACCTTTGCATGTGAGTTCCGAGAGCCTATCACGTGCCGCTTGTCAGTTCCAAATACTGTTCTAATTTTTAACCATCCGCCAGAACGGCGTCCAACAAAAGTGGGACGAGACAATCGTTGACTGCTATCTCTGGTTTCCCGCCCCGAATAACTGAGACCTCCGAGTCACCTTAGACATATCGTACGCGTCATCATCTCAGCCTAAAAGCTTGGCCACACATTTCGAGAAAAAATAATGCCTCATATCAGTATAAATCGTATACAATATATGAACAGTTTCAGGAAACCGAAACACGTTCAGTGCCGTCATATTTGTTGAACGTCAGCACTGCCCGAGTGGTCGTACTGCCGGCGTAGTGAGTGGTCATTCACTCGGGCTCATCGTCGAGTCATTGTGTCGGCAACGCCAAACACAAACTCGACTGCGATTTATCCAACACAATGTCGAATGTAATTCGAAAGCCCTCAAGCCGATTAGAGCTGCGAGCCGATCGATCGCCCACCGCGACACAGAGCTAGTTCGGCTCGGGATTATCCGGCGGGTTGGTGTTCCCGCTGGCGAGGTTCGTTCTTCAGCAGTCTACAACGCACAGATGACGGTGAGCTACTCTGCGGCGACACCAGCCGGGCCAGCCACGAGTGGACAGCTCGGCTCGCCGTCAAACGAGCCGTTGACGATCGTGCATAGCCGACGGAATTGAGCCGACATTCTTGCAATCACAGCGGAGATTGTTATTGTGCGTTGGCGGTGCGTGTACTTCGGCGGTGGCGGGCCGGCACTGTCGTGCATGAAGCAATGGGTATGAGACAAAGTCGATAGGCGCATAGTAATAATAATAATAATAATAGTAATAATCATAATACCTGTTAGAGAGTGATAGGAGAAGTCTGAAGCTGAGAAGTGTGCCCGGAGTGATGCCGGGACTAAGAGATGGTGGAGACAGCGGGTGAATCGCAGACACCCATTCGTAAGCGAGATAGCTGGCGGACGGCCGTCAGCCGTCAAAATTCGCTGCCGATATGTTGGCTTTTCGAGGAAATCCAATTTTGAGATGAGCTTCTTCGTCTCTCTGATCCACTTGGAGCGGGGAACGCGACAACGCGTTTTTTTTTGTTCGTTTTCAAAATGCACTGGACCATGGACAAGAGCATTAGAGGCAGCGTATCCTGTGTGAGGAAAAACAGATATCAGTATAGAGATGTATAAAGCAACATGTACGAAGGGCTGAACGACATCAAACTGGCGAGCCGACAGGCAGACGCTTAAAGAAGCATGGGGTTCGCGAGCCGGTTCGATTACCCTCGGCTACCTGCGGGCGGCGGCGGCGGTGGTGGCGGCAGCGGCTATTTCTATGCCAGATTTTTATAATGATATAATAGTCGTTCATCAGAGGCATACATCATATGTCGGCAAAGGAGAAAATCCTTTGGGAAGGGACATAATAACTTCGGCGGTGGTATTCATGTTGTGCAGTAGAGTTATTGCCTTGTTGGTGTTATTCGAAGGCAGCGTATCGATCATGACGCTCCTTGATGGCTGGGTGGCCATTGAGGAATAAAGGGGTGAACGGTGTGCTAAAGCTAGTGGCGTCCACTCGAAGAAAAATAACTTAGTAAATATATATATATATATATATATATTATATATGTATAATCGAAACCGAAACGAAGTTTCGTAAACATTTACCGGTAATGTGCATACTGGGTGGACGGAAAGTCAATATCACGCAATATATATATATATATACATTCATAGATACATCTGTATATATATATATATATATATATACATTCATAGATACATCTGTATATATATATATATATATATATATATATCTGAGTGCCCATCTTTAGTGCCTTTGTAGGTAGCTGTCAAAGGGTAAGCAGCGGGGCAGCGTACTCCGTTCCAGATTGCCATCTCTGATTCTGATCCTGCGCGGCTTTCGCCTTTCCCTCTCTGACGTCCCTATTTATAGCGGGGGCGCTCTGCTCGGTTGTGGCGGGGGGGGGGCCGGTGAAGCGCAAGGGAGCGACGATCGCGGGAGACCATTGAAAGATACGTGTTCACTCCTTCGGCAGGTCCTCCTCACTCGTTCTCGCTGCTGCTAAGTATCCGTTGTCCTACTCTACATCCCTCCCTCCCTTCTTCGCCTCGTCATCGGCCAACGGAGTAAGCGGACGACCCCCAGGCCAGCAGCAGACCACACACACACACACATCGGCCCAGAGAAGAACTCGACGAGCAAGTCGAGATCGGTGGGGTAAGGGCGCAACCGAAGGGAGGGTTGCTATGGCAACTTTAATTCGGGCATTATTGCTCCCCCTGCCCCCCGCCCCCCAGGGATCCGACCGCTTCGTGGGGTGGTCAGAGCTCCCCGAAATGTTACAGGGCCATGGCCGGGCGACAGCGCGCAGGGGGGCACCATTGCGGCGTCGTGCTGCCGTGATGAAAGATACTAGCGCTAAATGACACGGCGAACGTTTTCTCGTTAAAGGCAGACCAAATTCTGTAGGTAGAACACTAAGAATTCATAATGAACACTTGAATTTACAGCGATCATTTAGCCGAATTCGTTCATGCACACTGACTGACGAAGCGCTGGTGAAATCGTTAAGTCATATCGTAATAAGAAGCAATGTTATTCCCAATCATGTTACACGACTTGGCCAATTATTCGTGGCTCTTAATAAATTGCTTCACTCTCGATGTGTGTTCACCTGCATGAACAGACAACAACTGCAGAGAGGCAATGCCATCGCCTTCCTCGGGACAATGTCGTCCTCAGCCCCGGTCCCTGCTAATCCCCCCCCGCCAATAATCCCTAGAAATAATTCTTAATTATTGTATGTTTGAATGAATGCTTTTACAGTTCGTATATACAGAAGGAAACACTGGGATAGGTAGACTTTGTAGAAACTAATAAAAAACTAGAAGAAAACTCTAGTAATTCAAAAAAGGGCCTGACAATGCTTGCTCATGCAATTAATCCTAGCCACTGTTGGCTAGTCATGGTCAGCATCGGCTGACGTTGCCTTGAGATTCTGTTCGGCATCATTACAGAGGGACATTTAACAGTGATAAGCAACGGTCGTATTGAGTACGGTTAGTTTCACTCGACAGTTTCGTTTAGCCAGTTCGAAATTGTACCTGTTGTTCTTAAAGCTAGCAGAATATTGGGAGGCATCTCCTGTTCTGTCTGGTATCTGTGCTCTTCGGATGTGATTATGGATGTGAATACAGGTCGTATAGGTGTTGAATCGGGTTTTGTATAATCTCACCCGTGAACAAGTTGTGTTTTCCCGGAACGGGAAGTATGGTCCAAAACTATTTTTCCTAAAAATGTTCGAGGTGAGACCTGCTCGCGCCGGCGAATATGGGCGGCTCTTGCTAAAACACTGTAAAGGAATACTTAAGTGAGTTGTTATGTATATAAGGGACTGTTGTTGATCCTGATCTACATTTATGTCCTCCAGGCTACCGTGGTTACGTAAGGACAGCTGCGGCCTCTGTGCCTCCGCTAAAGCTGAGCTCTTCGATTTTGGAAACTCATATAGATATATATATATATAATCGGGGCGAACGATACCCTGGCCTCCCATCTCTCCTCCAACTCAGACACATCCCCTGCAATCGAGAACTACCGGATCGTAGCTTTAGTGAGCGCTCTGCGATAGGTGGATGTTTCCTTGGTCGAGAGAATGGCAGGCCACGACCGCCGAGGGTACTACCCTTTCCTCACGTTGACCCTCAGCGGTCGCCGGGGAAACGCAGCCTGTTGTTGTGCTGAGTCTCACGACCTCACGAAGTGTGTTGGTCTGTTCGTCTCTTGTTCCTAGCTGATCTGTTTTGAATGCAAGGACACGCAAAACGTCTATTATCAGCAATATTCTACGTGGTGGTCGTTCCTGACGAGAAATCAGTGAAGTTCTTAAAAGTAGCCCTCAGTTCGCATACGACGAAGTCACACGAGCGAGCGACTCCATCAGCCAGCGTGGCCCACAACAGCAAGTGGACAGTACAGCAGGGTGTAGAATGAGCCATTTCCATGTTTTAGCCAACTCGACATTGCCACCTGCAGACAATTGGTGATAGGAGATACTCGAGCATACGGCGTGTAGATGCTTAAACAAAACCCGCTTGTTCACCCGGTTGGGTTTCTGCGTACACCGAAGTATTCTCCCACGGAAGTCACCGAGTGCTTAGTGTATTTTTCTATCGCGTCAGTACGATTGACGTTGAACACTCAATATCGAAAGAAGAACGGCCCCCAACTAATCCCTTGCTGTCTAACAAGTAACGTTCAACTACTAACGTGAGGTCGACGTCAGCGACGAACTCACGATGGAGCCTATGGAAAGGATCGACAAAGCTACCTTGGTCCTGTACCTTAATCTCGGTGGTGAAATGGTCTACATTCTTCAACAAAGGCTCAGTGCACAGAAAGTCGCCCAGGACAAAAGTGGAAGAGTTCTTCAGGAGGTTATCGGCTGCTTTCTTTGCCCTGACACGATGAGTGAGTTGTCGCATCTACCAAGTCTCTTATCAGCAGGTCGCATCGATTTGTGGAGAAGTTCGTTGACTAAGGGGCACATGAGGGCCTACCACCCGCTTTCCTACTGAAACCCCCCAACCTGCCGTAAACGGTTGGCCTATCTCCTTCTGAACCGTCAACCTACTTTTGCCTTTCATGTATTTGTCCTTTTTGTTCAAAGCAAAAACATAAAACATCGAGGAATATCAAGCACAGTCTTTCTTCGGCTATGCCATAAAGGCTGGAGCTATGAACACGAGTTGAAGTTTCGGCATTTGTATTATCGGTTTACATCGAATAATAGTTTTCATAAAGGTTGCCTATATTTGAGCAATAAGTCATCTAATACTATTGAATAAGAATCGGAGAGAAATTTAGTAAATTTAAAGCTTAACACACCTAACCCATAAGTGCAGGTATAATAGGTAGGTAGCAACTATTTAGCAGTACTTAACTTCGACTTAATCCCATGACCTTTCGAGGTATAAATAGTGCTGTATTTGCCTACTGTTAATGCCGTTCCCAACCAACACAGAATTTATTATCAACAAAATTAACGATAATTTTAGTAACAGGCTTTCTCATCACCGTATGATCACCATATGGACAGCGTCTTGTTATATCAATGGCCATTCTACGCTTGAATGTTTGTTATTAATTTAGCTCACGCCAACCTATCCTCTCTGAGCAGTCCAAGGGCGACGGACACCCTAACTTCCTGCTGCCAAGCTTGTACCATGACACAAACCACGCCTACATTATCTGCGATGTATATAGTTCATGATGCAGGAATTCATTGCAGGAAGGTATCTATGTTAGTGTAGAGCCTATTGCAACGTAATGACGCTGCAACCGAAAGGGTGTATGCAGGTTTATACGAATATGACCTTTTATCGTTTGAATTCCGAACGTTCGATCTACATATCTACCTGCGTGATTATATTTCACTTGGAAAAATAATTCGAGTTGAAGAAATCTAGTGTCCATAGATGTCCCGTGTAGGCCACAAGGTTCATATGAAAGAAAGGAAAATATTAGGCGAAGCCTATAATGTGGTTTGGCTGAAACCCCCTTTTGCATCGTCTTGTGACGCATCTCTCAAATGAATAGTCGTTAATTAGGAAATAATACTTTGGTTAGAAGAGATCTTTCCGCCACTTCACAGACGAAAGGAGTTAGATGATACGTCTACTGTCTTGGGATGTACAAAGTCGCTTGTGGGCTACACAGCGGAACATCTATAGTGTAACTACAAATCTCTGAACCGATTTCTAGCGCTAGAAAGAGATGTATACTAATCTGTCATTACGTACGTGCGTACTGATAAAGGTCGTTTATGTTATTACTCCTCAAATGCTGCTTCTTATCTACAAATCGCTTGCGTTTCAGTGGAACTCCTGAAGTTGGACACATTATCGCTATCGTCAGCAAAATTTATCAAGTGCCTGTTTGAACGTGTGGTTCATTCGTCCATAATGCGTCTCAATCGTGAGTCTATGGACAAGCTATACGACCTTATGACGATGGTGTTTAAGTATCAGTTATTAATGGTTCCTTCTCCACGCCAAAGTGTCGCCATTACTCTGAACCATCTCGACACCATTGAGACGTACGTTAGGGAAAACCTTGAGGTTAGTAGACACTTTCCCTATGTCTGATCATTAGTAATCATAAACGAGTAATATATTAATAATCGTCATAATAACAAACACGTAGCTAGAGATTTTGGCAATAACTAAATCAGTTGAAAGAAATGCTGCAGAGCAGTTTAAGAACAAAAGGATGCCGAGGCATACTTAGCTTGTCTTGCATAGGTCTAGGTACTATTATTCTTGTCTACGTGTTGTTACTTGATACATAACTGGATAAAAAAATCATCGTCATTCGATAGTAGTTCATCTCGCCGTTTGTGGGCGTCGTTCGACTTCGACGAAGCTCGTCCGAATCTGTTATTCTCTTTTTCCGGGCTGACGCACAGCCGACATTTAACTCCGTGGTACAACTGCTCTCGGCATTGCTTGATAAGACGAACAACCCCTATATAAATGAAAATGTGCGACGGTGGGGAATTGCCAGGTGCATTCGTGTGCGCCTTACAATCGGAGCATACACGTAGGTGCACGAGCTCGATCCCCACCGAATCTGTTACTGCTCCAAGCGGACTATTTACCTTGAATTGCCATTGAATATCAATATCTGTATAGGAGTAGTGACAATCGTTAGTGACAATTAAATCGTTAGTTAATCCCTATTTTCTACGTGAGTAAGATTGTTGTGAGTAACACAGATACATGACGTTTAGCTTAGCCCAGTACGTAAGTTTGTGTCGCCTAATACACGATGACAATTTCAACTGTTCGAAAGCACTTATCAAATTATTGATGGAGGCATGCTCTTATCTCGTCTAATATACATACCAATTAGTTATTCGAATTGTTTCCGAAATTGCAGTTGACGGAGCGCATTGCGCTAGTTAAGGACAGTCTCGTGGAGATATTCTTCTCGACATCGCTTGCTGAGTTCCAGACCGTCCGCTACCAGATCTTAATGTTCCTGCAAGATCTCCACGTTCGCATTTCCATGCTCCTCAAATCTGGCGTCCAGAAACAAACCGGTCAGTAACATCGATCTGTGATCATTCGACCTAGGGAAGAATCTGAGCAGAGGATAACGGTTTCACCAGGTAGAGGCGTTTTGTCATTCAGTGTTAACCGCCCTGCATGGAATCGGCTCTTTTTAATGGAGATTGAAATGTCTCTGGTGGGGTCCGTGCGTTTGAACAAAATTTCCTCCTCTCCAAAAAAAAAGCAAAAACGAAAGATATCATTCGATGACTGTGTTCAAATCGAATGGAATTAATATCCCGTTCAAAGTCAGTTAGCCCTATAAAGCCGCACGAAGGCGGGCAGCGCCAACTCCAGCCCCGCTCGTGTCCTGCGGGTGAGATTTTCTTGAAATGAATTCTGCTGATGTGTAAATTTCAGGAGTATTTTCAATGCCACTCTTTGGCTATGTGCCCGAAGGCTTCGAGGTCAATGGAACTATTCGCGAGTTCGGATTGGGAGAGGCTCTCCTTAAGGAATCATCGTTTGTAACCGCATCGCATTTCAGTGCCCACAAGGTTCCGTATGGAAGCCGACGGGGAACTGTGCTTGGCACTAACATGTATACAACGGCGTATCAGGTACTATTATGCAATTGTATGAGTACGCAGGGCACAATGGGTAATCAATAATAATAATATGTTTAAACGTAGAGATAGATTTGGCCAAGTCAAATTGTGGGTTTATTAAATGAGGTGCATTCTCGGAACATTATTGATTAGAGAAGATGTTGGTCATACAAGCTAGATGTTTTTGAGGATATAATTAGATAATAGATGGAAATTAATCTAACTACAATATTCGAATTACTCAGAACTGAAGAATACGTGCTGCACGACTATATATACATATAGCAGAGAATGAACTGAAATTGAGTGTTATACGCCAGCTCGGTCGGCTCAGTAGCTGTGGCCCGCTAGGCCAAAAATCCGACATTTAAGGGATCCTCGAAAACATATACATGAAAGTCTATATGACCTGAGGTCTACTCTGAAATAAATAACACCTAATATGTTAGTCCTAATTGCACAAAAAAACGACTAAATACGATCTCAAAAAGCAAACCAATCTTGTTCAAATGGATCATCTACTACATATTTGCTTTTTTAGGCCAAGTCACAGCCGGCCGAGCTGGCTCTACCAAGCGGTGGTAAAGGCAAGAAAGGTAACCCATCAAACGAGCTAAGCCTGCTGATGCAACTTGTCAACCCGACGCTGTCAAAAGGAGCCAGAGGCCAGGACTGTGTAGCGCTTAATCTCCTGGGAGATCTGACCTCGCCCTCAGACCTCCAAGGAGAAGTGCTTAGCCCATCCACCGGCCAACAGGAAGAAACACTCAAGGTACCTGTTTATAGTATCTCTAATATGATACGAGTCTAATAATAGTGACAATAATAATATCTTATCATTATATACATATATATATATAGGTTACAACGCCGAGGTTGGTGTCCTCATGGCGTTTGCGGCCAAACTCGTAAACCTATTGGAGGCACGGTTAGCCTCCGACTTCCTGAGTTAGACGCTGCATGATAAGCGCCTTCCAGTACATTGGAACCTCCGTGTATATGAAAATTCGTATAAAATATAGCCATTTTATCCGTATCCACCATTGTAGTGTCTACCCCATACAAATATGTATTAAAGACAATCTCCAGGTTTCAAGGCATACACATCTAGCAAAGTCGTAACGTGGTACTACCTAGGTGCGGACTCGATGATTGGCCTGAGCGTACCTGGTGTAGGACATTGAATTGAATCTGTGGCTCTACAAAACGGTGATCCTTAAATATTGTAATTCCACCCAAATCGTTCCGAAGTGTAAAGCCCTCCGGAGACTAGAAGCCTTGCCCCTAGTTGAAAGCCAAGTGGATAACGTCATCTGTTGTGTGTTTCTTGATGTTTTTCCTATTATCCCCTAAATAGATTATTGACCTAACCTTAGAGCGGCGGCGGAGGACATCAATCGGAGCTGCCGATGAGGCTCATGAAGAAATTGAGTGTAAGGCCTTCACCCCTCACGAGGACACTCTACTTGACATGATTGACGCCATCGATGCCCAAAGCTAAACGACATCAATATATCTATTTTCATCGGTTCAGCGCACAGTGGTTCTCCTGGAAAGCAAAATTACGACTGTTTCATTTAATTTATCTGAGCAAGCCGTTCTTTAGTGGCCATTTATCCCTCCTGAGCATCATCTGTGCGACCACCACTTAGCTTTTTCTGACGCTACAGTTAACAATAGGCGAAAACGAACCATCGGACATACCCCATCTTCGGTTGACGACAATTATAAAATTGGCAAACAGCGTTCACAAGCACTTAATAAGATAACGGCACATGAAAATTACACTGATATTCGCCCACAGCTATCGCTGTGGATGAGTTCGTTTTCCATTTTTTTCCTGATGATCGCGACCGTCGGCTACATGCCTTCGTTCATGCCGTCGAAAGAACCGCGGTTATAACAATGTACTAAGCGAAGGGTGCTTGACGTATTGTCAAAAAGCTCTTCGACAAGCTTGTCGAGCACTTCGAACCGTTGATCATGGCTGACAGACCTTGGTTGATGATGCATTCAAGTACACATACACGTGAAGCGCTAACGAACAAAGATTTAGCCTTTCTTACGTAGTAGCCCTTCGCACTCGTCTCGATTTAACGTTGTAGATAACGAGACATCTTAGTGGTGCCTACTGAACGATTCTCGGAGGTTTTGTCATGTTCCGCACTGACACTCGCAGTTCTAAGCTTCAAAGGTTTTCCTGTAAATCAATACGATTACGCATGCTATGCACAGAGCAAACAGTGCATGAACGCATACATGCATCGTATGACATCCACATTACGGAGGGATACAATAAAATATGAGGAGACGTGAACTTGAGTGAGACGGGGATGATTATGAGTGAGATCCTAAAACCATTTAGGTGAATCGTGATTTCAGATCAGTTCGATAGAGTATCTCATGTGGCCGTTCGGTGTAATACTTCTGCGGCTTACTAACCTGCACGTATGAACATACCGCATCAAGATGTCATTGCGAATAAACAGTGAAAAAGAAATAAACAACTGAAGGGCTAAGAAGATGATTTCTAACGGAAATTATCACAGAGTGTGTGTGTGTGTGTGTGTATATCTCATTCGAAATGTCTCTGAAATGTGAATTAATCAACTCTCTAAATTTATGAACTCGTTACATTTTTTTCTAATTACAACTGCTATAACTCCTATTTCATTGACAGATCAGTAGAGTGTAGGGACGATCAAATATAGCATGAGGCGACACACAGTCACCGCATGACGGAGCAGAATCACCCGGTGTGTGATTCTCCGTGCGGCAATTTTTGGACGACAATGTCTCCGTTGGTTTTTGGAGATGAAGAGAAAGCTATCTCTCAGCATTGATCCACGTATCGGCATGGGCGAACGCCGATTGTTCCGTTAGAGTAGCGACTTCCCTTGCGGATCACGATAGTAGTGCACTGACATGGTATGGCAAAGCAATGAAGAGGATACTCATTCCAGCGACTCGTGGATCGTCGAGAGGAGCACGGTGACGAAACGAAGGCCCTTCGACACCCGCTTATGAGCCATAATTTTTTAATTGAAATAAACGTCAAATTTGTTGAACTTCCACATTGTTGTTTTCTCATAGAATTTTGGGATAGATAGCTGTTCGCTTTCAGAATAAAGACCAAATATAAGCGATAAGCTTGCACAGAATGTAAACGATAGTAGACAGGTGCTACTCAGTTGCTGAGCGGGTTTTAAAAGAATCATGTACGAATACATGGGCATAACAACGAGACAGAGGAAGAAGAACAAGCTTGGGACAAGCTTGGGATGGAAATTTAGTTCGTATGCAACAATGGTTAAATAAATGTTTACGCGAGAACTAATTAACTTCATAGATGCACGTGTGTGACATGTGTGACACACATATAAGATATAATGGCCAATGATTACAAATGTATTTATAATTTGTAATGTTAGACACATAGCTTGATAAGTATACACACTTGCCGCCAGGGAACTCACATTCACGAAGTCAGTCACCAATTCACATCAGTTTAAAAAATACACGTGTAGGGTGTACATTTGTCTTGCACGGCTAAAACTAAGCCGTGCCCACTGAGTATGATGGAAATCGCAAGGTCACTGTTGGTTTCTTCGAGTCATACCGACCCCTCGAAGGGTCTGGGGTTTGTTTCTGTCCGAATGACCGGTCGCTCTATTAATATGCTTGAAATTGATTGATTCTAGATAGTCCCATATAATGTGGCCTTTTCTATGGCAAGTTTCCACTGAGAATCCACTCAAGTTTACATTTACGAAATGTTTGGCAGAAAAAATTAACCGCCCCCGGTGGGACTTGAACCCACAGTCTTTGGCTCCGGAGGCCAACGCCTTATCCATTAGGCCACGGGAGCAAGCTAAAACCACTCGAAACTAACACCTAACCAACCCTCTTCCTCGAGCGCGATACGAACAGTTAATTTGCATAGATAGTTAATTTGCATCCCATAGCCGACGTTCAGCGCCCTCCGTCTATATACACAAAGCATACGGGGACGTTGTGTAAGCAGTGCAGCAAGCCGCGGGCGTCCCGGCATCCCTACGCGTTACTGACACAAATCGCGCACCGTTCTTACCACGTCCAAATTTTGGCGCGCCTCGACGCCTATCGCGTCGTCTGCCCCCATTCAGGGTGTTTTTGTCGACGTTACGAAGAAGAAAGACACCAGTGTCCCGTAGTGTGCTTGCCTGTCTTGTCGGTGTGTCGGCTACCGTAGTACAGTACTGCAGGGAACGAATTGGCACTGTGCGAATTTAACACAAAATGCTTACCGCTAAGCTCGTCCAGAGGTCTGGCCAGGGTAAGTGTTGATCAGCGACCACAACCTAAGCACAACTTTCAACGGGGAGCGGTGTCCAACCATCAATCTTATCCGCGTGGAGTCGAAATGCTGCTCTGTTCTGTTCTCGTCATGTGTGCTGTGTGGTGTGCCCCCTCTGTAGCGCAAGGGCGCATGGCATAAACGCGCCCGCCTCTTGACAAGTGTCTAAAGTCCGGATGACCTTTTCAACCCTCGTCTTGGATAGCGGAGCGCTCGATGCAGCTTGCAACAACGCGTTTTACCATATTTCTACTCGTAACAGGCTACATGCCGGTGCCCGACGAAATTTGACCTCCGTAGCAGGGACTTCGAATAGCTGTATTCCGGACACAGTCAGTGTTCGCGAGACTTTACGTAATCAGACCGCGATTATAGACGTTTTGCCGGCGGCTGACGTCGGCATCGTTTTTCTCAGAGAGAGAGAGAGAGAGAGAGAGCAAATTTCTAGTTTATTTTTGCCAGGGCGAAACACAGGACAAAACAGGTCCATGTTTTTTGCTTGGCCATCAGCTGTGGTAGACTTCGTGTTTCTAGACTTGATTTCCTGCTCTTAGTTGCATATCTAGCCCGCGAGTACTGGCGCGGAGCCAACCGGCCCCTTTCACGTTCTCTCTAACCTTCGAACAATTGTGAGGTTTTCGAGCTAACGAAGAGCACTGTGTTGTTATATATCCCAGTACGACATTGCTGACCCCTTCCATAGCGCTCTGCAGTATTTTACCCTCTAAATGTTTGGGTCTGACTGCAGTCGGTCAGTTGGTCTTGAAAATGGCCTACGGCTGTTGTTGTTTTCTCAACAGTACCAGGCCGCAGTGGTCACACTATCATCAGTGCTCATGTGAGATGCGCGAAACCTGAATTTGCATCTGGGTTTGGCGGATCGCTGCTTAACTGAATCAAGGAAGTCTGCTTCCAACCCTATCTCAAGCTGAAATCAAATGATACGATTAATGAAATTTTGTGCATCATAAAGCTATCTGCCTAGTGATAACAAGCTTATAAACGAAACGGTCATACCGCTATTTTAGGGTCATTGTAAGGAGCATTTTACCTCTATATATATATATATATATAAATAAATTTTTTTAGGAGTATTTGTGCTGGTTGCCATCTGTGACAATTGAGATCTGCTCGATCAGACGAACCAGACAGTGTAAGTATCTGTTCCAATAAAGCCAATCGTGGCAAATGTTTCGCGGCAATCTTGCGGATAGGGTGTGACTACTGTGTCCTAGACGGATGTTATGAAACAGAATAGCTTGGGCACGTAATGCTTAAGGACAATGGAATCATGCCAAAGGCCCGAACGATGGCGGTGGTTGAGACGTTACCAATCACGGGCAACAGCCAACGATGCTGGCACAAGATGCCCTTCTTATCGAAATCATTATCGCTTTCTCTTATCGGGCAGTTTCACAACGAGTGAGGGACTGATCTCTCTCTCTCGAAAGCGAATAATGAATGCTTCTCCCATTTGCGTAGTGGGACTGGAGTCAGCTCAAAGATTGGACAATGACGAGAATTGATATATTCGTTTACGTTAAGCACCGCTGGATAGTTCAGAATATGGAGAGAGCGAGATGAGTCCGTGAGCAGAGTGTGTTTGATTTTGAGACAAATAGCCTTATCTCAGCGAGGCATAATTTACGCACGGGAATTGCGAGGCACATTGGTCTGTATTCGATCATCGTTCGAATGCTACTGAGTTACATAGATGCATTAAGCCAATAGCATCACTTGCAAATATCCCAGTGACACTGACATCTCACCACACCGAACATTTCGCGTTCGCAGAGACGGGTATTGCAAAGATTCTCTGAGTGCATGGTCGGATCAGATAGAATAAAAAATCACTTTATTAAAACCCACGGGAATTTACAGATGTCTGCTCGCTTTATAGAAGAAGAGACAAAATGCCAATAGGATCGAGTTCCAGAGTGAACTTCCCGGGTGGATTGTTAATTAAACGGTGATTGGCCGCTCAACTTAACTACTGATGTCATGATTATATATTGGGCGCATTTTGTAACCATAATTGTTTTCCCAATGAGAGATCAATGGGATTTAGCCATATATCGCAATCTAGGACACCACTATTCTATGCATATATAATACATATGGTTCATGTCTGTCTCATTGCAGTGGCCAGCCTTGCCGGAGCAGTACGGCAGTACACCACAACCCGTGATGCACTGAAAATCGGGAAACATACAAAACTGATATGTCAGGGCTTTACCGGAAAACAAGGTAGCTTCCACTCTCGACAGTCGATTGAATATGGCACTAATTTCGTTGGTGGCGTTTCGCCCGGCAAGGGAGGCCAAACCCATCTTGACAAGCCTGTCTTCAACTCTGTCAAGGAGGTAAGAACATCACCGCCGAAACTACACACCCGACCCACTTGGCTATGCCTCTTATCGTGCTCTTTTATATCTTGATTTGATGAACGTGCTTTTTCGTTCCTGTTGTCATTTTCTGGGAGCAAGTCTGGCGCCTAACTATCAGTCGCTGGTTATATCGAATGCATAGTCGACAAGCTCATCACATCAATATGTAAAGATTCTCGAGAGGACGAACTTTAGATCGCTCCGCCCCCTACTCACTTGTAGAATTGTGTTGTCCTAGGCCATGGATAAGACGGGCGCGACCGCGACAGTGATTTTTGTGCCTCCACCCGTTGCCGCGAAGGCAATTGAGGAGGCCATGGATGCCGAAATCCCATTGGCTGTGTGCATCACCGAGGGCATTCCCCAGCACGACATGGTTCGAGTGAAGAATCGCCTGCTCGCTCAGAACAAGACGCGACTAATTGGACCCAATTGCCCTGGAATTATCAAGGTGACTAGAGTTGGCGATTCTAATATTGAGGCAACCTTAGTGAAGTTACTGAAGTTTACGAAAATTGATTTCAGCCTTTTATCTAAATGCTGGAAGACTATTGAATTATAAAGCTTAACGATATAGCTGGACGTCGACGAGGATCATTTAGGGAAGATTGAAGGGAAGACACATCTTCGATCTTACACGAGACAAATTAAGAAGAAAAAATGTATTCTCTATGACAAGCGTGCGCACGAGGTGTCGGGGTCTACGAGTATTGAATCAGTGATGCTGACCCTGAAAATATACCCAGGAAATATCCACTAAAATATGATGTTTTTCGACTTTCAATATGAAGCCGGAAGAATGCAAGATTGGTATTATGCCTGGTCACATCCACCAAAAGGGCAAAATCGGAATCGTTTCACGTTCGGGAACCCTCACGTATGAGGCCGTACATCAGACGACGCACGTCGGACTCGGCCAGTCACTTTGCGTCGGCATCGGAGGAGATCCGTTCAATGGCACGAACTTCATCGACTGCCTCGACATCTTCCTGCGTGATCCGGAGACGAAAGGTAAAAAGTAACAAAAACTATTCTTGCGACTACACTATACGTTGCCCCTTCTCGGGGTCAGTTGCCCTAAAATTGCCATCACGGCCGCCACCGTGTGCTGCTGTCAAATATATTTCAGCCCGCAGACCCAAGCAGTGTTACCCATTCAGAATCCACAAGAAGAGTTCCTTGTGTCCCCAATCACTATTCTCGACAAAAAGAGTATTCTACCGAAACTCTGATTTAGTTCAACGGTAGTAACTCTCCCTAATAGTTTGCTAATAAATGGTGAACCTTTCCATTGATTTGTGCTTGTTGATGCACCTACACGACGGCAGGTATCATTCTCATCGGTGAGATTGGTGGTAGCGACGAGGAGAACGCAGCCGAGTTCCTTAAGTCGAATAACACGGGATCGAGTGCGAAGCCCGTTGTCTCATTCATTGCCGGCCTGACAGCGCCACCTGGACGTCGTATGGGTCACGCTGGTGCCATTATCGCTGGAGGTAAAGGTGGTGCCCAGGCAAAGATCGACGCACTTAAAGAGGCGGGAGTGCACGTGACAAAGAGCCCCGCCCAGATGGGCTCCACGATGATTCAGGTAAGGATTGATCGATGATTGCAATGAGACATTTAGGAATAGAGACTCGTGTGCAACTCGCAGGTATCAATTCATCAGCCGGAGGAGGTCCTATAAGTTGTTAGCAGATCTGCTGATACAGAGTTAAGATACCGTTTTGTCAGACTCGCTGGCGAAGCTATAGCGGAATTTTTTGTGTCTAATGTTCGAGCCATCAAGCGCACGTCCAATGTGACTTGCACCGAAGCGCACGACTTTTCTACAAAGGCTTAACTGGCGTGGTAATTTTCGGCGGGAAGATTGATGGGATTCGTAATACTAATATACATGGTTATGCCATTTCCCGAACTCGCTTTAATTGCTCTATTTCTTTTTTGCAGGAGATGAAGAAACGCGGTCTCGCTTAAACAATCCCTCTCTCTCTCGCTCTCTCGATAGCTTCATTTCAAGAAACTGGCAGTGCTTTTCTAGCGGCAGAGAGTGTTGTTCCCGTTCTGTCGCGATTACGGCCGATAATAACGAACTGCCACGTGTTGCGCCCCTCTTGGCGCGATACTTTCGTGAAAACCATAGAGGAAGTTGAAAAAAAGAGACAAAAAGGAGTTCATCAATCGAAATTGCCTAACTTCCCGATCAGCGGCAATAATTGGCTTCGGAGGATCGTTCCACCTCGAATGTAACAGGAGGCGTTTAACAAGGGGAGTCGAGCGGCTGTGTTGCACTGGGCATATCGTCCGATCTGTTGGTCATCGTCGATTCTAGACGAGTTTGACGGGTCGAACCCGACATGTGGCCTATGAGAGTGTTTATGAGGAACTAGTTTGATGATAACCTGCGTCCGCGGGAACCATCAGAGACCCTTCCTCGATTCGACTGTCCGAACTGTCAACGACTCACAACAGTTAACAATATATATACATAAATATAGAACGGTCTACACAACTAGCACGGTTACATGGGCGTCACGAAAATAGCTCTATTCACACACACAGTCTAATGATTACATTATTATAGCCCTTAATAATAATAGTAATAATGTAAATGCCATAACTCGATAGGAAATGATACTGCTAATGAGATATGACATAAATACGATTTTAGCTTAAACGAGTAACCGATGAAAAACTCGAAGTACACAACGAGGAGGGCAGATCTAGCCGAGACCCGGGACAACAGAGTTGATACGAATGCTTATGTTATGTGTATTGAAATTTTTGGTCGTTAAGTGTTTATTTCGGCTAGGGCTTCGATATTTGGCTCGGAGCTGGAAGGATTGAAAGGTGAAATAGCCCGCCGGGCCAGTGACAACAAGCGAATGAAAGCAAGATCTAACAACTAGGGTTGGATGCAAGTGGCATAGGAATCATATAGTAGCGAGGTGAGATGTTGATACCACATGGGGATGAATGGGTATTGAAATCGAGGTGCGGAGTATCTTAACAGTCGTTGACCGGATCGTGTCCATGGTGAGATTTACACGACTACCAAAAATGAAATAATGATCATAAAAAACAAATAGGAGGACGTGTATAATGATGAGAAAAATGAAATAAATGACGTTTTTATTACAAAAGAGGAAAACTTTCTGATGACTGTCTACTGTTCGCGTGAGGTGAAGGTTTATTGGTTTATTAAAGGAGCACTGGCAATTGTTACAATGCTTAAGCTCTCGATATTGAGAGTCTATATTGCTGTGTGCCGATTTCGCTGATACAGCCTGATCGTGATGAGCAAGACATGAAATTGTACGATGAATCTATTGTTATCCTAATTCGTCCAAGTTGTACACTATTTATATATTATATATAGAGCACATCCCATCGAATGATTCGAATCTTGTCTATAGGTCCCACTGAAAATTGAAGCTAACGTAATCGTTCTAATGGTGTATCTTACCAAATGATTTCGAAACGTTGTTGATTACAGCAATAAACAGGTTACTTGCAAGGTCGATGCTTGGAAAGCACGTAGTTCTGATCAGCTTCCCGAGACGCACAAAATCAAATGATCATGCACACACAGGGCTAATACGTGCTAAGTTAGAAAACAAAAACCTAATAATAGTTATGCTAAAGCGAGCTAGTGTCGACGTTCCGCCGATTGAGCACACACACACACGACTTAGTCATTGGTACAGTATACAGGCTCTTTTTATTTTTAAATAAAATACATTTATGATAATAATAATATATTAATATGATTATTTTTCATTACCGGGTAGTGCTTTTTAAGTACGCTGGAGTTTATTTTTCTTGTTGCTGTTGTTGTTGATATCGATTATTTAGTTGGTGTCATATATAACTTTGTTACGTCTCTTTCACTCGGGCCTGTTCTATAGTTATAATAGTTGCCTGTAACACCAACACAGAAGATTCGCAACTAACTCTGCTGGATTTTACTTTTATTTGCTTGATTAATAAATCACCTTGAAAAATCATCTAATATATATATATATATATAGACAGACCCCCCCCCGCCCCATCCCCACATTGGACGACGGTTTCCAATGCAATAAAAACATGTCTGCCCAACAAAAACCGTTCTCGCTTTCGGTTTGCATTTGACAAACAATTCATCAGATGCAACCACGCTCCCGCCCTCAACCCACACACCCACCCACACAGCCACACACCCACGCAAACACACGCACGCACGAATAATTAATAATATAATTGAACTGTTTTCGAAGTTTTTTTTCTCCATCGATATTCACCTTGAAGTTTACATTAGTACGAGCGCCTGGCTAGCTAGAGTTGTTCTTCGGGGACTCCTCTCTCCTCTACATCTCTATTTCTATCTCATATATATATGTGTGTATAAATAACTGCGCTGATACGACACGTCTTAGCGGCACAAATGCTGGTCGGTCATTCGCGCCATCGTTGTCCGATGCCTTCGCTCTATGGCCGCACGACCACCACGCACGCAGCTGTATCGTACGTTCATTGTTGCCGTCGTCGTTATAGCAGCAGCAGCAGCTATTATTCATCATGGTAATGGGGGCTATTGATCGACAAAAAGATGGCACATCGCGTTCGCTCGCCCAGTCAATCACTCGGGTGATATCATTTCGATTTAGTTCGCTCTAAGTGTCAACAATATGTCTCGAGTGATCGAATTTTACCAACACCTGCCATCCCGTCGTGAATCACGCTTGGGTTCGAACGTGCTGCTCACAGCGAGTGGCAAGCGTGTCCGATGAGGACTCTTCCTCGTCCGTAGTCGTTGTCCGATCGAATTGAAGGAATGCTTCCATCATTTAGCAGTGTGGCAAGCCCGATCCGATGTTGCATTACGCCCATGATACCACCCCATAATGTATGCGTCAATTCATGCCACTCGCACAACGCTCCACCTGTTGTGACTGGTTGCCCGTTATCGTCTGCCTAAATCAGGCTCGCACCGAAGACAGTGTGGACATAGTTCCGGGGGTCAGTTAGCTGGCTGGTAGCAATTTCAGTTGGTGGTTGGGTGGTGAGGGCCATATTCGAGTCATGGTAAATTTGTTGAAAAGTCGCAATCGACACCAATTCATATCGGTTTCATAATTACTTTTCTCCCTATGATTGCTAATAGCCACCACACCGCGTATCGTCGGGTAGAGTTGGTTTTCAACCTGCTTGACCTATTTGCAGAGATACCTCTCTGATGGATACGATAATGATGATGGCATTCTCATAATCATCACATCAGGTAATACGCGAAATACAATAATACAGTATATCTATGTATATATATATATATATATATCTTGTAATTAGCTTAGTCTCATCGCCGTCGTCCCCGTCATGGTTTACTGTTGTTGTTAAATAATGTTCTCGTCTGTAATGTACACAGTGTATTCATTGTTGTTGTTATTATTATTATTATTATTTCGATTATTATCTCGCGTTAATGTATCCGCCATTTCATCGTCTCCATTAACTATCGTATGACAATTATACTCAGTTCTCGATCTCGGCAATGAATGTGTATGTATTTTTTCCTGTTGTTCTGCACTTGGTATTGTATTTGCACAGCGAATAGTCCAAAGGCAACACGTTGCCTTTGTTGTTATTCTCGTTTGTGGAGCGTAATGTAGTTGCTTCTCCTTTAGCCACCGGGAAATTATGGAAAAAGAACGCAACCCTGCCATCCGCCTTGTTGCGGCCACTAGGGTTGGTCTTTTTTTATTTATATATATATATTTATTTATTTATGTATATACTAAATAGCGTGATTACTTCACGCTATCTCAGAGTTTTCTCAGCGTTGTTTAATCATCGAATCTAAATTATGATTAAAACGGCAACGAGCAATATGAATAATAGTGAAAATGTTCAATAATAAATAATGTAATAACTAAATCTCTATAGACAAATCAATGAATCGGGACAGCATCGTTCGTATTCATCGCGACGAGATTCGTCATATATATATATCTATATATATGTTCGCCATCCGACCTCCGACTGCAACTATCAGTTATACCACAGTTGCTGTAACTGCTATCATCATCGTTCGCTAGAATCGACACCATTTTCAATGAGCGACCTGTCCCTCCCCCAACAAATCGATGAGACACCGATCACTTGGCATCAATTACTGACAGTGTAAATGACATAGAATAATTATTTGTCTTGCCTGTTTTTTGAAGTTTCACTCTGTGATGTCGTCCGATTCCGAACGCCTCCAGGTGGGTGTAAATCAGTACTGGCTTCATACAACGTTTGCAGTACGCATGCAACAGGCACACAACGACCCTCAATCAATGGAGCACCACCCATTAAGAGGTGGCGTCGCCCCTCACATTCACACTCGCTACGAATTCACGTTACTTATCTTATGCATCTCGTTTCGCTCTCATTCATGGCATTTCACGCATACACGTGTCCGTTCGGTCGATTTCATTAATCTAGTAGCTAAAACCCAAACCAAACGCTATCGTCGCCGTTGATTTCGCCGCCGACTTCATGGTTAAAATAATATTTGATCACGTTTTATATTATACTAAATAATAAATAGAACGGCGCAAACGGAGAACACAAGGAAAAGAGGTGGAACCAGCTGGGAAACGTTGTGTTTCTCAGAGACAGACAGAGAGAGGGAGACTTTGCACAAAATATGAACACAGCTTCGTTGCCAGGCCGCCACATAAATCACGACGGGTGAGTGAACAATAATCAAGACGTGATAAGAAAAATCAGTGACGAGTGACAACGAGGAACAGCGAACAGCGAACCGTCTACCACGACATTGTCGCGTACGACAAAAAAAAACTGCTGATCCTGACACGTGGGCACAACATAGTCCTTTCTTCTTCGGGGCGACTGAGAGCGATGAGAGCAGTGGCCCGACTGGATCATCCGTTGCTGGATCTTCATAGATCTGCCTCAGCCGGCGTTGTCAGGAAGGGGAGATCGTTGTAGCGAAGCGTGCCATTCGTCAAGCGGGCCCTATCCGATCCGACCCACGTCTCCCCGTAACTCCTGAAGGATGGACATGGGAGCGTACTAAAACTCCACTATGCCCGGACACTTGAGTATTTCTCGGCTTCCACCACCTAGAAATAACGGCGGACCGAAATAACTCTTAGCCAATCGTATAAGTTTATGAGAGGGAGCTCGCTCACCCCATCATTTCGAAAGTTGAACAACACGACGGCTACCTAGTTCTGCAATGATGTGGCGTTGCGAATACGCCCACAGCTCATAGAACAGCAAGGCTCAAACGCAGATGACGCTCAGCCTTGGCCGCCAGTGGCGATCCGGTCAAAATCAATGTGAGACGGATAAGGGCGTGCGGAGGGAAGAAAATTCGGAGGAACAGATAGTGACACTTACCACGAGATCAGAGTCAGTTTCCCCGGACGATGAGGCCGTCGCTGTCGTCGTTCTGGCCGGATGAACCGCCAACTCGACTGAAGATGGCATTTCCATATGGACGTTGTGGCCATTCTCACCTCCTCCAGGGACCTCAGGTCGTTCGGTTCCGTCTTGCCGATCGAGTGTCGTGCAAATCTGCTCACCTTCATCAGGTGGCGTCTGAGGTTCGGGAATCATCTGAAATACCTCGTCGTCTTCGCAGCTAGCCTCCTGATCTGTCGGCCCCGACTTGACGACGACGGCATCGGCGATGGCCCCATCTACAGAGCGATGAAGCAATTGCAGCTCCTCCGGTAGCTGCAGAGGTGATGTTGGAAGAGTGCAGTGGTTTTCTGAAATTTGGGATAATCAACACGATTGTAAGCTCCTGGCCCTGCCGGCGGTACACGTCCTATAGTACCGTCGAGCGACAATCATTTCCTAATCAATCGTTGTTTCGTATCAAGCGAAATAGCAAAGGGGAAGCGAACGACACAGTGCAAGCGACGGCCATCAACCCGATACAACCCCCCGGAAACACACATGAACCGTACGAGTCCCCGTATTTTGTGTGCTTATAAATACACAGTTAGTGACCGTTGTCATTTCTCTGACGATCATATAAAATGCACCGAAAAACACGCATGGATAGCAAGTTAATGGATCGTCATGACCTTTGCAGTGTCTGAAATGAGACAAACACAAGCATGTGTGTGAACATTTCGAGTCGCTAGGAACCTTCATCGTGGCCGTACTTACGTGGCCGTAAGGTAAGTAAAGCCTCGGCGGCCTGCGTTGCCGTGGTGTCAGCGTCCTTCTTATCGTCGATTTCGTGAGCTGCTCCACAAACCATCTCGCCACCTTGAACCACGACATTTTGCAGGACCTCGAGCGATTCCGGTTGGGAAAGCCGATGCTGCTGTTGTTGTTCCTCGTGACCGGCGTCGTGTACCGATGTACAACTTTCATGGCGTACAACCACGACGCTTTGCGTTTCCTGTAGCTCTTCAACGCTGGAAGCGTGCTGCTGCAGTTGATCGATTGGCCCCTGCTCGTGCACCTCGTGGACCTTGTGGGGCGCCACAGCCTCGTCAGGATCCTTCATGGAAATGATGCTGATCTGAACCGCATCTGTCGGTTCTGGTATACTCGCCAGCGACTCATCGCCGGCAGGTTGTTGTTGTTGCTGCTGCTGCTGCTGTGTCTCTTGTCCCGATTTATCCGCCTGCTGTTCCCGGCCATCGTCAGGCCCGACGGGGATAACCTGCAGTTGGCCAGACATCACCAATGAGGCCATCGCGCCTGCTCCGCTCAGATGATTGCCCGTATCCCCGGCAACAGCGTGGGTCACCACCTGCGCCAACGGGGAGTCAACCTGAGTAATCACAACACTGCCTCCCCCACCATCGTCGGCCGCGACGACGAGCTGCTGCGTTTGCTGCTGAACTTGTTCCTGAGCCTGTTCCGGTTGTGACTGGACGTGTTCACTGTGAACATGCTGGTGATGATGTTGTTGTTCTTGATGGTGATGCTGTTGTTGTTGTTCTTGCTGGTGATGATGATGGTGGTGGTGATGATCCTGCTGTTGCACAACTACCTGATGTTGTTGATCCTGAGCTAGCTGCAAGGTTCCGACAACTTCGGCTGCCTGCAGCTGTTGCAAAGCACCCGCCTGTTGGCTACCACTGAAGTCCTCCTGGGTGGCGACGGTCAGCGTGGCTTCGGTGGCAAATGCCGCATTGCTATAGACCACCTGACAACCTTCGAGTCGTTCGCCATTTTTGTTCTGCACAATGATTTGCCCTTCGTGCACGATGAGTTGGGCACCTTCGAGTTGACCGAAGGCCTCCTGCGGCACAATCAGACAACCTTGATCGCTAATTTGACTCAACATGTCGGAGTTGACCACCTGCATCTGTGCAAACTCCTCGACCTGTTGGACAATCTGATGTTGCTGCTGCTGTTGCTGCTGCGGCTGTTGATGCTGAACTATCTGATGGTGGTGTTGTTGTTGCTGTTGGGTGTGCGCTTGATGGACAACGTGATGCGTTGTCTGTTGTTGCTGCTGCTGTTGTTGCTGAAACGTCTCCTGGACACCGCCACCATGGACCGTTGTCATCACGTGCGAATGCTGAACTTGCTGCATATGCTGATGCTGATGAGGAATCGGCTGAGGCTGGTGTTGATGAACGATGGCAGGTTGAATGTTCGATTGTTGCTGTACAAGTTGACTAGAATCCTCCACAAATGACGTCGACGGCTGTGATGGAACAACGGTCGTGATGACCTGAGGTGACGCGGTACAGGTGGACGTCGAGGCAGTTAGCTGTTGGCAAGTGATCGCCGTCGTGGGCACGGTCGTCGAGCTGCCCGACGTCGTGGTGGCCGCCACAATTGCCGAATTGAAAAAGCTGTCGATGACTTCCTGCCGCACCTGAGGCTTGTCGCCTGGTGCGAGCGTGTGCGTCTGGAGGAACTTGTGGCCGGGATCGAGTGACGATGTTACCTGCACAAGGCCAGTTGGCTGAACGGCGGGCGGGAACACCTGCTTGCGGTTACGCGCGCTCTTCTTCATGATATTGGGCTGTGGCTGCATTCGAAGAGGCGGCGCCAGAACAGGTGGTGGCATAGAGGTGATCGCTGCGCTTTGCGGTACTGACGCCACGACCGATGACGTCGGCTCCTGGCTGGGTTCGTTAAACGCAACGACTACGAGCGGCTGCTGCTGCTGCAGCTGACTGGTCTTTCGTCTTTTGCGTCGGGGCGTACCCGCTCCGTGCTGTGCTCCGCCACTATGAACTATGGAGCCCATCGTTTGCTGGACGATTGCGTCGACGAACTGGGGGTCTCTGAGGATAGATTGCGCAGCGTTGGGCTCTGACGAATTCGACCGCATTATAACTTGTACAACTCGAACGTCCGGTCCCGATATGTGCTGTAACAAAGGCAACACGAGACAAGATACAAAGATGACACATGGTGTGCTGTCCTTGAAAAATATAATAGATACACCAGACTTAATTTAATAGAACCGAGATACCTTCCCTAATAATACTTCTTAATTTGATAGAATGAGCGCACATGGTATCACAACACCTAGTACATAAATCAGATCAAGAATGATTTGACAGATCACTACGCACAGATAGGGCAGACCGGTAATTACTCGTCTGCGTGACCAATACAGATCGGAAGAGATCTATCTCGAAAGGAATTAGCTTTAATTAGTTCAATGGCAGCTATCGTTCGCAGGCTTCTCCACGCCACGACTAGGAAGTTCTCCTGCAGGAACACTTCAAAGTTGATCCTGGCGGGAGGCTCATATAACGAGCACTGGAAGTGCTCTAAAAACAACAAGGACCCTATCCTTCTGAATGGATGGTCGGTTGCAAAATACTAGCATTGCAGCTATTCAGAAATACACACATACAGAAGTCTATATTAATGGATGTCGACACAAAAAGATTCGACCATGGATAGTTTTAGCGCCTACCTGTTGCTGCGGTCTTGGACGCTTTCGCACTGGTGGCACAGTTTTGAGATCGGGTTCAGGCATCTGGTTGATTACGTCTGAGAGGTAGTGCGGATCGTCTTCGGCTTTGTCCAACGGCTCGCTCTTCAACTTCAGCGGCCCCGCTAGCAGCAGAGCATCGTCCATGAGTGAGTTCTCATCGAGGTCGTCAAATGAGAGCGGTCGAGGTTTGAGATTGATGTCGAGATTCATCATGACCGCGGGTAGTTGCAGTGGATCCTCGGGCTCGCCCTTAGGAAGATTCCGCAGCGGAAATCGCACGACACCTTCGAGCTCTTCACAGTCGATGAGTTCCTCCTGATTACGGGAGAACGCCACACTGCGCCGGCGTGACTCGATCATGACGTCGGGGGGCGGTGTCGCCGGTATTGAGATCAGCTCAGAGGGTTCGCGGAACCTGCCGGCCAAAAAGCAAGTTATAGTTACAGGCACCATTCCTTTTCGAATAACCGATACGAGGATAACCGGCACCATTCCTTTTCGAACAATCGATACGAGGATAATTCCAAGCAGTCGAAGCCACCGGTCGTTCCCATGAGCATCTGCATTGACTCCATATATTTTTCAACCATGCGATTTCCCCCACCTTTAGACCACTGCTAGTCGATTCATCGGTGAGTATCACAGTCGAGTCCTTCGACGCAGAGGCCAATCGAGTGCTTCATCTGTCAGTTTCGCCTGGACGCAAATAATCAGCCTTCTCACTATACATAGTATTAACGCACCGTTACGTTCGTGGGGTCTTCGAAGAGCAATGTCTTCGTGTCGGACATCAGACAACTTTGCGGGATCTTTGTACCAAATGTCTCGTCTATTAACTTACTTTTTCATTTTGGCGGATGACGAGTTGTAGGACGACTGTTGATGCGATAGCTGCTGGGAATTGTGAGGTTCGTTCTTGATCGCCACGGCAATCTGGTCATCGGTTTTACTCATGGACATCAACCGATCCTGCCGGTGCTCCTCGGCCGTGTGAATTTCCAGGGCTAGACTCTGCGAAAGGAACTGCTCACCGCAATACTCGCAGCGTACGATGCCCGACTCGTTGAGCCCCGTACAGAACTGGTAATGCGTCTGTATCGCCTGGAGCGTCTGGAAGATCATCGTGCATCCCGGAACTGGACAGAGAATCTGCAATGCAGCCGTAATACTCGAATAATTAATTAATTAATTACGTATAGTACCAACCTCACCGTGTATTGCAGCACATTCATCGTTATCTCATCACTACTGCCCAGTTTGGAACAAAGATGCGATACTGACCTGTTTCGTTAATAGCATCTCATCCAGCCAGAGCTTCTTGAGCGCGGTCCGTATATTCCTCGGTTTGATCTGCCGTTGACCGGACGCATTTGCCCCCGATCGGTCTCGTCGCGTGGCATGATGAGGCGGCAAGGTTGGCGGTGGGACCACACCTTCCGCCTCAGGTATAACCCCAAATTCTTCAGTGTCGCCATCGCCCACTGCCCCAGACGTCAGGAGAAGCGGCTGGACCGAAGACATGTGACTGTTCGTCGCAGCGGCAAGAGCCACTCGCGCTTCCACTGATGCACCCACCTCTGGTTACCACCGGCCAGCAAGGACAGCAACGGGCCGACACTGACGGCGTCTTACAACGGTGGGATCCGTCTCATTCTGTTTCGCATGGAACGTCCGACGACCGCCCAAAAGGTCACATGGTCCGAACAATCGAATGAAGACTGGTTAGAAAAAGCTTTGCAAATTGTGGTTATGCTCACATTGTAATCGATCGGCGGTAAATTGATAGCGCAGTCACCTATCATCATTGCGAAGTTTCGGATCAGCGGGTATATGTTTATATCATTTTCATAGCTGTGAGGTGATGGTTGTATAATCAAATTAGGGGCACTCAAAATCCCATAGAAAAAAAATTGAGAAATTGCCGTTATGCAATATACATTTGTGTAACTGGGGTTCTGTTGAAGAAGGGGAAATATCATGTGGAGTAATACCTATGAATACATTAATGTATTTGACAAATCAATAATAATGGCCACTAGCCAATCATGCCATCATATCTGATCCATTAATTGCGGTCCGCAGTGTTGCATGATCAAGCACTTCTCTTATCTAGTGTAGCAAGTCCGTTTTCGCTTGGACACATACATTCACGTGGACATATATATTTGTCAATGTACAATAGATGTTACATGCGACAACATATGTTCGATACAGGGTGCTCGGAAAGTACCACGACGCCGTGGGCGACTAACCAGGGTCTGACAGGTGTGAAGATAATCTTCCTCTCAATGACTTCTATATGATTTCCGCTAATATTTATTTAGTGTGATGAAGGCAAAAACGGACGAGGAAAGAATCACAACAAGCGCAGACATCGTGTGTACGATGTGCGAACGAATACATTTGCTTATTGTTTTGTTGAGAGGCTGGCTCACAAGCCAGCAGCGATCATGGTTTCCGCCGGATTGTATACATGGGAATCGAACTTTCATCGCATCATTTATAGTCGTCGTAGAAACACTCTTGTAAATCTATGCACGAGAAGGAAAAATGCTCACGTCACACACGTACACACGGATACTGGCTATACCCTTTCAACAACTGCAGCACTTGGCTTCGAAGCTTCGAGTCCATGCCAGCGACGAAACACGACGTAACTTATCTCTGAATTTCAGTGGACGCAGGTCGCACAATCGGCCTCTGTCCGTCTGTGATCTCTCTCTCTCTCTCTCTCTCTCTCTGTCTCTCCCTGCGTCTCCAGAATATTAAACAGCTACAATATTTTGATCGTCATCAAAAAAAAACTCTAGGTTGCAATTTTCGTCGAACGCCGAGAAAATAGAAATAGCCAGCGACTTCCCCGTCTTTTACTAGATCGTATTCAAACTAGGAAGTTAGGAGAGTCCCACTCGTCCGGTGAACGGGTAGCAATTCGCCGTCAGCTGAACAGATTCCGTTCGAACAGCTGAACAGTCAACTGACACATGAGCGGAGACGAGATTACCCCCCGATCAGCCCGAGTCGATCGTGGACCGGTGTGTGTACGGCTTTAATACCGATGGCAACGGTTGACTACTGCCCAACAGAAGTCATACAGCGCTGTTAACGAAGCCATGATTAGAGCGTATAGCAACCCCCCTATGGGTAAACGAGACCAATGGCCGACACACGACCATATCACGCACTCGGGGGTGGTTCGTTGCGAAGCTTAGCTGAAGTCCACCGTGAAGCTGGTCAATGGGCAGACTCTGGTAGCTCACACATGATTCATGCTCATGTTCCACACTCGGGTAGAGACGAGCTCTTTCCCGTCATGCCCAAGTCGCATGTGGTGCTTGGTTCCCCCCCGCCGAAAGAGACGGCTGCTCTGTTTGCGTTGCTGAACATTGAACATATTCACCGAACGCCATTAGCGGAGCCTTGGCCCGGACTCCGAAGGGCTCACCTGGTGGTTGGATAGGTGGCTCACTGAGTTGATTCATGCTGATTGTCCGGGCGCTCCGAATCGCTCAAGAGTGCCCGGGGCGGCCACCGAACCACAATTCGAATGCACAGATACAATCCTGCGGGGCTTAAATCTTCCAGTTGCAATTTGCTTGGGCCAGCAACCGGCAGATGGCGCTGCGGCGGCATAGCATAGACGGCGGTAAAGAAGGTTTGTTGTTAGATCACCCATAGAAGGGCGGTTTCGGAGAAAAAAAATATATTCGAAATAAACTCGGAACCTTTTACGCAATAATCGAATACAGATGGAGGGTTTTTTGCAAAGAACCGGACAAAAATAAATGAAGACGTCTACTTCTGATAACAGGGGTTATTGTGAGGCATATGCACGAGTCTGGTTATTGTACTATTCCATGGATAGTGGCCAAAAAATTGAAATATCGGGCTTCGTTGACATGATGAATTTCATTTTCGTATTTCAGTCAAAGTGAGGTTTATTCACGCAAACTTGCAATCCTAATCCATACGCTTTAGTGTTCTCGTTTGTTTGATAGTTATTTTTTTCCCGTTGAAAAGGAAAGAAAAATGGGTAAAAAGCTAGATTTAAGCTAATTTATGTAACTTGCAACATACGGACATGCGTCATTCGGGGTGTGAAGAGAAGAACTTGAGACCATATCTAAATTATTACGTCAAGTTTTTCATGATTCCAGTTTTGCTTCGTGATTTGTGAGCACGTAGTTTACCATTAGTAAATGTGCCAATGAGCCGATAAAAATCAGACCCCAGTTCACCTCCGTCCACCTCGATTGTTCATACATCATTGACGTACACAACACCAAGGAAAAACAAAGCATTAAAGTTTCATTTACGGAAAGGCCTTTATTAGCAGGGTATATAACTCCTATCATGTGGCAGCCGTCAGCACTTCCCGGCAAGAAACCACCGACAAAGAAAGACGATAAAAAAAACTCCCGAATTTCTCCGCAAGATCTGATCCCAAATCATACGTGTCTCTCCTACCAAGATGTCCATGACACTTTCAGTCCGGTAACGACTATAACGGGGACAGGTCCTATAATTAACTTCCTAGTTTCGATCCGTACGGAAGATGGCACTAAATGTGTAATGACGTCTCTGTCCTTAAGGCGCCTTAAGTGTACGAGCAATCGCAAAGCATTCTGCTGATTAGCTAATTAGTGCGTGTAGTTCAATGGCGACGACCACAAACGGCAAGGTTAATAGAGGTAGCAGACATGAAACGATGCATATACCAGTATATTTTTTAGCTTATATAACTTCATTTTGATAATTGAAAGTTGAGTGTCTCTAACGCGGTGGCCTTCGGAAAACAGATGTTCCAAGTGGCCAAAACTGTCGACACCTACTTTTCGATGCCCTCGGTCGAGGTTCAGGTGAAGCCGCCTGTGAGACCGGTATAGTGAGTCGCTTGCGGAGAGCCTACGACATCTGAGCGAACTACCGAAGTGTGGCGTGCGACGTTCAATGGTGCCAAGTGCGACTCCAGCTATGGTCCTTTTTAAAGAAAGGCGAAAGCAGCCTTCGAGAAGGATGACCGAGAATTGGCTGCGCAGATTGTATATTTGAGCATCTCTACTCAATGGGATTTACGCAAAGACATCTTCAAACATTTGGTCAGAACTGGACAAATCTGCTGCTGGTCATTGTCGCTTAGCGCCTTACCGAGCAACACATTTCTAGAGGGACCGATTTTTGCACAGAATTGTTGATTATCACTGGAGAAGCCAGGAAACAAACCTAGACTCAGTCTAGACTCGAGCCAAACTTTCCTGCGAAAATGTCATGATGATTTGTATGTAGTCGGACTGTAAAGGTGTGATATGCTGGGAAATTCATGAAAAGAGCCGCCCGATGAGGCTAAGCCGTATGGGACCCAGTGTCAACGCTAATTCCCATACTCATAACTGCCGTCGAAACCGTCACCTAGAAGCTCGAACGGGAGCTGGTTTCTGGCAAAAACGAAGCTTGGTTTCGAACAAAACTGAATGGTTCCATCTGATCACAAAGTTGGTTGAGAGGCTGTAACAGATCGGAGTAAGTGTGTCGGAGTGTAAAATACGGAGCAGACTGCATAGCTAATTGATACGGTAGAAGGTTTTCATTAATAAAAATTTTCCTCTCATGTTTAGAAAACCGCGTAACTCTATATATACCCAATATAATAAAGGTTGGTTACAAACTAGACGCTGTACACGCCGTTTTGTTCCTGAGCGTCTCCATTCTATCCTGGTAAAGGTAAAGGTTTTATTGGTTTATTAAAGGAGCTGCAATTTTAGAATGCTTAAGAGGTGGTAACCTAGAGATGTTCGAAGTTGCCACACACTCGATGGTACCTATCCGAATATGCACCCAAATACATCGGGGGAGATCTGCTGATCTATAATAATTACACAAGACTGGCGTGTCAGGCACCATTCGGTCTAATCTGTATTCTCCCATATGGGCACACCTCTCCAGTTAAATAATAAACACTAATTTTTTTCAACAAAATATAGTGCTCCCCATTAAATACAGTGTCTATAGTATATTTTATTCCGTACATCCCACACTACTGCTTCGGCGCATATTGATCTAGGTCTTATAAACAAAATGTGTGCTAGCATAAGGTAGTGAACGGTTCACTTCCGTTGAAAGCATGTTCGTGTCGTCCCTGTGATCGCTGAGCCGCCGACGTTGTGGTAATAGCCAAAGATGCGTTCTGCCGTCGCGTTTTTACTCAAATTCGTTCAGCGAGAGGGAAGAGTGAGCATTTCCAAGTAACAGAAATCATGAGATTTGTCTAAAGCGTCGCGCCGCTCACGCCGTGCGCATCGGTCACCACCGTGACACAGCGCTACAAGGGTTTGTTCTGGGAAGGCGAAACCTGAATCCGAGTTCGTAACCTGAATAATCCAACAATTGTGTTTCTATTCGATTTCTCCTGCAGTCTGCCGTGTCCATTACCAACCCTGAAACTGTGCTCAAACTGTGCCAAAAACGAAGCTATGTCAAGCGAAGAACAAAAACTTTTGTTTTTTGAGCTGACCCTCAGCTGTTCCCCTATCTGACAGGCCTCAGCTCTTAACCTTTAGGTATTACTATGAGGAACAAAAACAGGACAGAATGTACTGAATGCACGCTGATCACAGCACATGCTTGTAGTTCGTACTAATGAATACGCATGACTATTAGCCCTAGAGTAATACAGTAGCCAATAGTGAAAACGCAAAAAGCTCAAAACACCTTTTTTTTTATATTCCGATAACGTAGGTATGCCCACATGTTTAACTGTGATCGTCACAATACATATCAACCCGATAGCCACTCTTTGCCCATTGTAGACGCGATTCGATCCGCATGTTAGTCTAAAGGCGTACGCGTATAAGACAATGGATTTCGAGCGAGATAAATGGCGCAGTGGCCCACCATGGCTCTAACATCCGCAGGCCATTGCGGTGTCGTAGTTCCTCGTCGAAATAGATTAATAATCTTTAAAAATATATATATTTATTCAAACATACAGTAGTTAGGAATTAGTTCTAGGGATTATGGGGGGGGGGGCAGAGGTCGACGGTTAAGAGCTGAGGCTTGTCAGATAGGGGAACAGCTGAGGGTCAGCTCGAAAAACAGTCTAAGTAAGATGATAAAGAAATCACTTTGTTCATGAGACAGCACCCTAAAACATCTATAAAGGAGTGTGTTCTTAGATGTATTTCACGTGAGCGGATACAATTGTCAATCCCACTTAATTATAATTGACCCAGAAACATATAAGATAATTATCTAACAATATTGTATACAATGATTCCTACACGTATAAACGATATTTATACACTGTAACATTTTCATTGTTCTTATGCTGTACGAATTATTTTCGGTGCCTATCAGGCGGGGCTTGAGACAGGGATTCCTGCCGTTCAAAGCACCCCGACACCATTTAATTAAAAATGTGTCCTTCTATGCACACACACTGCGAATATATATATATATACATCTAGGTATATACCGCTGAAGTGAAGACATCTAATCAGTTGAAAACGACAAAACCGGAAGGATCAATAGCCAACGTGTGAGTAGAAGGCTCTATCATAATTCGGCGTTACTGAATAGAACCTCATTCAGTCTTTCGATGTACTACGCAGCTTAGGCCACGTGTCAGGGCGTGATAGAAATTTACGTGCGATTAGTGTTTCATTTCTGTTCAACTGTAGCGATGCTGTGCCAGGTGAGTACCGACTTTCAAGGCTGCACAATTACTACTAATTGTGCAGCCTTGAAAGTCGGTACTCACCTGGCACAGCATCGCTACAGTTGAACAGAAATGAAACACTAATCGCACGTAAATTTCTACAAATACCAATAGGGCTTTTTACGGGATGTGCCTCTGCTGAACGTTTTCGATGGCTCAACCGTACGTCGTGACGACCACTCACGATAAACTCAACCATTCTCACTATCATCTTGCAGCACGACGACCGATCGCGCAAATATGGCCTCGTATCAATGTCCACTAGATGGAAATCCTCCATCCAACGTAATCGGTTTCGACACAAGAAGAGGCAATCGCTCTGTTCGACGTCGTCGGAACCCTGTTCGAGGTGGACGGGTTTCGAAGCCGGAGACTGTATGTAAGCTCGAGTGGGAACATGCACCACCTGGGGGGCCGGGTTGCGTACTCAGTCCGAGGTGGAGGCCACGTGTACAGAGGCGGCCAATTCGACCGTTCCGGCGACGTGGATCACGTTTTCCGAGCCCGCCACCGAGCCCGCGACCGAGCCCGCGAATTCGGTGTTTGTCACGATGGGACTGGTCATCCAGCTCCGATTTTTCACAGCTTTCATCATCGTCTGATTATGATAGCGGTTATGATAGCGGTGATAGCGGTTATGATAGCGGTGATAGCGATTATGCCGATTATCCGTATGCCGATTATGCCTATTATCCGTATGCCGATTATGCCTATTATCCGTATGCCGATTATGCCGATTATCCGTATGCCGATTATCTGTCGTCATTGCGCCGTCCTATATTGCGCCGTCCTATGTGGCGCCGTCGTTGATCCGGCATGGCAAAGGAGTCGTTCAGCCGGTTGTACCGAACACGGCTGATCTCGGAAGTGTCGGTCGTCCGAAAAGGCAGAGCGGCATGTTAAGGAAGCACAAACCCACTACTCAGGTGCTTATAGTCCAAACAGCCGTGCGATAATCTGGCTATACCCCGCTACCGGAGACTGAGAAATATTATGGATAAAATACCAACCTACCGAGATAATGATGCGTGTCTTCCAATGTTATCGGTGTGGGCACTTACGAATGCTATTAGTTTTCGTCATACATTTGGTAGGTAGGCAGTAGTAGAGTAGTTGCGCAAATTTTCAGTAGACGCGTGCCTATGCGTACCTTTGTTAGGCTGTTATAGGACCTCAAAGAATGGTGCTGCAAATTTTCAGAACAATGCGTGCCTCTTGGTTAGACTGTGCGTGCCTCTTGGTTAAACTGTTAGTACGTGCGTGCCTCTTGATTAAACTGTTAGTACATGCATGCATGCGGCTGAGTTTTTGAGGAGAGCGAGCGGTGTGCGTTGGTGTGCGTTGATAGTTGCTCGTTAGTCGTGCGGCGTATCCATGTGTGGCATAGACGTGTCACTGGGTCATCCTATCGTCGCCGAAGGTACCGAGGCCCATAACGAAATCAGCGAATGGTCTAGTAATCAGCAGAAGCGGGCCAGCCGCAAGCCGACAAAGTCTAGCGACAACTAAAGCCTGAGCTTTCGCGACAGAACTTCCAAGAAACAGTGCACTAAAAGAATGCTTGCACTTAAGGGTAGCTTTGAAGAAAGCTTTAGACACTGAACAATTTAGATCGGACTCGGAAAGGAATACCAGAAATGGTACTTGTCATATCCGTCACTTGGATGTGTCATCCAGCATGCGCGATGCCGCGACAACGATGCCGCAAAAGTTTGCCCGCCATTTCTCGATAAACCTATGGTTATTTGCTCGCTCCCGGACGAGCGACCAGACTCGTGAGCTTTCCGCTTGAGATATATTGCACTGGATCATGTTAGTTGACCTTCGAGCTGCTTCGTTCAAGGCGTTTGATTTGCACCCGCCGTAAACATGTCCCATTGCCTGTTTGTTATTCAAACAAACTTTTCAAACCTGCTTTAATTTTCACTGCCCTTCAACAACCGAGACACCAACTAGAGTATCAAATCCTCGTCATTAACCTTATGAGAAAGACATACCGTACCGAACGCTAAGCTCTCTCGTATCCCACATACGACGGCAGGTATTCGTTCGCATGGTATCCGTATCTGGAGCCCTCTGCCGTTGACGATTAACTCATACGGTTCTGTTCAGGTGTTTCGCCAAAAGGCCTCCTTCGTCAGAGCCCACATTCCATGATTTGATAGTATTTTTTTTATTATTGTAATTTGCCTGGTATTACTGTATTCTATTATCACTATTTTTGTTGTTTATGGTTTGTTTTGTTATTAGCAATGTCATTTACAAGCGTTGTCCTCATGCCCGCTGCACGTTAGATGGAAGCATCTACCCTGTCCGATGTTATGTTCCATCTGGGAGCTCAAATCGAAGCAACGATGTACTTCGCAGGTGTGAATGAAGTTACTTTCAACTAAATACTATGATAGTGGTAGCACTCAATTATTAACTTAAACGTTGTATATAGTGCTATGATTTTATATGAAGTTATAATTGAGTGCTACCACTATCATAGTATTTAGTTGACCTGAGTAGGCTATCAGGTTGCTACGAACATTTAATAGGATATAAATGTGTGTTTATGACTGCATAGTTTTAGTAGGTTATAAGCATTTATATCTACATAACTGTAGTACGATGCAGAGATTTAAAAAAGGTGGAGTAGAAATATATAGATATATATATATGTACACCCGCTCGATTAGTCCCACTGGTATATATATATATATATAAAAAACACTTTGTGCTGTATCGTGTCAAATATATTGCACTTCAATAATTGTGTTAAGATATGATGTGATACTGCGACGTGTGTCGCATACGCCCGCCATGGGCAGAATTCACGATAACATACATACATCACCACGTCACACATTCGACGACGTGGTTATTCAAAAATAAATAAGCAGACGCGCCCTGACGGCGATGAAAAGTCAGTCTGTCAGTGGCAAGCGAACCGTACACATCTGTCTCTTCAATTGTCTACTGGCTCACTCCGCAGCACAACCGTAGCGTGGTCTCGCCGCTCCGCTGTCGATCTATGCGATCCACCTTCTATCCGGTCCGAAATTCGACTCCCCAACGAAACGACATCCCCGTCGTAAGACAACCGGTCGAACTCTCGGGTAGAATCTCAAATTGGTGCCGTGACCAGGATTACTCGATCGATAGCGGAATCGCGCTGCGGACCACGTTGCGCGTTGTGCTACAACAACGGCGACCCGAGAGCCACAAGATCGGGCGAGGTATCGGCACGCCTGTGGGTGCGGGGCGCAAGAATCGACTCGAAGCCAAACCCCCGCCCACGACGGGGATTTCAGAGCCAGAAGCGTCTCGCGGCTCTCCCTGTTCCTGGAGGCACCCCTCTCCCCACAGGGGCAGCCGGCTCCAAGGAGGCTGTCAGGCCATACCTCGGTGGGCAAGCCTCGGCAAGGTAGCTCTAACACCTCGGACAGCGTCTCATGCTCGTACACAGTCAACCTACGTGAGTGCTTCGACCTAGTGTCTCGGTGAAATCGTGTGTGTCGTGAACTGACAATCTCTCGAACTCTTGTGTGAACTCGTGTGTGAACTCTGTGCTCGAACTAAATTGTGCTCGTCGCACCACGCCTGGTGCCCAGCGATCCCTAGTGTTGTGCAGCGTCTACTAGCTACATGGGCCTCGACCGTACGCCCGACCGCAGTACCAGCATGGAGGCCAACGCATCCCAACGGGTGGACCAGCCCTCTTCCGCACAACCGACAGGAAACAACCACAGCGCAACTGCAGCACCATTGCTCAGAGTGCTAAAAACCCGGCGCACCATACTCCGAAAACGGTTCATCGCGAACGACGAAACAATCCACAGCATCGGCGCAGAGGCACCCGTCAACCACGAACGAATCGTCGAACTACTGGCAGTTGTACAGTCGCAACAAGTCACAATTCAACAGCTCGACGCCCAGATAAGCGACCATCCCCAACTCAAGGAAGATGACTTTCTACCCGAAATCGAGGAGGCCGCCGAATTCGCCGACCAAGTCACCTGCTGGTTGCTCTTACGAAGCTGTTACGTGGTGCACCCCGTGAACTGATCAGTAATTTGGAGATCAACGATGCTAACTTCGATGTGGCGTTGCGACTGTTGGAAGACAACTATGGTCAAGTTGGGTTGGAACAAGAGAGAGTGATGGCTCGGCTAACTAACATGGCTGCGGTGCGTTCTGTGCATGACATCAAAGGATTGCGAACGCTGTTAAACCACGTGCAGGGTTCGGTGCTTCAACTCGAAGGCCAGGGAGTCGAGCTGATTCAGGTCGCACTAATGTACGAACCCATCTTCCGCGCCGCCCTACCTAAACAACTGCTGTTCGAATTCGAGGATAGCCGCCGACGTGATCAGCTGACCCGACCCGACAGTGTTGCCAATACAACGTACGGGGCTGACCGTCAGGTGTTGTCTGCAGAGCAAGCAACCACACGAATCCGCGAAATGATCGAATACCTACGTCGGTTCACTGTTCACCAAGAACAGATGGCGATCACGCACCCCCCCTCGGGGGACAGGGAGCCGAGCAGGCAACAGCGTAACGGATTTCCGACAGCACAGCAGTACTCGTCCAACGACAGACCGGGTGGCAGCCGAGGACGCAGAGACGATTGGCGCCCGCCGCGCAACTCCCTGCGCGGAACGACAGTTCCAGTGGCCGCTGGGCGGCAGGACAACCCGTGCTTCTTCTGTGGCAACAAGACACATCGGCCTTCGCGGTGCGACGGTGTGATGACCCTGCAGCAACGACAAGACGTAATAAACAACAAAGGCAAGTGCGCGGTTTGCTTCCGAAAGAAACACGCTGGCCGGGAGAAATGCGAAGGCCCAAGGGCCGCCTGTCAGGTATGCAAGAGCCGAGACCACTACACCGTGATGCATCCGACAACAGTTCAACGAGAAAACCGAGCGACGTCAACAGCGGTGTCACTGACGGTAGCCCCCGCGGCAATATCGCCGTCATTGGTTATGATGGCATCGGCAAACATCGTGTACGGCGGGAAGCGATTTCCCATTCGGCTGTTCCTGGACACCGGTAGCATGTTAACCTTCATCACACCAGCTGCTGTCAGCCTACTCGCGGGCATCCGGCCGACGTGCCATGCCGACCTGCAACTGCAAGGCTTCGCAAGCCAGCACCGGATCGACACGGAGAAATACCGGCTTCGGCTCACTGGGTGTTATGACAACGGCGGCGAGGTTGACATCGCTGCGTACGCCTACGAGTTCAGCGTTAACCCAGTGAACCGGTGCCCGCCCGAAGTGACCCAGGCAATCAAACGTTTCGGCCTCACGCACCCCCTCGCCGACCGTGCGTTCATCGACGACGTCAACCCCGAAGCACCAGCCATGCTGGTGGGTATGGACCAGTATTACAAAATCGTATACGCACGGGCTCCTAAGCCGATCACCGGATCCCTGGTGGCACTTGAGGCGAGATTTGGCTGGGCAGTTGGCGGTCAGGTAAATGAACCGGGCGCTCGCGTCGACCGGCTTCGAGTGCACGCTGCGTGCTGTGCTGCATCCGCCACTAAGCCCGCACGGGACGTCGATCGGCTCTGGACACTAGAGGCAATCGGGATCAAGGACGCCGCTGAGCCTACGGCATCTGCCGATGAGGCGGAGGCCTTGCGTCAATTCACCGAAGGGCTAGCCCACAATGGGAAGGCATATACGGTAACACTACCTAAACGCTCTTCGATAGTATCCTTGGTCAACAACCACGATACCGCCCTTCGCCGCCTGGCGTCAAAGCGTCGGGCGCTCATCAGCAACCCGGAATGGTGGACTGGGCCAGCCTGGCTGGCGCTTCCGGAGGAACAGAGGCCAGCTCAGAGGCTGCGACGCGCGGAGCACCACGAATCGGCCGAGATAACGGCGGAACTTCGAGCAGTAGTCGCCCCAGCCTTGACGGTGGACCCTCTCCTCAATCTCGCCCGCCTTAGTACATGGGAGCTAGTTCCGGCCATGACAACCCCGCAGACGCACCTCGCATTACGCCGCTTCTTCGCTACTTACTCCGTCTGCGCACAAATCATCTCGGACAATGGCCGCTCCATTGTTAAGACCGCCACTGATATAAGACGACTGTTCAACTCCATGCGCGAACGACTAGCGCGAGAACTGCTTGCGCAACGGCGAGTAGAGTGGGTGTTCAACTGCCCGCTTGCACCTTGGCATGGGGGAGTTTTCGAGCGTATTGTCGGCACTGGCAAGCGAGCTCTGGTCAAGACACTAGGTCGTAGTTTCATTAGTTTCGAGGAACTGCGTACTATTGTCCGTGAGCTCGCCGCCGTGATCAACGACCGTCCGCTCACCCATGTCGAGGCTGACTCCGGTGACACCATCGCGATTATCGATCGGGCCTACTCGGCCGCCGCTCTGCTCATTAGAGCCACTGGATCGCCTCGGTCCGAACGGCTCTGGTGTGCTGGTACCTCATGCGCAGCCCGAACAGTTGCGGCAAGCTATATTGGAGCGGCCTAACTATTTCAAGTCCCTCTCAGTCCGCTGGTATCACGAATACATACTGCTGCTCCATCAATCTCGTCGCGCGGCTCAATTATTATGCCCTTTAGAAGTGTGCGGCCCGCGCACATAGTAAAATATATTAAAATTTTAATTCAATATTTTTGTGAATAAATAATGTTGTGAATAGACATGCAATAAAATGAAATAATGACATGAGTGTCGCTCCGTTCCACTCATGGGTGGACTGTCAAATATATTGCACTTCAATAATTGTGTTAAGATATGATGTGATACTGCGACGTGTGTCGCATACGCCCGCCATGGGCAGAATTCACGATAACATACATACATCACCACGTCACACATTCGACGACGTGGTTATTCAAAAATAAATAAGCAGACGCGCCCTGACGGCGATGAAAAGTCAGTCTGTCAGTGGCAAGCGAACCGTACACATCTGTCTCTTCAATTGTCTACTGGCTCACTCCGCAGCACAACCGTAGCGTGGTCTCGCCGCTTCGCTGTCGATCTATGCGATCCACCTTCTATCCGGTCCGAAATTCGACTCCCCAACGAAACGACATCCCCGTCGTAAGACAACCGGTCGAACTCTCGGGTAGAATCTCAAATATCGTAAGTCAATTCGGCTAAGGAGCAACAAATTACTGTGATGCCACATCCTGCCACTATCAAAATTGTGTATATATATATTTTTCTTGATAACGGCTGGATGTGTATGCGGCGTTATAGTGGTCTGTTGCTCGTTAACTCGAGTTTTTACTTTATTAAAGGAACTGCAGTTTTTTTCTACAACGCCTACGCCCCCGATAGCGAGATGTCGAACGTCGCTGAAGATATATAGAACTCTAAAGATTCTACGCGTCTGACAGGATTTGAACCCAGCGTCCCTCCGGTCTAACAATCCAAGACGCTCGCCTATCCTTTGCTTTTGAGACCTGACGATCTCTTTGTGGTGGTGGTACACGATATCGACAAATTAATATAGAACAGGTAAAGTGTAGAATACATATTGCAGTATACGCTAATAATAAGTCTAGTGAAGGACATTCAATTGATGTGTGCAGTTCTCATTTGGGCCTGGCGCGGCGGGGGGGGGGGGGGGTGTTCCTAGTCACATCGTCACCTTGTACACACCAGTAGGACTCATTGACTTTGAGAGGAAATCCCACACGCGAAATATAGCCAAGCATCGCGAGACATCGTTACACGATGGCAAGGTGTCTCCGAAGTTATATTTATGGGCTGGTTGTTTGGATCAGGCAATTGACGTTCAGCTAGATACGCGGCACCCTTTACCCCCGTCGAGTCAGAGACGTGTCCAGAGCATATCACGTCGCGCGATCAAAAGTTTGCCCGCCATTTCTCGATAAACCTATGGTTATTTGCTCGCTCCCGGACGAGCGACCAGACTCGTGAGCTTTCCGCTTGATATATATTGCACTGGATCATGTTATTCCAATGGGCAGGCTTTTCCACCTTGTTTTTTTTCTTCTCCTCGAATATATAACGGAGGGCATCGTGGGTAAGGCAAATGGCCTGCGAGCTTGCCCTCAGGTCCCGCCTATGCAGAAACGTGCGTCCACCCCGAACGATAGCTGTTTACTGATAGCTCTTGAGTTTGAAATCATTGCCGGCGTCTTTCCATGTGGCTACTCCTGGCCGTCCTGCAATGCGACGTTGAGATCGTCAGTCTACTAGACATAGTGTGGGTAAAGACGAAATGTCATGTAATGGAATGAACGTGTCTACTTGCTTTGAGATAGAAAAAGTCTATTTTTAAGAATAATTTCATCAGTTAGCCATTTGCCAGGAAGGCACCGGAAAGTAGGTGGCACTTCTATATAGTTTTTATTATTATGATGATGATTACTAGAATTACTATAATTACCGTTTATATCTAAAGTAGTGTGTACTTGGGCTGTCCTCGATGTGTTTCTACGCTTGTATAACAAGTAGGCTTCATGCTATGGTTGTATGGGACTAAAGTGCTGGTTAGATCAGTTTCGCTTATCTTCATATCACGACTTCGAACACCGCAGCCGCGAGCGAGTTTGCTCACGGCGTTTCTCATCATTAACACCTTCGGAAGAGAGTCATCCGAATGAAGCTGCCCGTAAACACCATGCGTGTGTTCACGGATGCAAATGGCCACAGTTGGCCGCATCAACACAACGCCTTAAATCGCCTTCATGATTTTGGGAGGCACCAGCACACGACATGCAAGCCACATTGGTCGTTCAGCAGAGGCGTGGGCAGGGGCTCGACGGTGCGAGAGGGAATGACCCACCGAATGGAGTTCCCTGCCACGACAGGTGGCAACCGAGAACGCAGGTGAACAGCTCTTTCTGAACTTGGCTGAGTTGAGTCTCGAGTCCGCTTCGACAGGTGGTCTGGACTGCAGATGCGGGCGAGGGGAACTGAGCCAACTTTTATGGTCCTCTACCCTTTATGTCTCATTCACGGAATAAAGCTATTTAGATATTTCCTTCTATTATTATTTGTGTGCTCTAATCGAATTTGGCGCGGGGATCTTTCTGCTCCACTCTCTCTGCTCTCGCATCCGTTCCCGTCATCCTGCTGTCTCTCAGGCCGCCTTTTGGGCCTCCTCTCTGCTTGCGTCCCTTTTTTTTCTCGTTCTGAATTGGCTTTTTTCGAGCCTTTTCTACACAACACACGTGGTAGATAGCAAAAAGCGGCGCCGTTCAGGCAGCCGACCCCTCCTGCTGGACATGGAAGAGATGGCAGACGATGGGGTTGAGAATCGTTGCCGATCGGACCTAGGACGGAGGGAAACCCATAATGCGGAATTTTATACGCGATGCCAACGACCAAAACAGGCCCAAACAGCGAGGACGAGACGAGCATCGGCCAAGCTGGATAGAAAATGAGCAGGAACGCAACAGTTTCAACGGACAGAACTGAGAAAGGGTAGTGAGCTTGTGTAAGCTTGTGTTCGATGGCCCTGTTCGCATTCGTTATTATTTTTTTAGATTCCGATAGATTTCGTATTTGTTTCAACGTTTACACTCAGCTATGTGGATATAGTGGATATAGATCATATTATCTTTATTGCAATATTGCTATCATTATTATTATTGCTATTTTCTTATTTTTATATAATGCGGCTATTTTCTTTAACGTGACTCATTGCCTGCAGTGCCTGGCATATATCTATCTACCTGAAGTAGATCAGGATTAATTAATCGTCGATTGGGTCTAACCAAAGCAAAACGGCGACGCTCTTTCATGGGATAATTTTTTGTTTTTTTTTTTTGTTAGAGGACACTCAATGACCGTTTCAACGCGTCCATCCAACATTTATAACCTCCCCGTTAACCGCTTCCAAGCCACTCTATGCTTTGGCAAAGCCGGAAGAAGTTTTGCTGTGTTTGGAAGCCACGTGGCCCCCGTCTCGTCCAGAAGATCCCTATATGCATTGTTCGGTTCGCCTTTGCCAAATCGAGTAACCAGAAGTATATGGCTCCGTTCACGAGCAGCGGTCACCACGAACGTCATCAAATCCTTCGAAGTTCTGCTCATCCCAGAGCTATTATTTCCTCCTCGCTGGATGATTTCGTGTCTACAATTTGGCAGCGACTGTGATTCAAAAACGTCCTATTTCCACTCTGTCTCTCGCTCGCCTTTCTGTTTGAGGTATTCGTTTCCGTTGTTCTACTCAGCAAATGTTGTCTGAACGATTATTGGACACCATCAGGCGTTATTGTCCACAACCCGATGGCGGCATTGCTGGTTCCTGCACATTTCGGCATCGTCATTTGGCGTTCGCTGGACGTACGATTTGTGCACTTGCGCCTTACCGGCCATCGATGGCAGCTCACGCTACGCACGCTTTTCTTTTCTGCGATTCCGATTCTCGTCTCGTTTGACAGCAACCCGAAGATCGACTGTGTGTGTGTGTTTGTTTCAAAATGTCAATGAGACGAGTTGACCTGAAAGCGCACCCAACTATTATACACAGCCTGTGCTTTGTGAAACGGAAAAGGCCTCCTCCTATCCTGTTCGTCCCTGTCTAATGTTATTCTGTAATTAACGTCGTAATTTGTCGTCGTACCCTTCTTCTTCGTGTGGTCTGTATAGAAATGCATAAACAGGTCGAACTCAAATGAGGATAGTAGTAACTGATCGGGCGTCCAACATTGTATTATATATATATATATATATATATATATATATATATATATATATATATATATATATATATATATATATATATATATATACATATATATATACGTGAGTTGTGGTATTGCAGAAAAGTAGATTCGACAGGTATAGTCTACTTCCAGACACATATGATTAGAATACTATTCTAGCCAAGTACGGCATCCCTTTTACAATATATCATACACAATATTTCTATCGACAGCAGCGTGTGAATAAGCTGACATTTGTCAGATGATATTGTCAACTGTGGCAACTAGTGAATGTTGAGTGGCAGAGTCACTATAGCCTTAATCGAGCCCATTTGAATTGAATTTAATGCCTACGGTATGACATGCTGGCAGATTCTCATCGACAAACGTAGGCCACACCTCAATGTCTTCACGCTATCACCAGTGGCAAAGCTTGAACAAAACAAGTTGATTCTCAGTCGGAACAATCGACGACAAATTCAATCATCCATCATAGTCATTTCGACAAAAAAAACAAAACACATAAACGGTGTTTCAGCACATTTCATTTCATCGATCGAGCGGCGATGTTCAGTCTGTGCCTTCGACACCTTCAATATAGGCCGTCAAAGCATCCCTCGGCCGCTGCCTCGTCCAGTCGCCGCAATGGGAGCTTCGGTCGGGACGCGGTGTGAAGTTGTGCGAACACGCGTCACGTGACTGTTAAGCGCCTATTTCAACGCGATAAGTTTGACGATTTAGTGGGAACATCACCCTGGAGCAGCTCGCCATTACGAGCGCAGGCGAGCGATGAATCATCGATCAGAAGGGCAGGACACGAGAGCGTCACGGCTGTCACTGCCTGACTAGTTCACCGTTGTCATTTGTCTCCGAAGCTGCTAATGTGAACGAGGGACGACCTGTCGCGCATTCGCACCGGGGCGTCAACCATGCGCTAACCACTTGAACTTTTCATCATCGCGGATCTGGAAGCTATCGTTGAACTGGCCGCTATCGGCTCTGTTGTGTTGTGCCTTCCCCTTACTCTGAGAGGGTTCCAAGACACGGACGAGTTCGTTATGACTCTATTTCTTGGGCTTTCTGTTTTTTCCTCTTTATAATGAATAAAAAACGAAGTTATAACGAATATCGCGCTTTAGCCCAACTAGTAGTTCTATATTGTGCGTTACCTACCAATTACACTGCCACCGTGCTCTTACGGGAGCTTCCTTTTCTTGACGTGGACCCCCTCCTCCTCCTCAGGTCCTTCTAATGACCACCCTAGCATTTGCAGCTTATTTCGTTTGTCACGACGATATTACCTCCATGATGATTTTACCTCCTTCATCTAACATTGCTCATTAATATTACTACTGCTCGATTGTAATTATCACGATTATCACACGAGATGTGCACCGCCTCATTAGCCGCCTCATGTAGGAGTGCTCCACTGGCTCCGGCCTTATCATCGAGAGCAGATCTCAAGGTCCTCCTCATCCTCTATCCACGACATTGAGGAAATTATCTGTTCTTCGGATCGTTGATCTCTCTCTCTCTCTCTCTGTCAGCCGCTTGCTGCGTTGGCCCCGTCCCAGAGCATTGGTTCCCATCTCGGCTTCCCCGCTGGTATTATCTCCGCCCTATCTTCGTGTCACTTCAAATTAACACCGAATCATTCTCATGTGGAGACGACGAGGGCGACTTCCGCCCGTTCCCATCGCAACAATCCCCTGATTTCGTAGAGAGACTGAGACAGCGAGAGACTGAGACAGCGAGAGAGAGAGAGGAGAGGAAGTATCGCACCACGGCGCCAGCGGCCGCCTTGCTAAATTGGGAAAGGCGAATGCCCGCTTAGCTGCTGTTGCTTAGCTTGCCTCAGTCGCGAAGCGGCTGCTGCCACCGTCTCGGAAGTGAACGACCGAGAGACCGAGAGAGCGCTCGTGAACGTAGCTGATGGGTTCAGATGGGCGGCGTTTGCGGGGAGACAGCCAGGATGGCGGGAGGCGGCAGCGAGTTACGTCGCGGAGCAGGAAAGTGCGAGCATACACGAATGGGGAAGACATTTTTTTTCGGACTCCTCTGGGAGGGTACACCAAAATGGATCAGGTTTAAGAATTTGTCGTCGTTGGACGACCGTGGCTCGTGCTCAGGCGGGCCAAGTAAGTGTTCAGTCGTCTGGGTGCGACGTTGTTTGGGGGCGAGACGGGGACTGCTTATGCGAATAATGACAGCTCATTTAGAAGGTGCTCGCGCTTTGTCGGTGTCGTGACATGTCTCCCGGCCGGCTAGCTTCTTTGTTAAATGAGCAGCAATCATCTTGTTAATATATCGTTGATCTCGCTATTGGCCATCACGTTGAATTTGAGCTCAAATCGATAACCTTATATCCCATCAACCATATAAGAGAAACACAAGCTCATATTATAAAAAGGTTCATTATTTCATTGCTCTTGATGAGTATATGTACATTTGTGAAGACTCGTGAATTCAATTTTTGGCAGGTTTTCCTCCATGGCGGATATTCGGTGATCTGGTGGCCGACGTGTGATTTGTCCCGTGACCATCGTTCACTAGAAAGTAAACAGGCTATATAGCACACATGGGCATTAATAATTAACAATAATTTCATTAAGTATGAATGTTGACGGGTTTCATAGCCTGTTGCGGCCGGGTCCGTCCAGTCTGGTGATTTCTACTTACCAAAAATGCCGGGTTATCGAGCTTAGCTGCTAGACCAGATCGTCAACATGGGACGATCCAGTTGACGCGACGTTCATTAGAACCAATCTATAATAGCCACTAATCATACGCACAGACGATTTCTTAAGGAGTGTACACTAGTTCGCTGGGTATGTCCCCAATAATTTACGCACATGCCCTGATAACAATTCAAACCCGTACTCGATAGGTCAATTTTTCGTATATATATATATATATATATATATATATATGTTCTTGGGTCATTTGAATCGTCGTGTTATTGTGAATAATGCTGATATTAACAATAGCAATATCGTCCAAATAAAATTCTCTAACATTACAACTCTAATTATTTTCCGACGTCCGCTTTGCTAAAACCAGGAACCCTTTGTGGGTCTTTGCTTCGTTCAGAGCGGCGCCGCCTCCGCCGTCTCGATCAGACGATCGTAAATAATTCTCGAGATCTCGAGAGCGGGGCCCGGAACACGCCACCCGCGTGCACCGGTTCATAAGGGACAAGTTGCCCACGAATCGAATACTGGCTGAACAAACTTCAATAGCCGTAGGTCGACTTCTTGGTTTCTTGCAAATATTCGCCTGGCGCCATCGTTTCTCGTGCCGGGGATTGGGTGGGGTGGATAAAGGGGGCACCATAACGTGACAGTTGAGCGACACATCGCATAAATCGCTTGGCGGAGCGTCGGTGGTTCAGCCTGAGAGGAGGCTAACTAGGGATGGAATGAGGCAGATGAGGATGTGCCTTTAAGGCTGTGGGGGTGAGGGAAGATCCTTTATTCGCCTGTTTTTCTTTTTTTTTTTGGTGAATTCAGCGAATATCCACCAGCAACAAGAAGATAGAGAGAGAGAGAGGAAAGACGCGACAACTGCAGTTGAAAACGAAGTTCATTAACTACAATAAATGTGCACTGTTCACATGGGGAAATGGATGCGTCCATCGTTCGATTGCAGATGGGAATATTAGGAAAGCCTACCACACACCAACATGTCTATGCTGCCCTTTAATGTAACCGGATTTGATCCTACGTTAGGGTGAGACGTTAGTTCATATGTAGGAAATTGTGGCTTTCCAGTTAGGGAAAAGTGGTGGGTTTACAGTTGAAACGGAGGTTGATTCTTCTGTAAGCCTACGTTCTTCTACACTGTAAAACTATTCCTGTAGACTTCTCTCTTGTCCCAGTACAAGCCCCTCTTGACCTTCCTCCCCCTAAATGTGCGCGTCAAGCAGTTTGCAATTCACAACAAAATAAAGATTGCAGATATATATGTTCCTACAGGGGGACACTGTTGATATCAGTTTCATCTGAGCTACAGACACAATCGTCAGATGGGATTCGAGACACGTCGTAAATCGGAAATTGCACATATCTATATATATATATACAACCGGCACATCTGTGTAGACCTAATGCAATTAAACACATCCTGTTCATTCGGGGAGTTGTCGATGTCGAACTCACGACACGATCTTTGAGAAGCCTTACGTATATTGACTTGGTATATGCAATATGACGAGCAATATACCTATGTGGCACAGCGACACGTCCCACGCGCGCTGAATACCGAAGACATCCATCCTTCAATATTTTCTCCGTAACTCGACGTAATATCAGTAGCCTAAAGTAGTATCATATACGATGAACCTATCGAACATCTAATTGTCCCCAATAGGTCTAATATCAGTGGATCAACCGCTCGAAACGGATCGGTATCCGTATCACTCCATTCTGTCGATCACGCCCACCTCAAAGGATTGAGCGCTAAAACCTATCGTCTATCCGGCTGGCGTAGCAATGACAAACAACAATCAACAGCAGTAGCAGCAGCTGCCGAAGCAATTGGCAATTGCGCTGCTAAATGGCGAATCCGCCGAGTGAGTTTGGCAACGTCATAGTCATCTGCAAATTGACTGACACGCCCGGACGTCCCATCTCGACCGTTGGTCTCGTGGCAGCCTGCGCTCTTGTTGACAACAGTAGGACTACGCTCTGAAGTGATTCGCGGTGGCGTTGGCCGGAACAAGGCGACGATCGGCCATCGTCATTAACACTTGCATCTCTCCTGTGGCGATACTTCTCGTTGCTGTGCTATCCGCTCGCTGTTTGTATAGCGAACGAATGGGTTTCATTGGGCAGGCTAATATGTTGATAATAATGAGCTTACCGAAACAACGGGGTGATTGTGAGTCATCTATTTGTCTCTGATAAACTTGTATCCCCTGTAGTAGCTCGACATTATGTCGAACGCCAGAGATAGATAGCTGTAGGCATAGGGCGTGGAGAAACTCGGTGTTTGCCCTGGATAACTCAGTTGTGTTGTGCCCAACATAACAACAGAACTTAAAAAGTAGCAACATATATGTGTATATGTATATATATAAATATATATATATTGCACATTCATATACTGCAAAATATGATATTTAATTACCTTCTTAAGCAGAAGCAGCCTTACAGCTGATTGCTTCTGGTAGCCGTAAACTGGCGTGCTACTCTACTGTAAACCTACCTTGTCCCGTTCTCGTCCGAGCATATAATACACCGAGTGTTGTTTAATCTCGAGATCATTCTTTCAAGCCAGATGCCGATACGAGATATTTACACATTTCCCATGTATCAGAGAGTGGTTAGCTATCACACGCAGGCTAAGGCTAGCCGTAAGTAGCAGGCTTCTGCAGGTACACTGCGAATGTCAGGGACAGCCTCACTGAACAATGGATCGAACCAACAATGGTATCATCTCGGAATCGTTCTCTGTCGATAGCAGTACATTATCATGTTGATCGGCTGGACTACCGCACATTGCTATACGACTACGTCGAAACGCGCACATTGCTTTCTTCGAGCTGTGGAACGTTTGAACTGTTTAACGGACGAAATTGCCCGGAGACCCCGAGTCCCTCGGCTGAATCGTCGCTGCATCTGCCGCCATTATCACCAACAACAGCAGCAACAGCAACAACTACTACTCTACTACTACGATAACTGCAGGATCCTCGCGTCTCGTTCATGTTCATTTCTCTCGCAATCTCAATGTCGGTTATCTCTTTGCACCTTTATTTGATGCAAATTCTATTCAGCAGCATGGCATTCGCATTTCCACAATTCCCCTATCAACCATTCGGGCTAACCTATATATGTTCTCTCAGCAATACGTTTGATGCCACCGTCTCCAGCGGTGGCGGTCGCGGCGGCTAGTGAGAATATCTGCTGGTCATATATGCTGACACCGGTAAGCGCAGCAACGTCGGTGGCTCTCGCTCCAGACCCACAGCTCTCTTCGATCCCATAGCAGCTCGTTGCGTTGCTCAGCTGCTGCTGCTGTTGCCGTCGCTGCCAACGCCGTTGTCCGTCCCCGTCCATTGAAAACAAATCTCGACAATTGCAATTGTTCTTATTCGAGCCAAACGCATTGCTTCTACCCGGCAGCGCCATCCCCCTCGATCCGGGGACCCCTTTCGGGGTCCTCACCTGCTCTTATATACATTACATCTACCTATAGCCGGTGATCTTCTGAGTGTGGCGCATAGGAGTCGCATCAGTGGCAGCGTCCGCCGCCGCCGCTGTCAATACCCCTACCATTTCCTCCTCGCTATCTCTCGTAATGCTCTCATCGTGTTGTTGCAGTCGCCCTGCTGTTTCTCCCATTGTCGACGTCAACGTCGACGGCAGACGTCAGCGGCAGCGACGATAGCAGTAACGACTGCTATCGCGTAGGAACTCGGGAAAATCGTTTTTTAAGTAATGGAACAAACAATACGCCGAGTCGGCCACGGCGCCGCTTGAGTACTTGACTCAAATACCGTGCAATGAACACGATAAGTACATACACGAACGAACAGAAAGATCGACACTCGCAAGACACACAGCATATATATATATATATATATATATATATACACATCACGCTTGCTCGTACACGGGCAGATACAAGAATGAGCGGTTACACACGCCGCGAGAACCTCTTTTGCGGATCCAAAGGCATATCAACGGGGGAACAAGCAATTTCAGCTTGTCGCTGTCGAAGCGCGTATCCCGTCGGGGTCCGTTGCCGGCTTGGTCCCGAATCGTTCGCTGGCCGGCGTTTGCGCGCGCTGTCCAAATCGTTGGTATCGTTGTCTTCGTCAGAATCTGCCAATGTCGTCGTTGTTATCGTCGCTGCTCTCTCCCGAATTGATGCAGCCGCTGCTTACGTTGTGGACGTCTGATCGTAGAGCTCAGATGCGCATACGGCATAGCACACTGAAGTGGACGAATGCTGATAGCGTTTGTTCATCCATCCTGCTGTTGTTCCTGAGCCACCTCTGAGCTGAATCGTTCGGGTTGAGGCGCTTTTGAAAATGACTTCGACATCTTTGACATGTAACGGTGAGCGGTCCGCTCTCGGATCGAGGGGAGGGAAGCTGTTCTGTGATCATCACTGGACATCACTGCCAGAAAGTGTTTGCGGACGCCTGTTGCATTCAGCACTAATATTGTTATTATAGGATATACAGTGGTCACCGTAATTCTCACCCAGCTGACTGACTGACTACCCCCCGACGAGTACCCACCAGTGATTTCCACAGCCCCGTTGACACACAATAGCGAACAATGTATCTGGTGCCTTCGGTCGCACTCGGTGCGGATATGGACAGAGGTATTATGAGTCTCATTATTGATCGTTAAGAAAGCTGAACGAATGTACGAACGAAAGAAAAACGCAAGGGGACTCGTTTTCTAATACATTTGTAATTTTTCGAATCGTTCGGGCATTCTTGTTTGTCCATTGTTGTCATTGCCACGTCGCGTAACGCTGTCACTACGCATAATTAGAAATGCACTCGTGTGAGAAGAGATTTCTATTAATTGTTGATTTATGACTGATATGTGTGCTTATCAATGCAATCAATTGAGGCGGGAAGTTTTTTAAATCAGTCTCTCTCTCTGTGTAAAGTTTCCAATGCGCTTCATCGTCAAGTCACAACCGTGTCAAATCTAGCTTTCAGATGAGCTCGTATTTTTGCACATGTGCGTTGAGCCCTTCTGACAGAACTCGCGTCCTGCTGATTCTTGAATCGATCGTGATTTACCAAAGTGTCCACGTTTCAATCAGTGCTGTCGGCCAGGTCGAAGGTCGCCAGGCGGGTCACGGAAACATCGCGCTGACGTGTAACCTAGACAAATCGCTCAGTTAACCCGTAGTGGACGACTAGGTATAACGCGAAACTATCCCCCAAAATCATCCCGAAGGGATTACCGAACATTTGATGCCGGTAGAACCGTTTGTAGGAGAGGAAGAACAAAACGCAAAGCGAAACATAACGAATGCGGTTCGCGTCCGCTCGCAGATACAAATCGAATTACGTCGCAAAAACGCAACGGCTTGTCTCGCCAATCGAGGTTTTCCTGTCCAACTTGTCGACGACCCCGAAAGTATCGCTGCCGATACTATATATATATATATCTATATATATATATTCTATATATTCGATATATTATCCGCACGAACCGCTGGAGGAAGTTCTCACTGTCAATACCCACTGCGCCGTCATGACGTACGTGGGCTTCTGATACCAGATGGATCGCGCAGGGTATACGAGAGGTGGTCAAGGTGTATGCGTGAATCGTTTGCGCGGTCATCAAATTGAAATCTATCCGGCAACGGTGCCATAATAGGTAAATCGATATAAACATATTATTATTGTATGCGATTTGCGCATTGTCTTATCTACGAGCGTACTCTTCATACGTGTCGAGTTCACGAAGAGGAGGGCGTAACGGCAATGTATGTTCTATGCGCTCGACTCCTACAGCAGCCGAAATAGACCGATGTCCGTTACAGCGTTCAATTGTGGCGTCTTTTTTCTCCCTGGGGCCGTTTGGTGACGCCCGACTAAGTTCTGTGTCGATTGAAAATCCACTCTACATTTGTCTGTGTGTGGGAATTTATTAAAAGCGGCGCACACCAGGCTACTGCCACTTGATACTTTGATCCCAATAAGGATAGAACCCATTTTAGATTTGGTCATGTCAACATAATCATTTCACAGCAGAGTGCAGTTATTGAGGAACACTTCGCTGGTAGAACTGTTGCACTTGAGTTTTACAAGTGCTGCCCGTCATTGCTATCTAAATTTAACTTAACGCCACACGCCGCCGACGCTGCTCGATGCCGTTATATATTGAACACCCTTCGATGCATGGGCTGCTCTTGAGTCCAGCTGCTATTTTGTGTCTGCCAGAATGAACTGCATCGGGATGATTGTCCAGTTTGTCAGGTTTCCGCTATTTCCGATTGTTCAGTATTCAAACAAGGCAAGGAAAGCGGAACGGCGCCATCTATGCTCGGGTCGGCTCTCCCAACGCAGTTAGAGCTATTTGCGTCCCAATGCGTTTAACTATCACCGAGTCCAGGGAACGCTTGTGATCAAGTCCCTACACAGAAATCGAACTTGCCAAATTCGCGACGGCGTGAATGCAATTTTTTTCACACCACTGCTGTTCGTTGTGTTTGACGAATTGCTCTTGTGTGGAATATACGAAATTCACTACTGCAATTATTCACTATAATTTCAGCGATACCCGAGTTCATAAGACTGTTATACATAACAATAGATTAGACACAAATGACCGTTCTACGTGACCCCATTGTACCCAAGCGACTCTACGAGGCCAGCCGGCCGAAGGTTTGTCGTGTACGCTCAATCTGTTAATGGACATTGCTATTGTATTACGAAGGGCGGCAAAGGAAACTGTTCCTACGCAATGGGCACATTGGAGGTTCAGGACTCACAATATGGGCTAGGCCGGCGTGAGGGTCAAGCGGCCCGGCTAAGCTGAGTTCAAGCGACACTGCGACGACGCCAATAGCCTTTAACTTTGTCACAAGTTGTTGAGGGGTTCTAGGTGGCGCGCTCTGTTATAGATTGAGAAACAACTCTCAACGGAGGAGCCGTGTTATGGTTTAACTTTGGCAAATGCGCCGATTAATGAATGACAAACTGGTGATTGCGGCAGAGGTCTCTGAAGCGAGGTGGGGTACACTAAGATCGAATAGCTCACCTCGGTACTGACTACAGTATGGCTACAAATATAAGTGAAATAAGGGTATATATATATATTTCAATATTCTGGCCATTTCAACTGTCCAAGTTGTTTCAAATCCAGTTGCAGCAGCAGCAGCACCAGCTTCTTTTCGTAATCAGTGATCTGATCTGTTGTCGAGATGAGATGTTGATTCCACTTCTGTTATAACTACACCCCGCTGATTTGCTGCGTTTGCCTTCATTGTCTGTGTTACTGCTACCCGTAGTTGTAGCTGCTGCTGCTGCTGCTGCTGTCTTTGCTGTCTAATGGAATTACACGAAATTTGCTTTGATGATGTTGGCGTGCTTGGCGTGCTATGAACCAATTTGTAGTCGTTACTGCTCTCATATATATATATATATATACACTAAAACTAGACGGATATTACTCTACTTTAGTTGAAGTCGGCCGTCGCTGCCGCCGCCACCGCTTCAACGATTTTCTGCTGTTGCTGCTGCTGCTGTCTCCACTGGCAGCGGCAATCGCCAGCAAAGTTATGCCAGCCCCTGCGAGGCGGCTCGTTGTTGCTCTTGTCCATTGTGCGAAGCAGTGCGTACTGGCCTGCTCGAAAACAAATCATCCCTGTATTTGCCTTTTGCTCTTCTATCATATTATCTATTTTCTTTTTGTCTCGTCCTGCTTTTGCCTACGTTTTAACAACAGCGACACCGCGATGGCTATTATTATTATTATGACGAGACAGGACGAAGGCGAGCGGTAGCCGGACAGAGGTTCAAGCAGGCGAACAGTTGGTCAGACATACTTGTGTCAGCGATAATCTCCGCCTGTCACGTTATCTGAACTGATCCCCTCATATTCTGAACTGAAACCGCACGCTTACGATGGATAATGCGTCAGCGACCACTATAAAACTATTACGTCCACCGGCACTACTAGAAATAGATGACAGTTAGAAATGGACGAGAAGACAAAACCAAATGAGGAAAACGGGCCGCCGACGCCGCCGCCGATCACTGGCCGTGATTGTTGAACGGGGGAACATCTTACATGGGTTTCGCTGCTCTTTCTTTGGATGGACGGATGGACGAGCCTATACGATAATATATATATATATATATCTACACCCATACTTAGAAATGTCACTAGCGTAAGCATTGCTTCAGTGGTTGGTTCAATCATTCATTCGGCGGTAACGTCTCCAAATCCCTGTCAGGGACGTTTTATTTTTCTAATATATATATATATATATTGTTGTGTTTATAACAAACAAATATGCCATTTCAGGTGGAACTGTATTCTTGACATCGACTGTGCGGTGATGGTGGATGGTCCTCTCTGTAACGGAACTCGAATTTTCTCTATCTTCCTATGACAATAATAATAATAAAGGAACGGAGGGTGAAACGAATACATCGCACTAAGGAATTGTATCGGTTTCGATCATTTCCATCGCGATGACTGAGGATCAGAAATAGCGTCAGATCATACTCCCGATCAGAATTCGTTAAGCGCAGCACAACACGATCTACGTGCAGGAGTGATGTTTCGGCGCTAAATAGATGACCAAGGTTAAAAGAGAGGCTGAATTGTTTTGGGACGTTCCGACATCTGTCACTTCCTGTATCGGTCCTGTAGGCCTTCTTCAAGGACGAGTTATTATAGACAGGGACCGTATGTATCTGACCCATGGCTCTGAAAACTTAAGAAGGGAGAGGTCTAATCGGCCCGCTCAGTAGCATCCGTAGCCGGTGCACTCAAGAGTCCACCGGCTATAGATGTTATCGCTGTGTCTGCAATCGAAAAAATATTCTGCCATTCGAAATGCTCTTCTGGACGACACTTGGGAAGCCACGCTCTCAGGGTTCATTTCAATATTTAAAACGATTATGTGTTTTTATAGAAACTAGCGTTGATCTTATCTAGCAAAGATGGCTCATTTATAAAACTTCACACTGGTCACCGTCTACCACGACGAAGCTGCAGACGAAATATGTGCGCCTATTTACGAAACTACTGCTTTTCAAGCTGACCCTCAGCTGTTCCCCTATCTGACTGGCCTCAGCTCTTAACATTTTTAGGTATTACAAAGAGACAGGAAACTGGGCAAGCTCCTACTGCGACGAGGGTACACCTACGAGAATTACGAGGAACTTCATTGTTCTGTGCTGCGGAACCACTTCAATACCACCGGCGTTTGGTTTCACTTACATGACATCGCTTATGAACATGATAAAATCGTTATTATTAAGATCGTCTAGCGATACACATCAAGAAAAGAAAATACCTAGAAAAAAGAAGACACCGCCATTTTTATACTTTCCCTACGCATTCGTATTTATTTGTCGTCATCGGTGATCATTCAGTCATCATTGTCTTCCCTTGATTAATTTGATATCATCGTTCATCGCTATCTGCATCTCTTGCTGCTTTCCACGTGATCCATGATAGGGTGTTGCTCTCCACCGACTCAATCTCATATTCCGTTTCTTATCACGTCCTACTTATGTTATTATCATTATCATCATTATTATTGTTGTTGTTATTATTATTATTATTATTCTTATTATTATTGTTGTTGTTATCATCGTCAACATTATTATGACGAGTTTCATCATGTATGTCAACTCCTGTCTTTGCATTATGAGATGTGATGTCTTCCAGCTTTACATATACCCTTGCTACAAGATAGATACTCGTTTAATACACACCCATACATACACTCACACACTACGCCCCCCTGACCCCCTTGCGTCCACCACATGCATACAGCCCCCCCCCCACCCCCTTAAGTGGACATCGTTATGCTTGTTCACGCGTTCTGCCCACAGTTCTTTATGCTGTTTTTCGATTTTCTTCATTCTTTCCTTCTGGCCACTATATCTCATATTTTCCTTGCTTTCCTCCCTTTTTTTTCTCTCTCTCTCTATCTCTCCCTTCATCTCTCATGTCAAATTTGTGTTTCCTCGTTCACCATATCGTTTACTATGTTTCGGCTATAGCACAGCAATGTTCGCTGTCATGACCGGCCGACGTACCCTCTCTGTTTTGAGTCTGTTGTGTTGTAGCTGTTGTATTATCGTTGCTAGTTCCCGACGCGTTCAATGCTCGATACGGCAGAATATGACGACATCGTCGTCAATTTCTGTCCGTGGATGTGATCGACGTCCTCATAACCCGGCAATGAACTCGGTTCTCACTACAGCAAAAGCGCAACCTCTTTAGCTTCATTATCTCCTTACGGAAACCATCTAAATGCGTGAGTCTGGCACCGTCCATCGGTCGACAGGGGCCAATGCGTCCGCAGTTGAACATATCGCTTTGTTTTCATTGTGAGTGTCGGCTCGATTCTTCCAATTTATTGCATACGAATGCCAAACATACCGAGAACAGAATGGCGTAGCGTAGAACGGCGTTGCCGACCCGTGCACTAGGTATTCACAATATGGAAACACCCTATATACTGATGTTATTATTTTAGCATAATAATAGCTGCTGCCCGTGCTACCGTTGGCCGTTCTTTGTCAGCGTGTTTTGTTAGTGTAACCGTCTGAAACAGTTGAAACGTGAATCCCTTGCGAGTAGTCGCGCTACAATCGTACGGACGCTGTCACGTGATTCTTGACGGCTCGCCGGGACACAGGCACGCACGCACACCCCACCTTACAATGACCACTTATTGTTGTTCAATGTTGTTGTGAATAATATTCTATTCTTTATATAGGTGATGTTCATGTTCGTTTGTTGCAGGTCGTCCCACCGTTCCGTGCACCAGCGGTCAGAGTACAACACATTCACACAAGAAGAGTATAACTATTTCCATATGTATAATAATAATAATAATATATCTCTATATATGTATGTCTATATATATATGTATGTACCCTATAAATAGTAACGCGTGGCGTCTGTTTCAAGCAACTCCCTCAACAACTATATTTACATTGACTGCAGTTCGTAATTAGTTAGTCAGTGATCACGCTAATTGCTAATCATACCTCTCTGGTTCTCTCTCGCTCTCGCCTTGTTTGAATCTTAGTCTGTCTTAGTCAGTCGGCCACAGTCCGATATAAAATCAAATGCTCTAAAAATCCGACACAAAGATCAAGCAGCAAAAATCAACTCTTTTGCCAAACACCTACTGTTTACACACGTTGCAATTTATTCGGGGGGTTTTTCCTTCAAGTTCACTCATTGTATCATGCGACACCTAGATCTTTGATTGTAACGTTTGTATTAATGCCATTGTTCGCCATTGTTGAAGCGGGTCCAGTATCGACGTGGCGAAGAGCACCGAAGCATCTCTGCTAGTCGTGTTTTGGGACCATACGGGACCCCGCAGTATTCTGCAGACATCGGCTCACCTCAGCCTAGAACGATACCGGGGGACAGTGTAGGCAACAGTAGTACAGCGCTCAACCTTCCTCCACTGGATTTGATTAACGGTACCTGGGGGAGATGGCGTAGGGAGCAGCTCCTCCATTCCAATATGAATGATTTTGTTGCGTAGTTAGTGACGACGAGTGCTGCTGCTGCTGCTGTTTCAAATAGCCAACTGAGTTTCATTAATTAGATAGATGATATTAACTATATCTAGCGATGTGCATGTGCAATACACATACGAAACTAGATATTCGACACAAATGGGGAGCGGTGCATTTTGTTTGCGTCTTTTTCATAGCGTCTTTCCCGAGCTGCTCGATATATGGCTCAACGAGTGTCGTTCTTCGGCTAATGGTTAAGCCCCAATTATATACACTGGGATCCTCTCAATTGCAACAATTACATCTCTCATACAGCTTCACAGCTCACGTGATTTTGCCCGTCAGACAACACTATGTACACGGCGACTATATATATATATATATATATCGACTTGGTATTTAGCAGACATTTTTTGCTATAATAATAATTCCATAATATAGACCCATATGAGAAATCATTCTGTGAATGGAGCTCTCGAGATAGCTCCCGGTCATCATTCATATGAGCGGCTTCACCGGCGACCAGCAGCACCGATCATTGCGTCGTATACGCCAGACGCTGTTGATGCACATATGTGGTGAACTTTGATATTCACTGCATTGGCTAAAGGCAATCCATTTACCGCGACCGTGGTAACGTGTCTCCGTTAGCTCTGCGGAGCCAGTCAAGTATGATGTACGCACTTTGAGCTCAAGTCGTACCGCCGTCTGTATTAGCCATTAGACACTGCATGGGAATCGAAATACGGCATGATTGCACTAAGACACACATCATATATCTATATATATAACAGATTCATATTGATAGCGCACTCACATTTTAACTGCTCTTGTCTATTGGTATTGATGTTACCAGCACACACGATAGGTGTCATACGTACATATCTCTGAGTCATTCCCATTCTACGGCTCGTCCGCCCCTTATCACCGGCAGCTGCTAGCGTTCGCCACGCGTCGTGTTTGCTTGATGTTCACCTTCTTCACCAGTCCACCCGTAACTCGCACGCTTCCAACCGCAAACTACTAATTAAATCGCTATTTGTTCTGCTTATTAGTTGTGATGGTTGATCTTGTAGAGGCTACGACAACGACGATGACGACGATCGTCATTGACCATGATTCGTACAGGCGCAAATGTGATTTTCGCGCTTTTTCACGGCAAAAATATCCAATCTACTATATATTTACATATACTATGGTACGCCAGGCGAGATCCCCCCCGTATCGGTGTATGTCCGTGGCCGCTCTGTTCGAGGAGATGAGTGTTACGAATATCTTCAGCATTTGCATTTGTGTGTTTGTTTATTAGTTCGTCTGTGAGGAAGAGCCGTTCGGTTTTTTTTTGTTTGTGGTCGCTTCTGCACACGCGAAACAAATGGTCATTTTAGTAAATGCAATCGACGCAATGATCTCGGCAGGTCCCATGCCTCCGCCACACATTCGTCCATAAAATCATCGCCCGCCCGCCCGACCGTCCGCCCGCTCCGGCACCTACGGCACTAAAGCACCATTGATAATATCGGCAAGTATCTCCAGTGGCTGCTTCGCAATAGAATCTGGACGTTTGTATGAAAGGTCTGCCTGCTGCCATGGCCCATCCCCATCGAATTGTTTCGTCTCTGCTCACTGCAGCGGATATCTTCGTTGACGTTTCGATCTCTTGTTATTGTGATGATTTTATTTAACACATGCCATAACAACACGACTACTCGGTTAACCGAACGACTGATTGATTAATTGACATATAATAGATGAATTTACCGCCTTTACCCCCGATAGTGATTGTGCCTTTTTCTTGGACAAACAGCACTATTCTAGCAACAAAAAAACACAACCACAGAACGTTAGCAACATACACGAGCTATTGTATGTGAGCAGTCAACGACTTGATATGTTAGTGGCCTGATTCAGCCTGGACAAAATAAATGACGATAAACGACAAAAAACAACAATCACCCTCAACGCTGCGCCAGCTTTGGCGTTACTATCGTTTGCCCCTGAATAAAATCTTCCTACTATATTTTGGACTGTCCTATTTTCGACGCCTCAGATTTACGGGCAAATTTACGTGTTGTCCATTCGACGTCACCATATATAGATGTGTGATATGATCCACGTATTTCCTCTGAGATGCATTTCCGGTGAGGGCGCGACACGGCAGGGCGTACGAGGGCGAAGATGACAACAATCTCTCTGGCACAATCATATATCCTGTACTGTGTATATACATCATGCATCGTATCGAGGAGAGAATCGTCGTCGTTATTTGACCTAAAAGCGCAGGCGGGGTTGCCGAGGCCGAGCGTTAATTTTCTCAAGGTTAATTCTTCTGCGCTCTTCACCGCTCTCAGCACAGCGGCGTCGTGAGGAAATGAGGCGGCGCTGGCGGCGGTGCGTTTCCCGCCGATTGGACCCCGACCTGTTGCGCGGCGGCAGCTGCTTGAAGTGCGGCCGCTTGTTGGGCGGCGCTCAACGCGGCCGCTTCGGCGGCCCACGGCTGAAGTGACTGAAGCGCGTGAAGGCTCGCGCTGCTGAGGCACTGCAACGCCTCGCGGGGGTCCTGCGCCCCGGCGGCGGCGGCGGCGGCAGCCGCTGCCAACGCTCCCTGATGACCGCCAGTCTGGGCGAACTGCATCGACTTCTGCACGACTTCGGCCTGAAGCGACATCATTAGCCGGTTCGCTGCCTGCCGTTCAGCTTCGCGTTCCTCGGCCGTCTGACGCCTGTAATGGACGAGCAACAGAGACAAAATGAGGGTGAATTAGAGATAACAACAACAACAGCAACAGCAACAACAATAACAACAACAACAGCGACAGCTATGACGACAGCAAACACAAAATACAATAAAAGAGGAAAAACGATTCGCCGCTCAAGCGAATGAATCGACAGCCGATTCAGCCGGTCAAAGACGACGGACACACAGTGAACATTGAAGGAACCAATGGATTGAACGAGGCCATATAATTAATTTGTTTCTGCGCTGTATGTGTGCTGGCGTAAAATGATAGCGAAGATAATTGTGGGAATTAATTTAATCGAACGGACAATGCTGAGAGCTCGGTTACGACTACATCCCCACGTCTAGAGAAGACGTGATGTGTATGTATTATATATATATTATTTTTTTGATTAATATATATATATTATTTTGCTCGCAATTGTAATCTGATGTCAATGCGATCTCAGAAACAGTCGAAAGTTAGTCTTTTGTAGCTGACGTGGCGTCACGGGAGGTCGTCACCGTCAACTCGCAGCAACAATTCGACTTCGCTGCTCGAATATGCTATTGTTCTCAATAATTAATTAACTGTTGACCATCTATCTATTCAATGGATATTTCGTTCATTACCGGTAATTGTTCACCGTTCACTGACCGTGTAGACACTGTTTCGCTGCTATTCAAGACGATGTCATCTCCACACGGTGCCATTATCTCTATCATTTATATATAGTTACCAAGCACAGAAAGAGACTCGATAAAACCGGATGAAATAGGCTAGCCATAGAGAGGTAATGTCCGCTTATTCAGGTCTCAGGTGGAGATCTACAGGATGAACCAAAGGCAGCTATGAAAAGGCTCTCATGTTATGTTACAATACAATAGCGCCTTCTATTCAAAGGTATATGTTATGTATATTAGCGTGGACAAGATTTATTCAGTAGTATAACACGTACCTCATATTCTTATGTAGTTAACTTGCAAACAATCGGCATCATTATTTATTTACCGATATCAAATAACTCGTTTGCAGTCTGTGGTGTTCGAACCTGCTAGAATTTGCTCTCTCTCTTTCTCTCTCTCTCTCTCTCTCTCTCTGTGTATGTGTATTGTATGCAGTTCAACTTCGAGCTCTAAACGATGCATAATGAATCTCGTGTAATAAGCACTTTCTGGTTATGAGTGGATCCTGCACACGCACAGACTGTTAATTGCGCTCCGCCTGAAGCTTTGATCACCTCTTCATATTCTTCTCCCTCTTCACCGATCGTCCGATAGGACGATTCATATACACACACACAGCATAAACACAAGCACGACTGTTACAAACACATCCCTATTTGACGACCTTGTATTGGCAATTATTATCACAGATACGCTGTGCCTGATCCGCCTCCAAGTGGCGTGACCAGCGGCCGACACAGAGCTCTCTAATAGGTTCTACATTTAACTATTGTACGACCGCTTAGCGTCGGCTCGAGCAATTACGTCGCAGCAGCGAAGATCGACCAGGAACCAATCAAGAACCTAAGAGACTATTCTCGCCCGGTTCGCTCTCTCTCTCTCTCTCTCTACGTATATATGTATCTACCTAGCTAGCCCTGCCGCAGACGCGCAGCATTCCCCTGCCATGTGTGTTCTGCTATACGACCAAGTAGCTTTACACGAACTCAGCTCGAAGTTTGTTCGCGATGTCATCGCGGACTACGTCGCATGCCCATAACTAGCAGGCTGTGTCAGTCCACCGCCGCCGCCGCTACTGCCGCCACGTCGTGTTCTTCATTATTATCATACTCATCAGCCTCGTACCCGGTCGGCATCGCCGTCGATGTCTCCGGAATCGATGCTCATCTACTTCTCATCATCACGATTCTCTGGCCACGTTGCTAACACTCGACGCCAGCGTATTCCCCCTGATTCCTCGTCTCTCTTATTTGGGTTTCATTTCGTGATTTCCCTGCCCGATCCGCGATATCCATCCATCTTCGGTATCAAGTTTATGCAGATAAGACGTACGCACATAAGAACGGAACAATTCGCGCGTTGTGATCGTTGTGTTGTGGCCGTCGCTAGCCAACGGCAACGATTGAATGGATGGATGATGATGATAGCTGGTAGCCGAGGAGAAAAGGGCCAAAACGAATCTCGTGGTATCCTTGTTGTTCTAACAGGGCGTCTGTCGTGCGTCGTCATCTTCAATATGATGCTTCAGGCTCGACTCAGTTCATACAAAGAAGAAGAAGAAGAAGGAGGCCACGAAGGTCGGAGCCTGAAGCGGCAGCGCCTCATCACGTTTGCCTTAAGCGGGAGTCGCTGGTGGACCCCTCCAGATCCCTGATGGCTGGGGCCGCGGCCATAGAGACGGTATACGAAGCTTCTGCCAGCCACTTACATCACTCGACGCTCAGTCCTTGCTCATCATAGTCCCATTGGGCAAGAGAAGCGAGCGAGAAAAATTGGTAGAGGAGACAGAGAGAAAGAGAAGAACTAATGAGTGAAGACGAGAAACAAAGTGCCCGCCCCAAGCAACGGCACGTGAGCGATTTAACCGTAGTGAATTTTTTAATTGTCGTCCCAACCGGCGGTCCCCGCCTTATTGACGGCCGGCGCTAATGCCGACAGCGCCACCGCCACCACTGCAGGCCGTACACACAGTCAGCTTCAGTCAGAAACACACGCACGGGAGTAAGCCCAGCCCAGAGCAGGCTTCTTCGCGCAGTTCTTAAATTTGGCCCTCGCCTCCTCTCGCCTCGACACAATCATCGAATCACAGCGATATGACGCATTAGCAACTGTAACAGTCGACGGACCTCTCGGCGGTGGACGGAGCGAGCCCATCCGCCGGTGCCGTCTCACGTGCCGAGAATTGAAACGCTAGCGACTACTGGAGGAAACTTCGCCGATCGCTTCGCCGGCACCATGCATTCACGTCCTCTTCACAAACTCCGTGATAAACAGTCGAGATACGTTGTATATATTTGTCGTTCGGGTGGATATATGTGTGACTGTATTGCAGAGGGAGGAGGGTAGCTTAGAGTAGAAGAAATGCTTGCTAAATGTTCGCCTAAACTTAGTGGGGTGGCATGATGCTGATACTATTATAGCTGTTGTTCCTGCTGGCGGATTCTATCCGCTGTAATAGGCAGCGTTCGCCCGATCCGTCCGCTGCTAAACGCGCTGGCGCGCCGCTGCCACTGAGCCGGTGTTGCCTTGCCGCCGAATAATTTGGGGGTAGTCGCTTCGCAGGCTGGCGACGAACGGTCCAGCAGTCAGCATTCGGTTACACCAACATCCTCAATCTCATTCCCATCTACATTTCGACGTCGCGCCCTGACTCCCTAACTACGTTTATCTGTACGGACGCTAAAACAAAAAGCAACGATATATATATATATATATATATATATATATGTGAGAGGCAGGAGAATACCTTAACGAGAAGGACGACATAGGCAATAAAGAGGAGCACAGCTACGACAAGGGCGGGTTCGAGGCGATGTTAATCTGGAGGATATGATTACATCTAGAGCGCGCCCGAGAATACAAACTCGGGAAACTATTACTTCTGATCCGTGTCGGATCCCGTACGTCGACCTTTCATTTTGTCTCGACAACGGCGACGCCAACCTACGCCTAGGTTTGTCAGTCATTTGTACTATGTGAGGACATTCGTCCATCCACCCATCTATGGCATATACACTTGAAGTGGGACAAATCAAAACGTTGTTTTTCTGTTAATGTCGTTGTGAGCCTCTATGAATGTGTCCGTGGCCGTGTGTGTCCGTGTGTGTGTGACGCCTTGTGCAGACTAAATAGTAGGTTTCACGATTTGGTTGAGCTGACGCTACCACCGCCGCCGCCGCCGCCGCTCAAATGACGCCACTGCCAAAATGGCGAACGAAGGGAAACAGGCGACTGAGATGATGATAGAGCGAAAATGAAAATGTCCAAAAAAAACTGTCTCGTAAACGTAATATTTGTTGCGATCGAGGGCTGCCGCCCCGGGGAGGACCCGTCCAATAAAATATATACAGAACCTCTTCGGTCGCACATACTCACACACACGACCGGCGTAGACAAACAGCAGACATCTGCAGTGTCACTGACGCTTTGCTGAGTTTTAGTGAATTATCAAATCCTCATCGTTTGCAATATTTTCTCGAGATATATATATATATATATCTCAATGCACCAATGAGTTGTCACTCATTGGTATGTCGTTGGCTTCGCCAAAGTGGCAATTAGAAAAAAAAATTAAAATGTATTAGTTAAACTATTATACAAAGATGTAACCGGCGAACGACTGATTCGAAGGAGAGTTTTGTGTACTGTTTTGGAAAATCCTTCCAGCTTAAGTTGAAATGAATTTTGCTTTGTCAGTCAACTTCCACTTTCCGAATCCGTCTCTTGAGCGTTGAAAGAGCCCATGCGGGCCATGGCCAAAGGTGGAGAAAAAGTGAACTCGTCCAATGCCTATTATTCACGACGTCCTGATATAACTTCACTCATTCGAATTCCTAGCTTTTGATCCGCCCAGTAATATTTATCGAAATCATTAGTAATATTGTACATAGACGCATCCAAAGGTGTCCCTGCCGTACGACAATTACTCCTGTGACTGGTCATCAGAGATTTCGTCACCAGATTTCGTCGTATGAACAACACCGGCCTCAGCAGAAGGACCACCACTGGTGTCGGCGCCCACCGCCGTTGAGGAGGACGCGATTTTCTCCCAACGGCAGAAATACAAGACGACGAAGGAGAAAGAGCAGAGGCGCTACTGAAGATGACGAATGTTGCTGTTGTTTGTGGGACTTCGCCGTCCAGAGTCAGTTTTTAAGCCTCCCTCTCTTTCTCTCTCCCTCTATTAATCTGCTGTCGAAATTGTCGCTAGTTGAACATCAACAACGAAATGAATACTCAACACCAAGCGGCAATATGTGGTGGCTTTATTCCGTGAACGTCAATACGCTGCGGGACGTCCACGGACTGATACGCGTATGCCTCTATCTAAGCAGGTGCAGGAACCGAAGCACGGTGACACACAACCGACACGAGGAGACCTATAGTTTCTTCTAAAGGGATCACAGCGTCAAGAATTAGGAGTACGAATTAATGCTGGTAACCCCTGGCCAGACAGGCCAGTGCTAACCTTACTTGAAAGCTTCTACCAGTCACAAACTGATTCTAGATAGAGCCGCATGGTCCACATCATTTTCATAGGATCGGGGAAATGAACGGGTCTTGAAATTCTTAATGAACGGGTCTATTCTTCAGCATCATGCTCTAACGAGAAAATCCAACTAATCCAGCCCAAGGCGCCAGCAGTAGCAGCAGCAACAACAACACCAGTGCAATTGCGATATAAACACAACAAACATATCATCATTAACACACAATCATTAACATGGATTGTTGTTACATGATGAGAATGATCATTATCAAAGCGACAACGACAATAGCTACAAGTGAGTGTGGTGATCTTCACACATCTGTATTTGTGCTGCTGTCACTACCATCATCATTATTGCAGGCATGGCTTTGTTCGCCCCCGGTCTCTATTTCTCTCTGTCTCGCGATCGCCTGCTATATATATATATATATATATATATATTATGTGTGTGTGTGTAAAATTAATGTCTGCACACGTCTGCTGTGATCTGAGAGAGAGAGTACGATCATCATCTGATCTTATTACCATTTTATCTGTTGTTTACAGGCAACACAAAAGGCACACGCGTTGAAATAATGAGATGAGTTACCGCTCGCTTTTGCCGTGAAGTGCCATATTCAGGCTGAGTGACTGTTAGAGTTATTATTATTACTATTATTATGATTGATATTGTTACACTCACATCAAACACACGCATACACACATATATATATATATATATATATAGTGTGTGTTGTGTGTTCATGGTCTATAACAGGAAATCATGTTAACAACGATGACAGCGATGATCACAATCATAATAATAACAATGAGATGATCAATATATCAGTAAGTCTATAGTATTATATCTATATATATATATTTATATATACAGCTATTCCACTCTGGCTTTATCCTCTCGACTCCTAAAAACCCGTTCGCTGCGTCGTCGTCTTGTTCGGCCCACACGATGAGGCATCACAATAGAAGTCGAGCATAACACAATGATGATTTGGCCAAATGGCCATAAATGACGCCCAGCTGCACTTCACAATGGTGTAAACGATCGACACAGCCAGCCCGAATGCGCTGATGATTGTCAATGGTCGTCGAGGCGCACAGTTGTCGGGCGCACAGTCGACAAATGCTCAACTCAGCATGTGCCGTCGAAACTATCGAAAGATCATTCTGCAATATGGACGCATCTATACGGAACACGAAATGCGTACAATATCTTGATCTCTAGGAACAACCTGCTGGTCACTCACACTCATAGCATCTGGCTCTGCTCTCAACCAAAAAAACAATCAGGTCTATCCTTAAGCATTGTCAGCAGCGTCCCCTTTATATAGGTGGCCTCCCCTTGAGCTGATTTGCGGCTTGCAATACACGACGTGCGTGTATTATGCTCGTGCGGAAGAACTCGTTTTGCGACATTCGATCAGGCTGCGGCTGCTGCCGGAACAACCTCTGAGCCCGATGTGTAGTGACACATTCGCCGTGACTATACAGAAATCGAATAAAGGTGTCATCAAAAATAGATATCGTGCTCGTTCGCTATCTTATGTCGGCTCATGTTTGTATATGCGTCTGAGACGTGGGCTCTTTACGCCGCCTGGTTCGATAGCCATCGTATGAAGGGGGGAAGTTATAATTTCATATTTATGAGGAGTATAATAACAACAACAATAATAATAATAACAGCAATAATAATATTAATCATCATCATTAGTATCATTATTATTACTGCCATTTACAACATATCTAGTGCCACCACGCATAACGCTGCCTAATAGCGAACAGTATCGCCAGCTGCTCAAGCCAAATGTATCCATTTACCGAGCACAGAGCATTTAGCGCTTGTATCGTCGCGTACGACGTATACCAATATATTTATATAGAGACAGGCAGATAGTCGGTCAACCAGCCAGAAAGATTATATATATATATATATATATATGTGTTTGTGTTCGCTGCTAGACAGACATATGCTATCGATTGCGTCTCTCACGATCAGCTCAAATCGCAAACGGGTTTCATCTGCCTTGTTCGTGTCCAGCATCAGCGCAATATAATAATGACAATTGCTCCAGCTCGGACGCCATTGTTGTTATTGTCGTCGGTTGATTATCAACATCATTATAATGTGCGATATCGTTTTTCGTGATCTTCCCCACAACGTCTCGACTGCTGCACAACTCTGTTCACATAAGTGGCTCGAAAGCGGGCCCGTTATTATAATCGAACACTCATCGGCACCCACACACACACACACGCTCTCACGTACCCATAAGCACACACGCCGGCTCAGCCGCTTCGATACAACGAGATCGGCAATATGCGAACAAATCTGATCGAATTGTTATTTCCGCATTATGTTGCGCTTCTTCACTCCCACCCCGTCCTGCCTCAGAGCTGGCCGTCTCTGCCGGCAGTCGCTCGTTGGCGTCGACGAGCCGCCGTTGTCGACGCTGCCAGGAGCCAATTACAGAACTCAAACACACACGGCAAGTTAAACACAAAACACGACCATCATAGGAAATGATATCCTCTTCAGTCTATTATTCGCCATGTGGCGACAGGCAAAGCAGCGTCGAATCGAAGTCAAGAGCACTACTGATCGTTTGTCCCATTCGGTGGAAGCGGTATCGGCCTGCATTGTCTTGCTGTTGCTGCTGCTGCTGCTGTTGTCGTTATCGTCATGGTCGCTCTATGGTGTGCTGGCTCCGCCCGAATTCGTGTCGGCGTTCTGTGTACTTCTCGTGCTTGTGCGTGGCGCCGGTAATAATAGCTGCTTGCACGTTTCTGCCGTTTCGTTTTGTGTGATCCCTTAACATCGTTCGATTGTTCGGCTGACCAACGAGCTGAGGGCAAAGGACTCGGACGACAGCCGATATCATTATTATTATTATTATCATCGACTAAAACAATATGGATGCTATTCTAGTCGATGTTGATCGGTGACTCGGCGCTCGTGCCGCTCAGCGGCGCTGGCTGTCAGCAGATGGCTCCTCAATTCTTTGTTGTTTCACTATCGAGCGACGATAATCAGAAAACATCAAAAAAATGATGACGCTGCTTGTACAGGGTGGGGGGTCAATCAGTCGGTTCTCGACGTGAATGCTGCTGGCCTTGTTCTTGAGCGTTACTCCCCTTTAGGCCACAACGAGAATCACGGGTGATTTTCAGCGTGTAGCACCCTTACATCCTGCTAATCAATTTGACGACGCGTCGTTCGCTGTTCGATGCGATCAGGATGGTCGTTACTGACCTTACTGACAATCGTATTCAATAGAATCACCATGGACAGCAATAGTCTCAGGGAGAGCTATAACAGGTATATATTGAAAATGGTGCCGTCTATGAATATCGTAGTAACAACAACAGCGTTGTATTCTATTGTCGTTAGTGGTCAGTGCTCAGTTGGATGAGCATTTATTATTTAATTTGATATGAGAGCCAGTTGCCTAAGGCAATGGATGATGCCCATGAAAATATAGTCGAATAGTAAGTTTAAGCTAGTTAGGAATATGGAATTAGCTGCTCGGTAAGAGCGAGATGTGGACCGAGGTAAGAAACTTCCATAATTTAGAAAATAAGTTTTTTTTTTGTTGAACATTTAGCTAATTGATCTCGTAATAAATTGGTTACTCGAAGGCCAGTTTGGTCATAGAATTCTCTATTGAAATAGGCTCTAGTGACATACCATGTACTCCTATATATACACATATATATATATATATATATATATATAGCTTTGTGTGTATACACAATATCTATATGTATATTACAATTTCAAAACTAAAAAAACGCTGCCAGATAACCTATCGAAACATAAAGGCTTCCTATAGGACAATAGAAAGCGAAGCCGACATACAATTTCAATAGCTTTTTTCATAACGGTGGCCAGTTGAGGATAATTTCTAACTAGAATGACCTTATATATGAATTCATTAAATCGCCGCATGCAGCTCCGTCGCCCCCAGCGGAGTCGTTAGCTTCAGATGATTACGAAACCGACAACTATTATTGCTGAGGGAAAGAGTTATCATTATCGACATCGCGGCATTCTCCAACTGATTTCAGGAGGGGGGGGGTCATGAAGTCACGTGTGGTAGCGGTCGCTTTACGCCGCAGTAAGATATATTTATATCATTTGTTTGTCTCCTATGTGTAGGCAGTTATAAAATCGAAATTATTGGAAAGATCAGCGACAATAGCTGAACGATAATGATATTACCTTTACCCATTTTGCTTATGGCAAGTCAAAGTTGCTGCACGTCGCACCGTGAAAGATTTGCTGATTAGTTCATTGTTTAGATATATATATATATATATATAGAGAGAGAGAGACAACAGCAACTACACTTATATATGTATATATAAGTGCAGTTGCTGTTGTCTTCTATGCACGGTTACCACAATGACAAATAATACTAATAATAATGATGGTTGTGGTGAATAGGATTGTTACTATGTAGATTAGATGTCGCCAAAGCCGCCACAATGGTAACGGATCGATCACGCAAGTGTCCAAAGCAACATAGATTGATATTGTTTGATATATAGGTATATTCATGCACCAATGTATAGGTGATAAAGGGCGCCGTTGGCGACGTCAGCTTGAGAAGATGATGCTGGCGTTACCACCAGTTATCACAAACGACATAACGTTTCGAGAGGTTCTTACCTGCCTTTCAGTACGATCTACGCATTTATGCACTACTACGGTCTAGAGTGTGTCTCCAGCGACGATATTACGCATATTCTGGGGTTACCGGAATATGAAGCATATGTCGAATATAATCATCCATTGTCATCGTCTCAACAAACGTCATCCGTGACGTTGGTAATATGCAAATCGAAGAATTACTTCATTTAGTGAAAGGTGCCGGCACCAAATGAATAGTCATCGATTACTGGCTATTGATTGAGGTTGAATTGGTGACTAGTCCCCGTTCATCTCACACCAATGGCCGGCGTTAATTTTCAATCTGTGAATGTGGCTACAATAGCTGACCGATTGCGCAACAGCCATCTCGAACGATAGCATCTCATGTGATTGTCTTCATTAGCGATCAGACGTCATGATATTTTTTTCGGATGATTAGCATAATTATCAGCCAGGGCAACTCTCCGTTGTTGTTGCTGCTGTTTGCTACTTAGCGCTGCCTCTGCTGCCGCCGCCACCATCGTCGTCGTCGTCGTCGTCGTAATAAAAATGTGCTAATCGCAATTATTACTGAGAAGACGGTCGAGTCGGGCCGAACTTTTTGCCGTCGAGTCAGATCAGCCAGCGAGGCAAGCAGGCGGACAACGGTCTATGTGTATTTGGTGTCTATGCAGGTAAGCCGTCAAGGCGGTGCAGCGCAGCATCCTCACGAATACACACACACGTTCATAGGGCGAACGCCGAAGAGGAACGCCTTCCCCTGTGGGACCCTCATGGACGTGTCAGTTACTCGGACAAATACATCATTCTCATCAAATGGTGATACACAACCGCGGAGGAAAGGAGAGCGTCTTCAAGAGCGTTGCGAGCCCAGCGTCGTCCACCGTGAACGACAAGAATTAAATAGTAACAACCATGTTGTTATTAGTAACTTTTACCCATGGCTCAGCATTTTGCCCGGCGCTGGGCAGCGCCATTTTTTGTTAAAAAACGAGGCCGACTCGAACAGCATATCCACGTAGTGTAATAATGAGTGCGCACAAATGGTGTCAAAATAATAGAACCTCACACATAACAACAGAAAACGAATCACACAGGACGCCAATGAAGTAAGCCTATCCGCTGCCGGTGCCGTTCGGTTGTGGCTGTGTAGAACACGAAGAAATGCTATATTATAAAATCACAAAATTACACAAAGTTACATAGAGAGGTATTTAAGATTTGTGCTATTTTCAAAGGAGTTGCTGGCCGTTGATTCGTCTTCACAGACACACAGGGGACGACGCTCGGTATTTCTCGATCTGCTTATTAAGTTCGGTTTTGGTGATCGCCCCTTTGCGTGCCGAAGCGGCAGAGCCGCTATTAACACAGCGATATCAACAATGCCTACAATGGCTACAGTCGTCCACTCATCGTACTAGGAATCACGGGCGGCCCTTTCGCCAGGGTGCCCTCAGGTGGGTCTAGACATATTTACGGTCATGGTGCGTAGCTGGGTTACGGTTTTAGATGATGCCGCTGCTGCTGCTGCTGTTTCTTGGGACTGTGTTTTGTGATGGCAAGCGCAACCTGCTCGTGAGCAGCATTCTATATCATAGGATCAGGAAGGAAATGGATTCTTCATAGCGCCCTATTAGATGTATAAATAATATGATTATCACTGCGCCTTGTGACGAGTAGCCGGGAACAACGACTGTTGGTGGTGAACAGTTGCGTTGAACTGTCCACAGTGAGCTCAGATGTACAGCGATAGATGAACGAGCTCAACAGAGCCTCAGCAGTGCGATCGCGGCGGTGTCGTCAGCCGGCGTACCGCATACGCCCGGCTGGCCGAGAAGATTGGCCCTGCAGTGGCAATCTTCAAACCTCGCACCGACTACGCCTGGCCAACTACGACGATTACCACCGCTGCTCCAGCGACGACGACGGCGGAGGCGACGACGAACTCAATAAGCAACAGAACAGGTAGGTGAATAGCAGTGCTAGCTAATTCTGCGATGAGTGGTGACGGTAACTTAGCTTCGGCGTCCACTTCAGCTTTTTCTTGTTCGGCGTGCTGCCCACTCTTTGCCCGATTCGTCGGCAGGGTACCCGGGTGCACCTCTCGTCAGTGGTGGCATGCACCTTTCTTGCATCCACAACACTTGTTCACGTTCGCTTCTTTCACTCATATGCACTGCTGCTGCTGGTCGGGCATTGCCACGGTGGCGGTGTCGGTGGAAGGTGAGCTGTGGTGCATCTTTTTTCAAGTTCATCATCTTCTTAAACGTTCACTCGTTCGTCTGACTGAATGAATAAATGAATGACGGACTGGGAAACTGACTAATTCGCCGAGGAGAATACGCAGAAGGGAACGCCAACGGAGAAGAACATCAGCGGCGGCAGTGGTGATGGCGGCGGCTTCGGCGGCGGCGTCTCAAATCTGCTGCCGCAGCTGCCGCAGCAGCAGGAGCAGATTTGATGATATGACGAGATGAAATTATCATCAAAATATAAATAGCTAGTCGCCGTCGGGAGCTGGGTTGAGTTCGGTAGCGCTTGTTGGAGAATTTGCAAAGAGTGCCTCGTCTGTTGAGGAGATATTTAGCGAGCATTTCGAGTCGACGATGACAGTGCTGACTACTACTATGACGACGATAATCAAGGCCACGTAGACACGATACAGATGAAGTCTCGGGAAGCTGCAGGGGCAGATAGAATCTCCTGAACAGTTCTTCCTGCGGCAGCCACCTCTCGGGAATATGTTTTGTTGCTTACCGCGAGCTGCTTCAGCTCGTTGATGTCCAAGTTGCAGAAACTTGTGATCAGCTTTCGCTGTCCGATAAGGTGACGTGTGATAGGGGAACTCTCGCCGTTGCAGAGTGCTAACAGACTGGATGGCTAGACTTAATTGGATTTGACTACTTAGTTTTTTTGCTGATTTGGAATGGTCGCAGCCAAAACTGCGATCGGCTAATATCTGAAAACTCGCAAAATTGAGCACCCACCATCACGTGAAGCGTGAACGAAGTCGTATATTAAATCTCGATAGGAACAGGAAAATGAATTCCGTTACAGTGGATATCTCCCTCCCTCTCCCTCTCTCTCTCTCTCTGACCCTCTAAGCTCCACCCATTCTCTCCAACCTCCGAGACCTGTATCACTCTACGTAAATCTTCCTGCGGATTCATACTGATATATATATATATATATATATATATATATATATCAATGTGGCATTCCCTTTAAGGACGAATACGGTAACAGTCGCATACAGGACGAAGCACGACGGCGATGAGCGAACTGAAAATAGTCTAGTCGAATACTTTGCGTTGTGTCACCCCGAAGCCCAACGTCCCAACTTCTTTGGGCGCCATCATTTGAATGTCGACCTACCATTGACTTGCTCAATTCTTGAACATACACAGGCAGGCACGAAACGCGGACAGACCCTCTGCGACCATCGTGCGAAGAGGGATCGAGCCACAGGCCGAAGTGCCCCTCGCCCTGTTGACGGGAGTCTCTAATTTCTGAAGATTGCGTGCGTCGCGCCGTACCGTTATACGGCGACCGGATCCGCGGCCCGGTCAAAGCCCTCGCAGGATGGGCCTTATGGCACCCCATCGGTATTCCATCCGCCATTCGGCAACAGTCCTCCCTCCGTTCCTATCTCATTAATATTAAAATGATGAAAAATGCGCGTGTGCGTGTGTGTGTGTGCTAATTTTTGTTGTCGGTCATGGCGACGCCATCCGTCAGCCTGCGTGTGGATAGAATCGGCGCTGAGCGACTTGAAAACGTACAATTATTTTGATTATTCGTGATATTCGCTGGGTATGTTCGGCTACCCTCTGTTTTCCGTATCGAATTCTCATCTGAATCTCCTCGAAGCGATACGATTCACACAATCATATCATTTCTCTCGACATCTGCATACGGGTTATCCGCCGCCGTTGCCGACTTCCGCTCGCTGTCGGCCCGCTCCCACTCGGCTCCACATGTGGCGACCAACGTTGCCGTGCGCGAGATTGACCTCTGGTGGCTGTCGCGCGATGTTTGGTCGTTTGCGCGGTTGCGTCGCCGAAATAGAGAGAGATATTTCGCGCTGTTATCGCCACGTGAGTAGGTGGTATGGGGGCTCTATCGACATCCTGACCACATCGTTGCCCATAGGTCGTGGGGGTTCGTGTCGCTGGAGTTCCCCCACCTATTTTTCCATTACTTCGCGGTCGCGGTTCGCAGCCCCCCTCCCCATACAGGTAGAGGGAGCCGGGTTGCTGTTTGCCCCAGCCGTTGTTCGTCCATGAACGTGATCGCTTGACGCGCATAGCAAAAACATCAAACGCTCCTACCACCTCTCCAACTTGGGAGGGAGTCTGTCATCGTTGTTGTCTGGCGGCGGCTTGTTCGCCATTCTCCATCTCAAATCTATAATATGATACTGGGACGGATAGTGGGCGTTCGCGACGAAGAACGACTATGGCGGAACATCTCTTCGAATATATGATCCTTCCGTCCGCGGCTGCCTACAAACGCCCTACCTAGCAGAAATCATGATGATGACGATGAACTAGCCCTCTTCGCCATTTAATGTCATGTTAAAGCAATGACTGCGACGGGCGAGTTGGGGTATGGCACCCCCAGGTTCGCCCCAGCCCTAACCGCAGTAACATCTTGCTCACTGGCTCTCCCGCCTTCGAGAGGCCCGAGAGGGGGGGGGGAGAGGTTTTCGCGCGTGGCAAGCCTATCATTTTGGACCTCCTTTTACCGCCACGTTTGAGCTTCTCTTTCTCAGCTGCTGATGCTGGCGAGCTAGAGAGAGAGACCAAGAGAGAGTTTTTGTATATGGAAGAGGGGGAACGCAATGTGAGCCCATAGGTGATGGTGGTGGCAGCAGCGATGGTGGTGCTGTTCCTGCCAGTGCTTGCAGGTAGTTCGGGGCTAACTTAATTTTCGATCAGCGCTGAGCTCGGGGAGCTGACGCGTGATAGCGGGGAGACAGTGTACAGGGGTCAGGCTGTGCAGACGTAGAGCATAGAGGAGCACACAGCGATGCTCTCGTTACTGCTACAGCGGTTGCGCTGCAATCTATCGTGTACCGATTACCACCACCCTCTCGTTCGCCTGTGGCTCGACGGGAAGCAAGTCGCCCGCTAATGTGACTTACCTGGTTAGAACAAATGGCTCGTATCGAACATGAACAAGAGAAAAAAAAAAACAGAGAACCTAATCGCAGTAAAGTGTGTTGACAAGGTTTGTCATTGTTTCAATCGTTGGTCTAATTCACCATGAAGGCGAATGGAAATCGCTACACAGACGGGATTTAACAGCAGCCTCCTACATATTCGATTCATGATGCAGTAATCGACTTACGCCGCTACCGGAAATTCCCCTATGGCAAATATCGTAGCCACATAAAAAGAAAAACGCTCTCCTTGCTAGTAACACGAATCGCCTTGGATTGTATAATATAATCATTGCTTTTGGAGAAAATTGGTTTTGTCTCGTGCCCGATCACTTTGATTGTTTTGCGGCTTTCTTTCCTGTGATAGGGGTCATCACAGAGTCTCACTGAGTCACTTCGGCATACACCGTAGCATGAACACACATAGATATGTGCTTTTACACGCTAATACGGTGTGGGTATTCGGCGTCATTGTAGTCGCGGGCAAGAGGTTTGCCCGTCAACTTTGTTTGCTAGATTGGTTGCCGCCCCCTCCTTACGGGGTACGCCAGATCGGCGGATTACCCCTGGTCTACGAGTATATGAATGCAATGTCGATGTTTTTTCTCAAGGTGGTTGGGCTCCTCAGTCACTCTTCAGCGGCCTTCCATTCTTCAAACTTCCTGCTCGAAGCATTTTTGTTATTGGTGTCGCTGAGAAGCCCATTGCAGTGCTTATCTCAGCCGAGCTGGCCCATTCCAACTACAACGTATAAACCACAAGCGGTGACCAGCACCCACCAAGTTACATAATGCAACTGGCATACCGACAGCTGTTGTACCTCTCAACTGTTCAGCCTGGACACCACAAGCCCGATTGAATGTCGCAGTGGACAGCTGATCGGCAGCTGGTTAGTTCGGAGTTACAACGGTCTATCGATGGACTCGGCTGTGGATTCGATCGCAGTGAGACGGCTGATAAGTGACAGTACTGCTCGTATTGGCTGTACTCGACAGGAGGTGCAGCGAGCGCAGCCGGCGGCGGCTCTCTGCATTCGGTCTAGCGCACAGCACACATATATATATATATATATATATATATAGATATACCATCGGCGACGCCAATGCAACACCGTCACCGACACCGCCATTGCTACCGTATGGCGGTATATAGTGTAATGCGACGATTCGTACGAGGGAAGCCGGAGATCAGGCGGCAGAGTAACCTCAACGGATAGCCATAGCAGCTGTACCCGACGAGCAGCTGCTGCCGTCGCTGTTGTTGTCGTGGTTGTGGCGGCCACTTGTGCAGCCATCTAGCTAGTTGCCTGACCGCCATGTCTCCGGCTGGTATGTTGAGGCTTGTCGTTGTTGTTGCTGCTGCTGCTGTTGTTACGCGAGTCGCAAATGCAAGCGACTACTCGTGGTAGAAGCGAGTGGACATGAGGATGGTGTCTGTCCATCTTGTGATTCAATTAGCAGCAGCAGCACCGCCACCGGTACCACCACCACCACCATCGTCAGAGGAAAAGACAGACCGGACCTACTATTGCCAAACCGCTCACTTCGTATGCTGCTGTTGTTGTTGCTGTTGCTGTAGACTTGTTGTATCAGTCCCACAAAGTACCTAACGCTGCCTAACCAGGCGAGTTCAGCGAGCGTCGAAGTGCTCCTATTATACATATTCTGCTTGATCGAAGTTAGTCGATTCTACAGAGAGTTCAAGGTTTCGGCACCAGTCAGATGAATCGAGCTGTCTCGTATCGGCCTACCTACGGATATCGGTGCTAGATTCTGCTTAAAGGCACGACACGTACCTAAAAACACCGATACAAATAGAAATTCTCGATGCTATCCAGCAGCAACCATAGGCGTGCTTGATTATATGCTATGTGCTTTGGGTGAAATCGTTCTGATTAGTTAAGCAAACAGTAGATACACAATAATTATCGAAGCGTTCGAGGATTGTTTTGATTACATCTGGTTTTCTCTTTGAGCTTTAATTTCCATTGGAATCATATCGTGTAGCTCAGACAATCAAAATCACTCCTAGCCTCAGGCAGATGTTGTTGTCGTAGAAGAGGGTCGTTGCAGCTACATCAGTTGTTAATTGTGCTATTAACCCTATGTATTTCCTCACGTTAATGAAACCAACAAAATCCGGCTTGCATTACGACGCCACGACGCTGCGTTCACGCCGCGAACCCACATGAAATCGTGGTTAGTCGTCCCTTCCCCCTCTGTGTATGTGGTCACATCGTCCGTGAAGCGTGTTTGTGTACATGGGCATGTCCGGGTGTATCACTTCGCCCACTCCCGCCGCCCAAAAGAGGTCACAGATAGAGTCAGCTGCTGCAGCAGCAGCAGCAGTAGTAGTGGTACACTAGCCGTAGAGGCCATTAATAAAGGCAACAACAGATGGCAAGTACAAGAGCTAATTGAGTCATTGAGTGGCGCGCCCATTTCGAAGTTCGCGAACCAACTGGCTGAGACTGGCTCGCTGACTGATTGCTGACCCCGAACGGCGACACCCGTAGCCGGCGTTGTCGAGACCAGCCAACCAACCAACCAACCAATGGACACTCAGTTGTCTGTTGGTTCGCTTCCTCAGTCACGCTCAGCGCCATGAGTAAAGCCATCGCATATTAGCCAGATCCACTCTGTTCATATGCCATTAACTCCTACCTTGGATTCACGTCTACTGCTTGCATGCCTATTGCGACAACATCGGCTGGCGCTGGACGACAGCGACTCCCAGACGGCGATGGAAAGCTATGAATGCCCTCGTCGGAGTGGCACAGCATCGTAACCACATTACGGTTACGAACGACAACCTACGAGCGAACAAATGGCCGACGAGTTTTGATGAGGACTAGGAATAGGCTCGGCGAAACACGAACCCCGCCAGGCGGCACACCATCCTTTTATAACAATTATACTTCTTTGCTTTGCGGATCCCTTCTCTCTCTCTCTCTCTCTCTGTCTCTCTGCTTCGGTTAGTCCACGCCATGGTTATATCCGACAGAGCGCGAGTAACTTGTTTAACTACCAATTTGTTGATCTCGTCCGGCCGCTGAACGATCGGCCGCACCGACCCACTCACTCAGTCGATCCGTGGATATGGTTCCCTCCCGGGAGTTGGGTCGCGGATTGCATCAAGAGGCTAAAATCGAGATTCACTAGCGTCGTATGCGCTGTGTAGTTTGATGAACGACTTCTTTACAGAAGTCCCGAGAATCATTCGTCTGGTTAGATCAACGCTCACTTACGGCCAATCACTTATGATGCTGCCGGCGAAATCGCCCCTGTAACGGCTGCATGTACAATAGCAATGCCCACATTCTGCCATAGCCTGCATGATACATTTGATATGACGTGCTCACATTCAAAGTGCAGCGTAACCTTAGTGCAATGGATATAGATTACGTTGGTCTTTGAACGAATCAGTCTGCTCGAGTATTGCTCGTGTGACGGTGGAGCCTTCGACGCCTCTGGCTCCACTCATGAAGGGAATATCCCGCTCAGTAATTGGTATCCTCACATATATATGCGAGTGATTTACCCCGAACAGTGGTGGTAACAGCAGCAACGGCAGCGATTGCTTTGCCAGACGGAAGTAATTACCCCATATGTTCATATGTGTCGTCAACATCGGACGAATTTAGTATTCCCAGCTCTGTTTCTTTCTCGATTTGTCTGTCACCCGTTATCTTCTATATCGTCTTTAATTTTGCGGAAGGTATTGTTGCAAATGAACTGTACAATCCTCAGTGCCAACGGTAAGATGTCATCTCTTCGTGTAATTGTCCTGCGAACGTTCTTTGACATGCACAAGTCATAGGAAGGAAGGCTGGTACCGTGGTACACTATGATAAACACCCTGAATACAGGGTAACTCTATTAATTCTCATAGTGTATACAGATATTTGCGCTGCAAAAACGTGATACTATAACCGTTTCCCTGACAACGACCCTATAGAAACATATCGTAGAAAAATAAATCAATTCCTATGTTGAATACATCCACGATGACTTGTATGGCTAAATAAAAATCTCCCTCCCTGATGATAGATTTCTACTTCTGAGAACTTTGTTCCGTCTGCTCTCTCTCCTCCGGCTCGTTATTGCCATCTGTCTGTCTGCCACCAGCAGCTACTCCGTTGTCTTCGCGGTATCCGCTACAACAGCTACTCTCATTCGCTGGGCGGTTCTTCGCATCGGAGCTGGCGCTGCTGCAGGCGGCCCATACAGAGGACGACCTGCACGAGTCTCCTGTGGAGCTCACAGTCCGAGGCTACCCTATACATCAGAGCGTCGGTGCCTCCGACCTAGACACGGAGGGTGTTGGTACGTAATTAGGTTAGTGATTATAGAAAATTTATGATCTCCTCCCCTTCCCAGACCCGCTAGCTTCCCAAACCCCGGCTACAGCCTCAGCCTGAGACTCCTCTCTGGTTCGTGGTCCCCGGACATTTCCCTATCGTCCGTTGCTCTTCTATTGCCTACTTTCCTTCGTTGCCTAGCTCAACCTCCCTCTCTCTCTCTCTCTCTCTCTCTCTCTCTCTCTCTCTCTCTCTCTCTCCCTCCCTCCCTCAATCTTTCCCCGCCTTTCCATCAGCCAAGTACTACAAGGACTCCCCAGCTTACTTCGTACCTCTTCACAGGTACAGGTTGCAGGTACCTGCAGCAAGGCTGACATCACCACCGCTATCGCTACCATAGCTACAGTTCGCGCTATGGTGGCGACGAAGCCAACAGGGCTCTCGTTGGCTTGCTTCCGACCGCTCTGCCATGAAGAAGGATGACAAGTCACTTTACCTTGGACACCCCAAGAGAGGACTATCCTCGGGCTGTATTATCCACGGTGGAGCTTGTGGTTGGCTTCGCGGTGACCGCTCAGCTCGTCTGACTGCCCTAGGACATATCTGTGGTTAGAGTCTCAATTCTGACGCCTTGTCTATTATTATAATCATTATAACATATTGCGCACACGTGTTCAACGCTCGTCGACAATAAACAATGTGGCAATTCCTTGAATTTGCCTTACACCTAGGTGTTGTACAGCAACGCGGTCTAGCAAAAATCCGAGCAGCAACCTTCATTCACACAACCGAATGAAGTAGGCGTCCCTGTCAAGCTGCTGCAGCCGTTGTAATATCCATCACTTTCAACGAATAACGATTAATCATTTTTTCATATTCATTTTGTGTTAATCCCTGTTTACTGTCCTTACGTGATAGCTCTTTCTGGCCTCTGATTCTCGCCAAATGATTGTCCCTGCTCTTTATGTTGACTGGCAGACAGTTGCCGTCAGCTTGACCAAATCAGGTCAGGTTCAGGTATGCTTCTTGAGTTCCCCCTGAACGCAAACCGCGTTCGGTTTGCTGTTGACATACGAAATTGCCATGTTTAACTGTTCGAATAACCGGCCGCTCACCTCGGCCCCGGCTCTACACGGGGTCTCACCCGACTCATCGTCTGACGCAGTCCAACGTGAAGACAGCGGGTTGATCTGAGCAGAGAGATCCACGAAAACCAAAAATGAAATCTTTCCTCTATTCACGTTCGGCTGTGGCCATGCATTTCTTTGTGGCATTTTCATTTCGTCTCCCCTTCATTCTCTTCGTTCTTATTGAGCAAGGCTGACGACGTATAATCACACGGTCGAGTCACTTCTGATCTGACGGCACAGCGGTGATTCGGCATCCGGTGAGGCCGCTGACCACGAACTCCCAATGTAATGTGGCCCTCTGATAACCGTCTCGGTGAGCTGTCGACTAAAGCTGTCGGGCTGACACTGATCAACCGATAGACCGCAGGAGGACACGACCTCTGATCATGGGACCGGGTCGGCATGATCACTCGACGTTTTGCTTGTTCGGAGTCTTTAGCAAAAACAATTAGAGGTTGGCAATACTATGCAATAATGCTGGTTCATGTTCTTGAAATGTGAGGCTAATTCAAATTGCTTATTTAGCGTAATGAAGAGATTAGTAATTCTCTTAGATGAGCTCGATGTTATATGATTGCCCGAGGGTTAGCCTGTCCAAAATCGAGCATTTGTGGAGCTTTATTGCGTTACACGTTTCTGTGAACTACAGTACGTTTTCGCTGCATGACGCTCGTCGTTAATTATTCTCGTTAGAATTATGAATTTGTCATTCACCGTTTCCATGCTCGTTATGCACCTCGCTAAACGTTTATACTTCATTTCGTTATGAACACTTGTTGTTATAATACCTGTTGAATTCATCACATCATCACCGGTGTGCCCCTTCAGTGTACTGATTCAAACACTTCGGCAAATTCGCCTGCGTCGCCACGTGTCTGCTGCTGCTGCTGCAGCAGCAGCTGGGCTCACCGCCCAGGGGGTTCTGGTGACGAAGTACTCACTCACTTACTGACCGCCCTTCACGTCAACAACAACAGCACCATACAGTCTCCCCTTCCCTCTCCCGACTCTCTCTCTCTCTGCCCAACGTTGATGTCTGTTTGCTGGTTAACTGTTCGTTGCTGTTGCGTCTGCGACGGCGTCAGGCCGACAGACCTACCTGCAGACCACAGCCAAACACCACAACGTATAATACATACAAGGCAGAATTCTCGCCTGGCGTTAGATATATATATACTATAGCAGACGATGACGACGACAACGCATCAAGACGTACCCTCGATTGTCATGAGCGTCACCAGAAGCGTGTTGTTACTATTGTCACTCAGCGGAAACTGACGCGTGCTAAGCGCGAGGGAGGCAACGAGCGACCGGGGCTAGGTAGGCGAAGCAGAGTCGCGAAGTCCTTATAATGGTTATTGCTGCAGGAACACAATGTGATGAAGTCGTCGACGGCGTCCGTATTTTTTTTGCCGTTGACAAAACGCATGGGAGGTTCCGTACATGTATCTATATATATAAAATAATAATCATAATAGTAATAGTAATAATGATGCTAATGCTGCCGCTGGTGACGATGATGATAATCGTGGTTATTGCTGGCAGCGATCCGGGAGGCGGAGAACGAACGCGCCCTCACGCCGAAAACCCGCGCCGTTGTTGAATCTTGCTGCGATTCACTCAACCGGTGGAGTTTCAAATGGAGACAGATGAATATTAACAGAGGCAAATGGACGCTGACGGAACGTGATCGGTTTCGGTGGTGCGGTTTCTGCAGACGGCGGCGGCAGCGGGTTCGGATCTGTTCGGGTTTGCTGCCCGCATCGCAATGCCGTTGCGCGAATTCAAGCAAATGAGAAAGACGCATTCACGGTGAAGGAATAAGAGAGAGATATATATATATACATATATAGAGATAGAGAGAGAAAGAGAGAGAGAGCAAGGGAGAGAGGGGTGTATGGTTAGAGCGGATGACACGAGGAATGATGAAGAATAAACGAAGTTCGAGGCGATTTCTTCATAGATCTGCCTAGATTTGCCGTTGGTGAATCGAGGGCGGGACCTAACCATCCCTCGTTTGCTTCGGATTGCTTTATTGCTATGCTAACTGCGAAATGATGACGCTGGCCAGACAAAGCGAGCGTTTGACATGAGTGAAACATCGAGGAATACTGGCGGCGCTTAAAAATGCCGCTTGTGTCAAGGGATCTTAATAAATGAGAGTATATATATATATGAGGGAATCGGGGAATGAGATGTTCTTGCGAGAGCGAAGAATATCTCGTTTTTCAAAGCGGTCAATGCTGAGAGAAACGCGATTTAGTACGGAGTACGATTTGCTAATAGAGCAGGGGGGTCGCTGGTGGGCGGCTAGCCTTTACAAGGGTGGACTATAACTTCGTTGAGCGCGTGATGCGTTCGGAGCTTAGATTACGTATAGGCCTAATCGACTACCTATTTCGATAGCCTATTCAAACATAGACCTTATTCATAGCGAGGCCTCTCTGTTTCCAAGAGAAGTAAATCTTCTTCAAACGCACAGACATCACTAGAGACGTTCCAATCTCTACCGAAACTGGGCCAATCCAGTGCGGGGGGGGGGTTCACGTGGATGACAAAACGCCTCTGCCTACTAAAGCTACCATCCCCTGTTGGGAGTCCCTCTCAGGCCTATCCAGGTCTGCGTTTTTGATATATATATATATATATGTATGTATTTGTCTATGTACACATCTGTAGATACGATATGCACGAGAGATAGAAAGAGATCGAGATGATCAAAAGATATGTCCTTAGCGGCTGTTGTCCTAAGTTCTCCTCAATTGTCGGTATAATAATAATATTAATATTGTAATTACAGCAAATGTATGCATGTTAGAATAGTGATAATAGAGTGCCCCTCCTGCAATTGGACTCTATATCGTAATTTCCGTTCAACGAACACGTGATCCCTCTCCAGTTTGTGGTGCTGCAGCTGGTGCTACCCTGCCCCTAGGCCAAATTAACCTAAACAACAGATCCATTTGTGAACATCAACGATCTATCATCGTCGCCATCGTTGTCCAGTTCTTCGTTGTCTCTATTGCCAATCTTTATGCAAATCGACGAGATCATCGTACAGCTGCTGTACCGCTACTACTGTTGCTGCTGCCTTGGGCGCGTATCGCCGACAAGGATCACTGTGAGTGGCCCATCCCCTTCGGTTCGACCGCCAAAAGCCGTGGTGTTCGCAGTTCGGCCTAGAAAATGTCCTAACGTGGAGAGGGCACCAAGACCACCGTTGAACGTTTTCAGGCACGTGGTGACGGCCTACGGTGCGTATCTCTGTCGACGCCAATATCAGAGTCTGCGCCCCGAACTAAGGCAGGTTGAAGCTATGGTAGTCGCGATTACAATGAACAGCACCGTTGCATACAAGGAGCCCACTCGTTCACGATAGGCATATGAATGGTCTCAGGGGCCTTGGACAGGCTTGGGGGAGGAGAGCTTAGATCGATATCAAATCTGCGATACATCTGTACTCTGCGGTAGCTGCACACTGACAACGAGCTGTGCTAAGGACCAATAAATAACACGATCGAGATCTCCCGTCAAAGATTACCGTCGACTCGGACCGCCACTGCAACCACCATCACTAATAATCATAATAATGAAATGTTTTATATATGAACGAGTGAATAGAGGAATCATCTCATATTGTAGTAATATATACGAGTGGTGGAAGCTTCATGACGAGTGTCAGAGATGACCATAATCGCTTGTGGGGCACAGGCCACGTCATTAACGCTGTGCGGCACGGCGACGCAAATCACATCATCAAAATATGGACGCGACAGGTATTGTGCGCACTCGCTACACGCTGATATGTTTCTATTATGTGATAATTCAATTCAATTCCAGTTATGGTTTATTGTCGGAACTGCAATTTCACAATGGTTAAGTCCTCGAAAAAAAATATAATGGAGCAATGTTCTTCTTTTTGTCGTCTTTGTTTTTATCTTTAGAATGAACGATAACTGGTGGGCTTTGCCTTTTTATAGATATGTCCATACGTGGCTTGTCTATGACAAATACTTATTGTACGAACAATTTTTATTGGTGCTCATCGTTCCCTGGATGTCATTGTAAAAAGGTAAAGGTAAAGCTTTATTTGTTTATTAAAGGAACTGCAGTTTTTACACTGCTTAAGTTCTCTTATATGTCACGACACGGGATGTAAGATGACATATAGCATTTCAGTCGGCCTGTAACACTTGTAAAGTGCAAATCTACGGGTAAGTGTACGCGTTCGATTGCCACCTTTTGCCAACATTTTCATTCAAAGCTATCCGCAATGCCGAAAGTGCCGTGGACATTTATCGTTGGCTGCGGGTCAGCCCGGAAAGGTGACTTCGATTAGTTGTGATTCTGCTATCAGCTGAACGAAGTTACTTCGGGATTGCGAAGGTAAAACTGGCCGATCTCTCGGTCTCCGCGTGCGAACAAGAGACACCGTGTCTTGACCACTGAGTGTGATACAGTTGTGATGGGTCTACGGAAGTCTACGGCGAGTAGCTTCATATCAGCCGATGTTGCGAAGCTGGTCGACGCACGAATAACCAGCAAGCAATCAAGCAGCGCAGGCAGCGTCATTGAATAGCGTCACCGCCGCTCCGTTAGCTGATGGCACAGCGGCATTCGTCGCGACGGCGGCTGTGGCGGCGGCGGGTGGAGGTGGTCAGGGAGCAGGTTATTCAAAGTGGCTATTTTACCTGGTAGTGAAAGTGCACAACGAGTGCTGCTGCCCAGACGACGGCGGCGCCGGCGGCGCCGGCGGCGGCAGCGGCGATGACGATCATTGCCGCAAAGTGAACGTCGGCCGCTGGCCCGTTCTCCCGACCCGCCAATGAACTCCATCACGTACCATCAATTGGGCCGCGCCACTACCTCTGCCACTGCCACTACTACTATAGCCGCTGCTGCTCTGAGATGGTTTTATATTCGAGTTTAATATAGCTATCTACTCGAGCGGGCCTAGTATCCCTCTGGGGAGTAACTGAACAGTCAGTGGTACTCTCCGGGATAAACGGGCGAAATGCGGGAGCCATAGGATCTAAGGGACGATAGTGCTCACGGTCGCGCGGCTATCGTTCCACGCCGGTATTGTGTCCCCTCGGGTCGAATTGACAAGAGGCGTATCCGCCACCGGGCGCGACCGCTGGGGGGCAGGCACGGATCGTCGGGAACCGTTCGTTGTTCGGCAGCGTCACGGCTGGCTCTCCCTCGAATCGACGCCGGGCCGATCGCAGCTGATGGCTGGCGTGCGCACAACAGGTTCACCTTTTGACGACCAACACAGCCTGCTGTCAGTGGTAGGAGACCACCGTATGGAAGAAGAGTGTGGTCGATCAGCCTTCGATATGGGTGTACAATGAGTGTAAACTTCTGGCCGCTCTTATTTTTGTCTGTTTCAAAAGGAATCCTCATCCAAGTTGTTGCAACGAATCGAGACGTTCTGGACGTGTCTCCTCATTAGTAACTCGATAGACGAAACAGGACGGGCAAAATTGAGGTGCAATGACAAATAAACTACTTTCATTTTCAATTTGTCAACGCAATCGATGTGATCCTCTGCGGGTCTCTGGGTGGTGGCAACCGTTCACTAGGAGACGCCTAGTGGAGATTATACCCCTAGAAATCCTCGTCTAGAATAGCAAGTGACTGCCAGCCTATCTGCCTGAGCAAAATGTGCCGATTAGACTAATGTCACCTGTTAGCCGGCCAAAGTGCCGCTGTCATCGGGTGACTATGAGCCGAGGACATGAGCTACAGTGGGCTTTCCATCGCGGACTCGATGGCGCCCCGTGTGAGAGGTTCAGCTGTCAAATATTTTGTGCTTGATGGTTCGTACTCACAGACCGACTGACACTAGCACAACGCGAGATAGACAAAAAGGAGGAATAGATATCAATATAAGCATACAATACAAAGTGACGTTTATTGACGGAACTGCAACTATTTCACCCCTCAAGTCCTCCTCGTAGAAAGTAGAAAATAAGAACTAAAAGTAGCTGTCACCGTGCACAAAGTACATTGACAATTGCACCGTTTGATTATAATAATTCCACAACATCATTTACAAATTCCTAACACTTGTATACATTTCTACATATTTGAATTAAGCTCTTCCAGTTATGAACCTTTCTTGGAAACCCAATCATATAAAAGTAAGTGAGCGAATTTCATGAGTAAGAGGCGGGGGAGTAAGCTGTCGCGTTTTTTAACTGCTAGGTCTCTCTTTAATGTTTGTCGCATAGGATTGCCTTATGCCAATCTCTAGCCGCTGCTCTCCGGCGTTCCTAACGTGACCTCTGCCGACAAAGCGATGGGTTCCCAGTGGGCGTTTTTCATCTCAACCCCGATTCGTTTCATCCACTTGTATAATACCAACTTCGGTAAACGACGTTGATACGCGATATACAGTACCTGCCGACGATATCATCGATGTCGACGATATGAAATCTACAGCCAGCACCACCAGTAGGGTGTGGTTCCAAATTGAATGTGTAAATATGAATATGGTATAGGTCGCGTTCGGGCATCCGAATGGCCATTACCTCTCACGCTCTCTCTGTTTCGCTATCCCCTTATTATCTCGACTGTCAGGGCTGGGGTTCGCAACACTAAAAGTACATTCGTATGCTCACTGTTCGTTTATAATATTATTATTATTATATCACGAAATGCATATTACATATGAGGATAAGGCAGGTGATCGGAGACCAACTCCGAATGAGCCCAATGTATTGTCGTATGCGTCACATCATTGCCACGTCAATATGCTGCCCCATTTGTGTGCACTGACTGTCGTCGGCCGGCAGGAACTCGCTTGTGCTACGTCAAATATATGCTTTCAATAGTCATGAAATAATAATCGTATACAATGATACCTGTCCCTAAGGTCGTTACACGACTGCGGCCTATATCAACCAGATGAGGTGACACTTTGGAGCAAGAACACTGACTATATGTTTTAAACTGGCGAGTATGTGTCCCGGGCACATGGGATATATTTTACATGAATGTTGGAGCTATCGAAGCTGTATGGGGGATTACTATGAAGCTTTCTTTATCCGAGTCATTTACGTCGGCATTTGCCTTGACAATAATATTTACAGGACATCGACTTCGCAGAATTTGACTCGCACACATGAGTGCGATGTACGGAACTTGATGGCAATAAAGAGTACTCTTGAAATGAAGTGTATTAGAAACTACTATCTGTTGACCCGCACACACACACGTATAGATATATATATATATATACAGCCATGCTCAGATCGTTCTATTTGATAAGAACAATCACGCCGTGAGAGGAGAGGAAGGGAGGGCTATTATTTAAGGGTCGTTACAATTACTATCATCATTATTATTATGATTAGTCTACGACTGTCTTGCATAGTCCAAATTTGCAAATGAGGCTGCTTGCTTACGCGTATCTAATACACACACACATATATATATATATATATGATCACCTCTTGATACACACAAATAGCCTACATGAAAGAGAGGAATTACACTTGAAGATGAGTCAGCTAGGCCAGGCCAGGACAGAAAAAACAAAAACCCTGTGTCCCGCTTCGACTGTCAACAGTTCATCCGAACGATGAATTCGTATCTGAAATGTTGTTTCTGCAACTATGTAAAACACATCAGTGCGTAAAACACATCCGCGGTGTGTGGCCAGCCAGTATGGTCAAGAATCAAAAATGAGCAAAACTCGCAGTCGGCTAAAGTCGCACAATTGTGTAAAATCGGCTGTGCCCGTACGACCACATACCACATATCGCAGTGATGCAGCAATGGCAATTGAATGTCCAGCCGAATGGAACCAGGCCGAGATACCTTGCCGGCCTTGTGACATTCTCAATTACCACTGCTCCATTCTTGACGCTGCACACTATCATTATAATAATGATAATTATAATAGTAAATATATAATGATTCATAGGTGCATAATTAATTCGGGTAAGAATTTCAAGCGACGTTCCACGCTGTCCACCGAATGATAGCGCATTCATTAGACGGCGTCACTGCCGCGGCCGCAGGCGGGTGCAGAGGCGTGCAGCCAACAACATCCCATAGGTAAGCACAACACAGCGATTTTTGATATTTTTGAAAACTTGAAATAGTTGAAACAGTTCTCCTCCTCTCTCTACTTCCCAAGTGCCCTCTTGTCTTGACAGGATATGATCTCATTTTCTAATGACAACGTAGTTAAAGTCCACTTCTTCTTCGTGCTCGATAGAAGATCACTTTAGAAAATGATCTGAAAATGAGAAACATTTTCAATCGACGTTTCTCCCTAAGCCAAGTGCTCATTTTTCATATCTAATATGTATATATATATATATCAAATGTATTGTGCGGAACGACTCCTCCTTAGTGGAGTTAGTTACTTCGATATATTGTATACCACACAGCCCGTACGATGAGCCGGGCACGCATATGGCGGGCGTTTAGAGGGGGGTTTCATTACAGCGTGAACACACCTAGTTTCTTGGTGCCAATGTGTGTGTATATATATATATATATATATATATATTGATACACACTCGCATCTATGGTGTGGTATTATATACGATGTTGCTATTGCTGGTGGCGACGGTGCCGATGATAAAATGGCCAATTGAGTGCTGTTACACTAAATGCCGTCGTTCGTTGTTACCATTCTGTTCCAATGGACCCATTAGATATTCCCTTTTGCCAATCACATCTCATAATCAGCGAACACAAAATGACTGGTCTTTAACGACTTCAGCATCGAAGCAGCTCGGACACTAACGACCAGCGACGAATAATAAGAAGTTATTATTTCGATCTGATATCATCGCTACGATTACGGGTCGGCGCCGGCTACACCATAGCCATCATAATTATCATCTTTATCGCCAACGGGTCCTCTCCATCTCACGGTGACATATCTAGTCATACTTGTTATTATTATTGTTGTTATTATTATTATTATTCGATGATATTATCGATTCATCATCCCAAAAGTAAAAAAAATGGATTTGTTTGCTTAACGTCTAGGGCAACGTGATATATATATATAAATATATATATATATATTATACGTATATTCGAGTGGACTCGAAATCGAAGAGTGGCTATGTAGAACAGCGAGCTAGACTGATTCTGCTCAAGTTCATTCTCTAGAAAAAACATATTCGCTTAAAGATAATTAAAAAACAATTACAGACCCCGTGTAAAATCAGACAATTGGACAATGTCGTCTTTGTGAAAAGTATGCTGCACAGCTAATTGTAAGAGGTCTCGATTTTCCCTAATCTATCCGTCCGTCAGACATTAAAAGGCAAAATTGTGCACCTCGCTGATCGTCGTTGCCCCTTCTCAGTTCGTGCTCGGCTTGATACTGAATTTACTAAAATGGGGCGGGCACATTAACCAGACGACATTAGCGCGCAACGTCAGACTCGACAGAGAAAGCTCGACCATCGTTGAGACCCTCGTAACGATTCTTGCCGTCGTCCTTATCGCGCCGCTGTGTTTTTTCTGAGGCGCCGCCGCCGCCGCTGCTGCTGCTGCTGCTGCCTCTTCAATCGTTCGTCCGTTGCCGTCGGCTTTAACTTCTGTCTCTACCAACGCGTCTGCGCATGGATGAGAGCGTGTATGAGGTGTGTGTGTGCGCGCGTGCGTGTGTATGCTGCCCTTCGGAGCATTCGGGCGGACCCCTGAAGCCGGCACTATTCTGCTCCAAACATCCGAGATGAGCAGAACACAGATCGAGAGAGAGAGAGAGAGAGAGAGAGACCGAAGCGGCCAGGCAGGCAGGCAGAGTCACCATGTACGCGACCATGGACACATTTCGTGTGTTCCGTCCGTAGAGCCGCTCAAGAAACGCGCCAGCCGACAGCATCAACTCTTCCACCTGCTTGGCTCTTCTCATTCGCCGTCGTCATCATCATCATCATCATCGTTGCCTTCTGCTGTTGCTGATTTTGCAGAAGATGACGAAGAGTATGAAGGAAGAAAAGTGGACGAGAAGAAAATATAAACAGAAGTTCTCCTGCTGCTGCTGTTGCTGCTGCCGCTGCTGCTCGCGGTGGTCGCTTGCGATGGAGAGGACAAAACGATATTGAAGAGCAGGGAACCCGGAGAGTGAACGACGAAGTCAGAAGAGCGGTATGATAGGTCGTCCAACGCTGCTGTGATGATCACGGCGGCTGGGCGTACCGGCGACACTTATGCAATAATTCGGCGAGCGATAATTAAGCGCCGGCGAATTACTACTACAGATAATTAGCGTATTCGTTTATCTCTGTCATTAGAACAACACACATGTCTATACATACATAAATGTATATATATATATATATACGAGTGGCGTTCCAATCTTATAGAAATGCAAAGTTAAATATATATATATATATATATATATATAAAAACAGACAATTGATATCATGTAAATATTAGGTTGACTCAAGCAAATAGGTTCCAACGTTTTTCGAGTCGCGAGCAGAACATACAGAATTATTCTAAAACGAAGGCGACCCTGAAACGTATCAACAAAAATCTTTGATTAAGATGGACAAATAACTTGTTTATTTAAAAATATATATTCGGCGGTTTTGCTTGAATCGGAATGGAAGAAAGGGATGTTGGACTTCCGAGCGTGTGCAGATAGATACACACGAAGAAAGGTGCCCTTAATGACATATATGGCAACGGTGAGAATTGTCTTTCAAGGAACAATTTGCAATGCGCAATAAATCGATTGTCATCGATTGAAAACTGTCTGTGTGCACACATCGGCAGACTACAATATATCTCTAGATAATTATCAGCACGGTGGCTTGGACGGTAGCTAAGTTGCTCGCTGAAAAAAGCCGGAGGTCGCTGGTTCGAGTCATACCTATGAAGGACCAGCCAGCCAAGCCTTTGTAGGTTTGTAAATGTACTCATTGGGGCTCATATTGTAAATTCGCATTGTGCCTGTTATTCTAGCCCCTACAAAAATAGCTCATCTCAAATCCTGTCTCAATGAATAGCCCTGCAATCAACGTTATAAAAAGCTTTGGCCTACCTAATTAATGAACGTTCATTGTAAACCTTGCCTTCAACGCTATTTGTCGGTCACGACCACATCCGCCACGGCTTCATCGTTGTTGAGCCTTCGATTATTTTTTGTTCTCGATGCAGAGTTGTATAACAATATAGTACTCGACCATGTTGTTGCTGTGGTAGCTGTCGCTGTTGCTGTTGTTGTTGCCGTCGTCGTCGTCGTTCACTTCAATGGTTGAATTGATGAGCCGAATTGATAGACCATTAGAAGCCATTTGATAAGGTAAAAGGGTCAGTCACCAAATGGTTGTCACTAGATGAGTGATGGACGATTCCATGGCAAATTCTAATTATTCCGTATTGGTAGTAGTGGCGTGGTCCCCGGCCGTCAATGGCAGCAGCGCCGAGGTCGCCTGCACTCTCTCTGTCTCTCTGTATCTGACCCTCCGTCGACTCCCCGTTCCCGGGCCAGATAGCGCACCCGGCCAACAGACTGCTGTTTACTCACCCTATGTATATCTCGCTGTCTCAACTACTTACAGTGGTGTTCGTACAGATCGGACTACTTGATCAACGATGCCTGTAAGTACCCACTGATGGCCGTGCGCTTCGGTGAGCGGTGGCCGGGGCTGCGGTGAGGTGAGCGGCGCGGCGCTCCGCCGGCTCAGTCGGATCAGCAGCGGCCCCGGATCGAGGGCAAACACGACGAGTGCAGCACCATCAGTAAGCTAATTGCTATTCAGGTCCCTTAGTGAGTGACAGCGGTGAACCTACAGCCAGAATGGAGTGAAACCCTATAACGATCCACTCGATCCGCCCGACTAGCATGCGAATCATGGATAGTATATGGGTAGTAATCGTAGTATTAGTTGTGGCCAACGAAACTACGAAACTACTCGCGCTACTTCACGAGCCAAGAAGAGCGGGTTTTGGAGAGACAAACCGCGATACGGCAAAGGGGAATGCGCAGGGGCCGAACGATATGCAGTCGATCTGAAGTCGACGTAGATATTGTATTACATTTGCCGCACTCGTGTACATACACGTTTGCAGATATACACCCGGACACGCATACTGAGAGACGGCGAGAGAGAAAGAGAGAGATAGGGAGAGAGAGAGAGAGAGAGAGACGAGGTACGAGGAAACAGGTGTACCTAGGCGAGGTATACGACATGGGTGACAATGTGTACAGCCGCCACTACCAGCTAAAGGGAAGTAATTGTTCAATGGCTGGTTGAGGCTTATTCTCGAAGCGTTTTGCTCGATCATACTGTGTCGATTTGTAATGTTCTCGCTGGTGACAGCAGGCCACAGGCCAAGTCGACGAATACGACGATGAGGACAAATCTATATACGTGTATGAACATTTGACTTTATTTTTGAGCATTGCCTGTTGATCAACTTCATCATCGTCACGATTATGGCCACACTCGTTATTGAATTTCGATGCACAAAAATATAGTCGACATAGCAACAGCAACAATTGACAGTGTCAGGAAGCAACCATGAAGCGGGAGGTGTACCCGCACAGGATCGGTGGCGAACAAGCGAACTCAATGCGATGCCACTCCTGCTGTCACGACCATTGTAACTGCGTCCCACCGCCTTCAAGGGTGGCCCTGCTCAATATTTTGACTTGCTATCGGATCGTTGGCATTCGCAACTGGGCCTCGGTCTCGATTTGAGGCCGGGAAATTTCTATTTCTTCGGTATCCGCCAGCCGTTCATGTGCTCTTGTTTCATGATAATGATGATGATGAACGTGATGTACTTGTGAACGATAGTCGAAGCTAACGAGAGAAACAACGGCTTCCGTCAGTGCTGTCGTTATCATCGTTGTAGTTGCTTTCAAGTTTCGAAGCAAATAACGAGAATATGTTCAAAAATATATGTTTGCCATTCGCCGATTGTTTCCACCTTATATATATATATATATATATAAACACAATTATATATAAATATATATATTAATGTGTATAAAGAAAACCAGATGTAAACACAACTGTGATCACGAGCAGTGCCTCCATCGGTATGCATATATACGGATAGAGGTAGTGTATCCGCTATCACAATTTTGTTCATCATCATCAACAACAACATGATCTGCTATTGTTATTGCTGATGATAGTAATCTGAGCAGTGGGTATCAGTCACAGGTGTATGTGTGAACAACTACGATTCACCGATTTGAGCTGTATTGTTCTACATATTGTTTGTCTGTTTGAATCTCGGATAGGCCGTACTGGCCGTGTTTGATGTCAGACAGAGACGTTCTTGTTTCTCCGTCGTCCGCTATAAAGTCGCTTGTCATTGTATGGATCATGGTTTCAGTTCCTTCTATAAGAGCCACGATTCATGGCTATTTATACCATAGTGCCAGTACGCGCTGCCAGCATCACCCCCCCCCCCCCGTGTCCACGAGCAGCTACAGCGCAAAGAAATAATGACGCAGCGACCCAGTGGAAACACGTGTTGCTCCGACGAGCAACAGGTACGAACATCGAGACGTACACGGAAGCAGACACTCGTCAGGCGGTGAGTCCATCTATAATGCATCACACTCTGTCAGATCGTCAAGCTCTGCGCACGAATCTCGGCCATGCCTCTCGGCCGGGTCGGGAAGACAAAACTCGTGCAGGGGTCTCTACTGCCACGGCGTATAGTCACACGCCGAATGGGTTAGATATGAACTCGCCATCGTCAGCATACGGCATGTGAACAGTACGACAATCGTACCGTGCGGCAAAACGTCTTTGCCGCGTATTTCTCTTAAGCTTGACTCCATTTGTAACGTTCATCCCTGCCGTCCCTTCTCTGGGCGACTGGGCCAGCCTCGCTTCAACTCGTTGCCCGTCGTGCCTAACCCTTCTCCGTATCTCTTGTCAATTGTCTTCAACATTACGGCCGTCGCACCGAGCGACTCTCCGTAGTCGAGTCACGGACTTGGCCCGAGTAGTGGCGACGGTAGATTTCGGAACGGGCATGACCATGACGATGTAGGTGTCGAACCTGTATCGACGCAGACCTTCCCGCCAGACGGTCCCGGCCGGTGTGGATACGTTCGTGCTGATGACGAGTTTGCGTGTCGGTGTCCTTCGTCGACAAGCAACACCGACCAGCAACAGAACGCCACAATCGACCGGAGATGGTGGGGAGGACTGACATTGTGACGTTCGGCGTTTCCACTCTGTTTCGCTGCCGATCATAGCTTGGCAATTTACTTCGCTAGCGTTCTCTTGCTACTTACGAGAGATTAAGAAAAGTTACCTGATGTGATTTTCGACATCTCCATCATGCTGCATCCTACGGCCTTAATCCGAGCGGCTGCAGCGGCGGCACAGTAATACCTGCGCATGTTTGTGTGTGTGTGTGTGTGTGTGCGCGCTTGTTTATTTGTTTCTTGATCTCGTTGAGGAGTTACAGACGCGAAAATGCCAAAATATGCCAGGATGCTTATTTGAACTGGTATACATTTTCGCCGAATTACTGGGTATCACTCCGACGAGCAATGGCGACTCGCGTAGCAGAATGCCGTCTTCTGTCGTCCATTCTCATTCACTCACTTGTATCTGACGAATTCGGCCAAAGTTAGTTCAGCCGGTGGCTGAAAACGCTAGCCACGAAAGAGTCCACTACCTTCGAATGGATGCGTGGATTGGTTTCGCTTAAGCTCTCCTGCAGCGGAGCCCATTAAAGCGTCGTTATCAGATTTTTCTGCCGAGTCAACGCCATGGCCAAGGGTCCTCACGGCTCGCTGGCACCGCGTCACCGCTCACTCGTTCATCCCGCCGAGCCACAGCGAGAGCCCAACTCCTGCCTCTGAAGCTCAACAGCACCACTATCGAATGATGCTGCCGAGAACTGCCGCAACTGCAATGCAAACAGCTGCCATCAACAAGCTGCGCAATTGATAACGACGAGAGCGTTCATCTTTTCGTCTCTTCTAATTCATTGCGAACTCGGACGACGGCGGATTCGAGTAACAGCACTCACCCACACCTTTATTCTCCCTTGCTACAAAAATAATTACCAATCGAGGCTAACATAGGACAAAGCTGCAGGCGGCAAAGAAACCTGGCTCGACTTAGTTGGCAACGAGCGTGTCGTGACATACTAGGGTCATTTTATTATATATATATATATATATATATATAATTGGCGGAGCACTTTCTGTCTCGCTGTCTGTGCCCACACATTTAATAGCATGTCGCTGTTGTGTTGAGTCGTCGCAAGCCGTCCACATGGTCGGTTTCGATCGATGAATAAATAGATAATAATAATAAAAGTGATATGTGAATAGATAGCACGAACGACAAATCGTTGATTAAATAGTCGATTTACTGATAACACAAAGAGCCCTGCAGAACACAGCGATGTGGGACACCCAAGACGATGAGGCCTGCGGGCGAGTGACTCTCTGCCTCTTTCATCTGATGGCTGTCATATATATATATATACTACATAGACAAATATGCAAATGTGAAGCCTGAGCGTGAACAATTTTCTCTCTCGCTCCGGATTTCTTCCTCTGTCACCATTGGTCAGATGACAACTCCAGCCATAAACAATTCTGCCAAGCTCTGCCCATCGCTCGCCATAGAAGCAGGCGAGCGCTGGGCAAGCGTAGTCCGCATTTTCTGTCGCCGTTCATCGTACCAGCGTTCGTCAGACGCTGTTGCCAAATGCCAAATATCATCTATAGCTCGTTCGGTTAGAATCGACGTCGATTACAAACTGATGAACTCGCCATATCATCGTCACTGAACGTCTCGCCGTCATCCGATAGCTAATAGTATTACCTGTTTGTCGTATGTAAACACCGAGAAGACCCTGTTCATTGTCGACGCGTAAACGCATTGTGTGATTCGATCCGGCGTATCAGCGTGCGTACCTTTCCACGGCAGCCTATCCGGCTGTGATGAGGCTGACGTTTGCTCATTCAGCGGCGTCGTCGTTAACGACATTCGATCAAAGACGCCTGACATCAGATGAATCTCCCTGGTTGCGTCCGCTCCTTCGCGTGTGCGTGTGTATACACGTGGCTGTGTAGCGACCCCCCGTTGTGTGCTCGCATCTGATTCGTTGTCATTCGTGAGACAATATTTGTTCGGGGGATGGACTGTTTGTTACACAGGACGAGGAACAATGATCGACCAGCGAACGAAACTGCTCGAGGAGGGCGTCCCGTCGCTATCAAGCGGTGGCGAAATGTCGCTGTCATATTTGCACGAATTGTCGAAAAGGTTCGCGCCGCAACCGCCGGTAGATAGATGACACGATATACCAAGCCTATGATATATATATATATATATATATATATATCGTCGTGCTTGCTGTGTGCGTGCGCGTTATGCCGAATAAATCTGAGAGTCCTGTCCCCTAAGCAACATCTATATCTATGCTTATATTTATAGGCGTGCCTGAACGCTTCGACACCCTAACAACAGAGGGCGTTGAGCGCGCGACAAAACAAAGACCACGCATTATGATCGTCGTATGAACGAGTTGCCAGTGTCTCTGCACCACCGTGTGTTGCTGGGATCTGTCTGAGTGTGTGTACCTGTGTGCGTGTGTGTATGTTACTCTGCGCCAGACTGTTTGAACAAGCAGTCACCAATGGCTATCTTCTCCTACCCAAATCCACGAGTTTCTCCCTCTCTCTCTCTATCTCCTGCTCTCTCTCTCTCTCTCTCTGTGACAGATACTCACGGTTCGTTGATAGACACTTCCACTTGTACCAAAAAGTCATCCAAGTGTCTGCCTACGAACATCGTCATTGTCTCCATCGGCTGTTGCGGCGACCGCTATCTGCAAGGCATCCACCTCTCTCTTTGTTCGATACACGAGCGGGTAGTGCTCCCCTCGTGTCCCTCTCGCTGGTGTTTTGACCACGGGTACGAAGCGACGGCGACCAATCGCTCGCCAACCAGCCAGCGCCGCCGCCGTTAAGAAGCCGATTCTCTCATACGAGGATCGGCGATCGCCCGAGCCTCCTCCAGCTGAGAGTCCGCCCACTTTGCTCCGACCACCACCGAGGTAAACGGCGAACCCACCGAGAAGATCACCCCCAGGGCGGACACACGCCGCTTCGAGCTTCTGTCGTTGCTGCTACTTGTGCGGCTGTTGTTCGTGATCACAGACCGACAATCACGACGGGTCCACTGACAAGCTTCGATGGACCGGGTGAGCAGAGGAAGGGCCGGTATTGTCCAGTCGTATGTCTCAGCTGGTCAATCGGTGGGTTGTCAAACAGCGCCGAATGAATGGATAAACCCCTTACCACCCGCTTTCCAAGTCGCCTTCATCGTACACAACCATTGTCTGTATAAGTGGCGAAAGATGGCCCCGACAGGTCCTCATAGTAATACCAAAAAGGTTAACAGCTGAGGCCTGTCAGGTAGGGGAACAGCTGAGGGTCAGCTCGAAAAAACGACAAAAAAAAACAACAAGTGGCGTCCACGCGCTTCTATCAGTTATTGTTGATTATCATCGATGTTTCCCGCAGCTGTAGACATAATACGTCGAATAGCAAAGACGCTATCTCATTATTACACGTTATTTTATTCCTATGTTCCCTCTATTATAGCCCATATATATATATATAAATATATATAGCATCTGTTGGTGAAATATAAACACAAATGATGAATAACAAAGAAGTAGATGAGACCCTCGAAAATGGCGCTGGCCGTTCGATGTTTTGAGCCACTACGACGAAGTTGACGACTACCCCACGAGCGGTAATGCTGAACGGGATAATACCGATTTTCGCACGAAAGGTATTGGGTTTTCTCTCTACACGTTGCTTACCACGTTTCGCGATCGAACGACGAACAGACAGATTGTCACTGGACGCCCAAACTACGATACTACGGAACGCGACCCAGGCAGTCCCGTTGATGGAATCAAGCGAGCTAACGAGATCGCTAAGTCTCCGAAGGAAACATCTCTCCCGTCTTGTTGCCGGCAGCCGAATGACATCGTTTTTATTCAGCCGACTAGAGTATTGTTGTTGCCGTTGTTGTCATTGTTGTTGTTGCTGCTGCTGCTGCGTCTGCTGTTGTTGTTGTTGTTGTTGTTGTTAGCCCGGTCATTGTTGTTTCGATTTGTTGGAACACAAAATCAAACAACAGATACAAATCTGATCACATTATTTGATTGTCTATCCATACGTCCGCCTTTCTTCGTGCGCCGTGATATCATGTCATGACTATCATGTTCGCTTTCGTGTTCGTCTACATTTGGCGTTTTTCTTGCGCCGTGTGGTTTCTACCGTCCATCATCTCCTCCTCGGTTCGGTTCTGCTATGGCAACACCGACAGTGACACCACCAGCAACAACAACAACGGCAGCAACAACACCAGCAGCAGAAACAACAACAACAACAGCAACAACAAATAAGCACTCGAATCATTGTCGAACGCGACTCGTTGACGGTGTCCAAAACGCCTTCATTCCCCCGCCCCTCACCAAGCGCCACCCCCGACAGAAACTGCAGTAAGCGTCGGACAATTGGGCTGGGCACGAGATCATACCCTATGTAGTTATTGGCTTCGTTGAGTGACAGCCAGAACGCAGAGAGGATGCGGAATCGGTGAGAGGCTCGAGTTGTCAGCGATGTGATTTGTCGTTGACAAATTGGTGGGACTGGCCAATCGCAACGCAACTCAGCTGACAGCCAAGACGGACAGACGCGTGTCGTGCTAAGCCGCTTGATACTGGGCTCAATGCATTAGCAGAACTGCTCTAGTAAATGATTTGTTGAGCATTCTGTTGGGCGACAACCTGAATGGGCTTCGCTGGTGCAAGTACACGCATACACGAATGCTGGTGCAGATAATTCTCTAGATAGACTGTAGTCAGGCCAAAAAGGCCAATGACTAGTGCAGCCTTAAGGCCAAGTGTCAACTTATGCGACCTTATGTATGTTTTGATAGATCTCACCTCAACATCAGCGAGGAATATCGCACAACGGCAGTTATCACCGTGTTTTCGTGTTATCCTCTCCTGTTTAGCAATATCTTCGCTATAAGAATGACTTGAGTATCAATGCACGAACCCAGCCCACGCCGCCTGCTTGCTCTGCTTCCAGCTCCACCTTACAGAGATTATAGCAAATGCAAATATAATAATGATATGATTCAGAAGACGCTGGTCATCGACTGCCTGCGCGAAATGAAAGAGCTTTGTCTTGCTCACTTTTCTTGATTCTCTATATCAACAACAACAACAACAATGATAACAACAATGACAACAGCAACAACAACAACAACGGCGTCATCATCATCGACGATGTTATCTTGACAACTCATCGTCTTGATGATGTCTTGTTCATCAACTGCTTGCCGTTGCTGCCTTCATTGTTCAGCCAGTCTCGATCGAGGAACAGCGTCAGGAGAGGTGGACGCAGGAAGGGTTGATCGCATACGCTTCCTTTACGGCCGTCCCAATCATTGTCATCATCGTTGAGTTGATGAGAGAACGAGACAGCAGAAGACGATTCGCGTATGCAGATGAGTCCGTCGTCAACGGATTTTGTTCAACTTTTCTCGCCTTAGCCCTATTTTGTCTTGCGGCCAGCAGCAACAACAACAACAACAATAAAGGTGGCAACGGCAGCCGCAAAAGGCGGGATGAAGCTGACGAGCGAGGTGGCGAGGAGCAGAGATCGGATGCATAGCGAGGGTCAGTCATTCCATTCGATGTTGGCTCGCTCGTTTGTTTGTTTGACCGTCCATCAATCATTATAAAGCACAATGTTATGTTATGTTACGATTATGATGCACAAGCGCATTACTGCTGTTATTATTATTATTATACAACTATTCTCAATGTGAGTGGTGTGTGTGTCTGCTTGTATCTACGATGGCGCTGGGAGCGATAGACAACGAGGTCCATCCCCCGCTACTGTGCGGCCTTCTCGAGTTGACACCGGAACGTTCTTTGGATTGGTCCTGCGGGTCCAGCGAGAAGCCGCAACATTACGAAGGCCGAAAGGGTTTTTGGGCAGGCGTTTTATAGTTTTGGCCTCGTGAAAACTAGATGAATGCGTTGAATGAATAGATCCAATCAATCGGGTGTGTACGAAATACCCCCGGAGTCAGTTTGATCGGGTATCTGATTTTCGTTATTGAACAACAATGGGGGTATGACTCTCTCTCTCTCTCTCTCACCTGATTTACTTATATGCAACAATGTGACGACGCGATCGTAGCTACGAAAGACTGACTTTAGAGACTGATGCGATCTTTTTCCGAGATCAGAGTATATTCTCATGCTATGAGTTTCATCACAGCGTCCCGATCGAGTGAACGCATCGACGCCTCGATACCACTAAAATATCTCTAAATAGAAGCATTACCGAGCTCAGATTGTCCTCCGGTGATTAGAGACCACCATAGCATCACATAGTATTGTTGTTCGCACCGGCTTGAAATTCAAGAAGTTCTCGTCGTGTTCATCTACCACCTGCTGACTAATTTCCACCCATTGCTTTGAGATCTTCTGTCTCATGCATCGCTACCCGGCACAATTCGCTCCGCCTCTCTGCCCCGCAAGACAACTCGAGTCATTGTTTTTCGACCAGCGACCATCAGTCATCACCTAAAAGCTGCCCGTATCAACAGTGAGCTGAAAGGTGCAAAAACAAAATCACATTCGCACGCATTCACGTTTAGCAGCAGCAGCAGCAGGCAACACAAGTGCTCTCAACTCTCCTGCGAGACAGTCGAACTCGTTGTCGACTCATTGAGTCAACGAGCCGGATGCTCCGCATATTCTCCATTAGACAAGGCGGTGATGTGATTACCACCGTTTTAATAACAAGCGAACGAGCGAGAGAGAGGGAGGGATACAGAGAGAAATTTCGCGGCCATAGGCGACGCATTCTATTCCATTCTGTTCTATAATAGTTACAGCTAGAATGGCTCTGAGTGTCGTTCGCCAAACACCACTTTTGCGTGGTCGTCTCCTCAAATTAACTCGTCCGTTTCTTGGTGCCTCACGTCTGTTCCGCCACGGCATCCGCTCGCCGACCTTTCGCCCGGCGATTTCTATTGCACACGTCATCTCGTTCTCGGTGGTAGCAGCGTGCTGGCGATAGAGTAGGTGCGATTACTGAGAAACGCTGCGACTCGCCCCGCGACGTTAGCTACCTCATTTAGAAGATCTCAACGGATCTTCGCGTGTGTGTGTGTGTCTCTATATGTGAGAGTCGTACCGTGGCGCACTCATCGTCTTGCGTCAACTGTCCTGAGTTTTCACCAGCTGCTATGATGGCAGATCTCAGCGGCTGGCAGGGCCCATCATCGTCGACGAGCTCGGCGTCGGGACGATACGGACGAAACTATGATGCAACGTCGAGTTGGCGACGAACATTCGCCATGGTGATTCGTTGTTGGTGTTTGTCGCTGTCGACGGCGTCGCCGCGCTGACGAACCGGGCATTAAAACGCTCTTGTTAACGTCATTACAGTAGGGAGGCGCGAATGGAGGAAAAAAACGGCGAGAGATGAACGAACGGGTTGGCAAACGCTGGCAACGAAAAGAAAAGATAAAAGTTTAACGCAGCATCACGAGAGAAGCTGTCACGGAAGCGGCGGCGGCAGCGGCGCAGCAGTAGCAGCCGCAGCCGCTAACTCGTCAGTGCAATTCAGGATGGTGCTCTCGTCTTTCCCTCGAACTACCTCGTTATTGCCTCTGAGCAACGGCAGAGGCGGGAGCGTTTGGATGCGCATCACAAACAAAACAAAAAATAGCCTCGTCGGCCTGCTAGGCCACCGTCCGGCGAATCTGTCGAACGACGAAGTGACCTCATGGCTAACACAAAACCACCAGAAATCCCCAGCGATTGCAGCGTCAATTGGGCGCTCGCCCGGAGGCGGTGGCGACGACAAACTGAAGACAACGGTGGCGGAGAACACAGCAACACAAGTCAGCCTGCCGGAGGCAGCAGCAGCAGCAGTGTCGACGCTCTCACCACACCACAAACAGCGGCAGAAGCAGAACCGCCACCGCGAAGCCGACGAAGTCCACGTAACTCATTTTTGCTCACACAAGAAGCTTGAGGAAGACCGAGTAGCAACCGCTGGCGGTGCCAACGCCGGGGCCTCGGCCGTTCGTACGCATGAAGCCCGCCGACAGGGCCCGATAGTATTGCCACAACCGAGAACAAGAAATACAGATCAAGAAAGAAACATATATATATATATATATATATATATATATATATATAGGGAGAGAGAGAGATGTTTGCCCATGCTACTGTTCTGTTGGCAAATTTATGAACAGACGCGGGCAGTTGGCCCTGCGGTGGCCGTTGTTGGCCTCGCCGTCGACGCCGTAGTATGGGCAGCGCTGGCTCCAACGCCGTAACCCTCATCTAAAACAGATCGCTCATCACGTCGGCCGCCTCTTGTGCAGTTTTTACTTTTGAACCTGCTTCGAAAACGCTTCAACAAGACGACGAGACGTACTCTGCCGAGACAGCATCAACTGCATAATTCGCTATCAACACAGACACTGGCCGTGGCTGTAGCGCCAGTGTCGCCGGCATCGTGGCCAATCGCCGGCAGCTGCCGCATAGAACCGTGAAGGCGAAACCCGAAGCGGAAGTTATGAAGTAAGCGGTATAAACTTCTATTGGATTTGAATGGGAGGTACACGTAACCAGCACCCGTGAGTGGACGTATCTGTGTGTGTGTGCGTGTGGTAGCACAAGGCGGAGATTGTAGCCAACGGTGTCGATGAGGAGGCGTTGGCGAATTGGTTCGAGTGGACGCGTCTGCCCAAAGGAGGATCTTGATCAGAGAACGTACACAAAGCAACATAACGCAAACGGTCGTCGTCGAATCTCTCGGACGGGGACGCGACACGCACACTGGGCTTGGTTAATTTCGTGCATCACTGAACTCCTCTGAATCTGTTTCAGAGCGAAACCATCGATCAAACTGATGAAATCGAGACTAACGTCTCAGCGTTCAATCGAATTGAATTTTAATACTGAGTGTCATTAAGCACGCTGCAATGTATACCTATGTATAAGAAATACCAAATGGTTAACGAAGAAGTATACACCTAAATGTAGAAGGCGAGCAAGCGTTCACGTCGTTGTAGCCCGGTCGTAATCCCACTTCTCGATGCGGCAGCAACGTTGGACGTCGGGGTCCTCAGCTATCAGCCGAGGCCAACTCAGAGAGCTGTTCTGCAATTCCTCAGATCGGCCGGGCGTAGCGCTAGCGATCTTTCGAGGGCGTCGTGGCTAGCTGACTCGTACGCGGCGACTGTCACAGTCGAACGATTTGCAAATATCAATTGTCGCGCTGGTAAATAACGCCAAGCGGCAGGGGAACGGCCGGACACCGTTGTCCGGCTCGGTCTATTGTTCTACATCAAACAGCGTCGTCGGGCTCTTCGACGACGCTCCACCGTCGTCCGACGTTCGTGGTTGCTATCGCGAGCTTGTGTCCGCGCGTCAGAGTGGCGGGGCGGGACACCCTCCGGCGCCTGCCGCCTTTGTGTTTCCTGTGAACATTTCGAAAGGCGATAGTCCCGCCGTTCAAGGCGATGTGGTCGGTAAGTGACCGGTGGACAGTTTTGCTAAGAGAGACGTCCCATGTCTCGACACCAGCATCACTTCAAGGAGATCACCCGCTGCTGACCAATCGTTCTGTTCGTCGATTCTGGGCTGGACCCATATGTCTAGCTGAGGATTGCAGCTTTCTGCCGAGTAACTCGGGGAGGCATACTTAGCTGTCGAACCAAATAGCCTGGTCTCGTATCACGAAAGCGTGTTCGAATCTCTGCGAAATGAGAACACTATAGAGGAGAACGTAGCAGTACAATAATATTTCGACTTGGTCCTCGGTTCGAGAACCCCACCGGCCGAATGAGCGATCAATCCAGCGATCTTGTCCAGCAGATTTGTCAGTGAAGTTATTATATGACGATGTCGAGTAACGGCAATCAGCAAACACCCCATTTCCAACGTTCTGCAGCCAACAATTCAAACTGGCTAAGTAACATTTCGATTAGTAATAATCATAAGTTGTCTAATTTACTCACGATTACAGTTACTATATTCTCATAGAACAGAGTCACAAAGACACAGCATAGATGAATGGCGAGTGGAGAAACGTGTCTGGCCGAATAAGTGATTGGATGGATTTATCATTCGCCTGTCCAGTTCATAATAACAGTATAGGAATAGCCAAGGCATCGCGGTGCTTATCAAGAAGCAACTGCAGATTGCATGGCATACAATCATGTCAAAGCTCCGCCTATCGAAGTTTCACCCACGAGCTGTTGACGTGTTCAGTGACAAGATGGAAGCGGTTCACTGGCCAGGCAACGTATTGAATTGGCATTAGTCGCTACTGCTGATCCAGAATGATGTGAGCACACATTTTCCATGTTTGTTATAATCAACGATATATTATTATTATTATTATTGTTGTTGTTATAACAACAGCGTCAGCCAACAAGCTTAAGCCTTGAGCTATCGAGTGACAAGCATGGTTAGCGTATCGCAAAGCGTGTGTCACCCACCCCAGCAGTTTGTTATGACAACGCCAAGAAAAACCTACAAACAAAAGCAAAATATACGGGGGAAAAAAAACAGCACTTTTCACCATCTCGCAGACAGCCAATAATCATCAGCAACCATTGTCAGCATCGCCGGCACAAGCGTCATCATTAACATATTAACAACAACAACAACAACAGCAACAACAAACAACAACATATTGTTCTTTGTTCTTTTCAATTTCGATGCGTTGTTCCGTGGTCACTTGCCCGAGTGCCCCGAGAGCGGACAGGGCAGTCGCCCTGTCGATCATATCGCCAACAGATGACTTTGTCAGACGAACGACATCGAAGCGTGTTCTGCTTGGATGGCCGAATGCCTCGTTGTAGAATACCATCGTGTCGTGTATTTTTATTTGGCATTTACCACTTGCCTGCGATTTTCGCCTGCCCGCCCCCCCCCCCTCGACAGTTTCATCGACAGTGACGACATGCCAATAAAAATCAAACAACATGATCCGAAGTTAAGCACAAGTGAATCGGTCGCCATTTCCTCTGTCGTATGAACGAGATGGAGAAACAACATGGTGGTGCGGCGGTGTTTTTTTTTCTTCCTCTGCGCGCGTTCGCTGCGCGACTCCGACTTGAAATCGAGATGAGATTTGAGCAGGACCAGCGAGACGGCTGAGACACATGGAGCACACAGATTGATTGACGCTATCTCGCGTGATCATATAGCAGCATATGATAGTAATGTGATTTGAATGGTTGATGCCGCGAGGCGAGATGAGCAACGGTGCCACTTAGCTGGTTACGTTACAAGTCGAATCATTGTGGACCTGGCGATGACGGTTCAAAGTCGTGTAATGATTTAACAATCCATTTTTGCCTAAATGCAATACTGCAGTTCAAATTGTAATACGAGTACAAAAACTTAGTAAAAATTCATAGATTTTATAATAGCATGATTCATCCAGGTCGATGTTGTGTTGTTCTTATAGAATATTCATATACAGTCGTAAAGTTATTCGCATCCGATTACTACACGCTTTGAAATCATTGATGCAACAGACAGCTGATGGATAGGCTTAATGACTAACGCTATACAGATGAATATTTATATGTATGTTTACAATATTTTTTGACAAGAAATTAATCACTGTACAACTGAAGTTGTACCTCAGTAAACGTCAATCTCATCAACTGGGTCCTTGAGAGATACGCAACCCAACGCCATATATATATATATATACATCATAAATGTTATCCAATATAGGCAGAGAAAACTGTTATATGTGGAATTTCCGTCAATAACCATATTAAGTACCAGTACGCAATATAACCTAATATTATATATATATATATATATATATATATATATATATATATATATATATATATATATATATATATATATATATATATATATATATATATATATAATATTAGGTTATATTGCGTACTGGTACTTAATATGGTTATTGACGGAAATTCCACATATAACAGTGGTATATATATATATATATATATATATATATATATATATATATATATATATATATATATATATATTAATAATCGGTATAAGGGCTTCGTTTGCTTGCCAACCAAAGATGTTGTTTCCATCTATCTAATGCAGTGGCCAACGTTTGCGTCGAGTTTATGCGCGGGCTGGGCGCTTATAACCGTTTTCAGGGCCATGACGGGGTCTGGTTCTTGTCGAGTTAGCCGATGACGCGTGAACCCTCACGACAGCCCGAAACATATCATCTCTACAGAACCACGAAACATCCCGACCATCATCAGGCTACCCCGGTCACTTGTCGGCAAGTTATTACGCCCTCACATCGAGTTCCTGTGCTGCGTCCACGCGTGACCACACTCTTCTCTCTCCGTGCTAGCGCGCTATGGCCAAAGCCGTGCGGGAGGATGTCTAAAATACACTTCTTTTATATGTATTTTCTCTCTACTGGCCATCAGAATTATACGGCTTGTGAAAACAATTTCAGCTTGTTGAGAGCTCACGGATGATGCAACAAGGTGGGTTAGCATAGTTAGCCTTTTACCCGAACTTTTTACAATACATATTTATCGTGTCTACAAGTTGAAGTCGCCGTTACCGATTCGACCTGAGTTTAATATTCTCCAGTGACAATTCGAACGAATTCGCTCCCCCACCAACCACAACAGCACAACATGCAGTCTGCTCGAATCGACCGTTAGCAGGACGCGTCGATAGTGACAATCTCTGATCGTCCACGATTGTCGATTTTTCAGCCAGGTGTGTCGTCATGCCGTTCTGTGTCGTTCGTTAAAGTGATTTCACTCTCTCGCTGTTAATGGACTGTCGTTTACAGGTGATCGAATTTGCGGATTGTTTAATGAACAATTATAATCGCAGCAGCAGCAGCAACGGCAGCAGCAGCAATAATAATAGTCACACCAATGATAACGACCCTAATAATGATAATGTTCCAACATGAAAGCACTTAAGATAAGCAAGCAGCAGCATGAGATATTTGCTGTCCGTGAGCGATCGTTGCGATAATCAGAGCAGCAACGAGGCTGAGCCGTGCGTATCGGCCGTTGTCAATTTGCTGGCATTGTCCAGCCATCATTTGGGCTAAGTCGTCTTTGCAGAAGGAGCTGCAGCGTCGCCAGCAACAGCACCAGCAGCGAATCTTGGCTCAAAGAAGAAGAAGAAATGTGTTTGTCGTACACATGAATGTGTCTCGTCTCTGTTCTATCGATATATCGATAGATCTAACAGAATACAGGGTGGTAGGCATATTGACGTCTTCCCGGCGAATCCGCCAGGAATCGAAGGAATTGTCGCCCCGCGCGCACACACACACACATGGCAGTCTGACACCGACCCCGGCGATCGGCAAGGCGACGATATCAAAAGGGCTCGTGATACCGGCGAAGGAGAGCGGTATCACCGTTCAGTCGTCGCTTCTGCAGGTCACCAGCTTCCCTTGCGCGCTCTGATATCGTGGCGTAGAACATCAATTTGGCTAGAGAGAGGCTCTTGGTTTTCATTGGCTCTTATCAGCAGCAGCAGCAGCGGCAGCAACATATGAAGAAATGGTGACGACCAGCAGAAAATCTTGGTAGAATCTCCGCGCGAACCCTCCGAGCGTTGTCCAAAATGACTGCCACATATATCGTTGTGCGGTATCGTGTGTTTAGTGGTTATTCGGACTGTGATGATTAGCATTTAGGCCATAAAAATACATCGCCGGCGTTGTTATTGTAGTAAGTGTCGTCTTGTTTTTTACCACAGAGCGCTATGTCATCGTGGAAAGAGTATATCGTCGGGTCAATTCTTTGATTAGTCATTCGTTTACTGGCGTAACAATATTCATATCAACAGGAGTACAAGTTGCGTACAACTTTGCTGCAAGCCATTTGGCTGTGGGCATAGCCGTTAGCGGTGTTAGATAATGTTAGATTGATCAAGCAGTTCAATTCGCCCATTTCGGTATGCGTCTCACAAACGAAACCGCTCACACCACTGTACATTTCCACTGTCCCGACTACCAAGCGCTGTCTAGATTCGCGTTAGGTTGGGCCAATTGTAAACCGCACCCTCAGCGGTACCATCAGCTAATATGCCCTGCAAAAAGCAGTCAGCCCTCATAGAAGATCTCGCACATCATTCCGGGCTCGTACACGATCTACAAGATCATTTCATGTCGTCCATTTTTGATGGAACACATCGGGTCTCTTATCGCACACTTAATCAGGTGCTACAACCCCTCACCTAGTAGTCAGTTGACGTAACGCACATTGCCAAGCAGTCCGCCACACTTGCTTGCCACCGCTTAAAACGCAGAAATAGTAACGAACAGAGAGGGAGAAACGAACGAGCATCATTTGTAGTCTTTATTGCAGCTGCTGGCCGCTGGTCGAGCACTCGTCCACGCGAGAGCGAGGTAGGTGAAAATGACTTACGGCATTAGCACTGCATAGCAGATACATAAACATACACAACTAGCTCGCAGTACAAATATATATATATATATGATCATAATAATACTAAAATAGTGGTGACTACGAAGCATAATTATGTCCCCTGACGGCAGCAGCAGCAGCAGCGGGGAATGAGAGCCATTCACAGAGACAATAATAATAATCGTCATAATAATAATAATAATAATAAACGAATCGTTCTTCTTATTTCTACCAAACCGGCGAAGCGTTCGAAACACTCTATCTATAGCGTAATAGGTGGTGGCTTGACAGACGGCCGGGGTCCAACAGACGGCGGCTATTAAACGCTGTTCTTGTCCGTCGGCTCGACGGGAGCCCCGCCGGTAACCTCGTCAACAGCCGCTCGACGAAGAAGTCAGCTAGCTCAGTCCTGTTACAGTCGGCGACCGTTTCTGGATGAAGTTGCCTACGCCAAAAAGCTGTTCATCGACCAAACGGACTTCGACGACAACGACCAGAGCAGCATTAATAGCGGCAGTGGAGGCGGCGGCGAACACACATGTATATATACACACACACACACACTATATATATATATATATATATATACAGATTCCGATAGAACCATAGGTAGATGAATAGGATTGATGCATTTCGATAGTTCATCACTAGCAGCTAGCCGGCCAGCATCTCAAATGTTTTCGACAACACTGCCATAATAATAATAATAATTATAATTAGAAATGCAGCAACACGCTGCGGCTATTTAATTGGCAGTCGGCTCTCGGTACGTTGCTCGTGGCTATCTGCTTGAAGACAGATTTCTGCTGCCTTTCGCCGGTAATGCTTCTAAACGATCGATACAAGATGATACACTCATGTGAAATCTGACCGACAGCTTGATGGTGGATATTCTCCATCGTCATCGTCAACAAATATAACCCATCACCGCCGCCGCGTAGCCGCCGCTGTATTATCGATGTCGCGGTGCAGTCTCTGCGTCGTGCGGCCTATGTATGATATTATATTTCAGGAAGGAATTATCATCTGTCGGCAAATCAACAGCTGGCGACTTTGGGCTGTGAATCTTCTTGTTGGACTCAGTTGAAAGTCGCATCCGTCGGCGCGCGTTAATAGCCGCATCTCAGGACGACGAAAATGATCATGGGGTTTATTATCTAATAGCACGATTTGCATATATACATGTATGTATAATATATATATATATATGAACTAAATTCGTGGAGCATAATGTAGCTAAATTTTCGTCGAACGAATCGGCGCGCACGGTCACATTCAGAGCTGGTGGCACAGCCATGCTCATGGCAGCACAACATGAAATCGAAGGACGAGGCACAAAGGCAATGCTCGCGCATGAGTTCGGCCGCTATGTGCTAGTCCATTATGTACTCGTCGAGTTACGTGGTGGTACGCTCTACTTGATTAATGACTTTTATGATCTGCTCTGATCCTCGTTCGAGCACAAACAACAAAAACGCAGAGAGAGAGAGAGAGACTGTGTGATCATCTATGCGCTGACCATCTTCCTGTCGAAAGACAACGATTCTTTGCCGGGCTGCTCAGTCATTTTTGTTCTTCTTTGTTCGCTGCCGCGAATCAACTGACTGACCCTCAGTTGACTTTCAATGGCAGAACGGCCTCGGCAGCGATATACCCGCTTCCAGGCCGCTGCCGACAACTAGCGGACAACTATTAGTCAAAGTTGTAATAGTAGTATTAGTGGTAAAAGACACATAGAAACTAGTATAATCAGTATCGCGCGAACTTGTACACGGTTACAGCAGAACTTGTCTGGCAACAACTGGCGCATGCTATTTCTGACGTACCATAATGATTACTAAATGGATTCTCCAAGGTGATCGCGTGTGCATAGGAGACCTCACTGAGATGTGCAGTATGACTCTGTCAGGTCGACACAAATGCGACACAGCCGTGTTTAGCATACTCAAGCATGAGTGCGTATGGAGATATGAGAGGCGGACACCGGGTAGCGCACAGCAGCGTTTGTCCTCCCGTGATTCGCCATCTCCAACGACTCTGATTGCTTCGTATGATCCCGATTGTATGTTACGCTTGTTATTTAACCACGATTACCGCTATGATTGTTAGCGCCAGTCATTATTATATCCAGATATCAACTCTAATGATAGCGCCCATATACATACTGTGTAATGTAATCACTTCGTCGTTTCCGGTTAAACGGCCGGTGGGCGCGCAACAGCGTTTCAACGTATTCGAGCTAACGCCACAATATGGCTGCTGTGTGTCGACCCTCTGACGATGCTGTTGTTTACCATTGTCTTCATCCGCCGCTTGTATTTATAATAATACCAGACTATGCATCGTGTTCATCCCAAGGCAGATCCCCGTCCCCGACACTAGACAGATTCATGTATTATCTCCGAGGGTGCTATGTTAAGTAGAGTCAATTTGGTAACAATTACCGATACAGTGACACGTACACGTAATACGTATATATGTTGCACCAGCTATGGCCATTACGGTTCTGCCGTGACGGACACTGCTGCCGCTAACGCGGCGTTGTCTGTTGCCTCAAGTACATCAGGGTTGACCCTCGGTCCGGCAAGCCAGCCAGCTAAGCCCGTGATGAAATGCGCTCCTGCACTTCCTTCCAATAGGGGGTTCGTATCGTGCCAACAGTCTATACATAGTTGCACCGTACAGTGATGAGCGATGTACATCTGCGGTGGACAATATGCGAGCTCCGACGCCCCCAATGAGTCAGTCTCTAGGGACATTTCAGTGTCGATCTCATCACCTACATCCCTCTGTCCCCCCCCCATCCACAGACATCATCGTTCCAAAGTACCACCTATTATCAGTGCCATCATAATCAGCGAGGTCGCCGTAGCGTGATCACCACAGGTGAAGCACGTCAGACATAATGTCCTTGCAAAATGTTCCTGTCTCCGTCGTGGTCGGAATCAATCGTCATCATCGACCAAAACAATATGTACGTCTCGTTTTTAGCCTCCCCGCAACAATCCCCGTATGAGCATGGTTGTATTGTTTTGTACCGCGCACAGGGGGAATCAATGCGGCTCGCACCGTCCGCTCCGCGCGAGTATGTTCGTTCCGGCCACCCTGTATCGTTCATCATCCACCGCGCCGTGCAGCGGCAACAGCGCCAGCAACAAACTATCACATTCACATAGACACAGGTTCCAATGTAAGCGGCAGACGTTGAAGAGGTTTCGTTCGACCACCACCACCACCATCATTATCGGCAGCAATTGCTAATTGTCACTGGGGTACGTCACTTCGGTCTGTTGGAGTCACTAGACACGGACCCCGCTACTGTTGACGGCGTTAGTCCTCCACTCTAAACACTCGCTCATTCGTTGTCTCTCAGTTCTCTCTCTCTCTCTCTCTCTCTCGCCCAACTCGAAATAAGTCCACGATATTTCTATCGCGCATCCATCGAAATATTGCAGGGGCGCGGCGCGGTGGCAGCGCTGGGGCACAATCGGCAGCCGGAGCATCGGCCATTGCTACTTTTCGACTTTTGTTGTTGTTGTTGCTGCTGCTGCTGCTACTGCTTCTGAAGGGATACTGACAGTGAGATAGCAGTCACGGCAACAGGGCCCAATGGATTTAGCGGCAGCTCTAGATTTAACAGCAGCAGCAACAACAGGAGCAGAAGGGAGCCACGGTAGACACACGAGCAGCAAAACGTTTGACGCTTATTTTGTCATTTCTTCTTCGTCGATCTTCTTGTTCTCTTCGAAAGAGTCCTCGATCCCTGTGATATGATGTGATACAGAAGATGATGATGCGGGCTATCTGGGCCAGGCGGGAATCTCTACGGTCTGCTAACACTCCGCCACCGAGCGCTGGACCGAAAGGCCTACCCGCTCCAGCTGCTGTCGCTGAAGCTGTTGCCGTTACTGAGGTGGCATCGTTCTTGCTATTTGTTGTTGTTGTTGCTGTTGCTGTTGTCGCTGCTGTAATCGATCTCGCCTCCTCTTAAAACGTGTCCATGCGCGCACAAATAGATGCCGGGGTTTTCACCATCATCATCACCATCCGTATCGTTGGTTCTGCTACTATTACTACTACTAGTATCACTACGTCGATTACTGCTCGATCGCTGCTATCATGTATTAGCCCATACACATATATATATATATATATATATATATGATTTCATTTTAGTTACTGCTGCTCCTGTTGCGCTTATTAATGCCATCGTGGCCATCATTGGCTGTGCCTCTGCAGCTGATCACAGACATCAACAATATCACCATCATCGGCCATACAAGACGAGCAACAACAAACGCCAGCAGCAACAGCAGCTATTAGATGTTAAAAGGCGTTTACACCATTCGACATCGACAAAGCCGTCGCCATCAGCAGGAACGGCATCACCCTAACGAAAATCTGCGCGCATTCGGCCAATTCGTGGCTGGAGTGGCAATAAGCAAAGGGACAGCTATGGCCGGACCGTTTGGCCGGCTGGCCGACCATTGCCATTTCAAATGGGTTGCGATTATGGTAACACTATCGATCGATGTGGTCACCACCGAGATCATGCCTGTCGACGGGATACGGTGGATACTGTACAACATATTATTGTACACGATTCTCGCCTGCGTGAGCGTGTCCGTGTCCGTGCTTGTTTTCATGTGTGAATATTGAAGCAGTGCCCTCTGTTTGCCGTAGTTCCACGAGGGATAAGACGGGTGGGGGAAAGGACAACTCAATCCTTCTAGAAATCATAGCCGGTAGGATTGAGGCTCATAGGAGTAGATCTATTGGGATGATGATGGGTCGGTCTGTCAGATCCACGATGACTCCGTGTCCGTCTCGGAACGACAGAGGTAATTGGCGCTGGCGCAGTGAATTTGGTGCTTTCCAACGGAATTTCGTGCCAATCGAAAAACTACCGGACGAATGATTGATTCGAGAATGAGAATACTGAATTTTGTGCAACAAGCAATCATTTACCGTTTTGCGCCCTATCGATTAAACAACAGTGCGTGCATGATGTCGAGTAAGAGGCAGAGGGCTGGGTTGATTTCGTTGGGTTTTTCCTAGACCCATCTTGACCGGCGTAGGATCCAAGAGTTCACCCCTTGTGCTGCTGAACTTGAGCGATTCTTCTCGAAGAACAGCAACGCAACTTTATGCGCGGGTACAGCACACGTCTATATTTACGCCTTCATCTCGTATTGGCGTAAACGCTCTGGTCTCGGGGAGCAATGCAACCCGGATGTAGCGCTATCGGCAGCTGTGTATTTTGTTACCGAAGCGGTTGCAACTCGAATATCGACCTCGAGCATTTCACACATTCCTTTTTTTTTTCGAACGATTTTCTTAACCTGCATCTTCGACTGTGTCTCTGTTTTCACAGAAGCAATATATAGGGCCATTATTGCAGCAGCCATAGCATCCTCCAGCAAGTTCCACCACAGATCCTTGTACGGGTCTGCTTCGCACTGCCGAGTTGAACAACATGCATTCTTCCCATTGCAGCAGCGGCCGAGCTATCGGTGTAAGAGAGCTATTTTACGCGCGCGAATCTTATGCATAGCAAACGTCACCACACAGTTAGCTATCCAGAGTCAGTCCGTTCTTCCTTGGGCGCTGTCCACAGCCGGCAGTTCCAGTGTGTCAACGATCACCTCTCTCTCTCTCTCTCTCTCTCCCTTTCTGTCTCTTGGTCTTCCTCGAATCAAGTGAACGAAACGAGATACATCGCGCATATAAATCTATCTGTTCTACATAAAATGTCTCTTTCGTTCTCGGCTGAACGCGTCGACGGCTGAACTGACGACAGATATTGTCGCATCTTTCGCACCCGCAACACGATTTAGTATCGTCTCAAATCTCTTTAAGATGCAGTAGCTAGATCGCAAGATCGTGACGACAGTGCGGCTGACTACGATATATATGTATGTATATATATATATATATATATATATATATATATATATATATATATATATATATATATATATATATATATATATATATATATGTATGTACATTGCGATGGAATGTAGCATCGAGGAGCAGGCGTCGAATGTTTCTGTGCAACTGATTCGATTCGACGCGACGTTACACAACTCACTCAGTAACTGAGAGAGTGAATGACGGGGCTTCGAGTTTCCCTCGTTGCTATTGTGTATCTATGATATCTCATCGCTTCGTCCCGCGACGGGGAGGTCCGACCGCAGCGGTACCATGATCGGTAATAGACGGGACGGCCGTTGTTCGGTTGAGTTGGATTGCGAATCCCGCTTCGCTTATGGACCACACCACAGAGAAGTGAGCCACTCGATCGAGCCAAAACGATAACATAAGTATATATATATATATGTATGTATACGTGCAGACGCGTCGTGTGTGCGAATTTATAACGAGAGGTCGACAATTGGCATGTGTGTATGTGGGGACTAGCAGCAACCTTTGTGCATCGTTCGTTATTGACTTCATTTTCAGAAGTTGTCCTGTTGCGTATGCAGTTCATGTCTCCGTAGATTGTTGTTACGTAAACACATGCGTACTTCTGCGTGGCAAGCTTACCCGGCTCGTGGCTAAAAGCTATCCGCCTCTCAAGTGACGCTAACAAACTGCACTTGGTGGCACGGAACAAGACGATGTTTTCGACAACGCTAAGCGCTTTATCGTTAATATCCATAACAATTTCGTGTACGTTCCTAGTTGGCGACAGCGCCTAGTTCAGCGCCGATTACTGCTCTGTCCTCAGTCGACAGATAATCAACAATAGCGATTCACATGCCGACATACGGGTCAGTGTTCACTGATGGTCCATGATCATGTTCCGAGCAGCGATTAGCAGCGATGGCTACACAGGAATCGAACGAACAAAATTGAAAGAGAGCGCAAACTAACCAAAGTGTAATAAACGTGTTATATACAAGTAAAACGTATTCAACACCAGACAATCAGCGTCTGAGATCGCTGATAGGCGCTTAGTGCCACTTCAACGCGGCGACATCTAATCTACGAAAGCAAAGTCCTACGATGAAGACAACCAGCAAAATTAGCAGAAGGACCGTGATTCCCAATCAAATAAGAAGAACGCTGCTAATGATAACGACGATGACAGCAACAATAAAAGGAACGGATCCGAGTGTCCACCAGGTAAGGGACGCTGAGACTTTGAGTTGATAAAGGGGGTTGCTCGGCATCGTCCGACCGTGGGTTCAGGCGGCACACAGGCTAACCCATAGGTCTCGGCTGCTGCTGCTGCTGTTGCTGTAGATATGTGGAGGCATTCACCACTCTACTCGCCCCGTGATCTGGAATTAAATCCGACCCGTATATCGGCCTGATCCCACAATCTGGCAACTGTTCGAGCAGTCCTATGTCAAATGTGAACAATACCCACCTTCGCGAAAAGTCCAACAAAGTCTAACTCAGAACGAAACTTTGCAAGAGCAAAACGGGCACAGCCCCTACTCAAATGTATGCACTACAATGTCTCACATTTCCCCAGGGCTATTTGAGACGGGTCAACAATATTTCATTGATGTAAGGTGCTTACCTCCATTTCGTTCGTCGATTCTGGAACCAGGTTTTAACTTGGGCGTCGGTCATTTTGAGTTGTTTCGCGAGCTGGGCCCTCTCGGCCGACGCGAGGTATTTCTGCTTATGGAATCGCTTCTCTAATTCGCAGATCTGCATTCGGGTAAACGACGTCCTCGGCTTCTTCCTCTTCGGCGGGGTCCGATTCTGGTACGGGTGGCCAATACGGCGAGGTGGCAAAGGTGCCGTTAACGCTGAGAAGGCAGCGGCAGCTGCGGCTGTAAATCAATTCAGAAGAAAGAGCACCGGCGATTTCGTTTATTCAGCAATATATATATATATATATATATATATATATATATATTATATATATATATATGATATCGTAAACACCTATGTACATATCATACAAGGGTTGGTATCGATGATAATTCTTTCCTATGGAACCTAAGCATCGGAGTGAACTACGACTTCACTATCTGGAAAGGTAGGACACCGATGTAAAAAGGTGCTCTAATTATTTGCTTCCGCAGATGAGTAGCGTGGTAGCTACTGCTATTTGTGCGGTTTTAGCCTAAACAATCATCAAAAGCAGACGAGAGAGATAGCCATCTCCTGACGGCAACCACCAAGTGGATGTGGTACCGTTCATATATATATATATATATATCCTGATATGGCTTAGCTATTTCAAAGGCGTAATAACGATTATTCGAGAGGAACAATGTGATGAAATTCTTGATAATTCCCCCTATTTCGCGTTCGTAAAGATCGCGATGGCGTCACCTGTTTATGACGATGGTCACAATCATGATGATTATACGACCAATTTTAAACTTCAAAGAATTCGGTCATTGAGCACACATCATCGAGGTCTATACTAAATGTGTTACTTCGTTAACGATATAATAATTGACGTGTCGATAAGAGTCAATCGCATCACGCATCATGATGGAGCAAGCGGGACCACAATGAAAGGCGCAACTTAGCTAGAATAGTTTCATCTCCCGGTGGGAGTTTTGCGCCGTTAGAGATAATAATCAGCGAGTTTGCCAGCCGCGCGAGGTAGGTGAACTTTAAGATCACCACAGCCACGCAATTATCCAATAACAATAATATGATACTATACGATATTAGGCATTTGACTAGCGGCGGCATAAGACTAGGCATTTGACTAGCGGCGCGCCCCGGCGCGACCTGTCCCGCGCCGCGGTGAGCGGCTAGAAGCTCAATCGATAGCAGCACCTCAAAGGATTAAGGTGCTTTTTCTAAGGCCATAATTAGATATGATATGTATCAAGTATCACAGTTGCTACAGCACTGTAATGTAACCGGCTCACGTTGCTATCGTCACGCTTAACTGTTGCAGTATCTTGGTGCTGATGGGGTACTCTCTTTGGAGTTATGCATTCAGCTCGACAATGACATTACATGTTACGGCCAGATGACACGAAAACATGTTTCCGCAGAGCTCTGACAAATGAGTACTGAGCTCTCGAAAGTGGAGGATAAGCTTTAAGGCCGATGAGCATGGATAATCCATTCCATGTGACTTCGTTACGAACTAAGTGGTGTGACACATCGCCAATTGTGATGTGGCTGTTGTTGTTGTTCCTGCTGCCGGCGCTGATGTCGTTGTTTATATATATGTATATATATATAAACAACGACATATACAACTTGTACAACTCGGCTAGACTTGTAACTAGTACATCAGCGATGAATCGAGAAGCGATGGCCGCTCCATCGTCGACCGTTCAGAGTCCCCTGTTCTCGCTTACGATAGCGTGACATAAGGCATGTGCACGTGGGACTACAACCGTCCGAATTAGCTTCACACAGTGACAGAACGAAACGTAATGAGCAAATGAGTACACGAACGTCTGCACTTCTGCTAACAGTCGTCATATGAGACGACTATTAGGGAGTGGCATAGACACATACGATTGAAGCGGGGGTTTGTTGCCGGGATGGAGGGGGGGTTTACGGATAGATACAGTGAAGCGTATGCACAGGCTCCTTCGTCACTTTCACAACTCAAAAGCATATACATACACCTGAACACTGAAATAGATCCATCCCATGAGACAATCTGTGAAGCGCGGTAGGGAACACAGTGATTGAACAGAAATGCTGACGGCGGCCCTTCAGCATTTTCGTCACAGGATCGTGCAACAGCTGAACGGGAGATGCTTGAGGATTCGCGACTCGGGCCGGGCTCTTATTGTCCTGTATAAACTCCAGTATCGACTAGCAGTGTCTTTCCGCATTTGTCCTCTCTCAGGTATATACCGCCTTTGAATAAGCATACGGGATCAGATTCAGATTAATTGAGCTCGTTGTGCCTCGTTTATTCACGATTGCTCATGACGTTCACGTTTCGTCAAAGACACACGCACCACACATACACACAGCGATCATCAACAGAGCGACGTGGTCTTAATCAAGGAAAGGGGCTCTCGAAGTACTACCACTCGAAGTCGGCATGGGACAAGTAGCCGACGAGTAGAGTCGGAGGCGGCGGAGTTGGCGGGTAAACCTAACAGAGTGAATTGCTTAAATCGGTTTTGAAAGTGCGATTCTCAATGAGAACGAATATAGTGCTCTGCGATAATAATAATAATAATAATAATAATAATAATAATGTCCATCTGTGTGTGTGTCTCTTCTTGCTATCTGTCTGTTGGCCGCCTGCTCTACGATTTGCGATTATTTCTGCTCCCCGCTGAATTGCCTCTCCCAAACCTTGTGATCTTTTTTTCTCACCGCGGTAGCCGTCAGAAGGCAAAGGCCGAAATAACCGCTGGACGGGGTCCGCGCCCGCATGGGGTACACCTATAACACAACTACCATAAGAGGTGCGTCGCTTTCGGATACTTATACCTTCCCATTGACTGCGACGTGAACAACATTGCCAGCCCAGCATTGCGTATACGGCTAATGTCATACGCTAGACTATCGGCCTGTCTTCATGGGATAGACGGCTAGACACCGATTGGTCAGTGCTCAGTCAGCACTAGAAGAAGAATGGTTCTGGCAGTTAAACGATCACCTCATCGTTACCGAAAGAAAGAGAGAGAGATGGAGAGATCGCGCGAGAACATGACAGGGACAGCCGCTTACATACATCGCATCGTCACATATCACAAGCTATATCAAATATCATTGCACAAACAGTGGGACCGCCATAGGTAGATAGCACATACCGATAGCACACATACATGTAATTCATGTACACGCCGTGTACCCCACCTCACCCCCCGCTCTAAATTGCTTGTTCGTCCGCTCATCCGTCCGTCCGTCCGTCGTCCATTATTCCGTCTGCAGATCTATCTGAAAGTGGCTTTCGTTGTACATTTGGCATTCAGCGGCTTCCTTAGCACATACACACACACACACAGAGAGAGTCACTCACTCAGAGACGTTAACGCAGCAAGCGTTCTGGGGGCGAGAGATGTTTCACTGACGAGTTCAGATTGTTGCCGCTATCATCATCATCGTGATCATCATTAACACCACGAGGAGTTGGCTTCTGTGAGGAACTTTTCGGCCGGGGGTGCAGGCGAGGGATTAAACAGAAGTCTTCCTTCTTGGCTGTTTAGGCCGGCCACATGAGTGCGGGCCGATTCGAATATCATCTCGTTTTGCCACCGCCGCTCGTAGACGCTCCTCTCGATTATAATCGTTCTGATAAGCACGCCGGCCAAGTGGTGTCCAATTGTTGGTCGAGCAATGCAGGCTTGGAACTACGACCACCACCAGCTACCAGCAGCAGCAGTACCGCGCGATAAGATGGTGACTTGAAATGAGCACTTAGGCTCAGGGCTCGCGGGTTGCGGCAGCCTGGCGTTACGTTGGCGAGGTATTAAATATCCGAGGAATCTGAGCGTCAGGCAACTACGAGACGAGGAAAAAGTCCTCCAATGCCGAACGCGTATCGACTTCGTTATTCGTTTCGTTTGAGGTGCTCACAACAAAGAAGAGCTGATATTGTCTTCTTTCGACAGAAAAGAAATTCATCTCGTATGGTGTTTTGCACATTGTATTCTCTATTGGGGCATTGATGCCAGCTAATGCTGACTTAACAGCGACACGTGAGGCGATGTCAATCATAGGTGCTGATGACAACTCGATGAGGAACAAGGGAACTTCACACTGAGCTTCACCACACATCTTCGAGGCGGAATCGAGGTGATGTGAACGGGTCAACATTTAGCTGTGTACAATCCATGATGTGGGCTTAGGAATATCTGCTACAATTTCATTTGGATATCGTATCGTACCCATGAATTACTATGATATGCGTTTATCGTCACTGCCTTCAACACACGCTACGCAACTGCTTGTGACTGATCATCGTTTTTGTTACGTATCGACTTAGGTGACACATTGGCAGATGAATTCCATTATATTATAGATCTATCAACAGCCTTGGAGATGTATCAAATTTGCGATGACTGCAAGTTACTGGCACTAGCCCAACCAGTCAATGGTAGCTCAGGCTGCTCAGAATGAACCACCAGCGGCGTTAGATTGCATCGTAACAGCAAGTACCACCTCATTAGGGACAGATCGCTGTTCGAAATTATCTACTATATTATCAAGCACAACTTCTATTGCTACTGTGACAATCTACATGAATATAAACCACAACTAATATAGGAGTCACCCTTCGTCACTCAGTGATTTAGCCAAGAACAATAACAACAAGAAGCTTGATCACATTGGATCATGCTAATGAATGCGTTAATGGTAACAATAATATGGATCTAATTGTCGTTCTGGTGCGTTCGAAGTGTCTACCATATATATATATATATATATATATATAGATAGATATACATATTATACTATTAGTACCGCTTCACCCGATAGTGCGCCCTGCCGACCGGTATCCTCATAATGGCAAGTGCGCGCGAGCGAGAGAGAGAGAGAGAGAATGCGTCCAGAACCAACATATCCAGTCCCGCCGTCTCGTAAAATCGCCCATTGAGGCAACAGCCGACGTAGTGTATGCATGTTTGTTTGTTTACCTGCCTGAACAAACGATCGCCCGCCCGCCCGGCAGCCCACCCGCCCGCCTCCATCCAATACCTCAAGCGACGCTAGAAGTGCGTCCCGCACACACACACACACGCCACTCTGTATGGTGATTGCAGTGGTGCTATCAGGTCAACTGCGACAGCAGGTAATGAGGCGAGAAGTCACTTCAATCCTGATGACCCTTCGGAGGGACCTCTTCATCATCGCCGCCGCAGCCGCCGCCGCCGCCGCTGTTTCGTCAATGTGGTCGTCACCCGTCGCCTTCATCACGAGCAACTGCTTACAATAGAGTAGTACCCGTCACTGACGATCGTGTCACCCATTATCACGAGCTAGCGCGTGCCATCCTTCATTCACTCATCCATTTCTATCAATTCATTTTATTTAACTTAACTTTGTCGTCTATTTCGAACGCAACAACAACAACAACAACAACAACACAGCAGTTGATGATGGCACTGATGGTCGCGATGGTGGCCGAGATAGATAACATCGGTGGGGTCTTGTTTTTGGCTTCCGTTCCTGTTGTCCTCGGCTTTGTATTCATATCAGTGTCGCCCGACGCTTAATCGACGTCGGCGTTGATCTCCATTGTGCATACCCTCTATGGGTGGGCCTGTGTCTGTCTGGATGTACGCTCAATTGTGTATCATCACCGTCATCATGCCCAATGATCTTCTGTATCATTCGTTTGCTGCTTCGGTTTCATAGATCGTACACGTGCTGTGCTTGTCTTTGCTGTTGCTGTTGTTGTTGTTGAATAGGTACCTTCTAAAGGTACCTTCATCATCTTATCATGCTGCTCCCGCGATGTCTAGACGACACGCTGGCCCAGGCTGTTACTGACGATGACGTGGCCCTATGAGTTCATCTCCATCGGATCGTCTAACTTGTATCAAAGCTGTAGCAGGTAGCGTGGAGATGGTTGCAAGTAGCTGACCCGCGCTTACCACCACTCAATCACGCACTCACCGAGCTGCTGCTTCGGACGCTGATTAGACACCGCCTATCTCAGGCCAGGCTCGTTTTGTTGTCCGCGATGAGTGTAAATGAATATTTGTAAATATGTTTGCATTCATGATCGTCACCATAAACAGCGGCGGCGGCGGCAAGAGCAACAATAAGATCATCGTTACCAACCCCTCCATCGCCACCATGTGAGGTCACAATCTCCGGTGATGAGCTGGCGCCTCATAAGCGCCATCTCTCGGCTTCTTCATCCTCATTCGTTATCCGGGTAAATAATGCAGCAGCGCCGGCCGGTTCGTGGGCGCTCTTTCAGCCGAGTCTTCTTCATTCGAGCGAGTGAAAATAGAAGAGAGGTACAGAGAATGGAGGAGGCAATGAAACATAGAAAATATGATGATAGCGAAGAGAGCATGAAAGTGATGCGTGGTTACTTAGTGACGACTTAGTAACTTCGTCGTCTTGCTTAGCGGTGATCCGGTGGATGCAGCAGGGGGCGGGCGGCGGCGGCGGTAGACCGTGCGACAGACGGTGGAGATTCAAGAATATTATGAGAACGAAACGCTGAGAGTGAGAGAGAGAGACATATACAGAGGTGGCAAGTGGGACATAAAGCCAATCTAAGCTAAACAGTCGGCAAGGCGACCGCAGTGGAAGAGGGCTCCGCCATAGAATGAACGAATCAACAGAGGAGAATAATCAGTGGGGAACAGCACAAGAACGCCGGGGTCGCTTTTGCTGCCAGGATGGGGGGTGGGATGGTGGAGTGGTGTGGTGGCAGGAAGTGGTGACATAATCGCAGAAACGTTACGTCTGGGGGGTGCGCGAGCTGGTGCTTCTCTCCAAGCGACAAATGTAGGCAGCTGACGAAACAAAGGCGTGGATAGGCAGAGAGAGTAGCAGATGGGTGTGGTGGTCCCCTTCCAGCCTGTCTGCCTCCTTTGCAGTACTCGTGTTGCTCGTGCTGCTCAGCAAATGTGTGCGATTCAATTTTTTGAGGGGTGCGTCTCGAGCATGAACCGTGCTCACCGCGTCATCGTTCCAGCAGCGGTGCTCCCCGCGGCGGCGGTGGCGGCACCGGAGACGGCAGAAACAGGACGAGCAGGAGTAATCGGAGCATTGGATACGTGCCTCTGGGTGGCACTTCGTGTTGATGTGGCTGGATGTTGGGGAGATCGTAAAAGGGCGTTTTTTGTCTTTTCAAGGAGAATTAGAGAGAGAAAGAGAGAGAGCGGGACACACAAGCAGAGCTGGTGCTCATTAACGGCACATACGTTAATTGAACGAGTTGTGGCGGTTTCAAATCATGGCTACTGAATGAGCCAATGATGATGATCATGCAGTCGCCGCCGCCGCCGCCGCCGTCGCCGCTGCTGTGATCATGTCGCTAATGATCCTAGCGACCTCGTCAAACCGCAAATGAGAAGTTATCACGACGACAGTTGTTTGTAGTATGTGATGATTGCAACGCTTAATGAGCCAACCAGCATCGAATGAGCAGACTGATGGCGAATCAGACTGGCATTCGTCAAAAGTCATAATAATACAATAGCGCTATATATGTTACTTAGCTGCACTTTATCTAGTACGGTGCACTTGTCAACTTTGGCTAGCCAAATAATTAGATAGACAATGCCTACAGTACTACAAATTTATATATATATATATATATATATATATACGCCAATTTACGCATAGCTAGGTAAGGCTCAGCCGTAGCATATTAGCATCATCAAGTTCCGAACGATGCTGCGAACTTTCCGAGCCATCTGGGGGTGCGCGTTTAGTGCGGTTTGTGAAGTCCCACCCGAGCGTCGGTATGAACCGTTCAACACGTACCTACAACATGCACCATTCATTTCCGTAGTCCCCTATAAAGAACTAAATAAATAAGCTGCAAACGACAGTAATCTCTATGCAATATTTTTAACAATTCTGATCCGGCCATCGAAAGCTTCAGTGATCGGCAATCTTCGAAGCTGGCTTGAACTCGCTAGCAATGTATCCGCGTCCTGATGCACAATGGGCGCGATTCAACCTGCATCGCTCGTAAGTCGTTCGAAGACGCGGTCTCGGCCAATAGAGCGTCATCGCCACGAATGGCTTATGTTACAGGAGGAGGAGGAGGAGAGCGGCGGGTCGGAGGCGTCGTCTCCACCATAGATAGAGATGTCATCCATTTAGTTGGGTCAATTGAGGCGGACTTCTAGGAGAGACACAGTCTTGTCCATTAATATGGCTTAGGGACGATTTACTTCGGGCGGCCGGCCGGTGCCGGCGATTGTGCCCTGGAAATGACACTGCGACTCGTAGATTCGGCGACGAGGCAGCGAACGCGCCGTTGTAATCCGCCGTTCTGAACAGACTGTAGTATTACAGATTGAGCCAGCGGCATTCGAAATCGCTGAACACATCAAGTGAGCACCTGCCCTGTGTCGAACAACATCGACGTCACTAGCTGAATCTGTTTGAACAAGAAGTTCATCTCGCCTAGGCGAGCTGCATCGAACGGCAACGACATCATTTCAAGCCTCTGCATCATTTCGAGCTTAAAGAGTCGGGGTAGAGTTTCGACTTAATGCTCCATTTCCTGCAAAGTGGCTTACGATTTGGCATTCAAGTAAGACGACTTGCATACATATTGTATTCGTTTTACTAACATATATATATATATATGTATATATACACCTTCGATTCTAGACAGAGATATGATCTGATCCACAAGATTGCAGCCGTCTCATGTCGTTCACACAGCGTGCGGCTGCGAGAAAAACCTACTGTCTTTCGCAGTGTATACCGATCGGCCGTGTATGTACTGAATGCATACACGTGTTCTTGTGCGACGACGAAAGTTAACGCACGGCGATTGTATTATCGCAGTCGATTGACGACCATGTCGTCGATCGGCGCAAACTCAACAAGGTGTTGTGAACTTGTGAGCTCCTCCTGGGCCCGGTGCCGATTGCGCCACGCCAAAATACTATTTAATTACACTGGCCGTAGTCTATGCAGCAATGCAAAGCCGTAGCTGCCGTCCCACGTTCATAGTCCGCCTTCAGCGTTGGCAATACGTATAGGCTGAGTAGCTTACAGGCAGCGGGCGAGCGTTCGGTCGTTCAGACAGTCAGCCAGTGAGATTGACATACCGGCAGTCTCTCGATACGAGCGACTATTCGATATTAGGAGACGAGTGACTGGTGGATATGTGAGATCGCTCCTGTAGAAGCTGTGAGTATCACCGAGGCTAGAACCGGAGCGTCGAACTGGTGGGCTGACACTGACCTATCCACAGGCAGACGTGTGTATATATATATATATATATATATATATATACACACACACACATGCATACTTATACATGCACTGAAGAATACGGCTGATCGAAGCCATCACGAACCAATCAGTGGCAGCAGGGAGCTGGTGTCGGCTCAGTTTTCGATCCTATCTTCGCTCTCTGGGAGGAGGGAAACTCTGGACAACGGATACGGGGAGCGGCGGTCTGGGCCGGCACGAACGGGCGGCGCTGCTGGGGCGGGCGAAGGGGTCGGCGAATTTACCGACCGAGCCAGCCGTCTTGTTCGGAATACGAACAGGATAGCAGACGTCGCCGTTCTGCCTTCGCCGCTATGGCAAACTCCTCGCTAGCATTCCTTCTTGGCGAGTGAATCTCCAATCTCAGGAGATATTCTTACCCATCCCCTATAGAGCCCATCTTAGCCGGCTCGGGAGAAACGAACGGACCGAGGCAACCTCGGGGCTCAGATCGGGAAATCGGGGATGAGGGAGGTGTCTGCATCTCATCACCCCAGGGCGCGCCTCTCGTGAGCCGTCTCCCGAGGCAGCCAGCCAGTCGCTCGAAGTGAGCCTAGTCGGCCCACGACGAGTGTGCATACGCAAATCTCCTTCGAAGCAAAGCATATTCGCGAGCGCCAGAGTCTCCTGGCACTCTCCTGGAAGCTGCTTCTCAGATCCTCACTTCTCAGGCCCCGTCCGCCGCGAGATCCCACAACTCCAACTCGTGCTCGAATCGGCCGAGTTTTTCGCTACAAGAAGTAGTACGCGACTAGTTCCTTCGTTCAGCTCGGACTGCTGCCAGTAGTAGCTCCAGCGGCAGATTCTCGGCGCGCCCGCAGCAGAATAGCTGGGCTGGAGCAGCAGCAGCAGCCGGGTTCTCGAGCGCTTCGGCCGCGTCCTGCCGCGCAGAAGTCACCGACATTCGAAGGTTGACCCCCCCGCAAAGCAGCCCCCGCAGTCTCGCACTCCCCTGCAGGAACCTCTCGCTAGCGAGGTGTTCTCCAGGAACAGATCCTGTTTGCGCGCGCCTTCGTTCAAACACTTCGTCGGCCAATTTGGCCCCCTCGTTTCGATCGTAGTAGGTAGCAGCAGCAGCAGCAGCGAGTGAGCTTGCTAGCTAGCGGGCGGTATACGCAGTGCGATATGGCTCGTTGCACCGGCGCTAGGTACGTGGCTATGCCCGATGGTGGTTGGAGGTACATACTCGTCGAGGCTTCAGATTCGTACGATCAAGACACCGCATCACACCGGCGGCACCGGAGAACGAATCAACGAACGAACGAAAAGTATCGTTGCTGCCGGAGCTACGATCGCGTAGAATCGGCGGGCGGGCGGTCGGGGGGCCGGGCGAGCGAGAGAGCCATTTCTGATTTTATATCAGACGGTGATGGCGGCCGCGGCCCCGATGCAGTTTCCGATTGGGGATGAGCTACGACGGCAGAGGGAAGGCAACGCAACCAATACGGGACAGGGATTCGAAGTTCACTGCCAAAGAAGCCGACGTAAGCGTATAGCTGAACGTCTGCTGTCGAACTGGAAAAAAATGATAGAAGTGAATCATTTATATTGGTGGGGAATTCTATTCTATAGCGCCGCGAACGGTGGCGACCTGAGTCGGTCCGCGTTCGAAGGAGATGTCTTACAGACGTAGTACCACTACCACTGCCACTACAAAATAACGAACAGTTCAACGCGGTGGTATCTGCACTGTACCTGTTTCAGCGCAGCACTGTACTAAAAGCAGAGGCGCTACACATGCAATCGCTATCATATGAAAATTCTCCCCATATAGATTTGGGTGGCTGAGACGTATGACGTCACTTCTATCAGAAATTATAATAATAATGTTGTTATTATAGACCTGTAGAAGCAAAACAAGTTAAGCTTGCTTAGATCAGCTTGTTCTGCAGTAGGCGTGTTGAATAACGTTGAACGTTAGCTGATACAACGATACTGCGAAGAGAATTATAGTTATCTTGCACCCTCGGGTAGGTTCAATATGAAAGAGTCACAAGCAGCCTCGTCGTCATCGAACTGATGTCTGCATCGTCACGTATTGCCGCGAGCCGTTACCACCAGCCACGTTGGCAAGCACATCATCGCTTTCTTCCGAACCGCCGTTCCTGATCCGCGATCCTCACCTAGCTACCCCACATTCTGCACATTGACAAGACTCCCCCCCCCCCCCCCCCACCCGGACCCCCGGTAACAAACGCCAGGCGAACGTTGGCACACACACACCACCCGCGCACGCGCATTGCTACGTAGACATAGTTGCGTACGCAAGTACGTATGACTTTTGATCCGGCCCCCACCACCGTATGACATCACTTGTCGATCTCGCATATCTCCGCCTCATCGTTCCCCTCCTCAAAGCGTCTGTCTATAGATCTGGCTGTCTGCCCACCTGTCTTTCCGTCGGCCAGCCGTTCCATGTGGCCCTAGCTACATGCGGTAACGTTCCTCCCTACATTTGCTGGGTAACCTCTCCCACAGCCACAAGCACGGCCTCTGTTGGCGTCTTCGTACCAGGACCAAGCTGACTCTTATAGCGAATCTGCTCCTACAGCCAGGCCGCGCGGAGACAGGTCGTCGAGGAGAGAAAGCCCCACGGAAAGAAGAAGAGTCACTCACCCAGTCAGGAAACTCGTGGGTCTCCTACGAGAGGCGGGAAGGGCCAGGGCACATCGTGAACAGACTCAGCCGCCAGCTATCAACACAGGCCCTTTTACGATATTGCTTGCCGTTTGCTACCTGGACATGGAGCCGTGGTAAGGGGGAGGATGGCACAGAGCAGCGGCTTGTAGACTCCTAAGGGATTGCCGTTGAGTACCGGGTGGTATTACTGCTGCTGCTGTTGCCATCCGAACAGTGGCTTTCACCCGGCACAAGCTACGACTAACTGGACTAATGGATTGACAATGCATTCTTTAGCTACATGTCATATGTAGCTCCCCATGTGTGCAAGCAATTGCGCGAAAATTGTACTATCGTATGTATGTATATATATATATATACGTCAGTTGTACAATGTTGATTATCTGAATCAAATTCAACTACAATTGATGATTATTCGAGCACAGTGCTAATAGCCACGTGTCGTCGAGCAGACAACTGGCTTCCTTTCAACACGACTACAACAAAAAAAAAACAACAACACCCTTGTATTCCTCTGGCTCGCCCTCTTTCAACCGATTTATTATGCGCTTGCCCGATTGAGCCGTCCAAGACGTGGCAAATGCCCTCATCGCCCTTATCAGCAGGGTTGTTCATAAAGCACAGGCGAAAAGGCAGACCAGACCGGACCCGACGAGACGGGGCGGCCAACACCGGCGGCTGTGCTGCTGCAAGCGAACCACTCTGCCTCGGGCCACGAAGCAAGGCTGCCTGCTGACTCTCCTGTTGGCCCTTCGTCGATTCGGGAGAAGGTGGAAAAGAGCGCGAAGGCAGGACAGAGCCTGCGGGGCTGATACTCGGAGGATGTACCCTGCACGACCTGCTTACCAACCATACTCCCCTCCACCCTACACGGCCTGTGAGGACCCAGGCACTTATGCCGAGTGGATAGCTACCGCTAGGGCTCACAGTCAGAGCAGTGGCACGACCAGTGGCTCCGACCCGAGCGCGATGTCGAGCTCACAATGCAATAACGGCGAATAGAGTGCCACCATTGCCTCAGACATCATCCGCTAACGGAGCGTGTGGGGGGCGGAATATATACGTGGCGATTGCGATAGTCATAGCCAATGCTGCTATCAATGTCATGTTTGGCACCCCTATTACCTATTAGTTATATATATATACATATATATATATATATATATATATATATATATATATATATGTACAGCTGTAGTGAATTAATTGTACCGATTGAAAACAGTCTACTTGACTACTTGGTCTCTGATCGCCTTCCTGATAAGACCGTTCAAAAGTTCGACCACGGTCTCTCCATATGTTGTCTTCGACGTTGTGTTCGATTAGCTAACCCTGCAACGAATGTACAAGCTCACGAATTTTGATCAGGGGGTCCAGCACGCCAATATGGGCAGTAATTTAAGTCAATTTCCTCCGCAAGGCTATTCAGATATCGGGAAGGGATATTTCGATTCGGCCAGTTGATCAGTTCATTTTGACGTTGTCTTTTGTCCGTCTGACCGCATGTGGCCAATTACGATCCCCCCCAAAAAAAAACAACCACTTTATTGTCGTTGTCTGATTTACGTTTGAACTAATAGCTGTCTTTCGGGGGGCTGTCAGACGAACCGATTCGTGTGGGCCGCCCCTATCCGAGTCATAGCGTCCGTGATATTTCCGGTCTCGCCAAGGATAACTTATTCAGAAAAGCGAACCGCGAACGGCCTGTCCGGCTGACTGGTCCGCTCCTTCGATTTTATTTACTGAATCGCCATTGAGCGTTGTTATTCATATAGTCAAAGGTCTGGGGGGGTCACAATTAGTGAGAACATCTAGATTCACCGAATGTTCCCATCATCTTTTCTTAATGAGAGAACAGCTCTCTATTTGCTTTGCGTCCGCAGAATTTCTGCCCACGTGCCATTATATATAATACAATATATAAAAGTATATGGCGGCACAGCGATGCTGGACAAATTCGATGTTTTCAGATGTTGCACGTGGATTATTGAGATCAGCAGGCCGGCAAAAATTGACGGACAGGCCGGCTGCTGCAACTAGATATATTCTAGTATTGTAGTCTAGCCAGCGACGTAACGAGCTGACACGAAAATATCTAAGACCCATTGACATGATAGGTCTGTTGGCTGACTGCGAAACGTCAAATTCAACGGAGAAATTTGTTGCTGCCAAACATCTGGCATTGACGTCGTAATGAAAGCCTACGCGGAATTCGATATAAATGACTAATTCATAGAAATGCATAATTATATGAAACTAATGCAATGTAACCTCAGCGCTTGCACACAGCTATATAGCAACTGTTATAACTGAGCACGTTATTCGAACGGTTGATATATCGCTATACGATGCGACTATAACGCGGGGGAACGGTCAATCTTGGAGGGGACAATCTTGAAGAAGCTGCTATGTTGCTGCCACTGCAGGAGACCGTCACTGAAACTCTCCTGGGGACGGGTGAAGACGTCGAAAGACGATACATTTACAGAGATGGTAGCGACGTGTGTCTCCGTCAACTCTGCGAAGTTAGGAAAGATTGATGTACGCAGCTTGTTCGCTACTCGGGGACCTGAAGCTGTAATCCCGTCGGCATTAGCCATTAGACACTGCATGAGAATCGAAATACGGCATGATTGCACTAAGACACACATATATATATATATATCTATATAAACCTTGTGCGACGCAATGACATGGACACTCAGGTCGCGGGATTGGAACCTAGGCCTAGATCGCAAACTCAATTGAAAACGTGTTTTTCTTTCTAGATAATTTTTGGACCTCTTTTTATCCGAAGCGAAGAAGCGACGATAACGACTCGATTTGGCGATCATCATAATAACGCAATAAATAAATAATCGTCTAAGCCGTGATCGTTGTCCTAGCTTCACATACCCTTCGCTCAATTATGCCATCTTTCTAGCATAATAACTTTCAAGCGAAATTGATCCGAGAACGCGCGATGTCCCGAACCAACGGTACAGGACAGTCCCCCCCCACCGCCCAGCTACAGCGAGAACAAGGACGAACAGCGAGAAGCTTCCTGAAGAAGGATCCGTCTTTACACCGATCGGGTCCGCCGCCAACCCAACTCTGCTAAGCAAAGAAGTCACAAAGCAGGTGGCTCCGGTTGGTGACCAGGGCGCGCAGGGAAAGCTCCCGCGATCCTTCGGTCTGCCGCTGTCGAATCGCCAGAGCCGTCGCTGCGGCGTCCACAGTCGGATAGCTTTCAAGCCGTCGTCGTCGTCGGCGGCGGCGGCGTCGACTACCAGGTACTCCCGCCGATCGTAGGGTGCGCAAAATTCATCGCAAATTTAATAAGCGAAGAGCCCACTTTGCCTCCATTTGCCGATATCGGTCGGGCTGGCCGTTCTTCTTCGAGAGAGTTCCTCCTCGCTTCCAACGCAATGGGTTTGGTCTTCCTAGCAAGCGCGCTCAATTGCGCTGCGATCGCGACGCGCTGAATCATAATCGTGTGTATAGTCGCTCGCTCGCTTGCTCGCGATGTCACTGTCGTCGACGATGGACGGAAGCAGAAATAACAAGAAAAAGAAGAGTCTCGATCCTAATACAACAACTCGATTGGTTTCGGCCGGGTCGAGTTGAGTTGAGCGTACAACATTCACAGAGATACATCTCTCCTTTGGGCGATGTTGATTACATTCGACTTGCTCGCATGGTGGGTGATAGCGCTGATCATATTTGTGCCCTGATGCCGACGATGATTATGACAATGACGGCAGCGGCCGTCCGTGTTGTTGTCATTTTGAATATTATCAGGAGCATGTTATTCATGGCCACGAGAATCGAGGGAGGGCGGACGCGTGAAGCGATAAGCCGCTTTGGAGAGGAGAGATTTCCCTTTTTCGAGGTGAGGCCGACTGCTCGGCGACACAGCTACATAGGCTGAGTGGATTGTGCCACTATGAACATTAAACAGCAGACGTCATTGTATTTGTTTTAACAACGCCGACGGGTTCGATATGCAATTGTATATGTATATGCCTCTCGGGCTCGGCCCAGCGCTTTTACAACGCCAACGAAGAGCAATGGACACTAGGGAGCAGCTCGACGAATGAGGCAAATTTGGTAGATATCAAACAGGGCAGCGAATAGGCGGAAGGGCCGCTCGAGGTTGATTACTGTTACTCGCATAATGATTGTGGACTCAAGAAAATTTTATAGATCAATCGACTATTCTGGATGTATGGTTAACACATCCAGAATAGGACGCGCTAGGCCACGATGTGATTGCCAAGTGGCCAATGCGTCGCACCGGCGATATCGGTAATCAATGGACTGTGATGAGAAAATGTCTAGAGCATACTGCGCTGGCGTATTGATTGCATTGATTACTTGCATGGCCGCTAAACTTGCATCAGGCATTCGCGTAACCTTCAAAACTACAAAAAAAAAATCGAGAAGTTAACATCGAAAAATCCCATAGAAGGTGGCTTTGTCTGAGCGCTTTATTCTGCATTAACGACAAAATAGAGACAATATATTGACAATCCTGGCCGTCCTTAGTGTCCTCCCCCGCTTTGTCGATGTTCCGCAGCATGCAAAAAAAAGTATCCAAAATATATCTTCGTCCATAAGCCCTCTTGATGAAGTGTGATATCATCCTTTACTGCTCTGTGATGAGATACGTCAACGACAGGGCACTGTGGTGTTTCCCTTCTACCAGCAGGCAAACAGATTCATTCCGCAGCATCGCATATATATGAAAAGCGATGTCTTTGCCGAGGGCGTTTCAATGTCTAACGGAGGAGCGGCCGCCTGAACACGCCTCTGCTGCAAGCTCACTGGCGTTGAATGCTTGCCGTCGATCCCATTACGAATCAATCAAAAACACGGAATATCCACGTCGAGTAGAACTGGCGAATAAAACATTCGCCGGCAAATTCACGACAATAAACGAGCGGCTTTTCTCAGCGCCCGGCCAAGTCGCCGGGAATCAAATCAGAGAACGACAATAAATAGAAAAATAGAGAAGAAAAAAAACTGGACGAAAAATAAATCAACAGGTAGATATCCCCGCCCGAAGAGTCGGTCCGGGCACCGAGTCGAGGCGTCGTTAACGAAAGAAGCCAGTGACATTAGGAGCTCAACGACATACGCGGCAGCGAGAAGACGAGCGTCTACCAGGAACTGATGCACAGACTCTGATCATCAGCGTCGCTGTCGGCCTCTCGTCTCTATTGACGTGCGTACTTGGCGCATGGGTGTGTGTAACCAGAAATGAATTCAGAATATATATAATTCCCTCTTCCTCCTGCTCATCGTAAACTGGAATTAGAATGAAGAAACAGACTCTCCGACGAAATTGCTAACTAATGACACTACTGGTGGTGTTGACGCGGCATCGCGACTGCTTTAATTATGCATTTGTTAATAGATGTTCTGCATCTGCTACTGCTGAGCATTTCGAATTCATAGTTGTCACCGTGTTCATTGTTATAACCATCGTGACGAATCCCGATTGGTAACTAGCGACTGCCACATGTATTATATATGGAGGATGAAACAATCGAATAGTTAGTATCATTCCATGATCGTCAATACTCATTCAAATCAGTGACAAGCTTTGTCGTTTAAGGGGAACATGCTCACACGTATATATATATATATATATATATATAGTGAACAGAGACATGTGTTCAGGTGACGCGTTTAATTCGTGCAGCAGAGTGCAACATCAGGAGCTTGTGTAATGCTATTAACATGATTTCAGCTCTCCATTCAAGCATTGATCAGGCCAGCGACTATCTCTCGCTCCCATACGATGTTATCGTACATGAGAGCCAAATATGGAATTATGAAGAACATGCACGAGACGTCTGCGCACAAAAACCTTAAACGTTTCTCATATATGGCTGCTTACAGCACAGCGATATCGAGCAATTTGTCCGGCGAAGATTTCTGTTCGTCGGGCCGCCAAAAATCCCTCCTATTTATTTCATCGTTTAGTGTCGTTCTTCTTTCGTGTTTCATTTTCTTGCTTTCTTTATTACTTGGTTTCTCTCTGCCCCCATCCCGCGCCGGCTCCCGCTCGACAATCTGGTCTGCCCTGGTAGCCTGTGCTGCGGCAGCAGCCGCCGCCGCCGCGGCGAGGTGAGCGACGCCTCAGATGCCGCCCGCATCCCACTGTTTAGCTGAGTTACTGACAGCAACGGCGCACCGCGTCGATAGCGGGTAGTTACAGCAGAAGACTCGCATGCGTCTGCCTGCCATCGCTGATGTGATGATACAGAAGACATATGGACAGATTCATGGCAAAGCACAGAAATGAGAGAAACAACGACAGGCCGGAACACGATGAACGCTGAAGCCAGCGGCCACTTCAGCTCAGCTAGGTAACATCTGCTTCTGTTGCTGTTACTGCTGCACTTCAGTGGCTGCCACAGGGTTCAGGCTGCTGTGTTCTGCTAACGCTGCTGCTATTGCCGCCGCCGCTGCCGCCACCACAGTTTCTGCCCCGTCCTTTGCCGACGTTCGCTCTGTCATTCGCTGGGAGGTGGACGAGGAGAGAGACAGAGAGACAAGATGAACCAGTTCTGAAGAACATACAACAACAATCGGCATGGACTGATGCAGCAGCGACGACCACTAGCACGACAACGACAACAGCAACAACAACAACAAATCGTAGACGATGACGACAACGACGCAGAGACGTAATGCGGCGCACCAACAGATGTGTATCATTATTATGAGGCAATACGATTAATAGGGACCGAATAGACACATTGTGGGCTACTACGGCACCAGCAATAGTAACAGCAAAAACAGTGGATCCAGCCACGAACAACAACAGAATTAGCAGAAGGGTTCTTAGCAGCAGCAGCCGCAGCAATGTCATACGCAACTGATGAAGCTATTGTGCGATTGACGACACTGTACACTCGACTTGGAATCATTATTTGACGTTCGGTTAGCCTTTTTTTTTTGTTCTGTGATTTACACTAATACACAACAGCTCGATTGGCGAGCGAATATGTGAAAGCCGTTTTGAATTCGGCACAATTCACAAAATCGACGTATTCGAAATAAGTAGACATGAGAATTCACCAGGCTGACCTGAACGCTGCCCGGTGGATTCGAAATCCCGGCAATCCACTCAACATTTGCGCTCAAAAATACCGAGTGCTGATATTCACTACAGTCGCCTTATACTTGATCATGGTCAATTTTCGTTTGCATGTTCATTGCTGCGGCTATCTCAATTTCTCTCTCTCTCTCCCTCTCGATCTCTCTCGAGATCTCGGTCTACCTCGGTGCATTGTTCTTTCTCTCTCTCTCATCATTCAGCCGGTAGCGGTGCTGTTGACTTTAATCGAACGTTCATGGGTTAGTGCGTTCACACCACCCGGTCTCCTTACATCTATTCGCCTGCTGATTTTCTGCATTCTATCTTCGGCTTCAGCCCCCTCTGTCTTCACGAAGGCATCACGAGGTGATCGGAGCCCGTCGAAGCGTAAAATCACTCGCTGGTCTAGTCAAACACACGACGCTCGATCTCAGCATTTCTCACAAATTGGTGAGACCACTCTGGCAACGAGTCAATGGAAACGCTTTCGGCTGGCTCGCCTACGATAGCCGGCCTGTGCCTTCGGTAGGATGGCTCGCTTGCCTACTCGTTCGCTTGGCCACGAACATCGCGAGAAACACCAAATCAAACAACATCAGCAACAAGCGAACCATAACAACAGTAACAACGACACCACAAACACCCAGCTCACGTGGATGATAGCGCAGAACACGCGGATGGCTCCGGATGAATCGGCGACGACGTGACGGAGTCGAGTCGACGGTTGCCAGCTAGTGCGTCAAAGTAGCACCAAAGTGAGCTCTTCGTGCTCCGCTATTCGCCATCTTCTCCGCTGCATATACTGAAGCGGCAAAGAGGATGAAGAATATAGATCGTCATTATTCTGGGACAACTTTAAACAGCACCGCCAATTGGATTCGATGGCAACGCGAGGTTTTGAGCCTCTCTGGGCAACCTTGTGTTCTCTCTCTCTGTACCGCTGTTCTGTGGGTGGACGATCCTTATGCTCGATGATGGGTAAGTAGATAGCTATGTCGAGTGACCAATTCCGAAGTTAGTGAATCCTCAAACAACAACAACAACAACAACAACAGCGACTACAGTAGGAGTCATATGGGCATAACCGGTAGCAGAACGAGTTACGCTAGCCAGCGACACCACAATACTACAATACTGGTGATAGCTGGCCGAGACCTCTACGGCATCCTCCAAGCCTGCGCTAAACGAACGCTGACCACGACGACGGCGGCGACTGACAGAAACGATCGAGTTCGCTCTAATCGCATTAGACGACGGGCAAATCGGCGCAACAGCTGCAAAGTTATGCTCTCACCACTTCACCACTGACGGAGCCTCGTTGTGTGTCGATACCACAACAGGCATAATAGTAGTTTGCGAGAAGGCGCTGCCAAGTTTTTATCCCATAGGACTGTGCGTACATGTATGGATGTGCCTTTCTTTTTTGTACTTTATTTGTATTGATATTGCACACATTGTGATCGGCCCAACGCCGAAACGCTCACTCGGCACTGTACGTCAGGTTTAAGGTGCAGAAATCGCTTCGTCACGCATCGATGGAGTCAACAAACTATTATACATTCGCGTTTCAATCTAGCACCCGCTCACCAACAAGCGATCAAAAAAGGTTACGCTGTAAAAAAAGCACACACAACCTTGTGAATCTATTGGTCAGTATGGATACAGTTGACCGCCCATATGATGAACGCCTGGGGCAGGTTGTCTTTGTCACTCTCCTGTGGCGTGCTGCTTGATCTAGCACCTACTATTATGACCTCTGCGGCTGTCGCTCTGCGATGTCGCCGCTGTCATTTTTATCCATAAACATCGCATTGGGTTTTTTCCTATTTTTCATGTGAGCAGGTCTTCTTTCAGTACCATTTCGATCGCTACCGGTGTTATTGTTGAGAGGCAGTTGTTGGCAGATTTTTATACAAGACCGCGTATTGTTATCACTATCATTATTGGGTCGGGCGCCTGTTACAGGATTGGCTCACTGGACACGATCTCATCAGCTCTGGTCAGACACACCCTTTCCTTTGAGAGGGCAACCTAAAACCTCTTAGCAGCAATGGCGGTCAGTTAAAGGCAATAACTTGCACGGGAGCATAGCGAATGGAGCGGGCGGAGAATGAGTAGACGTGTAACGATATTTCCGCTGGTCAACCGTACCGGCGGTGAACGCTGACATTAAAATCTCAGGTCTTCAGCGCGACGACCTGGACGGTGGCTAAGTCTTTGGCTGTAAAAAGTCGCCACCTTGAACCAATGAAACCAATGAAACCTTTACCCATTTCTATAGTTTGCAAAATACACTGATCCCCCGCTGGGAATCGAGTCAGGAACCTCATAGTTGTGAGTCCATTGCTCTACCCACGAAACCTACATAGGTACATATCGCTTTAACGAGTGAAAATATAAGTCGGAACGCCATCAGCGATATTTGTCGATGTCATACTGTGACGACGTACCCGCCACATCGACGATGACTGGTTGAAGCTGTCCATCTGACGGCCATTACTATTCAACTTTGTAGACATTTAGCTACTGGCTGAGCTACCTGATAATTGGTGGTCTTCTCATCATCGAGAATTGAGGCTCGCGGGTCGGCCGCATTCAACCGTTCAAACAGTCGTCAACCTCAGACGGGGTAATACGAGGAGGACGCGTAATGCAAGGTGTCTATGAGGTCTGCGTATGTACATAGCTGGTTGCGTTCAGCTGAACCCCCATCCTAGTTATCGACATTTCTTGCTCGGAGTATCGACGCCCTTTTTCCCTTCTCAATGCTAGCCACTTCAATCTCACTTGTTAAGCTGAAACGAACACCGAGCATGTGGCCATCCGCTCGGGATCAACTTCAGAATCGAAGAAATTGGGTAGCTACCCAAATTCGATTTGAGGTGAAGACGGCCCCAAAAAGCCGGCTACCGCAACCGAGCCCCGCGCCGTAGCGTTGCTCCGCCGTTGAGACGGCGGCGGCGGCTATCACCGGAGTCCTTCGAGAGGATGATCATATCCCAATTGAGATGTAACGTTACCGATGATGACAACAAGATCATCATAATCATAATCATCAACCTTGACAGTAGTAGCAGCAGAAATGTCAACACGACATCAACGAGACAGCATCAATATATAGCAAGCGTGGTGGTTGAACCGGAGTGGCCACAGACGGCCGCTGGATGTCCGGGAGCGGAGGCCCTTCGATCTGAGCTAAAAACTCCCAACTCAGACATACACACAGAGAGAGACATGGGGACAAGCGTAGACGGGACGGGTAGACAGATCCGTCGGAGCTAAATTGCCGCGTCGAATGCTGATCGCTGCCCGTCTCGATTTGTCGCTGAGCCGTAACATCAATAACACAAACAGGTCGGTGACTGGCTTGTCGATCTACGGAATGCACGAGCACCTGCGTATAGCATTGGTTTGATTAGGTTGGGGAGTATTATCACTGGCGACATTGAGTAGGACTTCATTAATTATGCCTTTTATTATAGGCGTATAAAATATATATTATTAAAGGCTTTTATTATGCATTATTGTTACTGTGGTAATTATCCAGATTGTCATTATTATTATTAATATTATCATTATGATATTATTATTGTTCGTTTTCTTCTGTCTTGATCTGTGTGCTTACGGAACAGCATGAAAACATTACAGGCGCTAAGTGGAAAAGAACAATTCCGGCTGCTAATCGGTGAGGGCCAACTGTTGATAGTCGCACAGCTAATTGTTGATGTCTAAGACCACCTTTTTCCTCGTCGATGCCTCGTCCGCCATCGAAGCAGACTGCCCAGTCAGATTACTAACAGCAACACTAATAGCAACAACAAGTGGCGGGCTTATCTCGTCTTAGTTACGAGGTATAATGCAGTAGCAGTAATATGCTATTCCTGACAGTTGTCTTATGGATGTTCGCCTATCCTAAGGGCTGGTGCTTCTTAGTGCTTCTTCTCTTACTTAGTTATCCTCAAGGGAAAGGCTGGTATACTAATGTTGCAAAGCTCTAATTTAGTATAGTAGTATAACAGCAGGGGTGGTGTGAGCAACATAACGATAGTAAATAGAAACGAAGCAAGACCTCTAGTTCAGTTGAAATCTTTTAGACGCTTTGCACTATTCACTCTATAGTCGATAAAGTGTGGCCATATCAATGCATCGAGGCATCAAGAATGAAAGTAGACATAACACGGGCACTCTTTCACATTGAATCGTGACCGTAACCTATCAACCGTCCGGTATACGCACGCCCACGCAGAGACAACACAACCGGGGTGCATTGCACCAGCACGAACCACCGCCACGAATTATCCATTGTACTCACCTTGCAGACGATGATCCTTGATCAGTGCAGGGTTAGTCGCCCACGGGAACGCGGCCACTGATCCAGGTGGACCCACGGTAAAGGTGGTCCCCTCGGAGCCAGGCGGTCTCTGTGCTGGCACCCGAATTACTGTTCCGTTCGCGCCCAGCGTCAGCGGCAACGGACTGAAGCCCTCGTGCTCGCTCTGAGGCGTACGCGATTCCCGCTCGGCATCCGATTCCACATCGATGTCCGAACAGTCTTCGCCATCGAGGTCGTGGTCACCTCCGCCTTCATCGTCGTCGGCCTCGTGGACAGTTTCATCCGTGTGCTCGGCCGGCTCGCGCTTTTTCTCGCCACCGGAGCCAATCAGCGCCGAAATGCTGAACGATAGCCGCGGTTTCAGTGGAAGACACGGGTGACCGCTGAGCGGGGGATGGCTCAGCTGAAGAGCTACCGGCGACGATCTGGCAACGGAACGTTCGCTTTCAGCCGGCGAAACACTCCGGTCAGAGGCAGCCTCACCAGCTTCCGGGGTCGACATTGTGCTGTGCTCGTCGGAGATGTGGTCGTTGTCGTTTGGGTCGGATCAACTCGAGACGTCCTGAATGCTGCTGAATGTAACGAAATAGGTCCAAATCCTCTTTGCGAACACCTCTGACTTATGTCCTCCGGCGAAATGTAAAATATACGAACACAGCAACACCACTCAGTACCAGCACCACACCCGCCGTTGTTATGTCCAATTGGTTTTGTAGCGCAAACTAAAAATGTTCCAACAGGTAAACTCGACGTTGTTCACGTTCTACCAGACACGATTCAAGCACGATGTCGTCACGGGATACTGCGGGATATGTTTTAGTCCTGAGGTAGCGTGTTGTTCATTACTCGTATGTACAGCAGTTCGAGTATCTTAATAAAGTGGGTACGCTTCTTCTCACCATTACGGTAACAACGATACACAATGATATATTTGTACAATTACTAATTATATTTAGTATAATTCACTGTCACTTATTATACGGGTGATATTCTTGTTGTTGTTGTTGTTCCTCGTCTTCTTCTTCTCGTTGGGCATGTTCTTCATCAAAATATCAAGCAGCTGCAGCAGCAGCACAATAGGGATGGGTTGTGAATATCGAAACGATATATGGAGAAACCGCACTATTTAACACAGACACGTTCACTCATTTATACACACACGCTCGCGCGCTCTCTCTCTCTCTATTTTTCTGAACCGGATGATTATGAGAACAACCAGAGACTGCTCGAGATCTCGGCTTGTTCAGCGCTCCAAATAGCAGACTTTCACTCGATTCTATCCTTTAATTAGAATCATTAGCTTTGTGCTCTAATGATTTGTCATCGTGCCACAGACCGCGATGTAATCGTGGGCACTGCCCGACGACCCTCCCGTTTGCTGTTGTTGTAGCTGTAGCTGTTGTTGCTGACTTCAATCGCTCAATTTCCAAAAGGGCTTCACACAGCTGTGATCGCCGGCAGTTATCACAGCTTCAGGTGGGTACCTCACGTAACTGGACCCTGCCTGTTGCAGTGCCAGACACAGCTAAACTGAAACTTTGCTCCGAACTAAGACACATCAAGGCGATGCTACATCAAGAGATGTCGGTGGGCGATTAGATGAGATGATCTCGAGTCAAACGTTTGTCGCTATTCATCCATGAAGCACTCAGTTTGCTTGCGCGCACCGGAGCCACGTGACGAGCTGACGCGGACTCTCTCCGTGAAGGGACCACTCCACTCGAACACAGTTGCTGGATATCGCCCTCCCCCCGGAAGACACTGGAGCTGGGTTGCTTTAGCCACAGCAACTGGTGAGAGCGATTCACTGGCTTCGTCACCTCCTTCGGCTAACATCTGTATACCGCTTGGCAGGGGTCACTCATGTCGATATCGAATTTAGGTGGGCAATATCTGGTCGCTGGCGGTAGCGATTCCCCCAAAAAGCGCCTTTGTCTTTAAGATGTAAAAAGGACAAATTAGTTAATCAATCAATCATCGATCGATCAGTTTGTGGAGCTGGTATTATCATTACTGTGTTCTTCAGCACGTTGACACCCAACTATGCACAGTCACAGCCACGGACACAAGACGGACTCACAATACACAGGGTTCCACTACCGGAGCTCCTATAGCGAGAGCCACGCTGCACGCCCCCGGACGCTCATGGACTCACTGGACTCGTTGGCCTCGTCGGTCAGTCGGCGCCAGCCGAACACTAACCAGGATTGTTCACCCACTCACTCAGTCAAGCAGTCGCTAGCCGCTTTGCCTTGCTTGGTTGGCGCCTGCTCACTTGCTGCCGAGAATCAAACTGGCACTAAATTTACTAAAACGATATGATGATCACTCTACAAACAAGAAAGTGTTCGCAGATCGTGCTGCATACCGGCGCGGCGCGGCTCGAAGACGAGCCTCCGCCGCTGCCGCCGCCGCCGCCGCCGCCGGCAGCGGATTGGCCGGCAGCTAAACGCTGGGCGGGCCGACGGCGGAGCTATCGGCGGCTGGCTCCACCTCCCGCGGAGCGCCCTTCTCACTGAAGATCTGGCTGGTGGCAGCCGACCAGGTTAGCTCGACAAGAGACCCGCGTCCGCCGACAGACGCTCACATACACGCACGTATACACAAGCACACACACCCTCAGGCACCGACACACGCAGACGACCCGCGTAGAGCGCAGTGGTGAAGAGCTGAAACATTGGCGGCTGCCGGTCTGGCAGCGGCGTTGACGAGGCGAGAACGGCCGGCGCGGCGCAACTCTGTTCGGCCTTCCTGCGGCTCGGCTTCCGCCGTTCTGGGCCTGTTTGTCTATGAGTGGGTGGCTGTGTGTCGCTCGATCCGTTGCAGTGTTGGCGGAGCTGGTAGCACGAATGAGTACTGTGGTGACGGTAGTGGTGGTGGATCTAAGGAAAGAAGGCTCCAGCCTCTCGATCTGCCTCAGGAACAGCACCGCTCGCTGGGAGTCGTGCAGTCGATCGGAGTGGAGCAATGGTTTCGTAGTGTGCTCCTTAGCGACTATGTGCGACTGCTTCTGCTGCTGCTGTGGGCTTGTCTGACTCGTGTCGTTGGCACTAAAACATTACAGCGTATAACTTAACAGCCTCTCTAACACTGATACTGCTGCTGCTGCTGCTGCCGGACGTCAACACAGGTGTCGGAACGAATTGTATCATCGTTGTTGCTATAATTATTGTCGCTGTTGTTGTTGTTGATAAGTGTCTGTATTTCACTGGCAAATACATCAGACAGTATCAATTGCAAGATGCACTATGAAGAGCGGTAGTACTTAGCGCAGTAGTGGCAGTTGCATAGTAATGATTGTACTAAATATAGTGGATTGAAGCTTCACAGTGACAATCCCGATGAAACAACGGAACGGTCGCAATCATTAAGCAGCCGGCGAACAGCGCGGTCGAAACAGGGACCGAACGAAGAAAAAGTCTGACGAATTCTGACGAGAGAACGACATAGTCTACGGCTGCGGCTGTGATTAGCAGACATCTTCACGGGTAACAATGACGATGGTGGAGGAGCGCCCGCTTTTGTTATGATACAAATTTGTGCCGATTCATTTTGTTCTCCTTTCAATTTCGTTTGTGTCTCTAAATTCTACTACTTGAATTCGGCCACTCTATTCAACACATATTATATATGAGATTATAATAATATAATATATATATATATATATAATCTGGTAATAATAACACTGACGTGATTATACTCGACGACGACTTCGCTTCTCTCGGCGGCCTGGTCTTATGGTATTCCGTCGCTGCCGAGGTCGCGGACGACGTGAGCACTGTCGACGAGGGTAGACACTAACAGCAAGTAACCGCCCAGTCGTACAGCCTCATCCCGGCGGGATTCAGGAAGGTCTGAGGACTGCCAGTTTGTCCAATAGAAGAAAACCGGCATTTCTTTATGTTCGTGTATTCACTTCGTATTCGCATATATAACGTCCGATATAGGTGATATCGAACGTCAGGCGGGAAGAGAAAATGGCACCACTTCATAAATGCTAATAGGAATTCAAGAGGGGGGAAAAACAAGGGACATTTGTTAATTCGTTAATTGGTTGGTATACTGAGCGTAATAGTAACGGAGAGATTGGACTTTTTTTGTTTAGTCTCGGTCATATAGTTGACTACATACAGCACATTGCCAACGTAGGCGCTCTCTCTGCTTGTTGGCAGGTTTTGACTTAGTGTTGAGTAAAAGGTCTCCTCTCTCTATCTCTCGATCTCAATTCTGCTTTCGAAGGTGATGACCAGGCCCCAACTGAACATGTTAGCGGGAGCATGCGGATGACCGCCGGCTCGGCCGTCAGCGGAATGGCCGGCGCGCAGCTTCTTGCGCAAGAAGCATACGGGAACCACTTGCCGGCCGAGCGACCCGCAGATGTAATGCGGTGGTGGAAGCGCGGTTGAAGGCAGTCTGGCTCTGCTGCTGCGAAATGGCCCGCGAGCTATACCAGCCAGCCACGTAGTACGATGCGATACACGAAGGGATACAAACCGGACCCGGGGTTGTACGCAGAGAAAAGCAACGTGAGCCGGTGAGCCGACGACGAGGGCGACTCCTTCTCCACGACGACTGCCCCCACGATAAACAGTTGCCGGAGAGCGAGGAGCAGCCACGCCGAGCAGCAGGGAAGTCGTCGGACAAGCGGGAACAGAGACCGACGGACTGACAGAGGCGGTACGGTAAACTGTCTGGCCCAGCGTTTGGCCCGTTCTCCGAGGGGGCACTCGCTCTTTTCTCGGTAAACCACTTCTGGGATGGCCCCGAGAGCTCGAAGCGATGATAGCGACAACAGCAACAACGAGAACAACAACAACAACGACGACGATGACAACAACAACGACAGCAACACATCGCCACGATAGAGGCAGAGATGGAGCCTGTTGCCAGCAAAATCCTTCCCGGTTGCGTTTGCGGTACCTGCGCTGCCACGGCTCCAGCCGGCGACGTTGTCCAACCATCGAAATCATCGTGAGCAACAGCAACAACGGCGGCGTCGGTATCAGCAGTAACACGCGATCAGCCAATGCACGCGTCCCTTGTATTGCTAAGGCTGGTGCGTTCAATGTGGCTTGGAGGGGGCGCAGACGAGGTGAACACTGAGGTACAGCACTGGAGGAAATAGATAATCGCGTACCTTGAAGACGCGATGCGTGACATTCTGATATGGGTCTGGCTGCAGACATCCAAAGGTAAATGCCGTTCCAGCTGAGCTTCAGCTATTCTACAGCTATAGGGCTAAATACACCTCGACTACGTACCTGCTCACAAGGAAATATTGTGAGCAGCTGTTAGCTGCAATTGAGTCCAATATTCTTACGAGTAGATCGTTCTGTGCATGGACACACGAAAATCGGCGTGTCGATTTATAAAAATTTGACAGAAATATATATATGTTTACTGGTATTCATATATTGCATACTACGTGAGTGCCTTTCCATTTTGTAAATAGTGCGGATGAGGATTAACGATCTGGATTCGGTTATCGTGTCTGTCAAAGGGTCGACATTTAACCAGCCTCATTTTTTATGGGTGCTTGTTAAAGTGGTCGTCACAATTCGCTTTGAGGCAATCCTGCAAAGGACCATTATATACAGCTCTATCCTGGTAGTTTCTCGTTTGCAAAACGCACACCGTTCGACAGGGTTGGGCGATTCGGCAAAAATGGTTCCTTCGAAGAGACCAGGACCTGGTTGTTCCACCGAATGTCGATGTCGGCCACTGCAGATGCGTCTCCGAGGACTACCTATAGGACTATCCAACTTCGCCGATGTTGTTCTGCACTCACTTGTGGCCTCTCAAATGGTGATGAATGAAGAAGTACTCACCCACCATATTCGCCTCCTGAGGTCTCAAAATAGAGTCCAGGGTGTCCCAAATAGACCAGAGTCCTCTATTCAGACTTGAATACGTAACAAAACAATGAGAACTCCAATATGAGCCTAACGTTTAGCGGACCGAATGATACAAGGGAACGAATGTCCCGGGAGAACTGAATTGTCCATTGCACATGATGTGGTCTATTGTAAAAAATTGCGTGTTCTGAGAAATCTGGAAAATTCGGCTAGTTCATAGAGAGAGAGATTCGTAAACGCACTTAATATACATCGCAACATTAAACAAAGACGTTCCAAAACAACGAAAACTCTTCGCAACCCTGCCTTATAGAGTTATTCTAGATGATGAAATACATCAATAACGATATCTGCAGGTAATCCAGAGCTAGCCGCATTATATTAATCCCTCAGTGCATCGTACCAAGAACCGGCAGCAACTATATCGAATCGATTCTACCTCAAAAAGATTTGATACAACACAGATCGCACAATCATATGACGAGGCTCCTGCTCCGTGGCGAGTCCAATTGAGAATGTTTGCTCAACAAAATCGGCTTTTGTCCCACTATTCACGATGCAGCTGCTTACCGCATCAAGGACATTTTCAAAAATTCGTCTTAGCAAACTCTTCAAAGGCTGCAAACAGTATATTAGCTTATGGGTATCGCACAATTTCATTATATATGTAGCAGTTGTTAGTTTCAACGAGCGGGGCTACACTCTGTGACGTGGGCTTTTTTCGCCCATTGCAAATAGCCAAAACCAATATCATAAAGGCCCCACAGCTCGATATCGCAATGACAACAAGCATGCGTTACATTGAAGTGCTCCCGCATCATTCTTCGACACTGACTTGGGGCTGCCAAACAGTTCCTCCTTCTTTGTCCTTTTTGCATTCGCGTGTAGAGTTGATTCTCGTTACTACCTGATCATTCGTGTTGGCCTATGTCGTTGTCGTCGCCGGCGGCGACGGAGAACATAATTATAAAAAAATAGAAAACATTCAGACCGAATCGACGTCAGCAATAGCTGGGCTGATCCAGAGGACACAGCACATAAAAACGATCACGTACGCCAGACGAACGGACGGCCAGCCGCAGGAGCGCCGCAAAGACCGTCGCAGTAATATTGCTATTTGTGCTGTTGAAGTCAATGTTCTGCCATTGTTCATATCTTCGTACTCTTCTGGTGTAGCACCACCGATAAGCAACGCGATACACGTAGAAACTCAGTGCGCAGCATAATTATAGGATTGCTCGTTACAACGAATGCGTCCCAGCCAACAGTGTTCCCTCTATCCCCGAAACAAAAAGTGACTAGAAGCGAGGGAAATCGCTCTATCATATTTATCACATTCATTTTGTCATCAGTCATCAGCCGAAACATATGCCTCGTTTAGTTTAACGCTAGTGTATTTTTGGCAATTGTCAGGCCATGCGCGCTGCGTTCTCCGTGCGCGTTTACTGGTATAATATTTGTTGTCTTGTATACAGACAGCTATAATATTTTTTGACTGTCCACTTGTTCTCAAGCAGGCGTGCATGCACTATGCATCTGTATAGCAGCGGCAAGTATCCCTTATTCTCTCAGCAAGGGGAAATAGTTGAATCGTTGGCCTGATCACAGTGGCGGCAGATTCATTTTTCGCACAATCAAATCGCTCGCCACTGGACGAGCGTCGAGCCAGGCCTCGACGCTGTAAGCCGGCTGCGCGTTAAAACAACCTCTTCGTATTCACAACATGACTCATTAATTCATCTGCAGTCGAACAACGCCACTCATCCCGCTGTATCAGACCCTTGAGGAGCTCACGACAGGAACAACAGCAACAACAACAGCAGCAGCAGCAACAACGACGATAACAAGCTAGCTCGGCGCGGCGCATAATTAGCTCATCTAAGTGGCTAAGTAGCTGTACGCAGGACGACAACAAAGAGGCAATCATATACAGATGATGATGATAAACACGACGATGATCACAATAATGGCATAGTCACTTCATCCGCGATACGAACACGATCATGCTATTATACTTACATACATACTACATAACATTATTATTATTGTTATTAGTATTGTTATATAATAATAGTCATATCATCATCATCGTTGTCGTCGTCGTCATCATCATCATGATCAGCTTCGACAGCAGCCGAAGCAGACACTGCTACCGTTCGCTCTCTGTCCGCACTTGTAACACAACAAGCAACTGCCTACCACTGACATAAGATTACTGATCATCACTGCCTCAACCCTACACCCCACCCCGCCCGACTCGACGTACAGTAACGTTGTTCTCTGAAGTGGTCGCCGGGGCAGTTGTGACTGCAGCTGCTGTTGACGGTCGTGGAATAGTGACGATAGCGAAGCATCATTGAATGAGCGATTGTCAACTTTGCTCTGGGGGAGGACAAAGAAGACAAAGTTGGCCACGTCGACTCAGTAAGAGACAGGCCCACTGTCAAGCACCGAAGCAAGTAGATAGAGAGAGAGAGAGAGAGATAAAGTCGAAGAGATACCACTCACCGCAGCAACGAGCCGCCCCGAATGCTGCCGTTGCTGCGTGTGTCGTTCGACACAAAGTCATATCCGTATTACGTGGATAGCCGCCGTGTAACTCCATCGTGACGGCCGCGGCGGCGGCGGCTGTGGCGGTGACGCTCGCGGAGCGGTCGGAGCCTCTCTATAGCTCGCCCGAAAGGTCGCGCTTCTAATTGTCTCATTAAGCGGCTATTACTACACCATTACAATACAATTGCATTTCTAGACCCGACGGACTTAACAGACGATGACGACGGCAACAACAACAACAACAACAATAGCAACGACTACTGCGACCACAACGAGTCGGACTGACTACGTCAGATGAGAAATACAGATATTGTCATGTTCTTGTTAATGCTGTTCCCCCTTCTATTGTTGTCATTGTGGCAATCATATAATAACAGATAGAAAGACGAATCGCGAAATCGCGCGCTGTAGCCAGCGTGGCCAGTCGACATGGGGAGGGGCCCAGCCCGGCGATCAGACGATCTGAATAAACATGCACACATATGCTCGCGATGTTATGACCACTGGTCCAGAGACGATGCTGACACATCGAATTTGCGGCTTGTTTTTGCTGTGGCGTCAGATGGCGGTTAGAAGCAAAGGGTAGTTAGCTGAACGTGTTATGTGGTTACATGTTGTAGTCGACACAGACAGCTATTGCAGATTAATAGATTCATATGAGAGAATAGTTGACAGAGATGAAAACGGTATAAGTTGCTACTTTATATATATATATATATATTTAAAAGCAGACAACAAGATTACTACATGATTATAGTCCACAGTGTAATTGTAGTTCTCCGTTATCTGGCCTCGCTCAACCGAACTAGAATGGTGTTGTTATTATTCTTATTACATGGCTATTATTATTATTATTATTATATTAAAAGTTCCTGTGTCATCGACGGCATGACACAGCGTAGCGCTGTTACCGAAGGCGAAGAACTACTAACTACGCCGATAGTTAGTCATAATGTCGCACCATGTTACTCGTCGGCGAAACTGCAGCGGTGATCGAGTCGGTTACAAGCAGCAGCAGCAGCATGATCAGGTTGTTGCTGTGAGGACCGGTTTGTCATTTGTCGGCGCGGTGGCGGTGGTTAACGCGGACAGCAGCAGCAGCATCTGCTCATGTTGTCAACGGCGATGATTCGACAGCGCGCCAGGAGGGACTCGGTCGACGCCGCCGCCGGTGACAGTTGGACACAATGACAACCTGTTCATCGCTATAATATCATAGAAGAGATGATACGGGAATGGGCTTTTCACGGCATTTGTTCACCAGTCAGTCCGCGCCCCGTTGATCGACAATGATCGTTGACGGCCCGCTGATTGAACGAGACGATCATGTCCATATTTCGGCGATTAGTCATGCAAGTAATGTTGACATTGACGAGCAGTGATCCATATAAGAGGCAAACATATGATATGTTAATTAGTAGCAGCAGTAGTAGTAGTAATAATAATAATATGTAGTGTAGTAGTTGTTGTTGACGTGGTGTAATAGCTGTATGTACTGTGTATAGTATATAATAGCTGGACTGAGAGACAATCCACCGGGATAATACCCCCCACACACACAGATAGAGTTCCGGTGGATGTAAATATCAATCTTAATTAAAAATAAAAAAAATAAAACAACTGCATCGTCGATTATATTATATTATTTACTCTAAAAGTTAATGATTGTTAAGTCGTATTTTCGATGAGGAAACGAGAACGAACGACGGGTTCTACTAGAGGATATTACATAGTCTACATTTTCTGTTTGGTGTATCCGTGCGTTTGAAGAGATATGCGTTCATGTTTAGGTGGACTGAAAACATGAACATGCTAGATATATATGATATATTATAGGTATTATATGATATATTATAGGTCGACCAAACAACGACCTTCGAAACGTACCTGGAACCTATCCGACTGCGTCATGCCTGATTGTAGTTACTGTGAACTGATAATCTGATTCTATTCTGAGACCTAGAAAAAACCCTCTATCCGTATTTAATTTGATTAGCCGCTAATCTAAATGACTGCATTGTCTATAACCGCTACATAAATTCTGTCATTGCCTTCATAAATTGACACTGCCTTAAACATAGTAGAAGGTGTTCGTGTCAACTACGAGCTCGTCACGAAAATATACTCAAGCGAGGACTTGTATTTTTACATAGTAAATATAGAATTAGATCATAATTATTATGCTACTCTATAGTATACCCGTAGATTTGGTAACTTTGAGAACAAATTGATTTACGCCCATCTGGCGATCAGCCGAGATTCCGTTCAACTCATAGCACGCACAAGATGATTTTGAGAAGAACTTATACACAGTAATTAGAGTCTTCCGGACAAACGAAATGAGAGTCACTCCTCTAATGCTGTCAACGATTTTCGTTACCGGCACACACGTATTTTACCAGTGACCATTGTAACATTATGAAATCACTTGCGAAGGACACTTAGCCGAACCGTAGTCGCTATCGGGCACTAAACACCTGCCAATAATAAATCAACACAGCGCGCGTTATGAAAGCAGTTCGACTGCGTTCGTAACGCAAATTGTGTCTAAACATTTAGTTAAAATCATACTGAAATTCCGCTTTTTTTTGTCTGTCAACGTGGAATTCTGGAATTCAAACCATAATACTATTCAATAGCTAGCTAATAATCAGAGTAAGACGGTGTATAATAGAAAATATAAATATCTATTTATGATGATTCCCTTGAGGGTTACCCGTGGGGCATTGTATACACGGCTGGCTCACGACTGTGTGTCCATTTTTATTGGCAGTGCCAGTGTCGCAGTGGAAATGTCAATGTTATTGTCAGTAATATAGGTTGATAATAATATCCGTAATCATATTATGCCACTATTACTACTACTGCTGCTGCTGCTGTTGCTGGACTTACTGTACAAAATTCAAAAGGTATGCTTTGAGTTTACAGCTGAGTTCTTATTTGCTATGATATAATGATGACTGGGCCTGAATTGATATGATAGCTTGAGTTTTGTCTATTGTGTCCCAACAGGCGTTCTGGGCAGACAACATTATATTTTATTAATACCATTATGAAGATTATGCAATGTGTACGACGTTTATTACGACCTTCTTATAATATACGTATTGAGCTAAAACGGGGTTCCGCTTTCGAATGAAAATTACTTCTCGGAAGCAATCCCTTCGATGGCAGAGTGAATTTATTAAATGAGATGAATAATTTTATTGTTCGTCGTGGTTATTATATTGTGTCACATTATTACCACGGTTGTAATCGTCACCGTTTTGCTGGATTGATTTTGTGACCACTGCGAGTATAAGTGGTACCGCTGCGAATTATCGGCTGCCGTAGTCTGCACCTGATGGAACGACGGGAGACATCTAAGACATTAAATAACGTGATCGGCCGTGTGGTGAGCTTAGCGCAACCACGCATCTCCGCCACGCACGACCCGCTGACTTTTGTCTCGACACAACACGAGGAGCCGCAGACGGAGGGCAGGCCACTTATTGTACTTGGGACGTAAACGACATATGTACCTGTGCCCAATCATACAGCACAGGAGGCTGATCGAGTGGTTGGATATATAGCGAACAACGACAGACGAATTGAAGTCAAGCGCATGCCGGGAACTTGCAGGAGAACATGCATCGTGCAGCTAGTGAGCTTAAACACATCAGTGCAGGTGCCATCCTCAACGGTAGGGACACGGAGTTCTTCAGCTTTTCTTACAACGTGTAAAGTTTCTCAGAACGGATACGCCCTCGACTCGAGGCTTTCTGCCTGTAGATGCTATAATATGATGACCAGTTAGTAGAGTACGGTGCGGAACAGGACTATTATGATATAAACGCTGGTCAACAAGTTAGATGTATACAGCGTTCTGCACGAAGGCGAGAGTGTTTCAATCTTCAAAAATAAATTACGCGTATTGCGACAATACCACATAAAACAAAGTTCTGGTTTATGAATGAAACTGCACCTTTTTTTTGCAATGTTTAACCCTCGATATGTCAAGTCACATTGATCGACAAACGAGCCCAACGCGGCCGCAACAACCAGCCGGGGCCACTCAGTCGCCAGTATGTATCATCGAAAGCGAGCACACACGTCAATTCACTTAATGGCCCAATTTGTCAATACGCCATCGAGATCGGCTCTCGGTGGATAAACAACCGCCAACGGGCACAGCTGGTCGACCACTGCGTTGTTAAAACAGTTGGCATTCTCGAGAGCATCCTATGAGGATGTCCGAGCCGTCGAATTGTTCATGTGAAAAAAACACGAGAGTAATAACAACACACCTCAATCTATCACTATTAGGCAATCAGTTCCAAAGACCTGTTAGACCTGCTATTGGGCATGAACACAACTTGTCGCTAGCGATCGAGAATATCGATGATGGTAGTCGATGGTGGCTTGACATCTCATCTGTTCTATATAGTCAAGCCGGGTCTCAGATGTCAGACCATTACCCACCATCTATAAGCGTCGTCATCGCAGTAACGGTACGGTAAGGATTTAATGGCTTATTATAGGAACTGCAATTCTTACAATCCTTAAGTCACCTTATACAGTGGTGGGCATAAACTTAAGACACCCCTATATTTCAACAAATCATTACAAATAATACACATCTGAGGCATTTATTCTGTATTTGGATTAATGTTTGGTAATTGAAGCTGGCTAGCAGCTGAACAAAGGTTCATTTTGACTGGCAAATCATAATAGTCAATCACAGAGGCAAATGATGTGTCCAAATATTACACGCCTGGGATAGTTTGAACACTAACGGGTATCCCGCTGTTATACGCGTGCGCGATTTACCGAAGTGACAACACTCTAATTTGCTATTTCTCGCTGAAGATTAGAATTACATATATATATATATATATATGTGTAATTGCGTGTTTATATATATATATATATATATATACGTATATAATCCATGGAATTGCTACTATTTGCTAAAATCTCAGTAGCACCTGCGGTGCCGGCTACATCGTGGACGACTTGCCGAGGTACTCGCTCGCATGGAGAGAAACTCCCCGCATTTTAATTTAAAACTTACACGATTTTCCGTCGGGGACGCTGTCGAGGGTGCATCGGTGTCAACTACAACAACAAGAGACCAGTCGGGATGCGTGTCTTCCTTGGCCTTCAGAGGTTGCAGGCCCAATTGGTTGGCGTTCCTCCCAAATGTTTCCCTGATCTTTGGGCGAGGTGTTTGCAGCCATTCGGGAGATTCAATTCGATATCCTTCGCACTTAATCCTAACGAGAAAGAGAGAGATCTAGCACGGCTATCCGACCCTACTCAATGATTAGTCTCCTTTGTACGTACAATACTTGCGTATATACCGCAACTTAACACGCAGGTGAATCAGTTCAGCAGTTAGCATCATCGCAATCGAGACAATATGTACAGCGTGCTCAAAGGTCGCGTCACCCTCTCGTGAAACACGAAAGTAATTATTCGGAAATGCATTACGGAGCCTTTTAGGCTAACAAAGCGCCTTCTTGAGAGTTTGAAACACCTCGATGCCTGGAGCTCTTTCAACTAAGGCGACTAACTGGAGGACTTCGCTGGCCGACCGGGGAGCCTGGGCCTTCATCCACTCCCTCGACCAAGGAAGGGAGATTTGCTCTCGCGAGTGCTCTACACTGTATTACTGCTCTACCTGTTGTTCTCGACCAGCAAAGAGTTTTAACTTGGAAGACCTCATCCGAGGCGTGAGGCTGTCGGACCCCCGTGACCGTAGGGAGGCGCCTAACATTCAGGTTATAGTTAGCAAACAGAGGTGAACTGCAGCGACTACTAGGATCGGCAGACGATTAGCTGGTGCAAAGTGCACACGTACACTTGTAGACAATATTGACTTACAACTGAGTTACATGTTCGTGTATATTTGTACTGTGCAAATATTTTCATATTCTGTGAGGAAGTCTGTTTTTTCTTGAGAAAAAAGACAAATTTTCGCGGGAATTTTAGACTTCTAGAGGTGTTTGGCTTACTGTAATTAAATCATAATCAACATTTGGTATTCCGAAGACAGCAAATTTGAATATACTATTATATAAATACGGTTGTTGCCGTGTGTAGGGATGCATGATACAATGATTCAATCAGAACTCTCATTGAGCTACATCGTACGATATGAGGCTAGCTTCTATCTGACCTAAGTAACTTAACATGGCAAATAACTAAGAACGTGCCGAGAGTCGTGACTCGAAAATAAAGCGCTCTGTACGTTATACCGTAAACGAAACACAACCTTATGTGTAAGGATAATTCCTTAGGCTTATACATAGTATCAATGACGCAACGAGCAGAAATCTTTGACGTCAAATACGTCCGTTTTTCCATCTACCGTTCGCATCTTCACAGAGCGCTTTTCAAAGGTCTCTCTCGCTCTCTCTTTCGGTACCATTACTTTTCAACGTTATTTTCCTAGCGGCCGCGGCAAAGCACAGTCCGGACTGGCTTACGCTTCACTATTGCCACCGTCACAGCCAAAGAGTGAGGTGGATCTACTTACAAGTGAGTGTCCGCATTGGCGGTAGAACCTCGTCGTGTGCTTATCGCTGACGTCTCTTTACGAGCTTTCTTTTAGCCTGCCGTCCACGCTATCATTGCCCCAACTCCGCACCGTCTTTGGCAAACTCGTCCTAAACGCTGCAACTCTTGGTTCGGTCGGACCTCGAGGGTTTTGCCCAGCAGACGCGTGCACCGGCGAAACTAGAGAGAGAGAGAGAGAGATAGATAGCTAAATAGGTAGTGGGAGGGTTCATCCAGCCGTTTACTCCTTCGAGTGGTAACAGTAGTTGTTGTATAGAGCAAGACTAGTGAAGGAAGAGGTCCCCTCCGGGACACACTGGCTAAAGGCAGCGTCGCGTCGTTCAGCGCCGCTCGGACGGCAGGGGGCCGGGGAACCTCTAGGGGACTGAAAGAAAAGTGGGGGCAACTTACGGGAAAGCCGGAAAACTCGGGGGTTTGAGGGAAGGGCGAGGCGAGACGAGGCGGGGCGTAGCTGGGCTCTGCAGGGAAAGTGCCAGTAAAGTTAAACGCCAGCTAATCGGCCAGCACGATGCTCCAACAGCTCCACGTCCTCCGTCGTCCAACCTGGCCAACCTCTCCCTCCTCCTAAACCTCGTCCTCTTCTGTTCTCGTCTCTTACCTTACCTGACCTATTAGTACAGAGTCAGGCCCAGCCGGCTCTTGGGTAAGCCCGTGAACGCTCGCTGTCCCTCTTCTTCACCGACTTCCCCCTACCCTACCCTGTTACTGGAACGAGACGATGAACGGCTGAGACCCAAGCCCCACCGAAGGCAACCTCCTTGCCTTCAACGGTCTGTCCGATCCCACCAGCCGACGATCTCTACACCTCTCTTAGTTACTTTAGCGTTCAACTGCTGCAGTCTTTTGGATAACGACAGGTAGACGAGGGCGGTAGACCGACGAGCTGGAGGCCGCAACTGGCCGAGCTCGAGGCTGCGGAGGTTCGCTCGGCGGTATAGTTCCCCCGCTTACAGCGAATTAGCCGTTGGCTTTTATGGTACTACCGATGCTGGAGGGCTGCTGCTGCTGCTGTTACTACGACTCCGACGACTTGTACTACTGCTACTAGCAGTGTACGGCTGCTGCTACCATTACGCGTGTCTGTCCGCACGACTATCCGGCCAACTGCCGAGGTAACAGCGCCGTCTTTCAGTGTACGAACCTCGCAACGAGGAGTATCGCTACTGGCGAGACCCGCTAATAAATTGCTACGTGTTTTCGCCTCCTGACGATGGCCTGGACATGGCCACAGAGGTGGAGAAAAGAGAGCGGGAGAGAGAGACTCCTGATGGCCTGACGTAGCGGTACTCGGAGAAAGCGTTACTTACTGCCACCACTTCTCGAGATCAGGCTCAGCAGTCAAATACGGGCGACAATTAAGCTCTCCTCAACGAGCGGAACAGCTACCCTATGATAACCTTCCCCGAAGAGATTGGTTACGTGCATTTAACGCATAGATGTAACAGTAATGACGGTGATACCATTTCGGATGATCTGAGCAAAATAACGATGTAACAGATTGATCCTCGACGGGGGGGGGGGGGATCAATTCATGAAAGCTAGCGAAGGATGTCTCTTCCACAATAAGAATCCCGCCGTGATTATAATCGTGAAATAGCGCCAGCAAGTTGTGTCGTAGCTTTTGCTCCGTATTGGACGAGACGATCATATTTTGTGTTGAGATTCTGTTTGTTACGTGTGCAAAGCCGGTAACACTACGATGATTTTGGGCGAAATCTCACTTGAAAATAAGTTTTTCGTAGGGGGCAGAGAACAACGCAAACATCTCGACGTGGTGAACACAAAAAGTTCCCAGCTCGTTCGAGCCGTGGAGTGTGGCAGCCGGCCCTTCAAAATCGTATCTCAAAATAGTAAATCTCAACTGTGCGTCAACTTCAAGAAAGTTACTCCAACCAGTGTACGCGCCATCTGCACGTTTTGGTTTAGCAACAGCCTTGACTCTTAGCCAGCAGCGTCTCACTTACCGCACAGCACGCGTCGTCCCGTAGTTCCCTGCTCTTAACAGGCAGACCGTGTTTTGTGCCGTTGCACTTCTGCCATTAAAAACGCTGACTACGCCTCCCGCCGCTTGTCGGGCTCCAGTCGGGCTCCTTCCATCTGTGCGCTTCACGGCAGCGAGCAGGAATAGCCTTGCAAGTTTGGATGTGGCTTACGCGTAGAGAGAGAGAGAGAGGAGAGCAAGAACGAAGGCGGCGCTACGAGATAAATGGCTTAACATAACATGCTTTCAACTTGATGAAAAGAATGGACGAGTAGCAACGGGCAGCTGCTCCATACGGAGGATATTCGGGAGGACAGCGAAACAGGTTGTATCCAGAGGAAGTGCAGAGGCAGAAGAAGGCTTTGTCAGTGCCCCCCGACGCCCCTGCGAACCGACTTTCAGAAACAGTAAGAGGCTGCGAGGGGAGGAAAGAGCGTGCGCCCACATCGTAACGGAGTCTGCGCCCACCTTCGAGGAGACATCGAGTGGGAACAGCTTATGAGGTGATGGGTGAGCTCGGGCCACTGGGATTGGCGGGAGCAATGAAGCAAAGAAGGAAGACTCGACGCTCCGCTGAACGAAAGAAGAAATTAAGGCGCTAGAAGACCGGGTCTTTCAGCTGTATCATTATGGGAGCGCCACAAGGCATAAGTAGAGGGAAAGCTAGTGAAAGAACAAGGAAAAGGACGATTCACTGGGGGGGATGGGGAGCACATACTATGGCCGTTTCTCTTGATTACATAATCACATGAACGCTTCTTCGTACGAGCATTACGAGCACTTCAGACAAATCCCTTTGGGCGTGTGCACTCCCCGCAAGGATACATGCACTACAGAATTTATTTCTCTGCCGGAGAGTCGACACTGAGTTGAAGAGGAACAGGAAGAAATATCGCTCCCCGTCACGGGAACAGAGACCATTGACGTACACGTAAGGCAAGCGTGCTCGTGACGTGAAGGCGGTTGCGCTGCACAAGTCCACAACGGACATATGTATGATACGTGACATATATTCGTATGACAATGACCTATGTCGGGTGGGTTGAGCGAGTCTGAACAAGGGGAGACTGCTAAGAACAAACACGCGATGAAACACTGTAACTGACGTCATGCTGCTTAATAATTAGGCAATTAATCGACTATCTCGTATTTGTTGCTAATGAACAAGATATTCGGACAAAGAAATCTCGTTTTGGGATCTTTTACGAAGGTGCCGTCAGTCACTGCTGAACACAACTGACTTTTGTGCTGCGCTAAACTCCACATGGGTGTTTTTTATCATTTAGTGCTGGTATCTCGACGTATCGACGGACATACAAATTGATAGTAGATCAGACATCCTAGGAGTGACGTGTGAGCTCGGCTTGTTGAAGGCACTTGCGCTGCTCAGTGTCAATATTTTTCGAATACCGATCGGGATCACTTGACTAATACAGGTAATATCAAATTGGTGCCCCATGGCCACCGGAAGCCACGCCCGTGTGCGTGTGTGCTTATGTGAAATGGTTGAAATAGATGGAATTTACCGACCGGCGATAAAAATCCGGTTTCCGTAGTACACAGTGTACTACTCAACTATACATCATCATTAATGGTACAGCCGTCCAATCTTCGAGCAGGTGGCAGCAACGGCCGTGGTGGTGTGCAATAAGCAAGGCAATGTAATCACCGGCTACGTACGGCAAAGCTATCCTTCATGTTCCGGAGCAAGGTATCTACGGCACATGTTTCGATATGCTGGTGATTCTCGCCTACACCCTGCGCACTGCGAATCCTCGCCGCTGCCAGCTGCCAATAGCTGCGAACACTAACCAATGGGCCAACCCACACGCGAGCAAGAAGCTATCGCGAATAAAAGACAACAATTTCGATGGTGAGGCGCTCAGCTGATTGAAAGGGTAGCTCCGGGAGGGGAACCCGAAACACAACCGAATACAATCGAAGTCCAAACGTGTCGGATACCTCTAAGAAGGGTAGAGAGAGAGAGAGAGAGAGATAGTGGAACAATCGATGCAGGAGATAGGAAGAGAACGCAATGACCGGAAAATCAATATGAAGGCTGAAAAACTGACAGACAATGCAACATGTCTCAGCGAGAGCTGTGTACGGCGTGAAATACGGTGACGGCGACGATTCTACCACTCGATCGAAGGAGATTGCAATCGGCTGAAACGATAGGATAAACAAAGATGTCATTAGCTGAAACAATGAGTAAGAAGAGGCCAGATGAGGGGGATAGACGGTGCAGTGGAGCAAACATGGACTGGATTGCACCTGCTGCAGCTGTTGATGGTGATGCAGAGAAGCGGAGTTACGCGTATCCAGGTGGGAATGGCGAGGCAAGGAGAACCGAACTGGGGAAGAGCCGTCGCTGGGCTGGCTAGTGGCCCTTCAGGCATCGTGCTGCTATCACGTATCTACACAGTCCTGAAGCCTGCCCCCCCTGCCAGCAACACCATCACATCGATGACCCGACGTGGCCCAGTCAGTCGAACGTGCTGTGGACGGTGCGAAGCTCCACTGGAGAGCGAGAGGGAGGGAGAGAGAGAGAGAGAGAACTCATGATACAGCTCTTTTAACGCCTCAGTCCTACCTTGGGGTTCAATCAGGCACGAGAGGTAGATGGCTCGCGCGGCCAGAACGGGAGAAGGCAAAAGTATGGATGTGCAATTCTCTACTGCCGATTTCCGCGTGATCGTCTCTTCTCCTCTCGACTTTGGCGAAATCGAACGGCACGAAGCGCACAATCGAGGAAAAAGAGTAATGTATTGAGTGGACGGGGCCGGGAACGATGACCACGACCACACGAAGGTATATCGCTGTGCTGGTTATTCGGTCCGGGCCGAGAAATGAATGTGCGTCAGACAGCCGCTTCGGTATTAAGCCTTCGCGAGCCAAACCAAAGCTGTTGAGGATGGTAGGCGTTCATTTTCTTCTCCGGTCCAGGCCAGAGATGCCTATCTAGAATATATCGATGCGGTAGGTTGCTTCAGTTCGCCGTAGATGGGGCGAAGCCAGCCGGCGAGGCGGGGATCGCGCGATGCGGGACACACATTTGCTCATCAACGGTGTAAGCAAGCAAGGGCTGTGGCTGGTATCGTTCCCCGGTCTAGCCCATCTCGTTCGGTTTAGTTTGCTCCTTCTTGCGATGAACGCCCACTGTGCAAGTGGGTAACTAACAACTTGTAGATGGCCTCCTATTTATAACGGCAGCGGCGGCTGTAGATTCAGTTGCCCATTTGCTAAGCAGGCCTCTTATTCCGCTAGTGTCTTGAACCGTTGCACTGGATCGACGTTTCTTGCAGAGCCGACAGACGAAGGTGGGGGGGGGAAATACTTGGGGACTACCGGAGGATTGGTCGGTACAGGCCACCGTGTTCAGCCTATATCCAAGCGCTACTCTCGGCCGCTCGCGATTAGATCTATAGATGCTCAGCACTATTTGGTACCGCCGGTATGAAGCGAGTTCCCATGACATGGGGAATATTTGTGCTGACTTGACTAGTTGTAATGTGGATAATGCATCGTGCGCTATTTGTAGGGGCTGAAATCTTCCAGAACCATCATCCCCGCTAAAGGGCTTATCCGTGTCGCGATATGCTACATTGTTTCTATATGTAGTAATTATCTTATTGTAAGTTAAATGCGGCCTTGCTGTTGAATATTTGTAGTCCCATCAGAAGTTTTCCTGTTTGCGCGGTACTCGTTAGAAAAGGTTACCAGAAATCTTGCACCGGGTCTTCATACATAGACTGCTTACAGAGCTGTTTACTGATCTTCGGCCTCCCCACGTGTCCCCATGTGCACGGCCGGCAATGCCCGTGCCAGTACCTGAATCGGTTGAAATATATTTTTGCGAACATTGTGACAAGGCTAAACATTTTGGCCACGGCCAAGTGGGTTTCTCTCCTTCACTAGAAAGAAAAGATGTTCATTTTCTACAACATTATGCGCCATCTTGGAGCCAGCGAGGATTTGATGCGCGAGCTTCTCCCGAGCCAACGACGGTCGACTGGCGGACGCCGAGGAGGATAAACTCGATTTTCCTTATCCCAGCCAGCCATACCTCGGTCGAGGCGGTGGTGACGGCAAGTACACGCAAGAAAGAACGAAAATATGAACACGCTCAGGTAGACGAATAAAAAGCGATAAGCAAAATATCCCCTTGGTCTATTATGTCGCATACACAGCCATAGACTACGGCATATGTAAGCCATACGCTGAGGGGCTGAGGGGGCCCAATCTTCGAGCGCGGTCGAAAGACGTCAGGTCCACAAAGTCGGGTCTATGAAAGCAAACTTGCCAGTCTCATTTTTCGAATGCCACCGCCGCTCTCCTCGCGTTCTCCCGTTGGCCACCGAGGCCGGAGAGGCTAGAAGGTCGCTGGCGCCACTCGGCCGTTCGCGCCGAGGGAACAGGGTCTCCCCCTCGTTGTGCGCCATCGTCCTCGTTGTTTTTCCCGCCTTCAAAGGAGTTCTGGTGGTGGTGGTCGTTGGTGCTGATGCATTCCGCGTAGCCGGAGCAGACGCAGAATGCGATCCCTCGACAATTCATCCATCTTCTCTCGGAAGATGGTTCGCGCACCCGCTCCTGGAGCAAGACGGCTGCTGCAGCCGCTCTGCTCAACGGCAGCCGCAGCAGCAGCAGTGAGATCGGGAACAGCAAAAGGGGATCATAGGAGGAAGATGAAGGAGTGATGCAGAACATTCGCGAGCGATGTGGCCGCCGCTCCCGCAGGCGTGCACGCCTGCCGCGAGACTGGTGCGCGCGCGCGCACGCCCATTTTTGAATTCAATTATTTCCCCATAGCGTGAACCGTCCATTTTCCTGTGGCCCCATAGTCACCCTTCCTGCCTCTTCCTCCCCATTCGAAAGCTTAAAGCAGAAGGCTTCATTCAGGCAAAGTGGAGCACTTTAAGCCGCCGGAGTGTTTCGCAGCGCGAAGAGGAACGAACGCGTTGGATTTGTCCTTCACTTTCTCCCGGCGTTCCCATAACGCTGTATCGCTCAGTCGAATAGACCGAGGGGTAGCGATAACAATCCCGTCATAAAGACGTGCGGTTTCGGTTCGGCGTTGTTGGATTGGTACACAGAGGGAGTGCTGTGTGTGGGGGCGTGGGAGACGAACATCGAGACCGATCGACGGACACGGCCGTCAACGTCACAATATGCCCTGTAATTGTGGAGATTGGACACGATCAATGAAGGGTAGCTGGAAAAAAAAGAGAGACAGAATCGCCATCGTGATTATGGTGGTATGACCATTGAGCAACACTTTGCAACACGTTATTAGCCCTCGACGGGCGAACCGACACCAAAACTGGTGAACGCGCCTAACGCGCAGTGTGCCCTGTTTGGAGAAGAAGAAGCTACGAACAGAGAAGGAGGGAAAGAGAGAGAGCAGTGGGGCAACGCATCTCGGGGCAAGGAGCTGTGCCGCTGTTTAGAGGATCGTTAGACAATTTTATAGTGCATGGAGGTGGTGGTGTCCGCAGAGACGAACGGTAGAGAAACTAAAGTTGTAGCTAAGAGAATGTTGACCGAGAACTGGCAACACTTCGCCCGCCCGACCCAAGGCCTCCTCTACAAACCCTGATAAATTTCGCACTTGCCACTTCCACCGCAACTGTTTCTAGTGCCGGCATCACCGCCACTATCACTGTATGAGAGCTATTATTACCAAGTGCCTGCCGCCAGCTCGCTCTCGTTGCGGGCGAATCCAGCCAGCGCGGAAGTAGGGAGTCATGGCAGGCGGCGGCGCCTGCTGCTGCTGCTGCTGCTGCTGCTGCTGCTGCTGCTGCTGTTCGTAAAGGATGCCTGTTAATTTTGGTCTTTTTACAGCTGGCTCGTGTTGGTAAAAAACAGAGCCGTTTTCACGTTCATTTTAGTGATTTATTAAAGTTGGCGCCTCGTGCCGGTCCAAACATCCGCGCTGCACAAGCGCCTACTGCAAAACCAGCTCGTTTGTATACGCATATCTGCTGCGGGCTGTCCACGATACAGTCGGATATAAACAGATGAGAGCCCAATCAGAGATCCTCATCTGCACTTGGGGTTTCTCTTGCGTGAGTAAAAATTGCTTCATTATCTACCCGACTCACTGTCATACCGCTGTAGAACTAAATCACACTCAATAATAACAATATGATAACTTATTGGAGTGAATTTGTATTCAGCCACGAGAGCTAATGCACTCGATAATTCTAAAACGCGTAACTGAACCGTGCCTTGGAGGAGAAGCGTGCATGCATGATGACGAAGAGGCCAAAAAGAATCGTATCTCTCAATTAGTAGAACCAGACTGCTACGCCTGAGTAGCATATACACATATATATATATATATATATATATTATACCCATTCGGACGGTAACATCAAACGGGATTCAGATAGGGGTTGGTATTATCGGAGGAGCATTCCCGCATTTGACGTTTGCGCTTTCAGGGCAACGCTCCCAAGTCGGCTTTGTTGGTTGCTCCGGCAAACAGAGGAACTCCGCCCGACACGGGAAAACTCTTAAGATAAACTAACAATGCTGTTGTCATTCCACGCTAAGAGTGATCGGTCTACCTAGCTGGTTCCTGCGCTCGCCAGTTGTGCGAGTCACGTCGACTGGATTCAATTTAGGACAACGAACTCTCACCAGGGAACAAATCGAGGTCCCCCCTGAGAAAAACGAATCAGCTTGAGGTTCGGCCACCAAGCAAAGGACACAGCGTTCGTATAGAGCTGCCATCCTCCCCCGGGCGATCATGATGCTAGCTGATGCCTCCTGCTGAATTCCTGGTGAACCTCTTGACCCGTTCGATGCGAGACATCTGTGCTTCATCTGGTCAAACTTGGCCGGGAAACAAAAACGCACTGGTCGTGTGTCGATTAGATGAGATTCACGTCGTAATACTTTGTAGTCGCATCTTTGATGCCGCTACTGGTGGACGGCGGTTCGGGCGAATACAAAATTGGATGAAACCGCAGCTAATAAAGAAGGTTTATAAAGATCATGGTGAGGCTGGAGCTCAATGTCCTAGAAACGTAAAGCGGTTAATGTGCCCAGGATTAACCGGGAGCCATTTCCTAGAAATGGTGCCCTTTCTTCCAAAGGGTCTATGACTTCACTAACGACTCTTATATAACTTGTGCCAGCTAATTCCTTCCGAGCGAACTATGAGTTCGAATTGGGAACCGATATAATATAAAATCCCGCCCATGAAAATCATTTCGCTGAATTTGTTATCTAATAAGGATGAACACCGTACTAACGGCCGTCGCTGATGCTAACTTCCTAAATTGATCATTCAAAATTGTCAGCGAGTAACCTCGGCCATGCGTTGAAGCAAAAAATAACGCTATTGGTAAAGGTAAAGCTATATTCGTTTAAGAATGCATAATACATTCTCTAGCATCGCACAATTCAGTTGACCGACTAAAAACCTGTTTCTTATATATATATATATGTATATATATGTATTTTCGGTCAGCAATGTATCCACCTGAAGTCGTATACAGTTGGCTTTGCATACACTCTGTCCTGTGCCACGTATGACGGCCGAATTGTGAGCTCCTCTGCCTCTCCTGCACGAGATGCTTCGTACCACGTTGGAGTCCATGGAATGATGCGAATGAGGACGCTATAGAGAGCCGGGAAAGCGAGCAGGCTGAGGCATCTCTTAATCCACCGGGGACGAATAAACACTAATTGCGCTGCACAAAGAGAGAGAGAGAGAGAAAGCGAGAGAGAGAGGACAGACAACGAGTGGCCGCTTAGTAAATATTCACACGACTTTAAGTGGGTGCTCCTCCCCCTACCCCCAAACACCGGCTTGTCTATAGTCATAGACATGGGGGCGTGGGAGTCTAGCGAGCCCAGCCAGCGAGCGCTGTATCGGCATTGTACTATTCGCCCTGCTGCGAGCAACGAAAGGCGACCGGGGCGCCGGGCCCCGCTTCGAAGTGGCATGCCGGAATATCCCGATGGGGCCGACGCGGTCGGACGCGACTCCATTTGACGAGCTCGGCAAGCCTTAACAAATGCCCCCGTTGAGGACCTGTCGCGGTAGTCGCGAAACATCGCCACAGTGGAGCCAGCGTGTGCCTGATATGGGGTAGCTTTTTGCACGCCGTCTCGGCGCAATTCAGTCTAGCTGTAGGTAATTTGTAGCCAATTTCGAAGCGAGTACGTTTGCTGAATGAACAGGCATATGTCGTGAGAGTTCCAAGCCCTCTGAACGAAGCCATCCCGCTTGACGAATCCGCGCTCTCCGCCTCTCCGCAGCTAGAGGATTTAGCCGTCTAAGCCATCGCGCGGCAGAATAGACGCGGACTGCGCTTCTATATTTTACACAGAAAGGTAGATGTTATATTGCTTTATAGAATCAACTACCTAATGTATATTAAGCGTTACGAGATGATTGTAAATTTCAATCTTCGATCGGTTATATTCCGCCCTCCATATTCCCCAAGTGAAGATTTCCCTGAAGAGGCAGACTTCGTATATATATTGTTGTAGCGTTGTATGCCTACGAAACACGCATACAGGTTAAAACGTATAAGCTGAATCGTCGAGAACAGCATTATAGTTATTGCTCATTATTTCGACTGTTTCATTTGCCGACTCGCAATTGTCCCTATCATAAGTCAAGTACCCCAACGATGTCGACGCTTATCCCAGCAGCTCGCTGTCCTGCTCTGCTGAGGTCGCTTATTACGACAACATTTTTCTCGCCTATACCGAAACCTATTCGCGTGTTTCGTCCTCAGGGGTCGTAACTTGTTATTAGCATTAAAAAGGCCATCGAATGACTACACAGATAGAGATAGAAATAAGGGGAGAGAGAGAGAGAGATAGAGAGGGGCTCATTCGAATTTTGACTATGGCATATGCCTAACATGCAACATCTGGCCTAAATCGCTTTTACATGAAACGGGGACTATCCAGCTACCTATCGGGTTAGATTAGCGCTAGAAACGCTATCGCTATACAGCTCGGCAGTAGGCAGTTACAATTTCTTGCTCATGACTCTCGTTGCTGCTCCTGCTTCTACTTGTTCGAATCTAAGCAATTGCCACGCAACAGTTACACACAACCCACTAGCTAAATCATAGGCAAAGACTGCCCCCCCCTCTCTACCTTCACCGGCCGCCTCAAACACATCCCCACAACGGCGAGCGAGCGAGCGAGCGACCGACTAGCCCAGATCTCGGTCTGTTCGGTCCGACTCTCGGCTCGATTCGACCAAGCAACTGCGTCGTCACCGTCTCAATCACCATCTCGGTCGTCGCGAAGATGGCGAAGCGGTCGTCGTCGACGACGACGCCAAAGGTCGTTAAGCTGAACGATCCAATACATGCGGACACGATGGACAAGCATGCCTCAAAAATGACAGGTTACATCACTACCGCCAAACCGCATCAGCAACCATCGATTCGTCAGCATCCCACCATTCGATATATCTCGACCTGTGCCTGCAGACAGGTAGAGGCAGTGCCAGCCTATTCTGCCTAGTCCTTCGCAGGCTTTCGTCCCTGTTTTTCTGCCTCTCGCATCATCCGTGTTTACTGTCTGCTCGCCGCTTCGTTCTCTCATTTTCGTCTTCTTCAACAATTTAAGACGAAGGTGCACGAGATAGGAAGACAGCGAGCGAGCGAGCAAGCAAGCAAGAGCTAACCCGCCGCCGTAGAAAGGCCGCTTGTCCTCCCATGTCCTTCGGCTGCTTTTCAGTCTCTCCGGCTAGTTGAGAGGTCGGAATGACTCTTGATAACTCTGGCCTGCTGCCCGCGAAGGACACAGGGTTCGGCCGTCGATCGGGGGACCAGGCAAAGAATCAGATCCGCGAGGAGGAGGCGACGACGACGACGACAGGGAATGAAGCGACATTTGCATGCAATTGCCAATCTTCGCTTGGCTGCGTTCATCGCCATCAATGAATGTCTACCTGCCTCGATGTAGCTAAAGAGGAGGCACTTTGTCGCTTGACCAATTATTCCTAACGCTGCTGAAGAGAACGCGGGAGGAACGCTTAATTGGGATAGAGATGCCAGGCCTGCAGGAAGCCAGCATGCTAACCTTGTGATGACTTCGATGAGACCAGTGGTAATGTTGAGGTGATGTTCACATGACATGCTGAGAAATACACGAAGCTTCGAGACGTACGACTTTTCTTAAGGAGAGAAACGCGTTTTCTAAGGGCTATATGTTACAATACACAAAACCTTTGTCTCCGTATAACCAAAATGGGATATTCTACGTAGATGTGTGAGTTTTTACTAATCTATATATTGATGGTAAAGGTAAGGTAAGTGTTTATTGGTTTATTAAAGGAGCTGCAATTTTACAATGCTTAAGCTCTCTCTTATATGTCATCAGCACCCAGCGGGGCTCGAACCTGCGGCCTCTGGTTTCCGACAGCCAGAGACTTAGCCGTGCAAGCTACCGCGCTGACGGTATCAGAATGTTTTCCTAAAGATGGTGCACGCTGGGTTACGCTGGTGCGAAAAACACGATTAGTTGTTCCAGCTCGCGTCTCAGGCTTGTGTTGATTGAATTTCCAATTGGATGATACCACGTTTTGGGTAATACGGAGAAGACATCCAAGTGAATCCGACTACCCTACCAATATCACATACGAGATGAGTATTGGCTCTGCAAGCGAACATATGTGTGTCTTAAAAAAAACAATTATGTACCTTGCGCGAGTACATACGAATTACACATATATATAGCCTGCTATCGTGAAAAATTCGTGACGGATGATGACGGTGATTCTGACGGGTAATATCGAATGTAAATTATCCAAATACATATTCAGATAATTTTCACGCACATGAAACACGATCGAATGGATCTCCGTCGCTAAATCAGCATTGAAATTCAACATTTCGAAAGCTAATTGAGACACGCCAAATCGCTTATCGTATCCGTATCGATAAGCAGCACTACTAATGACAATAATTACTATTATCGACTAATGAAGCATGAATGCTGTCTAACAATGAGCGTGAGGCCGAGACGACATTATGAGACGGAGGAATAGCCATCGATATTTACTGGTGGGAGACCAAACGATCGGACCGTCGTTGTTGCCGTTGTAGCAACAGCAGCAGCAGCAGAAGTCGTAGCTGTAAGTATATTATGGAAATTCGTCCTGCGGGTTACCTACGCTTCGACTGTAATCAAATCTTTCTGCTGATGTCGGAGAGTTGAAAAAGGGCGACGCAGCTGCTGATACTTGCCAGCGTCTCCGATCGGTTCGACCGCTGGTGGCAGCATCGCCAGCACCGCTGCCTCGGGGCCGGCACGGATCGACGAGAATGACTTCTGGCGGCAGGGGCTTTGATTCGCGTCGGCGGGTAGCATTAATCGTGAGCGATTTAATTTGTATTTATGTGAACGCGGTGGAGATCCTGCAGACGTTGTCTCTGACCCGTCCTGATAGTCTTCGTATTTATCGTCATCGTCGTCGTCCTGGGGAGGGGATCCTATTTCGTGTCTGTGTGCCACTTGAAGCTGAGGTTGTTGTTGCTGCTGCTGCTGGTAGTGTTCTTGCTGTTGTTGTTGTGTTAGTTAACTACATTTGTGTATCTACAACACGGACAAGCCGTCGAGCGGTGCGCAGAGTTCGCTCATGTTGGAAATGTGCCGCATCATTCAAACAACACGAAACGTCAGCAAGGTCTCTGCGAAACACCGGATCGTGGATGGACCTGCCGTCATGCGGGTAGTGGCGACGTCGGCGTAGACACAAAAAAGAACGACAACGAGCCAACGAGGGTCAGGGAGGAACGTATTTTCTATCTTCCGTGAAACGCTGGTCGCGGTTGCGGGCGGGCGGGCGGACTCACTGATGGACAGGCAGGCCGTTGTGCATCGCAAGGACTGACTCCTGAAGGTGAGGCAATCCTGAGGTCGAGGGGGGCGATATTAGCCAGAGGGGGGGTGAGGTCGCTAGATTACGGTGGATTATGATAAATACGAGAAAATTAGACAAACACCACATTGCGAGTAAGCAAGTTCTGTTGGTAGCCGGTATTGGCCATCGTGAAAAGGGAAATTATTAATTATTATTATTATAGTTCTTAACAGTTAGATTGCAAGGTTAGGAATAACACTAAGATTGCGAATGACTAGAGGAACAGAAGGCCTATTGAGCCTACGGGGCGGTCTGAACGGCAAAGCCATAAGCTGGCCACAGGCTGAGAAATTCTATGCTATTGATAATACAATTTGATACAATTTTTAACAGATGGTTATAATTTACTTACCTATGGTTTCTTCACTGCGACACCAGTCCGCTCGGACTTGTTGTCGCCTGATATGAAATTCTCGTTTGAATCTAAGTAAAATGCGGCTCGGTTCATCAAAATTGCCAGTTAGTCCATCGCGACGCGGGCTGAGGAACAAGATACTTCTCGATCGTGTCGGTGTCAGGCCAAGCCGCATATGACGTCGCGAAAACGCAACTACATTGTGATGTGCTATTTAGTGACTGGAATACGCTAATGTCGTTGCCTTGAAGGTGGCTAGTCCAAGCAGATATCGAGAAACGAAATGGATGACAGACGTTGACATTGGCTAATGGGCATTCGCGAATCGCTACGACCAAAGGATTCTGAACGCTATAGCCGGACGCATGTCGTCTTCCCTCGATACGTTGTGTTTCGTAATAGAGCAAAAGTCATATTGATATCCAATAGTGTCAGCTAGCGGTGACGCAAAGACGTGAACGTCTGATACGGATATCCTAGAAAAAGGCTCATATAATATCATCCCTCCGCCGTCACCCCATCGTCATCAGAAATATCGCCACGGACAATCCACTCTGTGTTGCAATGTCATCACATAACGTGTGATGACCCACGCATTGTGGCAGCAAGCGTGAATCACAACTTTCGTGAGACATAACCAGAAATATAACACATGGGTGTCACGCTGCTATTGCACTAGACAGGTTATGTGAGTTGGGTTGGATGATGTTTCGAAGAACTTAGGATATGAAGTAAGATAAAAAAAATGTAAGTTGTGTGTTTTTAGCAACGAATTCGGCGTAGGACATTATTATTTGTCACAGACGCTTTACGATAATTCGTTCGTCGACGGTCGATCGAAAAGTAGCTCGTTGCTTGCTCGTTACACAACGAAAAACCGATAGCGTTGAATCGATGAATTCGTCATTGATCGTGCAATTGCTTTGAGTCATCTCCGACATATTTTTCTGAGTTTCCTATTCCTGATCAGCGAAACAGGTCCTCGGCCTGTTCTAGTAAACCCGGCAGAACAACAAAAACGTTCTGATATCAGTCGGTCCGCCACATTCGAAACCCTCCTCCTCCTGCTCGCTTCAGAGACTAAACGAATCGAGCGAGTCCAGTTACACACGGCAGAATCCACCCGTGTACTACTACTATGCTGCGTATCTGCTGATCTGCGTCGTTCCCACACGTTCGTCGTCACAGAACAAACAAAATATGGCGACCCGCAACAGCGTCGACAGCGATGATGACTTCGAGATGCAATCTTCAAAGGACACACGGATGGATTGACCGATTCGGGCGAGTCTTTAGTTCGGCTCCGGCCGAAGCCAGGTGAGGGCCGGAAGACCAAATCGAATTATGGTTAACCACGGTGATGAAGTAACCATCAAAAAAAAAGTGAAGGTGAAGTGGCGATTCATCGTGGCGATATGAGTCCCTGCGGCCGCGTTTCTCTCAACGACACCACTCAGTCGACAACAGGCGGCGAGTTGACCGCTTGAGCGTACAAACCACCGCGGATCACGAAACACTCGCTATCTCACTCTGTCTCTCTACCCTTCGCTGTGGACGGCACAGCGCCGGTACGACTAACCGTGTCCACGATGCTGGACCCCCGTGATTTGGCGATACGCCATCGTATGGTGATTTTGCCTTCGTTGCAGCTCTGTTGAGCTCTCGCTCGTCTCGCCATACAGTCTTTTAGTCGGGAGCAATCATTTTTTTCGTTGATGCTGCATGTAAATATGATGATGTGCGCCGGCGTGTAGCGTTTACGGAATAGATAACATATCGACTTTTCCTCACACCCAGATGCGCTGTTTGCTTAATATGGCATACGGATCAGCCGATGTGAGTATACCGGCTTGTATCTGAATTACGAACCAATTAAGGCTGAGTACATGAGAGAGAGAGAGAGAGAAGAGAGAGAGAAGGGAGAGAGAGGGTAAGAGAGAAATGCATGTGTCTCGTGGCCGGAGCCGGTTCTACAGATCGATTCACTTGGTGCGAGTACTCCCACCATCGCGGTACGCGCTAACTGCGTCGTGAATCCGTCAGAACAAGAAAAAAAATCATGATAACCATTTCAGCAGTGCTGCCCGGCCGTTCCGCCGACCCTGCCGACGACGTAGTTGCTCCACCCGCTGGCAGCGCATAATCGTTTGCCTGAGCCAAGCTTTCCCGTGGAACCGACGTTGGCGGCGGTGGCGATCCAGCAACGAAATTATGACCAACGAAAACTCTAGTTGCGTTTGCATAATGTCTCCACAGCAGACTGCCGCAACAACAACAACAGGAGGTCACTATATATATATATATATAGATTTATAATCTAGCCAAATCAGCCAAATCAGAATCAGACCGAAAACGTTCGTTAGCCAATTAACCAGTAATTAGTTAATAAATACAAACGAAATGTAAATAGACATCACCTCCGGACCGTATCTCAGATAGCTCAGCGCAAGCAAGCAACAGCAACAATTCCATAGTTGATCTCATCACGACAATTCAACTACGAACGTGTTGTTATCAATGCAAAACGAACGCGGTAAAAGTTCAAATGCTGTTACAGCACATATCTCCTCTCGACTGCACCGACATACACCGATATCTGTGGAGGGATATAGATTATAAATATAATTTTGCCAAACACGTTCGTTCTCGCGCACGGTTCGAAAGTCGATTTTTATGTGATTCTATTAGAAAATAATCCTTGGCCATGTTCCGATTTACCGATTGTCGCTGTGGTTCGCCGTTCGCAGCCGAGTATGTTCGTGTGTCGCTTAGCTGAAAATGAGTCGTGCGTCCGTTCCGCATTGATCGTTCGGCAGAAATCCGCCGCAATGAAGACGATATCGTTTGCAACCGTTTCAGGCTATGCCATCAGTATAATGCTTTGCATATTTTGTTGTTGTTGTTGTTGTTGTTGCTGCTGCCTTTTCGACGCTGCTCGTATCGAGATCCGTTGCCATAATATTCAAGAGAGCATAACAAGAGCAATAGTTATTTTTTTACGAGAAGAGGTATGCAGCAAGCGAACGTGCTATTTGTGACTCTACAGGATGTTACGATTTAGTGACAAGAAAAAATGTACAATTTATAGGTATATATATATATATGATAGGGGGCCAGTGAGAGGCGAGTATATCGGTACAATTGGATGCATTTGCTACCAGCTGATATATCGGAAAGTAATTATATATATGTATGTATATATATATAGTTAGCTGATAGATAATTAGAGGGCGAATTTGCACAGGACGCGGTATATGATACTTGAAGGGTTGCTGTTCGTTTTGGGTCCAAAGAAGCAAGTCGGTATAGGACGCACGATTGAAGGCTTTCGTTGATAGGGCGTTCTGAATAATCCTTTATTTTCGGCGATCTTCCCCAATCACACGATCTCAAACTACGGCGCAAGTCGACTTCTCTAGCTCATTATGGCATATCAATATAAACAGACGCATTGCTATGCACATAGATACATGATGTACATACATGGATATCCTCCTTCCTAAATTCAAGTCAAGGGAGCAAGCGAGCAAGCGAATCAGCAAGGTACGAGACGATGCCGTCTAGGACATGAACAGACGATCGGATTCACCATCGAATCCCTCCACCGTGGGCTATGATCGAAACAATACTCGGAGAGATAGAAAGAAGCAGGAGATTGATAGCAATAATTGTGAATGATCAGACAGATTGCACGACACGGCAGCCATCGGCTCCGGGCAACGACAGCAGCAGCAGCGGCACAAATATCAGAGTTACAGAACGAGGCATGCATGTGGGACTCACCGGGCCGCATATATATATATATATATATATATATATATATATATATCTGTTCGGGTGTGTGTGAGAGAGAGAGATATATTGTGATCGTGCAGTGGAAGCAGTTGGTCAGTTTGTGTGTTGTATGTATGTGTGTGTTTAGCGGTGGGTGTTTGTACGAGAGGTGCAACAGCAGAAAGCAGAACAACAGACGGCGCCCGCTCGTCTCTCATCGCTCACCCGTCGTGGAAATCGTGACCAAACCATCACGATATTGTTATATTTTACGATTTATATATATATATATATATATATATAAGATACGATGATGTATTTTGCAGAAAACAGCAGTGTGCGACCGATATGTCGTCGCCAGCAGTCCCTTGCTGCTGCTGCTGCGGGTCAAGGCGGACAAAGATATCGCGCTCAAACTCGTCGTGTTCGCTACAGCGTGCTCAAGCAGAGATAGAATATATGCAGTATATATATATATATATATATAACATCAGTATGATGTTATTTGATTCTCTCTCTTTCGCTCTCTCTCTTTCTCGGGCTGAAAGAAAACAATAAGGAGGAGGCCGGCATCGTCTGTTCACCAATCGTTGGTTGGTTTCTTCGTTTAGTTGTTTGCTGTTCAGTGATGGAGGCGGGTACAGCTGCTGCTGCTGCTGCTGCTGCTGGCCCAGCGTGTGCTATGCCAGCAGCCGTGGGTGACCAACAATGATTGTGCTGAAACAATGCTGATGATGTTGCTGCTGCTGATCGACGGCGTTGCGCCATAAGTAAATCCAAGGTACCTATGGCGCCGACGCTGCCGCCGCCGCCGCCGCCGAAGCCAGATTCGCATAGGCCGCACACACCGATGAATGTCTAGAACGTGACGAGCCAGCTGCTGCGAGGGCGGAGCTCGCAGGATGAGCGACGACTACCAAAAAAAAAAAAAGTAGATAAAATGAAAGTGAGAGAATCCGAGACAGACCGACATAGAATAGTCGGGCAGAGAAGTGGACGATACAACGAGCAATGAAATGATGCCTACAAAAACGACATTTACGAGTCGTTAACCGCGCGAGCACGACTTCTTTCTGTCTGATTATATTTATAATACAATAGCTATGTGGGCGTGTTCGTGTGGCCCGTCTATGTGAGATAGCGTAGTCACCGAATGATGCTGGTTGGTGGCAGCGGTGTCTTATATAATAGGTAGGACTACATTGGCAGAGTATTGTACGTTCACAGGACGCATATGCAGGCAGAGCAGGCTGCTTGGGTGACCAGCGGCGATATGGGCGTCGTCCGCAGCGGGCCCAGCGAATCGTATGCACCTAATACTTGTCGCTATAATCGATCTGATTAAGTATCTACATACGTACTAGCACATCAGACGCGGCCTCGGATAGCTGAGATCGCCGCACGAAAGACTGCGTTCAGCTTACAGATCACGGCAGAGGAATCGGTGCTGGATCAAGGAATACCCGGTCGCATGCGACAGTAGAACGCCTGGTGCAGCCTCATGTGGTAGGGAAACAGTGATAAACACAAGGTTATTGCCGGTCTCACGCGTTATTACGATTCATTTCAATATCATATATTGGATGAACCCTTAAACCATTCTTCCTCAACGACATTATTTTTTAGCCGTGTGTGCATGAGTGTCGTAATACGCGGCGTGGTCTGCTTGCTAACGCCGTATTCTCTGCGGCCTCGCGCTGTGCGAGCATGTCCGCATAGCAACACTCAAATGGTCTCCCATTATATCCCCACCCACCACCTCGTGTTCTATCGTGATTTTTGGCCACATTTCACACTTATGAATATGACATGATGCCGCTCAAGTAGCAATGAATAACGTTAGCAGTCTCTCATTGATGCTCACCAAAAATCATTCGAATGTGTCCAAGTACTCACCCACTAATTTCTGCAAAATAGAACTCGTTCGCCAGTATCGAATGAATTTCTGCGTTCGAAGGCCTCTGTCGCACGATGGGCACCCTTCGTGGGGCAAGAGACCCATGCACCCATCACACACAAACACGCGCACCATAATCTGCTCAGCTACAAGGTGAGGTAATCCCCTGTAACGACGAACGGGCCAACCAAATACGGCCAACTGTGTACGAGGTAGGTAGAGAGAGGTAGAGACAGAGAGAGAGAGAGAGAGAGAGAGAAGGGAAACTCGATTGAGAGGAGGTTGAAGTTGAGCAGTGATTTGCATAGGATTGCCTCACTCACATCATCCGTTTCTTCACTTCGTGGTGTTCGCTTTTCGGCTTTTGGCACCTCGCGCTACACTCGGTAATGGCCGACTTCGACGAAGATATCAATGTCGCTTTCGCGGAAACCACATCGCTAAGTCATCTCGTCTTCGCCGACGAGGAATAAAATCAAACGGAGATGAACGATGAAGGAGACCGAGGAGACAACACGCCCCTCCTGCGAAAAGTTGCCGGCGAACACTATGCCTTTAAATGACGTTACCGAACTGACTTGTAATGTTTGTATTTTCGAGGGGCGGCATAGTCAGGCCACGAGACGTAAAGTCCAATCAGATGTTCGAGCGCAAACGCGGGCGTTTCGCTCCCTTTGAAACGGTGCTACTTGACAGGGGATAAATTATAGGTCGATTTGTCACAAAAACCTGCTGATAGAATCAGCACCCTTCCGCGCGAGAGGTCTCGCCGTTACATGGGTCATACCTCAAAAGCGATCACATACGAGAGCTTCGTCACTTCGAAAGCGGTCTCAAGCAACAGATTTTTCTCGTGGCATCTCGTGATATCGTTTTAACACAGGTATTGTATCGTTATGAACGTATTCACGCGAAAAGCTGCCCTGGTTGAGCTTTTGGGGGAAGACTCTCGTTGGATGGACTTGAATTGACTTATCGTTGAAATACTGGCACTGAAAGAAAAACTAAACTGATCGCACCTCAACGTCAATCAGAAATACAAACGAATAGAGATCAATATGTATAAGATTCCCAATGTGGCAAGTAGATTTTTAGTATCTCGGCTGCGAAAAACCCTTTAAAAAGTGCCAGCCTCCGCCAATGCAGTGATTGATCTTGAAGTGCTTAAAAAATCGACATCAGCCGTTTCAGATTGGCATTTTTTTGTCATTTACTTTATTTGTCCTATCATTTTCGTACATTTCGATGCCGGCTATTGAAAAGAGTAAGATAATGAGATAGTGGGGCTGTTCACTGAACATCTGAACCAAATGGAAATTCATTGACTCAGACCACAAACGGATATCCTTCTCCACGCCGACTGACGGGAAGGAAACAACAGCAAATACGCGGAGGAGATGGAACAACCCTATGGGTTGTCTTCACCACGTTTCTATATGATCTAGCCGAGAGGTGACCACTTATTCTGAAGGGGGATTCATAAAATACTATTTCCACTTCGGGCTAACGAACGAAGCGGTTATTGAACAATCGTAATATATTTTGCTCTAGAGTAGAGAATTGAAGTGAACATAATTTAATTGAATTGATACATTCAACTGTCAGAGCAAGCAGTTACATTTCTCAACATCTGCGTTCAACAATTAAATTTTGTTCTCATCCCCCTCCCACCGGGACCCCTGTTGCGGCACCTATTATCTAATGTGAAATACCTAAGACGCATCCTACTCAAAAAGCTCGACGTTGACTAACCTTCTCCTGGCCATATATTTTGTAGTCATTTCTCTCACTGAACATGAAACACCCGCGATATCTCCATTTAAAGCCCGTTTTGTTCACATCGATCAAGCGAGATCAATCCATCGATATCAGCATTGAAGTCTTCGACCCCAATTTTTTTCCTCTGTCCCGCGCCAACGATGCATGTACTAGCGTCATCTCCTCCTGCACTCGAAGTCCCTCTCCCTACGGCCGTCCGCCTCCCTGCTTATGTCTGCTGCTACCCTCGCGCGTCTAGTCCCTGTTTCATCTGGTCCTCGACTAGGCCGCCGTTCGGCGCTCTCGTGCCCTCCGCGCACCGTCATTTCAAGGTGGTCGATGCAGGCGTCGACCTGAAACTAACCTGTCGCTTGTTATAAAATTATCGCGCATCACGCCCCTACATTCCCGCTATAGCGCTCGAGCGGGCGCCCGCTGCCTCGCGATGGGGAACGCTGTGCCAGGTAGGGACAATATGGAAGATCACGAGGAAGGGAGGGACCCGTACCTCCGCGGCATGTTCACACGCTCGAACAGCTCCGCCACTTTCACACCGCGAGCGGCAAAGATAACGGACGCTCCTTGGGGACCTCGCACACGACCGCGCACGCGGATGCTCCCTGATCTATAATAGGCGACGGGACGAGCATGTGGAGAAGGTGAACTCGTTGCTACATGCAACTTGTTTAATGCACGCAGACTGGAACTCTACGCTTCTCAAAGTAATTTCAATTTGGCGAATTGTGCTATTGTCGCCTGCTCGGAAACCCGTCCGTGATTAAGTATGTATTATATATAACGCGGAAACGACGTTCCCGTCGATGTATGAATAGGGACGTCGAACGAATTGAAATTGCTCACTAACTCCTGAGATTCTGCTGTTGTTCTTATGCGATAACAATGCGACTTCAACGTTCGTGAACACGTCTAGCTTAGATAGTCCGATCAGATAAGGGTAGCGTGGAAAACGAATAGTGCAATAAGACGCTTGAACTGGTATCGTACTGACCGTCTCACATGGTCGCGAAGGTAATAATTGCTAAGAATATTCGAAATATATATATAATAAGGATGTATTATAATAACGATAATATTAAAAAATATATATATATAATAACGATGTATGATTAATGTTCCACTTTTCTACGAGAGCGATAACTTCAATGCAAAGAGACAATGCCGTCGCCTTCCCCGGAGTAATGTCCGCCTCGGCTCCGGTCCCCAAAATAATTCCTATTATAACTATTGTATGTTTGAATAAATTCAATAACTTAACTTAATATTAAACAAACTTAACGATACCTAGTCTAGTGTTATATTGTTCTCGTCAACTCCGTCATCTACCTCCCTCCACCACCAACACAGCCTTCGTATCCAACAACCTGGTATAGTAGCTCACCTGATACTGCTTGGTTCCCTATACTTGAAGGCCTCGTGAGCCCTGCCTCGAAGCGAGCAACACTGACAGCGTACAGAACAGGAATATGAGTTTGTTGAACAGATAGTCATCGCCTCTTGCGCCAGCTGCTCTATCTGCTGAGATGTACCTCAGCAGCGTGTGCGGCGATGGGGACAGCGGGTCCGCGAACATCAAACTCGATGTTCATCGAGTTGTTCAGCTCCGCTCAGACTGAACTCCCGCCCTGGCCAGAACAGGGACCGTGCAAAACACACAAGTCCCACACACCCAAGCAATGACATTCCCAGGGAGATTGGGTTACGTGGGTAAAATCACCTGTCTCGCGCGTGTCGGACGCGAACGATGGGCCAGCAGCGTGAACGATATATTGCTGTATCGAGGACATCGGCCGCATCGGAAATAGAGGCATAGAAAAGCAACACAACGGTGGTCGAGTGGCAGCGATCGAAGTGACGCGACACAGGTTAATATAGACTAGAAATAATAGTACCTGCAACTGAACGAGCTTGTACAGCGCACCACAGCGCGGTAGAACAAGCACCCTCTCTTGGTCTGTTCAAATCGGTCACGTGTATATGCACCAGGCACCAAACCGTTCAGTAGTGGATCTATGCATAGAAGGCGGGCAGAGAGAGAGAGAGATCGAGCCGGCTCGATACACCAGCATCAGCTGAAACCTGTTCCGTTAGATTGAATGTGTTCGAATGAGCGAGGCACTACTTGCTCTCGGTACTTAATATTGTATAATATATGATTCGAACGACGCATACATCTTCATCTAGATCACCCATCGTCATTGGGGAGGCAGGAGTACCTGCGAATTTGCGGATTCGACATTTTCCTCGGATGCTTGCGATGACCAACTTGTTCGACCTTCTTTTCGGCCGCGTCATATCTTCAAGTTTGGCGAGAGCATTGCTTCATATTACCGTGTACCTTAATATGTATATACAATAATCACTGGCACGGTTTGAGTCGGGGTATCAGGCTGAGGCCGACCTCTTGTTATTTCCTACACATGGTATAACATGGTATTTTGTTAGATTCTGCCGAAAACGAAATTGCGACGTGGCCTTATGAGGATTATTGAACAGATTCAATACCAATTAATATATGAATACATATATTAATCAATAACATTATATACATTACATAACGTAGAGACAGTTGACTCATCTGTTATCCTGATTTTGCACATCAGCGCTAATTATATTCCCGTTTCACTACTGAGAAATTTTGCTGTTTAAGATGAAACTGCAAACTTCGCTTCGAGATGAGAGCCAATCTGCATGTGCTGTATGCTTATCATGTTGTTTCGTAGACAATGTGTAACTGAAATGTCAGCGGGAAATGTCGATCGAATGGAGAATACAGCTATCCGAAGTAGGTATTGTATCGACAACAGATAATTGAAGTGTAATTAAAATAATTGCAACGGGGTTTGGTGTGCTAGAACGGCCTTCAACGGACGTCCAGCGAGGGGCAAGGCTGCGGCGGTTATGGCCGAGCGGGGGCCGAATTAGTTCTCCGACCACCATATACTTTTTATGAATGAAGTATAGTTGCTCGTTGTTTTTAAATAATAAATTAAAATGAAATAATAATAATAATAATAATCAAAGATTAGATCGTCTCATTGCATTTCCCCAATATGCATTTTACCAGGATGACTCGGTGAGACGGATAAATCCAACGCAGTGATGACGTGGAACACGCCGAATAGTGGGTCTCCTTAATAGCGGTCACGCTGTGTCGACAGGAAAAAATGTTCATGCAACGGAGCGGGATCAGATGTGTCAAGATCGTGGCTATGAACATCACATCACAATGGTAAATCATCATATCTGATCTTCCGGAAAGGAATCCTGCGGTGATCAAAGAAATGATTCATGGTGTCCCTCTCGTTTACGAGTACCCCACTATTTCCCGTGTGCGATTTCAGTAGTTTTGAGGGTAACTGGAGGGCGTGGGTGGCTCTGTCGAGTTTTCCTAATTCAATTTCGCCGATAGCGAACAGCCAATACCATGATGGGTGTATCAGCAAGACTTTGTCCAGTCCTCACAACGGCCATATCATAATATACCATAGGCATCGATCGCGGGAACCTGTATACAGAGTTCAACGAAATGAGTGCCCGGATCGAACCGTTCTTCCAGAGAAATGCGCTCAGGTATAAAAGTAGCGATTCCGTTATAAATTGTGCCATTAATGCTCAACAGATTTCAGCTGTTAAGCTGACCGGCGACGTCACATATACCGAGAAAAGAATTCAGCCCGTTCGACTGAAGACTGTCACTGAATTAGCTTAGTGAGTGTACGAGAGTGTGTATTTATTAAGCGCAAGATACCTCGTTATCGTAACATGCTCAATTTAAACTTCGTTGGTTGTTTCAATTCAGTTTGCGTCAAATACGTCATAGTCATCATAAAGGATCACTACTGAAGCGGTCGGGTAGGAACACCCCCACAAAAATAATCACCCCTTTTTGGTTGAGATCGTCCTTCAGATAGAAGATCGTATCGATTTAAGTTCCACCCTATGACACTAGTACTTGCCCCACGTAACGCCATCTTGTGGGCAAAAAAACTTACGAATGATGTATAGTTAATTTAGCATTTCGACACTTCACAATATGAGAATATGGTATATGAGCCTACCTATAGACTGCACGCCCTCTGCAATGATACTTGCAATACGTCGTTGAGCTTATACCGGCAGGTCCCATATTATACATCTCAGAATAGCGGGTAAACGATATTAGACGATCGAGAGTCAGCCAACTGCCTCCCCGAATGTATTCTTATTACTTTCCTGCGATCGCAGACCACGAGCCAGCCGTTTGACTGTAGCGCATATATAGGGAACTATTATAATGGAGCAGGCAACTCACGCACTCAAACTACCTTGTAGGTATTTGTCAGCTCGATGAGTTTACACTGTTCTTAGCCGAGGCAGCACTGACTCCAGCACCTGTTCGGCGGAAAATTAAGTTAGCGCGCACGCTCGTCACATTGTGGTACCCCCCCCTCCCTCTCTCATACAATGTTTTCTCGTAGAATACAGCATCGATCGCTGCTCTGCACTGCCTGCAGTCAGGTTGCGGCCAACGCTTGGCTGTTCGCGTTGTAAGTCGGCCAGCCAGCAAGCTCACGGGCGGTTGGGCGGGCGGGCGTTTCGAGCGCACATAGGCACCGCTCAATCTTCTCCTGGGGTCCTGTGCCATTCCCTAGGAAACGATACTTTCCTCGTGTAAATTCCCCACCATCGAAGGTTATGACTATGAATCTCGCTGCTCTTCAGCTCTTTGCGATGGCCTCTCGCCAATCGCCCTTTTTGTCGTCTCAACAACCGCCGCCGCCGCCACCACTTCCTGCATTTGCCGGTCTATTCGAAAGTCCCTTTAGTAGTAGCATGGTAGCAGTATCGGATAGAGATACTCAACCGAGAGGAACCGATGTCTCCCCGTCCTGCCACAGAATTAGGCGTTGAGCAGCACCAAGCGCTCAAGTGCTGCCGCCAACCTACCAACCTGCTTAAACGCGGCTATCTCTATCGCTCCATCGTTCTCGCATGTGTAACCTGTCTCGTTTTCATCCCAAGTCCCGACTTCCTGACACCGTCCGGAGAGCAGTCGCGGAGCATACGCTCGCTACAACGGCACTAAACTGTACAACCTACAACACTACCCACTGCTGTGGGTGAGTGCGTGTGTGTTCTTTTTGAATGGCGATATCACTCCCCATCCAGAACTCTAGCTCTCTCTCTCTCTCTCCCCATCTTCATCGTTCGTTTTCTCCAGAACCTCACAGCATTGAATGGACAAGCGAGGCCAGCCAGCTATCCAGCCCCCAATGAGCGAACGAAATGAATCAGTCTCTACAACGGCAACCAAATTGATGGATGCATTAGGTAGGTGGCTAGGTAGGCACGCATGCAGGTACCGCTCCGCGGCGGAGCTCCGGAGCGCGCGCGGGGGGACGGGACGGAGGGAAGGGGCTTGAAGACGATTCGGGAAAATCGTGGGGGAAAATTGGGCAAAAGTGAGGGAGTCAATGGTTCAATGGTGGAAAGCAGTCGATGCCGAACAGAATCAGGAGAATTGGTCGGACGAGAGAAGGGCGCCGGTACGAGGTCTTCGGGAGGTCGGTGGATCCAGGTTGGGTGCAGGTTTGAAGTATCCATGGGGCCGGCCGGACGGCTGGAGAGGTTCGAGGGACGGGGAGAATTGATTGTTAATTTAATTATATTTATTGCTCGCCAGTGCCGCGACTATAAACGAAAATCAGTTGGCTGCTCGTTCGTTATTATTTGCAAGGGGACTAAGGGGGCGCTTTCGGGCGACAGAGATCGGCCGGCAAGCTCCGTCCGCGTAGAACGCAAAGAGACGCGTGCATGTCGAGAGCGCAGAAGGGCGTCAGAGGCAGAGAAAGAAGCTGGGCTAGAGAAAGAGAGAGAGTGAGCAGGGACGGACGAGAAGCTTCTATACGACTGCTACTGTGGGCTGTGCAACGCTCGATGCCGCTCGCGCTGGACGCTGAGGATGGTGCATGAATGAATGGAGGGAGGTTGATCGGAGCCACCTCAAGGTAGTCGGCTCCGTGGCGGCTTTACCCAACAACTGTTTGTCTGTGGGGGGGGGGGGGAGTATGTGTGTGTATATGTACGCAGAGATATACTCTTGTAGGAACATTGTATGTACGAGTGCACAGCACCATTATTGTGCGAGCAGGAGTCAATTATACCCGATTGTAATTGGGTTAGCAAACAGGCGGTGCCGGCGGAGGGGGACGAGGCGGCGGCGGCGGCAGCATCACCGGCGGCGCCGCACGGTAAATAGTATGTGTACGAGTAAAGTGAATGGTCAGCCATTACATCAACGATCAAGAACAACAAATACCTATGTTCTCCGGACCATTGTGTGCAATTGTGAATGAGGAGAGTAAGTGAGAGTATCGGTCTGTCTCTGTCTGTGTGTGTGTGTTTGATGTGGGTTTGAATGGGGACGATTGCTGCAGATACGACAGATTTTAGGGCCCAATGTACATGGGTGTAAAGTAGCAGGATGATGAAAATCTTTGGAGAAACAGAACAGGAAAGATATATATATATATATATGCTGATACGTGTTTGATCATTTCATTAAAGTTACTCAAGTTAGAAGCGAACTGAAGCGAACGTTCACGGATAACCGTGTCTACACTGTTTTCTAGACAAAGTAGAGATGACAGCTTTTCCAGTTGTTGTGAACACGAAAGTATATATAAAAGAGAGAGAGAGAGAATATTATATATGTTCCTAGTATCAAGAGATAGATACTAGTCGGCTATATATACTAGTTGGAAAATTCATCCGTCATATTCGGCTTTGAAGGCTCATGCAGAGTTTAGTTAGTCAATGCTGGTCGAGCTTTCCATTGAGACGATTTACATATGGTGTTCCTCTTTGCTATATGGCAACAAAAAACCACCTTAAACGTATCGTTAAAGAAACTCCCGTAGCAGAACTGGTGCCTCCCGAGAACACCCTCATCTGGTTGTTCACGATTTATTGCTGTTTTCGTTAAATTCGTCGTGACGTTGTATCTTTCGTTGCCTCGATTGTATCTATTCGTTTCTCTTAGGTTAGCGAGCCCCGTAAGAAGTGTTCCGTTATTCAAACAGTTAGTTGGCCAGATCATCAGCCGAAAGATTAGATTGGAACAGGACAGGCCCGGCCGGCATACTGGTCTCTCTCTGTCATCTGCTTTAAGAAGCGACGTCTATTTTCTATCGGCGGAGTTGATCAGAAGTCGGACGAAACGGTTATACGAATTAACCTTTGGTGACGTAACGAGATACCAACCATACGCTCGTCTATTGGAAATGATCAACAATGAAAACAGGAGTGCTTTTTCCGAAGCTTACCACAAAACAACACGAGTAAAACATTCTAGATGTTGTCCACTCGCTCGAAAAAAATAGCGTCATGCGGATACTGGCTTGCGAGCGTTGTGCAAGGGGTGGCTATGAATTCTGCTCTGAATGACACTTCAACCATTCGTTTCCCAAACGTGTGTCATCATCGAGGTTACAACGTCAGCATCAATGTGGGTGCCATGGAGCTATGCTTCAATACGCCATACTACCTTAACTAGAAGACAGTGCCTTGGAAAGGAGTCGATCACAAACACACAGAGATAGACACACACACACAATCCACGTCTGTGGCTTCAAATAACAGTTATGCCGCTAATAGATCTGCTGCTGAACGTCGAGCTTACAGCCCAACCAGCGCCAGAGCACGAAAGCATCGCATCCAAGCGTACACATCGGCACCCAGACACACAGAACAGATTCACTACGCCGACACGAAAGGCAGCGACATCCAACCGCGAGAACGTCACACCTAAAGCCAGATACCATAGCACACACATGCACCCACGCACACGTCGACCCACCCACAACATCACACGCACCTTTCAATGTTATTCGTTCACCACAGAAGGGTGTACACATAGGCGCAAGCACCTAACATAAGTGCTCGATCCTCGGTCATAAAGACGAAGCGGCGCCGGTGGCAGCAACAGCCCTGAAGGTCCAAGAGTCGAAACTTCCTTGAAACACTAAACACTCCGATCGCCACCAGATACCGTGTCAAGACGGGCGAGATCATGACGAGAGATGGCATCGCTGAAACTGAATAATAATAATAATCTATACGAAGTCCACTGTTATTTTCACTTCTTATTCGCTGGCTTATTTGTTTATCCAAAGAAGTTCCACAGATTACATCATCATGCGTGACTGACTGCTGAGCACTATGTCCATAGCTAACTACGGTGTTTCATTGGCACTGTTTTGGATCATTCATTTTTATATGTCGTCTAGTTATTACAGCTTACTTTAACTGTTAAATTTTATTGGAACAACGGCTTTTTCCTCAGACGAAGCTGCTGCACACTTTTAGGCTGAACCACCGCTATTCTTCTTCTTATTATTATTATTATTATTGATGTAAAAGAATGACATAGCAATACTATTACTGTTGCCGATACCATCGATGCATTACTGCTTGAGCCGCTGTCGTTCTTCCTTTTGTGTACAGCTTGATCGTGCTCGACGCATCGAACACTGAATCAAACAGTGACCCACGCGAAGATCTGTCAGTGCAACTTTTCAGCGGTGGTAGCAACAGTAGAAATCGTAGTTGTATATCCATAATAATGACAATAACGATAGGTAAGTGGCCGTCCTCGCGTCACCACCACCACCACCATCAATCAGGTCGTGGTCGTTCCGCCCACAGGTCGCCTGCAACACACACACGCACACACATACACACAGTCTCTATCTTGAACTTTGTCAGTTGTCAGTTGTTATTGTTGTGCACCCCGACAACGATGAGGTGACAACATCGTCAACACTAAGCACTTCACTGCTCGTTCAGAGAGCTAGCAGCAACAACAAGAACAACAACAACGGGTCGTGGACAGAGCTGAAACGCTACTGCAGGTTGTCTTGTAACCTGCCGCCCAATTCGGTCACAAGAGTAAATAATGCCTCCTCCCCCAGCTCCTCCCGAGATCAGATCGAATGCCTCCCGGTTGCTGTTGTTGTTGCCGTTGTTGTTGTTGTTTGTAAACACGTCTCGATTTTGTGTGTCTACGCCATGCTGATAATCCCAGTGAGTCGGATGGCGAGGAGACAAAGGTGATCTGCCATCGAGATGATGCCATCGCATCCGCCTGCTGAATAGCTAGACAAAGCGATGGAACTGGACGAAACGTGAGCGAATCCTCATACTCGTTGCCTGGTACGCCGTGCCCACACATGTAGAGTGACAAGGCGCTCGTCTAAGTTCGTTTTGAATTAACGTCCCACTTCGTGTGATCGTTGAACGCTGACTCAAGTCAATAGGCACTCCGATGTTGCGCGAGATGAGCAGTTGGACTCTTCGTGGGACGACACAACGAACGAAGTCGCCTGTCAGATTCGTGTTGTTTCCGGAGGCCAAGAATGAATACGTCGAGAATGAGAAAAGCATCATATGAGATACAGCATTACGTTAGATAGGTACATCGTTGCTGTTGACTAATGGGGGATACAGTTAGAGTCAATGTGAAACACAGCCGTATTTGAGGGCAGCCGTATCGGAGCGTCGTCCTCCGGCATAATAGAACACATGTCATCGAGGCCGTACCAAGCAACAAATCATGTGATGCATCCATCGCTAGACTGTCTATGTAAAGGCAATGTTTGCCACGTATCCGAAGGGCATAGGTGTTTGAGAATGTACGTATATTCATCACGTCGTCGAGTTCTGCCGTGTGTGTAACTCAATAACCGCCAACTCAATTAGCTTTCGTATCGAGTCGAAAGAGAGAAGGGCACTCATTGAGTGCCTTCTTGTTTTGGCTGCAAATTCATCAATGATGTATTTGTGTGTACCTGTATAAAATATCTTGCTATTTCGTCGCTGGATGTCCTGTGAGATCAGCTATGACTGCTATAAAATGTGCGAATTGTATAGGCTGACAGCTAAAACACAATAACAACAACAACCGACATTTAAAAATACACCTCATCGTCGATAAGCCTACCTAACTACCACATTACGAATTGCCGCTGCCCGCAGTGCCCCCTGGCGTAACGTCACACATAGTACAGAGTTTTTTTTCCTCAATGAATGATACAACTGCGTTAAAAACCTCAACCTGTTCACGACCGCTCGCCCGTTTAGTTCAACTTACAATGACTTTATGGCTAGATCACCATGGCCATTTCATAGCACTCTGTAAAAATAGCTAAATGCGAAGGCTAACGGTCGGTCTCCAAGAGGAACTATGAGATAGAGAGAGAGAGAGAGAGAGAGAAGAGACAGAACAGCCATGAATTCGTGAACGGTGGAACACCCTGAACCTCATACAGCTATTCTCTTGAACTCACCGTATATATATATATATATATATATGTTTGTGCATGTGGGCGGGTGTGCGTGTGTGTGTGACTATAAAAATTATTCGTTCTGTCTGCTTCGCTTCTGTTCGCATCGGCAACACTAACAATATATCAGCTGGGTCGAATCATGCCGTCGCAACAGGAGCAGCCGTAGACGCTATGTAGCTATAACAATGAGTACTCAATCGCTTGTGCTCGGTTTCAGATGGAAATGGAGAGTACTAGGGCGTTTTTCGTTTGCCTCAACCCTACGGGTTATGAAGGCCGTCACGGACACACACACACACACGCACAATTTAATTACTCGTCGCTACCAGATTATATCTGTTTCAATTATTATTATTATTGTTAGCATTATCATGATCTTCAAGATTCTCGTCTCTTATTCCGTGGCCTTCGTAGCATTCAATATAGCTGAGTTTCGACGCATTGCACGCCCGTTCAGCATAACCCTCACGAGTTAGGCAGTTTTTATTGTAGTATAACAGTGTGACGATATGAGACCGCGAACTCCGATCGGTTTCTGCCCGGGGCCATCTTATGTTTTCGGACCGACTCGAGTGAACCGAATTCGACCCTGGCTAAGTAACAAAGCGTATCGACTCACTGTGAATCGTCGCCGCTCATAGTTTATTGAGTCGATATTGTCGGCTGCTCCGCCTGTTATCAAAACTCCACGCATAGCAAACGCGTGAGAAAAGGCTCAACCTCATGCCAGCACACAGATATCTAGGCGCCGTTAGTCGTCGACCGTCGACTGCTGCTGCTGCCGCGACTGTGTTGTATACCGTTAGTTCAATGGTTGGTTCAGACCCGCCCACACAGCCGACCAACAACAGCAACGCCTACCGCTGTACCCGTATTGTCTTATGGTAGTCATTTCTCTTGCTGAATCTCGCCTTAGAGAGCTGGCTCGATGCTCGAACCGTCTCGCGTGCCGGCGTCGAACGGAGGCAACAATATACTTATGCTATTCGTCTGCTGATCTGCTGATACTTCTGTCGACGGACATTTTTACGCTCTTCTGGTTAACAACGAAGTCGAGGAGGACAGCATCCTGCCATTTTTATAATTGTTCGGTATAATTATCCACTTGACGCGGTAACGAGTTTTACTCAGTATTATATTAGTATTATTTAGCATTTGATTGATAATTTATACAATAATTATAAATAACAGAATGTATGTAGAATATATTTAGTGGTCGAAGCAAGCACCGTGCCCATAAGAGCCGCAGCATTCATCAGTCTCGATGAACAAAAATTGAGAGCGATTGCAGCATAGGATGCCCCGCTTTGAGATCCCCAATAGCGTTTCTCCAACCTAGGACAAACCCCTATGAAAAGGCTTGTCGTCATCTGTCCTGGACCCCTAAGCGTTTTTCTTGACTCGTTTCCCAGGCGCTTTGTAGACTAACGGCAGCTCGACAGCGTTTGAAAATCACCAAAAAACAGGACGCCGACAACGTGCACCAAAAGGCGATGCTTACACAGGGAGAAACATGATTCATTGACCGTTATTGCTGCTGCTGCAGGCTAAACACCCATCAACAGCGACTAGCGACTAATCTATGCCGTCCTCCGCGTCCCATCGTACCTTCGAAGATGTGCAAAGGTTGCCTGCATCAAATGCGGACTCGTTCGTGTTTTCTCAAGGAACGCCACCTCCGGATATTACATCCTACAAATCTCATAGGGAAGCAGCAGGCTGCTGCAATGGTCACGGTCGGTACCATAAATATCTTCCAAGCCCTAAAACCAGTTCTGGAACATCTCGAAATTCCGAAGTCCCGCTTTGGTTTCGACCGCTCGACGAGATATCCACTGACTGAGGCTGTTCCCTTTTGCTTTGATTTTCTCGCACGTCGTCTTGTTTCGTGTTTGTTAGCAACGAATCGACTATAGTTTGCCGCAGACAAAAACACACGTATCGGGAGGCTTGCGGAACGGCCACAGAGGAGAGGAATTGTAATGTACTGCGTAAATACTGCAGCTGCTGGTGCTTTTGGTGCCTGCCACCGGACGATAGTTGCTGTACAGATGAAGAGACGGCTTCCGTGGAGACGCGAGGAAGACAATGACGAAATGAAAGATGAAGCACGTCTGTATACGCCTTAAAACTAAGCTCATTCTTGGGGTGTGCGGCGCACAAGCAGTAATCACAACATGGAAATATTACGTACAGAGTTACACACAAGAGTAATGCCATGTTTCCGATATGTACTCGAAATCGACCCGAATCGATCTGTCAGATTCCTGATGCTGTGGACCAGATAGCATTATCCTTCCGCCGTCCATATATATATATATATATATATATATATATATATATATATATATATATATATATACATACATCTATGTATGCCTGACAATAAAACGACGCTCTGTTCTAGTCGACCGACCGCCAATCTGCCGCTCTGGATTGGCCGAGCATCGGTGCTCCGCTAGACAAATGGAAGAGACAAACCTCAAATCTCCTTGTTATTGTACCGTATGCGAATCACGAGGGAAGCCAGCGGGCAGAACAGACGCTGCGCGCAAAACACAACAGCCGGCAGCCGTTCAACCAGACAACGCCGCAGAATGGTGGCGTTCTGTTTCGCGTTCACGTCATCTGACTGATTCTGGTAACAGGGCTGACAGGCGGCGGCGGCGGCGGCGGCAGGGGAGGGAATATCTAGACGATCCGCATCGCCCAAACGAAGAACACTGCGTCGCACCACGACGCCGTATATTGTAGAATGTGGCCGACGTCGAGCTGCGTCATAATAAGTAATATCAAATTGATATATAGCTTATGATCGATTGTATCGCGACGGGATGCCACCTGTCTCGTGCGTTGGGCCACTTTTCACCTGAAGAGACCCGTGACCACAGATAAACGGCGTTTGGACACAATGAACAGGATAATATCAAACAATAGATAGGAGGGAGGGGATCGAGGACGCAAGGAGCGAACATGTTCGCGCCTCCTCCTCCTCCTCCCCCATCCTCTTCCTCTTCCTCCTGCTCCTGCTCCTTCTTCTACTTCTCCTCCCCCTCCTGCTCCTCCTCCTCCTCCTTCTCCTTCTGCTCCTCCTTCTCCTCCCAACGTCAAACTCGTGCGTAACTGAGAACGTTGTACTCGAATGTATCCGATATGTATGTCCTATTACGTATTCCTATTGTCTAAATGGACAATAATAGCATCGCGACATCGGAGGGAAGGGGGTTGTTCAGTTGAACTGTTCATCATCAATCGCTGTTTCCGATAACAATTCTATAAATACGATCGTATTGTATAATCGCTTCGGTCGCGCAAAGCCTTTTCCTAAATGTCGCACGTCAACCTTTATGTACACTGATTGAGGAACGTAGCGGCCAATCCCAGAGAGAGAGCGAGAGAGAGAGAAAGTGCCAGGAATTATCAACAAATTCTGTTCGATTCTTCGATCATCTTCTCCGCTCGTCGAACCGGAGCAAAATGGTGCAGGTAGATCGTGTTGATGCTGAAACCGACGGCGCCAAATGGTACGACGATATCTGGACTGGATTCAGATGACAGTGAATGTAACGAAATTACGGTAACGGCTAGGCGATGACAACAGTGAGCGAAAGAATAACTGAATAAATAAATAAATCACAGTGAAGACGCTCGTTGTCCGCCGACGTTCGCTTGCTATGACGGATGCCATAGTAAGCTGCGTGAGCTCACGGTGTTCCCCTATCCGGGGTCTGTATGATCAGCGGTCCGGCCATCCGTCCATCGAGAGGTTACTCGCTCGCTCGGCCGCTGTGGCCGTACAACAGCGTTGTCAATGACACTCAGTCAGTGGTTCAGACCCTAGCCACGCCAACGGCAGCAGCAGCTCCTCGGATTTTTGTTGAATCGAAGGCGTAACCCGGCAACTCCCCTGCCATCTTGACAACGGGCGCCGGACTGCGCTTACGGCCAATGTTGACGCTCGATCCACATCAGGGTATAGACAAACGCCTGCGTTTCATCGTGGCTGGCCAGAAGTGCGTCCGCTGCCGGCAGTGTCAACCTGAGCAGTCGTAATGCGATACGAACATCGACTATAAGACGATAAGGCGGATGATCAACAGGCTGAGCATGAGGCAGATGCAGAAGAACGCTACTCGTCGGCGCCGAGCCTTTCTTGAGCTGTTGAATTCACTCTGCTGCTGATCGTTCTTCTGCGACAACCAGCAGCAACAACAACAGAAGCAACAACAACAACAACAGCAGAATCAACGACGACATAAAAAGGAGAAAAAAGTGAAGAACTTGCCCTCGTACGGTTGGGGAACGGGGCTGACTGACTGATTGACTGTTGTCTCCCTGCGATAGTTCGATTCTTCTGTGTCCCCCCCCCCCGCAGCAGCCGCTAACTCTATCTGTGTCTATTTTACGTTTTCGCCATCTACGAGAACGACGACGACGACGACGTCTTCATCCGCAGCTTCCTCTATCATTTCCATTCAGTGGAGCAGCATTCATTGATACGCATTATTCGATCGCTGTTTGCCGATCGGAAGATGAACAAAATAAAAGCATATGAACCGAACAGACAGAAATAGAGAAATAGAGAGAGAGAGAGAGAGAGAGATTTGTATGTGCCCAATGGACAATAGAGAGAGAGAGAGAGATAGAGAGGACATATTGAAACTAAAACACTACGCATAACAAGATGTTAGCGGAACATGTAACCGCCACACACCATCACCAATCGCTGACTGCCCTCAACGGAATCATTGAGCAAGATGACGAATACTGCCGTATCAATAGCCCCCTCCCCCCAATAACAATAACATGTCAAATAGCAAAAATAATAGCAACGTTTTCAAGAAGAAAGAAATGCGGCAACGACGGGGACATCATCGCCACCGCCAGCGTTCTATCGCGTCAACGGCTTAGACGTGTGGAGGAGGATACCTATACTATGGTGCCTAGTATAGAAACAGATAGAAAGGGGAGAGAGAGGGAGATTTTGGCAGTTTGTATTTGTCAATTGCCGATGAGAAAATGAGAAATAATCGCTCTTCTGCTATCTCGAAGATCAATATCCTACTCGTGAACGTGCAGGTACCACGCGTAAGGAGGATGTGGCGCTAGGCTCAGCGTTTCGCTTCGTTTGGGTCATGTTTTGCTTGAAACGGTTCAACCGCTCCTGGGTTGTTGATCAGGGCATAACATGAGGCCAACCAAGTTTGGCTTCAGTTCACCGTGCTCTCAAAAGAATTCATTCGTCTACCACAGTCGTGAGGGTTAAACCGTGGGAGGGGTTGGGTGAATGGTTCCCAATGTACCAAATTCGTATAGACACAATGCACTAAGATGAATGGACACGTCAATATATACGTATGTATTGTATAGTGTATAGAACAGCTCACCGTAGTAATGTATGTCACTACGGTCGGCTAGGCTACTCAGTAATCGATGAATTGATTAGTTGAATAGCTAGAGTCGAATATCTGTCTGAGATCAACACTATCCTATGATATCGAAGTGCTGCCACCTGTTAGGCCACTTTGTGATTCGATCGATCCCTCTGCTTGTCTTAAAGTAAAAACTAAGAGTATTGACCGTCTTCATTCACTCGATTGGATGGACAGCAATCTCAATAAGACCTTTAAGACCGGAACGGCAGAGAGCAATCGAAACACAAACAAGCCTGTCCTAAATGTTATCCAGCTTGTTCCTTTTCGAAGCGAAAGAAGAACAAAGCTAATAGGAAATAGTTAGGTCCTGAATGGGATCAGAGCATCCAAGAGACATTTGCGGCCTATTCGAGTTTGTGGCGATTAGGTCTGGGACGATTTTTGCACTAAATATCCGACTGGTGTGTTTTTGATAAAGCAACATTGACAAAGAAATGTCAGGCATATAATGCAAGCTATTATATGTATATTGGCGGCAGTCTCCCGCCGGCAAGTATTCTCCGCGGCAGACTTAGTCTACGGGTTTTGGCGAGGACCCACCGACGGTTGTCAGTGTTGACCACTTCGGAGAGCTATTTCTCGAGCAGACTCTCTCGGATAGAGATCATGGATCGTATATTCGATATTTGATATTTTCATCGTGTTTCAAAATTACAGCTAACGCAGTATTCATTTTGTCTATTGCCTCGATGTCGGTCGGTACAAGCTGGACTGCTTTCATCCAAGTATCTCAATATATATATATATATATATATATATATATATATATATATATGGCTCATGTGAGAAGCAGATATTTAATCATTGAACGATCGAAGTTGACCGGAACAAACCTATTTGCACCTGACACCAGCTCCTCTGGTCCGCTTTTTGCCATCACTGCAATCCCACCACTATCACCTCAATCTATGATACCTGACATTCGACGCGTATTCACATACACACACACACACACATCGCCAAAACAGGCAAACATGTTAAGTTCGTCATGAAAAATTCGTCAGTCAGCTTTGTTGAACTGTTTGACAGTTGCTGCCTCTGCTGTCGTTCGCTTTACCAACTACGTGTCATCGTCGTTGTGGTCATCCTTATCGATGTTGTTGCTAGTGTTGCTGTCGTTGCTAATGTTGTGATTTTACACACACGATCGTTCCCCGATGCCGGAGCGTGAGCCGAGACACGATCGTAGAATATTTGAGGAGGCGCATCTCTTCGAGAACAACAACGAGACAGAAACATGAGGCGCAAATCGAAGCCGCTCCCGAGGCCGGCCGCGATGGCTGGCAAGGCATCGCCCCATAGCAGAGACCACCTCACCGACGTCGAGTCCCCTCCCTCCTCCCCCCATATACAGGTAGTATTTTGTGAATGTCTTTTTTTGCTTATGGCTAACAGGTTCAGCTACTACTGCTGATGCTGCCACTTCGACTTCGGTAACTGCTTCTACTATTCAATCATCACTTGGTGTCATTGTTGGCAGCGTCTCGTGGTCGCGAGGACGGGTCTGCCGGTTGGGCCAGGGAAGGTCGGAATAAGACAACTCCAAGCGAATGCTGAAGAATAACGATGAAGCGAATAGCGAAATAGATTTTGTTTTGCGAATTGGAATTTGATTTTTGTGTGCAATTCCGTATTGATTTCTCTGCACCGCGCTCTCTCTCTCTGTCTCTCTCTCTCTCTCTTCATTCATAATATATCGATAGACAGATCGAGGTATTGAATCGGTTGATATGTGTCTATATCGAAGGATATAGCGGTTGAGGTGACGCATTTGAAACATTGTTTTTGAACCGAAGTGCATCGATATGGCCGTTCCACGATATTTGAAAAAATAGTATATATATATATATACACATATATATTGTGTGTATGTGTGTGTGTGTATGTATAAATATTATAGGCGGCACACATATATTTTGGTAAATTTTGCCATGTTTTGCTAGATATGTATAGATTGCTATGTGTCTGTATACATTTTATATTACTAGATTGTGGATCGATAGATGCGGGTCCACAATGTTTAGTGGCCTTTACCCTTTTCCGATAACTGAGAAACGCCGATAGCCAGATATACATATAGCAGAGCCATGATAACCTCAGAAGCAAGACGATAGCTTTGCAAATATATGGTATGTACACATACACACATACATAAACAGAGACGAACACATGATCGTCAATAATTCCTGTGGTCATTTCGTTCACTTGAGAAGAATATATTGGGATCCATATTGGTGGTATCGGAATGACGGCAATATTTTGAAGGTATTGTTTCCATTGAACTGTTAGATTGAACTGACAACGATGGAAGAGGCTGAAAACGTAATGTCATCTTCCAGGCACGCGAGATATTTTCAAGGGTTTCTTGTTGTGCAAAACAAACATCAGAGTGACAGATAAGAGCGAGGGTTTTTGGGAGGCTAAGTCGCTGGCTGTAAAGAGCAGGATAGCACAGGTTCGAGCCCTGCGAAATGACATGTTCCGTTTGAGTGACAAAATATTGTGGTCCTTCAAAAAATGTGGAAGAGATCATGCCGAAATTTGCTATTTTTCTTTCTATCTCAAGAGCCTTAGCCCTTATTGATGTCACGATCGATAACGCAGCACAGATCTTCCATTATGGAATGCTCACATCCAGCTATGAAATTACATAAAGTAGGCCGGGCCGATGTCAAATAACTCATCCATTATCTGCTACGATCTCAAGTTCATGTTCGAGGGACCAGAGCCCAACGACTGGTAAAAGTCGTTCTGATGTAGACTAATTGACAGTCGACTACAAAGGTTCGCTTATATTTTGGGTTCTGCTTGTGTTCCGTTACCTTTGGCGTGACTATTTAAGAAGTCAAACATTGTGCAGTATTCAAGAAGAAGAAGAACATTGTGCAAATTCATCAAACTTTTCGGATAAATTTCGCATTTGGTCGAGTCGGGTTGCGAACTTCGAGGCGCGGCATTGACATACAGTCGCTGTGCACTGCATTAGAAATAGATTCATGCCGCAACGAATGGAGATCGACGATAATCCTGCATCTATAACAAGTCATACGTTCCGAAGGAAGAAATAACGTCAACAGGCTGAGAGAGAAAGGGGGGGAGAGTTCCCAAAGCGTCTCGGCTACGCAGTGTCTGTATGCCAGCTGCAGAATTACGAGAATGTAACCGTATAAGCTAGAGCGGATAATACGAATCGGGGGTCTGCTCCCGCCGAAGCAATGCGACCAGCGATTTCCAACCCCTGGGTGCGGGTGAGGGGCCCGCGTTCACGAGTGAGTTTATGGATTTGTAAGTTAGTCACGCGCTAGTCACCCCCCATCGTAAAAAAAACAGCTTGCGAACGAACCATGAGTATGTCGCTTATTATTTGGTCGCCTCATACTTTGACCATATTGAGCCGTGCATTCGTCAAAATCGTATCCTGCCCCCATAACACTATACAGATTTTTTTGAGCTGACCCTTGTCCCCAGCACACTACACATACTGGCAACGCAGAACGTATTTGAAACATCAACAGGAAAACGCGGGGAAAGCCGCACGCATTTATGTCGTAACGGCAATGGAAACAAAAACATGCTTGAGGGTCATTCCTGTGATCCTGTTGTCGATTTGCTCAAGCTGGTGTCAGTGACGAGCGAGCGAATTTTGTGGGCGTTTCCGCCGCTGCCATACAAAGACAGTAATGCGAATATTAAGGTTGAGGCGCTCTCGTCAGGAAGCACTGTTACGTACGGGCCACGTATGCTCCACAACAATGCAATCCCAGAATGGTTGGTTCGTCTTTCGTTAATAGGGGAAGCGGCAACTGATTGTAAAAACGACGTCCATTTGCCCGTATGTTTCTTGGTAGATCTGTTAGCCCTTCGAATTATTCGTGCTATCCTTTGCTAAGGTGGACTTTTCGCTACTTTTTAACCATCAATATCATGATGAGATTGCCCAGATGTGAAGAGTGACTTACTATATGGTGTAAATGATTATGCCTCAAGATGTCATTGGAACTAGCGTCCATATTGCAAAGACTGAAGATGTCCCGCAAAATCATGCACTGCAGCGGGGGGTGGGAAACCACTAAAAGAACGAGTACCTTATTCGCATTTTGTCGTGCAGTTTTCATGACAATTCGCACTTGTGTGTGTCCATTCAAGGCAAGGTTACTCTAGCAAGCAATTCCAAGCATGGATGCGCCGCCTCGTTCGGTTTATCATCGGGCCCTCTGGGTGAACCCTCCACCGCCACAATCACCACAAGCCGAGTCATGTGCAGCAGTTTGAAGGGAAATAGCGATTGTTGTTTCTTTAAATACGCTTCAGTACAGCGCTCGATTCGTACGTTTTATTTATTGTATATGAAAAAGCTAAGCGGCAGTAATCGAATGACTGTAGCGGAGAGGAAGCAGCTCGTCTTCGATTTCGCCCTTATCAGACCACCCAGACCGACTCGTATCGCCGTGATAGCGAACGAGCCGCGGCGAGGGAAATTTGTGACTGGAGAATTAATCCAAGCGAGAGGACGCGATATAAATGCATTTAATATATCGCGATAAGATGAGTCATATTGAGCATTGACGACAACAACGGCAACATCAGCAGGAGCAGCAATGCGACTACTAGAATGGCCACTGACAGTACAGTGATGGTCATCGTTTTGCTAAGCGCTGGAGCCATTTTGAAGTTGGAGTTTTTCGACCCCTCCATCGGAACGAGGACGCTACCTTCACTGGCCTCCGGACTGCGTTTAATGAATACTCATCTTGGTGGGAACGTATGTATATATAGCCGAGTAGAAATCTGCATCCTTCAGTGACCGCTCTCTGATGAGGGCTCTCTCACTCAATAGAATGCGTCCGTAGAGAAGAGTCCCTGTGGCATAAGGGACAGCATTATAGCTACGAAGGATATGCCGCTAAGCGTTTTCACGATAATCGATGTAACTATGGAATAACTTTGTTAAAAGTTGCTGAACGCAATGCGGCTAATTTTCAAAATCTAGAAACAAGATGATTTCAGACTCAAAAAGTGCTCAAAGCTAGTGATTTGCTTGGCTCGATTAGTTTATCACATCATTGATTGACGAATCTGGCAATGCCCCACACATTAGACAGCAACTGATATCAGGAGCATGGTAGGGCCAGCGCGCGTGAAACATTGATCGGGGGTTGTAGTGAAAAGCTATACAGTTCCAGTGACGCGAGAACAGCCCCTTTGTGTTAGTAAGATAGGACATTATCGTAGTAGGACATATTCAATCTTCAAAGGGTTCCTCCGCCGCCGGGGGAAGGTGGCAAGTCAGCCAAATATTATCAAGCATTCAAGTGTACCCCTTGGGCTGGGAGCATCAGGGAATGCAGAAGATTTCCGCCACCAATATGCTGCTACAACAACATCTATCGAGACTTGATGAAGCCCCATGCGCACGCCCCCGAACAAATCGAAGGAAGTCGCAAGACATCACAATCAAGCCCCCCTCGTCGCGTTGGCATTGTCTCAGGGAGCGTCCGGAATCGATCATCCACTTTCCGTTGCTGCGTTTCGTCACTGATCATCAGATTTCCCCTCCGTCCATTCCCGTAGTGAATAATGACGCGCATGTTAGCCTCGCTCAGCGACGACTTGAGCCCCGGTACGCTCTCGCCTTTTTAATCTCTGGCCTCCACGCTGCACCCGTCTTCGATCGGTGTTCGAAGAGGCCTGCTGACAACGGATTCAGGAGACTCATTGTTTTCCACTCTACGGCAAGGAACGGCAAGGCATCGAGCAGAACGTACTCAAGTGGGCTGTGTTTTACGTATAGCGAAGCTGAATCGAGGATGTCTACCTCGATTGCGTCATGTCGTCTTGACCCGCCCAAGCTGGCGGGTGGCCCAACTCGACCCCTCACCTAGCTAAACTTCAACGAAGGCATGCGTTCGTTTTTGTTCCCCCACCAAGTGCCTCAGCGGTTACGGCTTATGTAGCGCGACGCGCTCGTGAAAGCTTCACCGGTCATACTTCAGCAGTGATCGACTTAGTTAGGATTAGCAAGCGCAGCATACATTGAACACTGATTACACGGAGTAAGCGGCGGAAAACATCTCCGTCGAACTGAGTGCTACATGGCCGACAGCAGGTTTGTTAATAAAGCTGGCCCGAGCCCAACGGAACGAAAAGAACGTCACAGAATTCATCTTCATTCAGCTTCTAGGATGAGCACCATGACAAGTCGTTTATCGGCATCGGCCCAACAAAATGTTCCGTTAGCTTGCAATCTTCGTGGCTCCCCTCCGCCGCACGGTTGATTGTAGTACTCCAATTGAAATCAGCCAACGGCCGCTAAACAACAGCTGCCACAACCCGTTCCGAGGGAACCGCCCGCCGTTTTGGTTGGGCCAGTCCAGCATCTCCTCGGGGAAATCAGCGGCATTGTCTCTTTGCACGCAATTCCTCTGCGCTGGCTCCGCTTTACTACCGATGCCTCTCGGCAGACATGAAAAAGCTCATGAAGAAGCTCGAAGAACTCGACAACGACGACAACAGACGAGGGGCGATTATTGGAAAGCGATAATGATGTCGTCAACCGGTCCCGCGACAACTGCTATTGAACACCCATCGTGCAGAGGATGTCGACCATACGATGAAGAACATACGCAAGTCCACACAAACACCGGTCGCGAATACCCTGTTTGTGCATAGATATGTGAGGTGATATCTACAAATATGATATATATATATATATCGTTTTTTATATATTTAACATTTCTCGTTTTGGAATCTTTTACATCAGAGGCTTTTAATACACCAATAAACCTTTACCATTATCTCTACCCACGCTGACGCTGTTGGTGTTACTGTCGCTATTCGTGAGAATTTACAATCGTTTTACAATTATTTCCCAGTTTAGTGCTAGCATTCTATCACTTTCGTAAGAAGTGTACACATCCAGCCACGAGCACCTCACATCCTCCCAGCCCTTCCGCACATTACGTCGTTTTCTGACTCTCAACTGCTGCCCTTCTCTCTCTCTTCCCAGACCTCCCCTCTAGGAACTCTGTCCGCTTTGCCGTCCGTAAGCGACTACTGTGGTCAATATGTAGAGACCTTTCACGAAACTACTTCGTGTCTACAGTCTTACTGTATCTATTAAGTCCGCTTCGCGTTTACTTACCTACAAACTATTTTGCATCTCAGTATTTTATGTTCCCCTGTCCCCATATCCTCGGCGCTGTCGGCATCATCGGTTCACAATGTCTTCCTATTTTGTCTTCACTTTCATTTATTGCCCTTCTGTAACTGTTCCATATTTCCTGTTCTTCGTACATTTACTTCGTGTGTCCGATTTTCTATTCACTTTCACTACCTGTTTTATTTGTTCAGCTGCATCTCTGTTTCTCTGTTGCCTACCTGTTGTTCCCTCTGTTCTTTAACATTCTGGGTCGTGTATGCATTATACATCTTGTCTCTCTCTCACTCTCATATATATATATATATATATGTATATGTATACATTACATATATCTCCCTTTCAGTCGATCCCTCTCTCGGCCAGATGCTTGAAACTCCACTTCTAATATATTATATAAGAATACAAACTGTGTCGCGCAAGCGAATCTGCATCGTAGAGCCCGTCCCGCCACCGCTTGTTGTATTGTGCCCGGCCTATTTACTCTGCTGGCGCTCATTTTCGTATGTAGCTGTTGGCACGTACATACTCTTTCCACATATCCCGCGTGACTACGAATCGATTTCAAGGACACAGGGATCATCATTCGTCCTTACTAACTACCTGGCCCTGTTTGCCCTCCCCCTTCTGATACCTCCTTCCTTTCCAACTATGTCCTCATTGTTCACATTTCCAGTCCTAAGTATGTATCACCCGGTCCTAAGTGGCTTTTGGATTTCGAGGGCGTTTTCCCCACTTGATTTCTTTCGCGGAAATTACACTTTCGCATTTTTTCCTCATCAAAACACTGTCCCACTTCGTTTGCTGCGAGTACACATATATCTGGCATCTGCTTCAACTCACCAGCGCTTTCCGCCAACAGAAACACGTCGTCCGCGTATAACAGCGTCTCATTTCTACATTGTCTTCTTGCTTTCTATGCATTATACGTGAACCTAGTCCCGGATCGTCTACCTCCCTTGCCATGCGTACCAGAAAAAGCGCAACTGAGAATTTTCAACTTGGAACTTTTTCGATACCGTGTCATTCCTCTTTGTAAACAAAAATGCCGCTTCTACAATAAATTTCCCTGAAAAAAACATGAGCTATACCCCCCGGGGTAGAGACCGTCTCGTCATGTCTCGATGATCCCGTTGCTTTCCACGTCATTGCAGCCTGTCTCGAGCCACCGCTTCGACTCAAATTCTATACACTACATACGATTTAGTTAGGGGCCTTCTTTATTTCAGTTTCGAGTTGTCGCCCGTGGGTTTTCAGTAGAAATGTCACTCTGCCTTATAGCCATATTTCCACAATCACGCAACGATAAATACACATATATGGTACTAAATTTCGCTTGATTCGAGCGAGTACATGAAATCAAATGCAAATGACCTATAGTCGTGTTATTATAGCGAAAAAGAAGGACTGGAATAAATAAACACCGCTGGAGTTGCACACCACTCGCTCACCCCCTGGGGGAGCCTAACAGAGGGCACTCGAAGGCGATTGATATCACAAGGGACGTGCTCTCGTTACGGGAACGTGCTTATGTCGCTGCGACAACGATGTCGTGTTCCGCGTTAGCTCCCTCCCTCCAGTCTAGTAGCTCACGAGTACACATCGACGTGTTTAAGGTTTTATCCGTGATTGGCTGGTGGATTGGGAGGCCTCGTACACAACGCATCCGATGAATGCTGAGCCTTGTGGCCTATGCTCAATTAGCCCTGTGGCTCTCTGTAATTCACATGAGAAGCGAATCGATTTAGACGAAATTGAAAATCGTATAAGTGCTAGCAACTCCTGGTCTTGGCTACGGCAACCCGTAGTAGTGTCCCTAGCAGAGTGACCTCAGTCGAAGAGTGTTGAAGAAGACAAGCGTATCGATACCTGACGCAGTTTCTCGAATCGACAGCATAGGAATCACCTTAGCAAGCTGTGTCGTATTGCTTCGATTTAGGTTGAAGTTATTGGCGAAAACCGCCTTAGAGGCGATCACATTTCGACTTTTGCTTCGTCTTTCGTTCGACAACACATATATTCCATAGATCGCAATTAGATTCAATAACACATAAGCAAATAGGCTACGCTCATGTACGCACACATGAATCAACATTGACTACATTCGTATTGGCCCTATAGCGTAAGTATATCCATTGGTTGAATAAATGTCCAGGGAAGCCTTCCGTGAAGGAACCCGGAAATCACTAGAGCCGGAAATCTCAAACAACCGAGTAGACGGTTGACCCCAGAAGTTACGGCGGATATGATCCATATTGAAAAATGCACTAATTTTACAATTAATCTAAACGTATCAGTACAGACGACACATTCACGTTTACTTATAGGTGTACACGATGGTTGAAATTGCTCTTCAATTTGTAGTTTCGGTTGAACAAAATTTGCCGAGATTTTTATAGAAATACATCCTTCATATTCACAACTTAGGAGAACGACGACAAACGAAGAAGCAACTGCTCAAACCACTGTGATCACTAACTCAAATTTTGCAAGCAAACTATTATATTTTTGTGCAAAATTGCCTTTATTGATTTTAGATCTGATCTATAATATCACTAGGTCAATAACTAGTGACCTTTGTCCAAGCATCGAATTCTGACTTTATACATAAACTTCACCCGAAGGAGATTGTTCGAGTGTCACATAGTCAAGTCTGATAGTATATATTGATAGAAATACAGTGTAGGAGGCAACATGTAATTCACACTTAGGTGTCACTACACAGGGAACGTATTTACACGAGTTGCTCTATTTTTAAAGATTGTGTCGTCATTTCGAAGTAAGATTGGCTGTCAGCCAAATACGAAAAAAATTGATTCCGTTTGTACGTATATTGTATCCTCTCGCTCGAGTACAATTACAATTACCGTTGCTAACTGAATAAATTGCGACATTTCTCAGATCTACGCATGAGAAGCTCTAAGGCTAATTTTGTCTCGAGCGCTGTCAGTGATCTATGTTAGTTTGGTTGAAATCGACGTTGTGACCATATCGGTTTCAACCGTTATGTCACAACCACTAATGAGTGTAAAATGTGCCCTAGAGGACAGCACAGTGAGAACCTGACAGCTTATGGGCCAGTTGGCCAAAACTGACTACATACTAGGTATTGAAAATAGAAACCTTCAACGCTCGCGATCCAAGCGTTGCTTCTGTCCGCAGCCGCGCGAGGCATTAATTACAACTCCATGTGTGATTACAACTCATCTATATATATATATATATTTTTTATGAGCTGTAATCGCACATTTTTATGAGTGAATAAAGAGAGACTGCAGCATAATATATATACATATATATGTATATGAATAGCCTCTACAAGGTCACGACTCTTTGTTGCTATAATTTGCAATGGATTCGTCGAGTATAAGGGAAGTGGGTTTCTGTTTGTTGACTTGGGCCAAGCAGTAACCCTGACCTCAAGAAAAATCCTCATATACATAGATATATTTACTACAAGAAAAATAGTAATTCGCTATATAGAAGACCTGACTCGTTTTCTAAGTTCAGATCTAGTTCTGCCTTCGAAGTTCACCGGAGCTTCCTGAATCGCTTGATCGATGTGATCTCCGATTAACTAGCTTGTCTATCTCCAGCCGGGACAACGACGCCGAGGTTACGCAGCTGCTGAAGGGCTGCCTCCGAAGAATACGGCCCATCGTTCGCCTGCTGCCTGCGAAGTCTCACGACGAAGTCCATGTGGTCTTGAACTGCATCCTCCAGTTCCTGCCGAGTAGTCCACGAATGAAGACGCATTACGTCAAAATGTTCACCAGCCACTGAAGCGCCAAACTCTCTCAAGCAGCTTTTTACCCTCTTCTTGCCACCGGCTCGCGACGTCATGGCGGTATTACCAGAGGCTGCAAAATCTCGTACTCGATAATCCATATCCTGTAGGCAGGTATAGGACTTTTCCTGCGAGTCATGGCGGGAGGTTTCTGATATTTGTGGACCCAAGGCGAAGCCGCCCTCAGCTAGAACAGGTCTTTCACCATTCGTTTCGCTATACCGGGATAATTTCCTTTGCTTAGGCGAATGTGTTGCTTCTTCGCGTTGCTCGAGGTCATTTTCGACACTTGCATGCGGCACGGAATCGTGCACATACGATTCCGGCATCTCCTTCGCGCTACTCGTCTCATTACGAGGAGGTTCGGTGTCGCTGGCACCATGGTCTGTATTATCAGATGCTTGTCCCTCAGCGAGTGGCAGTGCATCTCGTCCATTCGCATTTAGCGTAGAACAGTTCATTCGATAATCGAAGTCTCCCGTGCTCGTTTCGATTGACAAGGTCGCTGGTGTCTCCATTTTGATTTCATTAGTAAGTTGTGGACAACCAACATCATATATTAGCTTAACATCACTAATCGAGGGATGGCTGATCGAACACCCATCCGAGTCCGGTCTAGCGATCACATCTTGAACCTCGATGTCTAACACACGTTCGGGTGTAGTTGGCTCCGGAGGTGGTGAGCTATCGCATATTGTCCAATCCGGCTCCGGGGATGAGCCCACTTCCTCAAAGGCCACGGATATATATTCCGGCGGCTTGTCTTGATTCACTGCTATTCCATCTTCCAAAATATCAAAGTCAAAATCCGACAGATCCGAATACACTCCTGAAAAATCGCGAGTGAAGTGTTACGCTACACAACGGGGCCTGCAGACTGAGACGTATACCTACTTCTCGAAATTGTCGTAAAGTAAAGCTTTATTGGTTTATTAAAGGGGCTGCAATTTCACAATGCTTAAGCACTCGTACATGTACGGGAACGTTCAATTGGCGATTGTTGTGAAAGCGAATATACACTGTCGTATTTCAATGTGTGTCGTGACCGCCGGAGCTTCAGCGTTCGCTTTGGTCTCGAAACAGGATGATCTAGGAGACGGGCCGGCTAAAAGCTCCTCGAATTAGTTCAAGGTAAATTCAAGGGACCTGTTCAGTCCATCAAAACCCAGCATCCTTTGAGCCAATGTGTGGATGTGGCGTTCACTGTGTTGTTTCCCCATTGCCCTCATAAAAGTAACTAGTTTTGTCTCTGAACCAAAAAAAAACCGATAACGAAACTTTTCGTTCATAAAAAACCATGAGGCTATGCCGCGAGACGCTCGGAGCACCACCAAGCAAACTCTACCTGAAATTGACGAAATCGTCGACGGCTCGGATTCGCAATCGTCGCTTACGTTACCTCCATCCCGACTGCTGCAGCTGCTCACATCCTCCCATAGAGAATCCATCTTATACCTCTAGAGTAAAGTGTATTCGCGCTGTAGTATCGCAATACGACAATGGAAACTCTGCAAGTTTCAAGTAAATGATGGGGCAAATCAGGGATTATGCCCACATTGAAGAATACAAACAATACAAAAATTCTGACAGCAAAAATTCCTATAGGAACCCGAAAATTTTGTCCCCGTATTTGTGAACTACATGAGAGGAGCATTTAGGTTAAAATACTACCTGCTTGTGTAATTCGCTCTGAAAAAAAGCCTCATCAAAAATGAATACTATCTAGAATGGAAAACGAACATCATGTTGAAATAAATTGGTTACTTCCGGTGGTCCAGCAGCGCTTGAAGAAAAATTATCGCTCCAGCTCGTAAAGTTTAAGGAGCGTTAGCTCAATCATATAACTCTTCGTAGTGAATCTCTTGCCAGGAAATTCTACTACGGTCACTGTGAAGTACAATAGCGAGTATATTGCTATGACTAAATGAGATCAAACGGGACGAGCACCCTGAGAGAACTAGAGTCGGTCTCATCTTTTTGTCTTGATATGATACTCACTCAAATGATCTCCGCTAATTAGCTACAAACGGTTATCTAAGCGGGTTTCATATGTTTCCTATTATTTATACAACCATTCAACAGCTATACGTTCCGTTACAAACATCTGCAGATCAGCCCAGTGCGAAGACAAACGATCTTGTCACTTCCGAAACAATTCCGTGAACATTTGCGCTAAACACTCAGGAGGTGGCAACCGTTTTCAATCTCAGGATTTATTAGCAAAAATTATGGGAGACTAAAGATACTACTGGTGGAAGTCAGTTTCACCATTTCGACCAATTATGACCAGTATAAACAACGTGAAATGTTAATTAGAATTCTTCGCCATTTACTTGACATTTATATTTATGACCTACTTGTCTACTCGGTAGTCGATATATCAAACAACACCAGCAAGCATTGCCTTGAGATAAAGACAAATATTAGTAACTATTATTAGTTCCTGTCGCGCGCAGCGATAACAGCAGCAGTTTGTCTTGGTGCTTAACCCCGCCACTAAATTATAAAAACTTGAATTAACAAGCGGCGCGTACGAAATAGCATATTCTATTAAAAATCTAACCACTGCCTCGAATGTTCGACGCGTACATGAGGTGAAGGCAATGGTATATTGGTTAATTAAAGGAACTGCAATAATTAAGTTATGAGGTACGTGACATATAAGATATGTCACGCATCGGGACTCGAACCTGCGGCCCCCCGGGCTTTTTATAGCCAGAGACTTAGCCGTCCAAGCCACCGCGCTAACTGTTCAATACAATGTGAAGAAATGTCGTTGACAACAGAGTCTAGAATAAGCAAAACAGATCGGCCATAGATACATGTCCAGATACCTTGAAAGTCATACCCCAGAGTAGCACATTCGAATCCTATGTGGACGCACGCCAGTGAATTTCACACTTCAATGAATGAATGAACCAATCGCCCGTCTATCATCCAAGCTAATGTTCCCTATTGACCTTGACGGACAAAGCTGTCCGCAACAAACAACCGTGGTTGACATGGGAACATCGGCGAATTGACGACGGATATGTATATATCTCATTTATTTAACACCATATACAACGAACAACACGAGAGCCACCGGCTGACTGCCAACAGGCTAGAAGCCAACTTCGTTTTTATTTCATTGTCGGCTAACGAGTCAGCGGCGAGCGGATAACTGGCCACCGATTCGACACGTTCAGGATTTAAACCAGGGAGATGTATCCCACTCCGTCTATTTATCCGAGTTTTGTTGTTAGATACTGCGACGAAGATATATGGTTTGGGTTCAAACCCTGTCAGATGCACGAGAATCAGGCTGTAGTCATTCCGGCTGGTAGTGAACTTGATTAACTTCGGATGCTGAGTGTTCTCAATGAGTGCATAATATTACCAAACCCATGTACATGTAATGGATGATGTGAATAGCGACGAGTTCAAAGCTAAACCGAGTCGTGTTCAATGGAGACTAAAAAAAAGCACGATGCTTGTCGCACATTCTACATACTGTTCTGCTTATTACTGGCATTTGAATGTACAGCTGATGAATGTGCTACAGCCCCGAGTGAAACGCACTGAACCCATAGCCAATTTGTTTTACCCAGGTAGCACCTGGCCGTTACGTAACACCTTAATGTATGTGCATTCTACGGGATCTTCGGATAGTATTCGACGCTTCCGTTTCTTTAAACCACTCGAGTTGTTCTTCCCCTTACTTTGACCCCCGTTCCCTATGGGTGAGTTTCCCAAAGTCGAGGAGGTTGAACTGCTCGTCTATTTGCATAAACAAGCGGCTTTATACTTTATAAACGGATTATAACCCATACAAGAATGCTTTAAATGAACCTCCAGATACAAATTGGCTCATCTAAGCCGTGATATTCTGCCGATCCAGATATTGTAAGTCGCTAGTGTAATCTGTTTCTAAGGTTTCAAAAGCAAGGGGGAAAGGAGGTGGGTTGCCTGGAGTGCAGCGTACTTCCATAGTACTAGCCCACTCCGCACTCGCTACCGCACAACCGGGGGTGGTTGCACAGTGGTTGACATAGGAAGGTGCTAGAGTGTCAACCGCCGTGCCGTTCCATATCTGTGCGATATTTCGAACTGTAGCTAGTTCACACATTCTCGGGACCCATTTTTGGTTTAAAATCCCAATGAATGCCGACATGCTCCTTAGTATATTGAGGTGCTATAGTAGTTGTACATAAATACATACATGTATACCATTGCGTTCATTCTATTTTATGGGAAGATATCTGCCAAGCTTGCCATTTTTAAGCAAATCACAGGCTGCTTGGCATCTACTCGTAGGGATCTCTTCCTTCTCTTCTTTGTGTGCCTGAGAGACGTTATGATTTATATTCTTTTTTTTTGTTTTAGATAATATGCTTCTTTGTCAGTTTTCACTTTAAGCAGATGGATACTTGCCAAGAGCAAGGAACGTCCTGGCCTCTTAGTCAATCATTTTTATCGAACAACTGGAAAAGCTGTCATCTCTACATTATCTAGAAAACAGTATAGACACGGTTATCCGTGAACGTGCGATAGTTTCCATCGGAATGCTTTATTAGTTGCCCTTATGGTATAATAGAAAATAATACTAATATAATTGTGTCGTTTCTCGCTAGTATTGGCAATGCTCTTTGGTAGAAGCGAACTTAAGCGCCATCATATCACTGAAAAATGATCAATCACGTGTCAGTATATATTTATGTATACTGACATAGTCTAGGTTGTTGCCACCCAAGGACGAGGTTGTTTGGGGTTAATCGCCCCTAAAAGCCTCCACGATATACCCATTATACAATTGCTTGTGTTGAATAGAGTATGTACTTTCTCCATCGTTTAAAAAAGAACTCTAGTTTGGATCAGAAAAACAAATCTCTTGACCTAAAACTGTTTCTGTTTGATTGCATTCATCTGTAAACGTCCTATGGGCATCAAATATAAATGGCTGAAAGCAGTCGGACAGTAGAATAGGTACGCCAGTCTATGACGGTATAAATACTTTCATTAATAGGAGAGAAAGACGGAGCAGAAATTAACCTCAACACTGAGCTATCATTTGTCCAAGCTAGCGTTTCCTCAAGGCTCCTTTGTATCATTATCATTCTTTTCATTGGTGGCGTTTTCATTTCCACCTTCCATTGTGGCTTTTTCGGTTGATGCAGCCACATCGTCATCTGATGTCGACGTGGCCGGGGCCTTGACGACAGGCTGAGCTGCAGAACCTGCACCTCTTCCCGACACTTCGGCAACAGACGCCGGTGGAACCCCTCCGGGTCCGTTACCCAGAGGACGCGGTGGCGGAAGGATGGTCGGTGGGACGTACGGTGGCATCCGAGGCACCAGAATGAATCCGGCCTCGCCGTAAACCCAGCCGTGACCTGGACGGTAGATTGGACCCCACAGTTTCGCTTGGGCGACCTGTGAAAATGTACGCATTGTAACTGTTATCAATTCTTATTATTGTTAGAATATTAGTAACATTGACAAATGATGACATGCGTATATAGTATAGCTGTATAATATATATTATCATAAAAATTATTGTCTTGAAGTTTCGTGTGTGTAAATGTCCTGCAAATGTCCTCAATGATAGTACTTTGTGAGTCAATTTAAGATTAACTCGAATTGCTTGGGAGAGATTCGTCCCGGGCGGCTGGAACAGCCCCAATGTGAGGTGTTAGGGAGCATGAGAGACAGCCAAAGTGACGCTATATTACATTTAATTGTGGACCTGTTGAATTGTGGAGACAAAAAACTATTTTTTTCTCCAAGTATAATTAGCAGTGACTCCTATCATGACGCAAACTGGAAATTGATGTCGCTGGTATTGACGTTAAGGAGCTTCAGTCCAAATGGCACACGTTTCAGTGTTGTAATGCACTTCGTATTTAGGATAATTCTAGCGATAAAATATTAACAATCCTTCATTCAGCGATCAGTCACCTGTTCCCTCGGGAATTCGCCTTCGGGCAGTGTCTGATTCTCGAGTGGGATCGGAACTGCTACGAAGGTCCAGAGGCCGTCAACGTTTTGTTGGGGGCCTAGCGGACCGCCTGAGCGAAACCCAGGCGCGTAAAAGAAGTTCGACGACTTCCGAAATCCTGGCGTACTTGATGAACCACTCCAGCAAGCAACGAACACCGCGAGAGCTGCCCAGCACACCCACATCTTCGACTCTTTCGCGCAGAGCAAACGAATAAGCTCAATTCGATTGCGGTCGGATCTGTCGTCGAACAATAAGTGCTGCCCTGCTGGCCCTCAAACCTCGACTTCAGCTGGTGATGAGACGGACTCCCTCACAGAGTTCACAATCAGAATATTCGATAGCACACAACGTCGCTAAATTTACAAGCCACAACTTTCAAAACAGCACGGCTATCTCTTAACTATACTACTTGAGCAACTCGAGTTGACTCTAGCGTCGACTGTTCACCGAAGACAGATTGGTCTCTTTATAAATGGAGGATACTCTCCGCGCGCTTATACTAGACCCAGCTAAATGGGAGAGTGCTACGATCCGGTAGCGTGTCGGAATCTAAGCGTGAGTCTGACTGGCTGACTGATTGCCCACCTGCATCTCGATGTGTTTTACGGTTCTGTATGCAGAGCCGGCACTGCCCCATTGGCCTGTACTCGTCGACGTTAGCCGCGATGCCTGAGCTTCTTCGCGGTATGGATGCGCGGGTGCTTATTCTGATTGTGTGGTTCGTGTCTGTCTCCGTGTATCTATACTCGCGCTGGTGGGTCCGTCTCCGATTGCAGAATTTGTGTGTGGCTATTTCAAGTTACATTGACAAATACGAAGAACTCGCACGCCGGAAGCCCGGCTCGCGCCACTACCGATAGCGGATAGGGAGGCACGAAGAGGCGCTAGCGATGATTCAAATATGTGATAAATTCCCCGCGGTGGAGCAATTGCGCAGCGAAGCAAAGCGAAATGAAATGAAGTCGAATTGAAGACTGCTCCGCCGATGAGACCGAACTTCTTCTGGAACTACTCAAGTGACAAGGCGAACGGAGCGGGTGGAGGCTGTGGTCCGAGGCGGTGGCAATGGCGGTGGTAATGATGGGAAGCCAACGCCAGCGAGCCGCGCGCATCGGCGTTGACGTCGACGGCGACCACGACAACGGCGATAGAGGATCAACAATGAAGACGCTTACGATGCTGATCGAAAAGCGCTGTCAATGATGAATCAGAAGAAACAAGAAAATCTCGGAAAGGGTGGCAATTTTCTTTCATAAACAGGAGAAATATTCGGCCAGTGATTGACATGCTGCCGTCAAGTTCGTTGTCACTTTTTTGTGTGGGTGACTTTTTTATTGTGCTCAGCTCGAGATTGAGTAGAAAATACATGGTTATGGTCAGGGTAGCAAAACAATAATGGGTAACACAAGAAAAATAGCCATATAATGAGATAGATTTCGGATCAAATTCAATGGCGAAGATTGCCTCGGTAGCCGTGTTCAGCAGGAGGGAGAAATTTGTTGAAGACAATCGAAAAGTATGCTAATTGTCTTCGCTTTTGTTTGAGTCATATGCAATACGAATCACATTGCATATGTTTAAAACTGAAAAATTTCGACGGCTACATGATGTGGTCACAACACAATTAAGCAATGAGATAAGAAGCTAGCCCGTTTGAAACCCCACTGGCGCCACCCACAGAAGAAGAGACAATGTAAGAATCACTATTCTGAGACAATGTGCTACTAAAGTTTCCTTTGGCTCGCTCCGAGAAATCAATGTACAGCGATACAGGCCATTAATTGCAGTGGTAAACTCATCGCCATTCAGAAAGAAATTAATGATAGTGATAGTCAATCTCGTCGCCGTCGTCACGAAATAAGGCGAAACTATTGATATTCGGACTGCTTCTGAAGTTCCTTGATAGTTTGCTTTTGACATCCATTTTAACTTTTCGGACCGTAAGTTTTAGCCAAATCAACCCCTGTAATTTACTTTCACTTAATCTGATATTCCTACAGATAGTCATTACAGACATTACAGATGGTCAGATTGTCAACGAAGGAACCGTACAATGAAACGCTGAGACATCTTGACAACTTTTCTTTCCTTGCTGGCTAGAACAGAAAATGATGGTCGATCCGATTCTTCAACGTCTCCTGAAAGTAGCGTTCTTCGCGACATCAGTTGCCCTCGTTCAACAAGTTCGTTAATATAATTTCCAAATTTCACGTAGCTCAAATAGCTCAAAGCTGGCAGAGAGCACAGTCGTGCCTATGCCGCTTATGGGACACAATTCTCCAACCACCCTACATCCCTGTCGCTGGAACTCAGAGGTCACGGCTGACTCGCTGGCGTGTGCTGTTCGTTGCGTGATAACAAACCGAGACAGTTACAGCTTGCACTAATGAGAAATAAAATGACATGTGCCGATATAAGTAAACAAACAAGAGGAGTTTATTAGCTAAGAACGATAGCTAATAAGGGACAGGAAATCAATGCCGCATTGGCCATTGGCAATCTCGGTTGTTGCCTTTCGTCAGCTACCGAATCGAATCGAAGCCCCCTCCCGTTCAGACACACGAAAATTGATTGCGATAACGAAAGTCGCCCAATATGAAATCACACCACGACGGGAAACAGGTCTGTTTTACCCGGCGGGATTGGTGACGCTTGGCGGGTTGAGGGGACTGTAGAAGAAATCGTGACATTGTTCAGTATCGTAGATATGTTCTATATTATTTGTGCTCTCTGCACCATATCTTTAGCAGACAGAGCGGAATGACTCACGACCCCATCATTGTTTGGACTGGAAAACATTTCCATAAAAGCTGTGAGTAACGAATGCAGAGGATCGTCCTCCCAATTTCGTTTACTTGAAATTACGCGCGCGAATTATTTTATGGACTATAGTTGCTGTACATTTTTATATTTAGTCGAACCCTCTTGATTATGGAACGTTCTTTTTCCGGTGGAGTGTTATACTTGGCGCGGTTACCATTACATTTACGTATATATTTTAGTATATGTGGTGTTCGTTGACGGTGGGCGCTAATTTTCGGGGACGTTTTTTTCTCTTGTTGTGATCCACTGGGCCCTGCTCTTCTCGCATCGGATATGGTAGACTTTAGTGAGAGACGACGTTGATCGTCGTCTGAAGTGGTGGTGGTGTCCCGGGTACTGCCGCATTGTCGCAGTAAGTAAGGAAATCTATATAAGTAGGAACATATAGCTTGAATAAATAGACCCGTATGAGGATACCGCAGGTCCAATCCAGCCATGGCCTCACAAAGACGTGGATTAAGAGTAGGACTATCATACAGAGACACGTCTGGAACTCGGAGGCTGTCACAAAAGAAAAAAAAAAGCAGCCTAGGGTCAGGCGCTCACAAAAGTCCATTCAGAAGCGACGCCGTCTGCGATTGGGAAAGAAGCCATCTAAGGGAAAGGGCCGGCTGTTCGCTTGTCTGTCTGCTGTTATTGTTGTGGTGTTCGAATTACCCTCATTTGTGTCCTGCGACATTTTCCGAAAAGCGGTGTGAACATCAGACTGTGTTCTATTACAAATTCACGCACTTTTGAACGTTTTGTTGTTTTTTTTAAGAAACACTACTTCTGGCTGGTGACGGCGAATCTGCATCCGAACCGGTAGGTAACTCTCAAGATCGTCTCATGTTTTTTAAATCAATCGATTGTTGGAGTGAGAAAAACATTGCCACAACGTTTACGGAAGTTTGCTACATAGCTAATATGTGCAAAGGATTAGTCGAACGGAAAAGATGAAATATAATAATATATAATACATGGATCCACGCACACTACTCACTAGATATTTGTATCTGTCTGTTGTCGATGCGAGGTCAATATCACCGAATTGATGTCTTTGTAGTGTTTCCACTCTATTCGTATAATATTTCGCCTTATAAATTCCGAATTTGCAGACTGGCTGTTTGGGTTGATTGTTAATTTCGAAAAAAGAGGGCTTGAAATATGTGACTCTTTCATTCTCTTTACGTGGAGCTGTATCTTCGTCTTCGAGCATCTGTCAACAATGAGCTTCCATCGAAAGCCCGCATATCGAGCTCTGCTTTCTGCAAATAACCTCCAGGTATATGTTGCTGATTGGATCCTAAAACAACAATATCACTTTCATTCGTATTATTTCCAGTAATAAGTTGCACTTAGTGTTGGTCTCTGATCGAGTGGAAGACCTCTAAGCCTGGTCATTTCGAACGATGGCAGCATCTGATCGAGGAGGTGGCAAGGACACCTCACAGGAAGCCTTCGAGGTCGTTCACGAGATGTCGCAACTATTAAACACAACACTGGACGCTCGATCCTTGCATCTATGCATTCGATTGCTCGAGCATGGCGCAGATCCAAGAGCGCTTGCTGAGATCGTGCGAACACTTCAGGTGCGATTGTTGCCAGTTTATCGCATACTGTAGTTTACACGCTTAATTATAGTAGTGAGCGACTATCCGTTCATTGCATCTCATTTTGGTACATGTTCACTGAGTACCCACAATTGTCACCCATTTGTTAAAACGAAATAGATTGCGTAGAGCTAATTGTCTACATCAAATACGTTTCGTACAGCTGAATCGCCCTCGTAAACGACCCTCTGGACGGAAATTAATCATCTGAACCTTTCTGCGATTGGAAATTCGTCTAAACCACATCCATGGCTAAATTTCATGCTTTCAGCATCCTCCAGCCTCATACCTTTACGTGAAATGACACGGTACGTGACTCTTTGTATTTGCAGGCATCGCAAGGCTCTGATGGCCAGATACGGTCAACACGCAGCTGAACTGTATTCAACTACAAGCGGGCGTTACTCGAACAGAAAATTGTCGCTAGAAGGGATCCAGGGTGATTTTTTTCCATGCTCAAGTCTAAATCTCTCTTTCAGTGAAGTGGCAATAATAACAGAGACACTCGTTGAAGCCACTAGGCCATACGTCTAGAAGGGAACGAAACTCGATTTTCTCGATAGTTTGCCCGAAGACAAAAGCGTCCCGCAGATCTAGTTTCAGTTTTGTTACCGGAATACGCTGATGTAGCAGCCGGATACCGCAAAAACAACTACGCTGGTCCTCCCGCAGCTGATGCAGCATCGATAACCTGTTCTGTAAATATATTGACGAGGCACGCAAATGAAGAAAAATGTAGAATAACACATGATGAATGGATGTATATAAAGAATAAACATTTCCATATACTTCAATTGAATATATCGACATGAGGTACCGTTGTCTTTGCTATGCTCTGATGTAGGACTCGGGAAGTGTTGGTTAGCCTGAACACCATTGCTAGGGTGGATCATGAGCGAATTGTCATCATATGTTTAGGCTACAAAGTTTCCGGCCGGCAAGATTTCGTGACTTCCGTTTTCTTATAGTTATATTATTATACTTTTAAATAAGGTAATAATTATAATAATGTATAATTTTTAATTATGGGTTATGGGCACGGTGCTTGATTAAAGTCTGTCTGACTTCCTGACGGAGTTTATCCTCTAACCACCATATATATATATATATATATATATATTTATCATTGCATTTTACTCTTTATATGATAAATATTTTGCGAAGCTAAATCAGAGGCTTAAAGACTGTTCAGGTAAACTGGCTCTGACAATCTATGGATCAAACGCGAAACAGCAATAGAAAATCTTGGTAAACATTTCTTTTAAAATATAGCTATTCCTCTTGTTCGTTCCTGGCTATTCGACCGTCTTGTTAAGTTGCTGTTTTTCTGCCTTTGGTATACTTGTAGCAGTTCCTTTTCTAGAAATTGGGCAATTCGTCGAAGTTGAACACGTTCAGTTAAAATAATCTGAAGATATTTTTCGATAGGTCAAACTTAGCTATATTCACAATAAGTGAGAGCTCTTATCAGGTGCGCTATGGGTATCTATAAAAATCCTGTCCTAAGACCCTTCACCCTATCTTTGATCCGTTACTACCTTGCATTTAGAGCATGAAGAACGTATTTTCATACATACATACGTTCATCAACATTTATTTCTTGAAGCCGAGACTCGCTAAGAAACAATATAAATCTGATTCTCTTTAGATCGACGCTTGGATGTGACGTGGTTTAGAACTGTTTGGTAGTCGATGCGTTTCGCGTACACCAACTCATAACGAGCAGGTAATATATACATATGCACTGAATAACCCCGAATACTCACACAGGTAACATATATTAAAATTAATAATTATCATGTATGAACGTGTTCCAAAGCGAGCCCACATTATACAGTTCTCGCCCTTCTTTTAACTTTGAAGTGGCCATAGTGCCCAGCAGTGCAATGCTGGGGGATTAGAGGACACTTGCTGATGGACGATGTTCCTATTAATTTTCGCAATGTTGTCGAGATTAAGAGACGATTTTTCTCACAAAACAACAACGCGGATTAACAATACTCATTTTAGCTATAGACGAGCCCGGTCGGTGATTTGACGTATGAGCTCATGCAGAGAGGTCAACGATACATCGTCAACACTGCCTGGGATAAAATTAGTTTCTCCGATGGGGTAGAGTTCATTGGCTCTAGCCCTCGATACGTTTTCCAAAGGCCTGCTATATGAAGGAGTGGCATGAAGTAGTATAATCACTTGTAAGTTAACGACTGCTCTAAGATGACCCCCTCGCTTTTGTGAACTATTCGATTCACTTCTCATAGGCTCGACTCTCACACATTAAAAACGAGTTTAACTTCTTTGTGTCTCGTTAGCAAGGGGTGAACCATTTGTGTTCCGGTGACCACAAGATGGGATCGTGGTTTCAATGCGTCGGAACCCGCATCAAATCCTACGGGATCATTCGCGAATGGAGGAGAGCAGAGCTTGGCTGAAGGTAGGCGGCCAGACGTTGCTCCAAACCAGTGAAGTCTAAGGAGGAACAAACGGACCACCACATATATATCCGCGGGATTCGACGAGAAAGCTGAGTAACGAAGTTTTTTATGCGTTCACAAGAGGGCTTCAAGCAACGTAAATGAAGGAAGGAGATTAATGCTACACAGCTGTAGCCCTAGAGCAATTTTATGCGAGGCAGAAGAATGAGCCAATTCAATGCCGATCTCGTTCTTGCTGTTTATCATTGGATTAAACAAACACTCGGGTTAGTTTCGCAGATGCACTTCCCGATTCGACACAACGAAGACCATTAGGCTTGAGAGATGCAAGGCTTTCACTATAATTAATTGCGAAAATCGTATCAGAACCTTAATCGTGTGTGAAATAGTGAAAATGTCACTGGACGTTTGAAATGGAGTTCCAGACGATCCAAGCTAATACGCGTTCGAGCTTCACGTTTTTTTAAAGTTGGCTCTCTCGTCCGTTTCATCCAGTGCTCGGGACCTCCACTTTTTAAGTTACCTCGACAGCAATATACAGGATATAGGAGTCTACACGAACAATCGAGGGGTTGTTCTACAAGAAATCGGTATTATTTCCTTTACTGGTGTCTGTCGCTATATTCCAACATCGACCGACTTCTCGGAAACGAACCTGAGACCGGCACAAATTGTGGTGCCGCTTGTAACCACATATTCGCAATTGTTTCATGGTCCAATAGAATAGACAAAAAATATAACCACAATTCCGTTTTACTCCGCTCCTGTATTAATTGCGCTTCGAAAAGTCGGGTCAAGGCAACTGATACAAACACATCCATACATTAATTAACGTTTTTAGCAACGCTAGTTTTATTAATGAATCCGGTGGCAACCAGGGCATTTAACTGGTTGTCATTTTCATTAAATATATAATCCTAATTAGCCTAATTGTCGTCCATTGTCTCCTGATCACTTTCGCTCTCTTCATCATCGTCATCGTCGTCACCGCCACTTTCTTCACTTTCACTGTCAAACCATTCGAGTTCTTTTTTATTCAACTCGACAATCTTTTTCCATTCATCCATCTTGTGGATATCGATCGCGTACATATCACGCAGAGTGAGCTGTTGATCGCCTGAAATGTTCATTTCACATACAAGGGTACAAGACTCGGGGTCAGACTGATTCACACTCCGCCTGTCTGTGTGTGGTCACTGTCAAATGCGCTACTCCGCGATTTTTTCTTGTCGCTTCGATAGCATACGATATTCGGTGACGGTCAACCTTATGAGACGATGACTTACCTAATTCAAATATCCCTCCGTATAAATATAACACGCCGTGTTTCATAGCCAAGCATGAGCTCATCCGGGGCTGAGGCCAGAAGCGGTCATCTTGCATCCCCCCTTTGCTCGATTTCGGGTCGTCAGAGGCGGCGGCTCCTGCAGCTGGACCTGAGGAGATTTTGATTGTGAAGACTCCGTCGGTTTTCACCTCCTCCTGGACCGCTTCAGGTTCCAACTGGAGCGATTCTATGGCGGACTCCATGGGCTCGCCGCTCTCTTTCGGTGTCTGCATGGATACAGAGTAATACATGGTAACTTAGCAAAGAAATAGCGTATTCTATTTTAAAATGAATTCATTTTCATAGGCTGAAACTTTGCCCCCGGCTGGAAGCGTTCTGCCGGCGATATCGTTGTGACCAATTCCGAGTAGATTACGAACAGAGAACGCAACAGCTGTAAAATTTTTCTTGTCGACAATTTGCAAATAGGACGCAATATTTAAACAAATTGCATTATTTATTGCGCATTTTTGGGTGGCTCTTATAATGTGTCTTCTATTCGAAAGCAATAGCCAGTTAGCAGACTTGCATCTATGTTCCTTTGAGATAAACAATTGAACTATGGATGTGTCGCGAGCACTGTGTAACCTACCTCCTTCTTCAGGTCCATTTCTCTCCACACACCTCGGTCCGCCTCGAGCATGTATAGATCGGCGAGGCATACTGAGGTGATTGTCTCTTCATCTTCCTCACGGTCACACACACCACCGAAGAAATACGCCCGATTAGGCTGAGGGCCAGGAACGACCGCCATTCCTGAACGTGGACCCGGTCGACAGCCACCTTGCTTCACCGAGGACCATTTCCACTTTCCTGATTTTGAAAATGTTATAATACAATTCAATGGACAAATACATAAGGTAAGTTCGAGTCTAGCAAAACGAATTCCCATGAGTAAACTAAATGCCTTCAGAGCCAAATATAGTTACCAGTCTTTTGAATACTATGAAGTATGAGTTATCATATGTGATCTTGAAAAATATATTTTTATACATCACAAATCTATTATTGATAATAATAGATCATAATTCAAAAGTGATTACCGTCTTTGCTCTCTTCCTGAAGAAACCACATATCTGTGTGTGTTGTCCCTTTCTCAGCGTCTTTGCCTAATTTCTCTTTGGAATATCCTCCATATACCAGAAGTTTGTTGCCCTCCAGCATGAGGAACTGAACTCCGGATCGAGGACTTGGACCCTGATTCGTTGGTTCAATCTTCGTCCATTGGCGATCAGCGATCGAGAAGCGGTAGACGTCGTTATGGTACTTGGCATCTCTAGAATCGTAAATCGCAAAATGAAAAAAAAATGGGATCATCGAAGCACGCCACGTAACATCACCAGGAGCACTGACCGTTCGCGAGCCCATGATCATCGAGCTTGAAATGTTCACGAGAATCCTTATCGCCAAAGAAAAACAACGACTGATGCGACACAAGATGAACTAAAATGGATCGGTTTGCCCTGCTTGAAATATCGAGGTGTCAAAGGACAAACACGAACGACCGACGGCCACCAGCATCATGTCATACCTTACGCTTTCGTGGAAACCGCCGAAAAGGTAGATATCCTTTCCGTTAGTAACCATTCGATGACCCGAGCGCGCGGAGGGACCGTGTTTGGCGTCAACCTTCTCCCATCTCGTCTCCTTCACATGGTAACACCAGAGATCCTTATAGTGAAAGAACTGTGATTGCGTAGGAGAGGCGAATTCTCCGCCAAACATCCATATTTGCCCGCCGCCTTAAGACAGCACATACATGTTTGACCGGCGACCATGCAAGCAGACACAGATAAGCGATTAAGAACGTTTTTTTTATGAACAAAAAACACAGAACCAAGCAGGTGTACAGACAACGGGTTGTCAGCTAGCAAATAATATAAATTCCCTATAGATTATATGCATCACTTCGGATGTTCGGCTTCGTCCTGCGAGTACGCATCTGATTCTCAATTTACCTTGTGCGACAATGACAGCCTGCTGAGAACAACGTGGAGGTGGCGCAAGTGGTGTTGATAAGCGAAGCCAATTGTTCTTCTTTATGTTATAGGTATACAACTCGTTGTACATGACCGTCTTGTGGCCATTGAAGTAGCTGCCTCCGAACAGATAAAGTAGATCCTACAAGTTATAAAAAGTACATTTTACGCGATTATGGACATATAATAACGTAAATGAAGGTTTCCGGGAGGGCGTATTCACAGTTGTAATTGCGTACTGGGAAATAACAATGCAACGGCCATAATTTGAGACTAGACGTTTTGTTTGCGGGAATAGGAGGGCTTCACTGATGAGGTATTCGCTGTGATAATGTAGGACTGTCTCTAAATTACTAACAGTACTTCAAACCAGGCGTGCGCGCTGCATGGGGTGCTGTTATGATGATATTTAGCCTTTTATCAGTTATACACTGCGGTCCATCCTTCTGTCGGCTTCCCCACCGATATACAGATGTGCTCAATCCCGTACGGGGTTGGGGCCCACGCGTTTCCTGTCCACCTGATTTTTCCATTTGTGCTCTTGTGTCTGACTTGTGAGACTCACTGCCTCCGTCCGAGCCGTCCGTCAAGGTCACTGAAGGTCCATTGTTACTTGGTTTCCAAGATGTACCCCACAAAACCTTAGAGCCCGTCATTCAATCCTTGGTATAAGCGTGCAACTTGCAAGACAACCAAAAAACAATAATCACCAGCTCTCACGACTAACCTTATCCGGATTCGCAAGGAATGAGCTTCCACTTCTTTGCGATGGTGGATCGACCAGGTCCTCGGCCACTCGCTCCTTTTGTCGGTCCGCTGTCACGAAGCTCTCAATAAGTTTTTCAACATCTTCCTGTACACAGCGAAAAATTAACAGCTTTATCAGGTCAACGTCGGTAGAAGTACGCCAGCGTAATAATAACGAGACGACATATCAGACCACAGATGCAACAAGACATTGTCGATTCGATTACTATTTCCAGTTCTTTCACATGTTCGCCATTCAATGTTCAATTGCTCCTGTCGAGTTTAGGCAGAGTGGCAGTCAGAATATTGCTGGCTAAGAATATACGTCTCAAACAACAGGTCGCAACACTCACGCCTTCGACTATAGCTCGACGCAGGCAAACAAAAAAGAATAGATCACACCGCCATCACCGAGTATAGTTTATGCAAATGAAACACTAAGAAGACGGCACTGCACTAACGGGAACCCACCTCGCCCTTTGCTGCGAGCTCCTTCTTGTGTTTCGCAACGACCTTTTTCGCGGTCTTTGCTGCCGTTTTCTCCGCACCTTTGCCCTTGTTTGATTTGTTTTTTTTGCCCATGGTTGTGCGGCTTGAGGGTGGCTAGTAGACGAGCAGGCAACCTGAAAATTTAGTCGAATTTTAACATTAGCTACGCTGACAACATTCGCCTATGACTTTAAATATGTCCGCGCGGCCGATTAGTGAGGAATGTCTGCGACTAATTAAATGACGTTTCGAATCTTATGCGACATCACGTTCAACGACTAGATTATCTGTAAATGCTACGACTCCAATTGGCTGTCTCGACTGGCTATCTAAATGGAAGGGTGTGTATACAAATGAAAATATACATAGAGCGAATCTATTCACTACTTGGATCAATTAAAATAATAAAAACGCACTGTGAAATAGAAATGTTACTATCATAGAAAAAAAAATACCGAAAAATTGTACTGTTCTGGTCTTGTCACCTGTTTACGATGTTATCGAATAATGCTCCTGCAGAACAATGTAGCTCTCTGCGAATACCGACTAAATGCGACGTATAATATATTTATATATATATATATATGACAAGCTATGGATCATGTGTGAACAGTTGAAAAGAAGCACAAATTTCTCACTTTGTTGCACGAGAAAAATATGCGCCACAGAAAATTTCACTAGTTATCGAGCGCATACAGACCGGCCAATATAAACAACAGTCTCATCCACGTGCGTCAACAGGATCATGTGTTGTTTATTTGTAGTATTGAAAATGCTTTGGACAATTTGATGATGATACTTGTACTTTGAGCTCGAAAACTCGGCAGCTCCCTGTAAAAGACATCTATGAGAAATAGCTTAGCAAATTTTTGGGTTTTGACAAATGATTCAGCGCTGCAATTGTTTGCAATAGAAAGATCTCCGCGCCTCGTTGTTCCGTTGATTTGGCTCTGCTGAATTAGCGAGAGCACGCCTATATGTGTAAATACAAACAAAGCAAGGCCGAGTACCGGGTTGCGATTTTCGCGCGTTTTATTAGCAAAATCGTGGTCGACAATAGTCGCTTTGTTTGAGTTTCTAGTGTTTCGAGACCGTCCAACGACAGTCGGAGCTGTGTTGCGTTGTCAGTCGTGAAGGTCCGTGGGGTTACATCGTCAGCTTCGTCATGAAGGTTGAAATCAAGTACAGTTCAGCGAAAGCCCAGCGAGTGGCAGCCCACTCCCATGTCAAAGGTTTGGGTCTCGATGAGCAAGGCAATGCGATCCCTCAGGCAGCCGGTCTCGTTGGACAGAAAAACGCTCGGGAAGCCTGCGGAATTATCGTGGACCTTATCAAGGCGAAGAAGATGGCTGGACGTGCCGTACTTCTCGCCGGCCCGCCAGGAACGGGTAAAACAGCTCTGGCAATGGGCATCTCGCAAGAGCTCGGTAACAAAGTACCGTTTTGCCCGATGGTAGCCTCAGAAGTGTTCTCGAATGAGGTGAAAAAGACTGAGATTCTCATGGAGAATTTCCGTCGCGCCATTGGACTCCGGATCAAAGAGAACAAAGAGGTGTATGAGGGCGAGGTCACTGAGATGACGCCAGCGGAGACCGAAAACCCCATTGGCGGCTACGGCAAGACGATTTCACATGTTGTCGTTGGCCTGCGTACGGCAAAGGGCACCAAACAACTGAAGCTTGACCCAGCTATCTACGAAGCGCTACAAAAGGAGAAAGTTGAAGTTGGTGACGTCATCTACATTGAGGCGAATTCAGGTGCCGTGAAACGACAGGGGCGTAGCGATGTGTACGCGACCGAGTTCGATCTCGAGGCTGAGGAGTATGTCCCCCTACCGAAGGGCGATGTCCACAAAAAGAAAGAAGTTATTCAGGATGTGACACTTCATGATCTGGACGTGGCCAACGCTCGCCCACAGGGTGGTCAGGACATTTTGTCAATGATGGGACAACTGTTAAAGCCACGCAAGACCGAGATCACGGACAAGTTGCGCAAAGAGATCAATAAAAGCGTGAACAAGTATTTAGATCAGGGTGTAGCTGAGCTAGTGCCAGGTGTACTTTTCATTGACGAAGTCCACATGCTCGATATTGAGTGTTTCACATTTCTTCATCGCGCGCTCGAGTCGCTCATCTCACCGATTGTCGTACTGGCCACTAATCGAGGACGATGCTTGGTTCGAGGTACGGAACAGTTAGCTCCTCACGGTATCCCGCTCGACCTCATGGATCGTCTCCTTTGCGTCAGACTGACCCCGTATAACCAGGAGGAGATTGGCCTTATCCTCAAGTTGCGTTCGGCCACCGAGCAGCTGTCGATTGAGGAGGAGGCACTAAACGAGCTGTCGGAGATTGGTAAACGTGCTTCGCTTCGTTACGCCGTTCAGCTTATGAATCCTGCCGCACTTCTGGCCAAAGTCAACGGACGAACAGATATCAAGAAGGCGGACGTCCTTGAGTGTGACCAGCTGTTCAAGGACTCGAAAAGTTCAGCGAAGTTGTTGCAAGAAGATGGTGGAAAATTCCTCAAGTAATTCAGCTTACATAAGAACATTATCCGGGAGACGGTTTCATTAGCTGGTGGATCGATATTGCCGACAACGATAGCACACAGCATGCCCTATCCATGTATTGTAAATCTCGCTGCGTGAAACTGTATAAATAAAAAGTACATTTAGTATCAATGGTAAAACAAATATACTGCTATATATATATATATATGGGTTCACACAAACAGAGGCAATTGGTCCATTGGAGGTGCATATATATGCATATGTACGATACCGGCAGAGGAATTAACTTAGACGGAGGCACAAGATATCTATACATGATGTCAACAGAGGGGACGAAACGAGAAGAGATTGTAAACTGAATGAGGGTACCAAGGATGTATCAAGCTATGTTAATTGATTAATTTGTTATTAGTTCATAACGCCGTCATCATTATTCTCCTAATAAAGTCCATATCATTATATGTGGTAAAAGACAAATGTGCGTGTTCAATTGATGAGCAAAAATTACTGGCAACTTTTTCGTTTTTAACCCCATTTTCTTATCGACAAAACGGCATTATTAATCTCGTGGAACAGCGAATGTTTTCGATTGAGGTGGAGATTTGTTTGTTCATCACATGTTGTTAACCACGAAGCATTAAGACTACAGGACCGGCGTTTAAGCGGACCGCCTGGAAATTCGTTCAGTGTGTTTGAGCGGACTAAATGGCCCTACTAAGTTAGGCTCAGTTTGTTCATATTTTCGTCATTAGTTGCAAAATGTGGTAAGCGCCGCCCAATACTGCGGACCGTATATACCCGATACTACGGAGTATTCCAGCGAAATTGGGTGACTTCGTGGAGCAACGCCAATTTGATTTAAGCGTATGGGCCCTATAAGCCAACTAGTAAGAACTCATGTTGTGCAGTTAGCTGCCAATCAACAATCACGACGTCGATTCGGGCCACATCTTGTCAACATAACGAGACAAACAGAATATTGACCGATTTTCGGTGTTCCAGGTGACATCTCGGGCAAACCCTGCGACAAATACATATCATATCTTAATACATAGATGCAATTCAGAGCGGTTATTTCGTTCGTGTTAGACAGTCCATAGATCGGATCGTCGATGTGCGGTCCCTTGACAACCTGACTGCAAGTCAAGTAAAATCTAATCCGTGCATATTGGTGTTCAATCGTTCGACTCTCGCAAGTTCGACACATTGTCACAGTGCTGAGATACGGTGACTCAATCGGTGCGAACTGATTTCTATTCGCTATGGAAATCGTTCTCATTTTTGGTCTCTCTGTCTACATGCGGCTGATTATCTACATGCAACATGCTCATTATTTGATTCCGTCCTCCGTCCGCAGCCAGCGCACACTGTCGGCTATATGTAATAGCTCTCGCCCGCGGAGAGATCCGACATGAACTCGTTTATCGTCGTTTCTCCCGTTGTCATCGTCCATATCACCATCGTTGGTATCAACGGGCCGACCGACTGAATAAGCCCTCCATTGCAATCTTCCTCTCGGAATGATTCATCGCTGTGCCACCGCTTATCTCGGCTGTAGTGCACTCTTTACGAACTGTTGTATGAGTCATTGCGCTGTCTGTACGCAGGACGAATCCCTCACTCAATGCCCTCTCCTCACTCGTTGTTCGACGAGTTGACGGAGAGTCCTTCCCCTTGGCCGTTTCGTCAGACGATTTCATCTGCTGCTCCTCGTGCTGCTGCTGCTGCTGTTGTTGTGGTCGAGCTATTATCGCGGACAAAAAACAAGAACGCTTGTGCGCGAATAGCCATACTATGGCCATACGATTGAGGATAACCCATTGAGAAAATGTCGGTCATATTAGCGGGACTGCCGTGCGCAGACGGGTCTTCCTCCAAGAACTCCTAGAGAATGCGATCGAAAGTGAGTTTAACGCGTACATAACCGATTTCGCTGTCCGTCTATCGTCGTCTACAATACTGACTAGCAGACTTAGCCTGCTTGGAACATAAGTCTTGGAACCAAAAGCGATGAACTGTTGAAGGAGATGAGATTTTCTAGCGAGATATGTAAACGTATTGTTTTTTTCATATGATGGTTGTTGGATAGTCAGTTTGTCGGAAGAGCATCGCCCTTGCCACCTGCCCTTGCCGTTCGCCACCGAAGGACAACATGAACCAGACGGCCGGGAGACAGCGGCGGCGAAATTGCTGAGATTCGGGGGACGTCTGCTCGCATCGAAAGTGCTCACCTGCTGCTGCTTCTGTTGCTATTGATGTAGTTGGCGTCGCAGTGGGGCATGCTAAAACAACACATAAATCAGCAGCAGGTCCAATGTTGATTCCCTATTGTATGAGGCATAGGCAGACGGACTGACAGTGCGAGCGAGCAAGTGACCAAACGGATTAGAAATAGCTCTTAAAAACAAGGCACAGCAGCGCCAACAACAACGACGACGACAGCGAGAAGTTGACAACAACAACAACCAGAAAAGAAAACGATTTTTCCTCTTCGTTCTAAAGGGAAAAAAGTGAAGAAATTCATGTCCGGCTCGTTATAGAGCACTGAGTGACAGTGAATGCAGTGATAAGGCAGATCGTTCAGATTCGTTGCGCAATACACTTGGCAAAAGTAGGAGTTGCCAAGATAGCAAGCGACTCCCCCGTTGAAGAGCGATCGCTGTCGCAAAGTTTGCGGATGCGGGGTAGGTGGCTATTGATAAAAGTTTCGGAGACGACGGCCACTGACCTATCGTCTTTCTTCGACACTAGGGGGAATATAAACTATTGAGCTTGTTGGTCTCGAAAGGTGAACTAAGTTGACGAGAATAGTTTCTACGCAGAGAAGTCTGCTTCTGTTTTGAGCTGTTTTTTTTTCTAGGTGTCTCTGTGTGACCCTCCCGTATATATATATATATACGTATATATTTAAGTGGCGTTAATTCGCGTAGTGTGCTAGCAATGTTGTCGTACTTTTGGACGACAGTGAGGCATTCGCCATTCGCTGTCTGCACATAGGTGGGTGCCCAGCAGCTAGTGTGAGTCAGATCTATGCAACGGTGGACACGAATGAAAATCTTTCTGTCGAAAGTCGCTTCCTGCCCCGCGCCGATGGGACTGTTATGAAAGAAACTCGGATTATTTAATGCGCTATAGGCACAGATGTATGTCCAAACTCCAGTTCCGATTGGGACTACTCAAAATAGCATGACAGCACTGTTGAAGCGATTTTTCGGTCGCTTGCAGGAAGCCGACATCGATCCTGGTTGAGTTCTCCTCGCTGCCGCAAACCGGAGCGTCATCGATTTATCTAGGCTTAAGATTAATGTTGTGTTAAAAATCCCCGGTGGCAATACTGTCGCTGGGGGTTGCGTGTGGCGGAGGCAATGGTCTTGTAATTTAGGCATATGTTACCTATATCTGAATATGATTTCTCCCGTATCAGTGATCAGCAACTGATGTGCGTGTAAAGTACGGCACTCCTTGTATGGAACTCTGCTCATTACAGCTCTTTCCCAAACATCAACTGAACCTTGTGTGGCTGAACATGTAGCCTCTATGTGTCTTTGGCGTAGTTTGAATGTCCGTAAATTTTTTTTATTGGTACACCGTCTGGTAGGGTCTCTCTTTAGATGCAGATACGGTTTGGTACCGAACTGTCAGTAATAGTACCAGTGAAATTTCACCTGTCACAGGAAACGAACGGAGTTATGTTCCAGTCGTACCTATACAGTATTTCTCTGGCAACCAAAGATTCTTAGTATCCTCTAATCCGTTACTGGGATAGTTGTTCAACTGCGCCAGTGAGGTAGGCCAAATATTATGATGGTGATTCACTGCGACAAGCGAGTCTACACGAGTTATAACCTCTCTTATCTTGTCTAATTCTGCGATTTTATGGAACTGATTGACTCGCCGTATAATTTTGTCGATCGACGGCTGCTAATTGTCCCGTTGCTTCTGTCTTCACATCGTTTATCTTGCCTAATGAAATGGCGTGGAAGTTCTCACACGCTGATACAATGGTTGCTTTCCAGATGCTGTGGGTCCCTACCTCGCGACAGTTTGCAGTGACTTTCTGCAGGATCATCTAATGACCGCCTGTTTGTCTGCTGTGCACTGTCCTTTACAGACGGATCCTTGAATTACAGCGACTTAGTTCGCTGCGCGCCACAACACGCGTAGCCGTTGGCGAAAAGGCTACCCAATCGTATTGCGTGGAACGTCACCATCAGACAAAGAGAAATGGACAAAGCTACCGAGCCTGTCCAGGTCGGGGGCTGGGCAAGGCGGGAGGTGTTTGCCAATGGCTCGTTTGGGCAACTATCTGTTTGGGAAGAGCTAGCCACAAAGAAGGTGATCGCCGTTAAGGTTCGTATCGTAGTGCTCCGGCACCTATGCATTCAACGATAAAATTTCTTTAGATACCTGATGCCAGAAGAGATGCCGCTATCCAAAGACCTGATTAATGGAAAATCTAGAAATCACTGCAGCGTCCGAATTCTCAATTCTATTTCCACATAGCGCTCGTTAACCGAAAGCTTTAGTCTGAGCGGGATTTACCGTACTTATGTTAGCGATACTTGTAGCTTCATTGGCTCTATTCCACGTAACGTATTATACGTTGTTTCCTTTTAATGACACCTCTGATCTGGCGTCCTCCTTTTCGTGGGTTAATTGTATTCGAGTCATTAATGCATTCGTTCATTGGGAAGTTTTCTGCTAGTCGACGGTACTAATTGCGGCTGTAACCTCCACATGTTTCCAGATCTATAAAGGATCACTGCAGACTCTTCGCGAAAAACAGCGGGAATATTGGATAAAAGAGGTGGAAATCATGTACAAATTAAACCATCCGAACGTGGTTCGTGCCGTCCCCCTACCTGAGCCACTTAAAAATTTCATACAGTCCTGCGTGCCACCATTAGGCCTGGAGTTTTGTCGTGGCGGCGACCTGCGGCGTATGCTGACCCGTAGTGAAAACCTCTGCGGCCTGCCGGAAAAGGAGGTTCGAAGCGTCCTCCGCGACATCTGTCAAGGTTTGATCTACCTACACAAGGAGAAGATCATCCATCGTGACCTCAAGCCCGAGAATATCGTGATACAAAATAACGGTGACGACCAACGTATCTACAAGATTATCGATCTGGGTTACGCGAAAGAGTTAGATCAGACGAGTCTGGCCCAGTCATTTGTCGGCACTCTAGCCTATCTCGCTCCGGAACTGTTTGAGCAGCGGCCGTACCATAAGACGGCCGATTACTGGTCCCTTGGAGTGCTAGCGTTTGAGGTGGCCACCGGCATTCGGCCGTTCTTTCACGACGACGCGCCAATGTCCAATTTGCCGCACATTAAGCAGAAGAAACCGAAGCACATCTATGCGAGGAAAACAATGGCCGGACTTGAGTTCTACTCGACGATGCCGGAGTGGTGCCGACTTAGTTTGGTTTTTAAAAACGATCTTACGATCTGGCTCCAGAAGATGCTCGCGTATGATCCGAAAAATCGGGCCAGCGAGCCAGGAACGCCCAGTTCGCTCGAGCTGATGCTCGCCATATTAAAGCGGCCAGTGGCCCACGTTCTGCACACGAGCGGCCACAAGGTGGTCAGCTTTAGCTCGAATAGCACTGCGGAAGACCTCTATACAAATACGATGGTGCCTGTGAGTAGTCAGTTCCTACTGTCGTCTGAGGGACAAGAGATCGCCTTTGGTGACCTATTGGAGCTTCGGGCGCCCCATGCAGAGGAGGCGTCGTTATGTGCCTACCTATTCAACTTTGAAGGGAGCTACAGCCTGTCGCCGAGCACCCTTCCACACAACGTCAGGTGTATGCTATCCAGCCACCAGGGAGTGATGCGCTATTGTGAGCAGCGTGTACTGTGGCAGCACATGTACAACCACGTGGACAAGGAGTTCGTCAGCTGCTGCCGGACACTTACCGCTTACCGCACACTGCTCGTGCATATCAATGTCATGCAAAGTGAGTTTTCTGCGAAGCTGAATGTCTTGTCGGCCACGTACAAAGAGGTGAAAGTGCTCGCCCAGATCCTGCAAGACGATCAAGATTATGACCAAAAGCAAATGCAAAAAGCGCAACACTCCGCGCTGGAGGAGTTGCGCAGTTTGCCGGGCAATGACACGATCAAGGCGGTGTCACAGATCAAGGAGAAGATGCGCGCTATCGTGGCGAAGGCCAACACGGCGCATAATCGAGTTGTCAAGCTCCGGGAAAACCCCTTCGGTAGGACGAAGCCACCCGAGGCGCTTACAAATCTTCACGACGAAGTGCTAGCTCTGCTGGGCAACCTCCGGAAAAGGAATTGCATCGAAAGAAATAAGCCGTATCCGAATAGTCCCATGGTCGAGAAGGTAAACGAGTTCACGGAGGAACACGGCCGAGTGCTGAAAGAAATTGCGGGCCATATCCTCGATGCGCTGACACACGTGAAGGATGTTCGGCAGACGATACGGGAAACGAACGATTTCGTTATCGAAGTGGCCAAGGTAAGGGTAACCATGATACAATATGTGATGTGGGCTTCTCGAGAAAGCTCCGCTGCCTGGCCGATCCGATGGTGCAGGTTGAAATGGGGCACAGTATGGTGGTGCGGGCTATTCGGCTGATGTTTTTTTGTTAACGCTAAAGGACTCAGTAATAATGAGAAACTCATAAGTTCGACATCCATTGCTCGCGCGTGCAGTACGGCGGACATGTTTCATTTATTCTTCCTTATAAATATATATATATATATATATATTTATATATATTGCCTCTTTTATCATAACTACATGCATGGAAACTAAGGTTGTTCACAGACGTGGACGGCTTGAGAATGCATGTGGGCTATCCCGCCTCTAACTTTCATCTACTATATATTTAAATACGACTGATGATTCGATATACTCGCGTCAAAATTCCTAGTTCACACGTCGTTCATTCAAGCATTTGATTCCTTCGAAAACCCTACACCGTCAGACAAGGATGCATTACATGAAGTGGCGCGATTTAACTTATTTTTTTTGTGCCTATCACATTGACACAGGAACAGGCGAAGCTGAAGTTGAAACACCAGGACCGGCGTAGGGCGCACTGGAACGCGATGAAGCGGCTGATGCTCTGTGCTGGCGATACGTCGAGTTCGAACGCCTCTGTCAACGGCGGTGTCGATTCGATCACAATGATGCCCGATGTCGACATGATAGTCCGCACAAACGAGAAGTACCGCAATGCGCTCGACTCACTAAACTCCGTGATGGACAGCGAGGTTGGCATCATGACCGATAGCATCATACACAATCAAAATATGGCTAGTTTTCTCTAGGTAACACGACGCAGAGGCCTCGCCAGACAGATGCGCCTTTCCGTAGGATGACAGCGATTTGGCGAACGACTCGAGAGGTCGCTTCAATCGTGATCCCAACGATCTTCTCGAACAACCTATAATAGTAATGGTCGGTTATAGCGAATCAGCGTCGTTGCAGCGAACGCCCGATGTTGTTGACAGTATGTTTATCAGTTAATATACGAGAATTCGGCCACATTTCTTGTATGAATGTTGATATATTGTATTATGTCTGGTGAGCAGTAGAACAGGTTAAGCATGGCCTGGAAGAGGGCAGCGCGCTAAGATGGTTGCTTGCTTTCGCGATAACACGGATGATATTATATTGAAGTCGGTTAGGTTAGCTCGGTGTTGGGAGGCTGGTTTTCCTTGTACCAGACCCTCGGGGGTCAAGGCGGCGGACCGTCACCTGCGATGTCTCTGTGAAGGGTCCAGGTACGTATTGCCGAGTACGGGGCTCCGCCAGTGTGAATGAATGAAATGAATACGACCAATGTAAAACAACCTGCTGTGAAATTTCAGATAAATATACTTAGCAAAAATGACGGATATGACGAAGGTAGCCGAAGCGAGGAGAAGAAAAGGTGAAGCTGTATCAGAGGTTCGGCAAACTCAAGAGCCTGACGCAGAGTCGACTCGTGATTTGGGTATGGGGTCCAGGAGAAGACGAGGAGTGTAGTGATGACGGCAGTCTGCAGGCACACACATGAATTAACAATGGTGTTTTGTTGCCTCTCGAAGCAGCATTTTCTGGCCTGTTTCGAGTGAAGTAAGCGATTCAGCTGCCGTTTCTATCCATCGTCAATTATTCGTGAATCGTGGACTCATCAGCGCGGCCCACCGAATAGAACTCATGTTGATCATCTACCTGATGAGCTATCGAAATCATTTCTAGACTTGTCAACGATTTGATAATTGAAATTTTACCGTGTGAAATGAGGCAAGTGTCTATATGTGAACATTCTGACGGGACGCCAGCGATCGAGATGACCAACACCAACCCGGGACCACTGAGCACAGTACAGCCCACTGTTGTTGTTCTCTAATATTACTATATATATATAGGTACTATGGTGGAACTCATCTAGTGTAAGCCGTTTCAGCCGGGCTGACGAGACACGTTCGAAAATCGTGCGGTTTTTTTGGGCCACAGGTGACTCAAACACGAAAGTATGACTGAAAGCAGATAGTAAAAAAAAAACTACTCACACCGTGATAACCATATGGAAAACAATGTGATGAAAGGAAGCAATAGTTGGTTCCTAACGAGTGAGGTGAGCTGAGCCGAGCGAGTGATACTTGCTGATGTTCGTTAAGGTTCAATGGGCAAAAATCGAAGGGAAATAGAAGAAAATCTGTTGTATGTAGTATTAACGGCACCCGTGCACCTCGCTCCGCGTTCAATCAAACAATGTGACTATGAGGGAAAGCGGGAAAATACATGATGTATGATGGGATGTATGTATATTATATGCTAGATAGCTAAAAATAGTATGTTCTGTAAATTGATCCGCGAAGCCACACCGGACATCCAATTGATTTAACCTACCTCGTCAGATAATATAGGCTGCTGTGGACGACGCGACTGCCAGCTCACGCTGTATAAATATGCGCTGCCCGAATATATCACGCCATATACAATATGCGAAAACACGTCCGCGTACGTTGAGTGTACGAGCGAGCAGTCATGCCGCCTGCAGCGTTTCTGTCTGTCCATATGTCTGAGTGTGGCTATCTTTTATCCTGCAAATGTGAGCGTGATAATGATGATGTTGGCCAGATGGAGTGACGTATTGTCGTCTGTAAAGTACGTTTATATTGAGCAATCTCGTGTCCAAATATATATATATATATATATAGTATTATGACTAAACATTTCAACGAGGCATCTTATTAGCGTATATGTTAGAGCTTAAGTAAAATTTCCAGGCTGACTCGCAGCCAACATTCTACATCCACGGTACAACTGCTTTCGGCATTGCTAAGTAATATAATATATGCTACGCAATAGTTCCAATTTTCGAGGAAATATTTGACCATGTAACACATTTCAATACAACATGAGGTTTTTATGGAGCTTGTCGTATTGTATATTTTCTTCGGCGTTTGTGCAGATGACCACTAGCGAGAATAATGATAATAATCATAACAACCATACACATTGGCAATACCAAGGGGATTCAGGTGGGTGCTTAGTTCTCTTATCATTCTTGCCCAATGATAGATAAGAGGTGCAGGTCCGTCGTTAAGTTGTGGTAATGCAGAATTCAGATGCGATAGGAAGCATGTAGCGTGTATGTTAAAGGCATACACATTTGCCGTACAGTTCAAGTAAACCCGAGCAATTCTCATGTGTATACAGGCGATATAAGCACCATTGCATTCCGAAACAAGAGAAACGACAATTAGGCCAAGTGGCGTTCGTTATTATAGGAGAAATCCGGATGATCTACGTAGTGTATATCGATCTCGGGGAGTCATATTAGGCCACGCCCGAACGCTCTATCTATGATAGCATTATTCAAACAGACACACACACACACACACACACAGAAAAAAATACACATACAGAGACTCTCAATGGAGCACCCGAATCATTGAATATGAAAAAAAAAAAAAGAAATCCTATTAGACAATAAAGCTGTCGTTAAAGCATTTATATTTCAAAGATATTGTACATTGCAATTCGGGACGACTTTATTCAAATGGGGAACAGCTGTATATAGGAATAACCTACGCGTTCAAGTGGAACATCACGTGTGCTGAAAATCTAAGCTCGCGATAGGTCGATCACGCATCCGATGTGCTCGGGGACGAGTCATCACCATGAACGTCTCAGACAGGTCCGAATCATCACGCTTCTGCTCTCGAAGGTCGAGAATAACCGATACCGACACCGGTGGCTGGTAGCGTTTATGATACAGGCAGTCCCAGAGGATATTGTGGAAGAATTCATGATTCTTGACAGATCTTACTCCTTTTCGGGTGATCCCCAGACGACGCTCCGGCTTCTTTTGGAGTAGGTCTTCGACGAACCGCAGGCCCCGCTGGCTCACACTGCCGTCTCGGGGTAACTTGCAGTCGACTTCGAGAATTTTCCTGATGAGCGCCCTCTCTGTGTCGGCGACAAAGGGCAACTCTCTATAGAAGAGTGAGTAGGTGAAAACGCCTAATGCCCACCAGTCAACGCTACCCCTGTATCCTTGATTTGAAAAGTACTCCGGCGCCATATACACAGCGGTTCCGCAGAATGAATATGCACGACGCTTTTTGTCGAGTCGTTTTGCCAGACCGAAGTCTGTCAGCTTGACATAGCCGTCATTGTTAATCATAATGTTCTCAGGCTTCAAGTCGCGGAAAACGACGCCCGCCGCGTGAAGATATTCCAACACAAGGACAAGCTGTGCGGTGAAGATAGCCGTACCATGCTCGCCAACGTAGATTCCGCTGCCGAGAAGTTCGAAGAAGTCCCCACCGGATATCAGCTCCATTATCGAATAAAAATGCTCATCATCTTGAAGGAAGCCGAACACCAGCTTCACGATAAATTCGAGATCACTCGAGTACTGGAGTATCGTCTCGGTCTCTACCATCGAGAAGGGAACGCGCTTCTTCTTTTGTGCCTTCAACGCGTAGACGACATTCGTGTCCCTGTGCTGAACCCTGCTCACCGTGCCGAACGCCCCACAAGCCAAAGTTTCCAGAATAATAAAGTCATCGATGTCAGCTGTCTCACACGTCGGATGCTTGAGTTTCTCCAACAGCTCGCGAGCTTTCGGGTTCACAATTGCTTCCGTTGCAATCGCAGACTCACGCCTGGGATCTTTGGATAATTTGAATTTTTTTTAATCAGTTCCCACAACTGTGCCATTGTCGTTGTTGTAGACAAACGATGTATACGTTCGATTAGAGATCACTAATAGATCTATGCAGGAATCGCGCGCATATCGGACTCTGCAGAACATATTCTACCCAGAATGGTAAATCCGCAACGTACGCATATTATGTTTAATATATTAGCTCTCATCCATGTTGAGAAACGGGCGATTATAATAGGCGCTTATCACGTTAGGCAAATGCAATCGATGAGATATAGAAACCACAGTGTCTGTCTGGTTTCGCCTGTGCACCCAATACTGCTCAACTGGTCGTTGAAGACCGAGTTTCATTTCACAAGTGAAATATACTTGACAAAAAGGTAAATATACCTAACGCCTGTTGAGAGTTTGTCCTTCAAAGCTCCCCTATCTAGATAAACTAAATCAAGACGAAATGCCTAATCACAGAATGAAGAACAGGCAGATGAGCCGAGTGCTTCAGGACCTTTCAGTTCTGTTGTATGGAGGTAGGCAACCCCGTTTACTCGAGATCGATTACGAGGTGGCTAGTAAAGAACAGCACTCATAACTAGTTTCGGTCAGACCTCGTCACAACCACGATGACACGGGGGAGGACACTTCAACAACTTTGTCTAGCTAATTTTTCTGGCTAACTCCATGTGTTCTATTGATATCGTACAGCTGGACATCTAGCCTTGTGCTAGAATTCGCGACAGTAATCATTCGTGACGTTTTTGTGACACATTTTATAACGCATGCATTTTAAAGGCAGCCCAACACCACAAAGGAAATTGGAGTGGTCTACGACACAGGTTTTTCATTACCTTGGGTTCCGTGTAACGCTGCTGCTCAAGCTATCGACGTGCCGTATACAAGCTCCTTCTGACCAAGATGAATGCATGCAGTTCATAATGTAATAATCGCCCCAACTCAAGGTAGGTTCGAACGTGATAATAATAATATAATAATAGTAGTATTATTATTATTATTATAAAAAAATGCTCTAAAGCGTCTACAGAGAGAAAATATATAGCGGGTAGTGCTAAATCTAGGATCGACAAGACTAATTTTAATACCTACTAAAATAGTTCACAGGCGCAAGTGCACCAATTTGGAAAGTGTAGGGTTTCGGATTTTCAGTTGCGGCTGCCCCGAGCCCTTTACACTTGAAGAACGGAACGAGAAGTTATTATTCTAATAGTGATGAGATCGAATGAAAAATATCGAGTTACCGTTAAATACAAACTACAAAGCGACTTCGCCTCATGAGCAACATATTGATTGACTACTCTTGTTTATTTTCTTATACTTTTTGTTTATTTGTAGCTTGCTGCCGTTTCTACTGTCAGCATTTGTATCACATTAAGATTTATAAGTGAGCTGGCTGGCAGACACATCGATGTGGTGATAATAGTTATAACAATAAAGACTGTCTCTCTCTCTCTGTCTGTGTATGATTGTGTGTGACTGTAATATATTATATATATATATATATGAATACATACAACAATAATTTCTGACTGACTGGGGGGGGTCGTTCGCGCACCATCGATTTATTTACTATAGCTTCCATCGCGTGTAGACAGTACAGTACAACGCTTGATCACTTTCATTATATAATCACAATCGATAGCCAGCTTCGCCTGCCTCCTGACACAGCGTTCAAACACAGATTCGCTTCGTGCTCTCTGTTATCTTTCTAGTGTTGGACACGATTCCATAGAGGCCAATTTACCCCAGCATCGTTCCCTTTGTGACGTTGCCGAAGCGTCTGTGTCAGGATGACACTCATATTGAGCACGCGCACACACAATCACAGAGACGTAATTGAGTGTTAACCGCGTCCTCTTCATGGACTCAGTTGAGACATAAAAATCATAGCTAGACGTCAGCTTGCATTGAGTCTTACAGTCTAAGCGCTGAAGGAGAAATACGGTTTTCCAGATCCCTTCGCAAATGAACCCGAGACGAAGTCTGTTCCATTTTGTCCGTTATCGTTCTGTGGACGCGCATGCATAAACACCTGAACGGAAGGTTGTGTTACGCCCACCGGCCACGCCCCTGTGAAGGGCGGACCGGCAGCCGTCTACTGTGGAAGGCAAACGATGCCTCAGTATGGAAGAATCTATTTTGCGGGCTTCTGTATTCTATCATTGACAAGGACCTGTCAGGCAATCGAGCGCTGCAACTCGCTGCAACGCGAATAGGTGGGAGACCTCTCTATTATCATTGTGGCCGAGTGGATCAAGTGGTCTATCAACCTCTACTATAAGCTATCTACTTTTTGTAATCGACCACGAGGGTAATCTTCGTTCTGGCGAACACAGGGATGAAGGTCGTCACGAAGCCCATGAACATGATGACGATGAGCCATTCGCCGAAAGCGCTCCAGGCTGTACCCGCAGGGTAGATTCGACCGTGGTCCGGCGAAGGTTTCAGCGTGTCGATCTCGTGTATCGAAGGCAATCCAACAAGCACTGGAAAAACCCAGTATAATAAGAATGTTTCCGAATGAGAGATACGAGAGAAACGATCGTGTAGCTGATTAGGGATGAGTAATTCGCCTGCATGTAGATCATTGCTACGGCCTCACGATACTACCTATATCACAAGCAACTGAATCAATGGGTTCTCTTGGACTTGCCTAGTAATCCGCCGAGCAGGCTTCCCATCATGATCGATGCTCTGGCGATGAACAGTTTATTCAAATAGTTCGGCCTATCGATGAGGAACGTGATATAGGTCATCATGAGCATCATTCCGATACCGGCACCGAAAAACAGCGCAGCCCCGAGCAGGTGGGGTACTAGGACAACCCAGGCCCAATCTCCGTCGCGTCGCAAATGTCCTATACGATGACAATCATATAGAATAGCATTTAGATAGCATTCTTCGAAATATTTTCATGCACTCGATGAGGTTGAAAGCGTAACAAGGTCATTCACTGACCAGCATGAATGTCATTGTCGGGCACGGATGGAAACTTTATTCAAATAAAATGCATGGCAAATTGTCAAGCTAGGATACCTGTTGGATTGGTTGCAACTCCGAAGAGTCCGACGCACATAGCGAATCCTGATAAGACTAACAGCTTGCCGAGCCACGAGATCAGCTTGGAGTCCTTGACGTTCTGTGCCTCGAGCACCAGGTAGCACAGGTAGATGCCGACACAAACTGCAAACACTTGTGTTACAATTGTATCCACGGCAGAGTGGAGATGCATCGAGGCGGACCAAGCAACCAACGGTGGACGAATAGCTCAGCGAGGAGTTTTCACGACCGACCACATCAACCGACCAAACACAGAGCGGACAGCACACGAAAACCAGGAGAGACATTGACCATACAAATGGGTCGAGACGAGACGAAAAAATGAGGACAAGAGACACAGACAAACGGTTCTAGATACACGCGCAAAAATACGGGTTGCACTTCTTGCTAGAAGAAGCTGCGGTACGCAGCAAAACGCAGCATTGAGGGGAACACGGGGGGGGGGACAAGCTGTAGGGGCATGCGCGGAAGAGAGCGTTTCCATAAGGGACACATAGCAGCGCAGGGATTGCAGATATGGCCGTGTGCAATTTGTTTGGCGAATGCGGCAAATCGAGAGATGAGCACGTTGGTGCAAAGGTAATTAATTAGCAATGAGTTGTGACCGGACAGGTTACTACTAAGGGTATTTGTCATTAATTGCATCAGTGCTTATTATTCGTTTTAGTTTATTGTACAGCAAGACAGCATGCATGTTGTTGCAGTGCAGGAAACTAGTCAGCAGAGTTATCGGCAAAGCAACTCGTATCGATAAGGTTGAACAAGGATGCGAAGCTTGTTTCTCCGCATTGGTGTGATTGAAGCGGCTTTCAACAGAAGCTGATTGGTTGGCTGCACCGTATATCAGTAGATAACTTCTGAGTGTACGCTACACCAGGCCGAAGCACGTAAATGAATCTTACACATATGATGACGGCTTCCACATATGATCTGAACATAGTGCACTTCATAGGGCAGGGGCCAGGTGCTACGGGGGTACATGATAAATCACTACTTTTATTACTTTCCTTATTTTTCAACAATTTATATAGCCCAGCGTCTGGCGATCACTGACGTCTCGCCATCAGCTCGAGGAAGCAGAATGCGATATCGAGATGGATATGAGGAAGGCATAGCGACGCCGCCTAAACACATATGTCTGGAAGCATTCGTAAACACCTCTGATATCAGCTGTCAATAGAATGTTAATGGGTTATTTACAACCCCCCGTGCGTCATCGTTTTACGGCAGACGCTTCTATATTCATTATAAAGGCTCATGTAGACTTTTCCTACTTTTTGAAAACAGGAAAAACGTCTCCATTTTGTCGTCATTGTTGTCATTGTTTGTCCGACGTAGAGTTCTACACTTGTTGGTGTTCTACAGTGAATTGCCGCAGCGGAGTCCTACCGCTCCGAAGGCGGGCGAATAGATCAACAGTGACCGTTGACTCCCAAGGTCAAGCGCACCTTGGACCGCAGTGACGTCAAAGTGCCGAAGAACTAGTGGTTATTAATGTCTAGGTGGATATCAATATGTCGGCGTTTATGGGATTATTCGACACATCGGGCTTGGTAAGCAGTCGAGCTATCGGACATGGACATGAAGGCAGCAACGCTAACTTAATGATCAAAATAATAATAATAATAATAAGCGACGCCTTATGCAGTGATACTCTCAAATGCACGTGTCTTTTGCGTCTGCGGCAGTCGTTACGATCCGCCCTGCTGCTATAATGATAATAATAATAATAGTCGCAGTGAATGATGCTCAGTGTAGCGAACAGCTTTTTTTCTATTCTAAAGATGAACTTTGGTGCCGTGCGAGCAAAACCATGGTTATCACAAATCGTCGTTAGTCCCAAACACCAGGCGTCACCTTCCGGAATCGTATCGGCTCCGCCGTCGGCCAGCAGCTTGGCCTTACGATCACAGCAAGGTAATACCGCCATCCCTGAAGACACCGGTAGTGATGACTCACGGCGAGTACTAAATTCGCTGGAGAATCGTGAGTTTCACCACAGATAAGTGTATAAAGATGAGTTTCCTAATTTCTTATTGTATATCCCGCAGCAGTGAACCCAGTGGGGAGAGTTGCATGAAGACAGCTAATTTGTCGCTCGCTGTGCGCGGTGGGCGTAGATGATTCCCTCTGGCGATATTACGAGCCAAAAGTTACATCTTCCACACGCTGGGGCAATTTATTTTTATACAAATCTAAATGTATGTATATGCAGTAAAAGATAAAAGGTAAAGGTAAAGCTTTATTGATTTATTAAAGGAACTGCATAGAATGCAAAGGGAGACATCATTTGACGTGAAGCTTTAAAGGGAAAGCTTCACATCAATTAAATTATGGCATTAAATGGGAGACGTTCAATGTAATTGCATATTAGCATCGATGGTGCAAACACTTTTTGGTCATCTAAACCGTGGGTTCCGTACTGGCCGTAATAGTCGGGAAATAATTTTGCCATTACTCGAGCTACTCGTTATCTATATAGATGTCAGAGCACTTTAAGAGTTTCAGTGCGGTGGCTTGGACGGTTAAGTCTCTGGCTGTAAAATGCCAGGGGCCGCGGGTTGGAGTCCTATTGCGTGATGACATATATGATAACTCAAGCATTGTAAAATTGCAGTTCCTTTATTAAGCCAATAAAGCTTTACCTTTAGATGAAATGTTTATAGCTGTATACAAGCCAACACGCTAAGTTATAAGTTAGTCAAAAAAAAAGAAAGTTTTGTGGTTCATGTCATCGTTTTATGCATCACTGCGCTGGGTTTGTTCTTCCGAACGGTCAAAGCAAGCGACTTTCAGACTTTCAGAGGACTCAATAGACGTCGAACAACGAGAAAGTCCCATTAAAAGCATGCACATGCAATAGCAAGAAAAGCGTTCGTCACCGATACTGCAAGTCTCGTTCATAAAAGTTCACAAGGAAGCCTGTCCCTCTGCCTCACCCATCTAGACCCATCGATAGGAGGAGATCCATACGTTCATAAAAATGGAGAAAAAAAGTTCTAATAATAATAATGGAAGTAGGCTAATATACCGCGTGGACCGTGTGCCCTCCGCTTGCTCGTGCTTGATTAGTGACGTATGTGGTCGGTGATTCACAGTGTTCATTCTATACCGTATAGTTAAGGCTCAATTTCGGTTCCTGGCATTGCTGAGATCTGGGGGGTGGGGGTGACTAGTCTCCGTTCACGATCTGATCAAGCTGTTGTACTTACACATGAGTCCGATTAGGGTCATGCCCATGGAGAAGATGGCGCTCTGAGGTGGGTCACCACCTGCATCGGAGATATACGGCAGCCAAGCTGGCACATCGCCTCGGTAGACGGCGAATCCGTACGGCGTAAAAATCGATAGAACGCCAACGGTCAGACCCAACAGGGGAAGATAGTGTAGCCGCTGCAGTACGACGGAGCGAGCAGCCAGGTTATCGGCGTTGGCACCATCGGAGACAATGGTCCCGTTTCGATCGCTGTAAGTGCAAGCGCAGGTCATTTATTTTTCTGGACATGTCATTTAGACTAGAGGAGGCGTATTTCGATTATCGTTTACATAAGGATAATCATCGGGTATGAGCATAACGATTCATGTAGCCGATACGGTTAGTGGTTCCGATTTGTTAACAAGAACAGTGCATGCAAATGCATGTGCCCTAAACAGGTCGGGATGTTACTCAACACGAATTTCAACTTCATTCGAGCTTACAGCCAAGGTACAGAGGTCGAAACATTAACAACTCATATTAGAATATGCTTTCGAAAATTCTGACTTTGTCAGAGTTAACTTCGAAGTTGTGAATTCAAGTATTTTGTAGATTATCTTTTTTTCCACTATCAAACACTAATCGTGAGTTCGAATGAAGTCGGCGTCGAGTACGCTGATTCGATATATGCAATTAGATTAATAATAATAATAATAATTATCATTCAAGTCACTCATCAACATCAAGTGTCATCGTGTACCATGTAGGAGGCACGGCTGGATAATTCGTTTGCACTAAGAGCAACATAAAGATGTTGTTTTTGTATTTTAAGCAAACATGAATAATTTAATGCGGCAGCTTTTTCCCGGTTACAAAATCATCGAAGGGTCATATTCCAATTGCGGTAGTATGGCGGCGGTGTTTATGTGACGACGATTATCTTTCCCGCCATTTATGCACATCGAGTAGAAAGGTTTCCCTTAACTGTACGATTTGTGTGTTTTGCGAATTTATCGCCCTATAGAAGTGGAGACGCTCTGATATCAGCAGGGCGCACTATGAGGAAACTGTGAACATGGCCAATTAGACGGGAACCTGAAAATAGAATCAGTAACCTGCCTGAAGTACGAGGAAGTCGACGGCAGTTCTTATTGAAGCAATGAATAATAGCGAAACGAAGATTTAAACAATCAGCTTTGTTTTGTGAACGGTCCGAAAAGATACCGTGCCCACATCTCGCATTTTCGCATCGTCAAAGCTCCGTGAGCGCCCTGTGTACACAGCTTTTCCTCGAGAATCGAATTTTCTGGTTGGCGGTTTTGAACAACCGTCTCACGCCAGATCATCACAGCTACGGCATTTTATTTCCTCTAAAAATATCCTCTCCATCTTTAACTGTAGCTATAAATTTTACTCTATGAGGATATCGAAGTATGAGATAAAAATCATTCCAATTATGGCCATTTGGAAAAAGCCGCTGTTTGCACAGAAGGCAATAGCAACGCTAGCGCAGCAGGCAACTGATCAATCTATCCCATAGCGATAGTTCCACTGCGGGCATCCACGGCTTTCATGAAGAGAGCTTGACGAATAACGACGCCCATGTGGGTTGGTCAAGGAGAACCCGCTGAGGGCCCTGAGGGCGAGTAGAACAACTGATCGCACAGGCAGACGTCCGTTGCAAGATCCCTCAAGGACTAAAGTAATACCTCACAGCTCGACCGAGCAGGGTGGAGAAAGTTCCCGGGAACGACTCGATCTCAAACCATGCTTCAGCGGTCGTTACCGTTACTCTAGCCTCACAAAGCCATTGATACCGCACTGCTGACAATCAATACTGACCGAAGTGGATCATTGTGCATTGTAATATATTCATACCGTAAAAATTACTTCATAAGAAGACTACAAGCCGCCACCAGGCCACATCGATCGTATGCAGACACGTCTGGAGCAGAACATTCGCACGCTTACGAAAACGAGTACATTCTAACGTATTTCTAACGGTCTACCGTACCCAGGAAAAACCGATTGGACGCATAGAATTAGATTCTGTATTAGTATAACTGAATTAATACAAAAATAGCGTAGCAGAATGACCCTGTTTAGAATATCTCTCTTTCGAGTGAACAGAGAGATGCGTTGAGCTGTTTGCGCGCTCAGGGCCGACAAGCATCGTTTGTGATGTGGTCCACACCGGAAGTATTATCTTATATGTGCCAGAGAGAGATGATACTTGGAACTGAATTAAAGACGGTCAGCAGAAGACGTAAGCAGGGAAGATTGATCTATCTGGCAAGAATTCAATTGGCGGATCTAATACACTAGTTGGTTGATACATCATATGTTCTGTCAGCGCCGAAAACGTCTGGCGTGAACTGAACTTGCTGACCTATGCTCGACTGATACATTCTTAGCAATTGATCTTAATCAATACCGCTGTCTAGCCATGTTCAACTGAGGTAGGCACTATTAGACCCACGAATGGCCAGGTAGAGCAGACGTATAATCCTTAGACATCATAAGCAAATATTTACTTTGTAAAGTTACGACTTATGAACTTTTGATGCTGTTCAAATAAGCTCGGGAGCCCGAATCAAAAGGGACCGATCGTTACGTGGACCGCCATTCCCGTATCGCAAAGCAGGGCGGTGAGAAATTAGAAGCATGCTTTCGGTGCCTGACAATTGGGTCTGCCACTGGACGGTGCCAGATTGATTCGTTGGTTTGGTGCCAACCGAAACAAACGGCGGAACGAGCCATAAATATATATTTTTCATAACGTTTCCGACTCTGGCTTCTATTATGGTTTACTTGCTGCCGCCGCTGCCGCTCTTGCTGTATTCAAAGGCTAATCGTCGATAGGGAGACAGACTTTCATCGTCTGGTATTGCCGACCCTGTTGTCGTTTTGTTTAACAATAGAATTGCTCATTCTGTCTTAATGATGGGCCGATACGCTAGCAGAGAAAACTCATTTTTGGGTAAACGAAGAGGAATCCGTGTCTTCAGACTCGCTGAACACTTCGAGAGAATAGGTTAATCCACTGTTACTCATAGGTTGTCTGCTGATATCTACACATCGTAAGGGTACATTTACATAAAACCTAGGCAGATATCCCTATCTCAGCATAGGCGTATCTGAGGTAAGCTATGATTATACAAGCGGACACCCTCATTGTCTACTCGATCCGTGGTAGGTGAACCATGGTCCCATTTCTAAACTATTATCAAAGTTCCTCTTTGTCTAAAACAAACGTTATGATCTAACTCACCTAAGATTGATGGTAACTTGCTTCGGAGGGGGGTCTCCCCAAACCATTTTGCGTTTTCAACTGAGATGAATTTCCACTTCAAATAAAATGGAGCGGGATCTTTTGTCAAAGTCGTCACTTTTGACCTAAACCACAGTGAACGTATGCCGCTGCAAATTGAAAGCGTCCTAAACACCTTTTCTATTTATACAAGAAAACGTTTACAGAAATGTGATACAACCAATTTACGCTGAGCTCCGACGAAGACAATTAGCTCGGCTTAATGAATCAACGAGTTGTTTTCATTGGACAATATTCTCGGTGATCCTCCTCTCGTTGGCACCACTGTCGAATCATTAGCTGGACATCTTCAACGCGCATCGAAATATTAAATCACAATGAATTTGCCTAAACACATTTAACACAGGACACGTTAATCACGCGCCACAGATTAGGATTATTCCCGTCGTAGGCTAGTTTGCCCATCCAGCGGGACCCACGGGCACATTGTCAGTGACGTACAAGCGAGAGCGCACAGGCGAAATCTTCGCTAGCTAATTGCGTAATCTCTTCAGTTCAAGCACAATTACTCTCGAGACGACTGTCACTGAGACTCGTACACGATCGAGTATCGATGAATAGTCGGCTGGCAAAGCAACACAAGAAAAACAACGGCGAAATACCCTTCTTTCAATCGTTCTCTCCTGCGGCCGAAGATCAGTAGTAGCCGCGCCGCCGCCGCCACCGCCGCCACCGCCGCTGCTCAGATCCGTGGTGTCTGCGCGATATCAGAAGATGAACGTCAACCGCCCTCTCTCTTCTGACATTCAAGCGATCTCACGGCGGCCGGCGACCGCTTCGCGCGGAGAGAGAGAGCGAAAGCGTTCCGCTCGTGTAACTGGCCGCGCGTCGAGACACTGACGAGGGCGCTGTCTATCGCCTAATGGAACTGTTGCTGCTGCCGCTATCGCCGCCGCCGCCGCTGCCGCTGCGGCACCAGCTGGAAATTGGCAGCTGTACCCTTTGCCAGCTGTACGTAGTATTGTTGTTTAGGATATCGACATCAGCATCGGCGTCGACGGTCGGGGCAACGAATTCGATGCGCGATTCGGCGGTCGCCAAAACGATCGATTGCAACGCTCGCAAATGCTATCGTGGTCCGCCTCTCGAGTAGATACTCCGGATAGTTGACACTTCGTGAGCACACCGCACGATCGGCCGCTATACGACGATTGTAGCGGCAATTTGTGCAATATATGATATTACATTTCGTTGGAGGACAACCCCACAGCCGAGATGTCGGTCGCGAGACCGTTGCGAGCGGTTTTTCTGGAAGGGGGTGTGGGGATCGATTCGCCCCCACGCCCTGCACGAATACGATGATCATTGACTCAAGTGTACGGAGTGAACGAAAGTGATCGAGTTAAGGGCTTTGCTCCGCCGTTTTTGCCGGCTCTCCTCTACCGAAAGTATCTGGTGGATGATAGCGATACATCAAATTGAATTATATTATACCTTCTCGTTCGAATGCATAACGACACATATGGATGTTGCCGGTACAGTGGAAAAAGCGCGGAGATTTCTCTGCGATAGCGCATGATGTCGAAATGATCGGAAAAGTGATGTTGATGAGATTGAATCACTCCACAGTTGTTGGCTGCATGCAAAACAGGGAATGAATATAACTCAATGACAAACAACTCGTAGACGGTGGGAGCAAGAGGCGGTTTCGATTATTGATTGATTGTCATCTCGGATCCACCACGATATAATCTGACTTTCAATTTTTTTCTTTCAACTTTACTTCTCCTTTCAAGTTACGTATCAAGTCGCTCATCCGTATAGGTCTATAGGTAAAGAGCAAAGGTATGGTCGGCAAAACCTACATTGGGTAGTAGGTTTTGCCACGAGACCTCACTTTCAGGTAGGCCCAAGAGCGGCTCCGATTAGAAGACGATACTACTCTTGTCAAATATATATATATATATTATATCTATATATATATTGTGTCATTTAAACATTTTTGACGTAATCTCTAGTGTCTTCTTGAGCAGTTAACTTTAGGATTGTCCATATCAACTAGTCCAAATAGGCGACGTCGTTTCAGAAACGAAAATGGAATACAATTTAGCCTTTCATCTATTTTCCACCATCCTTCTCGTTTCTTCAAGAGAAAATCTAGACGATTTCTCCCATTTAAATGACACTCCAGCCGTACGACTGCGACCACGTAAGGTGTCATATGCAACACAACATTGTGAATAGGCACAGATCAATTCGGATCGAGCAGTCCATGATCATTAGCTAAGCGACGACTGGCTCGAAGGTTTCGAAATTCGTGCGAAAACGATCTAATTTATGAATTAATTTTATAAAAAAAAGCACAAAATAAAACGGTGGTCCCTCTGCATTCTCCTTCTATAGACCACAAAAAAAACCCCTCAAATATACATATGTGACAAGCTTAGCTAAACGTTCCTTTGCCTTACACCGAATTTTTTATATTTCCTCAAATGCTCCATACCCTGCAGAATGACAAACAACTTTCTGCGCTGTTTCACGCATGCTCGTATGCTATTCGGAGCCATTAGGATAACCGAATTGACGCGCAAGATTTGACGGTGATTATGAGGCTTCTTAGAGCCAGCAGTCCGCTATATCAATCACTATTAAAAATTCTCTGCAGGAAGTTGGGTGTAGCTGACACGTGTGAAGACATTACAGACTTTGCTGATCATGCGCATCAACGACGGCATCGCCACGATAATGAAATCAGAGTCAATTTCTCATCAATGACAAATTCGTTAGTTATGTTTTGCAATAACGTGGATCGAGGTACAGTCGGCCATGGGTCGAGCAAAGAAGGTTCCACATCGGAAGTGGAACCAAGTTCAGTCAACGTATTTAAGTTGGAACGGTATAAGAACAATGAATATTTATCGGCGTAGTGAGCTACTCACGAGCCTATGGAGAGCGCGGGATGAATTGCAGGAGAGGTCTCCGGTAATGATTCGGGTTTGGTGTCGACCGTTGGATTATCGCCATCTGATCTGGAGCTCCTGTATCACAAGATACAAGGCGGTCATAATATTGTAAATAATTTATAGTTAGTGGGATTAACACACTTATAAATAATAAAGGTGGCTGCACAAATGGATTAGGCAGGTGTCCGCATAGGTCTATTAGTGCCCTACGGGCAATGTATCAGGGTAATATTTATTATTTTATAAGGGCCGGATTGTTGCACAAAAGATCGTTTGATATCTAAAATGAGATTACTAATTGTGGAAATGTGCTAATCTGTACGTGTCGAGACTCGTACAGAGGATATCATAAACGCATGGATACCCCGGGGAGCACCTATGCGGTGCTTGTATGACATGTATTTCGTCAAAAAGTAGCCTGTTTCTACATAAACACATTCTAATCAGAAGTAAACGTTCCAGCCATGAACTTGACCGTGCAATTATAAATTGAGCGTCCACGGAATAAAAGTAATTACACTCTAATCCGGCTATTAGGAAATTAACTATGCAATTCAACTCAATGGCGATTAAGATGCCTTAAGATAATCGTGACTTGCTCTAATTTGAAAAATCGAGAAAGATCGCTACATGCCTGAATACAGACATTGAGCAATTACAGCATACCTTATGCATTGTTAGTTAAAATTGTGGTAGAATGAAACATTTCACTGTTCTAATGCTAAAATATATCGTTAGGTATCTATAGGTGACGCTTCTGCTTGAGCATTACTCACACTCAAATTCACCACATGAACTATTATATGTATATACTGGCATGTGGTAATAATAATAATTATTATTATTATAAAGACAGTAGTAATAACAACAATAATGAGGTCGCTCATGTATCGAGTTAACCCATTGTGCATGTTCGTAAGCAACTGCAGTCACTTAATCTTAAAACGTCCATTCCAGGAGACCATATCAGCCATGGGAGCAGGTAAATCTACGCGCTGCCCTCTGCCAACAGTGTCAGTATTGTTACATTATTCTATTGTAACCTCTAATTCATGCAGCTTCTCTGCCAATACACATACAGAGTCTATTTCTCTCTACGTTATTCTACCTTTTCGTGGTGTTGGAGGTTTTAAATCTATTCAACGTATGTATGGCACAGGTAGCCTTTTCTCTCTCAGCAGTGTGAAAGTGATGCATTTGAATTCTGTTGCTGCCCCTGTTCTTATTCCTATCCGGCGCGGTACAGAATTCTAAGCAAAGTAAAGCTGACGTCGCCAACATTCATGATACAGCGTAGTGAGAAATTCGAATACAAACCTGTTGTTATTTGGTTCCGGCGATCCCCGGAAGCGTACGTAACCGTACCCGTCCTTTTTGGGCGTCATCGTAGTTCTTCGGCGTAGTCCGCCGGCGGGATCCTGCTCAATGTTACGGTAGCCCAGGACGGAACAGTCTTCCGAAACGGCCCCCCGCTTCTGAGACCTTCTCCCAGCGCCCGAGAGGTCCGGGAGAGAGATTTTCGAGGGCTCCGATTCCGCCCCTGGCCTCGTTCTCGTGCTGTATCAAGACAGAATAATCGAGTGGGGCTACTCATTAGCAGCTCGTGCGCCATGGACTCACCACTGCGATTTCTTGTCAGTAACAGCACGTGCCCGATTGACTTGCTCGCTCGCGGTCGCACAATAGACACGCAAACTTGAATCACGCTACTGGGCAACACACTTGCCACGGTGATGTCGGCCTGTCATCTTTTGCCACTTAATCGTCCGCTTGGAGCAGTTTAGTAAAGCAACCGGTAGGGCACACTGCGCCAAAGGGGAGCGACGCGCGCACTCAACGGCCGCGCTGATGTCAGGTGGAAGCCGGCTATGACGTCGGGTGCAAAGATTAGATGGTGGAATATAGGTAGAAAGCGCGGCATAGGAGGAGCCTGCGCAGTTCGCGAAATGGAAACACGGAAATCGTGACATCCCGATCGCCTTTCCATCTCATGTTTCGCTAATAAACCAAGACTTTACTTCGTATTGTTTAACCCGGTACTCAAAGAATGCTTAATTATTAAAAAAAAAGGCGTGAGTTAGTTCTGTAGCAATGAATATCGAAGGGATGCGATTGACAAAAATCAATCAGCCACCTTCGGCCTTGCCACGGACGGGTAATACTTTTGCCAAATGCATGAATGCCGGGTGCCGACGGATGGATGAATGCAAATACAAGATAATCAGGACAAATGTAGGTTAGGTCGCGCACCGGGCAGGTTGGCTAGCCAATTCATGGATCGTTGCATCATGGCGACAGTTTTGAAGTGCGTTCTTGTGTGGACTTATCAAGGGGTATGTACGGTCAGTGGATTCGTTATCGAATCTACGCTTGTAAATAAATAAACAACGGCGTCAAGTGGTTGGCCTTTCAACTTTCTGAAACCGACACAGGCTGAATCGACGATTAAGTGTCGAGAAAGGTGACATTTGCAATTTATTCAATTAACTAACAACCATAGGGCAGTTTGGACCTATCCTGTATATATATATATATATATCCGTTGCTGTGCAAGTGCTGAAACGTCTCAGCATATAGTTACACCCCCTGCTAAAGAGCAACATCACGCTCGTGGCGTGATGGTATAATTAGATATTATTTTTATTTATTCACTTATACTTAGTATTGCATAATTAAACATGTATACATATTTCGCTGTACAACAGGAACTTCTCAAAATAATTGACAGACCTCCATCAATTCGTGGGTACTTCCCCTATTTTCCTTATGGGTTAATAAAGTAATGTGATCATCATAGAGAAATCTATCCATGACCAAATCTTTGTTTGCTATTCAGCTAAGCCAAAAATCATGCAGACGCTCAATATTTTGATCGACTAGTGAATGCCTATATGTGTGGTTAGATTCTTAAATAAATCGATACAGGGGCCTTTATTTGACTTTGTTATTCTCCCTTTCTGATCTTCTGATCTCAGTTCGGCAAGATAATCAGACAGACGATGCTGCTTATTCTCTCACGGAGTAAGTCATTAATTCAAATTTACTACGGTGGCATTTGTATGTATCTATCTATAATGTTGTCTATATCTTTTATAGATACCATTTCACTGTGTCATAGTTATGACCGGCCAACTGGAACTTGCTCCCCGGACTTCGTACCTAGCCCCGGGGGCGTATTAACGACGAGGATTAGTGGGCAGATTAGTTGATCAACGCAATGACGCCATGAACGAAATCCGCTTTCACTAACACGCCCGCCCCCGCCGGGGACCTCGGGTTCACTCTCCGTCAAAAAGCTAAGCTCCGTCGTCAGCTCGTCGTGGTTAATCCGCAAGTTCAGTTGGTCTGGACCTGCATGTGGCGTGATTGTCAGTTATAGATCAATCTGATCATAACATTTGAGGACAACACGTATCGAGGCCAAGCAGTGTTGAGTTGTCGCTGGATTGGTTGTCATCTTGTCTGAGGTGGCCTACTTCAGCTGGACTTATGGTACCCGCTGAGATGGGTCCATCCATACGCTTGATAATATTTATCGAGTAACGTCTATATACTGAATTGATATGCACTGTTATATTCAAGCTCAATTGGCATAAGCTTTCAGGCCCGTTAACGTTCTGAACAGTGGTAGCCTGTTTGATGCTGATTTAGACTTTCAACGAAATTTAGCTGTGTCACTCCAATTTTCATTTCTTTCTCCTTGTGTTTTCCACAAATCTCCTGCTTGTTGTTGTTGTTGTTTATATTTTTGTCATCAATCCAAGTCAATCGCAATGATTCAGATTCGAGTGTGATGTTTCATACGCGAGGTTAACATGGGTTGAGAAGCAACGGAGAGCAATCTCTATGAGTTTCAATGACGAATTCGGCGTCCGCGTACTACAAACACGAAGAGTTACGGTCCAACTTTTAATGCTTCAAGCAGGCGACCATTTCAGTTCATAATTTTCATGGTTCTAAAACGTATCCAGCTTTGCCACCTCTTCTGTTAAGTTGAAACAAAGATATGCTTCAAGATGAGACTTAAAAACCCGTTCACAGGGTCACAAATACGATCGAATCCAATGATCAAAATTTAATAAAATGAATATAAACGAAACCACATCTATATGGACCTGTGGAAGCAGGTGGGTATTGTATATTTCCGCTAGGTCGTAGCTTAGCTGTGTAATTACATCTTTATATTAATACGTTGATTGAAATCAATTAGCGCCACTCGATCGGACGTGTTCGTTAAGTGAAATGCGGATCGCTGGCTAATTAACTGGCCGGAATATGGAATTCGGACGACAGCATACTAAAATACTTCTAAGATATATCTGACGTATACACTAACATCAAAATCCTCTATTTTTTAAAGCTATTGCCGGAAAAAAAAAGCTGTGCACTGAAAGCAGACAAATGTTCTAAATGCACTAAAATCAACAGTTGCAGTAGTAGCAGCAGCAGCGACAAATGCTATATAATCAACCGTTTGACCATACAGATAGCTTTATACAACGGCAATGAGTCGCACATAGCGTGCATGTCGATATTTAGGTTCATGCGTACACACCTCTCTATATCGGGTACAGTTTCAAATGAATGCATATGTATCACTACGGTACCTGTTTGGTTTGACGTCACAACTTGAAATTGCTCTCAGTGAAGTGTCTCCAGTGCACGATTGTTTCTAAATGCGTACGACGTTTAAGCACCGAGTGTGGCTTTCATAATGACGTTGGCTAGTTTATTTCTTTGTTTTGTCGCCAAGCACACACGCCCACACGTATTCACGCACATACAAACTGTGACGAGCGGTTGGTTACCCTAACAGATATCCTACAGTCATTGATCTACTGTTAGTGCCTCTCAGAATAAAGCAACAAATGGCTTGCTGGCAAGTCGGGGCCGTCATCGATGCATTGCAGTATGGAGGTGTCATGTACAATAGTCTACTACCGTGTTAGTAAATCTGGTGATGTCACACTTGGACCATGGGGATTTGAGGGCTCTCTCTCTATATATATATATATATATATATTTGGTTCATTTGTGCGCCAGGCGGTCGCAACCCAGAAGAGACATAATTGGCGAGGAGTGAACACATAAGCCCAAGAAGAAAACAAAAGATATACAGGATGCAGCTTAAATAGTTACCGTGACGTGCGAATCACATGAAATGCGGATGTCATTCTAAAGCGATGACCAAAATGGTACGTAAAGGTCTTATAAGCACGGTTTCACTTGACACCTTGGCAAGAACGAAATTTACCGTTGGATAGCTCTCAGGTAATTTTTTTTTCTCTATGAAGCGGCATGCGAATGATTCACTCACTTGTCGCCTCACTGGCGAATAAGGTAACTTGCGATAATAGCAACCGGGTACCAAAGCCGAGCTCTCTCTCTCTCGAAAGTACCGATCATATGGATACCGGTCAGCTGACAGAGCTCATCTGTTAAACAGATGAGCTCTGTCAGATATAACAACTTATGCTAGCTTTGCCACACGCAGTTGTCTTATTTCGCCAGCAAGTCATCCAGCAACTATACATTTTTTCTTCATCGTTGGCAGTCGAGGATGAGTGGTCTAACGATCGAACGTCTCCGGGTGATTCAATCGAAGCCGAGGAGGAGATGCTCGAAGAGAGCGAGTCATGATCTACTCACAGTTAAAATTGCTCCTCCAAATTCTACCCCTGTAGTTCATCGGCCAAAGGAGTATGTGGAAAATATGTACGGGATCGCTTACCAATAATGATATAAACGTAGCACAAAACACATTTACACTTATATGGGGCACCCACTTTTGTGGGAAAAATGTAGGCAGCGACGTAATCGGCGCTCCCGTCTCCACAAAGAGGTGTGGATCGTATAGTGGGTTTGGTTCTGTGGTTGGAACTTCGTGTCGGGACGAGACTCACTGAGTCTGGTCCCGACACGAAGTTCCAACCACAGAACCAAACCCACTATACGATCCACACCTCTTTGTGGAGACGGGAGCGCCGATTACGTCGCTGCCTACATTTTTCCCACAGAGTAAATTGTGCTAAGTATTCTGCTAAGTTTCGTAGCAGAGTTACATAAACCTGTTTATTAGAACGCAATCCTGTTCAGTTTGTCTCTGCCTCTCCTAGTCAAAGCAGAGCATCGTGATTGAAGGTTGTATCAGCAACTCGATTGAACAGTTAAGAGTTACACCATTACGGGGCACTCTCTTTTTCATGATCATTGTATATCGCTCGATGACATGACAGAAAACATCGTATAGAATTTAGAACACTTCCCACCTTAGTGGTATTGAAGACCTTAGCGTAGTGGGCACCAATTTCATTTGGATATAGCATGGGAGTAATAGATATAGCAGCTGCGCACGAACACTATAGGTCACATCGACGAGTTGTGTAAAATCGAGAAACATTTTTATGACCCGCTTTTTGGTGGTCCAGACTGTGTCCTGACTATGTTTGTGGTGAGCGACTGAGTACAGGCCCATTCATTGCAGGCACATATAGGATTGCGCCAAACGTTCTTCCTATGGTTGCCCAATAGATTTCAGTTAATCACCGCCGTACTCGAGCTAGCAAGACGTTTTAATTATGGGTAAACGATGGTTCGTTTTTAGCACTGAAAAGTAGTGCGCTTCCCCATCAAGTTATAAGAATCTTTCGTCTACCAAAGACGACCAATATTTACAATGAGCATTGATTTTTCTCGTTTTCCAACAAAATAATTAACGGAATCTTTCTCTGCATCTAATTGCTGCCCGAGTGACTCATACTGACTTATACGATATTTATACTTATGTCACCTATACGATATTAGAAAAATAACTATTTTCGTACCAATCATATATTCTTCGTACTTTTTGCTGTGCAAGCTTATGATAATCAACTCTATCAAATAAGCCCTTAGGTACAAACGACTGTACGAGTTAGCTACTACAAAGTTAATTATGCTGCGGTTTTGCCAATAAACCAAGTTTTGTATTGTACTGCATCGGTTCGAACGTATCCTTGTGGATTCGAACTAGCGGCCTTACGGCTTCAAAGCACACCATCGCTGCCAATGAACCCCTTCGCTGGTCGTGTCAATTTTAGGCCACTGTCTCGATCGACCGCTCATTGATAGAGCCATTGTACAATGCACTTGGTTAGATTCGTACGTACCGTCTCCATGACGGTACGTACGGTATTTGATTTTAGCAATAAATGGCATAATAACATTGGTACTAATCACATATTCATCGTATTGTTCTACGTGCAAACTGACGCCCGATCACTGCGTTCGCAGCACTTCGACTTACGTATTCCAGCCGATCGATTATTTACACTTTATTATCCGTACTGACTGCTCACTCGATGTGCACGGCGTAGCTCACAGCTCCGATATGCGCACAGTACGGGATGCTTTCAATTTCGCCGACAAATGGCTTCGTTTCTGTAAATCGCCCTAGGATTGTACTGTTCTTCCACGATCGCAACGGTCTCTAACCAGACTAACCCGCCGTGACAGGTTGAGCTATGCTACCGATTCGCATCGGCCGTTCACTGCGGCGAAAAAGCGTCGACCGCGAAGATCGCAAGGTGGAAGGGAAGAGCTGAATTGGCCTGCAGTGGCATATCGCATTTGGTAGTGAACCGATACCATTCGACAGGTCTCACCTTTCACTATTCACCCTCGTTTTTTTTTTTCTTTTTGTCTAATAACACGAGGGTACCCACCTCTAAGGACGATGAGGAAGAGCAGCAATGCTAAACATGATATTCGGGCATCGACATGCGTTTCTCGAAGGCGGGGGACTATGCATACGGCAAGTTCGTCATCGCAACAATCGGTTGGACTTTGTCGCAGGGCGCCCTGCAGCGACATGACCGCGAAAATAGAAGCGACGCTTGCGAGCATGATATCAGTGTTCGTTAACATGAATAGAGAACGAATACTCACCAGTGGAGACATCAATGATAAGTCAACCGACAGCTCGCGGATATAGATTAGCGCGCGGCAGGTGTATACAAATATAGATTGGTCAATGAACTTCTGTCGGCGGTAAATGATCCCTGAGGTGATTTTTGTTTGTTTCGAAGACACAGGCGTAAATTTCGTCTCGTATATGCGTCATGCATTTGGAATATTTGACGAAGTGCAGCTTACGAAAACGTGCTGTAATTTTTGGGGAGAGGTGTGTATTTCTGTTTTGTGTAGTTATTACATTTCACCGAACTTGCCACACATATATTATTTGTACTCAGTATGAGTGATTAAATCAATAAAGCATAGATATTGCTTGTACGTATGAAAGATGTGCATGTTCGGAATACTGATGGCTGAACTTGGCCAAGCAAGTCTTACTCATTTAGGAGTGCCACAGTATCAAAATCGAGATTGAAAAAACAAAGCAATCATTAGTCAACACAAATCGGAAATTGCAATGCAAAACTCTGGATCAGAATCGCCTCATACATTAAGCATTTTCACTTTTTCACTTTCTGTGGCCAAAGAACGTGCATGGTATAATATTCATAATGGACACCAGATTGTTCCGTCGTAAACCAAGCATGATCTTCCGAGGAAGTTGACGGTAAGGTTGAGGTGGCCGTCTAGGGTTTCGAAGGCAAGATGGGAAAAGGGGCCTATAGGGCGTCATACTTGGCCAGCTTCGCGCGAGGGAGGTTACACAGTGGTTGATATTAGGGGTGTCAGAGTGTCACAAGCGTGCCGTACGAAACAAGGTGCTGGCTTCGGTCACAGAGGATGAAGCCGTCAGGGCGGCGCCCTTCCGCGGCTCCCTTGTACAACGGATACCGGCAGAGCGGAGGGCCTTCACGAGCGTGCTATTAACCATCGTGTGACGCTGCTGGTGACCGGCGCTGCTTTCGCACGACGGACTGATGTCATGCGCTCACGGAATTTTTCACTTAAAAGGCTCGAAGTAAGCATCGGGTAATGTACCATCACAAACTTGGATTTCTGAAGTTTTCTTGCTTTCAGACGGTGTCTTGAAATCACAGCCAGAGTATAATTGAGTCCCACGCAAGCATGCCATTGTTAAATGCAATGTATATATATATATATATAAATATAATTAGGCTGCACGTTCTAACACTCACGCTTATTAGATGTAGGTGAAGGTACGCAAATCTGACGCGGGTTTCAATGCGCTCCCATAGATACGCGCGCAACACGATCAGCGGCGGATGCTGTGAGTCGATCTGTTCAGTGTCACGGGGCAAACCGAGCACGCGAATGTAGCCAGACAAAAGCAACAGAGATAGAAGATCCGACTTAGATTTCAGCGATAATCAGATCTCTTCGACTGCGCAAGAAGCTACAGGCTTCGCTTTTAATTTATCTGTGTTGTGTAAGAACCTTGCCTTCGATGAAGATGGTATCTAAGGGGAAGGACATTTATCAGCTGTCCTCACGGATGCATCAATAACTTCTGTAGACAGAGTAGAGACAGAAGACTAATAACAGCGAAACTTAATGCGTACGAGACCGGATTTAGTGAGGCTAACCAGCTTAAATAATCTAGCCAGCCATCGGCCGCCTGCATTTTCTCTCTAGCGAAATGTAAGATACACTTTAGATATTCGCCTGAGGTTATAATATTTGCCAATACGCTCCGCCGACGATTGTACATTCGACTTTTAACCGTTTGTTTGTTCTCGAATAAAGAATTAAAACTTAGCACTAGGCTATTCGTAAATCTCGTTTTTCGGCGAGTCCGAGCGTTGACAGCCAGTTCTATATTTGCCGTGCGGGCCGGAGGCCGTCAGCGGACAGCGATTCTAAGATCGTCAATGATTACATTCTCTCGGTCGGTCCCGCACTTGGAAGGATGATAGAGCTAGAACAGACGATGCGATTGAAAAAATGATTCAGGGGAAACGTTTTCATTGTTAATGATCATTCGCTCGTTTGTGTGCTCACTCAACGGGGGCCATTTTGCATTTGCCAGCGACTCTCAGAAATTGAGCGTCTTTATATATGTATAGGGCAAAGACTCCGTCTAATATTGTTACTTCTCTGTCTGAGCATGTCTTAGGGTACTTCGGCAGCGGCTTAACACAGGCAATAATGTTTCCATTAACGATCGCCGGCTCGACGACCTTTCATATGCTATTGCTAGTGCTAATTCGGTGAATCTATAAATTTTATATTGAATTTGGTACAGGTGGTCGACTTAACTTTAATGAATCAACAACGTTGGTATCATAATTTAATCATACGATTAATTTGTCAGCGTGTGGAAACGTCAGCCAGCACAGACTCGTGTTGCTACTGGTATCAGCCCAACAGCTGGATATTTGACGACACTATTTGAGAAATCCACGCTCGGCATTTCTCGAGCGAATTATATCGTTGCATTTTAGCAGTTGAAAATAACCTCGAATGATATAATCTGTTTTTGACAAATTCATATACTCATACTTTATTTGTTCCAAAGTTGCCTGGCAATATGTCAAACCTAAGTAATAAAAGCCTATGAAACAGCAAGAGTCACTTGCTATGCTGCTTGTCCATTTTTTTCAGATGGAGACAAACAAAGGAATTCTCAAATCCGTATAGTCATATGATTTTTTAACCTGATTCCATTATAAGTTGTGGTGTGTCTGCTTATTCTTGTCTTTATTTATTAATTCGAGTTGTTTATACGATCGTTCCTCTAGAGCAGAATCTATTTAAGATTAACTACTGTCTCTTTATCGTTCAGGCAGCATTGTAGCCAACTAACTGGCTATTTGAAGAAAACCGTGTGTAAATAAATGTGTTGTTGTTATTATTATTATTTGAAGAGGGATATCGCCAACTTGACCCCTACCGATCCTCGTCGTTGTTGTCCCAAACTCATCATTGCTGTTCCCAGCTCGTCGTTGTCACGAGAACGGTGACACCATGGCACGGTATAGAAGTGATTGACCCTTGCCCAGATATTGCGATTCAGTAATTCACCTTCCTCAGAACACCAATTTATCATAGATGATCATAATTTGAACACAGTATCGTCAACACTTTGTTGTCATTACACCGGGCGGAAAAACCTGACTCACTCTGGCTCCACGATATATTTATACATAAAACAGACTAGGTTATTAAATGAACAATCTATGAAAACATACCAAGATGGAGATCATTCATAAATAGCAGCAAAACATGTGTGCGGTATATTTTCGCGCACCGTTGTTCAGCAAAGTTAGCTATTTTCTATCATATCGTCATTTGACAGCAGGCAGCAGCTGTTTGTCCTTGTATCATATGCGTGGATGTATTTTACAAGCAGGCTCGGAAGAGACAATGACACGCGTTGTAATAGATATCGTGCAACGGGAATATTAATGTCGAATATAGGCACTTTCAACTATAACATACCCACGGGGCACCTTGGACAAACCTCAGGGACCACGGCGCAGTTGGCATCGAATATGTTGGTTGCCCAATTTTCTTCCATTTCTGAGCCATATAGTCACTCGGTTGATTGATACAGCTTAACCTCCGTATTAAAATCGTACAGCGTATTTTTCGTGTCGGGTCAGTTAAAGGAGTCACTCAAAGCCTAGAAAGCGTCGTTCGAACGCAATGAGAAAAATATTGCTGCTTGACTGTGCGTGACACATATGACGTGCGTAATATTTTTTTTGCTTGTGTCGCCAGCGGAGGCGAGTTAAATGCTTCATGTCCTCGTCGGCTTAAGGTGGCACATAGGGCAAGTTTTGCCGATTTCATAGTGTATTATATTTTTGCATTTATGAAATTCAAATCTAAAAGTAGAGGTGTGGTTTTGTAGCGATGGTTATATATGCTTAAGAGAAAAAGAAAATAATATAGATATATATGCTTAAATCAGATGTGGTCTTTATTTGCGGGCACAGATGATTCGCTCCAAGAAATGATGGCTCAAGCCTAAATGCCTTAGAAAATGAACAGGAAGACCCTTTTCACATGCGACAGTTTTCCCAGTTTTAAGCCAAAAAAACGAATTACCCGTAACACAATTCGTTGCCGATTTGCGTATTCCTGTTGCGCAGAGGCAGCATATTTATATATTCTATTGTTTATATTGTACAACTATCCAATAAAAACGCAGCAAACAGATGTATTGTATCACATAATTTATTAAACCATTCATCATAATCGTCGACTTCACCACTTCAACCTTCATTTTTCCTCAGACCTCATTTCTCTCAATCTCTCTCTCTTTCTCTCTGTCCACACTATACAAATCTCACCTAACTCCATTCACTCATAATGTTCTCTTACATTTTGTGGCCATCCTGAAATCGCCTTTTCTTTCCGCCACATTCGTCTTCTTCAAACTTCATCTTTTTTGTTTCTCGTTTGTTCTGCTCTATCCGTTTCCATTATCGCGTCGATATCATTATCATTATTATCGTCATCTAATTATCTATATTTACACAATGTTGAAATCCCTTAGTGAGTGTTCGTGAGCTTCCCCTATCGTCCGAAGCTTGGGAAAGAGCCGAGTTCATCCAGCAAAGTTCATCGATCCAGTATCTATATTTACTCTTTATATATATATACTATATATATATATATATATATATATATTAATTATGCTTTCGTTCTATCTCTCTTTCTCTCTTTCTCTCTATCCCGCAGTCATGCGTCATCGATGCGTTCAACACATCGACAGGTTTCTGACACTCCCATAGCTCCGTTTCTTCGTGTTCATCTTCCTGTCATTTGCGTCCTGCTAAACAATACTCCGCGCTCCACCCAGAGATTATGTACAATCGAATCACATCCTCGACCAATCCCGCCAGTGTTTCCGTCGTCCGTCGCCTCTCGCAAACGTATACACTCACAGACACCGGGAATACAATCACACATCAAATCGATATTGTCGTTATCCATTCTACTGCGACCACGCACGGACCTCGATCAGCGAGGAAGCAAGCACTATCCGTGTGCACAGTGTACGTATGTAAATTGTTGTGTTGAATGTTTTCGCCCCTGTTATTCCATTGTCGATCGATTGCTGCTTGTACAAGTGCATCGGTAGGAGGCGTTGTTTGCCTGAACTGACGTGATCTCGGCATCAACCCAACGGCCCGATCGGTCATATCGATCTTGGACAGCTCCATTTTTTCTCCTCCGCCTCATGTCGCGTCGACTAATCAGCGCGTTTTCATCGGGACTGCTGCTAACGAACAACTGAGCGAACTAATCGTCCTCGATCATTTTCTGTCCTGTTGTAACGTGGCTAGATCAATAGTTCCAGTTGTCAGTTGTCGACGCTCTGTGCTCATCGACATTTGTGTAACGACGAGTCCATTGCGATGTGCGTGCATGGCACTATGTCGTCGGCTGTGTACCAGTCAGCACTGTACGTTATATTAATACTACCACTACAACAGCAACAACAGCAGCAACAACAACAACAACACAAGAACACGGTGCTGTCATCGGCAAGATAAGCTGGAAAACGATTTTGCTGTTACTCTCGAGTGCTACTGTGCATACTGCAATGCCTTGTACAATATTTCGACCTATATTTAGCTACGTGTGTGTGTGTGTGTCGAAGGCTTAATTATTTATAGTATTTATTAACGCTCGTATTGTCAGTCGATTCGACAATGACTTCCGTTTCTTTGTTAGGGGGGTAGGGGGTCTTCTCGCGGATTTCATAATTATGTTCTTATACGTTAGGCATAGTGGCATGCAAACGATTTTTTCGATCCTGCCCCGTTTAAACTACGGCTTTACCGGTATGGTACAACGTTAAATGTCCTACAAGGCCTATGCTTGCTATGACGTTACCAACCAATTCGAATTTCATCCAAAATCTCCTCGTTGACTAGTGTCGTTCGTGATGTCAGCTTGTTTTTTGCTCATGTTGTGCTTGTTGTGCTGTTGTCTATATAAAATTGCTGTCAGAGAATACAAAGAAAATTGACTACAAAAATCAGTTGCCTGTTCGCCAAGGGAGGTTTTGAGGACGCTAATACGTTGATAGACTAGATATAATAGAACGGGCAGTTTTCTCGATTTGTTGGAAGCTCGGTACAGGTAAGATGCTCACCATGCAGCAACAATACGAATCGTAGGAATAGCAGAGGAATATACTCGCGCATTAGGGGAGAATCGCTGTTATCGCGAAGGGCAGAGAAGTCGTCGCTGGCGGGCAAATTTCTAGCGATCGAATAAATAGCATGTCCTGTTCCACCGAACTGATGTAGTCATGACTCCGTACAATTTTTTCAGCTGCCAAATGCGTACGATACTAGAACCACGTTGCGTTGCTTCTCCTGGTTTTGCTCAACTGACAAAACGACATTACATCCAATGAGCAATAGATACAGTCGACCTTTCACAACGAGTGCGCACCCACCCTCGTAAGGGGTCCGCGATTATTTACCATGAAGTAACGCATATATATATATATATATATATATATATTGGACGCCCTCAATGAAGGCGCTGACGCGCATGGTAACTTGTGGACAGTGACATAGTAATGTTCAGTTTCAGCGATCGCGACCGATGGATCGATAGTGCTTGGGGTTGGTTTGTAGCGATGACATGACACTGTGCTTGCGATTATGATAGTGACTCCGTGTGGATGTTTTTTTTGTACAAATGTTTGAATGAATGAAATTGCCGCCAGTCCCCGTTTCGCCAGCACTGCCCGCTCGAGACAAATGTGTACTGCTGTGACGTATTTCGACAGCACAATAATGGCATGATGTGGCCGTAGACGACGCCAGACGTTCGCTTTGGGACTGTACACAAAATGCAATCATGAATGCGTGTGGGGAATATATATCTATATCTAGATTGACAGTGGAGTTGGGGTGTCAATACGGAACGCACAGCTGACGCCGTACAGCTGACGATGGCCCATGCTGATGATGATGATGATGTCAGAGTGAGTCTCTGAGGGCGGCACTTCGAGGCGGGGCCGGAGGGATCTCGCTGTCGGCTGTTCAGCCGCTTGCAAGGAGATGTGGCGCGATCAGTGTCGTTCTAGAGTCGCTGTGTAACGAGCGGCAAGTTGGACGACACTCGCGGGACAGGTGCGCACACTGTGTACTAATGTCGCGGTGGTGTTTGCGTTTTGCTTTCGGTTCAGCTGGAACAGGCACAGCCGAGCATACAACAGCCGTGCGTTGCGTAGATGTAGATCGTCTAGAGTAGAAACAGTAAGTAGATAGGTAGGCAGATGGGTACATGGGTATCAATACAATGTACAGCAGAGAAGCGGACGGTGCTTCGTGCCGGCGAGTCTCGAGAGTCGGAATCAGCTCCTGCGTCGAATCCTTCCTCCATGTAATATCTATAGTGCTCGTTTGCTCGCCAGCAATGGGGCCAGGGACGGTGGCGGTGTATTCAGGGGTGATAGCTATGTATAGATATATCTATGGGTAGAATAAATAGTCGTGTAGGTTGTTGTTGTTGTTGGTTCTGCTGCTGCTGCGTTTGCTTCTTGTGCTTCTGCACGATTCTATTGCATCGCTGCTACAGTGTGAGCGGGGCGAACTCAACTGACGTGGACAGTAGGAGTTAGCTCCCGCATGGATCGATCTCCTCGTCGTCATCGTCGTCATCGGAGTGCAGCTGTTGGAGTACAGCTGCGGCACGCAGATGCACCGTGGCTGGAAGCGTCGATGGACTTAGTCGTTGATCGCCGCCACCCGGTGGCACCTGCAGGCACTTGGAGATGTTCTCAGCTGATGTCAATGGACTGCGGCACGGGCTGCGCGACGGCTCCAACAGCGAATGACCACCGTGGAAGCCGGTTAGCCCGGACAGCTCCATTTGCCTATAACAACAACAAGAAGCAATGGCAGCAAATAAACCATAAATGAGCATCGGTACGACAACGAAATCATAAAAGAAGCACAAAACTCTTTGTGCCGGAATGAGACAACACATTTGTATGTAACTCATTTTCAACTTCGCAATCCCTTGACCACACGTCTACCATCTTAATCTGTTAGTCGCCCATCAAGCGGTCCACATTTCACATAGAAACAACAACCTTTGCTTCATTCTTGGTTGCCACCTGTGTGAGCTATTTGCAATCTTCAAAGGCTAAACCGCCACGTCAGATGGGTATCAGGTACACCATAGGCTGCTCCCCTATGTGACTGGCCTCAGCCCTGAAAGGTTAAGAGCTGAGGCCTGTCACATAGGGGAGCAGCTGAGGGTCAGCTCGAAAAACAATTATTATAGGCATAGGTTAACCAAGGACGCAGTTGTTGCCGAATCTATTTAATGTATCTCTCTTGCTCTCTCTCTCTCGCTCGCTCTGTTTCTCCTGCTCGCCGCTCAACACCGGGAGACGTATGCATCTCACTTAACCATTTGCGACTTCGTCATTCGTCAGATGTCCCTTATTTATTTCCCTCATCTCGTCCCTCGTCCCCTCCTACCTTAATCGAAGTTCTGGAGGCGGATGCGGTGGCGGCGGACGTCCGGCGAGGTCCGGAGCGCCGAAAGCGGAGGACAGTTCAGCACTGGCAGCTGCTGCGGACGAAAGGGCGGCGAGCTGATGAAGGTGCTGCAGCTGATGTGAATGGCTGTGAGAGTTGGATAGGGGATTGGCATGGTGAACGCTATGGGGGTGATGCGCTGGTGGAGGCGCCTGGAGTTGCGCCGACACCTGCGCGGATAAGGCCGACAGGGCCGACGCCTTGTGAGCGGCGGCCGCTGCGGCCTGTTTGGCAGCCTGCGCCTGGAGCTTGCTCTTCGCCTTTTCTCCCATCTTGAGTTCGGCGGCTTCGGCGTTCGAGATGCCGTCTTGCTTCTTCCATTTCGTGCGCCGGTTCTGGAACCAGATTTTCACCTGGAAATTCACGCGAGCACAGGACGATGGCAGACAAAACACAAGCAAGGTTAAAACAGGTTGCAAATTGGGATTATGACAAAAAATGATCACATGGTAGAGCGTTATTGATGGCGCTATCTTCGAGATTTATATATATATATATATATATTACAAAGGATCAACTGGGTAGAACCTGACACGGTATGATACTACTGTAACTGTGTTATGCATACTTGTTGTTTATGTATAATATGTTTGTTTGTGTGTGTGTGCGCCCATCTATTCATTTGGTCGCACTATTTATCGTCATCGCGACCCATCAACGACCGACCACCAAGCAAACGATGATCACCAGGTCGAGATCAATCAGTCATTCGGCGCTCGTCCCTGATAGTAGCAACAATAGAAGTACACTAATTACACTATTACGGTTGATAGACAACAGGCAACACGATTTATTCAAACATACAGTAGGGCGGGATTTCTAGGGATTATGGGGGGGGGGGGGGGTGAGGACGACAATGTCCCGAGGAAGGCGATGGCATTGCCTCTCTGCACGGCGAGGGACAGGCGCTGCAGGAGGAAAGAGCCAGCGCGCTTGTCCCCGGTGGCGCGGATCAGCCTATGGTAGACCCCCTCGAGGAAGTTCGCAGTGAGAGGGCCGTGCCCGCCCAAGGTCTCAAAGGCAAGGGGGGAAAACAGGTGGGTTGCTTGGAGAGCGGCGTACTTCCTTAGCTTTGCCCGTTCCGCACGCGCTACTGCGTAACCGGGGATGGTTGCACAGTGGTTGACATAAGAGGGTGCTAGAGTGTCAACCACAGTGCCGTCCCAAACCAGGTGCTGCCCTCGATGGAAGGGGACAAGGGTGAGGCCGTCAGGGCGGCGGCCGTCAGAGGTGTCGAGGCCCTGTGGCTCCCTTGTGCAAGGAATACCGGCGGAGTGGAGGGCCCTCACGAGCGTGTCATTAAGCATCGTGTGTCGCGGATGGCGACCGGCGCTGCGTTCGCACGAGAGACCGTGATGGCCATTCGTTGCGACGGGGTCCCCGCAACGCTCGCAGCTGTGGGCCGCAACTACAGGGGCCCCGAGGCGAAGGCCCACACAGAAGCGGAGGGAGCGATCGTCTAGAGCAGTACCAAGGGACGAGGAGGGCAGCGCGTGGAGCCACGCCCCCGCACCAGGCCTGTCGACAGCCCGGAGGCGAGCTTGGTCAGCAGCGTGTGGCGCAGAGGCCAGGAGGGAGTCCCGCAGCTCCTGGTGCAGGGCATCGGACCATGCCCGCTGCTTGCTCTGTTTGTCCGGAGGGACCCGAGCGCGGGCGCCCGTCTGGTCAAGGGCAGCTTCCTGGGAGGCGGAGAAGTGGGCGAGCGCCTCGGGGGGGAGGACTGTAGCGACCAAGTCGGCAACCGCCGTGAGCGACGCGGCGTAGCAAACGTCGGCCAAGCGGCGAACACTGAGAATGCCGAGGCCCCCGAAGCGGACTGGAAGGGTAGCCTGCGACGCCGCCTCCGGAGGGAGCTGGAGGTTCAGGATCGTCGTCAGCGCGTCCAACACCATGTCGTCATAATCGTGAAGGGCTGAAGCCTCAGTGCCGGCCGGGCATGTCCTAAGCAAGTGCTGCATGCGTGCCGCCGAGAAACAGGACCGAAGGAGGAACAGCCCCTGGTGAGCCGATAACAGGGGCAGTCGGTCGAGCATCACGGCCGTCCTCTCGAGGCAACGGTCCAATAGCGGCCGGATGGCCTCGTCCGTGAGAGGGGAGCCGACGAGCTCGAGGGACAACCTCTGAGTGAGACGGCATCCTGGGAGCGACCGCTGGAGGTCGAGCTGCGCGTCCAAAGAGAAGATCTCGCACTTAGTGGGGTTGAGGGCGAGGCCGCTGCGCCCCTCGTAGTCGAGTACTCGCTGAACGTCGGAGGCTGCTATTATGTTAATGTATCGTCGTCAGCTCTCTATCTCTCTCTCTCACTATCTATCCACTCCGTTACCAGCATATCTATTCGGATTAGTCGCGGAGATGAGCTATAACCCACTCTCATTAGCAGCTTTGGGTCATCATTGCTCTGCTCTACAATGCCGCTTTCGCACTTAGTTCATTTGGTGTTCTCCCGTCTTCCGCACAACGATTTCGGGTTAGTCAGAGCGTGGCAGAGCGAAGCCAACCAGCTGATCAAAATAGGTAGCTCGTATAGATCGATTGCGTACTATGTGTCTGTCTATGTGTTGCCTATACAATACACTGAGGCAGTTACTTCCCCTGCTGTTAGCGTTCATGCGCGTGCTGACTCAATCTGCTGGTGGCTACGGTTCAGCTGTCCAGCCTTCAATTGTAACATTGGCAAGCCAATGGTCCGGCGGCTTCTATTCGGCCACCACAGAGAATTGCGTAAGCTTCCAAGTTACGACCAATCACTCTGAACGATCAAGCGGCACTATAGCACAGCATATTGTTTGTGTGGAGATGTACCATCATCACCAGAAGTAGTTACATATTAGTATTGCAGTAGTAACGTTTCACTAGGACTTGATGATGTCTACTGTTTGATGGTTCCCTACCTAATTCGATCTCTCATTTTCTCTCTCTCTCTCTCTCTCTAACTAGATGATCGAGATATTATGTGAGGCGGGCGTTTATCTCTGTGTGTGGACAGCAACTCATCCGGCAAATCGCCCTAGCTTGCCCATTCTCCCTCACACTTCGAGTCCCGATTTATCTCTCAATCTCTGCCTCCCCCCCTATGTCAGCTATGCTGGCCCCTGTTCGGGCGAACACACGCCGACATACAAATAGCCAGCCAGCCAGCCAGTCAGCTAGACCGACAGACAGATGAGAGCACAGTATCTCCCTTTCAGAGGGAGCAATAGAGAGAGAGAGAGATCCCCATCTACCACCGGGCTGTATTGCTTTGAGGCCCACTCACTGCGTGACTGACCGGCAAACAGCTACTCTATGGGCAAATCGATCGTTATTCCATCAATTGGTGCCACCGCCTACTGCTTTGTAGCTACCACTGACTCGCCTTCTCATCCATTCCTATATCTATATATCTATCTGTCGGAAATCGTAAAGAAGACTCAACATCAGCGGCGGTATCCATCCGCTGACTCCGGCTCCTAACTGGGAGTCGGGATTCGACCACCATCAATGGTTTCTGACCACTACTGTTGTTCGGCAGTGGCGGCGGCGGCGGCGGCAAGGAGAATTCGGCGAGGAATTCTGCTTGAAGTCTGCCAGTCTATATTGAGGTTTCAGGCTGCTCAGTAATCATCGTTGTCGTCGTCGTCGTCCACAAAGACTAGTTTTGCCACCTCTGCTCTGATTGCACAATGCCACTGACCACTATTGCTTCGACGATTATCATTAACTACTTGCTACTGATACTGGCCACTAGCAGTGCTAGTATTAGTATTCGTCGCATGGCTGAAGCTAGGGCAAAAGTAGAGGGTATTATTGACGAGTACGGGGAACGCTGCAGCTGGTGGCACGAGCAGCAGGACAACTACGGCTGATTCTACAGGAGTAGTGTACCTAGTCTACATAATGTATAGGCATGAAGATACCGAGGGCGCAGGCGAGAGGAACTGTGTCGAGCGAAGGAAAACTGGTGGCTGGGACGCTTAGTACACTTCAGTACGGCGTAGTCACAGCAATATAGCAGGACTGAATGAGAGTCGGCGGATGGACCAAATCACAAATTGGCCCCTTAAGCGAACGGGTCCTCTTCCCGAAACGGTGAATTTGTTCCTCCGTCACCTTGGTCTCCATCTGGCCGAGTCTCTTTTTCCGGGCCCGAATACTTTTCGTGCTACCCACCTTCGTGTCGCTTACTACCCGTTGGTTACCCCATGGGGGAATTTCAACGCTTCAGCGGCAGCTCGTGAGACTGCGAAGTGGCCCTACCCTTTACTATGCATGTATTCTCCTCGTCGTTCCTCGGTTTAGTTCCCGTTCAAGCGGTCGCCAGCTAAACTAAGTACTCGCGCTCACACTGCCTTTGCTAGCCGCAGAGACTTTCTTGAGTCATGCTCAGCATAGCGCAGACATCCAGCCTCATGCGCCCGAACCAGCGCTCTGCTCTGGCGTTTCCTACCGATATGAGAGATAGCTAAAAACGAATAGAAGATAGACACAATACATTGCAGAGCTTCCCGAACGTTCCCCTGCCGTTCGTCTCGTACGGTAACCCACCACTGCATCAGATTCTGCGCCGGCTCCACGTAACTCGTCGCTACTGTAAGGGACGCGCATGTATGATCGTGCGCGAGTGGGTGTGTGTGTGTGTGCGTCTATGAATGCGAGTGTATCTGTGAGCCTGCAGCTGCAAAAGAGGGCCGTACTCCTTCGAAGGCTGCGGCGCCCCAAACCCCTCTCACCACATCGCTCTATCCCCATGACACCCCAGGCCCATCTCGTACCTCGCAGCCCGCAAGCTCGTAATAAACTGAGATGGATTGCCCGAGGTATATCATCGTCCGTAGCCATCGGATATATTTCGCCACACTCGGTCGTAGTGATGGTGCCAGCAGCAGCAGCAGCAGTTAGTTCCACTGCAACTGCGGATCTTGCACAGTCGCCTTCTTTACCGCCGCCACCACCACCCCGGCTCCTCGGGCTTTTATTTGCTGCGTCATCACTGCCTGGTTGGTTGCTTGCTTGCTTGGGTCGCCGATGTCGCCTGCGTTTCTACGGCAGTAGCTGCTGCGGCAACACTTTATAGCACTTTTATGTCCCCTCATGCTTGCCCTAGTACTAACTGGTTGGGGCGGCGGCCGCCGCCGACTGCCGGTAGCTCGAGATTACCACAGTCCGATGCGCGGTCAGAACGCAACCCCATGACAATGCCGCTCCTGCTGTCCTGCTGTTGACCAATGAACGTTCGCCCGCTGTCCGGTAGACGTTTGCTGCTGACAACATCGTCGTTGGGGTGAACAACGCCACAAAATAACAGCATCGACACGTCGCGCTTAATGAGAGAGTCCTCATGGGCGAACTTGCTAGCAGCTGTTCGCAGACGCGTCACCAGTAGAGTGTTGAACGGGAAATCTCCTCTAAACACGCAATTACTGTATGTTCGATTGTTTGTACCCATAGCCGTGGGGATATGAGAAGCATTGAGGAGTCATTGTTCGTCGTCGAATCTGCATCACTATCATCATTATCGGTAAAGCCAGCTTGCATTATGGAGCGGTAATTAGACCTTTTCGTCTGCATTGGACGGATTATCATATAACTCTATCATACGTTTGTATAGTACAAGTCGAACGAGAATGGAAATAGCATTTTAGTTAATAGGCCGCCTCGAACCCGTGTAGCATAGTGCAGACGGCTGAAGCTCAAAATATCTATCGAATCTATATATTTTGCTTATTAGTTAGTATTCGATGAGCAGATCAGTATTAACCATAGGTGCTCTGAGTAAGCTTTGGACACACACATTCGCCGCATGCTCTACCCACATCGAACAAGCGTACTTCACTCACGAAGATTCGATAAGTACTTAGTACCAAGCTGGTCGCCAATCCATAAAGGTACGCTCAATACCTAAATAAATAAATAATGACATGCAATTAAATCGTATGACGTCTCTCGTTTACTAAACCGTGGCGGCCAAAACAGGAAACGAATGCGATCTCGTCATCTATCTCGATGTCGTTTCATTTATATTGCGCACTACCATCTTGCCCATAGATACACCGTTATATATAATATATCTGCTCAGTCGATGGTCATCATGAGTAGAGGATAGAGCAGAGTGACGAAAGCGTCGATGAGGCACCGATCCATTGGCCACAGTGTAGAAGCTTCGAAGAGGACGAGGCTGGCCATCGGCGAGAAGCCGACGGGAGACAGCCGAGAGATTCGGGTGGGCGCGGGAGAGGGGGGGGGGCTCATTATAACAACTTTGATAGCTTTTAGATAAGTCCCGTTTATAGCGCGAGCCACCCCGGCTGTACTTGCTGGCAATGCGTCAGCCCCCGTAGTGGTGCTGTAACTGCTGCTGCTGCTCTTGCCGCTGAAGAAACCTCGGCCACCACAGTCTACTGGTGTTAGGATGGGGGAGGGGTTGCAGTGAGCACTAACCGAAAGACGAGATAACAGGGTGCGTCCTCTAGGATAGACGTCTCGGATTCTACGCCATGGCCACCCCAAGTTGCCCCTGCTCGTGAAGGTCTCTCTCTCGTTTTCTCTCTCTGTCGTCACTCGCTGGAGTCGTTGGATAGTTGCTAACCCCTCGTTCGCCCCCTTAAGCGTCATTGGCTCCGATGGCTTTCATCGAAGAGATTTTCCCTTGTTAAGTGAACGCGGATCCACGAACGAATCCGCGTACCCCGTGGACGCAAATTGACGCAAAATGTAATATACGTATTGCCCCTTACTACTACGATTACTACTAACATAATAATGATACTAGTGTATTATACGCCAGATAATTCATTTGCCCCCCTGGACGCATTCCCCGACGACACACCTGCATGCATATTTCAAACGCACTGGAATTACATAATACAATCATCTGTTCATCGTGCTTACGTACTGCCACAGTAGCGAAACAACAGCGCTAATTATATAGACCAATTTATACCAGTAACTCATTCGCTAGGCGGCAGCGGTGGCGATGTGACCGCACGGGGCCACCGCACAGACAAATTCAGACAAGGCAACCGGCAGAGCCACCATCCTCAGCAGCGTGTGTCACAGTTAAAAAAAAAACCAACCATGTGACCCTCTATCTCTAATCTCGCCATTCCCTCGCAATCGTGTTTATTCTCTACTCGTTCGTTGGTCGCTTCGTTTACTTATTCACGTGTTAGCTCGTAGTATAAAAATTGGCCACAGCTCTTCCCTTGAATTCCTACTCCAGCCTTCCATATTACTTTAGCAAGGTGGTCCTGCAAGGTGGTCCTGGCAGGTAACGGTTAATAAGTATCTCTACTACTGCCACTGACCTAGGTGGACGCGTAGCGGACTAATTGCGAGCACTGTAATCTCTCTCTCTCTCTCTCTGTGTTTATATCGTCTTCTCGATCTTCTCCCAGATATCTTTCCCTGCGGAGCTGAATTGGGTCCGCTGGTCGTGTGAGTTCGTGCAGTGTCGCGATATCTTCTCGTCGCCTGCGCCGCTGCCGGAGACGTCATCGCTGGACCTCACTCAGGACACACAGTGCAATAATACCAGCCGACTGAGCCTGCGATACACGAGGCAGGACGCAGGCAGCGATCTAGCTGTAGAGGACCAGTCGGTGTCGGCCAGTTTTGCCAATACAAAAAGTTTCGCAGCATACAAGCTTTAGTTACTCGTAGCCGGTATTAGCACAATCTATATGGCACGTACGTCCGCCGGTCCGTCCACTCGTTCGTTCGTAGGTAAGTAAGACATGATAGTGCACGTGGCGCTATTACGGCGATGTAGCCCGCAGCTGCTGCCACGGGAACCACAGTGCTGGCGGCAGATATTTCATACGACGGCGACGATTATATATGTATGTAAGTATATATATATATACATGACAGGATCCAACAGCCTGACCCCCTGCCCCGGTCATAAGTGTGTTCGCTCGGAGCCAACTACTCCATCCCGCGGACCGGTCGCCCTTCGCCTGACAACGGCGTCAGCTTCCCCATTTTGGCCATCTCTCTCTCACAGTCACTCATATGCATACGACGTGCATGCTAAATTTGCCAATTTGCCGTGTGTTCGTTGTTAATAAAGGCGCGTCCGCCGTCGCAGCAGACCTCGGCCATACAGCGGCGATATAGTTTGTTGTTGTTGTCGTTGTCGTTGTCGTTGTCGTCGTCGTCGTCTCTGTCACTGTTGTGTGGAGGTGGCTATGAGGGCTGCGATACTGTACACGCCTGCCTCTAGCCCGGTCGTATATTGTACATACATCATCATCTTGTGCGGCCGACGGGAAACGAAGTGTCTCGTGGTCAAGGGGGGGACTGGGGGAGGAAGTGGGCCTGCTGGCCGTAACTGGTCGGAAAGGCGATGGCCTGGTTGATCGTGGCTGGTCGGGTACTGTAGTGTAGGGCCACTCGCGCCACTCATTCACGCTAACTTCGTGTCTTGTCCTCCGCTTAGAGATCCAGCGGCAGTGGCGAGGCCATTGCCGGCTGCTGCATGCCACCATATCTCAGTCATTGCCGCAATCATCTCGGCAACTGGACTATGCGGGAAAAAGCGGCCACATGGGCCAACTGACCCCACACTGACACCCCAACTAGCGATAGACAGACAGTGAGAGAGCGCTAAGTTTATATATATATATATATATGTAGGAAAAGCGATGTCGACCATCACAGTGGCCGACGACGACGACGGATAAAGCTCATTAAGCTGTTGAGTTTAATTATTTTATCAGAAACACGCATCATGCCACGTACATCTTGATGAGACGAAAGCGGAAAGCTGGTCATCACTCTAGCTCGGCATATGAGCCCTCGGAGCATAACATCACTATTACTTACAGCGGGTTTGCATGGATAGGCCACTACAGGCCACAAACTCGCTGCGGCCTGCTTATATAATACGACTGGAGGATACTGTAGAGCCGAGCAACGAGGGAATGCAGAGAATTGGCTGATGGCTGCTCCGTATTTAACAAGCTTAACAATTACAAGCAACCGGGGCATGTGGAGTTTTCAATTACTATTATTTTTTTTTTAGAGAGAAAGGATACTGAGTGCGGTAGACATGCGTTTGTATACCGCGCAACGTGTACGTGCGTATTTTTGCGTCTATGTGTATAGTAGTAACAACCGGCTGCAGGTTTCGATTGTCTGATGTGGAGCGCAGGTAAGCGATATCACCACCACGGATGTCTGGCACCACAAATCTTCAGGAACAATAGTATCATCTATCTACCTATAAAATTGGATGGGCTTCACCGTAAAAACAACTGCTGTCGCTGACAACCTGCATTTTTGTCGTTTCGCACATGTATATATATATATATATAAACGCATTAAACTTGTTTGTATGACCGTTCGATTAAATAGCTTAACAGAAAGTCGGTGACTCCTATTCGACAACAGTGCCCCCGTCTCTCTCTCTCTCTCTCTCCAGCTAGTGAACGTTCGCAGTTACTTACACAAATTGTCCTGACAAAATTAAACCATAACGATATATCTAAGCTAGACACAACGTATTTCATTCGACAGTACACTCAAGCTATGCTGTCAGATTGCTGCCCGCTGCTACAGGCTCAAATCACAATAGTGAGCTGGATGGAGAGTTGCAGGATCGAGAGAGGCATAGCAAACATAGAGAGCCCTGTTCATCCACAGGTTCGTGCCCGCCCGCCCGCCGGTGGCTCGCATTTTATGGGTGAGCTGACTGTCGTTAACTAGTGAACGAGACAATAACCACGATGTAGCGGAGTAAACGGTCGGTTAGCCCTTGTCCACTGGTTATATAGACGTGAACCGGGTTATTAGGAGCGCTCCTATCAAATCGTCAATGTTTAAATCTAAATGTGTGTGTGTGTAAATGCGCGACTATCCGCTTGATTTGAGATTTCGTCTTGAGTTGTAAGGCTATGATGAAATTGACCTTGCATCACTTGACAAGCCAGCCAGAGATTCGAGAGTAGAGCACTCAACAATGATAATGCGGCACCTCGTGAACACATAGGCCTTCTATAGAATGAACACAGATCAGCATTGAGATACGTATCTTTAGGTATTACTATGACGATTAGCTGGGGCCACGTTTGCCTACTTTTGCCAACCTTGCTCTTGCCAGACGCGGAGAATCTTTAGAGAATCTCTCCATCACGTTCAGTTATCCCGAATTAATAGTATCTAATACAAATGCGACTTACATTTTCGGCTTGATGAAAAAGAAAACACACACACGCACGGCTCCAAAGATTTGATTTGATCTACACAGCTTGTGAGTGCCATAACTGTGTGTGATGCCAGAAATCCGTTCTCTAGCAGTGGGATTTCGATCACCTTGACTGATTTCTACATGCATGTATATATTATATAGACATATCTGTCATATACTTGTGTTGCTGCTCGTTTTGTTGTTGTTTTTTTTCTACATCTCGCTACCACACTATCAGATAGCGCTGCATCTCTTGACTGGCCATCATCCCATTGTCCCTCTTCTGCTTGACGTCATTGTTGGCTCATTTCATGTTGAGGCTTGCACGGCTCTCACTGTCTCTCTCTCTCTCTCGCTCCCACACGGTGATATCATGTGGAACAGCGGTGAGCAGAGATCTCGGTTGATGCTGTAAACCAAAGTCAAATATCTGCACTACGAGCATCAATAGACACATTACAAGGGTGGTTACCAGCAGCCACCATGGGAGCCCTGTGTTCCGCTAAATAATCAAGAAGCAACAACACTAGTAGCGGATCGCATTAACGCGTCACGTCAACGAGATCAACGAATGTTCTTCGGATGTCGGCAATCGAAGCCGGCCAGGGAAACCGTCGAGCGTGACAGCGGATGCGGTGACGACATCTCTGTTCGTCCCGAATATCGCAGGCAGTCTCCGACGATTCTTATGTACATAATTCGTATCATAACTGTCGGCGGGCGTGCTGGCGTGCCAGCGTCAGCTCCGCATTCAAACGGCCCATTGGTGAAACGAGGCGTACGCGAAGAACGCCAGCGTTTTGCCAGGGAACGTCAGCATTGACAATGTATGCATAGGTTTCGGTCTGAATGTGTTTGTCGGAAAGCAATGCGAGACAAATCGAAGTCAAAATGAACTGACTCGTGAGGTAGCTCCTCTCGATTGAGATCCCGCTGTGTCCGAACGAACGAACAAACGAATGAATGCTTCGGCGTATCGGCCGTGCGACCGACCCCGTTGACAGGCCAAACTACTATGTACTTCTGCTATCCGCCTCGTTCACCCCTCAATCTGGCTGTGGCTGAGCCTCCTGATGCCGCCGATGATGATGGCGATGAGCTCAAATGAAGCGCGAAACGAGTCACTCTGAGGAGCGTGAGGGAGGGAGGGAGGGAGGGAGGTAGGACGATCGGACGGTCCCGCTGACTGACTGGGAGAAAGCAAGACCTCGCCAGCGGGGCCGGTGAGGCGGGCGCGGGGACAGTAGTTGCTGGCGAGGCTCTCGTCTGACACCACCCACGATCTATCTGCCAACCACTATTGGCACCGATTGGGGCTGCCCTGAAGCCGGGAGAAAAGAGTCTCATCTCCCTGCTGTCGTCAATAAAGGGATGCCGCTAAGTGGCAGCGCTTCCATTCAGCCGAGACACAGAGCAAGGCAGTAGACAGTGGCGAGGTGGTGGGCCTGTGTGCGTATGTGTGTTTGCCAACGCGTTGCTCACTGCTCATTGCTGCGGCTGCTGCTGCTGCTGCTGCTGTTGGTGGTGGTGGTGGTGGTCGCAGACCTCAGCGCCCCCGCTGGCTCCCCGTCCTAATCGCGCCAATTCTTTTCTCTGCAGCGATTCGCCACCAGACGAACAAGGACCAATGGATTCGCCCAATGGTCGACACCTTCCTTTATAAAGTGGCGGACGATCACGATGACAACAGCGTCGTTGACACTGCACACCGATTACCCAGCTGATTTAGCCGCCGAGGCCAGCCAGCAGGGAAAGAAAGAAAGCATTATCGGGCATGCTGCTGCTTTGGTAAAATGAACGGGGGGACGTGTGGAGATTTCTCGGGGGCTTGCGATGGCCCGAGAAGGAGCTCTGAGGTAGCCATTTACTACACCAGCAAATGTCCGTCGGTGCAAGTGTCCGCACCCAAGCCACGTGGGCTGAAGCTAACCACGATCGTCATCTCAGCGGTTACCAACGGTCAGTGGCAATTAGTAGATAAACGTTGGCTTAACAGGACCAGCTACAGCCATCCACCGTATGTAGTACACGTGACGGTTACCACGCAGAGGGAGACTTGCATAAACGTGACATTTTATATATAATAATTGGCACTATAATAATTGGCATATTATATGTAATAATTGGCAATTTATTTTTAGTTTACTGCAAGCTGTTTATTGTATCGCTCCGTTTCTGTTTTAACATGCACGGAATACCTCTATCGAATTAAGTCTACAAACACTATCGATACGCTCTTAATTTGGGCACTACTAGGGTCAATAGCCTGACGACATAGAAGGCAGCACGGGTCGTTTTCATAAGGACTAGACGAGCCAGCTATATATGTATATATATATATATATATATATATATATATATATATATACACAGAGAGAGAGAGCGAACTTTCTTTGTCGTAGTCCATGGTGGCAATACTCTCATACCACGGTGTCACAAAATGTCAATTACTAGCCAATGGGCACTACTGTTCGATCTATTATATTAACGTTATCAACTGTACGATTGTGTAATAGCAGGCGAAGCCGGAAGCGCTGTGATTGTCCGCTGCTAATGAAGACCCGGAAAATACAGCAGCCAATGGGTCATCGAAGTATGAGGGACTCAACATCAACACAGGGGGGTTATCAACTCGCAATATCGACGAGTACAATAAACATGAGATGGCAACACGACTCTCTGCTGTTGTATAGCCATTAACATTATCGATAGTAGTGTACATTGAGTCGGCAAATTTGAGATCAACCTTTGGTGAACAACGAATATTGAACCGACTTTCGTCTGCGCGCGTAGCCATTAAATACAGATGGACGAGACGCCTCTGTCCAGCATATCTGGGAAGGGGGACAATGGCATCGATTTATGGTATGGCCACACGAAAAATCGATTCCCTTCGGCAGCGGCAGGAAAAGAGTGTACAATGATCATCATTCAGATTAGCCTCGGACTCGAACCTCCTCATCCATCGATGGGCAGCTGTTTGCCGCCTCTTGCCAGTCGGCTCACCTGAGTGAAAGAGCTCATGCAAGGCCACTACGCCCTAGCACGTGGCGGATACACGAGAAGCTGTCAAATCCAAATCCAAATCAAATTCGAACCGTAGCCATCTGAGTACCACGACGCTTGTAACTGGATGCAGCGGATGGCTGGCACACCATGAAGAGGGACATCACAATAATCGTCATAGACATTACCATAGGGCGAGAGGACTCCTCTATCGACCAATTTCATCGAGCCGATTAATGTTTAAGGGAGCCCTTTGATTTGGTGATGTTTCTCTATATGACGAATGATAGATGAACTGCGGCCACAGCTTTGATTTTATGCGAAACTGGTGAAAACCCCATCGGCTTTCGTGGTGATGGTTGTCGCATCTGCCGTCGCCTCCTGATTCGATTCCATCATTCACTTGTTGTACTGACTTGCACCGACTTATCGTTGTAGCAAGTATTTAAATGAGTTCTAGTCAGGAGCTTACTCAGTCACGGGCTAGCGCATATGAATTTGTATCGTAAGCCACCTATGTATATGTCCACATATCCATGAGCATACGCGAGCGTATGCGTCCATACGATATTGATCGACTCACGCGGCACAGGAGCAACGATTAGCTAGCTATCCGCTTACGGGGCTGTTGACTGAAGCTCGCTAGGGCGAGAAGGGAACGGGATAGTTTTGGTGCTTGCTCTTCATTTGTGCATCGAGTCACAATGGCGCCTAAGTGGACACCATGACGCGTGCCAGAAGGTCCACCGCGTTCACTGCCTTCAGATAGGCCGACTTCGCCTCCCACCGGCATGAAGACGAACGCACACAGACGAGCTCAACACTTTTATATACGTTGTCATCGTATGCTGTGGGTGCGGACGGCGAGCTACCCACCAGACAGTGTCACACAGTGACAGCTGATGGTAGGTGAGACAGAGTACAAATGTAGGTGTAACATGGGAAGTGCTGTAGGAGACGAAATCAAAGACTTTGATAATGTCTTGCGACGTCATGTGCAACTCGTGTTGACGTCATTGACGATCATCAATACACGATCATCATCATCATCTCATGATCAACTGGCGAATGTAGCCGACAACACGTAGAGATTATGGTTGACAATGCTTCAGTTAGTCTCTAGCTGTTTGTCGTTGCAAATATTGTCAAGAGGCGTTGTCCGTCTGAGTGGCCGTTCTCGTGAAAATCAACAATTTAATTAAAGTGCTTGTTTTTGGCACAAACACAATGCTTTTTGAAACGCAACACGAGAAGAATCAGCATAACATTTAGCGATTCCGGCCGATGACAAGAACAATGATTCAAACCCTCTTCTCCTACGAAGAGAGTTGTCGGAGAGAATTGTCCATCAGTTCGCATTCAGTGAATCGTCGGAGTCGTTGAAACAATTCCGAAGGATCTGAGCTGAGCAGAGTGGAGCGGCACAGGGCGGCCAACAAAGTAAATGACTATTGCTATGGATAGTAGTAGTAGCTATGACATGAAACTGTAGCGAATCACGTGCCACCATGGGTCTCCCATCATCAATAGCGGAGACAGCAGCAGCAGCAGCAGCGCGCCACATTCGCCATTTTTTTGCTCTCGCTACGATTGCCATCAGTCGAAGCCTAACGACACAACAGCGGTGGTCCCGTTAGAGTGAACAGCGAACGTAGGCACTGGTTTGTTTCATGATGCAGCCATAAGCGAGTGAGAGCGATAGCGAGAAGAGGGAGATCGTTGTGATACAGGTATCACTAGAAACGTGTTGTGCCGACACAACAGAAGCAGCCGCAGCAGCAGCAGTAACGACAACAACAACAGTAACGGTGGTGGTGGTGGCTGCGTGGCAGCCAGTCGTGGTCGCTTGGTCTCGTTGGTCTAGTTGTGGTGTGGCAGTTGTAGCGGCGGTGCCATTGCCGTATTAAGGGTGTTGTCTCCATAATAGCCCTCATACATACTCTCAGGGAGAGAGAGAGAGAGACGGGAAAGGGAGGAAGATGCATGTAACTGTTCGCTGCATGTATGTGTCTATGTACAATAACTAACTGTCCCTTCGCAGTCGACGGCTGTTGCCTCCGAAGGCTGTCGAGTTGGGGGGTGGGGGGGGGGTGCGCTTACGAGATCGAGGTGAGGCACATCAGGTGAACCTCAAGTCCGCCGAATAGGCCTGGCAGGCCAAGCTAGGCCGGCTAGCATAGTACAAAAGATGGTGTGTCGCGGTCACCGCTCCGCTGTTGTCAGCGGCAGCAGAGGCGGCGCTACTGATGCTGGCCGGTGGATGAAATTACAATATTATTGCAAACGACTGGAGAGACGCGGTCGTTTGATCTCTGACGATGGCTGGGGGTGCTGCTAGCACGATATTAGCTGCGCATGATGATGATGATAATGATGAGACCAGCTGTGCTGGTGATGGTGGTGACGCCAGAAATCGTTGTTTTACCACGCCGGGATGGTCGCCGCCCGAACGGCGCCCGAAGCCATCGCCGTATCGTCGAAGCGAAAAGCTGGAGTATCCCAGTTTTGCCCACCCCTTCCGCCCATAGATCTATCGCTGCGACGCCAGCTTCAGCCGCTTAATATAGAGGTAACTCGGTGACCCCGCCCCGCCCCCCCCCGTCCCGTGTCCCGCCAGCCCCCGGTCATCCACTTTGTCCCCTTCGGGGAGGCTCCATGGTGGCCTGGACGCGCCACAATAAGCCATCATAAGCCATATGCCTGGGAGTTTCCTGGGGCGCACTGTCGACCAGCACGCAGCCGACTCTCAGCTTCACGAACGCCCCCTAAAACCAGTGGCGATCAGCGCGGCTTCTCGCCGCTCCCGCTGCTGCTGCTGCTGTGCGAACACGTGTGAGCCGTCGGGCGGCGTTGTCGCCGACACCAGCACCGACAGCGGCAGCCCGTACGATAGAGACATCAAGCGCTGTGACGTGAGCTATTCGGAGAAGGCGCCGCCAAGCCCTATCCGTTCCAACCGTTATATTATACCACACAGCAGCAGCAGCAGCAGTTATGACATCTACAATGCCTCTGTGCTCACGGCTCGCTACGATGGGTGCCGCCCAACCTGCGCCGCGAACCCCCCTCCATTTCACTTCACGTCACTTCACCTCACTACAGTGCGGGCACTACTGTACGACCTATCTATCTGGGTAGGTACTAGCTCGCAGAGCTGCCCGCACCTAAGGCTCTATAGTTATCCACGCGCCGCTAATGGCATTTCGTCAAAGCGCCATTCGGCGCCGCTGTCAGCGCTCCCGGAGGCTGCTCCTGCTGCAGCGGCGGCGCTCACGATTGGCGCCGCCACCGCCGCCGCCCCCTCTTCCAAACGGTTATGGCCCTGATGCCACTAAGTGCAGGTCGTGGATAGATAGGCGCGCGCTATTCAGAAACGTCGAACGCACCATGCGCGGCCGCCGCCGCCGACGCGTACAGCGAGTGTTCTTCACAGTTGGATGGTAATTGATTGAACGAACGCGGCACTATGAATAGCTGAACAGTGAGCAGCAAAAATGTCGGTCGGCCAGAATCGGCGAGCGACCAGGAAAGATGACCATTTGTGGACAAACTGTTACTCGCTGGCTAATCTCCGCCGATGGAATTGATCGGATTCAGGTTGACGGGAGGATTATCGCGGCGTAATCGCGATCCGTTCATAGACACTGCCTCCTGCCTTGGATAATTCGTAACAAAGAGCTGTCTGTATTTTTGTCATAGGTTTAGCTGGTTCCGCTGGGATATGGTTAACATTGGCCGCCCGTCACATATGTTTGTTGGACAACGCCTATATAAGTCCAGTATGAGCCACATGATAGGTCCTTGAGCAATGCTACTATACAGCGGTGCCGCAGCTTGCCAGGGAAGATCGGCAGACGGTCAGCTAAGAGGAAACTAGGGTGAATTTTACGATACATTTCGCAAAGCATTCGTATAATATGTAATAAATATATAACCCTTATGTTGAATAGCCTATCGTCGTGACCTTCCATTGTATACAGAGTATATAGGGAGAATGAGTGACGATTAAATTCGCCAATAGAATAATGTATTATATAGGCCATAGGCCGCAAACGATTATCGATATATCGTTCGATGAATTCAACTCGTACAAGAATTTATCCAACCTGCGAAGGTTTCTCGCATGTTGATTTAGGAGCAAAAGTTTCAATATCATGCGTTGGCAAGGCCGGACATTATGTCTCTCTTTGACAAACTTGATGGTCACTTGGGGTCCTTAATAACCCCGTTCTGTGTTGACTATCTCTGGGAGTGGTATTCATCCTCTGTTTGACGTCAAATAAAAAAATGTCGATGAGGGCTTCCTTCTCGACGAGTGTTGCATACATCGAAATATGCAATTCTGCAGTGCGCCCAAGGGGTCTCAACTAGGGCTCGGAGGCGGTAGCTCTGAGGGGATTATGTTGCCTTGAGGTTTGCGTAAGACCTCACATGTAGCAGTGAGTTGACCATATGCTAAGTAATACCTGTATTAATAATGGCTGCTTGTATATATGTGTAAGCATCTGTGGCCTTGCAGACCACGTTGAAGCTGCTGGTACCACGTTAGAGCTGAATTTTCAAATGCAGCTCCATAGAACGAGCGGACTCACATTACCATAATAATCAACAGGGTTAATTACAAAAAAAAAACAATTATGTACATTCAACCACTGCTGTCGACACCTGACTAATTATCGTGTACTAAGATCTCAAACAACCGGTGTGTAAATCTCCCATAAATGGATCAGTCAAGTATCCGTAGCACCCAAATATAGCCGAGTGCGTTAATTATAATTGTTTTCGTTTCTAGATTTATAACGAAGTCCCCAACTGATGTTGGCTGATGCTCGAAATATTAATAACGACAGAATTGCAATTAGCCATTCCACACAACACTTGCCTGCCCCAAATTCACCATTGCCGGCCGCTCGACGCGGTGTGAGCCAATGGTCGCGGGGGACAACGGAGTCTTTGTTGTCTAGCCTACCTTTGACCTATAACGGTAACATTAGCAGAGCTGTATACAGTGGATAGTATCAGTGAATCAACGAAACGGCCAATATGTCAAACGCGCGTGCTCAGGCAGATTTTGCCCATAGGAAACATCGTGGCCGGGTGCTCTTTTTTCTCTATTGCCCAGTGGCGAGAATAACACATTAATGCTGTCAGGCAGGACGATCCATCGGATCTGTGAACGGTATCGGCGCACATCATATCACCTTCAACGTGGGCTCACTGATCGCTAATTGGGTATTTATAGTCTGCATATAGAGAGTACAGGTTCAAGCGGCTTTGTACACTGGCCATAGATTCGGAACCATATCACGCCGGTGGCGACGAGAATACGAAGCCCTGTTGACATATAATGTCCTTTGACAAGAACACCTCCCCCTGTTACGCTACGAAGAGATCAGTGTGCAGAACGAAGTGACCTTCACCAGTTGTTCTTTGGCTTTATATATATATATATATATATATTTATAGATATCCTCTATCCTACCTATACGCATCCGTTTTGAGTTAAATCAATAACGTCTACTTAGCATGACGCCCGATCTACCCTCACCCGCACACAAAAACTTCCTTCAAAGCATCATTTCATTTAGACAAAACGCAGATGAAAAACAAATTGCCTCATCGAACAGATGGACAATCAGGCAAAATGGCTCACAGACGAGTCCCTCGTCGCCCCACGTGTCGAAGTCTGGTAGCCTGTACATATTAGATTCCCGCCCGAGTCGCCTAGTCATCCTTGGTCCCCGACGCTTTAGGCCACGACAGAGGCAATGGCCTTTTCTTTTGGCATAATTTTCATCACTTAGTCGCTCATTTTCTTCCTCGTCCCGTGCCCCGTCCTTCTGTCGTTCCTTCTCTCTGAGCAGTCCTGATCCACTGTCTCGGATCTGTTCCCGTTTCGTCGTCTCTAGCTTCTTTTACTTCGCAGGCGCGACACTCGACCCTCCAGTCTCCCCCCAACCCGACCCCCGGCCAAACCCAACCTAAACCCCCGATGGTGGTTTTGTGATGAAGACCTACTTAAGTATTCTCATTGTTTCGGACACTTTGCAAGCGACGATACGGCGAGCCGCTTGCTCTAGAGCGCGACTAACTTCGAAGCGGGGCTCACCGTCAAAGAGCACAGCAGCGAGATAGAGTGCTCGGAGCAGGAAAAACCCATTAGGTTTGAAACGGCGACACCAGCAGCAGTTTACGCAGCCACCCCCTCTTCCCGTAGCAAATCTAGTCTATGTGGAGACCCCATAGTATGTATGATGTGACCGCACCACGAGCTCCGGTCTTTTTGCCTTCTCTCGGCATAACGGCCGGCCAGCCAGCCAGCCACGCTGAGCAAACGGTCGTCATATTAAACGCTTCAACGTAATCACCTACCTCGATCTTTTTTTTGCTCGCCATTCTGAACGCTCGAAGCTCAAGAAAACTATCAAGAAAGAGACCCCTATCTCCTCCCTAAATAGGGATAAGCGAAGTTCCTGGCTAAAGATTTGCCCTGCTGATAACAACCTATTAGTCTCATATACAAGAATTAACACATTTTATATTTATGTATATATATATATATATGTTCACTAAAGGAATTACCTTGATATACAGCATTAACGATAATAGTAGTGTTCGACAAAGTTCTGTATGCTGGTGTGCGTGAGCTATATAGGATGAAGTGTACTTTACTATGTCTCACACGTAATCAGTCTGTTAGTTCAGTAAGTGTCGTGGAGTTGACGGAAATGAACAGATCACCTATCTAAGTGAAAATCAACGACGAAGTCATACTTTACGTTGATCAAAGTCGTCGTTTACGTGAATCTTCATTGGCTATACAATCGTGCCTCTCGTCATCTGTGATACGTATTCCTAGCTATCCACCCGTGATATTAGTTTTTGTAGTATTTGAATAATCTACCGTGTGGCGATAACAAGTCGAATTTATTGATGAGCGAGAACACGATTCAGCTGTCTAATTCCTATCCTCGATGGAACTTCTCTTTCAGATAGTAAAAAAAAACAGAAAAGAAAAAACGATGGTGTAAATGTACGTATTGTAATTTTAACCTGCATGTGGAGTCTGCGTCAAATTGGCCGCTGAGCCCCGTTTATTGTCGGCGGGTGCCGCGATGGCGGCAGCAGCAGCAGCCCCGCATAGAATATGTGGTAGTCTAATGACTTCGGGCGTAAACGGAGATGGATTTGGTTCGAATTGGGGAATCGGTCCTATTTTAGCGGATCGGGCAGGGGGGGTTGCCCTCGCCTCAAATGGGATGAAGATGAACGAGAAGTCGAGCAGAAACAAAATGACAGGACTCCGACTTCGGGCTCCAACTCAAAGAGCGCTTCGTTTGCCAATGCAACTAATGGGAAAAATAGTGACGCCGCTCGAAGGCACCAAGAGCCTGTTACTGTTAAAGGACGATGGTCCCAAAGGGGCACAACTCCCTCGAGGTCGAGCGAAAAGGTTGGTCCTGATTGGGAAAGGGCCCGACTAGCGGAGAGTAGGTTGTCGGCAAGGGCTAATGTCTTGGCGGAAGAGGCACACATTGTCTTGTGTCCGTAACGGAACATTTGAGAATGTTAACTGTTGTTACGGTTTCGGGTATTTACATCTGTTGTTGTTGTTCCATGTGATGTCCTTTCAAGGTGTCCTCACTCGATGAATATCAATCGGTCGATCCCGAACATTCAGGAGAATAGTAATCAGAGACCCAATGTGTGTCGTATACTTCCACATGTGATATACATGCACAAATAGTTACATGCTACAGTTAATAACGTGTTCTAAGTCGTCACGATAGCTCGAAGTGACCCATTCCCAGCTGACGGTGGCTTGCGGATTCTTTCAACAAAATAATGCTTATTCAAAATATTCCCTGTAGTCGATCTAATATGTATTCGCTTGCCAGGTTCGCACCCCCTGAAATTCCTAGTATCGTTCCGTCGCCCGCTGCGTTTGGTCAGCATGAAAGTAATTATACTTCCTACTCGCAACGAATTCAAAGATCCCGCCACTACGCCACGTTGGAGGGCTATTTTAACGCGGAGTGCTTCAGCCCTTACAACGAAAATAAAAAGCACTGGAGTGTGACACCGAGCGGTAAAGAATACGTTTGGAAAATATAGGCGTACCACCATCTATCTATCCGTCTATAGATACACGTGCGTTATACAGCGTGGATACGTGTGGACATGGTTATACAAACGAGGTGAGTTTGAATAACGAAAAAAAAGCCCAGCGCTCCGAAGAAACCCTCCGTTGACCGACCGCTAACTGATTATCAAGTCAAGAAGGAGCCTCCACAAAGCCGGGGGAAGACCACCAAAGTGGTTTTTCGGTCGCTCCTGATCACAGCGACACTAATGATGGCGCTTAGGGGAATCGCTGCCTCGAACGATCACCGACCCATCCATAATAATATGTTAAATCATCTTCCTCTAACCACACGAGGATTGTGCAAGATATGGGTTGGGTGGGAGACTGCCGAATCGGAGGCGGATTAGATATATATATATATATATATACCGGAAGAGATGGTCCTTGAACCGGCATGACGGCGGTAGTGGTAGCGGTAGCAGCATCAGAATCAATGGTCGTCCACTGTTTTGGGTCACAATAAGGAGAGGGACGATGAAGCTGAAGCTAACTGGGGGAGATGGGACCTTATAAAATTCTAATGAGAGTCGGCAAAAGAGTGCAACGAACAGCAGGGGTAAGCTTCATGAGTAAAAGAAGAAGAAGCCAGCAGTGGTGTCCTCGATAGCGGAGGGGACGCAGGTTGGGGAGGTTATAGGATGTAGGGATCCTATACTTGGGGGTATCGTCGTTCAGACATAGAGAAAGAAAGAGAGAGAGAGAGGGTACGTGTGCTGGAGAGAGGTGTGTGTTGAAAGAAATAGGAGAAATGATCAAGAAGGGCAAAAATTGAATAATGGCTTGCTGGTGCTCCTTGATGGGGGGCGCTAGCAGGCCTGGATCTCTCCCTGTCTCTCCATATCGTTGAGGAGAGGAATTCGGAAAATAGTTGACAGGGATGGAGAGAAATAGAGAAAGATGGAGAGAGTGAAATTCAGCAGGGGCAGTAGCCCCTATCGCTGATGTTGGCTCGGCTCGAGGGTGAGGACAACTCGAGAATGGCGCGCGCGCGCGACACGGGATCTGAAAATAGGGGGTCCCCTCTATTCTCAGTAACTACGTGGGGTCAGAGGAGCGGAAGGGAAGAAGCAAGGAAGCAAAGAACAAGACAGAATGGCACTTTCCATGGAGGCGGCGGCGGCGGTCAGAAGTGGGGTGTCGAAGGATCGCGACCGTGGTGGACGACTGTGGGGAGGGGAAGACGTGGAGATAGTCCTAATTGATCTTTATGGATGAACTGGAGAGGTGCTGATCATTAGCCAAGGGCAGGCGAACGAGGAAGGAGAACGACAACGAAGATCGGAGAGGGGAACCAGCAATAGCTTGACGAAACGGCCGGAGCTGAGGCAGCGGCCGCGCCGTTTCGATGCTGCCAGTTCGAGGGAGCATAGTTGTCAGTGTGCCTATGGGTGTCTCTAAGGGTGTGTTGTGTGTGTGTGTATGTGTGACAGAGAGAGAGAAAACACGAGAAGATCGAGGGCGAAATACGAAGGCAATAGGAGGACTTCACGATGAGTTTTTCTTATTCTACCTCAATCTATCTCGTTCTTTTCTCGTCCTTCTACGCCGCTCCCGATCGGTCGGGATCGCAATCACTCGATTCTCATGATCGGTATGATGAGCGAAAAAACGAGGTGGATGACTATGAAGAGCTGCCGGCTATGACGGCGATGGTGGCCGATGAAGGAGCTGATGATGATTATGAAAATTATGGAGGGAGAGAGAGAGGCGACAGAGGGGCAGCACATGGAATTGAAGAGGATCAAATCGACCACTACGACTTCGACATTTGCGAAGTTCAGCTCGGGCCATCAAGGTTAAATTGTGCGGTCGCACGCGCGAATGGCGTTCGTACGGGACGCGGGCGTCGCTTAAGGGAGGCATTCAGGATTAAGAATTGTGAATATGCGGGTGCAGCGGCCGGCAAGGGAACTGCAGAAGCGTCAGAAATTTGTGGGAAAAAGGTTACAAAGTGGCTTTGCTCGTGCAACCGCACAATTGAACCTCGACGGCACGAGCCGAACCTCGCAAACGTTGAAGTCGTGATGGTCGACTTGATCAACTTCAATTCAATGTACTGCTTCTCTGTTCGTCCGTCCCATAATTTATATATATATATATATATATAATATCAATCCGATTTCGTTTCGCTCAATATCTTAGCAAGATCAGTATTCAAGAGTCAAGTATATTAAACTATTACAAAATTATCGGACGGCCAGCGCGGTGGCGGCGGCCTTCTATGGGTCTGTAAGCGGCCCATTTTTCCAAAAATAAATCTGAAGACGGCTTAGCTCAAACAAGGTCTAACGGAACCGATTGGGCCCTCATAGTCCACGTTGCATTTTCCACACGCGGTCCCGATCTCATTCGACTGCGATGTTTGAGAAGTCCAACAGCTGAGAATTACTGCTTCTCTAATTCGTGCCATTTCTCTCTTTTTCCCAGCTAAGAGCGAGGCTGTCCTGGCGGGTTCACTGGCGGCTGTATAGCGAGGAGGCAGGCCGCCACCCCGGCGTTCGCGCAGCGCCCACCGGGGGCCACCGACGAGGTGGAGAAGTGGAAATTAATAAATTAAGAAATTCATTCATCCACCTTCTTTCTTCACAAGGCCCACGTCTCAGCTCATCGCTCTGCCAGAGTCACTAGCGGGCACTGGATCATCCCCCAGTTATCATTCCGCCACCGAGGAGGACTAAGGTGACCAAGCTGCCCGGCCGAGCTTGGGGTAGTCAGCGTTCATCATTGAAAAGGGGACTCGTGGTGGAAGGGCAGGGAGACAGAAGCAGTTTAGGGCAGCTCGTTCGAGGCACCGCCGCCTCCACCGTCGGGGCAAGGGAAATCAAGGGGATGGGGTGGAGTACTTAAGAGCGCTCGATCACTCGTCGTCTCGTCAGTATTTACTGGGCCTGGTCGGCCACCAATTGAGACCCTTGAGGACACTTGACGGGGCCGGCTGACTGACTGGCGCCTCACGAGGGCCTGCCGCACGGGCGCACCGCACTGCCAATTCCGCTCGGCGTGCAGAAGGCGGTAGCGGTAATGCGGCAGCGGCGGCAGGCGCGGGCCCTCAGAAAGTGAACGTAGAGCACGAACGGCAGTACCAGCGGCGAGATAAAGAGAGAGAGAGAAACAGCAGCGAGTGTGGATCACAAAAATGACCATTTTGCAGTTTCCCAGTGGCTCAGCCACCATCTCCCTCCTCCCCCATCATCGACCATAGCCGCACACAAATGACTGCAGCTTGACCAGCCGGCGCAGCAGAAGCTGCACCGGTGCTGGCGACGTTGACCCGGCTTCGATCACGCAGACACACGCACCCCAAATGAGGCGTCGTCGTCTACATATTTGGGTTCAGGGGAGTCAGTGTCTAACCTCCCACTAACCTCACTCATCCGAAAGCAGCATAATTGCTGAACCGGCAAAAAGTCGCCAAAGAACTGTCTCCGTCCGTGCTAGGCATTCGTCCCCTCTCTCTTTCTCTCTCCCTGTTCCTGCTTGGCCCCTGAGTGTTTGGCGGCGTTTTTAGCTGGGTAGATTGACTGATATGGAAGCAAGCGTGACCGGTCCTTCGACTTTGATGAGTTTTGATGCCACGTTGATATTTCTCGCGCAGGCCAGCTCCTATATACGTCTTGGTAAAGTATACAGCAGAACTGGTAGAACAATCCAAGTTAACGAAGGCGAGTCATGTGACATTTATGTGCGTGCAATCCTAATATAAAAAGCTCATGTCTGCTGACACAATACGTTTGCAAATTCAACACTCGATGAACATTCAACCTCTACGAGAATTTCACTATCAGTTTATTAGCAGTGTTCTTCGTCTTCAATATATTATATATATGAAAAATACGTCTCGCCGCATCTAACACGCTGGATTCTCAGACGTCACGGGTGTACTCACAACCAACGGATTGCATCAATCGCTCGAACTTCGTTCCGCCCCGAAACATCATCGGACTGGCGACTGGCATAGCCCGCTACAGCGTATATCGCCAATGAGATCCGCCGAACGACCTCCTTGATACAAGATCCATCCCTGTCTACCAGCGGTATGCCTTCGCGACTCGCCGATATCATGGATACAACGACGAGCGTCATACGACCACTGGGGGACCAATAACGTCAATGACCAACAACTAAGTGGCGCGACAACGGCCAAGTGGTCGGGCGTCTCGACAATGTTTTTTTGCGGAAGAACAAACTCGCTCGAGATCAATTCGCCATTCGTTTCTTCATCTGCTGCTGGCGATTTTTGTTAGCGTCGCTATCGAAAGTAAACATTGCCACAAGTCGACATCGGTCGGTCGATCGACTTCGACTGCGATGGGTATCTCTACGCGGCGGCCTGTGCAGTGACAGCTTTGCTAATACTTGTGTACACAGGAACGAAGGAGGGGGGGTCTGCGTGAATGAAATGGTGACAAATACGATTGTCTATCAATATTTCTCCCTTTGCCTTATAATGCAACAGCCTCTTGGCTGATCATTGCTGGCCAATTGACTGGTGACGATATTTGATAATATGTCGTATGAAGGACGCGCGCGCGCGCGGCCACCCCTTAATAATCACCCGATGAGTGTGAATCGTGTGTATTTTGCTATTTGTGACTAATATGTGGTAGCTGCGCTGCGAGACGCAGCCACATGCCGGCAGAGTCATATTGCCACGGTGTGGTTGTGATCGTAGACTCTTACAGATCGTCCACCTACAGCGATTAGACGGGTGCCGGGTGGTTTTCCGAGAGCGGACGTCACGGCTCCACCTCATCGTCAACTGATCGATCGAACTGATATTCACCTCGGTCGGGTAATTCGCCGAGGGGCAATTAACTCATTGAAGCTGTTGTTCATTCAAGTACAGAAAAGTGCCCGCGAAACACAAAACGCGAGAACGAGCCGCTCGAGAAGTAGTCGGTGGATGAAATTAAATAAGGTAAGAGCGTGGCCATATGGAAAAATGGTGCTTAGTGATGAGATCAATAATCAGCGGTAAAACACAATGGTCGATTTCGCGAAAAGAGACAACGTAATTATACCTTGCCTCGCTTAAACGGGAGCTTTTTCGTCATTCGCCTTCTTCGACGCGCTCACGGGAATATCACCATTTATTTGATATTGACGACCCAGCCATGTTCTACTTGTAACCGTATGGTAAATTTTATGCGAGTATCCGCATACTAGATATATAATACTAGACTTTTATGCGGAAGGCGGACGGGCGGGGGGCGGGCGGGGGGAGCCTGTCTAAGGGCGTGTCCGTTAGTAGCACAAGCTTAGTCGCACTACTCTGGGCGTGTCTTCACGTCTGGTCAAGCCGCCTCTCACGGTTGAACAAGTCTCGTAGTTGTTCTAGCCTCGCCAGGCCAAGTCTCTCTCTCTCTCTCCCGAGCTTGCTCGTTATAGGGGTGTGATCTACACTGATCTCGAACAGCTGGTGCAACCTCTCTCCGTGCGATCTCTTCCTGACTGAACAACCCGCGTAAATATGTCCAACATCAACGGCATCTCTTCTCTTTAGTCGGCGATCCTCCAGCCTTGAGCCACCTGTGTACGTCTGCTTGTGACATGAGACAGATTGGTGGCTGGCCATGCCATGGCTGACGATGCCAACGCTTTGTCCTTACTGACGTATGCTAGCTAGCACTGCACTGGCGGATTCGACGACGACAACTATAAACAGCTATGGAGATAGCGTTCACCGGACCCAAGCGGGCGCAGTCGCACAACATCGCTCTGCAGCATCGCACAATAGTTAACATACCCTATTGTTGTTAGCGATGTTGTCGCCGCGGTTGTCGTGTCCATCCAGTAGAACGCGTGTGCACCAGCTGCTCAGATGATGTTTCCTTCAGCTTGTCACGCCGGGAGAAGCTCATTGGAGGAGAGATAGTGAGAGAGAGAGAGATCAGCGAGCGAATGACGAATCTTCCAGAGGGTCGGTGATTCAGGTTGGACAATTGGCGTTACATCGTTTCAGGGTGCCACCTAAGGTTAGGTTTTACCCTCTCCGCCTTCATTTGCCTTTTTCTTCACTTTCCACTTCTACAACATTTATTCTTTCTCATCATCATCGTCATCGCCGTCTCGTTCGCACAAGCAGACATCACCGCCGGTTGTCGATCGACGCAGGCAGCGAGCCATGGCAAATTTGTCGCTCATTCATCATACCACCAGCAGCGCACGCCACTCGACGCAGAGTTGGCCCGTTCGTTCTGTCCCATAAACGAGAGAAAGAGAGAGAGAGAGGGAGATTTGACAACGTGCTAGGTAGCTCGTAGGTAGATGAGCGTCGCGTGTTTCTACGGCTAGACAGAAATCGCTCAAGAAACGCTCAACGAGCTTAACAACTCGGTGGGTCTATTGCTCGGAAGAGCTCGTAGAGTTGTGTGTGAGTGAGAGAGAGAGAGAGAGAGGCAGCAGATGAAAGCATCAAGCATACTTGCATGCTTGTTCCAGCTACCGAGCCGTGATCAACTAGAGCGGGCGTGCAGGGGACCCCGGGCACCGGATGCGACCACCCGTCTCCGAGGTGTCCTCCGCGCTCTTGAGAGCAGCCTATTATACACACATACGTCGGAGAATAATCAGCTAAAACTACCGGTCAGCCCCAAACGGTTCGACATCCGGAAAACAGCGTTACTCTATAGTGGGTTTATGGGCAGTGTCATTTTCTTAGTCTCTTTCTTTCTTTCTCTCTCTCTCCCTCTCTTTCTCTCTGATTTACACGACCTCTCCCGCTCGGCTAAACGTTATTAGATATTTCGTAAGCAGACTGCAAACGCAGCCAGTATCATGGGCCATGCTCGCTCAAACGGTTAGCTATGCGTAGCCTAGCGACTGCCCTCTCGGTCTAAGTGCCAAACAGATGGACTGATGGAGGGCCAACCACCCGGCGAACTAACCAACCTTCGGAGTGGTTCACCCATCTCTCGCATCTTCGTGCACCTTCGTCTACCGAAGCATGCGAAACAGTCGTGCGTACCTCTCTATCTCTCGTTGTGTCTATCTGTTGAAATCATCCACCTCCGAGTCGACGAGGCTATAACTATGTGCCGAGTGGCAGCCGCGGCAAACGCGAGTAAAAAATAGGCCCCCATTTGTGGCGAAAATAGTCCAGCCACAAGGCTAGCGCACACATTCGGTAGGCTGACGATGGACGGAGATCTACGGTCGGACCCGGTGGTGATCAGTGGCCGCCATCGCCGCCACAAGAGCAGTTTCAAATGACATTAAAAATAACCGGCGTGCCTCGGCTTCTCGTCGAGTTTTCGGCTGTGTATTCTTTTTTATTTACAAAAGAGGAGGATGGTGGTAGGCAACGACTAAGAGCTCGACTCCGCGACCGTCTCCCAACAGCAACAGCAACAGCAGCGGCAATAGCAGCTGGTAAGAAGGTATCGCTTAGTTTTGTCTATCTGGTGCTCAAGTCAAATGGACGAATAAACGGGGATCATATCGCATCAGAGTCAGGAGAAGGTGAGGTCACAGCAGTAGGAGCAGCATCTTCATATCTCAACCACACCTCACAGGCAGTAACAGTCATGGTGGTAACACTACCCTTGCCAATCTATTTCTTTCTTTCGTTGTTGTTGTTGTTCTGCATATATGCTTGTATAAGAGCGGTGAAGTTCCCTCCGGAAGAAATATTCATTTCTCAAGCCTGTCAATGTAATGGTCCATTATTATTCAATAGAGGACATAAGTATTCACAGTACGAAAATCGATGGCTTGTGGCCGCCGGTTCAAGTTCACCCGTAGTATCCTTGCTCTATGAACGTTACAATGCAGTGAACGAGTCCATTCGCCTGCCGTTGTGCCAGCGGCAGCTACGCCCGAAGCTCATTGAATCCTATCCGATTCGTTCTAAAATCATATTTGCTCACCATCGTCGTCTAATCACCGCCAGCGTATGCGTTCCGTCTATTCTCCATAGTCAGAGATCACATTACATTCAGCTAATTCACTATATAATATGCAGTACAGAATTGACAAGTTCAGCCAGCCATTGACGGGCCGACGCTGTTGTCCACGCCGGATGGCGTCTTCTCTTATCCGCCTCGTCACGAGAGCACCGCCTCCCCGCCGCCCGGCCGCAAGCGGCTGTGTTGTATGTGAAAATTGTACAACACTCATCGATCTTTTTCCTTTTCACATGTTTCATATTACGGCTGCACGAGATAACCGATTAGGCAAGAGGCACCTGTTTTGGGTCGTCGGGTTGGGGAGAGAGAGAGAGAGAGAGCGCGCGCGAGACGGGAACATCTGGGAAATGATGTTCTGTTGTTCCTTAAGCCCTTAGCCGCTATTCATACGAATATCAGCGCCCACGCAGTGGGAGCCTAAAGCACACGGACAGCGGGTCTAGCCCGGCAGGAGGACTCATACAACAGGAGGACTCCGACATGCTCCGGCTTGTTACGTTGATGATTGAACGTCAACGCCAACCTAACGCCGCCTTTGGATGCTGTTAATGACGATGGTGCCTCCGTCTCTCTCTCTCTCTCGACGCATCGATGTTGATGGCCGCGACATGGGTCGACGCGGTGACAAATTTGACACGATGAGCTGATGACAGCCGTTACGACAACTCGCCGTCTGCGCATATTAGGCCGCCCCCAAGCAGCAACATGTCAACATTTCGAACGATTGCCTCGTCCATTTGAATTCCACTCAATATAACCAAAGTATAATAAATAGAAGCAGAAAAAACACGCACGCCTATCACCTCTAACAAACCGAGTTTGAGACCTGCTGCCGGTCAGCACCAACGATGGTGGCGCACGCAGCAAACGGATTACGTATAACCAAAAAAAAGCAGAGGTTGTAACTTCAATGGAGAACTCCTACCAAATAGCTGCAGTGCTCGTTTCGTAAGGTCCATTTCGACGGGCGCAGTCGTCATCATCGTCGTCACATATCGGGCGCGGGTCGTATACGAGCGGCGTAGACACAATCGTCGATGCGGAGGGTGGATACTCGTGTTCATAAGCAACGCGATGTGCGGCCCGCTCCATGAAACGTCGGTCTCAGCGCTCCTTGATAATCTCCTATATTTCATCTCATCAATCGTTCGCTCGGCTACACGAGATCGACAAATTGGTGGATCGCATCGACAAATCACACAAGAGCATCGCATACGACCTCTCCCGAATGACGTCTCAATTCGCAGTCGTTGACGTTGTCGTTCGAGAGAGCGAGAGAGATATCTCCGACTGCTTCTGAGCAACGTTCATGGACAGCGATGAGCGGAGATGGCCGTCGTCGATCTATTTACCCTGCCGATTAGCGCCCACGACACGGCCGCCTTTGTAACGCGTCTGTACGGCTCAATCGTACAGGCATACGATTGCTGTTGCTGCTGCTGCTGCTGCTGCTGCTGCCGCCGCGGTCGATGCCGCCTCTGTCGCGAGAACGACAAAAGGTAAATAACGCCGCAACAAGGCGACCCATCCAGCGCCATCTCGGTCCGCTGCTGTTGATCGTAATACCGTCCCACAACCTCTCCCTATCGTCTCGTCTACGAATCGCTCGCTTGTGTCTATATGCGGACGTATGCGAGCGCGTCTGCGATCACGGATATGTGTGCGTGCCCCGATGACAGCTAGCCAGAGACTGTGTGTGTATGTGTGTGTGTGGGGGCGATGAGAAGCTAGGAACATCCTGATCGAGACGGCGTCGCCGCCGCTGCTGCTGCTCAAGCCCGGCGATCAAGCGGCGACTCAACTCTACTCTAGCAGACAAAGGCGAGCTCGGTCGAAACGGCCGACAACGAACGAGCGCGGGGAATTATTCGCAAGCAGGAACATATCGATGTGTACTACGAGAGAGATTGACGAACTGCCAGGCCGGCTCGTCGGGGTCCAGCAAATTTTATAAACTTGTGAAGACGCATCAAAGAAAACCTGCTATTCTATTGCGGCCCGCTCATCGGCACCGCATCGGCTGCTTGGCAGCACTCGAGGCTGGCGATGATGGGTCCCATAGTCTTCTTGCTATGAGTGTGACGAATACTGTTGTTGTTGTTGCTGCTGCTGTTGCTGCCAGAATCATTGGCTGCTGCTGAGCTCTTTTCTCATCGTTATTGCGGCAATGGCGGCGGCGGCCGCAGAGGCAGATTTCATCCCTCGAGTGTTTATCAACGAGGCCCACTCTTGTTCAATGTGCGAGTGCCGTTTGCCATCGATCGAGTCGGCGAACGTACCACAGCACACTACTGCCGTGCTGTTTCTGAGACCCGACGGCTGATCTCAGAAAGCAAGCGGCAGTGATGTATTGTGGAAAGCTGAGCAGCTGGCTGACAAGCTATCAGCGGAGCGAGGAAGCGTTTTCATGCGCAAGTGTGCACAATTAGGCCAAATCAGTAAATGATATGACCGAGCCGTGAAGGAAACACAGGACGGATCGAGACGAATCTCTGAAGGGGAGATCTATGCTTTCGTATGCAATGAATCCAAGAGGACCTTCTTTACAATCATTCGCCTGGCAGTTGCAAGGTATCAACATATCATTTTTGGACAACGGCGAGAAATATATGTCACCCTTGAACATTTCACGTTCACGGTACAACTGCTATCGTCGATATTGCCTTCATAAAAGGGGACCCCTTAAATTTAGCGCAGGCATAACATTTCCCAAATATGATTAGCTTTAAAGTTTCACATACACGTACAGCATTCTACACAGTGGCAGACCAAGTGGCAGACCAGGTATCTGTGGCCGCGCGTGTGTTATTAGCCGGTTATTAGTACAACTTATTATCTGTGGCAAATCGTCTATAATCGGCTAAAAATCGGGAAAAAAAGTGGTCCAAATCCACAATTGTTCAGATCGACTATCTGCCGGCGCCGCCGCCGCCTTCGTTCGACACAGCAAGAATACTCGGCCGTTCCTCGAAAAGAGCTTCGAATCGTTCAATCGGTCTATTGTCGCTTGGACAAAAAGAGACGAAGGAAAAAAATAAAGAACGAAGCGAGACTTTGCGAGTCAGCAGTCTTCTTGAGCACTCTCAGGCCGTCCCTTAGGCGGGGAGAGGGCTGGCTGACGGCGGCGACAGATGAGTGCTGCTCTCTTTTCTCTACTCCTGGACATCGAGTTAGAGAGAGACAGACAGAGAGAGAGAGAGAGAGAGAGAGATTAAGAAGGAAAGCCTAGAAAAGGAGAGGCAGGTTCAATAAGCAACAAGTAGAACGGCTCCGAAGACGTCCCTTGTGCTGCTACTGCCGGCCGCTTACTGCTTCTGTCCGAGTCGATGAGGAGCGCACCGTCCCTCCTTGTCATCGTTTTCGTCGTCGTTGTCCTTCTCGGGCCACACTGTTCAAGCAACTCATCAAAATTCCGAAGATACGTGAGCACCTTAGCTATAGGTGGCTGCTCGAGAAGCCTTCGTCTCTTCGCCGTGAAACGCCTCCAACCCCCCAGCGTCCCGTTTGATTCGGTCGACTTTAACCGGGGTTCAACCACGCCTCAGCCGGAGCCGGGAAGTCGTGGCGTCTATTTTCCTCCCTTTCAGCCTCTTTATTTACCCCACGGACTCCCCCCTCATTTTAAGAAGTCGCAAGGCGGGAGTGCGGACGCATCGCTCAAGCGTTGCAGGGACAAGCACTTCATCTGCGAGTATCTGGCCAGTGTCTCTGAACGGTGTCAGCAGCGATTCCTATTTTAGCGCCTATTTTCAGTTCCTTTTTTTTGCCTTGAGTCAGGCTTGTGCTTGGCGGAAACGTTGTGTAGAGCAGCTGTTAGATACATTGCGATTCCTGCTACCGTACGGAGTTTGTACACGGGAGCTGATAGATACACCCATACACTCATTTATATATATAGATATATATATATGTATTATATATATATTTATATATATATATATATGTTGACGATGTTCAACAGTTACATATATATATATATATATATATATATATATATGTATAGATACACACAGCCAGCCGGACAAACACCAGCACAGAATGTGTAGAGAGACAGACACCTCCGGCTATAGGCGCTGCTTCCCTTCCGTGCTCGGGGCTTCTCCCTGAGTTCGGGCATCCGTTAGTTCTTATTGCGCCGTAGTAACTACGGGAGGCTCTCATTGTCGTCTGGTGTCGCCTGATCAAGAAGCACTCAACCGGCGGCGACAGCAGCGCTAATTTGAGTACGAAGCAATAGGTATTCCTACCCCACTTGCACCTCCTTACCCCCTGTCGGGACAGCCGTTGTGGCTCGGCCTCCAGCTGATCTTCTTGGCTGGCGATCAGTTCCACTTGGTCTTCTCTCCCTCGGGCAGCAGCAGCAGCAGCGGCGGTGGCAAGAGCAATGAGGTGCCCAGAACGGAATCGGTAGCGTCTGAGAGTCCGGCCACGTCGATCTCCCTTTTCCCGTTAACCGTTGTTGTTAGTGTCACTGTCATCGTTTTCCTCCGCGGCCGCTGTTTGTCCCGCCGAGATCTATAAATATAATAGGCAATAATTGCGTGTGAACGGCTCCATCCTGTCGGCGCTCCGGCCAGAGAAAAGGAAACAAAGTGGGAGACAAGAGTCTGGCCGCCCGACGAGAAGCGGTTGCCCGACGAACGGTGATGGCCCAAGGAACGATCGTCTACGGCTCCGCTGCCTTCGTTTCAGTCTCGTCTCCCTCCGGGATATCTCGAGTCGAACGGGGAAGACACCCCGCTAGAGGAGGCCGGCAGGGCCCTGATCGCGGGCCGGTCTGATCGGCCTGACCATTGCTGCTGGTGGAGCAGCATTGCACAGGAGGCAGTTACCATTCGTTCGTCGCTCTACTCCTTATACACAGCAGTCGTTTTGGTCCGTCGTCACCATCGTCGCCACCGTCACCACCCGCCACCTCGGTCTGTGTAGGCTTTCCCTGCTAGCGACGCTTGCTTGCGGGATTCCCAGACGAAAACGAAGCCGACGAAGACGTATAAAAGAGACCGAAGAAGTAGGCGATGAACGATAGACGAATGTTCGTCGTCCACCGTAGAGTAGTGCAATAATGTCTGCTGCCGGCTGGACGAGTGCAGCCAGACGTGGTGGCCAAGCGATCGAGGCGGGCAGAGAGGGAGAAACAGCTAAGTAGGGAATGGCTGAGGGAACGTGAGAGAATAACAGAGATAAAGCGGCTATCGAGAGAGAGAGAAAGAGAGAGATCGAGGTGGGGGCTGAAGCAAGGGAGTGAGCTGAGGGAAGCCTGGGAGTCGTTGTTCCGGAGCTGGATGATGGCAGTGGTGGTGGTGGTAACAGAAACAGCAGCCAGGATGAGAACCCCCAGGACCCCTTGAGATAGAGGACTAGGGGGACAACGAGAGAGAGAGAAAGAGAGACGATGCAATTGGGGGACGGCCGAGGGGTAGCAGGCTGGGTGACGCTGTTGGCGAGATAATAGTGATATAATAATGATCAAGTGTCTCCTCGCCTCGCACAAATCGCAGATAGATGCCCAATACTCAGCCGTTCCTACTCTCAGTTCGCAGCGGCAGCAACAGCAACCCCTAAGCGTGCTCTAGTAGTCCTACCCCCAGATGCGGTACGGCCCCACCTCTGATTTCCCTCTTCCTTGCTGCCAATACCGCCCGCCAATTCCTCCTCATCGTCTTCTTCTTCCTACGGGGCACCCACCACAGCATTGCGATTGCAGCGCCACTGCGGCGCTGAACGAGAGCTAAAGCGAGTGAGCGAGAGATAGCATCAGCGAATAGACTACGAGAAAAGAAGCTCTTCACTTTACCCCCCCACCCTGCTCACTATGGAACCACCGTGGCATCACCGTGGTGGTTGTAATAGACGCACTGGTAGTGGTGCTAGTAGAATCAGGCTGGACAACCAACGGGAGCCCCTCACACCCCGGACGTGTGGACGATGAAGACCACTCATTCACTCAGCTGCTAATGCCGTCTCTCGCTCGCTCACGTCTATCTTTCTCACCTCGACGCTCTCTAACTTCGTCCTCGATGTCGCCCCGTCGTGGACCTCAATGGGTCGACGCTTGATGATGCTAGCAGTGGCGCTGGATGAGCGAGCAGACAGACCCACGAACAGAAAGACCGACACGCTGTGGCTTTGCTGAGGGACGGCTGCTGTCGGCCGGGGCAAAGCCGTCGTAGCATGGCAATGAGAGATCGCGGGGCAGCATGGACTTGGACTCTCCTGCCAACTTCTCAAGGGCCATCGCTCAGAGTTGACCACGGACAGTATTGTTTCGTAGCGGCAGTCGTACGATTAGTGTTATAGTTGCCGAGTGGCGGGTGACGTAACAGACTCATCAGCACTGACTTCGGCTTACTACTCGACTCGCAGATCAAGAGCAACCATCGACAGATAGATAGAGAAAGAGAGAGGGAGAGACCAATGAAGCGAATCAGCCTATTATATTATATCAGTCTGTGGAAGGTGGTACAAAAATGCCTCCATTTCAAGCTATGTAAAATAAAGTGATGATGATGCTTGTGCTGCTGAAGTATGGTGCTCAAAAATCATTTTTCACCTTGCGTCGTTGAGATTGTTGTAGCAAAAATGAGCAGAAACGACGTATGCCGACGCCCACCACAGCTATTATACGTGGCCAGGTTCATGCATTAGTGTTTGCATAATATCACATCGATTTGTATAACCATCTACAGAATATCATCATCACCTTTTAATCCGCCAATGATAGCAAAGTGTCGATACAGCTAGAACTAGAAGCGTACACTGTTACAATATCTAATATTACAATAGTGAATAAGTACATAGCCGGAATCTCGAATGACTCGACTCATTCGTGGAAGTATCCTCCTTTAGCTGTTCGACCATTTGCTCTCTATTTCCATCTGTCCTCTCCAATCCTCGCCCGATCGCATAATTGCGACGACACAGAGAGTCGTTTAGCGATAATAGCCAATTAATGGCCTATTTTTTTCTCCAAGCTGTTCGGCCGCTGGCCGTCGCCCGATGTTCTTGGTGTGCTTACGGCTAAAATCGTCTTGTCTCGCCAGCCGGACCCGATCAGCAAGGTCATGATAGCGACTGGCCTACTCGGCTGTAGATGGCGACGAAGCGGCAGAGAGAGAGGAGGGCGCGGACGACAGCCTTAGCAACATCAGTAATGTCCACTGTCTATTGGCAATCGAACAGGGAACTGAAAGCCTGACAGGGAAAAAAAAGAGGAAGAGGAGGAGGGAATCGTGGTTGGTAGTGCTGCTGCTGCTGCCGCTGGTGGTGGTGGCGGTGATGACGGTGCTGCCGGTGCTAGAGCCACGATTATAGCAATAGAAGTAGCAGTAGTAGCACTTGCTTGCAATGGGTTGCAGCTAAATGCCTGTCTGCCTGCCTACCAGCCAGCCGGCCCCACGTCTCGCCTCTGACTGTGAGCTCTGGCTATTCTTCTCTCGCGTTGATACAAGCTACTACTATTACTACGGCGGCGGTATATCGGAGTCGTCGGAATCGGTAGGGGGAGTAGGGTGGCCATGGAGGTCTACGGGACCACGACAGGGTTCGTTGAGGAGAGCAGCGGCGAGAGCTGTAGCAATGGGTGAGAGTACGACAACGGCCTGATGAGGAGCATTACACATACATAGACAGACGCATATACAATCATACAGTGCACAACAGATTGCAAGATTGCATCCAAGGCATTGCATCGGAGAAGGTGAAGAGCCATGACTCAGTGGTCGTTCTTAACAACGGCAACGGTGCGAGCCCGTTTCCGACTCGTATAATACCCATTGGCAGCGACCGTTAGTGTCTGTCGTGGTTAGTCATTAGCTTTAGACTCCGGAGAAGTTTGACAATCCGTTGAGCGGGCCCGCGGGACCTTCGGAGGTTTGTGGCCGTGTACAATGTGAACAGGCGTGCCTATTTGCAAGGCTCGCCACAGTGGCCTGGGTGATCTGTCACATCAGATAGCACTGATAGACAAGCCAGTGGTTACACAGCGGCGTACCCCTTACGCCAGAGTCGCTGGAGCGAGCAATAATTCCTACCTTCCCTTATATTCAACAGGGGTTAAGTTGGATGTTCCTATGTATTATAGAAGAAACAAGCCAACGACCCTCATCGAACCTGTAGTTTCGATACTCGAGCCGCAGAATCAAAGACGACTGGCCGAAAACGGCTACGTTCATAGATCTATGGGAGTCAAAATAGTCAGTGATTATAACTTTAAGCTGACTCGGCTGTGCCCTCTTGCGGAGCTATTGAAAAGGACTGTAAACGGTAGTTTACAATTGTTCTTGTGATGAAAAATGAGAGGTAAATCACCCTGGGAAACTGCAGATATCAGCATGGCTCTTGATATGTAGGAGGTTACACTTCATCCCCAATTCAAGAGCTATTATATAAACGATATATCTGCAGCGACGAAGTTAGCAAAAAAATCTATGAATCCCTCAATGAAGCCGACCCAGTTCCTCGGTTGCGTTTCGCGCTCAGCTTGACTCGTCGGGCTCCTCAGCGGTACACAGTGAGTGATGCCATTTATCCGCCGCAGCGTAGTGGGGTCTCCCTCACTCTTCGTTCGTTGTACCATCTTCACGGATGGCGACGTAATCTGGAAGACGGTCGAGGCGATGAGATCCGGCTGAAGCTCCGCGCGACATCGAGAAGAGAAGGCGGCAAGTCGCGATACGCCGAGGACCATGAAGGCTCCTTCGTTGGGGCGGCTCGGCGGCGGCGGCGGCGACAACGACGGGTTAAAAGACAGGCACTTGTCACCCTGCGTGAGCTGCAGTAGCCACAGCAGCAGACCTCTCGGTTCCCCCCGGCCGCTTCTCTTCCTTAGCCGCGAATAACGTTGCGAACCGTACAGTTGAGTGAGAGGAGTGGGGCGTCGCGAAGACTTGCCTCAGGATCGTGGACGAGCCACGGAGGAAGAAGAGGTGGTGGCGGTGGCTAAAAAAAAAAAAAGGGATTTGGTTCGAGGAGAATCGCGCGGAGAAGGGCGATGAAGATACTGCTGGCCGAACGCGGCCGGGGCCGGGCCCGCGTCGGCGGCAACTCAGAGAAGAGAAAAGAACCTTTATTGATACAAATTATTTTGGGGAGCCCCCAGAGCGGGGCCACCACGGCGCAGGGTTAGTGACGGAGCTTAGCTGTGGCTCTGAGCCAAGTCACACTGATAGAGAGTGAAGTAGCAATAGGAGGTTGGGGCGTTTGGCGTTGAGCCTGGTCGCGCGGGGGGGGGGGGGGGGGACCAAAAAAAATCGGGGCTCACACACGACTGCACTCGCATGAGGAAGGACAGGCGGTGGCTGGAGTTCAACTATGGAGAGGTAAAACCCACTACGCGATGAACGAACTCGCTCACGCACAGCAGCCACAAGGTGATGGGACCTGTCGCCGTTCTGGATTAGAAGACGATGAGATGGAAGCTGGATTGTTAGGGCTGTACAACAAAATTGAGTAATGCTTTCGTGGACAAAGATACACTGATGAGTTTGTTATAACTTAACGAATATATAGATATGCTCACCTAGAGTGAGGAAAGTTGGATAACGCGATACAATACGACTTATTATATAAAGGAAATATACATTCAATGGAAATATTATAGTTCGCCGTAAGTTGATTGTTTTTGCTTATTTGGCTAATTTGATAAAACACACATAAACACATATATACGTGGTAAAGTATATGTGTAAGATACATTGCTACTCTCATCCAGGTGTTGAATCGAGAGCAGCCCTTGAAAACTATCCAATTTCAACAAATCGCTAAAGAAATTATTTATCTCTCTCTCTTTATCTCTCTCTCTCGAGCGCTCTTCTCTGGTGCGGTCTTAAATGTATATCGACTCTAATTCACATCTGTGACTTACGTATCCCAAACGAAAACGGCTGGTGCTTTTATGACCGCCGATTGCTTGAGTTTCGGTTCGATCAGAGGGGTTCACTGCGAGGGTCTCAAATAATCCTTCGACGATTGACTCTACGAAGTGTTGCATTCGTTCTGCCGCTCGGCAATCTTGAACTAATGTTATTGTACAATAGAGAAGCTGCAAACCTTCTGCCGAATTTCCGATATATACATATTGGTAAACGATAGTTCCGCGGTATAATAGTAGTATCTTCTTCGAATTTCGTATTTCTATGACGTAGACGTTGTCGGTTCATACTGCTTATCACCCTCTGGTCACTGGCAATAGCATGCGTACACATGCGCACAGAGAGCTCACTTAGAAGAGAGGTCACTCACTTGGCATGTGTCTCGCTCCTGGCCAACAAGCAACAACGACAAATGAGCAAATGCATTCGGCAGAATGACCGTGCAGCCACCAATTAACATCAAATACAAAAAGAGGACCTTAATGAACATTTTCCCCATCCCAGGATAGCTTCACAGCAGCGGCTCTTACAGAGAGAGAGAGCCTGACTAGGGCGTGGTGGCAGTCAACACAAAAGCGAAGAGAGTGACAGATAGAGAAACATAGCCAGGGAACGACAACAATAAAGATGGGGCGACCGTCTGTCGGGTGTTAGAGTAGGAAACCTCGAATGAGGGGGAATATTGTAAGAACTATACATATATATATATATATATATATATATATATCGGTAGAGGATGGAGAGGAAGAAGCTGTAATGGTTCCTTTTTTGCCCTCTTTGCCTCTTCTGCTGATGCTACTGCTATCGCTATCTCTGGTTCTCCTTCAACTTGCATCTGTTGCTCGTAGCATGTGGCTGTTCGTTCCGCGACGGGCTCCTGCGCAGACGAGTGTTCATCTATCGCCAAAGCGGGTCGGGTGTATTTTTAGTCGGATCCGCAACGTCCGTCCTCTACATGACACTGCCGTGACAACAACAGCAGCAGCAGCAGCAACAACAACAAGCGAAGAGTCTCCGGCCATCACTGGCCAGACAACAACAGCCTAACAATGCCCAGCAAGTGCTATAGTCATGGGTTGCAGGGGAGATCGTTCTCCATTTTTCCTATTAAGGCTAAAGGGCCGAGGATTTACGACGGCTACTCATTCAGCGATGGAAAAACAAAAGTGGATAACAAATGCCACCACAGGGTGTTGAGTGGCCAGTTGGAGAAGGAGTGATGCCTTATGTATGCGGTCACTTGCCAATAACCTCTGAGGAGGTACAGTGAACTGGGAGTTGGCAGTAGAACACGGTGAACTCCAACGATGAGATGGCTCTCCCAAGTAACAATCTATCGGGATGCTTGCGCCATAGAACTAGCCACCCACTTGCACTAAATAGTGCTTGGGAAACGCCTGCGAACGAGACGGCTCTACGATTAATCTACTATGTGTGCAATTAATTTTGACTGCAGTTATCAAAACGACTATAATATTTTGATCTGAGTGTTATAACAACGTTGCTCACGGGTTACCATTGCGCAAGTGAGCCTCAACACTGTGTGTCAGCTTCGTTGGTTTTAATGGTCCTGCAGTATTCACGTGGTGCGCCGTGATTTCAGTTATTCTTCGTTAATTTTGGTTTCCGAGTTTCTTCGGCACGCGCAGCAGAGGGAATTCCGCCCCTCGCTGGAAGCATACGCCCTTCTCTATATATATCGATAATAGCGGGTGTCTTGATCAGAAACTTCTAGATCTGTGACAGAGGGAGGTGTGGAGATATTCTACGCGGAGAATCACACCACTAGGTCAATTGACCGAACGTCGAAGGGAAGGACGGAGCGCGGAAACGCTGGATACCACGAGAGAAACCGAGGAAGCAGTTGTTCGCGGTCGTCAATGACAAATTTCATTAAAGACAACTGTTCGCTTCGCCTTCGTGCCAGGCGGACAGGCACTCATACATAGCCATGTAGTGCTCACGCGGCCGTATCGTCCAGAAAGAAGTCCTCATGACGAATCTCACCAATGATGATGCATCGGGACAGAGATATCGCGGATGGCGTCACCATCAGGGCTAGCAGTGGCAACACCGCCAAGGTGACAACAGCGCGCAATAGGATAGGTGTGCAGGGTAGAGCAAAGATAAGTAAAGTAACATAAGAAATAGGCCCAGAAGCTGGCGACGATATCCGCGACGCATTGCCAAGAAACATTGGCGGAAGATGTCGCTGATTGACAACCCGCTCGCGCCAAAAGCTCGCCCTTCTATTACGAGCACCGTTCATAATCGATCTGCCTCGAGGCTCGAGCGCGATCCGATGTCTGATATTATTTGTGAGTGGCATTGGCAGGCGCAGAGACAGAAGCCGCGACTGTAGTGGCCATACCAGCAGGACGATCATCCCGGGGACGGTCATGGGCGGTGAACCCAACGCACGCACGCCGGGATATTTCTCGTCCGTGAATCCCAGGACGAGTAAAGTCTGTAGTTGTTGCTGTAAGGCTTCGAAAGAAGATATATATGTATATATATATTCTCATCAATTGAGACGGGGATGTTGTTTTAAGAAGAAATCGATGTACTACTGTTAGTTGAAATTAAACGCAGATCCGTTGAACCTCCGTACATGGGGCTGGAATCAGCTGCAGTTCACATCGAACTGGAACACCAGCTCGCACCAGCTCAGCGCGTTGTACTCACCATTACCTTGTTATGTATTATTAATAGTTATTGACCAACTGCGCTCGTGGCGATCGTGTTTATACGGCCACTCGTTGATGAGCAATAGACTTCCCTGTGCAGATAACATCTATTCAGTTGAAAAATTCGAATTCAATGTTATACCTCAATGGCACATTATGGTGCCAGATGATGACGGTACTTTGTTTTAGAATGACGGATCCCGTTCTTCGTGTGTTCGACGTGTGTTGACGTATGTAGGTAAACATCATACACAATCCGTTCTCAACTAACTGACCTTCGTTGTGCTTTTTTGCCAAATAGTTGTTTTACACTAGATAATATTGCAGGTGTTTAATATTGTATACATGCATATACATATAATATTCGGAAAGCGTCCAATGTGACAGAGCTAAAGATGACGAGAATCAGCTACACTCTCGAAGGAGACTCTAACTCAAAGGAACAGAATAGAGAAAAAAAAACAATGAAAATCCAAAACAAACTTCTTTTCTGAAAAAAAACGAGGAAAAATAATACGCATAAAATATAATACTTAAAATGATGCTAGGCAGTTCGTAATGGCATCTTCATCTCATCGAAGATTAATAAAGCTTAGTACGTAGGCCAGATCATCAAGGAAGAGCATCAAGCAGGTTAAATGTAGTCGCATTGAGATTTACATACATCCGCTGTTACCCTCTCATCACATGGAGGCATTTTGACAAACAGCTATAGGAAAACGCCGCTTTTTGTCGTTTGTTTTGCTTTGCCACGCACACGCATCCATCTCTATCTGGTGGTCGTGTTTTTGCGAGTTTCCAATTGGTAGAAAATTCGTCATCGGTCGATCTCGAGGTGTCCGACCATGTCTATAAATAGGGTGGCATCCATCGTCATTCTATTATATATATATATATATATATATATATATATATATATATATATATATATATATATATATATATAAGGCTACTTGTGAGTCGATGCGTCTTTCGAAGTCGTTTGCTCTTTCTTCCTGTGCGTCTGTTGATACCCGTCGAAATCCGTTGAATTTGATTGTATAATGCATGCTCTATATCATATATATATATAGCCAGCAATAGAAATTTAATGGCATGTACCGCAGCAAGGTTAGTGCCGTCCGCTCGACGATATCGCCGTTTCCACCTCTTTCATTCGTCTTTCCTACGATGGCTCCAGCAATCAGCCGTTTGACTGTCTGTCAGATCAGCAGCGTTTATTACCACTCGTTAGGTCAGGCCTTCCTCAGAAAGCGTCACCATCAGGACCTCCACGCGCACCTCATATTATTGTCCGATAACACGAACCTTGTCGTGAACTGCCTGATTCGGGCTCGGTGGGACTCACAGGAGTCTAAACACCCGGAGCTCGCATAAGTTCCAACGAAGCTCTACGCAATATGACATTGAACGAATTGATTTCTCGAGACGCGAGTGAATAAAACTTCAAGACGTCGCCCAACCATGTCCACAACGCTGAACCGAAGCGCGCAAGCCCATTTGTAATTGTGTACACAGGCCATTGACCTTGGCGGTGACATCAACAAGGCATGCATGTGGGCGTTGGACCCAACGCATCCAGAAACTATAATTTCCCTGTACGCCGTTGTTTTATCCACGGTCGCAATCCACAGTGCTTGGCGATCCCCACATGAGATCATGACTCTAAAAACAAAAAGCGGTGGCCGCTTCGCACGGCTTCGTCAATGACAATTTCTTCTCTTGAGCATATACTTTGTCATCATTTCTATCGGATTGCCACCACCGCAATGCGATCCATTGCTCTTCCTGTATTCAGCCTGTATTGCAGAGAGTACACCGGCCGTGTCGTCACTGTTAGCTGATCATCCGAATGAATCTTTATCGTCATTCGATGCCTGCCAGAGTCGTTCCGTCTCCGTCTAATGCGGTTGGCTTTTGTTCTTCGGATATTTCTACCTCTTTAGTAACTATCACCTATTGCACGAAATGAGCTATCGCTTCTACATCAATTTGATATCGGTTTCACGAGTTTGCTGTTTGGCTTTCGTTAGCTCATCGTTGGCTAGAGCTGACTAGCGCCAGCGATTTTCACAATACTCCCAATAGTTGCGCAGTTACGCTGTGTCCGGCGGCTTGACGCCAAACGGCGAATGCTACCCGTCGAGGCCAGTTAGTTATGTACACGAGGAGCAATGAAGGAAAAACGACTATCTCGTTTAATGTGTTCTAACGTTACATCGAATTAAATCGAGTCACACAAACGACTCACACGCACTTACAGGGATAAGCAGCTTCGCTCTTAGGCGAGCTTCCCTCATTTACCCTTCATTTCCCCCTGGCGAATCGGCTCGGTAGTTGCTGATAATAACAAAAATATACTACTACTAATAATAATAATATAATAGAACGGATAATTCTAATTATACTCTACAACTAAACTGCACTTTGACTTCCCCTACGAGCTTCCACAGCAGCCGTTGCTGCTGCTGCTGTTGTCGTTTGGGCACAGTAGCTAAAGCTATATATGATAATATCTAAAATACATAGCGCCCATAGACGTCTCTCTCTATCTCTCTCTCTCGCTCGTATCAGTTGCCCCCCTCCCCTCCGCCTCAACCCTCGGCCGTGATACCGAGCGTGCGTTTACCGTGGGACGGACAACGCGTTGCCGCGATAGCTAGCTAGCTAGCTATTCCATTCGCGATAGGTGGACACTGGCCACGCTTTACCTCTGCGGCGGTTGGTCTGGCCGCCGGCGAGACGTCGTCATTTCTTCTGCGCTCGAGCAACGTCCAACAAATGACTCGACTCATGCGTTTACCGGCAGCAGCAGCAGCAGCAGCACCGGCATCATCACGACGAATTGACTACCACCTACCCCGTCACCCATGTCTCGATGTATTCTTCTATCGCAGGCAATATCCATCGCTTCTATCGTTTCATATATATATATATATTTTTCTAATTCTGTATAATTCCATCGCTCGCCTCATCGCTTGCCCGTAGCTGTGGGAAGCCGAGCTCGGTCGATTCATTGGCCGTTTGACGACGACGACGACAACGACAACGTTGACTGCTGGCGGCTCACTCGTTTCTCGGCCGGCGGCGGACTAACTCTCCCTGCGTTCGACGATCTCAGCCGCGGTGTGCCGTCTATCAAAAGATATTAATAAATAAATTAGTGTAAGACACTGGCACTGCTACGCGGTGCAGACACAACAAAATCGACGGAGAGCGAGAGCGGTATTGAGAAACAGAAATCTGAAACCAATTAAAATGTGCCAAGCAACCAATAACATTAGCGGGACGGCGTCATCACGATACGTTCGTTTGCTGCTTGAAACCGCTGCGGCTGTGCGCTGCGGTGGTAGCTAGTCGATGCTGTTCCACTCGATGGACGGGAAGAAGATGAGGCGGTTTCGGGCACGACAAACGGATTGATGTACGCTGCTGCTGCTGCCTCTCTCTCGCTCGCTCAATCTCTCGTTTGCTGTCGCCCATCCTGCCGCTGCCATAGACTTTCTGCATTGGATTCTAATACTACTCAAGATATATATATATATATATACGATGAAAGTAACTGCGGATTAACTGTTCACTTCGCCGCGATCACATTAAAGAGCTTTCGTTCGCTTCGGCTCGAGCTGTATTTCTTGTTCTTCCTATTTCTCCCTCTTATATATATATATATAGAGGGAGAAATAGGAAGAACAAATATATATATATATATATATATATATATATTTGTTGCTGCTTTCCCTCCATTCAAATCTCACACTCGATTTATTTATTTATTTTAGCTAATCCCAATGATCAGGCAGACAGGCATGCCGGCCGGCCGGCAGACGAGCATCGTCCGTATCAGACACAGGACAACGGCCGGCAGCATCGCCCGTAGCGGCCCATTGGTGGTCGATGCTTGCACGGGCTACCGGTGGTACAGGTGCATTCGATGATTTCAACCGAACCAGAGCGCAACTGACTAATCGAAGCATCATTGCACAGAGTCGCTTCACACGATGAACGACTCCGAGGGGAAGTGGCCCGTCAAGGCGTTGCACAAATCGGTTTATCGTATTTACGTGAAGATAGATACCGTCTGTACACTGGACGACGGAATGGACGATTGTTCAATAACGAAACAGAGCGTGGCGGTACGGCGAGAATTGGCGAATTGATTGTGTGCACAGTTTGACTATCCGGCAATCGGTGTGTGGTCAGATTTAAATACGTCAGAAAAAAAAACCACACACACTCAACGCTAGCTCTTCGGTCGAACACGACATATGTGGCATGCCGTGATTATAAAAGACAACATTTTGCCGATTTTCCACAATCGGATTTTGCCACATAGAAGCGTTATCGAGTGTTGAACATGTTAAACATGCAGTTGATAGAATTAATCATTAGTAATATTATTCAATAATATTCGTAATACTATTAAGGCGATATAGAGGGGTAAGCGTGGTGATAAATGTCTAAGCGTGTGAAACATTAAACGTATCGAAACTCAGTCGCGTCTGTTACCACGGTTCGTTTCTGTAGTTTGTTGGCGTCAAGCAGCTCAGCCTCGCCTTGCTTAGCCGGAAGCTTCGCTCAGGTATCCCTTCGAATCATAATGAATATCTACGTTTGAAGTTCTTCGATTTAATGCACATACTATTAGTGTATAATACTGGCGGACTCTCTGTCTCCGCTGTAGGCAACGGCAGCAGCAGCGGCGGGTTGTCGGTCCAGCATTCATTATCATGATGCGATGAATGAGATATTGGTGACAATTCGTTTGACCACAAGACGATTCATTTTTGCTTCCCGCCCTTCGTCTCGTTTTCGTCTCTAATAGTCTCTTACTATCTACGCTGAATTCGGCGTAAATGTGGGCTACGCACATGCAGCTGTAGTAGTATTCGCAGTTGAATTGATAATATTGTCAAATCTATAAGAAATAATATCAACGCAGCGGCTTTTTCTAAATCACCCAAACGATTTAATAGAGTGGTGTTCCTTATCTCATCATTTCTATCCGCGAAATCTATCAGTGTGCCTACACAAAATAGATATCAGCAGTATATCCAGTTATAGCTTCACTAAATATAGTACTAGAAGTATGAGATTGTTCGCAGAGTAGATTGCCGTACGGTGAACGTTGGATGTTTAAGGCTGAGACTCAGCCCGGAAAATTCACAGCGGTGTAAATTCGAATCGAATCCGCGTGAGGCATTCGCTTTGCGGTGATCATGTCCATCGACAGTTGACCGTCACCTATCACAGTGGTACACGCTATCCACAAACACATAGGCGTGTCGCCCGATCAGAACCATTGTAATCAGGTGCATAGCCGCTACTAGACGCAGTTAAGCACCCATGAATTTTTTGTGAGTTTCCAACTCAAACAAATGTACGAGACCGCCAGCGGGTGTAGGAGAGATCTTCCTCGAGGTTCATTACCTACCTCACACAAATGATGCTGGCTATTTCCTAACTAACTCACTCTCGCGTTGAGTAAACGTAATCATTTTACATGAATCGTACTACTGCCAGTGGCATTTGTAGTCGTCGTTCATATTCCCAATGAATAACACACACACACACACGAAATCCGTCAACTCTCATATTGTGTTCGGTTATCGAGCATGGCTAGTCTACAACGTCGCCCGGCCCTGATTCACCCCCATGCATGTCGCAGTGTTTTACTTTGATTGCCTGTGCCATTTTGCTGCCAGTGGGCCCGGTCTAAAATCGCCAAATGGAGCAACAACAAGAGTAAACGGAGTCGAAACGCATTTCGCCTCTATCAGATGAACGACTGCTACCCGATGATCGCCTATTATGGCGACGGTTTCAGCTACAGCTACAATCGCTGTAAACCTCAGCGCTGTTAAAAGGTCTAAATGCTAGGTGTGAGCGGGCGTGTTTCTCTTTGTCCTGCTTATGGCCCGACAGTGATAGATTCTACTTAGTGCCGCTTTATGTACTATTGTCACGCACGCCGTAGATCCATAGGACACTGCTAATATGCGTTTACGGTTCGGACTACAACCAGCCGACTGCAAATATCACTAGATGCCTGCTGGCGTGCTGGCTCGACGGCTGTTATCATTTAAACGCCGTCAAACTTCATGAGCTGGCTCGCCACGCCGAGGTATCGTCGAAATATCGTGCGCTATAAGTGGTTCCACCTTGTAAATGAAAATGAAATAGAATCAAACGAATTTTGAGGGAACATGCTACGACACGCTCCGTCGCTAGCGAGCTTCGAACTGTGGTTGCGCCGATAGCCACACTTGCCCCGCTGGTCGATCTCGAGCGGCGCGGCAATTGGGACTTATTCATCACTACCGTGATGTGACATCACATGGAGGCTTTTGTGTCAATCCAAGACTCATATATATATATATATATATATATATATATATATATATATATATTTGCAACCTTCTGTATTCATATAATTTCAACAGGGTGCATTCTCATAGGAAATGCTGGCTTCGTATCTTGATGCCATGCTGATCGCCTTACCTTAGTGTTTCTAATGTGTGTCCTTGTGTACTCGTGTATTCTCGTCGAGGATACCACCACCACGCGACTAATTCACTCCAGTATGTCAATACGGTAGTATTTTTCGGAAGATAATAGGCGCATCCAGACAACACCTTCAAGGGACGAGATAATTTCGCATCTCTCTGTCTCTCTCACTCACTCACTACTCTGCTTTCGTGGACCCCTTCAGCCGTACAATGTTAGAACCACCACGATTGCTACCACCATTCTGTACTATTCCAGCACCGTAGATAGGTGTTCTCCCGACGATAATTAGGCAAATTATCGTTCAGGAACGCGCTTACGTTGCCTTGCCTCGCACTCTCTCTCTCTCTCTATCATTGGATCTCTCTCACTCGTCTCCATGAACACACTAATCGACAGGAGTCAGTGATGCTCTAAGGATGCAAGCCTTTCAACATTGCTCCAGCTGACCGCCACTGCTCCGAGTCGTTCCCGACATTCGCACCACCTTACGTTGGGCTGCGCTGGTTGAACCGAGTGAACCGGCCTCCTTGTCAAGCGAGGTCGGGCGATCTTCGTAGCTGGTTCGAGTAACCGCCAAGTAGCAGTCGTTACCAGCATCGGGGGGCGGCCGCCTGCTACGCCTGGGTTTCCAATTCTAATCAATGTCCGTAGTACGCTACACTATCTCCCCCTCGAGAGGGAGACAGAGAAAGAGGCAGAGAGCGATAGTGGGGTCGAGGGTGACTGACTCCTTCACTTCGTCCTCCTATTCCTCCTTTAGTTGAAATGCTGTTCCGTAGCTTGTCCAACCGACAGCACCTCACGCGCCTCATCGTATCCTGTTGGCCATCGTATCGCAGCGTCAGTCAATGACTGAGTGCCTTGATGAAGGTTGGAGCGGAGAAGCCAGGCGTACCACGGCGAGATTTAACTGCCCGTGAAGCGAGATGCAAGCCAGCCAACGCTAATGACAGCTAAGGATAGCCGATGCTATGGCTGCTCTCGGGGCGAGACCCTACCACCGCCAGCCCCCCGCGACGGTGAGCTAGACAAGCGTCGTTTTGACCAGCGATCCAAGGGCGAGTTGGGGTGAAAGTGGCCCCTCTAGTCCATCGGGCTGACCAGCCCACGTGAAATACCCCTGGCCCAACAACTTCCCTTTGGACGAAAGGAGCCCCACAAGGATCCTTCTGCGAGCGCAGCGCTATCCCTAGCCGAGGCTCTGAGGCGGCGATCCGCCGGCCAGCCGGCGGCGGCGAGGTGAAGTCATAAGGCTGCAGCTAGATTCAGCTTAGATCCGCTTCGCTTGCAAGGAGAAAGGAGACACTATACGGTGCGTTAATATGGAGGGTGTACATGCTGTGCGGGGTCGACGCCGTGAGATGGGGATAGGCGGGAATGGGACACAGGAACGTGCCCCTCCGAGCCTCTTACGAGCCTCAAGTCGCCACGGATACCCTTCTTTCCACCCACTCTCACACACCCTGCTGTCCGGGATGAAGGTGGTGTCAACAGGTCCCTAGAGCGGCGAGCTAGCTTCTATGAGTTCAGAGGGCGGTGGCGGCTGTGGGTCCGGAGTTCAGCCTCGCCAGGAATGCTCTGTCTACGCTCTATCCGGCCAGGCAGGGGAGGTGTCAATCTACGAGAGGCGGAGTCCAACGAAACGGAGGGTCACACTCGACCTCCAACCTGTCGTTCGCCGGAGTCCCTTTCGGTGTCGTCGTTGTCCAGCTTCACCCGTTGTACAGGCTAATTTCGGCCAAGAACCGCCAGAGACTCTCGTTTCATGCGCTGCACACGTTGGCAACAATGGGACCTCACTAAGACAACGAGGACGGCAACAACGACGACTCGAGCCACGAGAACGAGACGATACTCAGTTGGGAAATGCCTGTGAGACTATTGTGGATCTATAAACATGCGTGTAAATAAACTGTATTTCAAATACTATAGACGGCAAACGAATGCTGAAAACGAGGAATGAATAAATGGACCTTCAGAGCAGGCGTAGGTATTTACATGAATTATCGTGAGGGAGTTCACTTGCGATTACGTTATGAACTGTATCAGCATACGACACGTTGGGACCACGATATCGAGTGGAGACGTATTTTTTGGCAATCCATCGTAACAACACAGACTGCTTATTGCCGCGCGATGAATTCACTTCAAGTAAGAAACTTCAGAATTCCTAAATAGCTGCTGTTTCAGTTTGGCTAGGTCCAACCCCATAAATGCACTAAACGGAACACAAGATTTCGAACTGAGAGTCTGTCAGAAAGTAAAATATCGCGTTGTTGGATATTCGCTGGCGCTTTTTGACTACGAGTGTCCAATGCTATCCAGAATTCTACCTACGGCTACACAGCGTAATGAGGCAAACATTAGCATATAACATATAACCCACCTGCGTCTCGGTGACATTGAGCAACTTGGCCATTTCTGCGCGTTCGCTGGACGAGAGGTACTTCTTGAGCTCGAACTGTTTCTCGAGCTCGAAGATCTGCCGGCCGGTGAACGTGGTGCGCGCCTTTTTCTTGCGTTGCTGCTGAGCGAGGGCGGCCGCCTTGTCACGGTCAGCGGGGCTCTGATTCTGTGAGTTGGCCCCCGTGCCGCCAGCTCCGAGTCCGCTCGTCGTGTTATCCGATGATGAACAGTCCGAGTCGACAGCTGGCGACGTGGTCAACGCCAGAGGCGACATCGGCGGACTCGAATCGCCCGCGGTACCAAGCGAAGACGGTCCGATGCCCATCAACCGGGACCGCTTTGTCAACCCCTCGGCGCTCGCCGTCACATTTGTGCTCGTGTTGTTGTTGTTGTTATTACTGCTATTGTTGTTGTTGTTATTATTATTCAGGAACGCTGCAGAAGAATCGGACCCAACGGCAACAGGAGGACAACAAAGAGATAAAAACGCACAGGGGCTTCAATGTTATTGACAGGTTATATTTCACGAACATCCGTCCATTTAATCCATATTGTGTTTATCTATCAATATATCAAATAACCGATCACATAGAACTCATTGTGTAACACGGCCGTGTTCAATAATCAAAGTCAATATCGTCTGATATAGGATATCATGAAATCTATATTTACCTGTTAAATACAATAGTTCCGCACATTATGGTGAGATTAAGTAACGAAAGTGACATGTCTGCGCAAAATACGCAGATGGAATGAACAGTGTAATATATGTTCTAAGGAATAGCTAGGAGAGAGAGAGAGAGAGAGCGTGAAGGGCAGTATCCCATATTATTGAGCGGCTTTCACGAACGTCGTGTCAGTTGGTCGATATTGTGTCACTTGTTTGTATCGACAATGTGCGTCTATCAGTATGTCAAATTATGCATTATATAAGATTAGTGTGAAGAATATTGTGGATAAGGTGAAGAGTGACGAAATGACACATCTATGAGAAATATGCAGATAGATTGAACAGTGTTGGTGTAACATTTTTCAGTAAATGATCAATTTTTAATTCATCATTTTCGGGGGGTGGAGTTGCCTGATCTTCACCGTAGTGTTTCACGCATCCGGCGTAGAAAGATATTCAGATAATAGCTTTCTTCTCGTTGGACTCAATTATACATTATGTGCAATACTATTATCAGTAATAAGATTACAAATTACGATGGTGCTAGGGAAGGACATCCGGCAGCTTGAGCAGGAGCTCTCAGTAGTGTCTTCACATGCGGCATATGATGTTGTGTGTCTCGCTTATTGTAGTTGTTTGATAGGCGCTGAAACAAAGGGAGAGACCCTGACACGCACAGCCATACTGAAATCTCCTGTGTCGAGTCGTTGTAGCCAGTAGTGAAGATGTATGGCCTATCGAGCAGGTCTTATGTAGTGAGCCAACAGCTTAAAGAGAGAAACAGAGACAGAGGGCTATCGGGGAATGATAGCAAAGCCGCCTAGAGGGGTGTGTCTTTGACAATGCACTCGATCAGATCCCTATTTGAAGTGAATGCAACACGAAATCAACAAGCGATCCACCGTATACGCACATAAGACACACACACACACCTCGCCGGTGTTATGTACGTAGGCTTGTCCTCCACTAAAAATGCCCAATAGGCATCTTCCTCACAAGACGGGAGGTGGATGTGGTCCTACCAGTATGTAGGCACGAGTTCAACCTGCCCTCAAAGGTAGGGAGAGACTTTCAAGGGGCACAATGCGTCTGTAGTGGATTCCTTCGGCTGTAGGCGGATCTCTGAGATCCAGGAAGTGAAGAAGTGGGGAGAAGGGCGAATGAGGGTGGGCCAGACACAGCGCCACGCAACTATATAAACGTGCACAGAACGCTGTGTATGTCGGCCGATAAGGGCGCTCAGGGTTCGACTACCCGTTTCGCCTACTGTGCTGGCTTCACTGTCGGCGTCTTCAGCCTGTTGTAAATATGCCCCCATTGTTCGCAACAAAGAAAGCCTCGCCCCGAGACGGCTCCAAGGATGACTGCGGCAACAACAAACGCAACGCCAAGTTGGGTATACAATCCAGCCTCCGACCGCCACCCCTTCATCCGGCCATGAGAAATTGCCTCTGGCACGCAGGGTATGCCACTGTTAAGTAAGCAGCCGCAGAGCGGTGAATATGTCATGTACTCGTACGAGATCAAGGGAGGCTGTGTGCGTACACACAGACGCCTGGTAATGTCACTGATCTGGGAGCGGGAGTGGGAGTTGTGATACTTTGCAAGATCGGCGTGGCCATATCGTGGGTGTATCTTGATTGAGAGTTAATATTAGTGAGTTATCGATGTATATATATATATATATGTGTGTGTGTATGTGCACTATTAAACCGTACTGGTTCTAACGGAGAACTAATTTACGTAAACTTCGTATGGCTGGGTCATGTGTCATGGCTGGGTTTGAACCCGTAACCCCGGGCGTTCTACAGCCACAGACTTCGCCGTCCAATCCACAGCGCAACGACTTGCTTATTATTCGGCTCTTATTATTATTATTAGATATTAGCAACAAAATCTCACTTGCTTTCTATTATATTCCGCTGTATTGAGAGGTCGGGCCAGCAGTCACTACGATGCTGAGCTGCGACTGACACTGCTGCAGGTTGAGCTGTCTTGGCCAAATTCCAATAGTCGTCCCGAGTACTTAGAGTTAATTACTCAACCAAAGTGGCCACAGATAGCTAGATATCGTCTCATCACACTAGCGGTCTCGTTGTGAGCGAGTCTATCGGTCTGTTACATAGGAAACTAAACGCGATCTTCGATGGCCATCATGATAACGCTATTGGGTTTGATGTGGTTCCACCCTTGACATAGTCTATGAAGGAGTGGAACTCGTTTCTGTTTTGTTGAGCAGATATCTACACATATCGTAATGTTGGGGCATTTCTCACACAATCGAGTGAGTTAGGCAAGTGCTATACGGTACTCGGGACCTAAATGGATGAGATCACCGAGATACAACGCGGACACCAGCTAACTAAAGATGTTCGAGATAATCATGTCTGCCGCTCTATTATGTATATGGATATCTACCGAGGATCTTATGATCGCTATTCTGGGGAGGGAACGGAGATCGTAGCAAAGGAAAAAAGGCGCCCACGTAACCCTAGGCCCTAGAAAATCACCAGAGAGCAGACAGCGCAACAACGATTCTCGCTCTCGGAAGCAGCAAACCGCCTTTCAGCCGCAAACGATAGTTATGGCCTAAAATAATAATACCTTAGAAGAAGAAAAAGGCCACATCTAGGCTAAGCGGTTCAATATATTTCGTCGCTAATTGCCATGCAAATTAAAGCTCAATTTTTCATAAGTCTTATAAGCATTAGGAAGATATAATAATAATAATAATAATAATAATAATAAATAATTATTATTTTTATCATAATCAATATTACAATTAATTGCCTTGTTAATTTTTCGAAATATATCTATTCATCAATTATGCGACCAAACCATATATAACACTATACCCCCCTCGCCGCCGCTGCCCACCATTAACACGAATGTACCCGCTACCAATACTAATCATTATGTTATAATTATGTTCATTAATGTTCGATGATTTCTCGACGTGTCGGTCCATGTTAACAGACACCGAAATGAAATATATAACGGAGCACAGCAGTAGCCTTTCCGCTTGCCGCCTATCTCAATGTTAACCGCCGGCCGACGGTGACGGTGCCCGACAAACCTAGCGGATATTGTCAACCTGCCATTACCCCATTTACTGCCGCTCTCTATTCGTCGAGTGTGTTGTTATTCACTGCGATTCACTCAGCTGAGAAGTTGTCGTCACCCAGATTGCAGTCTCTCTGAACTGAATAGACCGGACGGCGGACACAAACGACAAAATATTTTGCCCGCTAATCTATTCCCATTCTATAATACATTCATATCCAACAACAATAACCGCTCGTCGTGGTGCGTGGAGATCACGGAGAAATAGCTGTTTGTCTCTTTAATACCCCCTCCTCTCTCTCTCTCCCTCTCTCTCTCGGTGTCTCTCTGTTTGTTTCAACCCTACGCTATTGAGAGGAATCAGTGCCTCCAGTGTTTCGCTGCTGCCCGTGCTGACAGCTACGGCAGCGATACAGAACCACCAAGAGCTATGTACTACTGCCGTGCGTGTTCTCGCAGAACACAAGAAGCTCCCTCCAGTTTGTGCTCGAGCCCCGTAAGTGGCTGTGTCCCCCGAGGCGCTCTTTCTTTATCTCTCTCTCCCTCTCTCTCGCTTTCTATATTGCCTCTAGCAGCTATTAGATGTTAGCGTGTGTTGCTGTGAGTGTCCTGCCATTTCGTCTCCATTTTCCCTTCTTGGCTTCTCCATCTCTCCCGCTTTATCTCGCCCTCGTCCGGTACGGCCTGGCGATCTCTTGCCACTGGCGTTTATAAATGATGGCAACACCTGTAGCCTTCATGTATAATCGCTAGATAAACATCTTACTCGCGGCCTGCCAAGCAGCCAAAAAGCTGCGGCTATAGCAACAGGATGCCTTCAAGCATGTAAGCCCAGAAGGTAAGCAAGCTCACAACGGACCCCGATCGGGCTTCGTTCGCTGCTGATTCGCTGGGCCAATTTTTCAATTCTTACGGCTTCTCTTTCTGTGCTCATTCTCTCCTCGGAGAGACGATGTCTAGCCACTGCAGCCGGCGTCGCCCGTTTCTATTATACCATATACTATCCCTACCATATCCACCTTTCCAGGCGACCCCAGCGCCCACAACTGTGGATGCCACGCGTTATATATATATATATATATATATGTATAATTGCGCCACCAGCAGAGGCGAGTCTATGCACTAGTATATCAGACACACTTTTGACATGATCTCGTTGTTGTTGTTGCTGTTGTTATTGCCGCTGTTCATAAAATATGTACAATGTAGCTGCCAACATTCATTCTTCGAAAGCGTTCGTTGGCCTTCTTCCACGGTTGCATAAGACGCGTGATGGCGATCTCTCTTGGTCCTCTGGAGAAATTAAGACGGCAGAGCAATTTCCTAGAGTGAGTTCGTTGAGTCTCTTTGTGTGCGCGTATGTCCCTTCTTTGCTACGAGAAATATACTCTCCCTCTTTCCTGAGGCTCTCTCGACGACTGGCGTCCCTTGTTGAGGAAAAGTTGTGAGTGGCTCATTAGCTCACGAGTGGACCCGGCCCGTGTTAGCTCACACGGGCGTTAACGAGTTAAATAAATTCACCGAATCGAGACGGCGAACGTCTTAAACACGATGTCAATTCGAGAACGCTGTGAATGGCCACGAGGAAAGCAGGGCGGAGTCGTATCATAGAAGGAACATTGAATTGATGCCTTCTCTGTTGAAAAGGAATACGTCTACTGCGCGTTTCCGGGCTCAGTTTTCCCCACTGCACTCTCTCTCTTTCTCTCTCTCTGTTCGTACCGAACTGATTTGTCCTTTGACTCTGTTCGCTCGCGGCAAACTCCTCTCTTCATTGATCGAGTTCTTCCAACCTCTGCGCTTAACAATCTCGCAGCATAACCTACACCCCGACGATGCACCCAATACCACCCACACCGCTACTGCCGCCATAAGTAATCGCGCACTTAGCATACTAACTTCCTGCATAGGTACATCTGAGAACTGGTGTGTCCCTTCTACAAAACAACTTTGTGTGATTGGTCGCCCACATCTTTCAACAGTGTCAAACGCCATTCTGAGTTCATTTGTCGGCGCCGACGTCTGTGGACGTCTTCAACTGGTCGCCTGTTACAGCCGCCAATGTGCTGTTAGTTGCTGTTGTTGTTGTTGCTGCTGATGTCGTTACCGGATGTTGTTGTTGCTGCTGTTGCTGCAGCTGCTACGATGACTCGGGCGTTTCGAGAACTCGACTAGTCAGAGAGGCTGCTGCCGCCGCCGCCCCGAATCAAGAGGCTAATTAATAGACGTTTAATGTTCTCCACGAGGAGGTTGCCACCGCTTTGCTCCCTCCACCTTGTCTTCGTTCGCCTCTGAACTTGTTGCCGAGCACCTTCGTTCACGAGTTACTGCTGCACAAGCGACAAGCGCGTAACCGTGATCGAGCATAGGCCATCGCCGTGGTCATTGTAGCGGCAGCGGTGCGTGTCGATGCGCTCGCGAAGACCTTTGAAAGCTAAAGGGCTGCTGGCAGCCACCGATCGAGGTACACAGGTCTCTCTGGCGAAGCGCTGTGTTTAGCTGAGAGAGAAACTACTATATACATATCTGCCATTTGCTCACCTAGCCACCCATGCCGACGCTGCACCGCGAAGGCGAGTAAAGTGAAACTCGTACAATATGAGCGCTTGTAAGAGTATGCTGTCTGACGCGTTGTGTGTGTGTGTGTGTATCTGCTATATTGAATGCAAACTAAATCGGGACCGAGAGAAACAACCTCAGTCGAGTCGAATCGAATCGAAGAGCACTTCGCCCGGAGGAGTCGGGGACAGTGTACATGCAAGTGAGCGAAAGAAATCAACAAATAAAGATAGAATTAAAAGAGCCCAGCGACTATCGGTGGCTGATGCCGCTGCAGCCTTCTGACTACGAACGCGCTCTGTAAGAATTGCTTCTTGCTCACTCAAATATAATCGTCTTCAATAGGTACTGTTGGCGGCGGCGGCGGCGGCGGCGGCGGTGGCCGAGAACAGCATCTCTGTACACATAGAGCGACAGACACGCATATATCGACTAGCAGCGAAGTTGCCGCAGAGCCGTCCGACCATGTGCACTGTTTGTACTCGACTAACAAGAGCGATATGCAACGTGCTTACGTGGCACAGCCGGAGCAGAGGCTGTGCAAGAGGCGGAAACAGAGACCTCGAGCTGCTCTACCTAGGGTGGCTGCGTAGCTATTCGGCTGACCACGACTCGCAAGGTGATGAGCAGATAAGAGATGACTTATTAGTAATACATAGTAGTCGCAGTAGTGGTAGCTTTTAATGACGAACAATATGTGAGACGGCGGCGATTACGGCGAAGCAGAGAGCAGAGTTGTAGCGAAATCGTGGTAACGGCTTAGCGCAGGGGGTAACCGCTTGAAAGGTCGACTTTCTAAATGAATCGTAGAATAGTGTAGCGAATTAAATTAATGGTTCCATTAATGAAGGTAGAAAGTTGTGCATTAGCACAATTCATAAGGAGATATTAGCATTAGATAAGAACAAGTACTCTAAATATGAAAAACAACACATTGAAACCTGTTTTCGATGCAGTACATTCGTAAGCGCTGTTTCTTTCGAAAACTATTGAGAACTTTTGAAAAATTCACAGATATGAACCACGTCATCGCCGGTTTCTCTACGAGGCCTGCAGCTCAGCCAGCAGCATCTCGTGTTTTCTATCTGCAGCGTCTTCAATATTGTCTTATCTATATTCTGCTAGGCCAATTTCCCGCTTTACGCCGCCGTTGACGCAGCCCTATTCGTTAGCACAGATAACCAGGGTGGTCCGCTTACCAGAAAAAAAAATCAGCTAGTTCCCATCACGACAACGATGGTCACCGCCGGCCCTGCATATCGCGTCATATTCATCAACAACAAGCGACATGATTGAGCTTAACTAACTATTTCGGGGTCGCAGCCAAAGGACATGAAAGCGAGAGAGAGGGAGAGAGAAGACTCGAATGTACAAACAACTTCTTCTTTCTTTTGCTGAACCTGTCCCTTGCTGCATCGTCTTTTCATTGACCAAGACGACCCTTCTCGCCTACTTCTCCGTCGGTGAAGACTCGGCTCTTCCCTTATTTCCCTAAGCTTCTGCCTTCTCTGTCGCACATACACAGCCCTTAACTGTGCCTTCCCACTATATATATATATATATATTATATATAGTGTCTTTGTGTGCTTGTGGGTGTAGATGGGCACCGCTGTCCTGTTCATCCTCGATCGCAGATCGCCATCCGGGCGCCATCATCTCCATCTCCGCGCTCGGCTGTTAATGAGGGTCCCTCAAACACTCACACTTGCGTTTGACTGACGGCCTGTCACTTGAGGACGACGCCGTTTGCTCCACCACCGAGTCACGCATCACTCAACCGCTATATACCTACGAGTGCCGTGATAGAAATCGAAATTATGATATTGTACGAACGAGTCAGAGGTTGACCGAGCCGCACCGTTGAGATACGCAGATCGTTTTGCGTGGTCATCGCTCACAGTAACAGCACCGAACGGACCTGCATAGACCCGCCGATCTACGGATGGCACATCCCGTCAGCTTCGCAACGAAATGTTGTATAGCTTGACGCTGTGAGCGGGCGGCGAAGAAGGGCGACTTTGCTGACACACAAACTCACACCAGACCTACGTAAGTAGCCTGTGTGGCTGCAAACGCCGCGATCGTCGTAACACCGACAATAGGGCCATCGGACATATCTAGCCGCCTCAGCAGAGGACAGAACGGTGTCACTACGATCAATGGCACAGCGTTCTGCATAGCTCTGCTGCTCTGGGTCCAAGCAGGACAACGGCAACGACTATGGCCCGGTGCGTTCTGATTGGCCTGATGGGTGACTGACTCGTGTATCTGTTGCCTGCGCGTACCCTATCGCCTCCGCCGTCGTTGTCTTTGACAAGCGAACTACATGTGATGATATAGTCCGATACAGCTGTCCCGACGCTTTCGTCTCTGTTTTTTTGACGACAGTGTGTCCACTTCAGCTCTGCCGCTGCTGCTGCAATGTGTTTACAGGCATAGACTTATACCATGCTCTTGTTATGTGATGATGATGCCATGTTCACGCTAGCACGATGAGCTGTACACGTACGGCGTTGTCTTGGCATCTGCTAGTAGTGCCTCAGATATACATAATAGTGCAGTTTCGTACAGCGCCTGGCGTTTGGCTCTCCCTATCGATCTTCTCGTTGGTGAGTTACCCTTCGCCGTTCAATCTCCTCATCATAGCACTGCCACTTCTGGGCTTCTCTCATCTCCACTTTTCCTGCCAGAGCAGCGTCATCAGTACGCGGAGAGAGAGCGTGATCACACTCCGTTCACCGGCCAAATGTTAGGGATCAATTAAAACATCCTCCTTTAGGCCACCAAAGAGACGTCGACAGCTCAGCTTGGGAGCCGAACGCCTGTGTCGTCCCCTTCCCGTTCCGGTCATGGTTCGCTGAGACATTGGGTCTGTTGCTGCTGCTGCAGCTGCCACCGCACCCGTTGTGGCGTATCGTTATTGCCGCTTTCAACGATGAATGAACGAACGCACTGGTGTGATACTGTGGCAAGAACAGGTCCCCCTGCGTGACTCCGCTAGTCAACAGCAGCAGCAGCAGCAACAACGCCGCTGGTCTTCTTCACCTCTATCCTATCGAATACCCCAATAGATACTACAGCTATAGGCTATGGGAGTTTGAGTTCAATGCGCGATGCGCCCTCTATCCGCCACCCTCTTGCTCGGTTATACTCTACCTTATCCCAGCGGCGGTGGAGGATTGACAGCCTCACACCACAACGCGCGCAGCTCTCCACAACGCAATCTCTGTCAGAGAAGCGTCTCCTCGCGAATGTGTTTAGCCTTGCTTGGGTGGTTGTCGGTGTCTCTGAGCGCGTGTGTTTGCTATGTTCAGCGGTGCAGTCAATGGCGGGCCAGTAAAGCGGCTGCGAGTAGCCTCGGCTCTCCGCGTCGCCTCTGCATCTCGTCGTCCAACTGGAAACAACGACTGTCTCTTTTCGTCATCTGTCCACTTCACCCTCGACTCAACGCCACCGCGCTGGGTCCGAGACAAACACCCAAGACATCTGCAGTGAGTGAAATAGAGAGAGAGAGAGAGATATAGGGGGTGGATCAGATGTCCCACAAAATCACTACTGCAACTGTGACACTGAGGGCTAGTGTTCTCCAGGCCCTGTGACCGTTGGCCAAGCGTACGCGAGTGTGGCGTCTTCCACACCGCAGTACGATAAGTGGCCATGAAAAGACATCTATAATTGCTGGAAAAATCAGCTGGAAATTTCTCCGCGGTTCTGTTCTCCGCGTGTTACCTCGGACACCCCTTAATCTCACCCCCCCCGCCCCGTGCTCTCCCCACCCTCCGTCAAAGCAATCACCTACAACTGGTTTAGTTCCAATTGGGCCATCGAGTCCTTTACTAACCTCTGCTTCGTCTGTATAGCAGTGTATTCGTGTGTGATTGTCCCTGACGGGAACTAGCCAAACAAATCAACGAACCACAGTGTAACGCAACCATAACGGAAATCACAGAGACAACAGTGGTAGCACTGCGGTTGTTCTCAACGGAACCACCGAAATGAGTTACCTTCGGTAACTATTTGATGCTGCTGCTGCCTCTCACCATATACCACACAGTACACTAAGCAGTGCTAGCCTGGCCCCCCCTAGAGCGGCTAAGAGCGGCTGGCCGCTTAGCTGGCAAGCGGCTTCCGAACGCCGCTACGGAACGACGTAAGCGAACTAAGTAGATTTGGGAATAGTTGTCTCGTTGTGGCAGCTGAATACTGGAACAGAAAGACTGACTGATTGCGGGCCAGTCAGGCGTCCCGCTGCCTAGCGCGAGATGCGCGCGCGATCACTCTGAGCGATTATGATTTAACACGGCACCAGCGGCCACCAGCAGGCGTCCGACATCGGGCCGGGATAGTGTCAGTGTCAACGGTGACACTGCAAGCCTAGAGCGTAGAGACACCCGTAGGATTGCAGGGCAGACCCCTACGCCACGGCTGCTGCTGCCGCCGCGGTGGCTGTTCTACTATTCTTGCTGCCCTGTTGCATAGGTAGACTGGGCTGGTGAAGACATTGGCCATTCGTTGTGTGTGGCCCTGCAGGGCTACATGATCACTATACGAGCGGCATACGTCACTTCCTAACTCGCCTATGTCGATAACTGTCGCTCCGTGCCGGTGTGGCCTGTCTATATGATGTCTGTGTCGCTGTTTGAGATTGTCGCGCGGATGACACAAAACCGGAAAAGCGACGACGCCCGCATGAGTGGGTGAGCCAATGGGTGTTATCCTCTGTTCTCATCCCTGATGATTAAGGCCGTCGGGGCTCGCATGAGATGCGCAGAAAGTTGACACGATCGAGGCTGTATGCGATGAATACGATGGGAAAGAGAATATAGATGAAAGAATAAGAGAGAGAGAGAGAGACTGGAGATATACAGATAGAGGGAGATCTCTACGCTGTAGGTTACTAGTGATATCAGTGCTGTAAAGGGCGATGCACGACAATACATTATATATATATATATATATTCATATATATATATATATATATATATATATATATATAATTTGTGTAACATAGTCACGAGGAGAACACGGATGTCTACCGCATATGAGATATCGTTAGCCGAACTGCAGTAGAAGATGATCAATAACAGATGCCCTCTTCTAATCATATGTTGCTGGTTGAACGTGTGATATAGTGCCACCCATTCGGGATGGTGTGGTTACTAAACCTCAAGGAAACGTGTCCGGGCTGATTCATAGCTGACATTTAACGTCCCCGGCACAACTCACTGCTGAGGTTACGACCCTGGCGAGAATGAGCTTGTCAGGAGCTTTCGGTCCTCGCGAAGACTTTTCTCTTTCTCTCTTTTCTTTCCAATGCGTAACGAAGTTGTGTAAAGGTATGTGATCTATTGATTTAATTCGACGAATCGAGTAATTAGTGAATTAGCGCGCACGCGCGCACATAATGACGATGTCAATCAATCATTACTTGAACCCACATGGTTCGCATTTCGCGACCTCATCTCTGTTTTCTATACAATTTTCTTCACTACGGGTTCATTCCATGGCCTTCAATTTTAATTTCGTGCGGATTTCATTACTTTGCACGTTGTATAATATTCTATAATAGTATTCGTGAGCGACACCAGTATCACTGCCAATTGGAAATGATCGCTTACCTTATGGCTTATGCCTTGACTAAAAATTATTGCGTGGCGCAAGACTGCTATCGCCGCTGCTAAACAAATCAAAGCGATAAACTGACTCCCCAGATGGCACAGACGCTGGGTGGGTTTCAGTGAATCCTACCGAGGAAGAGACATTGCATCAGGCCAAAGCCTACACTGTCGTAATGTGTCCTCAAGGCCATAACGGGACATAACCCGGGGGCCGTGAGTAGCTCGAGAGGTATTTATGGAGCATCCTCCACGACGAGGCCACGCCAATGATAACAACAACAGCAGCAGCAGCAGCACGAACGACAACGAAATAGGAGGATAAGTCTATAAATCATGGCAGTGCTTTATGACCAGTCCGGCTGCTCATGGTTTTCTCTCTGTCTCTCTCTCTCTCTCTCTCTTTCTTGCGCCAACTCAGATAGGCTCAAGCGATACCGCCATAGCATTGGTGTACTGACATCATCCTCGCAGAGGAAACGAGACAAAGAGAGAGAGGGGGGGGGTTTGGAGAGCCCCAGAGCATCCACCTTCCGTCGCTTCATCCTTTGTTCTCCTCGTGCTCCTCTTATTATCCCTGCGCAAGCGGAATTTGAGCTCCTTCTCGTCTCGTTGTCTGCTTCAACTTGCGTTGTGCTCTTGGCCGAGGCCGTCGTCAAAGCGTCTCCTCAAAGCAGGAGGAAATAGGACGGAGAGCGAGAGAGAGAAAGAGAGGACTCGGAAATAGGGGAGGGCAGCCGAAGACGGGCGGTGACCTAAAGGAAAACCTATAAGATATAGTTATAGGGGGTATCGGCGAGAGAAACTAGAGCGACCAAGAGAGAGAGAGACAGAGAGTTGGGGGTGCCAGATGAGTCACTCATTCAGTCAACCAGCGAAGCAACCACGCAGTAAGTCAGTCACTTACTGACGAGTTGGTCGTCGACCGGTGCCGCCGACCGAATAGGGAATGTTGCCAGCACGAGTCTTCACGACCACTGGGGCAGGCCGGGCCGATGAAGGCCGCTTGAAACATTACCCGAAGCGAGGAGTGGTGCCAACAACAGCAGTACAATAGCTTCGTCTGTTCGTCGCTTCAAACGACGAACGACTTGTTCAAGATATCGCATACGAAACTGTCGGTGCTATCGAAGCTAACACGATGCCCATCGCGGTACGCTCGTCGGCGGGCGATCGGCTTCGCGTCATAATTTGCGCGAACGCTCACCAAATGACGTCGCTGATGGGCCACTTGCGTTCGTCGTTGCAGTTCCCTTACTTACTGCTGCTACTGGCGCTAGTCACGGCCCTTCGTGTTTTCGTTGTGTGGTCGAGTAGCGTCCATCTGCGGCGTCGTCGGGAAGGATCAAGCAAGCCGATGCCAGTAGACAGACATGCCGTGTTCGGTACTATTTATTATATATAGCGAACGCGGACGAGACGGGCCAATGAAGACCAGACCCGCCGGTCCCGTGCGCTATCGTCATAAGTTTATAGTTTATAGTCTTCATCATTGGTGGTTGGATAATCGAGGCGCCGAGAAGTCGATTGCGCTGCGATGAGAGACATGGTATAATGTATAGCCCGTACGCGCGATATACTAGTTTTATATGTCTGAAAGCCACAGCCACCCCCGGAAACTCCTCTCGCGCCTGTGACCGTGTGGGGAGTCCGTGCTGTTTCTGCTGATGCTGCTGAGAGTAATTTGTACCAAGGAGAGGTTCGGTTTGGGGGTTCCAATAGCGGAGAGCAACACGCAACATGGGGAAGGGAGCGAGACTCGAACGGGGAATCTCGTCAGGGAAGGCTCTATTTTGGCTGAGCGGGCCACATTAATAGACCAGCTCGTGCCGTAGCGCAAACGCATAAAATCACCACCGCTATTATAATCCTGATTCATTCCGACCCGCTCTCCTCTTAGTGTTGTCTCCTTTTCTCTTGGCAAGAAAAAAAAAGAGCAAATTCGTCTTTTTCAATGAGAAGCCAAGAAGCTCTTGGAGAAGCTGTACCAAGCCGAAGTATCGAGTGTCCCCAAAAGTCCTACCATACATTATATGTATTCGTGTTGACTTTCGGCGGGTAGATGCTCATCATTACTTTTTGCTGGCCAATGAAGTAGAGGATGCAAAAATACGTCGTTCTCCGTGAGCTTCAAGATCATGTACACGTATCAAAATACATATAGGCAAGCAGTCTAGCTGGCAATGATTCGTGTGTGTGTCTGTGTATTCAGATTCGGATATTCATATGAGCTAAACTAGTTGCTTTCTCAACGTGGCCTTCCGCTATTTCAATACAATACAATGTCGTTTGTACTATTTATTCACAATGATGGTTTCATCTTTTGTTTGAGAGGAGGAAATTTCCTTCAAACGCACGGCCACCACTGGGGATAGTCCAATCTCCATAAAAGTGCTCTGATCCAGTGCGGGGGCATCGACGTGGATGACAAAAAACCTGCTAAAACCACCATCCTCTGCTAAGAGTCTATCTCTTCCCTAGAGTCGGCGGATGGTGGTTTCATCTGGTATAGAGCTACTGTCCATTGCTTTAACTTGTGTCATCTTGCTTGCCATTTGCATTCCGTTATAGCGTTTCGTTTCTAGAAAATGGCCTCCTTCTATTCAGTTAGAAGTAAACGCCAAAAGCTGGCCACGTTTTGAAATTTCATACCTAACCCTAACTACCTTCACCGCACAAGCGGGATAACTCCATCCGCACTTCATTCAAAGGAATCTGACTATGAAATATATCAGCCTGCTGTCTACAACTACGAGCCCGATGAGACAGCTTAAGTGTTCGCAGGTGAGATACGCGTGCGCCCACACTCCTATAAAGCTCAGGGCTGTCATCTCGAAGACGATTGTGGTCAGAGTTAATGAAATCGAAATATTCAGTGGACAAAAATCTCATTGCACTGTTTTGGTGTAATGACTTCCCCTGGATGGATACGCCAGGACAGATCTCAGGTTGGCCCCATCGAACCTGGCCAGACCGACCAAGCGCGGGACTTGAGCGTCCACTATGGATATTTCTTGGACCACTCTCGGGTACTATAATACATTGACTGACATTGCTTTCCCCCTAGAGACAGTGTCCGTCTAATGGCCGAAGACAAAAGCCCCTCTGCTCTATCTTATTATTCAAACAAAACGCAATCTTTCAACAGCTGAGATTTCACCTCATAACGACGAAATAGAGCATCCAGAGTAATACCTTCTAGATAAAGTATAAGTTGGCCAGGTCACGCTGAAGGAGAAGTGCTCTTTGGAGCTCAAATTTCAGAGAACCGCTGAGATGCTTTCTCCCGGCGTTGTTTCAACTGTCCATCATCGAAGCTGCGTACGAGTACTTCCACTTACTGGGGACTGCCCGCAACCGGGCCCTGAGGAGAGTCTGGAGTATTCCATTCTATCCCCTCTGAGCAAACAAACTGGAGGGAGCGTTGCAAAATGGGGGGGGGTTGCTTTCCGTTGATGGACTAGTTGATCCGTGGACGAATCTGAATGACAACCTATCTCTTTGGTCAAGTCGGGGTTGAAGACATGAAGCATCATCGAAAATAGGAAAATACTCGAAAATAACTCAATAGCTCACTTGCCGCCACAATTCTTGTTACATTATGTATCATAGAATACGATATATACCATATCAACGATGTGGACCCCTGCATTTTTCAGAGCTGAAATATATATATATATATATATATATATATGTATTTGCTAGCCTATGCACATGGGCATTACCAGAGAAAGCGGACAGTCGCAATATTGTTGAGTCGTTACGGCCATTAGTTACAGTCGGTATCGCATTTTTCCTAAGTCAGGTAACTGGTACACACGAGCCAGTTGCTCCATATGGACAATAGTCTTGTCCAATTGAACAAATAACAACTATAGTAATTAGTTATCCCAGCAGGCTCATATTGAGCAGTTGTCCTTTCTCCTCTAGTAGCTGTACATGTCCTTGTACAATTACTACTGGGTGCCGCCGCCGACGCGGCCACCTCTCGCTATAGATACATATATACAATATTTTATACATGCATATTAATAAAGGGGCAAAATTCTATACACATGACAATCGAGGTGGCATCTCTCGGATCAGGCAGGTTGGAATTCGATACTCTGGACGCAGACGATGCAGTGGCAATGGAATCGCTACCTCCGTCGTTGTTTCCTCTCACCGCCGCCCCCGTCGTTGTGCGCATTTCAAGGTACACGCATGCTGATACAACGCAGTCGAACCAGGAAGCGGTTGAAACGAACAGTGAAGCGACGCAGCGGCACTCGACAAGGAAATGCCTTCATGTCCCATAAGATAATCGCTCTTAGATTTCAGAGCAAGTCTCTCCTGTCCCGTACGCTATTCTTCTCTCTATCTTCCTTGTCACTCGCCCTTCCCTGCCTTGCCCTCAACGGTCTGTGTAAATCCGGGCTTGTCTGCTGCTTGTTGTTCCCCCGCGGTCTGATCCCGCCAAAACGAACGAGGGCCGAAGGACAAGGGGTCGAGCAGAGCCCTGCGCCACATGCTCCAGCATCAGTCGCCGCCGCCGCCCGCCCGAGCCAGACAAGTTCAGAGGGGAATGTTGGGTTCGAGAAACAGCCATAGCGATGTCGCTGTCTGTATCGAATTTCAGATCGCAATCGACTGAGCCGCGGGCATGCGCTCGTTTGGTAATGGCGAGCCAAGGGAGACATGCTGGCGGCATCATGCTGAGAACGAATCGATGCTTGTACACTCGACAACACGATCCTCTCGAGTATTATTGAGAACTTGATGGTTTCAGGTGGAATCGAATTGATTTATCTATGGCTGTCCTTCGACTCGAGCTAGACAAACACGCACGACGTGACCTATAACTTTGCGGCAGCGTGTTTTGCGAAACGCATCTCGTACAACGCGCAAGAGGAATAAGCCTGGTGGGTGTTGATTGATGTCAGGGAGCTGTTTAGTTACGTTTGTTGTCCTCGTTGCGGTATAATGCATTTCCGAATAATCTTCCGCCGCGCCTTCATGCGGGTCAATCTGAAAATGATTTGCGGCACTGCGACGATATCTCTTCATCTTAAAGTAATCATCGCGCGCCGCGGGGGCGGGTGGGGATACCTCTCAAAAGCCACGCTCCCGGTCTTGCCTGTGACAAACGCTGTGCGAAAGCAGTCCCGGACAAGTTTATTATAGCAACACTGACTCGATGTAGCTCTGTAGGCGATGATGAGCACTACATTGGGAGGGTCGGGGGTTCGTAACAAGATTTGTCCCACTTCAAAATAGTAAAGAAACAACTAATGGCCGTTTAATGGCCAATTTTCAGTATTGACTGTGAGCGTCCTATATATTATAAGATGTAACGGCAATGGCTGTTATCAGCGGACAGCAATAATGATCACATGAGAGTTTCTCCGATTAGCCAAATTAGACGGGGTTCTTCAGACAAGGATTTGTCCCTGTTGTGATGATGCAAGTGAGGGGTCCGCAGTGAACCAAGCACTGGGTGTGTGACGTCCCCTGGCCGCCCTTAGAGGAGCAAACTCATCCAGCCATCATCCTCAGCTCTGCCACCTCGTACTACGGCGTGCGTGGCCTTCGGCGACTTCTGTACTCGCTGCACACAACAGACGCGTTTCGTGCCGAACTCAATATGTATCAAGCGCGTCTCCTATCTACTAATATTCGTATACAGGGAGGCAGCTGCATATATGGGCGCTGCTGTGAGAGGTGCTAGTATGTGGCGGGTGCTTATCAGACGGCCGCACAAAGTAGCATCATGTCAAGCCTAGTCTTAAGCCTTTCGCGTAGCTCTTGCTGTGGAGCAGGTAGAAGTTTCCATCCATAGGCAAAACTGCAAGCCAAGAACAAGATAAGGCGCTGCCGGCTCGAGTGAAGAGCCGCGAGGTCGGCCCGCGGGGCTAGAGCCACGCAGTGAATTGCTGGCAGAAACGACGACTTCTACTCATGCTCACCGCCGGTTCGCCCGGCGTTCGGCATTTCGGATCTGGTGGGCGTCCCGACAAGTGCATGACTCAGACCATCCGACGGTAACATACTAAGGATGAGTAACTGAAGTGAGATGGTAAAAACAAAAATACAGCGCTACTTGCACACCGTATAACTGTGGGGATCCGATGTACCGTACATCGGTTGAGCTTTCCACTGATTTCAGAACATAGCATAAGAAAATACAACTTTATATTTGCTTGTCTATTTCAGGTGATATCACACGAGGAGGTCTCTCTCCTCTGCCTCAGAGTCCTGATCAGGCTGGTATAGGCTGGTATTCACTGTATTAGACAGGCTCCCTGCGCTCTCGAGTGCGCGTGCCGATCAAGCCTAGCTAAAGGCATTAAAACGATGTGCTCTGATCGGTATCTCCCCCTCAAAGAAGAATAATTATCTACCGGCAAGGAAGGCCGGCTGACAAAACTATGATGTTCGCATGAACAGAAGTCTACCCCAAAGGCTATACGGCAGCTGGAGGAGGTCGTCTTAATAATTAGTCCTTCTCATCTCACCGCAGACCTCATTGTCGTTCGCGTTTATGCCCAGCGTGGCGTGCACGTACATCATAGCCCTCGCGGAATAGGGGCATTCACATTCTGTCCCGTTTGCCGGCTCTCCGCCAGCGGATCCTTCCCTCTAGCTATTCTCCTTTACTAGCATCACAAGTGCCGTTTGAATTGTCAGCTCGTCCGCGTCGCCTGTGGCCTTCGAAACATTAGGAGGACCGGGGATACGATCATCACACATTCTACAGATGTTAGCAGGAAGGTTGTCGTCCGTTACAGGGGAACCACGTGTAACCGAATTTTTAATAAAAACATTTTCTCCTTGTATTAAATATTATATCAAGGATATCTAGAGGTGGATGTTCTTAGACATATCTGACATTCAGCTGGTACAATTGTCGTCCACTTTCATAATGAAATAAACAATAAATAAGTTTTGAAAACTACCAGTCAGCAATGAGTATACAGCTCTCTCTCTCTCTCCCTACTTTACGCTGTTTCTCTCACATTGGAAGCACAACAGTGTATTTGAAAAATCGATCATAAAATAATCTATCTCGCTTAGTGGCATAGTTACTGAATTAAACAAATACAAAGAAAAAAACCGCATCATTTTCATGCACTAAATTACATATTATACGCTTCCATCCAAACGGCGGTCACATCATTATTCAAGTGCTACGAATGCAATTGATCTTCTCAATTCGTTTCTTTCTACACGACGGAGCCTGCTGCAGCTCGTACGACTTTTGAGCCACAGCTGTTGACCTCTTTGGCACAGCAGACGGGCAACAAGGCACAGATAGTTCATTCTGCACGACGCGGCGGAGGGCAATAAACGTGGGCAATTACTGTGCGCCTGAGACGGCGGTGGTGGCGGCGGCGGCGGCTACGCCCACTTTGGCGAACCGATGAATACAGAAAGCAGCGGCGGCGGCGGCAAGGGGGGCATGAACGCGAGGCGCTGTTCAACTCGAGTGTTTTGGAATTGCAAAAGCGGCGAAGCCACCAAGCGGCCCCCTTGTGGCCGGGGGCTGTCATTTGATGACTGTCAACTGTCTCGTTCTTTCACCGCCCTCGACTACCCCCGCAGCGGTCCCCGTCTTGATCCGCTCCTCTCGGCCGTTTGCTTGCCGCCTCTGTGTGCGACTGCCTACTGTCTGCTTCTTCTTTCCTGGAGCATCCTGTCTGTCCTACGGCGCGCTCGATCTGAGGCCGCTCGCTCGAGAGTGGCACCTTCTGATCGACGGCCCGATCACGGCGGTCCTAATGGACCGGCAATGCAGATTTATCAGGGTTTATCATCGCCCCCATAATCGTAGTCGTCATCAAACTCGCAAGCAGATCCACCGATAGATTCTCGCAGATTCGACCCTTCTTCTTTACCCTTCGGAACCGCGTTGAGCGATCGAGCCCCCGTTGAAAACATTCCTATGTTTCTTCTGGCCCAGCCACCCCCGAAGCGCCCCTCTATTTCTATTCCCATTCGTCTTTTTGAGTAACTGCTACTCCGGTTTTGAGTTTGGGACTCGACTCGACCCGTCCGCTAGCTGGCAGGCTGGCTGGCTGGCTGAGCGAGGCTTCTTGCGCCCACAAGATTTAACGCATCTAGAGGATGAAGAGACGAACTCGATGGGAATACGAGCAAAAGGCGACCGGCGATCTTTCCTTAGCTCTCTCGCTCGCCCTCTATTTCCTATTCTCTCTGGGCTCACTTTTTTCCGGTTTGATGACGTCAGAGATCTCTAAGATAGCAGCGTTGTGGCAGAGTAGCATCCAATCAGGCTTCGTTCGTCAATCTGACGAAACTCAGCAGGCAGGCCGGTGCAAGCCGGAGCAGTTCGTACGCTGCAGAGACGACGGCAGGAACGAGACACGATCTTGCCCGACGAGACCACCTCGTCGTATGTTCCATGGCCTGGGTCGTCATTTGCCCTTGATTCTCGTTCTTGGTCTCTCTCCCGCTCTCCCGTTCGTGCCACCTAGTCAACCTGCAGCTGAGCAAAGGCGCATGCGGTGCCTTGTGGTGGTCCTGTGCGACGAGAGCCTTCCGACTGCCACAGGCCAGCTCAGTTCCACTCGGCGTTCCAACGACAGTAAGTGTCCCTGTCCCTTTCCATGGGGCGGGGGTCGTCGGGGTTCTCGCTCGCTTACTGCGTGCTCGAACGACAGACGGGGACCAACCGTCCTGGTTCCGCTGGCGCCGCCGCCGCCGAGAGGATCCGTGCTGCCGGCGTCATCCCAGTCGTCCCCTTCGGCTAGGGTATCCACCTTTTTCTTCGCATGCGACTACTACCTCGCCGCCGTCGCCCCGCCGCCGCCACCACTATCGCTGCGAGAGTGGAATTGTAATAAAGAAGGTATTACCGCGCGGCTGCCACCCAAAGCACCTTACCCGAGACCCCTCTGCGCCACGCCGACTCCCGTTTCCACTGCGATTCCCGCTCTTCCCGGCCCAGATGTCCCCTTTCCCCGTCAGCCAGCCGTTCGCCCGCTTGCAGCACGTCCACTTCGCTGTTTCCCCGGACGACCGCCGACGCTATCGCTACCGCTACTGCAGGGCTGGGCTTGGCCGAGCTAGGCCAGCAGGATGGATGGCGCATGCATGGTCGGGCGGTTGGAGGATGGGGTCTCGCCAGTCCCACCCACTCAACCGTTGCGGCTGGTTCAATAAAAAGGGCCGCCGCGGCGGCGGCGGTGGTAACGACGGCAGTTCGACGACAGTGCTAGTTCTGCACTCTGATGGCGGTAGTGGTGGTGGTAGTGGTAGTGGTGATGGCGGCTGCGGAGGCAAAATTTAAATAATCATCTTTTAGCCTTAATAGGAGTCGCGCCGGCCTGCCGCTGTAGAAGTGAAGCGGTACCTGGTTGGCAGCGGCGGCAGCGGCGGCAGCGGCGGCGCCGACACGAGGGGTGAACGGGGAAACTGGCCCGGCCCCCTACCAATACAGTGGGAACTGTAGCTCTAAAGGAGGAGCAGGTCGAGTCGCCGGACTCGATCCGACCTGGCTGGCTGGCGGGTAGCCAAAGCGGCAGCCAAAGTGAATGCAGATGGGGATGGGGCTGCGAGCTAGAGTTCGCAACAGCGAGAGGGAAGAGAGCTCGGCGAGAGAACGAACGAGTGCGCAGTAGGGAGGGACTTTGCGGAGAGAACTCCGGAGGAGCTAACCCCGGCTTGCCCGGTAACCAACCACCTTTGTTCCATTTCCCCCAATCACCCACCGGCGCGCCCTCGTCGTCGCTCCGCTGTCTTTACTCGTCTACCCTAGCTCCTTGCAGGTACCTTTCGACTGCGCCTGCACGCCGTCCTTCGATCCGAGCCAAGCGGAGCGCCACGGAATAGGTTCAATTTAAAGCACATTATTTGAACAAGTCTCTTCTCTCCCTCCCGTCAATGGTGGCGGCGGCGGCGGCGGCGACCACAGCCCAGACGGGCTAAACGACCATTGCCGGTTGTTCGAATTGGTAGAGGAGCTAGGAGATAGATAGCAGCGATGTGGGAAGACGCGGGCCGAGGGCAAAAGGGGTTTGTGGGATCGCCTATAGAGCGACCAATAGAGTTGATATGATTTGAATTTGCGCGCCGGCGGAGGCGGCGGCTCTGCTCACTGCGCTGTAGCTTCGAGGACACACTGCGTCGAGCGGAAGATTTCAATAGCGGAAAAATGAAGAGGAGTCGGAGTCGGCGGCTGCCACTGCTGTAGGCCGTGGCGTGGGTGCGACCTGAATAACTCCACAGAGGGGCAGCTTTCGAGGGTCGCGTAGAGGCTCAATCGTGGGTACATGCAGAGTCAGCTCGATCGATCTCTGAGGGCCGCAATGAGTGACGGAGCCCTGTATGCCGCGTACAACAATCACGATGAAGTGACACGGATGAAGGAGGTCTTTATTGTCGTCGACGCCGTCCTATTATAAATAGCTCAACGCCACTGCGGCTGCCGCCTCGGTCGCCCGCATCGAGCCAATCTATTGTACAGTGGGCGCACGAGCGGCAAGAAAATCATCCACATCGACGATCATGTTTTCAACGGCAGTCAGTGAATGTGAACGGCGCAGGGTTCCCATCTGCGTTCGTATTATAGAATGAAATTTATATCATTTTGCTAATGCTATTATCTCAACGAACGATACGTACACCCTTCTTCAACACAGGATTTCTCCGCCTGACTACAAGTGTAAGCGTGTACAAGCACTAATTATAAAAATATGGTCTTCAAAGGGAACAGAAGCTTTCATTTCGTATAGTTGATAGTAGTGACAAACCACACCCCCCTCGCCGCCTGTTCAAAATGACCTGCTGCCTGCCCACAGGCTCATCTCATCCCATAAATGAGCTGGGTAAAATAATCGTTGTTAACCGACGATAATTGCGCTGGTGCATGATCGCATTCATATATGTTCGACCCCAACGAGCGTAAAATATGGTGTCGTTGGCGGATCGAAAGTACGCTCCACTTCAAATGCTGTGAAGTGCCTCGACCTCTGGGAGGGCAACGCCATTCGTACTGACTTGCGAGTTCGCGTCGACATGAGGGTGGATGTCCTGTTCGTGTCCAGGACACTCCTGAACCAAGACACGGCTTGACAAGCGGGAAGCGCGGTGCGGTACTTAATGAGCAAACAGTATACAGTGACCAGGAGGAATCGAGCAAATTAGTCGCCACACTCCGATCCCCGCTGTTACTGGCGCTCGGCCCTCATAGCGTGTCCTTTTTTTGGCTAAGAGCACAGAGCATTTCAGTTAGAATGAGTTTGCGGAGGGATGTGATGCCCTGTGAAGACAATCTTCACTTAAGAGATCTAGGTAGAATAGAGTGGACCATAACAAATCAGTCAAAGTCTTAAATACAATGTAATTCCAAAACTTCTTATCGATATATATACATATATATCCATGTCCTCAGTAATAACTAATAATAATACACTGACTTTATTAAATATCTTTTATATGTTACATGTCTATCAGCATGACATGAAAAATCACTTCTAGTTTAGAATATAATCTTTTTCACGTTTATTATCGCTTACTGCGCCGCGAGACGTTTGTATTTTATGAAGCACGAATACTACGAATTCTTGTACTGGGCCACAGCAAGTGTCAACAAATAGATAGCTCGATGTCTGTATGCTTTATATTATTTATTTTCTCTACAAATCGTATGGCATTCACCGAAAACAACGACTGTGTTCCCGATTCGTGACCCAGAGCGGATACTTAAGTGTTCGTTTTTAGTGTCCGATTATTCAGACCACTAATAATGGGGGGTTCACATGATCAGTGGCGGCTGCTGCTGCTGCTGGTGGTGGTAAGACCAGCACATTTGGAGAGGGCTCGTTAGCCCTTAGGAGCGTAGTGTAATTCCACAAGAGCTCTTTGCCTCACTAAATCCAATCTGTCGGCGCCCTCGGCATGCGGGCGATCTCGCCGTTGCCTGTTTCACTGTGTGATGTGCCATGTCGCTATTGCCCCCGTACCTCGAAGCTGGATCCCGATGAAACCCATGAGACCCAGAGCCTCTTTGCGTTCAGCGAGTGCTGCTGCTGCTACAGCCGCCGCCACCGCCGCCGCCGCTGCTGCTGCTGTCGACAGCCCAACTTAGCTGCTCCTACGGCGATATTCCTTTTCCCAGCTAGCCATGAGCTAGCCAACCTCTAACTGGGCTTGCTAACAAGCCGCCTGGGTCATCGCGTCGTTAACCGGCCGACCAACGTCCTCGAGCACCACTGGCAGCACAAGCAGCAGCAGCAGCAACAGTAACCGCGCGAACCGGTGTCGGCCGGTGCCGCAGCCACTGTGTCTCCTCTGCTAAGTAAGCAGACTTTATTACTTACTTAGCGCTGCCTCCGGTGCCACCGCTGCTTCTACCGCCGTATCGGCATATACGAGGGAATCTCAAGGACTGGGCTAGGTAGAATAGTGAAGCTTCCGTTGAGGAATAACACAACGAGGACGAAGAGAAGGAAAAAGCGGAGAGAAAGATCGGGCTGGACGTTAGCAAGAAGGAGGAGGAGGCCTGGAGAGACAGAGAGAGAGAACCGTACTCTAAGAAGGCATAAGGCTGGCGTAAAGTTTGCTGGCAAAGCCAAGGGAGAAGACGACAAGGGCGAATGAGGCGAGCAGAGCCGCAGCTGTAGTAACTAAGCGGCGGAGCGCCACGACGGACGGTCAGTCAGCAGGACATCAAGTCAGTGAAGCGGACGCACACGACGGGAGCCAGCGGAACCTGGCACCGAAGGCAACGGGGTCTGGAGTGGGGCTTGATTTCGGGCGGATGGTGGATGAAGGCGAGTGGCATGAAGACGCTGGTTAAATTAACTGGAACACGATCGCCGTGCGGACGCCGTCCGCGAGGCCTGAAGGGGAGTCTGGGCTTGGGACCGAACGAGCGACTTCACTCCCGCCCACCTTCATCGTGGAGGCTGCTACATTGGCCTCTATGGGCCCTTAGGGGAAATTACCCTCACTCGTCCCGGCCTGAAAGCGTATGTATATATATATATATATATATACATGGAATTAATGGCCAGTGGGGAGGGATATACCAGATGTGTTTGTGTTTATCGTTGGGCAATACAATTTCGTCATCTGGGGAACCTCAGTGGCGAGCCGAGACAGGACCAACGGGGTGAATGCGAACAGTGTACAGTGGCGAGCTGAACCTGCGGAATAAAGCGTAAGTGATTGAACGACGCAACAAAAAACACTCAACGGCACTGCCGCCTCCGCCGCTCAAACGCCAGAGTGGACAACAAGTTCGACAGACGGACGGGGGGGCAAGTGCCGCTGATGGGAACGTCGGAGATCTTTGGGGCTTGATAAGGGTAGTTGTGAGGCAGCGAGTTTAAGAGAGAGAGAGAGAGATGGTGGCGGCATCCCAGGCACTCGCAAGGTGCGCAATGGAGGGCGTTGTGTCGACAGGCTGACATAGGCCCAAAACAGGGACATAGTGGAGCTTAACTGGTGGAAAATATCACCGGGGGAGAGCCGTCGCGTCACCGGGGGCCAGTCGTGGCGACAGATGGCGGTGCGTCGCTGCTTTAAATTTAATCATCACTCGATTGAATGACTCCGGACAGACGACGAGGACATCCGATCTCTGAGAGAGTTCACAGCGATCAGTGTGAGACGGGTCCGGTCTTGTCGAGCGGGAAGTACACATGTGTCGTTCGAAGCCACGGCTCACACTGAACGTGTCGGGCTAGCAATGATGAAGTCTAAGCAACCCTTGACGGAGGGAACAGATTGAACCCGAATGAAAAGGAATAAAAACAACAGAAAAGTAGTAAGGTAAAGGTTTATTGGTTTATTGCAGTACTCAACGATTTCTCTCAGCGGCACATGATAACAATGTGACCAGCAGAAGGTTTGAGTGCTGGAAATCACCTGTACATCTTCACCTTGATCACTCATCACCGAGTATCGTCATATCGTATATTGGACATGCTGATATCAGCATGTCCACAATTCGGTCTTATTCCCACTTCGGTGATTAAAAGCCAAACTCCAACTGATTCAACCCAGTGACTTCATTCATGACCAAACGCCTCTGCAGCGCTTCGTACCGCACTCGTACGCGACCGAAATGCTTGTTACTACAGCATTATACACACACCGTACGTGCATTTATCACTGTGACCGTATCGCGCTGTACGCAGATTGCACGACGCAGCAGTAAATGGTTGAAATCTCATCTCTGTTCGTTGATCTCAGCAACTATTACACGTCGAGTCGCTTAAATCACGGCCGTGCTCGGATGGCTAGCTGCATCGAGCCGCCGTAGTAAAACAAGCAAAACGAACCAGGAGTGCGTCCGCCTCTCCTCTCTCTCTCTCTCCCTCTTCGTATATCTATCTAGCACTTTCTCTGCCTTTATCTTTATCCAACCCCGCTCATCTAATAGTCTATTGTTCTTTTAGACATTAGCATCACCAGCAGCACGAGTAGCAGCATCATCATTATCATTACTGGCAGCGTCATGAGAATCATGAACAGTGGCGGCTGCGGCACCAGCGTCATGGGCAACCGAATTGCGACGCGTCGAGTAGCAGCCACCGGTACGATTGGCTCGCTGGAAACAGCCGTCGGAAGGCTCTTCCTCAGTGGTGTTCAAACTGCGACGTACTACTCAATGGTAGCCCAGTGTAGTCGATGCTAACGCGCTCTGCTCTCCGTGTGCTCTTAAGGATCTTCGGTCCATGCTTCCTTCTATGCAGCACGATCCCCTATGGCATGGGAAACCTCGTCGCTTGCAGAGTATAGAGCCATGTCCCTGACGGTGTTGCCTCCACTTTCTCCATTTCAACATTCGACAGCCATAGAGAGACAAAGAAAGAGCAAATCAGACAAATGGAAACAACGCGAGAGGGACATGAGCGAATGAGAGATCGCCGCCAGCGAGCGACGCCCGGCACCGGCGTTCGTTGTTCGCTTCGTAAAATATATAAAAAGTGCATACCCCCCCTCCTCTCTCCTCCACCCTGAAATACTACTATGACTACTGTGTCTACTACGGACGACGACTACAACTGCGACAATAATGTGCTACCCCGGACGGTAACAGTGCATTACAATGCGCATTGGCCGCCGTTGCCGCGATCGCTGCTGGCAATGGTGTTACATGCGCGACCTTACGGCGTTGTCGGCCGGGGAGGCGAAAGTCAGCCAGAATCGAGCTCGTGCCGGCTGATGTGGTCCCTCGCGCGGGTAACAGCGACCCGCAGACGAAATCGTTACGGCAATGGCTAACACCGCTGATGTTGTTGGTCTCGTTCCTGCTGACGCGCGCTGCGACATATTTGTTATGTGTGAATGGGCGTGAGAGTGTGCGTGAGTTGTGCGCACGATGTGAAAGAACGATGGTTCAATGCGACCAGGTCCTTGCTAAGGCCCTTATCAAGGCTAATCTCCATAGAGCAGCGATAGACCTGCGAGGCATCGATGCGCCAAAAGCATTCGACCGGCGCAAGGGCGCACCTGGAAACCATTCGACCACTCATTCAGACGGGATGATCTGACGACGACCCGGGGGACAGTAAACGAAACAAGAGCAAAAAAGTCATAACACATACATACTAATATGCACACAGACATTGATGTCAGTCAATGTGTAGAATCGGAATGGCATCTGTCCTCCCTCTCTCTATTCCACCGCTCAGGTAACAATTGCCGCGGATTCCATCACGTGCCGTTGCGGGCTGCCGTCCCGATCACTTCCACCACATCGGCACCCAGAGCACCACTGTGGCTACCACGGTGGCATTGCCAGCTTGGCTCTCTGGAATTCGTATCGGCTAAACAGCACCGAGAAATTCGGCGGTTCGACGACGCCAGGACAGAAGCCGGCATAGGGCGACGGGTGTAAAAGACCGATCGATGAGAGCGGGGAGAGCTGAAACGGCGGCATAAGCATAAGAACGCCAATAGCATCTAAGTGTTCTATGAATGCCGAAGGCCGTTTAGGTTAGGCTGCAGGTGTGATTGGTGACGATATGTGTTCTGCTCGTAGAGGTGTGCATTGTCACCGAGTAGCATGTATTCTAGAGGACTCGCGCCTGACACCACAATTGGCTCTTCGCGATTTGTCTTATACCGAACGTGTTTTATCTAGCTGTCGATCAGCTCGAGGCGAATCAAGGATCCATGCGTCTTTTCTATTTGCGTTCAGTCATTCCCAGCGTATTATTCCTTTAAGTGGATACAACCAGATCTAATTGAGGGATGAATTTGTGGTCAAGCCAAACGACAATTCAGTCATACATCACACGAGAGTAGTTAATATGTTATATAATAATAATCTTTAATGGGATCGGTTTCACTCACCTTCCTATAGAGTATTATTATGATTATTATTATTATTATCATAAATAGAGTGTACAGTGGCACCTCTTGTTCATGGCTGTCGTTGAGTCGCTCGCGCGCTACGTCCAAACTGCCGTCTGCTCTATGGTATACTTACCACCACATTGAGACGCCACCCGTCGGCGTCCACCGCGACCCAAGGCTACCAATGCAGCGCGGCGTGTTATATTCGACATCATAGGGCCGACCTTGCCGGACCAACAACCTCTTCCTCGCCAATCGATTGGGCTGTGTCATTACACCTGACAGTATTCATCAATGGGGTAGCACCTTTCTCGGATGAGAGAAATGAGCAAGAAGCCTCCTCTTCCTTTTGTTTTTCAATACGTTATGCTCCTCTGAGCTAGCGATCGCATTCACATCGTCACTGATCATTCTGCTGCGGCTGCTGCTCTATGTTGTGCATGGGTAGAGACTAGGAAGTGCTGAACGGCTGGTAGGTTCTAATTTGCTGCACGATCTCCGGTGATTTGATTCGGTATCATAAGCACAGATTCCCCGTCGGGACCATCTCTTAATCGTCGAATAAAGAATATAACACACACACACATAAACAAGGAAATCTATCTACATAGAGGAGAAGCGTGTGTCACATCAGTGTTCTGTCGGGGCTCTGTACCCGTGGAAGTGATGAAGTTCAGTCAACCACTCCTTGCCTCATGTTTCCACGGACCTTCTAGCATTTCATCTGCATGAAGCTGACATCTAACAATATGACTCAATCCATTCTTTCACCCATAGATTCACCTGCAGTCGTTTACAGATGAAGCAATAAATAGGATACCAACGGCGAAAACAGCTCGCTATAGATTGAGCTTTACACACCTCCTCCTATCATCCTCGAGCCACTTTTGTCCAAGATGACAACTAAGCGAATAAGGAGAGTTCAGCTCTTCGCCAACCTCCCTCTCTTCTTTCTCTCTCTCTCTCTCGATCGCATAACGTCCAATCAAACGAACACCCCTTTTTCCTCAACGGCGACCTACTTTGCTCCCATGGGTCCGTAGCACAGGACATAGATCAGAGACACTCGGACAGGCATCCAGATAAAGGTCTTATAATACGATATTTTGTTCAAGCCAACCAGAAAGACCAACCATCGATGTCGAGCCATCCGGCGCGACGCGGTGTCCCGCAGAGCAATCAATGCATTGTGCGTCGCCCAGTGCGTCCATGTGCAGCTCTTTCTTGACGGCCCATGTGTTCGTCGTTTCTTTCGTTTGAGAAGTGCCTCGTTTCCAGACGCACCAGAGTGAGGCCGAGAATGAAAACACCCAAAACGCGCCCGTGGCAACGCACCAGTAAGGGGATCTTATGCATAGGATCCCTTTGTGCCCAATAGTGCCGCAATTGATGCTACGCCATCTCGAACAATTACGAGACGAGCTATTACGATGAGCGCGTCGCTTCGGTCAAGGTGTCGCGGCAGGGAAGCTGTCGCACCGAAGCGCCCGATCGATAGCGGGGTCCCGGGACTATTAGTGTCATTACTAATATGACCAGAAGAGCTTCGCCGCTTTGTTTTAGGTCTACATTTGCTGGGTGCTCTTCAGTGCTCGGCGTGTAAAAGCCGTCGATGGAGGTCCGCTGCGCAGCCGTGGTGCCCGCTCAGATTATCGCGCGGCGCCAGACGAAGGCCGAATCGAAGCCCCGTGGTAGGTCAAGCAATGGTACAGCAAACGATTATTGTATTACCATTATCATCATGAGCATCACCATCATCATTTAGTTGTGTGATTCGGAGGGGGATTCTACCGCTTCGGCTAACGCAGCGATTCGAAATAACAACGAGACGCCAGTCAGAGGATGACACCGTGCATGTTCAGGCTCACCTCTTGTTTATATCTGCTCACAATGTTCGGCGTAATTGAGCCTGAACCTAACTGCCCGAGAGCAATGGCGATTGTGTGTGGCCACCTGCCTAACAGAAACTGCCGGGCAAGCGGAATTAATGGCCAGTGAAATCATCGATTGATGCACGCCCGTTCGTTCATTGTATCTATGCGTGTGTGTCCGTGTCTGTGTGTGCCTGGGTATGCAACAGCATCACGTGTGTTGCCAATGGGACCCTATAGAGAACATTTTGAGTGCATTTCGCCTTTCACACGCGAAACTACGCGGGTATGTTGCCCTTACCTTGAGGAGTCCCTCGCACATCGGGCGAGAGAGAGAGAGAGAGATTGATTGACTGATAGGTAGGTAGTACTAATGCAACAATGTTTCCAAATTGTATCTTAATTGTTACCATGTCTAGTGTACGCATTCAACTAGAAACAGCCCTATTGTTGTTGTTGTTGTATTGGCGTGCATGACAATTGCTAGTTCATCTGACGGAGATGAACAAGAGCTTTCGTCTTACAGACGACATTGCTAAGCGTATACGTGAGCGTTTGACTGGCAAGCCTTTCAGTGAAGCAGGGGTCTTCACCCTCTGCATACTGCCCTCGTGTCTACACGTTGCGCTCCTAATCACGATTATCTTCATCCGATCGTCGACATACTATTACAGCGCAGTGCATCAGGCCACCGTCCTGCTTCGAAGGGCTGATGATCAGGGGGAGAGGTTTGACTTTGATAGTTGCGCCAAAAGAGCTGGATCGCGGAGCTATAAAAGCGATAATAATTTTAAATTAATATATATATATATATACAGCGTGGCGAGAAAGGAGATTGGCGGTGAGCGGCCCCGGGCTTCTTGTGTATTCGCCTCAACGAAGGTCAGCTCAACGAAGAAGTGCAGAAAAGAATGAAGCAGGATGTCACGACGTTCATTCAAACAACGAGAGAAATTGGGAGGAAGCCAGTCAGGCGAGGGTCAGGCTTTCCTCGAATCGTTCGCTTTTCAACGGTGGCACACGATCTTGTCAGTTTCTGCTGGGCCCGGCTGAATCGTAGAGTGAGTCGTAGCGCGAGCGATACGCTAACTAGCCGCCACTGACAAGGCATTGGAGCACCCGAAATTGCGCGATCCGATCATTGTACGACGATTGGAACATTCGAAAGTCGCTTACGGGCGGATTTCTTTGCATAGATGGTACAATATGAAATTTGATTGTCTGCAGCGGTAAACCCACAGAGCCGCAAGCTGTCACTGCTGCTTGACGCCGTATGATGTAACAGTGGTCCGTGGTCGAATGAAATTAGAACGTTGCTGTATCATAACGATCGTTGCCACCCACTGTGTACAGGCTATATGGGGCTCAGAGAAATTTCACATACAGAACTGCCTAAAGTAATATGATGACATAGATGATGCCTCCACCCCAAAGCAACATTTCCTAACCTGGAATTCTCATCTTTCGTGACGCTGTCAACGCTGATTTGTGTTCAGAATCGTTCTTCCTTTTTGGGCGAGGGGGGGGGTATCTCCACAATGCGCGTCACCAGGACATACAGTTTCCCTGTCCCGCAGGTGCCCAATCTTGACTATGATCTTTGTGCTCAGGACATGGTGTCATCGAGTGGCTGCTCACCGCTAAGTGCGTCTAGCCAATCCTAGGTAAGTATTATTGTTATTAATATGATATAGCAAGGGAGACCAACGAGGCCGGTCTGTTGCCCCAACGTCACACCCCAAGTGCCTGTGCCTGTCTTAGTCCCCATCAACTAGCTATCTTGGGGTTATATTATAGGTCTGGGTTCGCGGCGTTTCGGCTATATCAGCTATACCAAGGAAAACGGTTATAATGTGTCGCTCGAGGTGCTGATCTCCTATCTGTGATCTCTGCGTGATAGACACTAGCGTTAAGGCCAACCTCCCAGATCCCGTCCCCATCGGAGTATCCGCATGGTCCCAGGGGGTTTAGAACCTATTGGCGCACTTCTCTCTTCTCCACCTTGAACAGAGCTATTCTCCAGAGACGTGACTCAGAGACGCGCCGCGCCAGAACTCTCTCTCTAACCGCAGCAGCACCAGCAGTAGCATGCAGGGTCCTGGAACGTCCGTGTCACCAGCCAGTTACCAGGCTTCCCATGCCGTAGGCTGTACGATTGGCTTTCAGCGTGCCGTCCCGTGCCGAAGAGTCACACCCCGACTCTAGCCGCCATTGCTCCGGTCATTCAGTTAGCATAGGGGCCGATTGTAAGTCACCTCCTAAGTGACTAGAGCTGCGCGAGCGGTCGATGCGGCGGCGGGAGCTTGAAGCGACTTAGACAGATAGAACCACTCTCAAAGTCGCTCGCGCTGGCCTCGCCTCCGCTCGCCGTTTTTATCGTTGTCCATTGCTAGTCATCTCATTCTCCCTGCCTCACCGATCGGAGAGTTAAAAGACATCGGTAATGATTGCATTTGCTGCCGCGGAGACAGCGATAGCGGGACGTTCAGTAGCAGAGCCAGAAATACAAAGGAGCGAATGGCTAACGACGAAACGAAGACGCGCGAAAGGCAGACCAGAGGCAAGGAGTTCCCGGGAAATGAAGGGAGCACAAGCAATCGACGGCGAATCAAGCAGCCAGAGTCGACGACCCGTGCCAATGTCGTAACAGCCACCTAACCTCCGCTCGCGTGACAGAAACAATGGGATGGAGGAGGCTGTTTTTCAACAGAAAAGGTGTCACCTTTGACGGCGATCGATTGCGAAGCGCTTGCCTATTTGGTAGCGTATCTGTTATATAATAGCGGATGGTAGAATCATCGTATCGGAAAAACCATTTGATGGCCTCCAGATAAGCATTAGCAAATTGCGCGCAAGAAAATATCGATAGGTACAGTTTAGCACGATATTAGATACACGGTTGTTCAAAATAAGTTCGAAGTTAGGTTTTCTTGGTTTATTAAAGGAACTGCGGTTTTACCTATGTTCTTAGATTAATAAATAGAAGCAAAAAATAAAAGTTTGACTTATAATACGTCTTGATAAGCTAGAGCAGAGAGCTGCAGCATTTCACATTTCACATATTCCGAACAACGAAATCCACCATCAATTTCGAGCAAATCCAGCAAATCTTCAGCCTCGAAAATGGCTACACAACTGATTGAACTGTTTGACATCAGCGAGCCGTCATGGCGCTGTTATCGTCATCAACAGAGCTAACAACTGCTCTAACAACTGCCCTAGCCAGGCTTTCTCCAAGGCGCCTCCAATATCCACCATCCCACACCTCGTACACCCGCATTTCTCGCGCTGGCTCGTCTACTGTACTTCCGTCCGTCCACTGCTTGCGCTTGTCTCTCTCTCTCTCCGTCGTCTGCAGCTCAAGCGTCCGGATGGCGGAGTCAGTCTAGCGGGCAGCGAGCGCGGTGCTTTCTTTCTCGGTGCAGCGATCGCTTATCCTATCCCTGTCCTCTCATCCACCTAATACCGTTCCCGCTTATAGCCATTATAGCCCTATTATCTATTCCCGTTCTCGTGGCGTGCCCCCACTTCCTCCGGGGGATACTCCCCACGGCACTCGACTATAAAGACAGCCGAGAGGGGTATCGGCTGCCCCTAATCATTCCCGCCTTCCGACCCATCATTCCCTCATTTGCCCCTGGTCCATTGGGCCTCTTCCTCACCGGCGTCCATCCTTATTTCAACACAGAGGAGATAGATAGATACCTTACCCGACGCGCTGCTACTAGTTAGACATCACCTGCCCTCCCTGCTGTCGCATGGCCCATAGCAGTCAGCCTCTCTCTCTCTCTCTCACACGCACAGCATTACAGGCTGCTGGCTGCGGCTCCTCTCGTCTTCTATCCTTCTGTCGAGTCCCGTTTGGTCTCCACCATGCAATCGGTGCGGGCTGCGCGCGAGAAGGACCCTTCGGCAGGAGCGGCCAGAGTAACGGCCAGTGGCTGGCTACAGATGGCTGGACGGCTTGCCCCATTTTGCCTATGGTGTCTCATGGCCGCGAGCTGGATGAGAGCTCTCCCGCGTTCCCTGAGCCACCCCCATCAGCACCGCCACGGCCACAACCACCACCACCACCACCACCTCATTCTCTTCTCCTACTCCTATGCTTCATCGTTCTCCTCTCTCTCTCTCTCTCTCTCTCTCTCGCATGCTCCTTCTCATGGACTCGTCCACGAGGTCCCATCATCATCGTCGTCGTCGTCGTCGGCGTCGCTCTGCTCGCCGTTGCCCTGGTAGAGTAATAGTAGTCGTCGGGAGACAGATCAATTACCATCTCTCTCTCTCTCTCTCTCTGCTTCCTTCCTACGTGGGGGTTCGATGGAGCTGCCGAGGCAGGAGCTCCCATCCAGTCAGTTCCGATGCCACCCGAAGCCCTGTCGGCTGTCGTAGCTCCTGCAAAGCCCTGCCTGTCGTCCACCACCGATGTCCTGCCAAAGAGCCTGCGTCGCCATCCGCCGAGGACAGAAGTGGGCAGAGAGCCATTGGACAGAGCGAGGAAGTACCATGGATGGCCGAGCGTTGCTACTACCGCCGCTAGCACTACCAATGCTTTCCACCTCTCTCTATATTTCTCTCCTACAAATTACACCTTCCCCTAAACGGCCCGCCGCGTCATCCGCGCCCTTCTCTCATGGAGAAGAATTGCGGGTGTACTCGGTCTGTCGTCCTAACTTGCCTGCGCCGTTAGGCCGCGGCGTTTTCTTTCTACGTTCGGCTTTCATCCGACCCCCGTGTACTTATTAGCCAGCGGCAGTCGGTCGCCAGCGGGGGTGAGAGACTCGTGCGCCGGGAGTGCAGGCGAACGAACCACGAGGCATAGTGGGGCCAGGCCGTCGGCCCGATGGCAGGGCGGACGGAAGGGCTGGGGCCGAGGACGATGCGCGCCCGCTCGTCCGTTCGCCGACTCTCGGACGACGATGAGACGAAAGTGGGAGCTAATTAAAATTCAATATTGATAACAGCCATTGCCCATCGACTGGCCGTGGCCGGTGGTGGTGGCAGCAGCCGAGTCCAGCCCAGCCCAGCCAGCGAGTTCCAGCACCGCACTTCCCCTTTGGCTCTCTTTGGTAGCCAAAGTGGGGAGCGCGGAAGAACGGCGGACCAGTCAGTGGCCATCCGACTGGGAACGGGTGAGCTGGCCACGCCGGCCCTAAGAGGAGCCAGCGCAGCCCCAAGGGAATGATGGGCTCGGTAGCTGACGCTAGGGGAAGCTTGGGGAGGGTGTTGTCCGCCACTCGAACGACAGCAGAAACAGCGAGAGAGAGAGAGAGAGAGAACGAAAGAAAGAAAGGGGTCACTAGTCGCCACTTCGCATACACAGGGGCCGGGACTGTCGGGGGTATGGGGTGAAATGAAACCGTGAGGGTAGATGAAGGAAGAGAACCCCCAGTGGAGGGTTTTAATACTAATTGCCCTCCCTACAGGGGCTTGAAGGGACGGCCAACGCAACCCCCGCCCTTCACTCTCTCTCGGTCTTTCTCTTGCGCGCGCTATCTCCCTTTCTGTCCCACATCTCGTCCGATGGGTTCTCAAACACTGAGGGGTTCTCCTTTTCGAGTGGCCTACTGTTGGCCGCAGTAGTTACCTTGATTGGGCCTTTTTCGCGAGCGCGTGTTGACAGTTTGCAGGAACGGCCGGCAAGCGATCCGCCAACCCAGCGACCGCCAGAGGAGAAGAGCGTGCTGACCTCTTCCTCTGTCCCCGAACACGAACGCAAACGAAGTAGTGTTGGGGAAGCAGAAGACGCCAATTGACGGCAGCTGTCCCATCCGTTGGCCATCAACAATTGACACCGATGAAGATGCAGAATATGAGGGTGAGCAAAACGTGTATGGATATCGTTTGTTACAGTTCATCGTTTGATTGGTGAGTGGCTGAGAGCACAAGCATATGTCCCCTATCGCCACTATAATATTACGCGAGCAAACATTCATGGAGATGAATGCCTCGTTTTGGCAGCTTGGATGAAAGTCAGAAATGAACTCTGAGTTATACTATTGCAGAAATAAATAAATAAATATATTTAATTAGATAATAGGATTATCAGTAACTGAATCTATTCGTATCCTCCGCCCAGGAGAGCGCACCAACCAAGCCAGCCTATGTTGTTCACTTTTCTACACCGAGTTTGACCACTCCGTTTCGCGTCGTACGCAGATTCGATACGAAAGGATAAATACGATAAAACCTTGTATCGACCTTGTATCCGAGTCAGCCGGTGATCGCATTGCACCACATATTTGTCCTAACCGATGTCTCTTCTTTCGTAATGACCGATATTTAGCGCCCTCGACGGTATCTCGTCTGGTCGCCAGCATAATCTTGGACACCCACCGGGTAAGTTTAACACCCGCGTTTTCATTCGACTCGGCAATTACTAGCTGTGTGCGTGTGTGTCTATGGCCGAGCGGGCGTATTATCACAGCGAGTCACGGCGGGCCACTACCGTTCAACACGCGACAATCTTCTTCCGCTTTAAACGGTGCTGAGTCCCTCGATGATATTCGTCGCCGAGGTTCGCTCGGGGTTCAGGCGGCCGGACCGATCCACGAGATGCAAGTAAGGAAACACGTGGGATCTGATTCAGCGATCTGGGCGCGCTATGTTTAACAGGGCGGCCGGGGGGTGAAATCCTTTTTTTACGAGGGGACTCGGCGCTACAGCGGCGCACGGGCCGAACTAAGGTTCGCAGAGGCGCCGAATATTGTGTAGGCTGGCCGTCGTTGCGTGGTCCCACGTTGGGCCAACCAGAAGCGCGCTGGATTTGAGAGGTATCCGCGAATGGGGACGCCACCAGCCTCCGCTATCATAGCATCCTTATACAAAGAACAGCTCGTAATAGCGTTATTGCTCACCAACCTTTCTCGTATATGCCGCTGGTCGCGTTGCGAAGCCCGCCTCCGATGGGATTGAGGCCAGCACAGCTTGGCGCTGTGCAGTTTGACGATGCGCTCGGCGCTGCACGGGCTGTTAGTGCCGCCTGTCGTATCGTTGCGATTAATCCGCTCTTCTAATGCTGGTGTTGCTATTTTGCTTTGCGTTCTTATCATCATCATCATAGTGCTAATAATAATAATAATAATAATAGTTTTCGTCATCATCGCCGCCTGCGTTTAGCTGATCCGCGTTGTCGACACCGCTACTGCATCGAGCGTATACTCGAGTCGCTACCTCGCCGCCTCCTCGCGTCGTTCGTTACTGCTATTCTTGGTCTTGCCTCCTCCCGCTCGTCCGACTGGATTCATTCCCTTCGCCCCCGCGCGATTCGCCCTCATCGATCAACACCAACGGCACAGCAACAATACTGCTTCTGCTGCTGCTGCTGCTGCTGCTACTACCGCCTCTGGTTATCGTGATAACGTGGCTCGTTCGCGCTGATAACGACGGCGGCAGCGGCAGCGGCAGCAGCGGAGACTTCAGCAACGATAACCGCAACGATGACTACAGCGGCAGAATCAGCAGCACAGACGGCTATAGAGGCGCTGGTGTCGCCAATGGCAACATGAGCGATATAAGACTTTGACTGTCTAACTAACTAATCAATAAAGGGTAACGATTTAACGATGGCGATGATGATGATAATGATGGTGAGGGTGATAAATCCAGATAGATGACACCCTCCTAGGGCTAAAAGTCCACATTTCGTCGAAACAACGACGTGGGTGAGCTGAGCGCGAAAAGGGAAACGACATTTTTGCGTAGAGGTCAATTGTTACCTCCGTACGCGATGGTTATAGCAAAAATGGTCTAGGATAAGTGACGGAGGAGGGCAGGAGGTTCCCTCGTATAATTGATACAACTGAAATCATGACTGCGGAACGCTGACTCGTGATGTCTCTGAGAAGAGATAGGTTATCTACCGGAGTTGTTTACTCAAGGGTTTTAAAATTGCAGGTTTTTTTCCCCTATGGAGGAGCGCCATGCTGCTCAGCCTTACCCACCCTAGGTTGGCCAGTCCCGTCCAGTTATCCGAGTCCAGCCTCGAACAGACCAGCTGACTAACCGACGTAACTCGCCTTCCCGAAGCAAGACCAGGTAGCATATTAATAGCACATCATCCCCGATCTAAAGTACCAACAGTGGTATCGGCTTCAGCGACATCAGCATTAGTCTTCATTCACTAGACCATGATGATGATCGGTCGCACCATGATATCCAGTGTCCCTTCCCGCTACTTGGGCTCGGAGCCATAGGCGTTCTACACAGGCTGCAGTCGCCGACGATCTTCGCATTGTGCACCAGCAGCCGCAGCGGCTCCCCGACAAACTTCATCGTTGTCATAATATAAGAATAGTTTTGCCTACGCTGATCCTCGCGCAGCTGATATCGATGATACTTTGTCCCCCTGCACCTTACTAGCTGGCACTAACTTCGTTTGTGCTTCTCTCATTCTTCGCTGAGCCACCTGTGACACGGCGACTTTATCGTCGTCTCAACTAGCCGAGTTTTCCCAATCTATATGTTGTTGTTGTTGTATTCGTCGAAACGTGGTTCTTCCGCATGGCTCATCTTCGGTGTCAGGTCTTCGCATGGTGTTCGCCCCAACAGCAACAGCAGCAGCAGCAACTTGAAATGAGCTGGCGCAGCTATCAGGACAACGGCCCGGCAAGCCCCGGCCCTTGTTGTTCTTGTTGTTGTGGTGGTGGTGGTAGTGGTGGTAGTGGTGGTGCTATGATGTTAGCTAATACTGCAAGGAGCTAATAGCGATACCAGTGCTAATAATTTGTATTAATAATTAATCGGCGCAGCAGCACTTAATCCGCGCGGGGCTGGCCGGACTCTTTCGTAAGCGGTCGGGAGTTAGTGCGGTAACGAAACGAGAGAGAGATAGAGAGGAGAGACACGAAGCCCAACTACTATAACTTGAATGATGGAGGCCGATCGGGCCCATAGAACGCGATAGAGAGCAAGACACTGTGTCGGGACTCCTGAGGTATTGAGGTAAATGCAGAGGAAAGGAGAGAGAGAGAGACATCGAGTCGGCAGAGTTACTTGGCTCATACACTGAGGTAACCGGCTTCTTCAGTGGATTGGCATGATTTAGCGACGCAAACAAGCGAGCACCGGGTATCCACCACCACCACCACCACTAGCGTTATATTATGCCTTGTAGATATAAATATATATATATATAGCCATCGTCGAACACTTTGTCGGGTGGGTGGCGTTGAGCTAATCACTCTGAGCCATGATTTCGTGTATCCCTCCCAGGCGGTTCCCACATATCGCTGCCACTTTCTATGGCGAATCCACTTAATTTTGCAATGTCGAGCAGATGATTTGATTCAACATAACGGCATCAAATCACTTCATCGCGAGGAGGTTTGTAGTGTTAAGTGATGTCGTACTGTTCGAATTGAGCAACTGCAGTTTCGTCACTGAATCCCTAATGTTAATGTGTTTGAATAAAATATTATAGACTTCTCATTTCAACAATACACGTCATTTTGTTGCAATCGAACGGAAATGCAATCGATTACGCCCGCCGTATCTTACCTGAAAAGGGAACCAGAAATTAATAAAGGTCATTTAGTGCATTATTATACAAAATCTCCACAATGGCACTGGCAGAAGCAACAAACGTCGGTAAACCGATACTTGTATACGATTGATTATATATTGGATTAATCAACGCTGTTTTCGTTAATCTTCTCTCCACTCTCATATCATCTCGCGTATCTCGCCTTAGGTATACTGACAGTTTACCACAATAGTTAATACTTCGATTTTAGGGTGTCATCTCAGCAAAATGAGGCCATGAAGCAATTTGAGGGAATTTCAATCAGCGCGCCGCCACTGGTTGACGCGCTCGACTGACCTCTTCCTCGTCTTCTGCCGTCCCCGTGTGTGACGATATCTTTGCCTTTGATTGCTTACCACCGTCGTCAGTGTCATCTATTTAAAAGCTGGACAAACTGCAATAACAAATGCGATTAAAGCAGTATTATCTGTTTCAGCTTTTATCAAATTCTCGACACAACCAAATCGAAGCAGGGAGTGACCCGAACTATTCATTCGAAGAAGCTCTGTGTATGTGTGTGCGCCGTTTGAAGACGACGAAGAGTCACATTTATATGTATCAAGCCGCACCTGACCGAAGCGAGGCCATCGCCACAGTCGACGACTGTGCTGCTCTCTCAGCGCGCGCGTTTTGTTATGGGTCCACCCCACCCATCAAATTCAATCAGACGCTAGTGTTATCAGACAAATTCTGCGAGCTGCCATTTGATCGTCATTTGGTCTCGTCAAACGAGAATAAGAAATGACAGAGAAGAAATGTACACCAATAGGCAGGCGAGCTCAGCTATATACTACGGAAAGGAGGGAAAATTGTCTTAATAAACTTCTAATTAAACGGAATTGACCAACATTCACCAAATGAGCTATTTATTTTTACTAATTTTACATCACGTTATTATTTATCCGATACATGTTCTCGACTCAGGCAGAGCGCACATTCAGAAGGTATATTACCAGTAACCTAGCTCAGTGTCACCTGAGTCAACATCGCTCATGAAATGTTTCCGTGGTCAAAGTGCTGTGTTTATGCGCGCGACCGCCAAAGAGCGGCGCCCAGATAAATGACTTTTGACGCTCATTGTCATGATAAAATACACCCCGAGTGACCTACTCTACACACACATTGACACAATGACAAGCAGTAGGCGCCGAGCGCGGATCGAGTCAGAAAGGCTGTTGTGTAGTTTACGTTCCGAACAGCCAACAGACTGACGGATGCTGAGGATCACAGCATATACCAGCGGGTAGACAGCTAGGACTTAATTACAATTACTGGCCAATCACTAATCATATATGTGTAGAGCAGAAGGGGCGGGTAGAGCAGAAGCGGTGCCTGCAGACGATACGCCCCTTCGGGCTGGCGATGCTATGATTGGTATAATTATTCTCATTATCTAATATTTATCTAACCGAAGAATGATTACGGGGTTTGAGTAAGTGCGAATCAACCGTCGTGGGCAGCTAGCAAGCGATGGCTGGTCTTTAGGCAGTGGGGGGCTGGCGGTGGAGAATAGTAGAGGCTGTGGGGGCTATTAGCCGCAGACTGTGGCAGCAGGAAGTCTCGCAAAAGTCTCGACGAACCGCGGTCGGTCGGTTGGCCAGCCAACGATGGTAAAATGATCCCCCCATCGAGATTAGCTTTGTCATCCGCGGAAGCAAAATGTTGAAAATTAGTTGACAACAATTCCGTGTAGATTCTGCTGCCGAGCCACACATGATCTTGCCATCCAGCTAGATATATATATATATATATATATATATATACATGTATATATATATACGCCTGATTATCCAAAATGTTCATACAAAGTAGTAAAAAGTAGCAACAACAAGAATAGGATACAACAGCAGACCGAACAATGTCGACGATAACACGGTGTTCTATTCTCGGCTGTGCTGCCGAGAACATTAGCAGGGGAGGCCAGCTGAGATTAATTACACTATCGGCGTGATGGATTGACGGCAACGTTAGCCTGAATTCAAGGGGGGATCATCGTATTTGAATTGAATGCCTGTTCGGTTGACGTGATACGCCTTGCTATTGCGGGACATGATGGCCGGACTGCCACCTTTGAAGCGCGCATCTGTGTTGAGGAGGAGTTACACATGCAATGTACACAATTGATTTCGTTCGTTTAAACATGTGTGAACAATATCGATCGTATGATGGTGATGGTGGTGGTACGATATGGCTGATCACGATTGCTTGAACCTATGAGGATTCTCCGAAATACTGACTCCGTTCGCTGTACAGCCAACCTGCTCCTGCACAACGAAATTCTATCTAGTGCAGTTCAGTGCTGAAGTATGAATGTTTGCACCCAGTCAAATAGGGCAACCGAAGTGAGCCAACGCGAGACAGGAAATTATTTCCACAATGAATCTGTTTTTCGTCATCTCTCTCTCTCTCTCTCTCTCTCTCTCTCTCTTTCTCTATTCTCTTCATCTTCATCTTTGTTCTTCTCCTGCTGCTGCTGTTGCTGCTGGTTGTCGTTGGCGTTCGTCGTCTTCGTCCAGCAGCCGTGCACCGATCATTGGTATTGTCCTACCCGTTAGTGTATTCTCGGCACAATGTGCGCGTAATAAAGCTTATTTTTTCCCCATCACTCCTCCTGCTTGCTTTTGCCTGTCCACCGACATCCTCTCTCTCTCTCTCTCTCTCTCCTCTGCCTTGTGTCTCGACCTGGGACTTGCTTCGTCCAAGATCCTCAAGCGTCACTGTTGCGGAGCGGTATCGCTGCACAGGCCGCTGCAGCAGCAGCAGCAGCTGCTGGGCAAGCGGCAGCATCAGCACAAGCAGCTGCAGTTAGTGGGGAAAACGTATTATACCAGCTAGCTAAGGCTGGGAGATAGATGCCCCCTGGACATTTCTTGTCTCTCTAGCTCTCTGTTTTCACCTCCGGATTGCTCTCCATCCCTCTCTCTCTCTCTCTCTCTCGCTCTCTCGCTTTCTTGTCCCGTATCAATCTTACCTAGAGCGACATGCTTTGTTCCTTACCTACCTACCTAGCTAGCGACCTGCCTTCCTCCCCCGAACTTCCTCATGCCCGAGGTCTTTTCGTCTCTCTTTGCCTCCTCTTCGCCCTCTTCAGCCTGGTTGTCCCTCTATCTCCACATTGTTCTCCCCTCCCCTACAAAAGGGGACCGAAAGGTGAGCGGGCCTGGAGTCAGTAACGGAGGTCTGTTTGCCGCCGCTCTTAGTCCGTCTGTTTGTGCTAATAGAAAAATCATCGCCGTACCCCCGCTGGCCCTGCCCTCTCAGCCCGTCGTGGTTCGTTCGGTTGCGGAAGACGACGAGAAGCCCCACATCATTCCCAGGCTTCGCTTTGCTCGCTCCGACCGACCCTATCATATCCCAGCGCCCTGTTTGCCCTCTGCCCGACTCCATCTTTGCGCCCTCCAGTCGTCCTCATCGCTGTCGTCGTTTTAATAATAAAATAAGGATGATTATCATCAACCAGACGAGATGGCCGGCCCCGCCACTACTTACAACTACTTACTACTACCACTACGACTACTACTGCTGGCTGCCATGATAGCTCTAACGCAGCGTTCTGTCGCTGCTGCCGTTTGAGGTAGTAAGCGAGTGAATGGAGAACGGAGGCGAACGCACACGCGAGACGAAGGACGGTGAAGAGCAGCACATTCGAGGCTAAAGTCAGCAGGTTCCGACACCGGAGCAATGCCACTCCTGACGGTGGCTCAATGGCTCTGGCTGATGCTTCGTTGGGTGTTGGATAAAGAGAGCTGGCTGCTGCTTCGTTTCCTGTTGTCGTTTTGCTCTTCTTTCCACCACTCGACTCTATCTTCTGTATCTATCCTCTCTCTATATCTACTCAATCTCTATCGTTCTCTCGTGCCATCTCGCCTTGTTGTCTTCTCCGTTCCGCCGACCTGGGACGGTTTTCATTATTGGCCTTGCCTGTCTTACGGTCTGCGTGCTGCCTTTTCGTGGTGTCGTCCTGTCCTTTTTATAATATACCCGTCGTTTCCCGCCGCGTGGCGATAGGTTGCTCTTCATCGAGACGGTAGTCGTGGGCTGTACGATATGAAGGTCGACCTGACCCGAGGCAAGGTTCGCAGGGTAAGTAGTGTTTAAATATTTCTTAATAGTGACTGTCAACTGCATTCGTAACCGTTCAACGATTTATGAATCACCAGTGTGAAGTAGTGCAAGTCGCAATACGATGCCAGAAGAAGGGTTAGCCGTGTGGCCCAGAAGCTTCCAGGCCAAGTTCATTCATTCGAGTAGAGTGAAGCAGGCTGTGGCTACTAATTGACTGATAGATTGGCAATGCGCTATAATATATCTCCTTCGCTTGCGGTCCCGGTCGATCCAAGTCACCCAATTCGCACTGTGAGTTTCGCCACCGATTCGCACTTGTTCCACGGTGCTCGCATTTGACCCCGCCAGTGATCACAGTCAGTGCGGTCCCATTTTATAATAACAGAAACCGCATCGATATCTCCAGAACAAATCTTCCCGGCCGAATTAGCACCAAGGAAGGCACACCGCAACCTCTTGGCCTCTCGTGATCAACTTCGTAATCGTGCGCGCGAAGATTTCCTTCACAGTTCCCTTGCCTCGCTCATTTCCCGCTGTTTCCGTTGTTATTCATTCTGCCTATTCAACTCGTTGGTTCCCTCTATCTCTCTCTCTATCCCTCATTGTTCCTCCCACGTTCGCGCCTATCTCAAGCTCGTCGTCCAAGTCGCTGCGGGCAAGCTATAATAAGTAATTTCTGCTGCCGTTACCCAGCCGACGGTCACAGCTCTACACCAGGCCACTAGTCCAGAATGGTAATGGAGCCACGGGACTACCACTGCAGGCCGTAACTCTCCGACGACACCAGCAGCCACAATTACTGCCATTATTACAAGCTCCTCGCTCAAATTAGATAGAACGCCGTTCTATCCCCGTTCTCGTACGAGATGCTGGCTAGCTAGCTGCCTGCCCGGCTTGCTTGCTTGGCCGCTTTCATATGCGCGTTCCCGTTCGGCGCTTAGTGAAACACAAACTAACAAACGAGATTCTAAGGAGAGAGAGAGAGACCGAGAGAGCGATAACACCGAGGAGTGAGCGGGTACCCGGACAAGGAACTGGCAAAGGAAAATGGCTACGAACGAAAGAATACGCTGTGGTGGAATAACGAACGGGAAAAGCGAAGCCTTTTTCTCATTCGCTTACGGAAATAGGTAGGAAAGTAGGGAAAATAAAATAGGTGGTGATACCGGCAGCGATGATGATGATGTTTTCGAATAGTTGTTGTAGTGGTAGTAGTCGTAGTAGTGGTGGTAGCGGGCCATAGCCGCAAAGTGAACGAAAACAAGGTTGCAGCCAAAGAGAGCAAGTCAAAGCAAGAGGGAGGTCTTCGGAGAGCGAGAATGAACGGGCGACGGCAATGCATAGAGTAGCAGCGTATTATAAGATGAACGTGAACGAGTTGTATCGAGCGATGGAAGCCAACCGGGAGGAAGGCAGACAGACAGAGGATGAGTGCGAGAGCGAGCGAGCGAGAGAGAGAGGTTAGAGGTAGAAAATGAAAAAGAGGAGGAATTGAGAGGATTAATGGGAGCGAAAAGCGAACTGGTTGCTAAGAGATGAGACTGGCAGGTCCTTGTTCGCTAACGATATTTTAAGTATGAAGACAACGCGGGGAAATGGACAAGCTGCTAGATTAGGTATATATGCAAAGGAGTGGAAGAACCGCCGCAGGTAGTGCGAAACATCTCGAAGAGCTCGTAGAGTTTTGCTGGAAGCTGTGGCGGCCGTTTAACCGACGTGATGCGGTCGTCGTCTCCTCTCGATGGTCCAGTGATGATAAAGCTACGCTTTGCTATCATAGGAATACCGTGCAAAACTCGATTGGTGCTAGAGGAGGTACAGCTGAGGTAGGTTCGACCTTGTAATTTGTCTAATACCTTAGTGGCTATTTTTCGTTTTGCCACCAACCACGTGGCAGTCGCCACCGTGGTTCTGTTATCCTGTCGGTGTGCTCGAGCCGGTTCGTTCATTGAACGATTAATTGTTTCTGTTCTTTGTTGCTTGTCTCGATGTAATTAACTAGCGCTAGGCTCCTTCACCCGTTGTGTCCTGCCACTGTATCGAAAACAGAGAATCGTATTGTAGAATGTCATTGAACTATCTCGAACAAATGCGGCGTCGATCGAATGCATTTTTACGTCGACGTATAGCTGTTCTGTGTCAGCTGGTGGTGCATGATTTGAGTGAAAGGTACCATTCATTAGCGGCTCTCATCGACTAAAATGGTGTGAAATTACTAAAATCTAGCAAATTAACACAAAGAAAAGCGACTAAACAACAGAATCTCAGATTGACTTTAGATTGTCACAGCCCATCGGGTGTGAATCAGCCGTAAGGCGAAACCCATACGCTTATGAGGAGGAGATCGGTGTGGTCTTCACGAGGTCACAGTCAAAGTCTCGCGATGAGGCTCTCTCTCTACAGGATTTCAGTAAGGTCTACTGCACATTTGACTCGATAAATTCCTCTGGAGATTCACGCTGCAGTCCGTATCCAGAACGAATCGACAGCTTCTTTACCCGGCGGAATTTTCCTGTCGAGTTCTCTCGCCTATATGAGACATCTGATCGGTTTGATGCCGGCACCCAATCGAGGATAATGCCGAGACAATGAAACTCATTTCGTTCCACCAAGTGTTCTCCTCCATTTATGTGACACCAGCCACGTCTTCAGGACGCTAGCGTCCTGAAGAGAAACTTACTTGTCCCAATAGTTGTTCTCCTATAACTTGGACCCCTGCTTCAGCTAGTCGGCGTAGTGAGAACGAATTTATTTTATTGCAAGTATTTTATTCTGCTACGCACATTTTCCGCCGCCGAATGCCACAGATACAATTGTCACTTTCAAATGTTTCTCCGTCGACACAGTATGCATTGACAGCACGCTGTCTATAATGACCATTGCTATCCAGTGCCTACATTACAATCCGTTAACCTTTATCGTACCGATGCACAGCCATGCCATAGCAATGCATAAAGCTAGTGCGTCACCATATAAAGAAGAAAGACAACTTCGCCCGAGCGGGGTCAGCACTCTCGACCTGTCGTCTCAGTGTTTGCTCCACGGGTAGCACCAGAAAAGCATCACCATCAAAGATCGTCACCTTCTTCTCATAGCTGCGGCAGCGGCAGCGCGGACAGTGGTACCACGGGTCCTGGCGGAGGATGCCTACCTGAAGGCAGATATCCGTTTCTTTCGAATTGTCGCGTCTGTATGTGTGTCAACGCGGGCGCGCGCGCGCTCGTCCTCCACAGACAGTCTCAAACGCTTCGTCCTGCTCTCTAGCCCCAGTCAGCGCTCGGAACCGGAGGCAACACAGGTAGGCCAGAGCATCCGTGAGGCTAAACAGAGAACAGGCAAACGCGATGATGAGTCGGAGCTATAAATCCGATAGTCGCGAGACGGCGACGCAGTCCAACATCAGCTGTAGCGGCAGTCACCGGGAAGGCACGTAGCACCCGGAGATGTGGCCCACAGCTGTAGAATGGTCGAATGGTAATAGTCCTCGTAGTAGTAGTAATAGTAGTATGTGTCGGAGTGCGCAGAACATAAAAAACGCGTTGTCGATTCATCGTAGCCCAGACAGATGGATGGATGAATCGATGGATAGGTAGACTGCTTGAGTAGGAGTCTAAGAGTCTTGAGGGTCGTCTTAATGGCAGTCGCCTCCAGCTCCCTCACAGTTGTTGTGCAATATAACAGTAGCAATAACACCAACAACAACAGGGCTGCCGACGACAAGAACAACAACAACAACAATCAACACGATCGACGACGCGGCCGAAAATGTGCTTTACATCAGCGAGACCTCGTCCGTCCTTCTCCTGGACTCGTCTTTAGCTCAATGGCGGACAGTCGACACAAAATGGATAATGTAGCCCGTGACGATGGCTTTTTGCTCAGAGATACACATACACACACACACTGCGTCGTCTTTGCTTGAAACAACTAATGCTTCAGGTTAACAAAAACAACTCCGCGTGAGCAGGCATATAGTAAGTTAGCCAGTTAAATGAACAACGGGGCAATTGTGAGTTATTGCGCTGTTGAGATTCTACTTCCAACAGGGTCAAATATATGACATCTGAGGGTGTAAATATAAATGAATCAGTCAGTGAATCACATATGCTTCAATGTGTATATGCGGCAAGAAAACTGGAGCAGGATGAGGAACAACATAGAAATCGACCTCTCCTGATTGTGCCCTGTGTTCCCTGGGTAGAGTCCGCTTTCTCCGTGGCTCTGTTCCAGCGTAGACCTCGACCAGTTATCAGCAGCAACACGATGCAAAGACTCCACAGCCAAACTGAGTCTGGGAGTTTCTCTGAAGTGCTACTGACGGTAGGCACTACTGGCATTGGTATACGGTATGATTTAAAATGTCATATGCAGATGAAGTTCCAAGATTCGCTTGACAGTCATGGGACAGCAAGGGAACGTATTGTACATTATTACTGTCAATCTACGCTTTTCCAGCTCTACAGTGACTTCTAAATCGCCTCAATGAACTAAAACTGCATGATCTTGTGCTACTAAATAGGACGTAAAATCTAAATGACCGATGACCGTTGTGTTAACGAGCTCCGCTGGGCATATCACGCGTTCGGCCGTTGATTGCTGTTGTTGTCGTCTTCTTCTCTTGTGAGATTATGGTGATTAGCGCATGAAATTGTATTTGTCTCATCGTATGCTCCCGAGCTCTGAGCGTCGATTGCCAAGTCGAGTCGTATCGCGTGTACGCAGCCTACCACCAGACCGCGCGCACGATTCAGACTGTATTCGACAACGACTACTCCTGTACCCATCCATATACACATAGTGTAGTGTGCCGCAGACATGATATCAGTTCGCCCATCAACTTCCAAGTCTTCAACCATCGACGCAAACGCCACCCGGGCTATTAACATTAGCTATATCACCCTAACTCCGCTGTCACTGGCGCGCTCGCACCAGTATTCGACGCCTAATGCGTTTGCCGTGGCTTGGTTGGTTGGTCCATCCACCTGTGCGTCCGCATGTCCGCCTGCTCTTCGTGCTTCGTCTCCAGCCGCGCGCGCGCGTTGAATCATTCGTCTCGAATATCCTCCTTGCCTACCACTCCGCTGATCTGCGTCATGAACAGGCAGCCAGCACCCGGCCAAGCAGCACAAGTGCCACAGGAGCGCTAGAGAAAACAGTTTCGAAGGTGGGTGACTAATAACAACTGGGAATGAATATACTGTGACTACGATGTCCCATTTGTTGATCGTCCATCTGCGCCATCGGAATCAGGGAACGCCACCGCCGCCGCAGCCACGGAGATGACAACTAGCGCCACTGACCATTCTAATCAATAGCCCAGCGAGAGGTCGGCTTCACCATTACTTTTACTATGACTAGCGTTGGTCACAGCTCGTTGTTGTGTCATCGTTCTGTTCGGTAGAGCAATAATACTCTTTACTGCTATTGGTCGCTTGCTTCGGGCGAAAGAAGACCGCCGAGGATTCGACTTCAGGCGCGCTGCTGCCGCCGCCGCCAAAACGAACTACAATGGACAGCTCTGTAACTTGAGCACTAGAGCTACCAGTGGCATGGTGCTTAGACCACGGACTTCTCACAGCCTGTAGCACTATGATACAAACACACGCTTGCCACTAATCATTATTATATGGCTAACGTCGCATCGAAAGCGCCAATATTGACAGCGCTCCAGCAGAGAACTAGTCCGTGTGAGCAGGCCGGAGAGAGAGAGAGAGAGGTCTACGGGTAGAGATAGAGGCAGTTAAATCAACACGACGGCGTCCGCCAGATAAGACTCGGTTTTTTGCTGTCCGATTATTTGAAGTCAGCCAACGGATTTTTCGTGCTGCCACTCGGGTGACTGGTGCGAATCTCGGGCGAAATTGCCTCGAAGAAGATCTGCCCTCCCCTCACATGTTGGTGTTCAATAGAAGCAGAGCATCATCAACACGGATTGTCTTGCTCTAGAGATAATAAGTAACCGCTATTATGCACCGGGTGCTGTTGTGTAACACAGGACCAATGCCACCAGTTAGCAGACACACACACATATATATATATATATATCTATATATATATATATATATATATTCGTCGACGACAATATGCTATGGTAGTATTCAGATGATGCATGGCTAGTTTGGCAATATTTTCAATTAGATGAAAGTCGCTTCACTCATTAGTTCGTATTACTGTACCAGCACGATGTGCCAGGCCTAGCTAAAGCCTAGAATAGATAGATTGTTCGACAGCACGCAAGACTGAAATATACACATGTATCCACAGATCTGTTTAGACGATCGTCTGTACCAAACAAACGGCAAAGAGATTAACCAGAATAGTTAGATAAGCCACCCTCAACTGACTCAATCTCATTCCTTTGCCTGGTGGCCAGGCCGAACAAGAGGTTTTCTATAAAATTTAACGAGGACAGACTGGCTAGCTAGCTAACTAGATGTTCCGCTCCCCGCAGTAAACTATAGCAAATATTTACAACTCGTTAGTAGTTCTAGGGTGAGCTTATAGCCAGCCGCTCTCTCCCTCTCTCTCTCCATACCTACGCGTTCAAATAGAGTCTCTGCATTTTCTCGTTTTGTGGCGTCGAGTAGCAATAGACTACACCCATTTTCTCTCGTATAAGTACGCCGTTACTACCGTGAACGTTAGAAACTGTTCTTTTTTACCTCGCACCCGCCTGCGTTGGGTCCACGATCAAATGCTTTTGCCATATCACAATAGCAACACTATCGAGTAGTTCCCCTTCTCACAATAGCTTACGTCTTGTGAACTCTTAACAGCGTTGTCGTATACAGATGAAAGGCTGTGTCTGGTCAACTATACCATGTGGGGATTCGAAGCGGATGGCAACCAATCAAACTGAGCAGAGTATGCCTGACTAATACCTGTTGTCCACTCTGTAGATTCTCTCAATTTTATCAATAGACATTTCAATCTTGGTGGTCCTGAGCAAACACCGGAAACGCCGAATCTCTCCGATCGGACCGAAATTTTTCGTTTAATTGATTAAACGACATCATTATGATAATGATGACCTCGATATCCTGGTGATATATTTTGTCACATTAAAATCTCGGCCCCTCCCCGGGGAGAATCATCTGCCACTGAGCTACGGCCATTTGGGTAGCGCTCCTCGACGCTCTGGCCAGCAACGTCAGTACACGCATCAGCAGCAACGGCAATGACTCACTAATGAGGGCAAACTAACGAGATCAACGTGGTGGATCGATTTCGACATTTCATCCGTTGGCCAAGGGAATTAATTTGCGCTTCGACTAGTTAAAAAAATCTATAGGCTCCATGGAACAACGAAAGTACAACGGTTATAACATATTGCCCCGTCATTAATGCAGCAGTATAAATACTTACTTTTGTGTTTTTTTTTTCGGTTACTCATGTTGAGTAGATGAGTGTCATGGCTGGGTTTGAATCAGCGGCATATGGTTTTTTTGCAGCTAGAGACTTAGTCGGCACAGCCACTGCGGGCGCCATGTGAACACTATTAATGGAAGGTCATTTGTAAGGTCAGATTGAATTCTGAATCTAACAAACACTACAAGAGCAAATCATAAAATAAAAATGAAAAAAAAAGCATATCAACGGAAAAAACTTCCTTTACAGCATCGGCGGCTGCCATTTATGCGCTTTCGAGGATTATTTTTTGTGCAATATTTGTTTTTGCTGAGAGTCTAAGCTATGTTGTTCGGATTTCGAACAACTCGTTCCACACAGAATATTGTGCATGTTATATCAGTCTTAAATCTTCTCACCGCTGTGTTTTCGCCGTTTATCTATAATGCGTATATGTTAATAGCGCTCAAATAAAACAAAAAGTGCAGCGTTCCCCTTTAAGCAAGTGCCAATCCGCGCATATATGGACGCAGTTACAGCACTCCGTTGCCCGTCTCCATTCGCTCGTTTAAGTCGATCCGAGTTTGTTCACTTCACGAGCGACTCGAACGCGGCTGCCTCGGTTCGGCACCTTCTCGTCGGCACCTCATATCCCGTACGACTTCACTGCTGCTGAAGAATAAGTCGTCCACAATTACCCTACAAGATATTAGCACACATCGTCGTCCGCCTCGGGTCGTCGTCGTTGTAATACTGACTCGACGACAGTAGTCTCTCCTCTTTCGATTCGTCGGCCGACTCAACGGTTGTCGTATCCCGGCGACCAGCCGCCGCCTCTGGCTCGGCCCTGAGCCCTCTTCTCTTTTCGCTCTTGTATGGGTATTTTGTGTACTCTCGGGTAAGTGCGCACGCTGTATTGTGCCTGTGTGCGCAGGGGATTAGCCCCTTGAAGGAGACACTCTCTCTCGCTCGCCCGCCCCCTATTTCTCTCTCCCTCTCTCTCTCACATAGACATGCCCTCTATATATAGAGCAGAAGGATTAATATATTAAGGAACAGAAGAAAAAGCCGCAGTATTGAACGGTCAGAAGAGGACGTCACTGTCGATCACAGTAGCAGCAGCTGCAGCGGTTAGAGATACAATGGCCACATCGATAGATGGGTCAATGAAGATGAAGACATCAACAGCTGCTGTAGCAGCAGTAAGGTGCTGGCGAGGGCCGACCCCGAGCCAGCACCAAGGGTACATTTGGGGTGCACGTTCGTCGACAACAAGACGGCGATCGAGGAGGAGGATTCTTCACGTATAATCAATAGACAATGCATGCATGCATATATCTAGCAGAGCAACATTGTTCAGTTGCGGTTACGGTCAGCCAAAGAAGGAGAAGTGTGTCAAACAGTAACGATGTAGATAAATGATGACGTTATTGTCAATGTCGCTATTATTGTAATTATTATTTTTAGTGGCACGGGCACTGTGTGCTACTTTATTACTGCTATTGTTGTTACCTTTGACGATGGCGTTGAACACTAATTAGTGTTGGATAAGCAGAAACCCAATAGAGAGGGAAGTTTTTTTTGGCTAAGTGTTAATTTTGACGAGTGCGCAACGAATTTTTGTGAAGTGGTTCTCCGCTGAGTAATAACAATGGCAGGTATAGTTCCGTTCCACTGGAGCAGAAATCATTAAGCATTAATATTTCGTATCCCATCAGATTTCTAGATATATATATATATATCCTGTTTCTTCAGCGCTTTGAGATCGATTCGAGCCTGTGGTGCGTTCTTTTAATTTGACCTACGTAGCTGAATATATGTATAATATACATTGTAGGTGAATTTCGTCGCTTGCTTAACACTGGTACCTCGTTCAAACGACTATCACGAGCGAGCGCATCAGCAACAGCCATAACAGCAGCAGCAGCAACAACAACAACGGCAGCACGCCACTGTCGACGATTGAGGCCGAATTGGGTGGTGTTGCATTATTAACACATTATATCATGATATCATGTTGTGACGCCGCTGCTGATCAGCTGACGGCGGCATTGAGCGATGACCAGGATGTTGATGAGAAAGCCATACGCCGTGAAACGTGATAGCTCGAGACTATTCGAGGCTTGCTTGTATCTCCTTGTCCTTGTAACTTGCTGCTCGCCGATTAGCACCGGCCGGGGAGCGCCATCAGCATTCGGTACTACTACCACCACCACCAACACAACGGTAGGAAATTGTACTTGAAAAGATCAGCGGCGCTTGCTCCTTGAACGGATGGATCCACACCAGACAGTTGGCGCAGTTCGGCGGCCGGCGGTAGGATCTCAGTCGAATCGAACGGCTGCTTGAAACAGGCAAACGTTCCGACTCAAGTGGATATAGCGTCATGGATATCAACAGCAACGCGGAGGAGGACGACGACGACAACAACAACAACAACAAACAGCAGCAGCAGCTTCAACCACAGCACCGTAAAGCAAAGTATACTTCTCCCGGCTGGCTCGGGACGAAGACGTCGCGTCTCAATGCTGCCGATGGCACGGGCACCGCTAACAGCACCACAGCAATTTAGGGGGAGAGGGCGCTTCTCACCGCGCGCTTCGATTACGAAACAGTGACGGGAGTCAGTGGTCGCCAAAGGATCTCGTTCGTTTTCTCTTCGTTGTTTTCGCCCCGCTCTTTTTTCCTTTCCTCTAGAGTGATCAGCCTTCGGCAGGGCCGCCTGCTTCTCTCGAGCAGCTTTCCTCCAACACCAATCAGTGGTGTCGGCGGCGGCGACGGCGGCAATTGTGCTGGTGCGGTCAATGAATGACTAACCCAGCAAACGGTCTCCGCAATGAGAAGACGGGAAGGAGGAGGAGGCATCGCCAAGCGTCGGTGCGCCACTTGACGCTGACGCTCTGATGGTGACCGATCGGCGAAAACGGACTCATGGTTGTACGGCCGCTAACTCCTCTCTCTCTCTCTCTCTCTCTCTCTCTCGCTGCTGCTGCTCCAAAGTGCGAAATCTGATTCACTCAGCAGCAACAGCAATCACTACTTTGCTGGCTGGTCGCGAATTTGACGCGCTTGTCGCGAGCGTCGCTTACGCGACGCTCTAGGGGCGAACGAGCAACGACCGATCTATTATTATAAGCTTCGTGTATCTCTCAATCAAAGGCAAAGCTTCACAAGGCGATCCACGCCTCCTACACACATGCATATACACATTAGACGCCTATCTATTCTGGTGTCGTGCAACTGACTCACGCTGAGTTCTACGCATTGTGGGATGCAGGTTCATGTGGTAAGATGTGAATCTGACCTGTTGTAACGACCAGTGTCATGGCTATTTTGGATGGAACAGTTGACTAAATAGAAAAAAAAAGGTAGTCGTATTTGACAGCTTAATGTACGTACACACGGAAACCCTTTTGATGCCGTTGAGTTTCAGGTGGAAGCCCAAGATACAAGTCGAAGCCTTTAGTGAGTATGAGTCTCAAATGACATTGGCAAATAACATCGAGGTCGTGAAGCACCGGTGTTCATGATGATGGATACTTCTTTAACCTTGCAAACGAAACGCCTTCGAGTAAAAGGGGTAGTTGTATTGCGCTGCAATTGAGAGATGTCGCGAACGTCAAATTACCTGCTATTCATGGGTCACTTGTGACCAAGCGTTGCGGAAGCCGCCGTTCTGGATATGTATTGCTCAATTCATTAATCTCGTATGTCATGTTAGAATAGTAGCATTGTTCATATCTGTCAATATCTGACATGACAATGGTAACTCATATAACAGAAACTAATAACAGGAATGCCAACAGAAATGAAAATGCTACCACCTCCGTTGGTCCCTGACCTACCAGATACCGTTCCTATCACATTTAAGGAGGGCATGGCCAAATGCATATATGTCCCCGTTTTCGGGTGACAATTCTTCCTCGTTGGCCAAGTGTGGAGCTCGTGTTGGTCGGCTTTGGTCTCAGACCGCTGTTAGACGCATTTCCTCATAGTGCCTCGCGCACTTCGTTTCACTTCGTCGTTGACAGCAAGCTACCTCTCGCGTATTGGTCGTCAAAAAAAAAATAGCATGACCAGTGAGAGCTAAAATGCGAAGCCGCCAAACTGCGCCCCACCCTGGCCACACACAGGGAGGGATACGGCTGAGATTAAATATCGCTTCACGGCACTTTGAAGCGACGAAGTCATGAAGCTGAGAACGAGCCAGATAAGTAAATGCTGCTGCCGCCGCCGCCGCCGAGTGCAGAAGCAGCAGCAGCGCCCGGTATTCACCGCAGGATAAGTGGTAACGGCAACGGTCGCCGAAGCTTCTGGAGAAGATGCGCCTTCGCCAATTCGATCAGTACACGTTTGTCTCGCTCAACAGTACGAATCCCGCCCTGGCAGGAAATGCCGCTCGGATCGCGTACTCCCAACGTACCGTGGCGTATCCGCCGATGACACGGTCGGACCAACCACTTCGCTAACCGTAGCAGCGTCGCGCGCCGGCTAAATAGTATCACGGTAGTGATAGTAAACAACGATCACGGCAGAGGGTCGAGCGAGAGATGAACGAAAACCCCGGACCCCGGAGAAACCTCCTCATAGAAGAATAGCCGACGCTCAATAGGAGAATGCTGCAGATCTCTTAATCGTCAGTGCTGCCTTCACCGCCTCGAATTGCCGTTGTTGCAGTGCTGCAAATAGGGCTGCGTTTGTTCGCCATGGTGCGCTGTCCACATGACGAGCACTCGTTGGCGGTTGTTGTAAAAGGTCGACGATTTAGTCGGCCCCCGGACAAACCGTCGCCTTCCATTCTGCCTGCGCTAAAGAACTGAAATGGCGGCCGAACGCAGAGAATTATTACATCAAAGAAACGGCTAACGTATGCTGACGTACACACCCACATCGAGAGAATGAACGGACGCTGTTGCGTACGAGGCAAGAAAGAATAAAGAAGTAGCAACAGCAGAAGATGAAGACAACGACGCTCGCTGTCGTCGCCTAATTGTTTGGTAATTAATGACACTGATGCACAATTTGATTTTCGGCTGCTGCTGATGATCGGAGATCCGGCGCCACGCGGCAAGGTGAGCCATGCCGGTCGTTGTGTCTGCTGATCTGCCGCTGGTTACGCATAGCATCTTCAGCCGGCAATGATGCTGTTGCTGCTGCTGCCGCTGGTGAAATATTAGACGATACCGACGTCACCACGTTGTAAATGGGGCGGCACCAACAACAGCATCGCTTAGTCCGTGCCGGCCGACGCCGCCAGAAAGAGCCGCCGCCGCCGCCGACAAAACGAAAGTCGGCCCGCGGGACAGATTTAGCCAAATCCGACTCGTAATGGAGGTCTATGGAGAGGCGTATAGACGAACACGCCTATCCGCTTCTTTAGTCAGAAGCGACAGTAGATTTGGCGAAATTTATCTGAGATACAGGAGAGAGACAGAGAGAGAGAGAAACGGGACAGGTAATAAAGTCAACAACACCAATTGTAGTAGTGGTAGAGGTAGAGGTGGATAGTTAAATGTTGGCTGAGGGTTAACCCGAAAAAGTTTAGTTTAGTTTTAAAGGTGGATAGATGTAAGTAGATTTTAGCGGCGTTTATCTGTCGATTCTGTTGACAACGCTGATTGGCGAATATATGAAATTCGATGCATCTCGTATTCACAATAGCTATTGTATTGTCATAGACATATGACGTCCCTCTCCCTCCCCATCTCTCTCTCTCTCTATGTGGCTGGTTTATTTTTTAGTGCTGCTGTTATGTTGTCTTCCATTCGGCCACCTCAAATGCCTTTATTTCTTTATCTATTTTAGCAATAATGACGCTGCTGCTTCCACTCACAATGTCCAGAACCACTCTTTCGCCGTACGGCGTCTTCCGCCTCCGCGTCGCCACCGCCTGCCCGTAATGGATCATGTTCATTGCAGTCGATGCAGCAGCTGCTGATGCCTCCGCTCCTGAAGCCGCTGCCGTCCGGGGCAGTTTGAGCTGCCGGCAGCTATTTCAACGACGGTTGGCTGACAACAGGCCGGTCTCGGAACACACGAAAGCCCTGTATGGATCTTTTTGCTATTCTTCTCGGTGTTGGCCTTATATTTTTGCCCCCAATTGCTGCTCAAATTTCTGCTATATCGACTCAGCTCGAACCCTTTGCACGACCACCACCGAACTCCGCGTGTTGCCTCTGCTCGTCGGCCTCTTCGGTAGATCGAGATTTTAGGGTATATGAATCGTGCAGCAGCGATCTACGACAAACGCGTCCAGAGGGAGCAGAAAACCAGCAGAACCAATGCTGCTTGCGCCACACCACGACAGCGATCCACTGCTGTGACTTAAACGACCTCACCTACCGAAGCACCGCGATCAGCATCATCCACTCGATACCGTCCGCAGCAGCTGCAGCAGCAGCATCATCATCCACCGCTACCGGCACAAGCAGCAGGGCCACTACAAGCACTACTGCAATTCCTTCTTCTGCTAGCATGATTTTCGCCATACCCCTCAGAGTGGCCAGTGTCTGCCAATAGCCTGGCTCCCTCATTGACATCGACAGCACCAGCAGAATTGAGTTGCTGTTGCTGCGGCGGCGGCGGCAGCGGTTGCTACCATCGCCGGCGAGCCCCTAAAGGACGAGTGAAGGAGAAGCCAACATTTGAAGATGTTTCCGTTTGAAGAGTTTGATTGATTTTTCTCTCTGCTGATGTTCGCCGAAGACCCGCTTCGATTGAACGGTTATCTGTATTTCATCCCACAGTCCCCTCTCGACCCCGCCACCGCCGCTAGCCCACGTCTGCTCCTCGTCCTCCTCCTCCTCCTCTGATCTCTCGCACGATATTTCTCTGATCTCGTGACGCTTTGCTGATACCACGGTTGCCGCTGCGACGGCTGCCGATGCTGTTGTGATACACTACGTGGTCGTTATATCTGACGAACGGGTCGAGTATATCTACCCTTCGCGCTCCAGCGAAACTGGGGCGGGTCGGAAAGCGGGACGGATGCCCAATAGTGGAAGCCCAATAGAATCGTCTCTCCTCCCAACGCGGCACGGGACGGCGTATTGAGATGAAAGCCGAGATAATCTCAAGGGGAAGTCAAGCGAACACACGCCAATGGGCATCGCAGTAGTGGTAGTGATATCGGAGGCAAAGCAGAACGGCAGGAACAACCATAACAACAAGAGAACGGCAATAAGAAAGATGCAGCGTCAATATAGTGTCGCATACAGCTATATGTATAATATCTACATGTGCGTATATAGTGCTAGTAGGAGTAGTTGTAGTAGTTGCAGATACGGATATACGAATCTCTTCCGCGTGCGTACTGCATATGCAGATGCGTGTGCAATACATGAAAGGTTGAGGACGCTTATAAACAAAGTATATTTCCGCGTTTCAGAAAACAACGATGGGGCAATGGACGAGCGGGTATGAAGTATATAAAGGCGCTCAGAAGGACTCAGAGTTTACAGAGAGAGAGAGAGAGAGAGAGAGAGAGACGGCTCACCTACACTGGAAGCACCTCTCATCGTCTGAAAACTCTCAGCTCTGGGTGAACGAATCGAACCGGTGGATGATCGGAAGTAATCCAAATGAAGCCCGCAGGCAGACTCCCCGCTGCTGTGATTTGGTGGCGGCAGTGGCTTCTGCTGCTGCCGAAGTTGACGTTGTGTGTAGCAGAGCGGTGGACCCCCGACCGCTCTACCACGACTCCTGACAGCCTCAGCGTCGCCGTGCGCGAGGATAGAATGCAATTGAGCCAGTGGACAAATGGCAATTTTTATCAAAACAAAGAGCCACATGAAAAGCGGCCTCAGTAGATCGAAGCTTCTCCACTCAAGCTGGCTACACTCAGCGGTTCGTCAAGACGCTCTACTCCGACGGGTTGTCTTCTTGCCTCTCCTCTGTCACTTCAACTGGGTCGTCCACCGAATGGAAGTACACAACACGGATCGGCCACAATCGGTGTCCAGTCAGCCGGCCAAGACACGAACGCGCAAAGGGGACAGGCCAGTGCATTGCAGTGTGGGTGAATGCCCCATTTCGGCGGCGTCCAGTTGTCGCTCTCCTGTCCCGCGCGCGTCACTGTTTACATTCTATTATAACAGTTGGCCAATGTTCTCTCAGGGTACCTCGACGGAGTCTTTCATTTTAAGCAAATGTTGTGCTATTAATAATCACACTTATACACCCTTCGTGCAGCGTGCTCAAAACGTCGTTCGACATCCAATGCCCAATGTCAGTCCATTCGTCTACGGTCTAGCGGCTCGCTGCAACTTATTTATTACTTGTACGCGAGTATACGCACCTCTCTGGAAACTGCTCACGTGAAAGGAACCTTTAATCCAACCCCCTCCGGTCCAGCGGAACGGGTCGAGAAAGCAGCAAAGCAAATACACACAACACAATAACAACAACAGTGTGAAATGGCGGCATAGACGGCGTACGAGGCGGAGTAAAACTCCTGTCAGCTTAAACGGGACTCGCAGCAACCGCGACAAACAGTGGCCAGGCCCGGCCGAGGAGAGGCAATAACAGCGACAAGGGCAGCAACAATAATAATAATAATAATAACATAAGTAAGTGTTTTGTGGTCGGGAACAAGTGAGTGGCTGACTGGGGCTCGGGTAGAAGGTGGCTGGAGTAGCAGTTGTGAAAACGAGGGAGAACGCTACGGATATATTGTAGGCGGTCGGAGGCTATTGCAAAAAGATGGGGACACAGAGGGATATGAGAAAGAGGATGCGGCCGAGCAACGGCTGCTGCTGCTGCTGCTAAGGCGCCGGAAATATTGAATCGGCGGTGGGTGGATCGCTCCCTCGTCCTAAGTCTTCCTTGCCATACATAAAAGTAGCAGAAGACAGGCTGGTTCGAGGACGGAAGCAGAAATAGCGCGAGTGAGAGAGCAAGAGAGGAGGTCCCCAACATACACACCCCTACACACACAGAGAAGTACACAGCAAAGAGCATGAAGAACGACCGACAGGATGATGATAGAAAGTGAGAGAGAGAGGGAGAGAGAGAGTGGGGGATCCGAACGCTAAGACGAGCAAGCTTCAATGCTCCGCCAAGTTGAGTGGCAATTGTCCTTCTCCTCGGCGGCGGCGGCGGCAGTGGCAACAGCATTGCTAGCCGCCGCCGCCGCTTCTCGTACCAGCTGCAGGGACGAAGCTTTTTTTTTCTTCTACTTGATAGGTAAATACAAAATCTACAAAGAACGTTGTTGCTGGAGAGAGTTAGCGTCGGTAGGGTGTACTCTCCGTATAAAAGAACACCACCATCACTGCCTTTAGCAGCCAGTTTGTCGTTGCTCGAGGCGCAACGTCGTCCGAGTGGCCGCGCCGAGTCGACGGCCGCCCGGTAGTTGGCGGCCGACCGAGTTCGCGAACAGGCGAACGCCAACGATGTTCGTTCTCTTGAGAGCATCAGCAGCAGTCGACAGGAGAAATCCGAGGTAGACGCCACTCGTTCGTCGCATGAAAGTCCGAGGGCAACTCCGAGGGTTCGCCTGTGACGTGCTGTATTCACGACGCTATTGGCGCTGGTGGCGCAGCTATCATTCTCGACTGTTGAAAGCAGACGGCAGCAACTCGTGGACGGCTCGTCGTTCCGTGTCACCGTAGAACGCCACTATTTGCCAGTGCAGGGTGAAGTTTGTGGTAGCAGTGCTCGAGCGTGAGTGGAGCAGGTAACAGTATATGGGGCCGCTGGCTGTGAATCCGTTTCAGAGGAAGTCGCCAACGCCGACGACGATGACGACAACGAAGAAGAAATTTCCTTTTTTTTCCTTCGCGTCCGTTGTATTCCTATTCCTCATTTTCGTTCAGCACCGCGGCGTCTGCCAAAATCCTCGCCTGACAAATCCGCTTTGACGTCGGTCGCCCCTTTGGTCGGTCGCTCTGCCTTAGACGGCTCCTGCTCCGCAGCCTTCCTTTGCTTCTATCCCTGTCACTCTCTCTCTTTCTCTCTTATTTTTTCCACCGGGTCGTTCCCGATCTCTTATCCCACAGTATTTCGCCAGCCACTCGACACTCCACCCACTACAACAAGCAGTATCTTCTCTACTCGCAGCAGCCATCGCGACCACACATTCTCTTCTTCTTGGACTACTAGACGTATATATATATATATATGCTTGTGTGTGCTGTGCGAGGGGAGGTTGGCCTTTTCGCCGCCTATTTCATTCGTCCTTCCCTCCCTCCATCCAAACAGACTCATTCCCTACTTTTTCCCCAGCAGGCCCTGGACGGACCCCTTCTCAGGCAAAGGACCGTGCTGGATGATGTGAGTCTTGCTGCTATTGTTGTTGTTGTGGTGATGGTGGTGGTGCTGCCCAGAACGCCCTGCTATAAATCCCTCCCGCCTACATCCTTCCCATCGGGACACTTGGGATGTTCGGCAGGGCCGCCGCCGCGGCAGGACCACTGACGGCACTCCTCACAGGACAAATGTCCCGCGCACTTAAAAAAAAAGTAAAAAAAACCTTGATGGCATTACACAAAGTGGCTTGAAGAATGAGGCAGAAAGACACTTCGATTTACGCTCTCTGCTGACCGAGTAGTCCCTCCTGAGTTAAGAGTGGCTTTAAGCTGCTTTGCTATTGCGCAAAGCTGCTTGCCACCGGTGTCGATTGTGGCTTCACTGTCGTCGCACAGATTAGCAAGTGCGCAACAACAATGAACTAATCGAATAAGGATCAGTTTCGGCAGTCAATTACTATTTTCTCGAAGGGATCTTTCTCATCTATGAGTGCCAGAGGGGCACGAACACAAGCACCCGAAACAAGATAACACAAAACCTATATGGACTTACCATAAACGGACTCGTCTCCGTTTCTATAACGCGTACACGACAACATTCGTGCCACAGGCAGTGTCCAATTTTAGCTGGTCACCACCATCGCTGTTGTTCACCCTCGTTGTACCCCACGTATGCGTTGCACACATTGTATCTCTACGGGTTAGGCCTCCTAGCTTGCTTCTCCTCCCGTTGTTGCCCGCTGGCTTCCTTCAAGCGTTCCGTTCCACGATCGGCGCCTTGCCTCTCGCCCTTGCATCGTTTCGTCATCGGTTTCTTTCCCAGCAGTGGATGTTTTCGCGCGCTCCCTCGAATTGCTCGTCCCACAAGTGGTTGTTGGCCTTCCGCTAGACTGAAGCGAATAAACCTTTCCCTCTATTTGGCCCCCCCATACCACAACGATGCCGCTTCGATGCGGTGCGGTGCGCCTTCTCTCGCGAGGTCCCCGCCTTTTTCTTCTCGCGGGTAGTAGATCCGGACTATATATATATATATATATATATATATATATATATATATATATATATGTAAACAGGGCAACGAGAACGTACCGCCGTGAGAACGAGCGAACGTGTGAGATGAAGGAAAACCAACGAAGACAAGAACAACAAGATATGGCCCTCTTCGCCGAACGAGCTGTCGAGCGACCAACATCGGTGGTGCGATGTCTGTGGGGACGGCCATTTGCTGGCAATAGAGACAATGTAAAAGCAACCAACAATAATGGATTTTCAATTCGTCAAATCGTCAGCGGGAACAGGCGGAGAGCATCGCATATGGGGCAAAGTTAACAAGCACGGCGCGGAACTGGATAGACCCAAATTGCGCGGAAGATCCTCGCGTAAATGGATTAGGGAGGTACTATAAACTGTTTTTCGAGCTGACCCTCAGCTGTTCCCCTATCTGACAGGCCTCAGCTCTTCACCTTTAGGTATTACTATGAGGACCTGTCGGAGCCACCTTTGCTTATTCTCTGCCTTACTCGTACCTGACAGGAATCCTCAGATAAAGAAAGATGACAAAGAACTCCACGGAGGTACTATAAGAGGCCAACAGCTATTATCTATTACGATGTTGACCGAAACCTCGTTCCATGTGGCTATTGTCAATAGCAATTATCCACCACCGATAATATTATATTTATACTCCAGTGGGTCCCCACCGCGCTCACGGGTAGTGGTCTGATTGACAAGCGCCGATATTCGCCGTATGTAATTTGAACACTTTTCAATGTTTACATTTGCTAACTCTTTCTAAGGTTAATCATCCACAATGGTCCACATATGTACTGGCTGTAGAGAGCCACATAAGCAGCCGGGTCGAAACGAAATGCAGGCATATATATATATACTTCCTGTGTGTATATATTCCTATGTGTTCTAGCTATTTTCATGGCCCTATTCAGATGAAAGTTGGAACAACAATGCACGGACGGACGTGCCGATGCAATAGTCATATTTCGGTAAGCGGCGAATCATATACAAATATACAATCCATTAAAACATCAAGTATCAAGCAATTGCAAATGCCATCCATTCCTAGGTCTATCATTAACCGCTTCCGATTAATATTTAGTGTACAATTAGATTCTGAACATGGAGCGGGGAACCAGTGGCGACACCCCTAAATCGACGTGAGCCCTACGCCAGACTCGGTCAGCGCCGAGGAGCAAATGCATACTCATTTGTGGAGCAATGTTTGTGGCATGAGCGATGTTGTCGTCTACCCTGTCATCATGTTATCTCTCTTTGGCTGAGCGTGGTAGTTCCTCGTCAGCACCGGCGCCGATCTGGCGAGAACGGAGTTGTCAAATTTGCGAGGCCCTGTGGCGTACCTCTGGCTGTGCCTTTGTCCGCCTCACGCCCTGCGTGCCGCGGGGATCTACGATGAACCTCCAATCCCTCTCTCTCTCTCTCTCGCTCTTTCTGTACTTTGGAGTTTGTTAATAGGCAAGTGGTCACATAGTTTATACCCATCCCATACGGTCTGTCGGCCCCTTCGGCAGTTGGTGTGAGTAGGCCTGAGTAAGCCTCGAGTTCACGTACGGACAGACTACCCTCGGAACCAGCCCCCCACCCGTCCGGGTCCGTCACACCGCAGTCGCACACATTCAACGTCAGAGATTGTATATAAGCGACAGTGGACGAGGCATGGCACGGCGCCGCTGGCGGTACGATCGCTCTCCCCTCCAGCATCTGCTGCTGCTGTCTGGTGTTCCGTCGCGGCTAGAGGCTAGGGAACCGAACTCTGGTACAGGTCCGAGTGGAGTTGGGCCGCGCCTCGTCACCCGGCGACTCAGTGCCGAGGACAAAACTCTAGGCCCAACGAGCCTCATGGTCCTGTCGCGTGAGTCCAGCTCTGCCAAAGGAATACAGCTTTGTTAGACGAAAACGAGACAGACATGGGTAGAGGTCCACAGGTAAACATCATGTACTGTAACCAGGCACACAGCTCAGCGTTATGAGAAATGGGGGGCGGAAGCGGACACTTCGAATGAGACGTCCACCCTCTACCCCGTCTCTCACCACCGTTCTTCGGATTCAGATCTGTTTCTTCTGTTGCGAGAAAGAAACAAGTAGCTCCGCCTACAACGATATAATTCCGTTCGTTACACTTTACTGTAGCTTGTACCACGGACGACGAACCGAATCATTCTGGGGTACGCTGGGGAAAGCCCAGCGCGCTATCGGCGGGGTTTTGCAGCAACACAACAGACGCTGGCAACGATGCAGATTGGCCAATTTCACGGCTCGTCACCGATGCTGCTACTGCTGACCTCACCAACGAACGCCGGCTCGGCATCGCTCTGTGACACTCTGTTCTGCTGCTGCTGCTACCGCGCGCACAGCGAATGCGACACTGGTGTGTGCGACAAACAGACGCAGTGAGGAGAAACCAGCCAAGCGGATGGCCCGTCATTGGCTTCTCTGACGAAAACGGGACACAAACGAACTAAACGAGTGAGAGAGTGAGAGGGCTGAAAGCAAAAGAATTTTCTCTCGAACCAACCCGAGCGCATTCAGTACACAGCTTGTCAAAATGGACGGACATATATATATATATATATATATACTCACTCAAATATCTGAATATATATCTCTGTATGCGTTCGTACCTATGCATATGTAACCGTGGAGGCGAAAATTTCACACGCGTGCGGGAGGATCTCCGGCGCGGTGCCACGAATCGGCAGTGCCGCACTCGGCGTCTGGTGGTGTTCATTAATTAACATCGGATTAGAGATGATGCTTGGCATTTAGTTGTTCGTCCGCTATCGCAGCTATGAGAGGGAATCAGGCTGGTCAAAAATGTACAAAGTGCTGCCGAGTTGTCTACTAACTCTAATGTGTTGTACACATATGAACTAAGACACCCGAGCTACAATCACGTGCTGACGTTTCGCCCGTTGAAATGCCAAATGCAGACACTGTTCATTACGTCTACGGGATGCGTAAATGAGCAGCGTGTGAACAAAGAGGTGCTTCTATTATCTCTGCGTCAAAATGTAACCGTGCCACTATTAATGCTCTCCAGTGTCGGGTGACTCCGGAGGTCACCTCTGTGATGGATACAATCCCCGATGTCTGAGGATCGTACAATAGCAGATCTCAACGAGTGTTCGCGCGTGTTTTGTTTTCGTATATGTGATTAGCCGTATGAGCATAGTATGACCAGATCTCTCGATCCTGCAGTACTCAGGCGTCAACGATTGCCAAGAACGGAATAACTACTGAACAGCTCCAGATACTAGGCTCGTACACTACTACCGCGCAGCAATGCTGTATCGACTCGACACGGTCAACAGCTGACGGCAAGAAGCAACCGCTTGCATCATCGGGCTTGTTTCGATGACTGTCTCAGCTAGCCTAGGCTAGCTGCCGCCTGCACCGCAAATCGATCTCGTACTCCTTACCTCTTACTGGTGTTCCTCCTCTGCTGCTGCTGCCGGTGCTAACGACAACGCATTGCCTCGGCCCATGAGCACCGCGGGTGCCATCACTAGATCCGAAGGACCATTGTATCCTGATGCACCCCCCACCCCTGAGCGTACTTAGAGAATATTTCATATAACCGCGAGGCTGCGGGCGGCTGCTGAACCTCAATCTGGGATCTTGCTGTCGTCCACTCCCGTTCAGTTCTCGCAGCCCAGCTACCCTTGTACCTTGCACCCATTTCGCGCATTCCCACCCGTTGTATAACGAACGTCTGTCATGCATTACTTGTCCTTATGTAGGGGACACTTCCGCCGCCGCCGCCTTTTGCTCCTCTTCACTCGGCCCCGTGCCCATCAAACCTATGTAAAGTGTATATGCAGTAAGAATACCATATTGAGTACACACACACACCCACCCACACAGACATACTCACTCACTCCTCATACAGGCGATATCAATTTAGAGGCGTGTGCCCATCCATATACTTGCCGACAATATGGAGCGTTGTTGACAAACGATTGAGGAACCGTGTGTGATCTCGGCCGACTGTGCCATGAGCAGACCGCACGCACGAAGACATGATAAAATAACGGTAACGTATTAACGTAATAACTGCGTGATCGTACCACGTTACTGAGTTCGTTGTTGTACATGTTACACATGATGAGCTAGGGGGACGAAATTTATTATATAATATATGCCTCGTTTCTTATACGTTAGTCATCACAAAGCTTTACGGCTTTTGCGAGTAAGCGAATATTGAATTTTAAGAAATTTTCATTTGTCGAACCACGTTTATGTTACTCGAACTATTGTACATCGCTGATTACGTCGGATTTAACGCATCATGAACCTTAACTATGACGGACATATCTGAATGAATCTTTGAATCGATCTCAGGGACAGTGTGTGTGACCTCACTACCGCCTTCCTCCGCCGTGTTGAATACGCACTTATGAATATGAAATGTGTGCATACCCGCCTGCCTACCTAGCTATTGAGTGAGTGACCTAATGTGATAGTACACCGTGCATACGCAATTCTCAATCTATTGACTAAGGACACACCCAGAGACGATGCATGGTATTCTGTGTTCGTCGAGAAGTGGCTTCGACGGTCGATGATTCACGAGTTAATGTACCACCACCACCACCGGCCACTGATAGCAAAATCGAGCAAATGCTGTTCGCTGGAAGCCCCGCGCGGCCTGTTGCGAGGCGAAAGCAACTCGCTTGTCAGCGGCCGTCACTCACGTCAATCATGAAACCGGATGAAAATATGGAGAGGAAATGAACGGCGGAGAAGATGTGAGAGAACCCCCACAGCAAGGCGGGGATAGAGGGATAGAGAGAGATGGAGTTAGTGCCTATGCAAAATAAGGCGCCCCACGATAGAGAGCAATGAAGAAGCCAAGAAATGTTCGAGCGTGCTCCATATGTTCAGCCCGCGGTTGGTGTTCCGACAGCCGAAACTGCTTCACTGCCCTCGCGCTCCGTGACTCGCCGGGCGATATCAGCGATGTCAGCTAATTCTATCTGACAACAGTCGCTTTCTGCACTTCAACACCGCAGGCGGATAATGTCATGATGTGCCGATATCACACCCAGCTCTTGTGGACACACAATTGAAAGACGAACTGCTGACAAGGAAAAGAAGAGAGAAAGAAAAAATCGAGACAAACAATGGCCGCGTTGGCATTGGACGACGTGAGACGACGACATGAAGCAACTAACGAACGATTGGGCGGATAAACCATGTCTATTAACAAGTTCATTAACAAGCTCTGATTCGTCGACATGCCGGGCTGGATGGTCAGTCGGAATGAGCAGGTACTCGTGGTATACTACTATAATTATATGCTACACACGCTACATATACCGGTACCTGAGCGTTCGCTGTTAATAAGAAGGGTGATAAGGTGCCTTTGAGAATATTTTTGCAAAGTGATCCCGCTTGCTCCTTGGTCATTTTATTGCGGCTGCTTATTTTCTAGGGAGAGCAGACAAAAACCTTTGGGAAAAAGGTCACACTGAGCTCCCTAGCAGAAAACGTGTTCAAGCACGTGGTCGATGATTCTCAATCTTCAATCAAGCTGACTGCTGTAAGGGGTGGCCTAACATGAGACATGTGAACGTGAGACATTTGAGACGGCGCCGGCAGTTCGGCAAATTGCAAATCGATTACCCCCCGTCCACATATAGAAACAAACGAATGAGGGCCGTATGATGAGACACCGACAAATCCCTTCTCTCTTCCCCCCATAGTCAAGCAAGGGACAACGGACACGGACCGATTCTTCAATGGGCAATGGCCACTTAACGAGTCGACGCTAGTCAGCAAGCCATCAGCCGTCAGATCTAGATGAACCGCTCGTGATGAAGCCAGCCCTCTAAATTGTGCCACCAATACCCCGCTACCCCCCCCCATTCCCGACCATCACCAGAATTTCCTCCTCGTCGTCGTCTCGAACTCCCCACAGTTTATATAGGAGGTAGACTACTGAAACCTGCAACCAGCCCGACCAGCAGCGAGATAGCCTCTCTCCTTCGCTCAATGCTCAATTCGCGTAGCGTTTTGAGTTGTCGTCCTCCTGGCCCATCATATTTAACCGTGCCGCCTATGAGCGGAGAAAACAGCGCGCGCCAGTAACTTGTCGCGCTTGTCTTACTCCATAATGCACATAGATGTGCCACAAGAGAGAGAGAGAGAGCGAGAGACAGAGTCAACGGAGCCGTCATCACATGGACCCACGGCCTGTCCAGGACTGCTCACTGTCTAATGGAGGACACAGTGCCGTGAAGGAGGGGCACGGGGCCAGGGCCGGAGCGCTCAGAGGGGAGCGTATCGAAAGCAAATAATCTTCCACTTGGCCGCGTCGATCAAACGAGCCATCACATGCCGACCCCCCCCCCAACTCAGTGGCGGAGAGCGCAGCACGACTCGGAGCGGCAACGAAAGGCCAGCCACTGCTTCTGCCGACAGGGTGGCCGCTGCCGCCGCCGCCACCTCAATCTGAGGTGAGATGAGGTGACGGCTGCACTGAGCCGCCAGCCATGGCGCTGTCTTGTCGGTCGGACCACTGTATGTACCGCATGTACGCTCATGTGTGTGCGTGTGTGTGTGAATGTGTATATATGTATCGGTTTATGTGTGCGTACGTGCCTATATGTGTGACTGCAGTGGTGACTTGATGGCGGCGACAGGCTTTGCTACTGATCCCCGACCTGTGGCTGCTGCTGCCGATGCCGCCGCCGCCTCTGCTGTTTTTCCTTCATTTGCGAATAGCAGAACGACAGCCGCGAAAGTTCCTAGTCCGTCTACGACAAGAAGAACCTGAGAGCGCAGCCGCCGCCGCCGCCGCCGCCGCCGGCACCAGCGGCAGCAGCAGCGATGCGACAAGCAGCAGACAAGCGCCAGTCAATGAATGAGTCAATGACAGTCCGTTGCGAGTCCGTCCGTCCGTTCGTCACTCAGTCAGTGAGCCAGCCAGTCAGCTACCCGAGACTCACTTAAGCTCTGGACAGACGACTGGTGGCAGATCCCGAAGCGGGAGCTGCTCGTCGTCAACCAGCACCCGACGACGAGGCGGTCTCATCGCTCTGATGATGATTACGAACCTGATGATGGTAGCGGCAGTGGCGGTGGCGACACCGTGCTTGATGTGTGTGCGATGACATGTTTGCGATTTGCGCTCTTCGTTCGCGCCTCACCTCGCGACATATCTGCTGTAGCAGCGTAGCTAGATTGCCGGCTAGATCTGAGCAGCTAGTGGCAGAGTTCTGGCAGGACGGCGAGAAAGAACCTGAACATGTCGTCCCTTAGAGAGAACGATGTAAACGTTGAGAAGGCGAATCCGAAATAGGATTAAATGGTGGAATGAGTTGTGGAACAGAAGCAAGCAAATGGTGGACACCATTAACGAATGAGAAGATCGTTGGAAAGGATTACGCTATGCCTAAATGGCAAGGCCAAATGTCGTTCTGCTGGGCTTGACCAATTGGTAGAGCTCGGTGGCAACGGATATCGATTGATCGAGGCTGAGACGTCGTTGAGCGCTAATAACCGGCCCGATAATGACGTAAAACTTACGGAACTTACTTTCCCTTATCGTGCACTAATATCTCTGGGGCAAGGCTACATTATGATAAATCGGACGTCTTTGAGCTTAACTGGACACTGTCACAGGTTTCGTTCAAACAGATTCGTCTTATGGCTGCGCAAAACGATTGAAACTATCATACGATGTGATAGTTCTTGATCAGAACAGCGCAGTGGACGGGTAGCGTCAAAACAGAGCGGGATCTGGCGCATCATTTGCATCACAGAGCGGAATACAGGGGCGCGGTACGATCCTATGCTGCGCCTTCAGGACCAGATTCATTTATGGTAAATTAACTCATTTCAGCGATTAATGTCTCTTTCTCTCTCTCTCCCTCTCGTTTGTTCTGCCTCGCTGTCAATACATCGCTAATATGTAAACGACCCTGATGTGAGCACGGGCCGAACAACATCATCAAACCCAGCAGCAGCAGCACAACACGACACCGTAGCCCCAGCGATGTATCGGGGCTAAACACAACATCTTACAATACACACACACACGTATCATTTTGGACCTCCCTCTTCGCTCCCACCAGGCTCTACTTTGCCCACGTGCCTTGCCTTGCACCATCAACTGTCGAAAGCAACGGCGGCGGCGGCAGCAGCAGCACCAGCAGGGGCGGGCTGTCGGTCGGTCGTAGAGATCATTGTCAAATCGGAGCATTGAATCTCTTGATCGTCAGCCTCTGTACAATGTTCTTGGCCCCTTCGATGGGCCCTCGTGCCTTCGGCCAGTCGGGGAGTCAGACCTTTAGGTAGCCGCTGTCTGACTAAATGACGAACTCGGTTTGGTTGTATCTGTTCTCGATTTTATCGATTTCCCACGAGCAAATTAAACCTCAACGGCCGACGACCACAACAACGACAACAACAAGAGATCGACAACGACAACGGCGAATTCGGGCCATAGTACGAGGGAAACAATAGCAAACAATAGTTTGTTGATGGATATCTCCAGTTCCACTAATATTGTAGTAATGGTCATCATCTGAATGATGATGGCGGTGGCGATAAAAAATAGTATATATATATATATATATATATGCTATTCCTCATCTATAGCTGATTATATCAGCTCGGAAGATAAGAATCCTTCCTAGCAAACATCTCCTTTGTATAGCTACGGCAAAAACAATACTTCCAGCTTCATTTCTATTCATCCCAGCTCAACTGCCACCATCGTGACTGAGATCGTCGTGTGAGCGCTGCGTCGACGGAGCTGTAATCGAGCAATCCTCGGCGAAGTGTTCCCCCGAAGAGGTGGCTCCAATTTGATGCATATTTGGCAAGTTAGTTGATAGGCGGGAGAGACAATCCCGCATTGGTCTGTATCCTGTCATCACTGCCGGCGTCGAGAGGCAGCGAGAGAAATAGATGACAGCGAACGAAGCGCCCGATCGTCCACGTTCGCCACAACGCGGTGCCCCCAGTTTTGAGTGGCTCTAAAACGACCTCTGATGAACGACACGATCGCATCGGGGTGTGGAGGGACAGAGGGGGCGAGCAGATCGTACGGATGAGCGGCATGAACAGCCAACGCGTCCTGTAACAGCAGCAGCAGCAGCAGCCGACGCGCAAAGGCAATCGGACGAAGGAGGCGGTGGGAAGTCACGGCCGGAGCTCGGGCGATGTAATTTGATAATTGAGTCGTCAAAGTCTTCGAGAGTCCATTCCGAACTTCGGAGAGAGAGAGAGAGAGAATGGGTAAGAGGAGCGTTGGCATACGATTAGCCAACTGAAGGTAAAATACGAGATGCATCCATCTGTCTCAGTCAGTATACAGCTCTTCGGGAATTTGGCAATGCGACGAGCGACCGAGCGATCGAGCGAGCGAGCGAATATAATACATAGCTATTTACACAGACACAGATCTCTCCATTCCGTTTGACAATTTGTGGCGGCTCGACCAAAGCAAACACAAGCCCATTCAGGATATGGCAGGTTTCTGAATAATTCAGCGTCGTCCGTCTCTGCGCATTCACTGGCTCGGCCGCGGACCACTACGTCTAATAATCATGACATCATTTGAATAAATACACTTATGCATAGGCAGGTAAGGAGGCCGTCGGTGGGCTAGACGGATAGATGAGAAACACTCCATATCTAGATCATTACAACAATTACTTTACAAGTTCGGAATAATCATTGCTCTCTCCGTCTCGCGCACTCTCATTACCATCGACCTCTCCGGCAGCAAGGGCAGCGGCGGCGGCGGCGGCGGCGGCTGAAGCAACAGCGGCGGCAGCAGCCGCGATTGGACACTGGTGCCATGTTGATACGATTTTCAATTTGTCTCTTCCGCGAACGGAGACACCCATGTTAATGTCAACCCATTAGTGAACACTGCGCCATGTTCAATTATCGGGCTAATTACCGGTCTGTTTGCAGTCATCCTCCCGCAACGGGTTACCGCAGGCAAAACAAGTGATGGTCGTTTCGCCGTCCCAAGCATTCGTTCAATAGCATTGTTACAGTGTGTGTGTGTGGAGCCTGATTTTTGGATATCAACTGCTCGTCGAGCTTATCTGTTTGCTAACCACTGAGATATGTGTAAACTTCGAGGTTCGGCTGATACTTTTGGTTATAGTGCATAGCGAGTATCGCTATGTAGACACTTCGACTATATATATATATATATATATATATTACACACGGTATCTGTGTCGGTACGGATACTTTACCTAATAAGCATATGAGGAGTAGCGGTGCTCGCAATCGATCGATACGAACGGGTGGATGATTTCTAATAACACCAATGAGGATATCGACAGACGGCCACTGCGGTGGCAGCTATTATTGATTATTAGAATTCAGTGCGTAAGCAGGCTCCTGCTAAACTCTGAACAATGTGCTACAATTCGATATCCATATTTTATTCACACAAGACAAAACTTGACTCTATGCGTTTGTGGAATATTTAGAAGTATTTAAATAACGTACCAATAATTATTGTAGTAACAATAATTAGTAGCTATGGACTTAATGTGGCTCGTCTATCTACCGCACTTGCGTATGGCTGGCGACTGCATCATAGCGATTTTAGTAGTCTAAGGTACATGGTACTTCAACATAGTAGCTTCGAGAACGCATCGCCCAGCAGTGGAGCTTACCACACAGTACGGTCGCTAATGCCTCAATAATCGGATTCCTATCACATCAAATGCAAACAGTGAGAACAGTCTCGGCAGCACCGGGACTGAATTACCAAACGACAAGTAAATAAAATCACATTTCCCCGCCCTCGTGTCCGTAGATCCGTAGACAGAGTACAAAAGATTTGCAAAGTTTTTTTTTCCTTCTTTGCGGCCAACGTCAAAGTTCGGAGTCGATGTCCGTAGGTAATAATAGTTGGAGTCAGCAGCAGTTACCGTCAGCACCTACATGCGCCTCCCCTTATTCCTTCGGAATCTTTGCACTGGACAGGAACATTCGCGCATTGGTCACTCCCATTGAACGGCATGAACGACCCAGAGAGACAGAGAGAACTCTGGAGAGAGAGAGATTCAGAGAGAGAGAGATCAGGGGGCGTCCATAGCATTTACACATAATCCACCTTTTTGGTCTGGCTGTGACCACGTTTCGTGGCCTTTCCTAACCCACGACCACGCTTCTGTTTCAGAGCTCCACTCCGGACACTTCCCCAGGAGCCGCACTGTCAGCCCCTTACACATTGACTGACATTGAATGAGAGGCAGCCACTCTGCGGAAAACAACAGCGGTGGCATTTTGCAGCTACGGACGCATTCGCGCCCCACAAACAGCAGCCGGTTGGTGGCCGATGGATCCTCCTCCAGAGGTAGGCAGGGCTGCGACTCTTGGTTTTTGTCGGTCTCAGTTGCACCACGCTCCGCCAACACAGAGTGGAACGAGGCCAGTGAAGCTGGCCCCTTTCATTTCTTCTTGCTTCGCGCGGCGCTCGACGAAGGTGGCACCGACGAAGAAAGTGGCCAAGATCCTACTGGATGTGCTCGAAGAGCCTTCTTAGGCAGGTGTGGAGAGTTATGGCCTCCAGTATCTGGTCCTTCACGCCTTCGCTGACCACCACCTCCTCTCGTTTCGGGAAGGAGAGGAAAAAGTCGAACTCGAGTCGAACACAGTCAGCTGTGACGATGCCGCTGGACAGGGCAGCATTACCGGTGTATTCACTTAGATCAGCGTCCTCTGCCATGCTCAAGCGCCCCGTGCTCTGAGGCGATGATCCAGATAGACGTTACAACCGGGTACTTCAGTGGTCACGGAGTGCACAAATTTGGGGCTCGTCGCTTTTTGCTTACGATCGACTGTTGGTCGGCCGCCATTTGCATTTGCTTGGCAGTTTGAAAAGTGAACGATTCGGCGATGAGGAACGCAATAAACATTCATATATTATAAAACGGACTTCTTCCCAACTCCTCAATAAGGAGTATCGCCACGAATGGTCCGACCACAAAATGCTCTCAGTATTTCATTCAGTGTCGGCTTGTCATACCTCCGAGAAGATTCGCCAATAAATATAAATATATATATGGGAATCCTACACATCCACGGAAATGCCATACACCAGTCATAATTACATTTATTTTACTTCACCCGCAAGTATAAAGAGGATAAATATAGCTCTTATAATTGCATCTCTAAACGACTATTAGCTATTAGAAATTTGTGTTGTATGCGTTTCAAATGTTCGCCAATTCTTATATCTATTGAAGATCATGATGAAGACATTTGATACGGAAAAACCCGCATTTGACTATTACCCGAATGACAATCATTCCCTTTCACAATTATTCGTATCCTCGTTAACTTTCGTAACTCTGATCCAGAAATGAAATCTCACTATTACCTCGAGGTTTCGCCTACAACGACTAGGAGGTCAGCCCGCTGTGGGCCAGACTACCGAAGTCATAATACCCGTGAGGACCAGCAGGTGCTTGACTGGTTGGCGTCTCAGCGCCTAACTCTATTTGCTTCGTTTCTGATGAGTCACATGCGTTCGCTGCGAGCGAGAGCAAGGCAGAGACGACGATGAAAAAGACAAAACGACTTTAACCGCCTGTGTGCTGTCAGAGTTGACGTGGGGTGAATCTGCAGCATTTGCAAGCATTTAATGCTCAGACCCCGTCCACCACCTAGACCCGATAGCCTTAAACGACCGCTTGTGATATATATATATATACATATATATACTAGCGATCGGTCAGAGGGTTTTCCGCCACGGTCGCCAACCCAGCCCGGAGGAGATCCCGGCGATTGGGGAACGACTATCACGAATCAGCAGCAGCACTACCACCACCACCACCACCAAAATCGTCAGCCTCCGCAGCCGCAGCCGCAGCATCATCATCGGCAGCAGCAGCAAGCTATTCAAAGCCGCGTAAAGATGCGCCGTAAAGCGCACACAACGACGATACCCCGCGCTCGGTTTGCACTGCGCGCTGCATGCTCGTATAGTATAGTGTAATGTATCAGCAGGACAGCGGTCGCAGGACAAACAACCTTGCTTCGTACCACGGTGCAAGAGTGGTCTGCAGTCGATCGTCTGTGCCTACGAGCTTTGACAATGTGGCACCTTTACGATCGAGCCGATCGCAGCCAAGCCGACCCACTGCGCGACGCGTGGAGCTTGAACTCGTCAGTATGCTATCGGCTTACTGGGTCGCTGGATCGCCAGGTTCACCAAAAAGGAAGATGCTGGTTAGACGCGCTTCTTGTGCCTCGCTGCTGATGCTGTTAATATTGATGCGGCAGTAGCTTCGCCTCTTCGGCTACGGCTGCAGCCCTATTCTGCGGGTGTTTTAGCAGCACGAACGAATGGAGTGAGCCCAGGCCAACACAGCATTGAATTAGTTTCTAAGTCTGGCTGTTGCCTTCATATGCCCGCCACCCGTCAAACAAGAAAAGGCAGTCGTTTCCTAGCGGATGCTCTTAGTGCTAGAATAGTTGCAAAGACGTACACATTTGATGTGTGTGTGTGTGTACGTATTTGTGTGATGTGGCTGTATACATAGAATGGTTGCATGGATTTCAATATTATTATTATTATTGTACATATTCAGATATGTAGCACGGTAAAGTTCGGATAAATTAAACACTTTATATAGAATTTGATTGCTGTTACTTTTTCGCTTCGTTTGTTTTAAGCGTAGGTACAGTCGCGAATATTCACTTAAAAATGACGTAGATACGATGGTGAAACCGCTCCAGCTCATGGCTGGATTGTCCCCGGCTTAGAAGGCCGAACTTTAGTAAGCCCCGTAGCGACTCCGTAACTTGTTTTTCAAGCTCAGAGATTTAATTACTCGGTCATAAGACGGATGCTACGCAGACAGCGGTAGTCATCCCTAATTGACGCTCGATTCGTTTATTGGGAACACTTAATTAAAAACCAACCCGCACGCACATGCACCACATACACAGCCTCAACGGAATTTCGAAATCGAGTCGAATGACAACAGAATGAAATATCTGGGGCGAGGCCTACTTCCAGTGGTAGTCAGGTTCTCGTCAGAATTTAGCCATACTTTGACGTACACCCTTGCTATATCTTGTAATCGTCAAGTTGAAATCTAGTCTGCATCCACAATGCTGACCTGATCAATGCTTCTAAAGAGCTCTCCCTTCAATCGACGTAGCCTAGAGGTCGTTTTATTCTCGATACAGCTACATTGCTTCTCTCTCTCTGTTCCAAACAACAAAAGTGTCATCTCGTTTTTATTATGGTTGCCTGGCACCACCGCATCATCATGCTATGAAGCTTGAAATATGAACAATCTTAATAGCAACACGCGTAGCTGGCGGCGTTAATAAAGACGTCGCGTCATGGCAGCCACCATTTTCTGGCGGCGTATTATTATGATTATTATTGTTATTATTATATAATGACAACGTAACCGCGACGTCCAAAGTGGCCCGCCTCGGTGGCCGCTACCGACAACGGTGGACAACTACGGACGATTTCAAAGGCGAACACGAAAAACAACAAGAAAGGGTTTAGTATCATACGTTCCACGTGGGCAAAAGTCGACCGAATCATTGCCACCACCACCGCTAGCTTAATTAGCAACAGCCGCTTGGGTGCCCGAGCTGAGTCCCGCAGCCGCCGCCGCAGCAACAGCTCACGGAGCAGCAGCAGCAGCAACAACAACGACACGAACATTAGCCACGAAACGACCGAGAGTAGCCGTTGCGGCCTCTGATACCGCCAGCGTGAAGATGCAACAGCGGGCAGGCGGGTGGGACGGGGAGCCATGGGGCAACACAGCAGCGTCTAATAATGTTCTTATGCAGCGAGTTCTGTTCTGGATCACCTGTCGGTCACCCCAAACACAACAGCAACAAAGAGAAACGACCACCACGAATATGCTCTGCTAGATTCGCTGTTCTTTATGCTATGTTGCTCCTGTTGTTGTTGGCAACATCACTGTCGTGTCGAACACATATGTACCTATCGGGCGGACAACAGGCGAGCTAATGGAGGTGAAACACATGATGCCTCCGGTGCCGGCCGCCGTTCTGTTAAAAATCGATCGTTGTCGTCTGCGAAATGTAGCTGTAACCGAATTCTACAGCAGAATGAATAGTTGAAACCGAAAAAAACGACCGTGATAGACGAATTCTGGTGCAGCGACCACCAAAGAGTACGACGAGTGGTAACAAGAATAAATACAAGGAAAATGTATGGCTACTGTGCGGGCAGAGACTACGGCGAACTGCAGAAGAACACATCAATAAACATTTCCCCGGACATAACCTTTGGCCTTGGTTGACCGACGCCAGCCACCCGAAGGAGACAGTGAACGAATTGACGATGAAATGGTTCAAGTCACCGTTTCGATATTGTTACTAAAATCGTTGTCGTCGCTATGGCCACATAATATATAAAGTGAGGGAACAATGAGAAGTAATGCATTGTTAACTACAGCAAAGGGAACGGCCCGAGAAACATGACGAGAATAACTTCCTAGCCCTCAATCGTTCTCAATTACCTAGCGGAGGCGTTATAGTAGGCGGGACTCAAGCGTGAGACACGCTGTCAAACACGTTTGAACCGGTGGAACGCACAACGCTACAAGACATATGACAGGTTTGATTTTGGTAGTCCGCCACGAATTGATGCAGATTAGTCAGCCAGTCATCATCAGGCGCACGTTAGAGGTGTTATAGTATCGATACATCTCTCGAATGGACAACGGTTCTTTGATCTACGCTCCCGTGTGATATTGCCACATGAACACACCTAGTCAATTGCTTCGAATCACATTTAGGGTATCACCCCATCGAGTTGCGATACTAATTGTGTGTAATCTTCGATTTTTTTTCGCTTCCCGTCTATCGACAGAACGTTACCACAAAGGTGACACATATACACTTACATACACAAACACACACACACGCTCGTATACGTGTACCTTGATCCTATAAACGACGCACATCCCTCTGCTCCTATGGCCTTATCTTCTGCAGGGTGTGGCAGCTCAAGCTTCCATCGTTCTCGCATCGACCGCTGGGTGCCTGTAAGATACGCACCTGTATTTCTAACAGGGACACGATGTCCTTTCCCGCTCGACGGCCTGCTCGCTGGATAAGGCGGCGGCGGCGCCGGTTGAAGGTAATTAAATTTTAGCAACCGCCAATCCTAGATTCTCTTGAGGCGTCCGAGTCTCTCTCTTGAGCTGCCGCGACAGAATCAAGGCGAGAAGAATCAGGCAAGCGATGCGCGCGCGCCCACTCGCTCACACAATCGAGAGTACAACAGACAGGGGTCGCCGGTCGGAGCGACGATGAAGCAGAGAAGACGAGTTGGAGAACACCGCGCTGTGGGATGAGATTACAACCGGTAGATCGGCGGCAGGAGGTAGGCAGGAGCACAGGTATCCGCTGGCGTCTCAGGCTGTCTCAAGAGCTGCGTCAATGAGACGTGAGGAAAATCGGGGGCCGAGCAGGGGGCGACGGGTCTGGGTGGATAGTGAGATCTGGTCCTCCTTCGACACTACCCTAGCCCTGCTCAGAGACTGCCGTTCTCCTAGCCTGCCTGCCTGCTTCGCTTCAGAGTGTATATGTGCGTGTATGGATCAGATACCCAGGTGTGGATCCCCAGGACAACATCTCAGCCAGGCAGTGGGCCTCCTGGATCAGAGCTGCGGTTGCCCGTTCTTCCCGCCGGTTCCTTTCGCACACCCCACTCACCGGTGCTACTCAGGAGTTGCACTGGTGACCCCACAATTAGCCAATTAGAGGTGACTGACTCGAGCTCCTACATCTTGCTTCTCAGCCGCCACGGCTGCGCCCCCTGCTCAGACTCCGATGTGGGCGAAGCGTCTCGTATGACGTGAGACGTGTGAGTAGGAACTCCACTGAGACGAAGAGAAGATGTCGAGAGATCAAGAGAGAGAGAGAGAGAGAGAAAACTGTGGTGGACAGAAGACAACCAGGAGTTCCCGTAGATCAGGTGGCTAGCAGTGGCAGCTGTGTCACTCGGACATCTTGACTTCCAAATCAATCGATATTGCCGTCTCCAAGCTAAGCTCACCGAAGCGGAGTAAGGGAAACTGCTAACGATATCTATTACAGACTGAGCTCTTCAGGACGATACTAGAAATGGAACAAAAATTATATATATATATATATATATATATAACAAACTGCGCCGAAAGATACGAAGAATAATGCACTCCAACATTTGGATTGGACATGTTGTAGCGCCGGCTATGACTGGCGTATGATACCCTCATAATACTATTCCTGTCCTGGATTTTTACTTGGGCGCACTCGAACCAACAACACTAGTGTGTCACGATAACTGCTACTACGACTACATATATATTGGCTAGATGAGACGACAACCGCGGTGCGGGCGGTGGTGGGACACCCGCTCTGATGAAACCCACTAACTCCTCAAAATGAAAGCTCTCGTGCCCGCGGCCTTTTGCCCTGACAGTCGTGCGTCGCCCCCACCTTCTAATTCAGCAGCATTCAATCAGTGAATAAGGGACTTTTCTTCCAGCGCGACTCTCCAATCCCGACCGGTCTGACGAGGGTGAAAGGAGTTTTAAATTGATACATTGTTGAAAAAGTTCCCTGACTCAGGATCACGGTTAGGCAGTGGTCGGGGCTCACCGAAAAAGATCGGCATCACTTTGTATTTCGCCCGACACGATTCGGAGATACCACATACATATCATAGATATCGATGCGGGCGGTGCTATGCAGGAATATGCTGCGATTCGCTCGTTGTTAGTCCTCTCGAAACCACGACGAAGCCAAAGCCGAAACAGACCTGATATGTCCCCCTCATTCAGGAGATCATCGAGAGAGGTAGGATCAGGTCGACGACGACAGTGCCGTCCTCGGAGGTGGCTATCCTCTTCGAGTCCTAATCGAGCCTTTGATAAATTATCGCTAGGGTGGTGATGATGATGATGATGATGATGATGATTATTATTTTTATTACTAATATTATTATTATTATTAGTATTATAATAATCAAGTATTGGAAGTGCGAGCTCAAGTCGAAATCTCTCCCTCCAGTCATGAAGCCCTACAATGAACGCAGGCAAAGTGCTCGCACAAGACCCAAGAGAGGCAGCAGTGGAAGCTAACTTCCCTGTCGGGCAGCGCGCAACGACGGAAAAGGCTTCAAATAACATTACAAGGGCGAGACGGAACACACTACATGCGCGCTAGCACAGGGGGAGGAGTGGGACGAACACGAATAGAGATATGTAGTAGTGATTGTTTGCGTCCTTGTGCCCATCCGAAACAGTACGACCAAAGAACTCCGAAAGTCAAACAACATTTTCGAGTCCTCTCTCTCTCTGTCTCTCCGGACTCCGCTTGGAGTACCCGAGCAGCAACCGCGCGCCACAGTCAATAAGCCAATCGGCTAAACAAACCGATAGGCTCCAATCACACAGACAACCGCAACTGCTGACATATGCTTTGAACGGGCTGAGGTAGATCGATCTATCGATCGACTTCGAAATCCCCAGCCGCACAAGTGGGGTGTGGCGCACGGTTCGTGCGCGTCATCACCAGCGGTAAATGAAAGGAAAAAAAATTGCATTTGTGTCTTTCTTCCCGAGTATCGCACACTCTCTCGTTCAGAGGCTAGATTCATCAGTCAGTCCCACTGTTGCTGTTCATTCTCGTTCGTGTTCAGACGCAATTCGTGACGGGGAGACGTTTACGTCTGCGCCCTGTTCCACGAGCACCAGCAGCAGCAGCACCGCCACCGCTGCCGTCGGCATAGTGTACGAACGGCAGCAAGTTCTGCGCGTCCGGGAGTCGTCAGATAGCTGTCTCTCTTTCTCTCTCTCTCTCTTTCTCCGATTCTAATTATCATGGTAATCGTCGTGATCAATCCATATCTATTGGAATCGGGCATATCGCTGCGACTACATGAGGCCGATAGCTTCGACGCTCCACTATCGGCATCAGTCGCGCACTGGTCGCTGACCACAGGACCCGTAAACAAAAAAAGGATGGAATTTTTTGCTCGCTCGCTCGCTCATGCCGTCAGTTCAGTTCAGGCGAACGCATTGAGCGACGACGATGACCTCAACGACGACTTCCTTTGGATCTTCTGCCTCGCTATTAGGAACCCACTGAGCTATCTCCCTCAGCCCCCCCCCCCTCTCTCTCTATCTCTTCCTTTTATGTCTTCCATGTATACCTGTAATATTATGGATCCAGCTGGATATTCCGTTTGAATGAACACAGCATTTCACTAAAGGAAATGTGCAGGTCGATTGAATGATACCGATTGATGGACGACTGCAGTAGATTAGTCCAGCAGGAGCACCCTTTATCAAGAGCAAGTAGCTAAGCACCAACAACAATTATAGTGACGCGACGCAGCGTTTAGGCAGAACAGCGTTCAAAGCCCAACGGGCCCAACCGCGGGCCACTGTCGCCACTCAAAAATCACGTTGAGCAAGACCGAGAAGCCGAAACGCGAAGTTCTCGGCTCGCACCCTCACCGAAATTGCCCTTTTGCTTGAATCAAAAATAATCGCCACCACTGAACTGAGCAGCTCACGAAGGCCGACAAACAGCGGCCGAGACATAACAACAACAACAACCACAAGCAAGTAAGCGATGAAATGTCGTGATCTCATTCCATCCGGCGGTTGCGCCCGCTTGTTGAGTCGCTCTTGTGCACCGCTTATAGCTCGCGCCTATCCGATTTTGCAGTTAACAGCGGTGGCGACGGCGGCGGCAGCTGAAGAGGATCACAAATTGAATCGAAATGAATCACTTCGACACCGCTGATGGCGCATACTGCGCATAGCGTACGCCACTCTCACAGATCGAAGGGTAATGAAGAAGTGTCGAAGATGAGGCGCAGCTCAAGGGAAATAACCAACAAAAACATACATAGAGCAGAGTGGTATACCTGAGAGTAACAGCAACAACAGCAACAGCAGCAGCAACAGAGGACAACACCACCATAAGCAATAACGACAACAAGAAAAGCTGGTGATCCTGTGGCGGTTGAGCTCACACAGTTCAATGACTGAGCCGTATACAGGTCACAAAACTGCACGAGCTGTCAAGAAAAGCAAAGAATATTCGTCGAGCGCGTGAACACCCCCAGCAGCAGCAGCAGCGAGACCTCCGAGCCTAGCAACTCAGCGAAAACCAACACGAGCAGCATAAGCGATTTCGCACATTACATAAGTGTATATATATATATATATATATATATATATATATATATATATATATATATATATATATATATATATATGTGTGTATATGTTCGTTTGTGTTTAACCGATTTTTTCTTTCGTTTCTTTGTACACTTGTAGCTTAGCACTTGTTCGTCCGTTCTGCTTCGTGTTGCTCTGTTCCGCCTCGGCAGACGACTCAGTCCAGCAGTGACTTTCCATCACAGCCATCTACTTGCCTACGTATCAGTCGAACCAGCACCGCCACCTCCGCGGTGGATAATACAGCCTAATACGAAATAAAACCGAGGGAGAGACGACGGATGGGTGAATCGAGATCTGCTGTACGCCGTAGATAACCGCGATCGCCGTCCGCTGCCAACACCACTGCCGATTTCTTTGTCTTGGCCACAAGTTGCTGCTCGTATAGAGAGTCGAGATATTATATAACTCGGCCCGGTCTCAAAGGCTTCTTCGACTCCGCGACAGTCAGCGTCATCGCTGTGACTATCACGACAATCATCAGCATCATTATCACCGTCATCATCACCCGAGTCGCCTATATATCGCCCTCGATGAAAATTTCGTTTCAATGCTTCTCTTGCTTTGTCGGCAGCAAAGGTTTGGTCTGGCGTCGCCCGTTGGGCTCGGGTATCGCTTTCACTCTCTCGGTTTCTCTTTCTCATCCTCTATCCGCGTTCCTCTCGCTCGGTCTCCGATCGACGACGACGGCGGTGCTCGACGTCGACGGTGAGAGCCATCGGCGGCCAGCGTCGGCGGACATGAACAGCGCGTCGGACGACGACGCCGCCGCCGCCGCCAGTATCATGGCTTGTCGTTCGATTGGCGTCTCCTTCGCATAGTGGACTACTGCGTGCGATCGCTGCCGGTGACGGCGGAGTATAGCAACGGCGCCGCATCTTCGGATCAGTCCCCAGTTCGGATCAGCGGCACCACCACGATCAGTCCCGCGGGCCGCGTCCGCCGCTGAAGCTGCTGCTACTGCTGCTGTTGTTGATGTTGGGCGAAGCCGACTGACGGAGGGATATACGCTCATCTAGCACACAACACTTCGTGACATCGCGAGCAAAAACAATTTTCAGATAATTCGTTTTCCTCATTCTGCCCGAACAGCGACTGTGTCACCCGCTCACTTGTACGAGCTCCTGGCGTTTAGCGGCGCTACTACTTCTACTATTATTATTGGCCTTCGCGTTACTCCATCGTACAATCATCCAACTGATTCATCAGATCGCGTATAGATCCACTGACACCCAAACGGCAGCAAAGTAACACAGCCGAAGTTTTGAAATACAGACAACAACCCATCATTGTCGCAATGCTTCTCTCGAGCGATCCAAATGCGCACTGTGGCTGCTGCTGCGGCGGCTGTAGCAACTGGCACCATGATGCTAATGACAATTTTAATACTAATAGTATCACTTCCCGACGGCTATACAATGTACGACGGCAATTTCGGTTGAGGGGCAAGATGCATTTCATTATGTTGACGTCTGTTCTAAAAGAACCCGCTAGCGACTCAACAGCGCCAATGGGCACAGCAACAAGAATTCTGTCCCAAGGTTCGTGTCAGCCAGCTGGCCAACCGGCCGGTCGAACGCTACGCGGCAAGTGTGCAGGTAACAGCTATAAGTCTGTATGAACATGCATCTGTACAGACAGGCTTACACATGGAGGGAAATAGCTGCCGAATTGAGGTTTCAGCTGGGGGAAGGGGTGTTAAGACGCGCACTCTCCCTTCGAGGAGAACCCCCGTCGACCCTGCCGAAGATGAAGTAGGCACGCAGTCGGTGGTAGACACGAAGCGAATTCGCTTGAAGGGCAATTTGCAAATTGCGCTCACATGGGCGACCTGGACGAATCGGAGGAATAATTTAAATTGTTTAATTAATAATCATTTTGTGAAGAGCCGCTTGTTGTCCGCCGCTGTTGTCATCATTTCGCGATGGCGTAACTGCTGTCATTAAATATCGTTTACGAATATTAATATATGCTTTCATAATAGGGTGAAAATGATATTTGGCCGTCGTGGCAATTTGTGATTTTCCTTCTTGTCAATTTAGCCCATTTTAACTGGGCTCAGCAGCGATGCTGTTTTGACCGGCGATCGAATGCACGATCGAATCGAATTTTGCCGAAGTACTATCGTTTTATGAAAGATTACTAATCGAACTCAGTTCATGAGGTATAATGACGTGCTGTCTAGTGTAGCCGGGTCATCATTCTGTGAAGCAAGTGCTCGATGCGACGCTCGTCAGAAACGTCTGGTGGTAGAAACATTGTATCAATTCTCAGTCGAAGGCTATTCTCGAAATGATATTATAGTTTTCATACAAACACTTCTCACGCTTTCAAAACAAACAATCATGCTGTTTGGATTTCCATGTGATTGAACAGAAACCTTCAAATGATTTCCTTGTATCTTCTATTTGGGTTTGTATAAAATTATTTTTATGGATCATATAAATAAAAGCTCTCTTAATATCGTTACTTGGTACAAGTTATATATATATATATATATATATATATATATATATATATATATATGTATATATATACTGAAAATATAAGTATATTACGGATCTCGTCAGAACTTGTCTAATACTACGTTTATCAATACAGCAAAATATTTTATTTAAAGTAAGGTCCTTATCTCAGCCTGACAGGGTGTTCGATCATGACCAGTCACACGATGCGGCCATGAACCCCGACGATATTGCACATTGCTTTTACAGATATTCCATTCAATCAGAATAGATGAGAAACCAGAAACCAGAACGCCGACTTCCTGCAAGTCTGGAGTCGGACACAGCTGTACAGAAGCGCATTTGACGCTGTGCCTATTTCATTTCGTACTCGAATGGCTTCGCAAGTATGCCCCGAATTAGTCCGCACTGCCGCCTGTCTCATCACACTACTAGGGTTAATCACTTTATCCCATTGCAAGTATCATCACGAGGGCAATAGTGGGACTAACGATGCGGCGAAACTAATCATCTATAACTTTCCGATACGATGCCTTGATATCATTACTTCTCTATGGGTTATACCTTTCCCGTCACTGTTTTGCCTGAGGAGCACTTGGCTGACGCGGGGTCGGTCACGTCATGGATGGATCGCGTCGATCTTCATGCCTTTACAATATGCGCTTCTGCACTACGATAAACGTCTCGGCCACGATAGCCATAAATACAATTATCCCAATGCAATTGGTCAATGCGACCACCAACAGCAGCACAAGTTCAGCGCGACTGAAGCGAGGAAACAAAGCGAGGTAGACAGTCGTCAGAAAGCCGCGGCCCGAAATGCTCTCCCCACGATGGCCGATGACACGGTTCTGTTAATTGAAACGATGTTGAAACTGCTCAGCAAGCATTCGATGATGGTTGTGATCTTTACCGAAATAGCTACGACCGCCTCTGGCGTTTCGTGAGTCGAGCTGGCGGCTACCTAGCGGCGCGTCAGCGAGCGCGCCATTCGGTAGCGTCAAGTAGCAGCGACGACGCGGGGCTGACTGGCGGTGACGCTGGCGGACGCGTTTTCTGAACGCTTTCTGTAGCTGTCAATGACATGGATAGGCATTCGGCTACGGCTGGCTCAATGGCATGAAAATCATAGGCGCGAGAAGCCGATTTCGATGTCGAGTGCAAGGAGGTCGCGACAATCAGGAACCGAGACTGTAGTGAAATATACCCCGGATCTCGTGGTTACACAAAAATAACGACGAGTAAGAAAAACCGAAGCGAAAATAACAGTATTTCCATAGCATACAGTCTGAGTTCTGGTGTCAGGTCGGAGGTCAATTCGTTGAATTCATTGCTACCGAAATCGCCACCGTTACCCATCATCACCACGGGCGAATCGATATTGTGGATATTTGGATACGTCTATGAGTGTGTGTGTGTGTGCGTGTGGGAATTAATCGGTAAACTCGGAGTCAACGGATGCTGCTCGCCAACAGCGCCGCAACTAGACTCAATCACCGTTAATCGCAAGACAAAGCTATTAGTGAGTGTCATCCTTGTGCAGTCACAAAACGGATAGCGATGTCGACACGGACAAATCTCACTCATTGCAATACATATAGTGGCATCTGAGACGCGAAGCAGAGATTCGAAATTAATCAGAACGTGAGGAACATCTAGCCGGGCCTGCAAGCAAGCTAATTAACAACAAGGTCATCTCATACGGATGACTAGGAAGGAATCGTTTCGGCAAAACTGACACACGTAGCTATCTCACAAATCCACCAACGACAAACTCCATACCTAAAATATATTATACATGTACACAGCGTACGCCAACACTGACTACTACTTCAAGATATAGCAATCGTTCAGATTCTCCAAACGGTGAATTCGACCATTCGAGCAAATGTCCCTCTGTATCCATCTCTCAGCGTGTATCTCCTGCTGTCACTATACGCGCGTATTTCGGCAGCCAGCACCGTTACACAGTTAGTGTCCAACCCATCTATAGTAGCCCCGCTCAACTTGACGTCAATAAAACACATTTCGTTCGGCTCGACGAGGCAGCAGAAGACGCCACACAACTCACTCAATAAATGCAATAAACGCTACTTCTGCCGCTGCTGCTGCTGCTAAGCCGCTAAACTGCTAAGGTGAGCTGTCGTTTCTCCCTGCAGCAGCAGCCGCCGATAGAGATATCAATGGGGAGAATTTATGACGCCGTTGGGCCATGTTTGTTTGCTGCCCGCATCCCCCGTTCCACCGTTCGCTTCCCTCTTCATTGCTCGCTATAACCCGAGACCTGCTCACCGGAGTTGTCCAATCGACCGGGCCAACAGAGCCCAAGTTGTGGTCGGTTGCTCGCTTTCGGTGCATTTGTCTCCGCGTGCGTGCATCGATATGTGTCAGCGAGTGGTAGACATCGCTTGAGGGGTCGTCTCGGGTGTGATTTGTTTCGAATTAGCTATCGCCATCTACACATATCTGTAATGTGGATGGGACCCTCTGGGAGGGGGTGGGGGTTAGGCCAGCTAAAGGAGAACTGTCCACGGACGGGGCAGCCTTCACATTTTCATCTCACTTGAGCTTCCGCCGCCGCCGCCGCCGCCGCCGCCGCCGCCGTCGTTAGCGTCTTCGAAGGCATCGTGCGCGGCAGCCAGTCGGAAGCCGCCAGTGCGATAATTGTATTGTCAGCTTAAGGTTGCGGCTGCCCGCTGCCGCCAGATAACCGGAGGGGGCCCTGTCCTCGCGGGTGTGCACGATCCCCGCTCGCTCGCTTGCTCGCCTTCTGTGCAGTTAATTTTATTTCATTTAGGATATTATTTGCTATTGGTTTGTCTGCTCATCTATTTGCTTAACGGCGGGCTCGAGGCCAGCAGCAGAAAGGCCGGGTAGTGAACGGCGACTAGACCGACGTTGAAGTGCGTGTTAATTGAACAACAGGTAGAGTGGGCCTCAGGCAGCCACTGATCAACGGCCAACGGAGCGAACAGGTCGTATAGTGTCGTGACGAGATTTGAAACAAAAATTGATAGGGTTTATTTTTAACTGCCAAAATATACCTATATATATATATATATATATACGTTAGCAGTTCTTGCAGACGGAGACCTGCTCTTTGCTCGGAGAACACCGTATGGATATCTCTGGAGATATCGAACGGCCGAATACGTCTAGATTCGAGGCTGGAGATGCGAATATAAAATAGAGGCAATGAAGGAAATTGACGTGGATAGGCAATTAAATTAATTTACGAAATCTGAGGTTCTACCGTTTGCTGTAGTTCAACTCGCACGAGCAATCCAATAACTTTGGATATAGTCGTAATAATCAATTGATGCACCTCGAATTGTGATTGGGTCAATACGTTCGATGATTGTAATCAGATGGGTTGGTCATATGCGTTGCACATTTTCGGTGCGCGATCTAATGTAAGATCAACAAGGTGGCTTGAGATGCATTGGAACTCTCACTGATTTGCCGTAGCTGGTGAGCTTCGGTTGTCGTTGTGGGAATTCAATTCGACTAGAAATCTGAACGATATCAAACTTTCAGCCGGACGAAAGAGGGAACATTTCTAATCCGGCATGAACTTCAGCTCAACAGATGATGTGGAACGGGACTAGTGTCGATCTCGACGGAATATGATTGCGTATATACATATGATTGGGAATAGTTCGGAAAACATGGTAAAATGCCGGTCATACTTGGGAGTTCACCCAGTTTGTAATCAAATTCGTGGTCGACGCGAAATAACCGCATGGCCCTTTCGATCGTTCAGTGGTTGAATTTTCTCAGCATCAAATAAAGATCACCGAATTATTAGTATAATACTATCGAACTAGCTGTAGGAAGTCGACTAATGCCAGATAAATCCTTGCCTCCAGCCAGCTCGATCAGGAGGCCAGTAAGTCACCAGCGGCATTCCCCGAACCAGGCACGATTCGCCGAGGCGAAGCGGTCTTCTATCTATCCTAAGTAAAAATTGTTCATACCTTTCTCGTCGTCAAAGGTGAGTCCACGAGGCGCGACATGTGCTGGCAGCGGTGAGGGAGCTCCCGTGTTCTTAGCCGAGCCCCCGTTTTGGAACAGGGCCCCCGACAGATTCGACGGATGACTTCCCGGTTGTCCAGCTCCAGCCACAACTCCCGCCATCACCTGCTGGTGACGCTGATGATGGTGGTGGTGGTGCTGCTGCAGATGGCCGGCTGGATGCTGCTGCCGCAGCGGGGGCGAACACGGGGGCGAATTTGAGCAGTCGCCATCGATTGCGACGAGATTCAGCGGCCGGTTGGCTGACTGTGGTCCGCCAGCTCTCTTGCTGTTGCCGAGAATGTCAATGATGAAGTGCGGCGTCGGCGATTTCGGCGGCGACGCGTAACGGTGCTCGTGCCACGAGGTCATTTGTAGCGCAGAGCTCGAATCCTCGTCGCCTGCCCCTCCCGCCGGACGTCGTACGGCTGTCGTGGTCGAGCCGCTGTTGTTGTTTGTCGAGCAGCGAACGAGATCGTTGTCAACGTCGTCAACGTCGTCAACGCCCTCTTCGTCGTCGCCGATATCGACGTCGGTCGGCTCCACCGATTGGCAGCGGCCAGCGTTCCGATCCTCGTCGTCGACCTCTGCGTCGGCGTCTCCACAGTTCTCGTTGTCGCTGTGGTCCCCGGCGGTGGGGCGACGACAATCGGACGGCTCTTCACGGTGACGTTGGACGCGACGATGATGGGGTGGAGAAGAACGATGATGAGAGTCGCTGCTGAGACGGCGGTCGTCCGGGGCCGCGCATCCGTTGCCGCGAGGGTCAAGGCGTCCACCAAGATGCGGCTGCCATAGGGTACCCTGCTGTAGGAGCAAGGCCGGCGGTGAATGCGTGGGCGGCTCCGAAGGCGCTGGAGGGGCGGGGGACGCGGCCAGCTCAGGGCCCGTCAGCCCCACCTCGAGAAGAGCCGTCGAATCTATCCTGGCGGGAAGTCGCGTCCAAGCAAGGCCAACCAGCCACCTGCTGCTGGCGAGAGCCAGGACAGCCCGAGGTTGGCTGTGGTGGGACGACTGCCCTAAACGTCGCTGTTTCTCTCCTATTCGTCTTGGGACAGATAGGGGTGCCCAATGATGACGCGGGGCGGGGCGAATTGTTTCGCGGGTGGGTGGGTAGCTCCCTCGAGCCTTCCTGGCTACGCCGATCTGCTCTCCTGTTTCGATGTTTTGATCACAACCACGCAAGGCGGCGCGCGGCGGCCGTTAGATGTCGTCGTTGGCTCGATTGGATTCTGCTGGCTGATGATAGTCACAAAAGCACCCGACGAACAGCCAACGCTCGAACACTCCGAGGCGGGAAGCAAACAATGAGACGCACTTTGAAACTTCGATGCGGGATCGACCCTCTCTCTATTCATTCGTTCTTCTTGCTTACGCCGAACAGGTTGTTTGAACTTGTGAACACGTTTCCCGGCTCCTACGAGCCCCGTTTGCGCACTTAACGAATACACACTGCTATGGTGACGATGAACAAAGATGATGTCTCCTTCCACTCAACTGTCAACTCGACATAAACACTGTTCGTGTACACCGCAGTTCACTCCCGGATGGCTGTTGAACGTCGTCTGTTGTTGATCATTGGCCCGGCATACTACTTGTATGAAGGTGTGGTACGTCGGCACCTGCTTCTGCTGTCATTGCTGCTGCTGCTGGTGTCGATCGTTGTCGACAAGATGTCGCGGTTTTAGTCCAGGGTTTAGGAAGATTGAACAACAGCATTGGCTCACCGTTGTCGTCACTTTGCTCGCCACCATTCAGACGTTATTCTGACGGTCGACAGTCTCAGAGGTATCACGCCACGTTTCGCCTCCGCTTGACGTTGACAACCATTTGTTGGGTACTTTGTCAGACCACTCTAGATTCACTACACGAACGCGTCATTGACAACAATTCCGCGCCATCTGCATACCTCGGTACGAATTATCACGGTGATTATCTGTATGACGCTGCTGCCGAACTCGAAAACGGGGGAAAGACCGCAGAAAGCAAGCTCTCTCACATCTCTCCTGGATGGTCGTCTATCTCCACTTCACCTTGATCTATGTTAACGCTGAATCATTTGTTGCTTGACTTGATTTCGCAGACGGGGGTTCGCTGTTGGTTTTTCGTCACCGGACGTCAGCTCCGGTTCGACGACACAGACGGGGGTGGTTTCACTTGACACGCTCTCCTTTTGTTGTCCTTGTGGTGTTCGTTTTTGACTTTCGTTTTGCTAAGCCCCTCGCCCGGGATAGAGCAGCAGAGGTTGGGGATGGCCACGGTTTGACCTCACTACGATGATAGGAAGTGGTGTATGATCCTGTGTTCGCACGTCACTGTAACTGCCGTTCTGCTTAACTTGCTAGCGTCTCAAGGCATCTCGCTCCATCTCCAGTGATGTGCTGTTCCTTTCTGACTAATTGCTACTAATTGTTACTAAGCTACAGAGAAGGTCGCCGAGCTTGCTGTGACTATCTAGCACCACTATCGCTGACTGAGCACACGGATGAAATCGATGATGACACACAAATGGATGTTTGGTTCACCTCATATTGTATCAATGTTGCGGGAACGTTTGATTGCGCTTGTTGCTTGTATTTGTTGTTGTTGTTGCAGCTGCTGCCATTAACAATGGTCACATTTTCACCGCTGCGCACAGACACTAATCGAAGCCGGTGGTTCCTATGGCCGCTGTAGCGAGAGAAGCCTCCAGTGAGAAACGCATTGGCAGGGTTAACAACAGCTTTTAGCAGGTGTGTTACCTGCTTGCTCCTGCCACTGTTTGAGGAACAACGATCGAGGCGTATACACCATGGCACCACGGGCACTGCCGTTGAGGGTAGTCACGTTGTCGCGTTGCTGCTGTGTGCCAGCTGTTCGTCCGGTCGTCGGGTTGGGACGGCCAATTGGGCCACAGTGCGTCCGGGACCAACCACACGCTCGACTCGGCTATCGTCTGCCTCGGTCTCGCGTGCGGCTCTGTTGGCCCCGCACAGGCCACGACATAACCGCGCAAACGACGACGACGGAGGCGGGACCTACGAAGCGCAGGCGCCCAAGCGACGACGCTCGCCCTCTCCACACGGCGGGACTAAGTTGTTTGAGGGAGGATGACGCGATTTCGCCGGATTGTCGGCGACCTGACGACAAGTAAACGTTGTCTACGAAGTCAACTTATGTCGAACGAAGTTGAAGTATATTAAATTACGACGTACCGACGCGATTCATTGACAATGATGAATGTCCGAGGTAATAACACCGAAGATGGACAATGGCTTTATGCAAACGAAGTAAACACAGCTTCGACTAAGAGGTTGACGAGGCGTCGCATACACTTTGTAGAAGTGGTGCTTACTCATTACTGGTGCTTAGTCGTTTTGTTTAGAAAGAATTATCAAACGGGCCAGTATGCTGCTATAGCCGATATCTAAAAATTGACATTAAATCCATGTGCGGTTTCGGCACCAATACGCATATCGAACAACAATAGTGGCAGTGCGCCAAGACGTATTCTATGCCCCGACCTAATCCCTCGGGGTCGAAGTGGTATCGTTCGCCCGAACATCTTCGTTCTGCTCTCATCCCTTTATCATATGGCCGCTGATGTTCAGTCAATACAATTTGTTAACGCTCTCATTAAGCGGCCCGTCTGCCTTCTTGACTGCGAACCGGTCGTTGCACACTCTCTCAAGCTCCGGCCAGTCTCAATAACTGGAACAGCGGGTGTCTCAGCGGCGGCGGCCGCGGCGGCTGCGGCGGCGGTAGCCGTCAGTCGCGCGGTGATCTCTAGACGGGCGACTGACTCTTCCAAGAGAGCCCTGCTGTTTCTGCAGCAGCACCAACTTCGGGCGTAAAACAGAGCATCGGCTAACGCAGCAGCGTTCGCTGCCGCTGAGCCGCTGCGACTGAGGAGTGTTGACTTAGCAGCAGCGACGGCAGTAGTCATTGATAGCCTATGAGGACCATTAGAGGGAGGAGGACATCGCCGGGCACAAACGACAACGATTATCTCAGCCAAGCGAAGAGCAGCCGAAGCAGGCCGCGCCAGCATTGGCAACCGGCAAACGAGTCTCAGGGAATGGCGAACGGCTCGAGAGTCTGCCGGCGCTCCTGCGCGAATCATGACTGAGCAAACGGCCGGGGCGGCGGCAGGGGCGACGGCGGCAGGGACTCAACAAACGCCTGCTCAAACCGGCGGATGGTGGACAGCGGCGAGTGATGCGGTGCTCCGGAGTCCAGACACTGTGTCCGCTGCCACCGACACAAAGCTGATAGCACGGGCACAATGTTGCTCCAACAGCTACAGACAACTACAACTGCGTATGGATGAGTGGCAATTTTACAGGCGAGGAAATGATACGACTGATGATGACGAAGTACCGCAATGACAACGACAATGATATTTCCAGAAAAGTCCGCCGTACGATATACCACTACGCCAAGCCAAATGCCTAAACAGCACTATATATATATATATATATATATATATATATATATATGCAGTGCTGTGTAATGTTTCAATATACGTATCGTACTAATGGCAACCAACGATGGAGAGATGCCGTTGTTGTTGTTGTTGGTGATGCCATTCACGTCATGCCTAATAGGTTGTAATGATTGTGGGCACCCGTCTTAACCGCTACCCCATCCGACCATATTTCACCTCAACATTGAACGTGCACGGTACTGCTTTTAGCATTGCTTCGTAAGGCGGACCCCTGAATGCAAATGTGGGCAACGGTGAGAATCGAACCCGTGCACCTACGTCCGTCTCCTCCAACGATTGCGGGAGGCGCACGTGCGAGTGCACCAAGCCACCGGGCTGCACATATCATGTACAGCTTTACGTATATACGTTTTCTGGAACGTATTCTCACAACGCTCGAAATCACCGATAACTTGATAGCATGATAAATAGTTGTTGTTGTTGTTGTTGTTGTTGTTGCCACTGCTACTTCAGTTATTGCTGCCGCTGACAATGATGGCTGCTCTCTTCTAACTGTTGGCTGGTTGGGTCTATTGTTGTAGCTAGCTACTCGGCGATGATGTCCCCGCGGCCCCACCATAGCACCGAATCGGCGGTAGCGACCAGTGGTAGTTGGAACGGCTATCTATCTATCTATAGCCGTTGTTTAACAGACGGCGCCCACCGTCGCCGCCGGCGCGAGGCATCGCACTCTGGCAGTGGCCGGAGTGATGTGAGATGGCTGGTGCTTGCCATCTGTCCGTCCATCGGCCTGTCGGGCCGCTGGTCCGTGGCTGCTCCCGCCGCCGCCGCCGTCGCCACGGCATCGGCGGCTGCTGCGGCGGCGGCGGCAACAGCAGCGTAGTGAGTGTAGAGCCGTAGCGCGGTGTGGAGCAAACGGTGAACAGCGAAGGGCGGGCGGTCAGGCGCTCGCGGACGGGGAGGAGGAGCCAGCAGGCGCAAGGGCCCTCGCAGCGGCGCAGTCTCTCGTACGGCGCGGCACAGAGCAGCGCACCACACCACAACAGACAGCAGCAGCAGCAGGAGGCGGCGGGGCGGCTTTCTCACTATCTCTATTTCTCTCGCTCGCTCTCTCTCTCTCTCTCTCTCTCTCTCTCGCTTTCTGTGTGTAGCGGCCCTCTGCGTTCGGGGCTCGGCTCTTGGTTCTCGGTCAGCTCTCTCTCTCTCTCTCCTTCCTTTCTCCCTCTCTCCGTCCCTCTCTTGGTCTCCGTGTCTGTGTCGGCTCGCCGCGCCGTCAGGGCCCAGGGGCGGCCCTGCCCCGACGTACGACTGCTGCTGGCTGAGCGTGGCAGGGCCATGATATGTGAGCCGGGTCAGTCACTCGCCCACTACACTAGTACGACGACTGGCTGAACGACTACTGCTCGTACTCACACTTTCGCGCTCACAACTCACTGCCATGGGTGGTAGCTGATTTCGGCCGCTGTCGACGTCGTCATCGTCATGGTAGGCAGAGTTGGCAGATAGCACGGGGGCCGAACGGTCGAGAGTGGCGCACCGACGGATCGGCGAACGAACGAACGGACGAACGAACGAACAGACATACGTACGCGATGATGGCCCCTCTTGGCCCTTGGCGGCGCTGTGGTGTGCCGGCCCATTCTCCGGCAGCGTTCCTATGACGGACCCCCGCCTCAAGAGGAGAAGTAGAAACGGCGGCAGCGGCGGCGGCGGCAGTGGTGGCGCACTGGCAGCAACGACTTCATCCGCTGGACGAGCACGGAAGATAAAATGGAATTGTAGAAAACAGAGAAAAACGAAAACGGAATTAGATGTCTGCCTCCTCTCTGCCTGCCTGCCTGCCTGACCTCCTGCCTCCACGGTCGTCAGCCGTATCCGATCGGGAAGGATCGGATAAGGGGATACCGTGGGCGTGTTAGGGGATAAAAAAAAAAGGCAATATAGCATGGCGGGAGAAGACATCGTTCAAACAGCCTATCGATAGATGAGAGCAATGGCTAGATTCGCTACATAGATTGCTTTTTCTGACCTACCTCCTCTCTGCCTGACCTCTCTGAGGTATCCCCAGGAGTCCGAGTCGTCCAGCCAGGTCGCGGCGGAAGGCGGTTATGAAGGCTGATTCTTGGGCTGGCCTTTTTTTTTCGTTTAGTGAACAATAGTTGTGCTAGATAGATGATCGATAGAATACTCGAGAGGACTGTTCTGTGGGCCATACTGCTTGCGGCAGAAGGCAAACGGGGTTATCGATAAAGACAGAACGAACGGTGGAAACATGGGAACAGTGAGGGGGAGATCTCGGGGTGAAGAGGGCAGACGAGACTGGAATCATTGCTTGCTGCTTACATGGGATTGCCAAAACGGTTTCCATTGCTGTCCTGCGAAGAGCTAGTCAGAAGAGAATCGGCAATCCAATTTAAGGATATACACCGATGTGACTTGAAAGGCGGCAAATTTCACGATCATGACGAATGTTGTTGCTGACGAACATCGTTACAAGATACGTGAACACGTCTGAGAGTAAGTCACACTGGTCAGATACTTGCTCATCATTTAAAAATGTTAGGGACCGAGTGCGACAGTCAGGTTTAAATCTACCGTTCACATATAGCTTGTGTACGAGTATGCACCTATAATGGCGTATCCTTGGAGTCTCTTCGAGAAAGCGAGAAAATAACGAGAATTCGTTTTATAACACAATTCATCTCCAAAGATCGTTTCCTCTGTTACATGGGCAATTCGAGAGTCTCAATGGCAGAGATAAATTACCTTTGACTAACTAATGATCACCAGAATAATGCGGTAGAACAAAAATTAGCGTGTCGGAAAATGAATATCGATAAGCTAAACAAAACATGTTAGCCTTACACAAATGGAAATGTCGGCTATCCAGAGAGTAAAAACTAGTCAAATCGAAGTGCTTTCGTTGGAACTGTAGATATATGCGTTTTATCGTGTATGGTGACACGAGATCTCGGACCAGATTACGTACTCGATCTATTAGGATCTAGTACTAATTAGTATTAGATCGATCGGACTAGCCGCACTGGTAAATATTAAGATTTATCCTTCGGAAAACGGCACCGTGAGTGAATCTATGGATAGATATAGAGAAATCGGTTTCTCCCTCAATGAATAATATTCTATCTTAGCATAATACCATACGAAATGCTGCACTTGAGGGTTCGCTATTTTATCTTGCCACATCACGCTTTTGCGGGCGACTGTAACCATCAGTTTAAGAAATGGATACCCCTCTACTGGGGTGCTCAAGCAGTACTCTTTGCTGTACGATGCAACATCTCATAGGATATTCATTCCTCCATAAACATTCGCGCTTCATGCGCACCAAGTCAACTTGAACTCCCAAATCGAAATCCAAACCCCCGGATAACCACCCAGTATTTACTGTTAATCCAATTATGGGTCATTTTTCTCTAGCTATTGATTAGGTAGCGCTTGTTCATTTCGATTTGTATACGTTACTCAATTGGTATTTTTATTGGCTGACACACACACACACACACACAAACAATGTATGTTCGAATTTCGATTTCAAACTACTTGTCTCTTATAGTTAAAAGTACAATACATACACACCGTATGTATTTCGATGTTACCGATGGGGCCGACATTGCTGGGCCCCCCCTCGATACGAAACACAGTACAGACGAGAAGATCGTATCAAGTCTTCCCGCCACCGAGTAAATGATGTGCGCTCCGCCTCGAGGCTTCTTTGGCTAAGTGTGAGCCAAGCCTGGCTGATTTTGCTGCAGTGGCCGCCGCTGCTGTCACCGCTTCTTGGCTGCTATTGATGGGACATGTGGGAATTAAGGATCGTTCGTGCCTGGCTTCCCTTCAGCCAGCCGACTCGTCTCCCTCCTCGGCTGGCTCGCTGGCTGGCTGCCTGCCTGCCTGGATGGAAGAACGACGACGCCAAGCAGGTAGACCGCCAGGAACGAGGGAGCCTTGACGCCTAGGCAGGGCCCTTTCTCAATGGGCCAATTAGCTCTGGGAAAAAATTCCTTGTAAGCACTTAACCATAACGACAGCGTGTTGGCATGAACGCCAGGAAAACAAAAGGATGCCTGCTGGAGGCAGCTGTATATGGCTCCGTGTTTCCGTGTGCGTGTCTGTGTGTGCTGATGTTTGTATTAATGACATTATCGTTCGCATACGCTCTATTACGATTACATCGAAGAGATGCTTTAGGAGACCTTTATTGTTGCATTCCCTATGCCAGTCTGTTCAGCTAGCTGCATCAATAGACGTGCAGTAATCTGTTCCTCAGTATAGTTTACACGAACGTACAACTCCAGATAACACAGCCGCTGTAGCAGCAATGGACGCGGAGGGATGGTTGAGGGAATGCAGGGGTGTTCCAGGTCAAAGCGTCTGGTTGGCCTCCAGACGGGAATGAGCAATTCTTTTGAATTGTATTTAATTCTACAGTTGAATAGCTAGTTTACCGCCCAACGACGATAATTTACTCATGGGAATTGTTCCAGTAGCGTATTCCCGTGAAAATTGCAATTTTAAACTGCAGGTTGCGATATTGTTTAGACGATTTTATGAAATATTTATTTGGTTAGTAGATTTTACTATCTATAACTGTTTACTCAAGGACAAAATACAGGATAGCGTACTCGGTAGCATATTACTTACAAGGTCCGAAATACACTCCGTTTAGTAATTAACCCCCCCATCCCCCCCACCTTGTAATTAGTCGTTGTTCAATTAGTAAGTCCAATAATATCGTTGTCGCCTAATCGATTTAGCTACGGGTTTTGCGTGGCCGTGTATGTACCCGCAATGAACGCAGTGACAACGAATTGGAGGGCTTTCCTGTCTTCGCCTGCAGACTCCATCGTCTGATTTGTTCGTTGGGGTAAGCTGCTAATCAGACATTACTCATAGACTCTGTGACTACTTTCTGATTCATTTTGTCCACGATGGCCATGCGATGTTAATATATATATATATATATATATATATATATATATATATATATATATATATATAGGGTGTTCATAAAGTTATGCAACCTTATGAGAAGACAAATTGCAGCCTGGTGGCTATTCAGCCTCCCTTGAAAGAGAAAAGAAAAACATACTATTGTCCTTGCATCCGCCAAATTTGGGACAGCCTGGCACAGGGTTATCTAGCTTCCCGAACGCCCAGTTGCATGTGCTTTTTCGAACTCTTTGCTAACTAAGCCACTGTAGTCCATTTAGGGCCTTCAGCGGCCTGTCCATTATTGTTTTTTTTTCATATACGTATCCCAAACGAACATACATTAACAGGGTGCTTTAAATCGGATAGTATGTTAGCAGTTATAAGAGTTAAGAGATTATGGAAATTTTGAAAGCTCTCCCAATGTCACGTCAGTTAGTTAAACATGCATAGTATTGTAGTAATAAGTTAGAGAAAAGATTAGGATTTCTCAAGTTGATTATTTTGCTGTTCATGTTGCTTGGCTCCGGTCGTATCTCTAGCGAAGTCAATACCGGGGACGCTAGCCTCGCCATGTTTAAGATGGTTGCACATGGAACATTATGCCACTATTTCCCTGCGTGACAAGTTAACATACCTTGAAAATCTAACAAGATACGCACGATATATCGAGAGATTAAAATTAATTTTCCGGGCTAACCCACAGGCAACATTTAACGTCCACGGTACTGCTTTCGGCATTGCTTCATAAAACGGACCCCTTCGAGAGATTAGTATGTTATTATCAAATAGAAGAATAGCTTGTTTCAGTGTTTCGTTCGCCTGGTTGGCGTACCAGTAGCACCGGGTGAAAGTACTCTTTACGCAAATGCTTCTAAGCTGAGACCATAGAGGGAAGTGATTGAGTGATTACATTTTAAAGCAACAAGAATAGGCTTGAAATAAATTCAAAAGGTCCCTAATTTGACTAGCGTCACCATACATTTTTAATCAACTCAATATTGATGATGACGTCCAATCAATCAACACTACTGTGCTCACACAGTCATATATATATATATATATATATATATATATTTATTCACGTTGGTCCTGATATACCATATTTACATAACTGGCACCATTTAACACTTAGCAGTATCTCTTACCGAGCTCTCACACCCTCTAAAAATATGAGCTATGCGCTTTCAAACACCCTGTATAAACCTGATTCACGAAGTGCGAGATGACGACAGTAATGCTTCTCTTCATGGACGCCTACGCGACTAATTGCATGCAACTACAAAGGTGCAACTACACTGTATGGCGCCCACTACCCAGCCCACCGCGTCATATTCAGCCACACGGCGGCTGGCCGTGCTGGACTCAACTCAGTGCAACGTGCGTTGTGGAGTAATGCGTCTCGTTAAATGGGATTCTAGCTAATTAATCATTTAGTCACCCCTTTCCGGTGAGCGGTTCTAGCACACATCTCGACGCTCCCCCTGCCCACCCCTCATAAACACCCCTGAAACACAACCCGAAACCATTCGTCCCCGTAGGCGCTGCACCCCCATGGCGGACACAGCGTTCCCCTAACGTTAAACGGCGCCGGCGATTAGGTCCGAAGGGGGGGCCCGTTTGCCACAGGCTAAACAGCAGTATACGAGTGAGCGCAATAGGATCCGGCAGGAAGGGTGCCCCTGGTGTACTCGTTCAATTTCGAGGCCAGCGCAGCAACGTCGATTTAGTTGGCGGTTGAGCGCCGGAGCACCCAGCATCACTCAATTAGCAGGCGACGACGGCGAGCGTTATAACAACGACAACGGCTGTCCGGCAAATGCTGGCTGTTGGAGCCTCGTGCATTAGTTTCCGGGCTCAGCCTCTCTCTCTCGTTTGGTATCGTCCAACATGGGCTAAACGGCAGGCGGCTCTTCGAAAGATGTCCCTCAGTTGGCCCAACGTTTGGGGCATACATGGGTCATACAACAACTGGTAAACACCTATAGCATTTACATGTATATATACATATATATACACACCAATGCATGTCTCGTATTATACGCCCCCGTATAATCGTCACGACGCTCGCGGAGGGTGGGTGGGACACAACCACCATCGGTGCAGTAGCCAGTTTGAACGGATGACGAGTATCACTATTATTATTCTTATTATCATCCTAGCCGTGCTACTTGCTGCAAGTAGCAGACGTTGCTGTCCTCCTCCTCCTCATCGCAAAAAGGCAGAATTCTTCGCTGGACTTCGGCACTCGCCCTCTCAGTTCCAGACGATGTGCGTTCGCTCTATTGTTGTCATCGTCGATGGTTTGACTGACGACTGGGCTCGGAGGCTGTGTAGCTTTTGCTTCGACTGTCGGCGCCAAATACCGACAGACAGCGGGGACCCTGAGTTGGTGTTATTCGTTCGAACTGGGAGAGAAAGACTGAGAGACCAGAGGCGACGAGAGTCAATGAAAGTTCGGTGGCAGAGGAAGGAAAATGGTTGGCGGTTTAAGCGAACCACGCGAGCTCTGCCAGCGCTTCGCTTATTATGACATGTCATTTAGTTCGTCGGAACACCCGAGTACTATGATGGTAGAGGTAGTTATAGTAGTATTAGTAGTGGTGGCAGTACGCTGTTCGATGGACCGGTGAGGCAGTCACTGCTCGACCACGGGACAAATAGCGAGAGAAGAGATCGCACGATGACACTACACTAAACTACTGAGCACAACTGCGGCGTGTACGATATGATTCGATGTAATCTACACCAATCAGTTGGCTAGATCAAATAGAATCATATGTATATATATATATATAGCAATTTTTGTAATAGTGATGCAATGAAAAGTTTTCAAGCTCTTGAATGTATATATATATATTTACATATATACATTTAAGGGCTTGAAAACTATTCATTGCATCACTATTATAAAAACTGCATTCATTGCAGGTCAACAAATATTATAGGAGCAGATCTGCGAGCCATAGAAGTAGACGTTGTATAACACTGTTCCGACGTTTGTATTCACATAATAGTAATCAATTAGTAGTAACAATCCTATATACATATATATATATATATATATATATCACGCAAGCACGTCACTCCAACTACCTGACGTATTTGTTGTGGCGCAAAAAAAAATAACGATCGAAAAGAGTTAATTCATTCATTGCGCTGGCTGTGCTGAGTGTTATTGAAATTAGTTCTGCCCTCCATTAATGTTCTGCTCCGCTTTGACCACTCGTAGTTCGTTGCAGCATTAAATGATAAGCACACTGCTTGGTTGAGGGTGCGAACGCTGTGAAAGAAAGAAGAGAGAGAGAGAGCCCCTCCCACGGTGAGCAATCGGAGGGGTCTAACCACCCACCACGTTCAGGCTCACTCTCTTAATCCCAGCCCCCCCCCCCGCCCTTGTGGCCCTCTCGCATTTCAAACGTTCCCCGCTACCTGGACACGGTTGCTGAGAGTTACTCAATCGAAGCCGCTATTGGGGGCAGCCGCTGCGATGGTGATGTCTTTTAATTCCTCAGTCGATCGGGATAGCATGGCAAGGGGAGCTGTTCCCTGGATGGTTCAGCCTTCAGCAGCAAAGAGAAGGAGTCGAGTCGAGACGAGGCAGGCCAAGCTACGGCGATGCTGGCAGAATGATAGTCGGCGGGGCAGATCGTTAACTTGATTAGCCCACCATGGGCATCGCTTTGCGGTAATAGTGGTACATTGGCCGGCGAACTCCTTGCGTTGCGGGCGCCTTCATGCGTGCTGGCCTTTCCACCCTTGATCACCATCACCACTCACTCACGCTCCCTCCCTCCCTCCCTCTATCTGTTTCTATGTTGGCTGTTTACTCGACCTCTCCTGAGAGTATGCGTGTTTGATGACAACGACAATAACAACAACAACATCGGGGCCAGACGATGACATCATTGGGGTCGATGGATGGTAAGGGTCGCGTGCACTCCCCTGTACCCAATACAACTCTTTCACAGGGAGCAAAAGACGAGATTTGCCCGAGACGGATACAGGCAAGCAATAGCGGGATGAAACGGGAAATCCGGCGAGGCCCATATATTATAATGTTCAGTTAGGCGATTGTCGAAATTCTTATTGAGCTTAGTCCCTCATTACCTACTGCTTAGGTTGTTTTCATGTTTCGAATGGTGGCCATCGTAGACGCAGACCTCGAAAGAGTTAAAGGTCTCAGAAGCATATAGCATAACTACCAGAGAAATATGAGAATGATTAGCTGATACGCACCCAATCTAACGTGGGATATCCGCATAAGTGAGTTAGACAAGGTGGACTAGCAAGGCTCGTGAAGAGAGAAACAAAATAAAAACAAAGTTGGCTATTACCCAACGCAAACTACTCCGGCATTATTTATTAACACTTTTTATTGGTGGCTAGATGAATAAGATGATTTTAGTTCATCATGTTAGTTACAGCTCACTGTGACAAATTGATGTTATGGCGATTATATATATATATATATATTAGGTCAGTCTTATTCGACATGTCTTGAAACAATTCGTAAACCTTTAATAAAGGCGATTATTACAATTGAATTCAATATATGTATGCGCTCCTATTTCAGTATTTACGTGTGTGGATTATTATTAAGGCTGCATATGTCCCTTGAATGATTTTCACATGACTTCGCACGAAGTCGGCTTGGGTGATTCTGTTTGATTGCGTTAACCGACCCTATGAATGTATGCCCTCCTTTGCCGCCCTTAAACGAAATGAGCTCAGTTCGTATCAAGGGCCACCCCTATCGCGTGGGATAGTTGTGCGCGTCTGGTCTGATATTCCCAGCACAATATCTAACCTTTCAGATCGTTTCATGCTTGTCCTACATCGCTCATACGGTCATCCAATACTCAGCAGGCACAGACAACTGGTTCAACGACAGCGTTCGGTTCGATCGCGCAAAGAAGCCGTTCAAGAAGTCATCTCTTTCTTTTACAACAATCTGTCGTCAGCATACACCTGTCACTCCGGTGATTGTGTTTTCTCAAACTTTTTCTAATTGTGGTCCTCATTTCGGACGGTCAAAACGGTGCGACACTAGACACATTGCTGCTCATTTCACTGCTGACGCCCCGGCGATAGAAATCGCTATACGCGTATCGTCGGGGCACGCTTGGAATACTCGTGTTGAGTCCTTAATACGACCTTGATTTTCCCAGCGCTCGGCGTTGAGATAGGCTGCGAGCATACGGGGACAGGCTTCGTCACCATTGACTCGTACAACAACTCGATAATTTTATCAGTTAGTGCTCTAGTCACTGTTGTTGTTATTGTCGCCGCTCGACGTAGTTCTTCTATGTGTTCTCGTTATTTTCTCCTATTTCCTTTTAGGATTTCGTATTTGATGACGATGTTGCTGCTGCTGCTGCTGTTGTTGCTGCTGGTCTTCGTCGTCTCCGAAGAGCTTTCAACACCGAGGTGGCGGCCACCACCCCGGCCACGATTTGAGTTCGACGATTTTATTTGCGTCGGAGTGCCGGTGCCGGCCACCGCAACCGTAGTCACCGCTCGGTTACCGTCGGTACGGATTTTTTCAGCTTCTTCGGCCCAGGGGTTCTGTGCTGGTGTACGTGTATCTTCATGCATCTGGGCATATGCGTCGTTCACTTCTGAACAGTTGTCTCTCCTCTCTCTTTCTCTCTCTAATTCGTCTTCTTCATCTTCTTCTGCTTCGTCTGAGTTCATTGCGATCCATCGTTGTGGTGTCGCTATCGTTGTCGCGACGACGGTATCTTGACGCCAGGGAGTCTGCTGACCCAGAGCAACACTAATTGATCTTCTTCGCGGCGTCCGCGATAGCCTGTGACGACGATTGTGGCGTCGTTTCGCCGTCATCGTCACCAGCGGCGTCATCGGTGCAACGTCATCGAGACAGGCACGTCGTCGACGGTGTGGACGTTCTTGCTTTGTAGGGACAGCGGCACACAAATGAAGCGGCGGCCACAGCCGTCGATGGGAGGGTGACCATCGCTGCGAGATTGCCGCGTTGTTGCCGTCTCAGTGACGGGGTGTCATTGTTCTTGTTGTGCGTTTTGCTCTAATTTATAAGCTACAGCTGTGAACGTGGTGTAACAGGAGCACGATTTGTGATTGGGTTAAATTAATGAATAATGTTGTTACCCATCTAGCTCGAGGACGGCAAATAGACCGTTCGACTTTGTTGACGTCATTTTAATAAACAATACAGATTGCGCTGAATAGAGCTATGATATTTTATCGGTGAGCGATCGTCAGTGGACAATTTGAGCGTGCACTACTCGCTCTGAAGTTAGTCCCGTTCCTGAATATCTATAATGCAATTGAAGATTTTGCTTAAGGACAACATTTGTAACACGATAATTCAAGTTTCCAAAGTTAACACAATTTAGTATTATATAGTCCGCGTATAGGGTGCTTGGACGGTTTGCCCTTCTTTTAGCTCTAAAAAGCTGGAGGCCGCAGGCTCAAACCTGGGGCAGGTTCGAACCACTGAACACAGATATACTGTACATTTTAGGTACATGTGAGAAATACATATAATTTGAATGAGAAACATATTACCAACAAAACAAACACGAGGCTCTCAAGACGGTCGGCTTGAACAGAAAACGACTGCTCAAACGATATGATCTCAAGTGCTGTGCTTATGAGGCTGACCACGACCTCCATATGTGAGAGCGGCTTACGATCCGCGACAAGACCTTCCCGTTATGAAGACGCCATGTCTAGCTTATTTGTCCTTTTCGCTGCTGTTTTGTTTTTCTTATCGCATCGTCTCCGTAGCGCGTCTTTCGATCGGCGGCTTTTGAGGAACCTCTGATTCGAAGGGGTCTATCGGTCCCGAGGATCGAAAACCCACCGGTGCCGGGTGACATTGAGAGCTGTGTTCGCTAGCTGCGCCTCTCGGCTGACGCCCCGAGCTGATAGCGGCTAGAGAATGGTAACAGAATTCAATGAACAAGACAAACGGGCTCTGATCGCGGTTTGTTGTTGCTGCTGTGCCGGTGGCGCCGCCATAGCTACCGCTGTCGTTGTTATTCAGCTACCGATCTGGCGAGACTGCTCGGCTGCCGTAAGTTGCTTCTTGATCTGTCTTCAGTGAAGAATGGCGCTCGTCTATTCCTTTCAAGCGGCTCCCACTTGCTGGTCAGAAAGCAAACGCCATCCCGGAGTTGATTATATTAGTACGGCCGTTGCGGTACATGCTGATGGCAAGGGTGACGCCGGCGGAAGAAGTATTCGCCGAAGCCAGAAGACAAAAGCGGAGCGCGCACCGTCAACAAAGAGACGATTTGTCTATGCATACCTACTTATTGATAGTATGAAGTAGATGGGTAGCCATGACTTCACTGCAGGCTGGTACCACCTAAGCAAGCGGCGCTCCCCGGGGAGCAAGCCGCGAACATGGTTATTTTAAAGGGAAAGTTTGATGAGAATATCTCACAAACGAACATCGAACCCATGGAGAAGTTCTCAGTGGCGATGGTTACCGGTACAGCGATGTATCAATGTGTCACACAAAATCGTGCAGCCTGTCGTCATTTTTTGATCGACTTACAATTAAGTATCTCGCTTTCGGAAATAAGTGCATCTTCCGTTAAGCTAGGGAGGGTTTCAGCAAAAAAATATAGCCCTTTGTCCCCTGTCAAGCAGATAGCATGTGTATTTATATGTTGTGCCGGCGGCCCAGTAACATGGCAGTAAGATTGCATGCGTACCTGACGTGTATGATTTTCGTAAAGCATCAATAGCTATTGCCATAATACTTCGGTTCATTCCAATTAATTCCTATATATATATATATATATATATATATGTATATATATATATATATATATATATATATATATATATACAGATGCGGCTAAATCTGGCAAATATTTATTACAATTTTCAATGAAAATATCACCAATCCTCAAGCACTTTACCTCATCTCGCGTGCCACGACAACGACCGCCGTCCAGCCGAGGTGAACCCATCTAATTCGGCCTTTAATGACACAGCGAGCGAGAGAGGCAGAACTCAGGAAGCAGTCGACAACCTATACACATGCGTCCGAGATATGTATCGGAATCCAATCGTGTGTCAGGTATAATTCCACTTAGTTAATTTCCACTCCGAGAGCGCTTCACCTCACGCGTGCTCTCCCGTGGCTCAGCCGGTTCGGTCCTGTAGCAAGTGGACTGTCGACACCCTACAGTGTGATCACCATCCGTTTGCTCTGCTGCCTGCCTTCCTGCAGCGATATCCTAATTCCCATTCGTTGTTGGGGGAGCCCGTTGTCCGAACCACTAGTCCTCTGTGTCCACTTCTCATCTGCTGAGCTGTATAAATAAATGCTCATCCAATGCTGGGGCAGAGGGTCCGTCAAGCGGGCCTTCTATAAGCGTTCATCTATCGGGTCCTGGCATGAAAAGCGGCAACGGACGCTGGACTTGCTTGGTCTGACTTCGTGTCCTCGCATTTCCCGCTGCTGGACACCCGGGGACATTTAATTAAAACCTATCTTTCTGACCTCAACAGCGTGGGCAAATGGTACTGAGTGTTCGGATTTCGCGCTCGCCGTAGAGCGGTTCGGATGGCTTCGATGTGAAAGGACGGACGGACTGTCCGCCAGCAACCAAGCTCCTCTAAGGCTCCTCTAACTTGCCCTAACTATAATACGATTTTTCGTTCTCTCCTATCAGCCTCAGTCAACTCGATTAGTTAGAAGAACGTTTCGTTGCAAATAGCAGCTGCCAAAAAGGTCTATATAAAGCTGGACCGGTGCATAGGATCTATATACTGTGTGGCATCTCACTATCGGCGGAGCTATGGCACAAACTGCTTTCCCCCCCCCACCTCGTCGCGCCGTCCGCGCTGAGTTTATCGACCGCCTCCGGCCAGACGAGTGCCAATCACTACAGTGGTAATCTCCAGCCGACCCGGACATCGGGCCTTGTCAATCTGCTTATAAATACCTGCAGTGCAGTAGGCCTCCCATTGGAAGCGAATCGATCGGTCCTTGTAAGTCCATAAACAAATTATTTACGTGCATTATACAGATGACAAATTGAAGTTTTCATATTTCACAGATTAACAATGGAAATCACTGCCATGGTAGAGCGAGAATCACTTCGACAATAGTAGAGCGCTCGCTTAGCATTCGAGAGGTACTGGGATTGATACCCAGCATCTCCAGCGATCTTCAGTGTTTTTTTTTGCTAATCTCAATTAACATAACTCAGGTTTGGATCTTCATTGCGTGAGGGGATGTAGCTCAGATGGTAGAGCGCTCGCTTAGCATGCGAGAGGTACTGGGATCGATATTCAGCATCTCCAGCGATCTTCGATGTTTTTTTAGCTAACCTCAATTAGGGTAACTCACGTTTACTGAAACACATTTGGGTATTGATTGCGTGAGGGGATGTAGCTCAGATGGTAGAGCACTCGCTTAGCATGCGAGAGGTACTGGGATCGATATTCAGCATCTCCAGCGATCTTCAATGTTTTTTTAGCTAACCTCAATTAGGGTAACTCACGTTTACTGAAGCACGTTTGAGTCTTCATTGCGTGAGGGGATGTAGCTCAGATGGTAGAGCGCTCGCTTAGCATGCGAGAGGTACTGGGATCGATACCCAGCATCTCCAGCGATCTTCAATGTTTTTTTTAGCTAACCTCAATTAGGGTAACTCACATTTACTGAAACACGTTTGGGTCTTAATTACATGAGGGGATGTAGCTCAGATGGTAGAGCGCTCGCTTAGCATGCGAGAGGTACTGGGATCGATACCCAGCATCTCCAGCGATCTTCAATGTTTTTATCTAACCTCAATGAAGAAAACTTAGGTTTATTGAAATACGTTTGGGTCTTTATTACGTGAGGGGATGTAGCCCAGATGGTAGAGCGCTCGCTTAGCATGCGAGAGGTACTGGGATCGATACCCAGCATCTCCAGTGATCTTCAATGTTTTTGTAACTAACCTCAATAAAGATAACTCAGGTTTATTGAAACACTTTTGGGTCTTTATTACATGAGGGGATGTAGCTCAGATGGTAGAGCGCTCGCTTAGCATGCGAGAGGTACTGGGATCGATACCCAGCATCTCCAGTGGTCTTCAATGTTTTTGTAACTAACCTCAATGAAGATAACTCAGGTTTATTGAAACTCGTTTGGGTCTTTATTAGGTTTATTGAAATACGTTTGGGTCTTTGTTACATGAGGGGATGTAGCTCAGATGGTAGAGCGCTCGCTTAGCATGCGAGAGGTACTGGGATCGATACCCAGCATCTCCAGTGATCTTCAATGTTTTTGTAACTAACCTCAATGAAGATAACTCAGGTTTATTGAAACACGTTTGGGTCTTTATTAGGTTTATTGAAATACGTTTGGGTCTTCATTGCGTGAGGGGATGTAGCTCAGATGGTAGAGCGCTCGCTTAGCATGCGAGAGGTACTGGGATCGATACCCAGCATCTCCAGTGATCTTCAATGTTTTTGTAACTAACCTCAATGAAGATAACTTAGGTTTATTGAAACACGTTTGGGTCTTTATTACATGAGGGGATGTAGCTCAGATGGTAGAGCGCTCGCTTAGCATGCGAGAGGTACTGGGATCGATACCCAGCATCTACAGCGATCTTCAATGTTTTTGTAACTAACCTCAATGAAGATAACTTAGGTTTATTGAAACATGTTTGGGTCTTCATTGCGTGAGGGGATGTAGCTCAGATGGTAGAGCGCTCGCTTAGCATGCGAGAGGTACTGGGATCGATACCCAGCATCTCCAGTGGTCTTCAATGTTTTTGTAACTAACCTCAATGAGGATAACTTAGGTTTACTGAAACACGTTTGGGTCTTCATTGCGTGAGGGGATGTAGCTCAGATGGTAGAGCGCTCGCTTAGCATGCGAGAGGTACTGGGATCGATACCCAGCATCTCCAGTGATCTCCAATGTTTTTGTAACTAACCTCAATGAAGATAACTTAGGTTTATTGAAACTCGTTTGGGTCTTTATTACATGAGGGGATGTAGCTCAGATGGTAGAGCGCTCGCTTAGCATGCGAGAGGTACTGGGAGCGATACCCAGCATCTCCAGTGATCTTCAATGTTTTTGTAACTAACCTCAATGAAGATAACTCAGGTTTATTGAAACACGTTTAGGTCTTTATTAGGTTTATTGAAATACGTTTGGGTCTTTGTTACATGAGGGGATGTAGCTCAGATGGTAGAGCGCTCGCTTAGCATGCGAGAGGTACTGGGATCGATACCCAGCATCTCCAGTGATCTGCAATGTTTTTGTAACTAACCTCAATGAAGATAACTTAGGTTTATTGAAATACGTTTGGGTCTTTGTTATATGAGGGGATGTAGCTCAGATGGTAGAGCGCTCGCTTAGCATGCGAGAGGTACTGGGATCGATACCCAGCATCTCCAGTGATCTTCAATGTTTTTGTAACTAACCTCAATAAAGATAACTCAGGTTTATTGAAACACTTTTGGGTCTTTATTACATGAGGGGATGTAGCTCAGATGGTAGAGCGCTCGCTTAGCATGCGAGAGGTACTGGGATCGATACCCAGCATCTCCAGTGATCTTCAATGTTTTTGTAACTAACCTCAATGAAGATAACTTAAGTTTACTGAAACATGTTTGGGTCTTCATTGCGTGAGGGGATGTAGCTAAGATGGTAGAGCGCTCGCTTAGCATGCGAGAGGTACTGGCATCGATACCCAGCATCTCCAGCGATCTTCAATGTTTTTATCTAACCTCAATGAAGATAACTTAGGTTTATTGAAATACGTTTGGGTCTTTGTTACATGAGGGGATGTAGCTCAGATGGTAGAGCGCTCGCTTAGCATGCGAGAGGTACTGGGATCGATACCCAGCATCTCCAGTGGTCTTCAATGTTTTTGTAACTAACCTCAATGAAGATAACTCAGGTTTATTGAAACACGTTTGGGTCTTTATTACATGAGGGGATGTAGCTCAGATGGTAGAGCGCTCGCTTAGCATGCGAGAGGTACTGGGATCGATACCCAGCATCTCCAGTGATCTTCAATGTTTTATAACTAACCTTAATGAAGATAACTTAGGTTTTTTGAAACACGTTTGGGTCTTCATTGCGTGAGGGGATGTAGCTCAGATGGTAGAGCGCTCGCTTAGCATGCGAGAGGTACTGGGATCGATACCCAGCATCTCCAGTGATCTCCAATGTTTTTGTAACTAACCTCAATGAAGATAACTTAGGTTTATTGAAACACGTTTGGGTCTTTATTACATGAGGGGATGTAGCTCAGATGGTAGAGCGCTCGCTTAGCATGCGAGAGGTACTGGGATCGATACCCAGCATCTCCAGTGAACTTCAATGTTTTTGTAACTAACCTCAATGAAGATAACTCAGGTTTATTGAAACACGTTTGGGTCTTTATTAGGTTTATTGAAATACGTTTGGGTCTTTGTTACATGAGGGGATGTAGCTCAGATGGTAGAGCGCTCGCTTAGCATGCGAGAGGTACTGGGATCGATACCCAGCATCTCCAGTGATCTTCAATGTTTTTGTAACTAACCTCAATGAAGATAACTTAGGTTTATTGAAACACGTTTGGGTCTTTATTACATGAGGGGATGTAGCTCAGATGGTAGAACGCTCGCTTAGCATGCGAGAGGTACTGGGATCGATACCCAGCATCTACAGCGATCTTCAATGTTTTTGTAACTAACCTCAATGAGGATAACTTAGGTTTATTGAAACATGTTTGGGTCTTCATTGCTTGAGGGGATGTAGCTCAGATGGTAGAGCGCTCGCTTAGCATGCGAGAGGTACTGGGATCAATACCCAGCATCTCCAGTGGTCTTCAATGTTTTTGTAACTAACCTCAATGAGGATAACTTAGGTTTACTGAAACACGTTTGGGTCTTCATTGCGTGAGGGGATGTAGCTCAGATGGTAGAGCGCTCGCTTAGCATGCGAGAGGTACTGGGATCGATACCCAGCATCTCCAGTGATCTCCAATGTTTTTGTAACTAACCTCAATGAAGATAACTTAGGTTTATTGAAACACGTTTGGGTCTTTATTACATGAGGGGATGTAGCTCAGATGGTAGAGCGCTCGCTTAGCATGCGAGAGGTACTGGGAGCGATACCCAGCATCTCCAGTGATCTCCAATGTTTTTGTAACTAACCTCAATGAGGATAACTTGGGTTTATTGAAACACGTTTAGGTCTTCATTGCGTGAGGGGATGTAGCTCAGATGGTAGAGCGCTCGCTTAGCATGCGAGAGGTACTGGGATCGGTACCCAGCATCTCCAGTGATCTTCAATGTTTTTGTAACTAACCTCAATGAAGATAACTTAGGTTTATTGAAACACGTTTCGGTCTTTATTACATGAGGGGATGTAGCTCAGATGGTAGAGCGCTCGCTTAGCATGCGAGAGGTACTGGGATCGATACCCAGCATCTCCAGTGATCTTCAATGTTTTTGTAACTAACCTCAATGAAGATAACTTAGGTTTATTGAAACACGTTTCGGTCTTTATTACATGAGGGGATGTAGCTCAGATGGTAGAGCGCTCGCTTAGCATGCGAGAGGTACTGGGATCGATACCCAGCATCTCCAGTGGTCTTCAATGTTTTTGTAACTAACCTCAATGAAGATAACTTAGGTTTACTGAAACACGTTTGGGTCTTCATTGCGTGAGGGGATGTAGCTCAGATGGTAGAGCGCTCGCTTAGCATGCGAGAGGTACTGGGATCGATACCCAGCATCTCCAGTGGTCTTCAATGTTTTTGTAACTAACCTCAATGAAGATAACTTAGGTTTATTGAAACACGTTTCGGTCTTTATTACATGAGGGGATGTAGCTCAGATGGTAGAGCGCTCGCTTAGCATGCGAGAGGTACTGGGATCGATACCCAGCATCTCCAGTGATCTTCAATGTTTTTATAACTAACCTTAATGAAGATAACTTAGGTTTATTGAAACACGTTTGGGTCTTCATTGCGTGAGGGGATGTAGCTCAGATGGTAGAGCGCTCGCTTAGCATGCGAGAGGTACTGGGATCGATACCCAGCATCTCCAGTGATCTCCAATGTTTTTGTAACTAACCTCAATGAAGATAACTTAGGTTTATTGAAACACGTTTGGGTCTTTATTACATGAGGGGATGTAGCTCAGATGGTAGAGCGCTCGCTTAGCATGCGAGAGGTACTGGGATCGATACCCAGCATCTCCAGTGAACTTCAATGTTTTTGTAACTAACCTCAATGAAGATAACTCAGGTTTATTGAAACACGTTTGGGTCTTTATTAGGTTTATTGAAATACGTTTGGGTCTTTGTTACATGAGGGGATGTAGCTCAGATGGTAGAGCGCTCGCTTAGCATGCGAGAGGTAATGGGATCGATACCCAGCATCTCCAGTGATCTTCAATGTTTTTGTAACTAACCTCAATGAAGATAACTTAGGTTTATTGAAACACGTTTGGGTCTTTATTACATGAGGGGATGTAGCTCAGATGGTAGAGCGCTCGCTTAGCATGCGAGAGGTACTGGGATCGATACCCAGCATCTCCAGTGATCTTCAATGTTTTTGTAACTAACCTCAATGAAGATAACTTAGGTTTATTGAAACATGTTTGGGTCTTCATTGCGTGAGGGGATGTAGCTCAGATGGTAGAGCGCTCGCTTAGCATGCGAGAGGTACTGGGATCGATACCCAGCATCTCCAGTGGTCTTCAATGTTTTTGTAACTAACCTCAATGAAGATAACTTAGGTTTACTGAAACACGTTTGGATCTTCATTGCGTGAGGGCATGTAGCTCAGATGGTAGAGCGCTCGCTTAGCATGCGAGAGGTACTGGGATCGATACCCAGCATCTCCAGTGATCTTCAATGTTTTTGTAACTAACCTCAATGAAGATAACTTAGGTTTACTGAAACACGTTTGGGTCTTCATTGCTTGAGGGGATGTAGCTCAGATGGTAGAGCGCTCGCTTAGCATGCGAGAGGTACTGGGATCGATACCCAGCATCTCCAGTGATCTTCAATGTTTTTGTAACTAACCTCAATGAAGATAACTTAGGTTTATTGAAACACGTTTCGGTCTTTATTACATGAGGGGATGTAGCTCAGATGGTAGAGCGCTCGCTTAGCATGCGAGAGGTACTGGGATCGATACCCAGCATCTCCAGTGGTCTTCAATGTTTTTGTAACTAACCTCAATGAAGATAACTTAGGTTTACTGAAACACGTTTGGGTCTTCATTGCGTGAGGGGATGTAGCTCAGATGGTAGAGCGCTCGCTTAGCATGCGAGAGGTACTGGGATCGATACCCAGCATCTCCAGTGATCTTCAAGGTTTTTGTAACTAACCTCAATGAAGATAACTTAGGTTTATTGAAACATGTTTGGGTCTTCATTGCGTGAGGGGATGTAGCTCAGATGGTAGAGCGCTCGCTTAGCATGCGAGAGGTACTGGGATCGATACCCAGCATCTCCAGTGGTCTTCAATGTTTTTGTAACTAACCTCAATGAAGATAACTTAGGTTTACTGAAACACGTTTGGATCTTCATTGCGTGAGGGGATGTAGCTCAGATGGTAGAGCGCTCGCTTAGCATGCGAGAGGTACTGGGATCGATACCCAGCATCTCCAGTGATCTTCAATGTTTTTGTAACTAACCTCAATGAAGATAACTTAGGTTTACTGAAACACGTTTGGGTCTTCATTGCGTGAGGGGATGTAGCTCAGATGGTAGAGCGCTCGCTTAGCATGCGAGAGGTACTGGGATCGATACCCAGCATCTCCAGTGATCTTCAATGTTTTTGTAACTAACCTCAATGAAGATAACTTAGGTTTACTGAAACACGTTTGGGTCTTCATTGCGTGAGGGGATGTAGCTCAGATGGTAGAGCGCTCGCTTAGCATGCGAGAGGTACTGGGATCGATACCCAGCAACTCCAGTGATCTTCAATGTTTTTATAACTAACCTCAATGAAGATAATTTAGGTTTATTGAAACACGTTTGGGTCTTTATTACATGAGGGGATGTAGCTCAGATGGTAGAGCGCTCGCTTAGCATGCGAGAGGTACTGGGATCGATACCCAGCATCTCCAGTGATCTTCAATGTTTTTGTAACTAACCTCAATGAAGATATCTTAGGTTTATTGAAACACGTTTGGGTCTTCATTGCGTGAGGGGATGTAGCTCAGATGGTAGAGCGCTCGCTTAGCATGCGAGAGGTACTGGGATCGATACCCAGCATCTCCAGTGATCTTCAATGTTTTTGTAACTAACCTCAATGAAGATATCTTAGGTTTATTGAAACACGTTTGGGTCTTCATTGCGTGAGGGGATGTAGCTCAGATGGTAGAGCGCTCGCTTAGCATGCGAGAGGTACTGGGATCGATACCCAGCATCTCCAGTGATCTTCAATGTTTTTGTAACTAACCTCAATGAAGATAACTTAGGTTTATTGAAACACGTTTGGATCTTCATTGCGTGAGGGGATGTAGCTCAGATGGTAGAGCGCTCGCTTAGCATGCGAGAGGTACTGGGATCGATACCCAGCATCTCCAGTGATCTTCAATGTTTTTATAACTAACCTCAATGAAGATAACTTAGGTTTATTGAAACACGTTTGGGTCTTCATTGCGTGAGGGGATGTAGCTCAGATGGTAGAGCGCTCGCTTAGCATGCGAGAGGTACTGGGATCGATACCCAGCATCTCCAGTGATCTTCAATGTTTTTGTAACTAACCTCAATGAAGATATCTTAGGTTTATTGAAACACGTTTGGGTCTTCATTGCGTGAGGGGATGTAGCTCAGATGGTAGAGCGCTCGCTTAGCATGCGAGAGGTACTGGGATCGATACCCAGCATCTCCAGTGATCTTCAATGTTTTTGTAACTAACCTCAATGAAGATAACTTAGGTTTATTGAAACACGTTTGGATCTTCATTGCGTGAGGGGATGTAGCTCAGATGGTAGAGCGCTCGCTTAGCATGCGAGAGGTACTGGGATCGATACCCAGCATCTCCAGTGATCTTCAATGTTTTTGTAACTAACCTCAATGAAGATATCTTAGGTTTATTGAAACACGTTTGGGTCTTCATTGCGTGAGGGGATGTAGCTCAGATGGTAGAGCGCTCGCTTAGCATGCGAGAGGTACTGGGATCGATACCCAGCATCTCCAGTGATCTTCAATGTTTTTGTAACTAACCTCAATGAAGATAACTTAGGTTTATTGAAACACGTTTGGATCTTCATTGCGTGAGGGGATGTAGCTCAGATGGTAGAGCGCTCGCTTAGCATGCGAGAGGTACTGGGATCGATACCCAGCATCTCCAGTGATCTTCAATGTTTTTGTAACTAACCTCAATGAAGATATCTTAGGTTTATTGAAACACGTTTGGGTCTTCATTGCGTGAGGGGATGTAGCTCAGATGGTAGAGCGCTCGCTTAGCATGCGAGAGGTACTGGGATCGATACCCAGCATCTCCAGTGATCTTCAATGTTTTTGTAACTAACCTCAATGAAGATAACTTAGGTTTATTGAAACACGTTTGGATCTTCATTGCGTGAGGGGATGTAGCTCAGATGGTAGAGCGCTCGCTTAGCATGCGAGAGGTACTGGGATCGATACCCAGCATCTCCAGTGATCTTCAATGTTTTTGTAACTAACCTCAATGAAGATATCTTAGGTTTATTGAAACACGTTTGGGTCTTCATTGCGTGAGGGGATGTAGCTCAGATGGTAGAGCGCTCGCTTAGCATGCGAGAGGTACTGGGATCGATACCCAGCATCTCCAGTGATCTTCAATGTTTTTGTAACTAACCTCAATGAAGATAACTTAGGTTTATTGAAACACGTTTGGATCTTCATTGCGTGAGGGGATGTAGCTCAGATGGTAGAGCGCTCGCTTAGCATGCGAGAGGTACTGGGATCGATACCCAGCATCTCCAGTGATCTTCAATGTTTTTGTAACTAACCTCAATGAAGATATCTTAGGTTTATTGAAACACGTTTGGGTCTTCATTGCGTGAGGGGATGTAGCTCAGATGGTAGAGCGCTCGCTTAGCATGCGAGAGGTACTGGGATCGATACCCAGCATCTCCAGTGATCTTCAATGTTTTTGTAACTAACCTCAATGAAGATAACTTAGGTTTATTGAAACACGTTTGGATCTTCATTGCGTGAGGGGATGTAGCTCAGATGGTAGAGCGCTCGCTTAGCATGCGAGAGGTACTGGGATCGATACCCAGCATCTCCAGTGATCTTCAATGTTTTTGTAACTAACCTCAATGAAGATATCTTAGGTTTATTGAAACACGTTTGGGTCTTCATTGCGTGAGGGGATGTAGCTCAGATGGTAGAGCGCTCGCTTAGCATGCGAGAGGTACTGGGATCGATACCCAGCATCTCCAGTGATCTTCAATGTTTTTGTAACTAACCTCAATGAAGATAACTTAGGTTTATTGAAACACGTTTGGGTCTTCATTGCGTGAGGGGATGTAGCTCAGATGGTAGAGCGCTCGCTTAGCATGCGAGAGGTACTGGGATCGATACCCAGCATCTCCAGTGATCTTCAATGTTTTTGTAACTAACCTCAATGAAGATAACTTAGGTTTATTGAAACACGTTTGGATCTTCATTGCGTGAGGGGATGTAGCTCAGATGGTAGAGCGCTCGCTTAGCATGCGAGAGGTACTGGGATCGATACCCAGCATCTCCAGTGATCTTCAATGTTTTTGTAACTAACCTCAATGAAGATATCTTAGGTTTATTGAAACACGTTTGGATCTTCATTGCGTGAGGGGATGTAGCTCAGATGGTAGAGCGCTCGCTTAGCATGCGAGAGGTACTGGGATCGATACCCAGCATCTCCAGTGATCTTCAATGTTTTTGTAACTAACCTCAATGAAGATAACTTAGGTTTATTGAAACACGTTTGGATCTTCATTGCGTGAGGGGATGTAGCTCAGATGGTAGAGCGCTCGCTTAGCATGCGAGAGGTACTGGGATCGATACCCAGCATCTCCAGTGATCTTCAATGTTTTTGTAACTAACCTCAATGAAGATATCTTAGGTTTATTGAAACACGTTTGGGTCTTCATTGCGTGAGGGGATGTAGCTCAGATGGTAGAGCGCTCGCTTAGCATGCGAGAGGTACTGGGATCGATACCCAGCATCTCCAGTGATCTTCAATGTTTTTGTAACTAACCTCAATGAAGATAACTTAGGTTTATTGAAACACGTTTGGATCTTCATTGCGTGAGGGGATGTAGCTCAGATGGTAGAGCGCTCGCTTAGCATGCGAGAGGTACTGGGATCGATACCCAGCATCTCCAGTGATCTTCAATGTTTTTGTAACTAACCTCAATGAAGATATCTTAGGTTTATTGAAACACGTTTGGGTCTTCATTGCGTGAGGGGATGTAGCTCAGATGGTAGAGCGCTCGCTTAGCATGCGAGAGGTACTGGGATCGATACCCAGCATCTCCAGTGATCTTCAATGTTTTTGTAACTAACCTCAATGAAGATAACTTAGGTTTATTGAAACACGTTTGGATCTTCATTGCGTGAGGGGATGTAGCTCAGATGGTAGAGCGCTCGCTTAGCATGCGAGAGGTACTGGGATCGATACCCAGCATCTCCAGTGATCTTCAATGTTTTTGTAACTAACCTCAATGAAGATATCTTAGGTTTATTGAAACACGTTTGGGTCTTCATTGCGTGAGGGGATGTAGCTCAGATGGTAGAGCGCTCGCTTAGCATGCGAGAGGTACTGGGATCGATACCCAGCATCTCCAGTGATCTTCAATGTTTTTGTAACTAACCTCAATGAAGATAACTTAGGTTTATTGAAACACGTTTGGATCTTCATTGCGTGAGGGGATGTAGCTCAGATGGTAGAGCGCTCGCTTAGCATGCGAGAGGTACTGGGATCGATACCCAGCATCTCCAGTGATCTTCAATGTTTTTGTAACTAACCTCAATGAAGATATCTTAGGTTTATTGAAACACGTTTGGGTCTTCATTGCGTGAGGGGATGTAGCTCAGATGGTAGAGCGCTCGCTTAGCATGCGAGAGGTACTGGGATCGATACCCAGCATCTCCAGTGATCTTCAATGTTTTTTTAGCTTTTTACTTTAAAAAGCAACGATATTGAAACACATTTTGAACGCTTTGCTTCCTTCGTATTCAATTATTTTTTAAAATTGAGAAAACAACTATTAATGTATGTTATTATTGTATAATGCCAAGCATAGCTGTTTGACAAAAAGTCCACGGTGAAGTAACCCAGTGAAAGTGGTCCGTCCGGGGAACGGTCAACGTAGCACTGGGGCCCGGCCTTGGACAAAGAAGACGGTGCCGCGCCCCAGACTAACAGAAAGTTACCCGAGCTATTGCGAACAGCTGCATCTTTTCTCGATACAGCCGAACAAGCGGCCTTCGTCTACTGTTGCCAGCTGGACCGCAGTATCCATGGTACAGTAGTACTTCAACGAAGGTCACATCACCATGCACTTTCCTTTACTTTAGACACGGACAAGACGATTAGTACACTACACAACAATGCAATTTTTAATTTCATATATTTATTTGGGATCGCAGAAAAGACTTGAAGTCATACACACATATATATATATTTATATATATATATTCACATACACATATATATATATATGTGTGTGTGTGTATGACCTCAACTGACCAAATTACTGACATTAGCCACCTTTCGCCATTGTCCGGACAGCCCCCAGAAGTAACCCGTCACGTTGCAATTTACAGGCGGCAAATTTATCAACAATATACAGTAGTAGCAGGTACAAGACAGAAATCCAGAAAACAACAACAGATAACAACTATTTTTCGTCATGCTAATTGGCTACACTGTACGGCGATGAGCCTGATTAGGCTAACTGGGTAGATATAGTGTTTTTGTTTTGAAGTCAAACGAATTTGAATGCTCGATTCGTTCTCTTATGAACATGACTAGTGTTTGCTATCATCGCTCGGTGGTGCGGCGATCGTTTAGAGCAAATTGAGCAAAACGCTCGCTTAGTGCTTGTTTTCTTTGTTATTTTCGCGCCAGCGCACCACCCTGAGTAAGCGACGACCCGCAGTCGCCCTTCTGGCCGCATGACAAGTTCAAGTGGTCTCAAACCTCCTGTTTAGTTATTGGGGCTCTCGTCCATTGTGAGACTCCCTGCTTAATCGACACGAGAGAGTGGGCATGCTTACATTAGTCTGGCTGGATATGAGGCTCCACTGATCTATCGAATGAGCAAATATTGGACATCTATCGACGCCTACAAATGAAGACACTTACTCGTGGGAACGCGTGGAAGCTTTTGAATTGAATTCAATCTGGTGGACTCGCCACGTTGTTCATGTTTAAGAGTGCTGAGGAGCTCTGTGGTGCGATGTCTATAGCGGAGAAAAAAATTATATACTACACATTGTATAACATCGTGCACTGTAGACTCGAATGAGTAGGTCGCTCGCTCATCGGATGCCTTGTCGCTTGGCAGGCCAGAATGGTGCCGATTACAACCTTGGTAAGGCGACACTCCTGCTCTGGCTTCTCTCGGAAACTCCAATTATACGATTTATTGAATTTAAGCCTAGCGAATGTATCGCTTGTTTGAAGCCTGTCGCTTGTTAGGCGGACACTGGCGACTTCATTTAATAATCAGGGCATTTAAATTAATAGAAGGTTGCTTGTTTTTTTTTGTGATTGAATTTTTGTTTGGCTATTTCAAATGATCACATTGTACACAATTGACAAGCAACCCCACACGCAGCACACTGCTGTGAGCTGGCGGCGATCAGCCGGTCCCCGTTTTGCTCTCATCCCACGTACTTATGTGAACACTATACTAATTAGTATCGAATAATAAACCGCTATTCGGTATTGATCATTCTAGCCGATTGAACTGCTCCACCTGAACAAAACAAACGCTAGACATAGCCAAAAACAGTCACGTTGTTTAAGACGTCGTTAATACTAGTCCTATTCAACTCGTTATCTCCCGTTTGAAATTGTGGCTATTATAGATCACGATAATGCTTACTCTTGGCTTTTCCGTCAATTGTCTTGAGTTGTTCCAGTTTTTCCAGCACCGAAGTGTACTTCAGGATATAGCCCTACCTTGGCTGGGACGTCTGCGCAAAAAGAGCTAAAGGAGCACAGCGACATCGATACGTGAGCATGTTTCGTGTTCAACGAGTTGACGGTGGCATCAAGCGTTAATAACTCGGAACTGCTGTGGACATATTGACTAGCAACTGCAACAGCGTTCCCATCACCCACGCTAAGCTCATCCAATCTCCCACGCTCCCCGAACGCCGATTATCGCCTGTTTCCTCTTATTGATGCTTGTTCGTCGTGTTCCGAGTGATCCCAATGGGCCGAGTTCTCGCTCTCGCTCTTCTTTCTGGCTCTCTCTCGTTTCTCTCTATTTAGCAACAAAAAAAAACGGCAAAAGAGTCACCGCAGGCTATTGATGACTGATTGCGAGCTCGATGCCGATGCGGCGGCGGCGACGATTGCTGATGATGATAGAGGTGGTGGTGGTTGTGGTGGTAACGTTTGAACAGTGTGTCTACGCTCTGCATGTCCGTGCATGACTTAAATGACTACTGTGACAAAATGTATAGTGGTCATTAACGTCGACGTCGTTGCCCTAATAGAGTTGTCAATGTTGTAATAAAGAGTGCTCTTGATTGACCAGGATCGCAGCAGCAGCAGGAGCATCAGCAGCCGACGCGGTGGCGGCGGCGGCGGCGTTACTAGCGCACCGTAGATATCTAGCCAATGGATGTCGGCTGTTGTTGCGCTGGGATCGGCTTGATCGGCAAACGGCAATACCACACAAGTGACGGCGGATCATGTTCAGCAGCATGCGAGCGGTGCGCGATGCATTAGCTATAAAGGGAGCCCAAGCGGGCTCCTTTGGTCGGGCCTGACACAATCGACGTCCTGCCCTGACTTCTGCCGTGCGGCTGACCACGCCTGCTGACCCACTGCTGCCAGCCTGAATGGATGGATTCGCATTGTGTAGCGGCTTGTCTATTCGGGGCTCGAGTGGATGAAGGGCCTGCGTTTGTCTACACAAGCCAACAACTGTTCTCTTGCGCGCGCTGTTGTATGAATGAAGGCTATAACGATGATGGCTGGATAGTAATTGCCAATAACCATTTATCCCAATCACCCATGAATCGATCGAGTTATGATCAAGTTGACAACAATCGTGTTCGACAGCGATAGACAGACACATAGCGGGCGAGAGAGCGAGAGGGACAGCTCGGATCGTGCGGCGTGATGCATCAATCGGCTGGGCTTGCTCGGCTTGGCCAGCAGCAGAGCTCAACAAAGCGCTCTCCCAGATATGCTATACCGTAGACAACGGCGATGCGTTGGGCGTGCTGTCGGACAGACGAGCGTTCGTTGAGTTCAGCCAGGCACCCACGCTAGGGAGGAAGTCGCCGGGCATCCAGCAATCAACGAAATAGCTCCTCGATGTCGGCGGCAGCAGCAGCATTGTGGTGTCCGCCACCAGTCATCGGCGCAACAACAGTCAGCGCATCGTCGTGCGGCTCTCTACCCTCGTCTACCCATTCACTTTGCTTTGTTCGCTGCGATGTCGTGCTGACGAGCTGATCTCCGTTCGATGCAGCTCTATTGCCTCAAATAGCGCGCACGAGAAAACGAACGACACACACCACGACGATGAGAGTCGGAAGGATGGAGAGAGAGAGAGCGAGAGAGAAAAAGAAGAGTAAATAATATTGATCCTCCAATCGCGTCCGTTGCGAACATCATGTCGTATTGTGTCCGGCCGTAATTCTTGCCGCTATCAAGGCTACATATCGAAGCAATGGCCATTATCAGTCGGTTACGCTACATGTCGATGTCTTGATAGATGGTAGGGCAACTATCCGATTATATTAACAACATGCTGTTTGTAAACACACACACACACACACAGACACATATACACACACACACACAGATACATATACATACATACACATAAAAAGAACCCATCGAGCATACGGATATATGAACATAAATCTGTTCGTGAAAAGCCATATTTAGTGACACCACGCGTGCGCGCCAGACGAGATAAGGCCCTGAACCGGTGCGGCTTATCGTGTACGGCTGTTTCTTTTGAAGATTAATGCAAAAATTTAACTCATTCTATTCTATGGAGTCTACGTCTGTTCCAGTGGCGTAATAATTATGTGTTCCTAATCGGCCGAAATTAGTAGGCACCGCTTAATGAATGCATATAGCTATAATATGCAGTGTAATGTACGAGAGATTCTTTGTATCGATTCTTAGAACTGGCCAAATTCCCTCTCCACTCGTTAGACGCCCTGCTTTGTCAGCAGTCTCAGCTGAGGTCGGTAGGAGCAACAATAATGCAGGAAACGCCAAAACGCTTATTGCAATATACGTCTCTCTCTCTCTCTCTCTCTCTCTCTCTATCTCCCTCTCTCTCTCTATATATATATATTCTATTTGGCGTTACATATTTTCATAATGTATTTTCACAGCATCACCGAATCAACTTCGAATTTTATCTCAACTCGAGATGGCTCTTCTTTATTCTGTCTCGAGTCCTCATTGAAAACACCGTTTGGTTTGCAAAGGCTCGGTACTAAAGCATCCAACCGAACGTCGATGTGACGGTGATGGACTCGTCTCGTCCATACTCGTGAGGGTGACGACCATTTATTTGAACACTGTCTCTATTCTCCGTTTCGTCCCCATTTGTGTGACGCGTCATGCTGTAACGCGTGCGACTGTTCTGTCTGTGATCAGCATAGCAGTAATACTCTCGCCGTGATAACAATAGCTGACTCGATATCTTCCTAAAAGCCGAAAGTAACAACATGCGATCCGCCAGCCAGCGCAGCAGATCGATAACGGACGTCGTCAAGTTACACCATAAAGTCTCTCTCTCTCTCTAACTCATCAGGGCAATCTGCCGACAGCCGAGGTCAAGCAATTAACCCCTGTGCTCGGTCTCTGGGTGGTGCTCGCCTCAACTCTCGAAAAGGGCTCCACTGCCACTGCGCTTAGAGCACGTATTAGGGTCCTAACGACAAAGTTGGTAGGTCCGGGTTTTTGGAGAATCTCTGTTTCACATCGTCGACTTAGGGAACCACGGTTGGAAGAACGTCGGCAAGTTCCAAGATGGTTATGCCAATATAAGCCTTGACAAAACAGCGCCACGCTCAGCCATCTCTCCCTCTCTTTGAGGATGATTCGTATATAAATATTCGCTTTCGGTTCAACTGAAGGGGTTATACAGCATATTGCAGATTAGCGGCAGATAGAACCGAGAGAGAGAGAGAGAGAAAGATCTATAGACTGCTCAGTAGCTTGTGTCTAACCAGAATGCGACGAGTCTTAACTAGGTACCGCATGCTTAGAGGGATGGCAGACTAAACCGAGACTACCGCTATCGTAATTGGTTACTCGACGCTTGTTGTCAAGCTCGACTGAGTCTATTAATGGAGACTCGATCTGCTCGAACCTCAAAGATGCCACTGACACGCACGCACAGTCAATAGGATATTTAACGAGGATAGCACACCGTGTAGTGATATAGCTGCTGAATAATTCGAAAATCGTTTACCTAACGCGAAATGTAGCTGATCAGAGACCGTACCACTAGTCATGTTCTATCTAAATCATAAGTGCGTGGTTGGTCACATGGGGAAGTGTCATATTAAATCGAATGTTCGTTCGAGAAAGCGAAGAAAAACATGCTCCTCACTAACTGAAGCGGACGCATCGATCAATTGGGGGTGATGGTGGAGGGGGCCGGGGGTGTAACGCTACTGTTTTTGTCCAGATTTATATTGGCGTCACCGTATGTCCTGTTGGTGATGTTGATTCCGTCACCTTCTTCCGATGTGAAACTCCCCTTTGAAGCTCAACTGATGAGCTCGATATTGATATTAATATCGTTTATATAACGCGGACTGGTTAATCGAGGTCGATGATGATAGTGATGTCGTTGCGGTTACGTCACGGCGGATACGGTATGGGTGCTGGCGTTATTTCTGGCTTCACCTCTGAGCGGATTACGCGCGCACACCAACGCGAATAGACAGACCAGGAGCTCTTCTGCTCCGAGAAGCAGCAAGCAAACCAGCAACAAGAAAGGTGGTAGAGGGCGCTATCGCCCCCGATCCCAAGATAATAGTAGCGATAAATAAATACTTTATATATATATATATATATATATATATATATATCGAGAAACATAGATGCGCACACAAACAAACGCAGTGATTCGAAGTCACTCACTCTATTCGATAACGCTTGGAGAGAAAAAAAAATTGAAAAAATACACTACCACGGCCGCCAACACCACCAAACATCAGCAGCAGCAGCAGTAGACTCAATAAAAGCGCCCTTGATAACAGGCGTCGTTGATCACGTCGCTGTTGACGGCGACGACTCGACTCGATGAGGACGCGCGATCCGGGCGCCCGATTTCAACTTCACCAATTATGGTTATAGACTTCATCATCGAATTCATTATTTTTGCCTCCCTCTCTCTCCCTGCCTCTCCCTTCCTTCGTTACTGACTTTGTTATATGTTTGCGTATAGATTTGTTTCGATGTTCTCATGAGGTCTCCATATCCACGTTGCATCTATTCTTTTATTATTATTATTATTTTTTTTTTTTGTCTCATTCACTGTTCAGTGGCGGATCGTCGCGAGCGCCGAATTATTAATGCGGTGACAACGAGCCAGTGCCGTTGAGTCAGTAGATGCGCTGGCCATCGATAATCGGCCAGAGATGCTCCTTTCACCTCTCGGCTACTCGAAGTCGTTCACTTCGCCTGGGTGCTGACGCGACTTCAACGGCCGTTGAAGATACGTAACGCAACTCACAGTTACTTCGATTTCGTTCGTTGTTCTCCAACGCACGATAATCTTTCACTAGTGCTCAGACAACAGGTTTACTCTCAGGGGCCCCTTATTTTGAGCCCCAGTAGCCATCATAGCATTACCCCCGTTCCCCATTCTGCTGTCCTGCCCGAACTGGCAATTGACTCCGTTGTCCCATAATCGACCCTCCGCGCTGGTGGTATGTCTTGAGATATCGTTTAAATGTGTGGTATTACATGATGTCGCAACTTAGTGCACAGTGCAAGACGGCTAGTACAAGTTAATAGTACACAATATCAGTTTAATAGTACACATAATCAGTTTAATAGTACACAAGATCAGTTTTACAAGTTTGATTTCCAAGCATACGCTTCCAAAGCTCCCCGTGAGACAAGGTGGATCAAAATTTCCAATTTCAATATGCATAATAGATTTCAAATTGAAATAGGCTCAAGTTGGTATCGGTTAAACTGACAAGGGACAAGAAAGGAAATTCAATTGAGTAAAGATCGTTTAGCGAATGGGAGATAACAGAGTATTGTAATTGAACATGGTGGTACTCTGGGGGTCCCAGTTTTCTTCGTCTACATCGCTTCTCCTGTAAGAAAATCGAAGTTTGTCCAGCACTATCCTGTGGCCGCTTTGCACTTAATGAAACAATTACGTCCCTAATTAGTAATAATTAACAATCGCTTCTCTCGTTCACAATTCTACTAATGCTGTTCTCGACAGAACAGCTATCTAATATAAACCTTAATCACATATTCCATCATGAACCATATCGTGCTCCAGTATGAATTCAGATATTGTACACCATATGCCCATGACATTGAATGGTCATGTGCATAAGGCGCGTCGACGAACGACTCATCTTGAAGAAAAACTAATCACTTGGTGCTGCAATAATCGTAAGAGAGACCCGTCTTCGACGGAAGCCAAAACCATTATCGTTATTATTATTATTATTATTATGTTCTTACTAGTAGCAAAAAAGAATCGGCGAGCCAAACGAGGTGTGCGGACTTCATAATTGTGTTTCGGACAATTTCATTCCTTGCTTCTAGCCAATTTGTTCCTGTCTTGGAACACTCTCCATTGAAGTCTCCTTCTGCAGCACGAAAATAATAATAGTTGAGTTGATGCGAGCCAATTAGCCTATCGTGACACGACACAGATAAAGACGTGAGTGAGTGATGGCTACTTTTAATGGCGTTTGACGGTTGCGGTTTCGCCGGTGTCGGGTATAACTTCCTCTGTTGTGTGGCGCCGAGGATGACGACTCGATTCGACGATACGGACAACAGAACAGGCTATCTTGGTTGTATCACTTCGGAATGGTCGCATCTACCAGTTCACTCGTGTTGGGTTAAATATCAACTGCGTATAAACGTAATAGGGTTACAGCACTTCGAACAAGGTGGGGGTTGCACGAGGTGGTGCAAAAATAAATTCGTTTTTTTTTTATTAATTGAGTCTGGAGTCTTTGTCTTTGTTCTGCCACGGTGTTGAGGTATCAGTCGTCAAAATGAATGCTATTTAATATATTTATCGAGCATCTTGAGTATCCCGCCGTTATGGAATGACGGCTATTTCGAACTAAAATCGTCAGAGATTCATTCGCTAGCTCTGGCTTGATCCGCCGTCTAATAGGTTTTGTATGGGTCAGATTCAAGTACGTGATCATCTGACACAATTGAATAAATCTCAATACGAGAATGCGAAAGAGGGATGCCTGGCAAGAAGATCTTCGGGGGAGAATTTGCAATCGCAACAGAGTCCAGTCTGCAATGCACACGTCTCTGAACAAACAACAACGCTTGGGTAAAATACACCCTGTATGCTATTATACAGCCAAGTTGTAATAGAAACTGGATCGGTGGAGCGCTATCAACTCCGTGCGGAACCGCCGAGACGAATCATCCTGACATCCACGATCGTAAAACGTTGTCCAAATCCACGGCAACGAATCACGTCAACGGGTGGCACAGAGTCATTTCATTCATGAGTAGGCAGAAAATGATGACGCGACTCGAATAACGCCCGGATACGGACCACATTAAGAAAGCAGAACAACACAGCCTTCCGATTCTGACCACCGTCAGCCAGCCATGATAACGCATACTGAACGAGGAAAAACTCCTCCATTCGCTGCTAATACTCTCTCGAGAGAGAGAGAGAGAAGAAGAACATCGTGAGTCGTGCTTCTTGTTTACTCATTAACGATTGACGGACATCGAAATACAACCCGATGCCATTACATCGAAAATGACATTGCGACATTTCGGGGCTGACCGGCGAATTGGCTCGCATCCGCGCTGTGGCGCGTCGACGCTCGTCGTCATTTGAGTGTGGTATTGGCGGCCTTCGGCCGCAGACGGACGTCGCCTCGCGCTGGGGGTGTTACGGCTGGACGGGCGCGTTTTTTCGGCAATATTTCTCTTTCGGTGTCGGTCAAACGCCGATAACACGGAGAGGCGGGCGGCTCATTTTCAAGGGGGACGATGATTGGGATTCGGGGCGGGACTCGAAGTGGGGACTCTGCCGACGACCTGTTATGTTCCGTCGTTGTGTGTGTATAGAGGTGTACAAGATGACACCATGAGCGCTGCGACGGCCGTTGGTTTAATTAAATCACAGGAGGTGATTTCTGCAAAGACAAAATTCGAATATTCTACATCGGCTAATGTCATTTATATACATATAATAGATGAAAACGTTTATATATATATATATATATATATATATATCGTTGGTCGGCTGAGGCGCGGTGCGGTCAGCAGACAGAATACTTGCAGTGACGGCCATGATGTGATACGGCAACCGGTGGTAAGTACATATACACTACAATATGAGAGAAACGGGCAGTTGTTGTTGTTGCTGTTATTGTTGATATACATATGTATTATATTGGTAGGTAAGCGGCTATGGCAGTAGAAAAAACATACTTCACACCAGCTACATTCTCTATTTATTGTATATTAATTGAGTTGTATAACTAAATGTAATTAGTGCCCTGTAGGGCACTAATTACATTCAGGGCTCTATTCAGTATATTTTTATTGGAAATATTACTCTGTCAGAAAAAAAACATGAAGATTGCTAGTAAAGCTTAATATATCAAATTTAAGGCTATGACTATCTTACACAAGGCAAATAAAGCCTCGAACAAATGAAGCCCAAATAAAGTCTAAACAAACTGTTTGCATTGGTGTCTCTTCTTAAAATAATAGGCGGGTACTAGCTTGCTATTAAACACGCGCTGTTTGTCGATGTGCGCAAGATCGAAGAAGTGGTTAAAGCAGTCTCAATTGGATCATAAAAAGACAATTGTGAACATATCAATGGTGTGTGAGAGAGGGTCCAACAAATGGCGGTGCTAATCTTTTAGATGAATAAGTCGTTGCTATTGTTATCATTAATATTGGATGGCTACCGATCGCTCGCCGCGTCGGGCAGCTCACAGACAACAAACTCCTACCTAATACTCTGGGGACAGCAAATATATATATATATATATAAAATAGCAGTCATAAGTTTCACAAGCTACGATTCAAGCTGTCAGCCTAGATACAGCCTCCAATAAGACGAAGCACATCGCATGCTATTTGGTAGACGAAGGAAAAAATCAGTCATAACAAGAAAAAAGCGGCAGAACAGAGGCGGCACGTCTTTAAAACAGAGAATAATAGATATGCGTTTATTTGGACTGGTTGTGACAAAACAAATTCGAAACGACTGTTGTCGACCGATCCACGGCTGGATTCTGCGCTATCCTGTACTACTAATTGATCATAGGCAGGCCCGCCTCACTGTTGCTGGTCTTGTTGATCTTCTCGTTCGTGTAGTTCGATCTTCCAGCACCCATGTCGTTTTCGATTCCACCCCCGTGCGGCGAGCGCTGCTTCGGAAAATTGGCCCCCGCCAATAATCAATCTTGCGCGTCGTTCCCGAAGACAGGCCCGAGCGATGGTCCGACGCAGTAACAAATGATTACATTAACAACGAAACACATCAAGGACACAGTGTGCCTGTATCGAAGATCACATGCCGACATAATGCATACACATGGACGCACACACACACACACAAGAGCTCACCAGCTTATCCAGGAAAACGCAAAATCAATGTAACCGATCGTGTTGTATTGACAAGAAGTCCTTCATCACGCATTGTCATCCATCTCCGCACAATCCTATGTAACTTATAGATATTCAATGTGGTACACGTTGCTCAGGTACGGTCGCCCCCTGCGATGTGCGGGGTAGACTAAAAGTGACAACATAATGTTCTCAAACAGAACACAGTGCAAATTACGCGAACAGTTGGGCTTAGTAATTCGAATGCCATGCAATTTTTGATATAGGTAAATTCACTTACCTAGATATAGTTCTCTTAATGCAATGGCCCTATAGACCAGGTGATACCCGTTGTGCTTTTGGTGTCGGTACTTTAATAGTACAAAATCCGAAGCCGTCGATCGTCATCTCGTCGGTCAGGCATAGGTCTAAACTCGAGAAGCCACTGAGACATACTGTGAGTGTGCTTGGGTCGTGTTCGGAGCTGCGCGACCCTAGTGCCTAAGTTTGGGTGTTGGGGGTCAGTCAGCCTTTGCCGCGACGGCGAGTCCTTTATGAACAATGGCTTGTGGATTGAAACAATCTTCGTAACGAACGCAGTCGGAGAATCGGGCCAGTTTGATCTCATGGGTAGCGAAAGCGACAACTGTAACACCTCGTCAAAGCTGCTGTTCCAGCGACTGGTAATGACGTAATTGTGGCAGATGGATGGGTTCATGTAGCCGCCGACTGCGCTGATATATTGGCCTCGCTTCGATTACATCGATGTTACGTGATTACTTTAGAATTCTCTCTTTCTCTCTATATAGATATATATATATATATATATATATATTCCCCAATAGCCATTTGGCGTCTTTTCCAGAGATCTGTGACGACACCGTTAGCGGGGGCGATGGCGAAAGAACAACGACGGAGAGTATTAGCGTGATTAGCTAATAGAAATACAGCTTGGGATTCGCGAGCAGCAGATAGGAGAAAATGGAGGCCCCTTAAAAAAGGGGACATGGGGGTGGGGGGTTGTTATCGATAGACACTTGTAGATGGGTAACGATTGGTTATGCCGGCTTTTTGAACCAGTTTAACATAAAAGTCGATAATCGTCAGGGCTCGCTTTCACTCCGAAACTGACAGAAACCGCATATCGACAGCCCCTCTCTCTCGCTCTCTCTCTCAATGATAATTACCAGTGTTATTGTGAAGTAGATTTGCAGAATGTCCATCTTATTCAGCTGTACCGTCTAGCCGTTACCGCACTGTATGATGATAATGGTTTGCTGGCGATAAGTGGCTTATCTCATGGCAAAGAAGATCAGTGTGCAGAGTTCTTTTTGAGCACAGTGCGTATTGGCGACATGGCCACGCTATCCCCGGCGAGAATCATAGTCCCGGCGTCGTTAGGCATAGCACTTTCACAAGCATCATCAACAACACCCCTGCCCCCCCCCCAATGCGCTGTTATTATTGTGGTTGTTATTTTAGTGGTCGTCTGTGTCCGATCCAATCGTCGCAAACGGCAGTGGATATCCCGGACACACGAGACCGAGAAACAGAGCGAGAGGGAGAGAGTAGCTCTCCGTCGAGAGCTCGACTCGAGTGCCAACTCGATAGATAGCGATAGAGCCCAGCGAGCGTCAACGTCGTCGTTGGCGGCAGCGGCTTCGGCGAACCCCGTCTCGCCCCTTCCAACGGCTGTGAAACCATCCGACAAACCAACCTCTCGAAGAAATGAGCAGGCTGGCATGGTCCCTCGTCGGCGAAGCGCCAGGCAACGTCGGCGGCGGCGGCGGCTGCGACCGCGTCACAAACTCAGCAACTGACTCTATACCCCACCTACTGCTATTTCTACACAGATTCGATGGGAAGACGAGCGTGTCGCGAGTCGATCCAAGAAATCGAATCGAGATGAGTGCTTATGTGCGGGCGTCTGCAAGTGAATGTCTGACCCGCTGGATGTAACCGTGCGCCCTTCTACGAATGGGAGCGTTCTCTAATCTCAATTTTATTAAAAACCACTCAGCGTCCGCCTCAGGACTGGAGGGCCGGCCGGCCGGCGGGTAGTGGCACTGGTGGCCGGAAGGTGGACGCACTTCGACATATTGGTTTGTTCAAACTCGACAACCGCCGGCGGCCACGGCGACCACGAGTGACGACTTTGAGTCGATATTCATCTGGGAGCCGAAATCCCCACTGCCTCACTTGCCGCCCCCATCTATGGAACGTTAACTCAGCAGCTGGCCCGATTGGTCAGCGCGTGGACGCGAGGGTAGCAGCTTGTGAAGATTTGACGATGATGCTCTTTCTGAAAAAGTCTGTCCTTTGAGTGTCCTTCGCTAATGCAAGCAAATGTAGCTCTCTTGAGCTCCTTGAGACCGTGTTGATGTATGAGTCGGTTGATTGAGCGCGCAAGTCTAGTCGTTGGCGACGACGTACAAGAAGGGAATTGGATATCACACGTCGGTTCTCTTTGCCACCTCGCGTATGTATACCTATGCTGAGGTAGATGTATACAGATATATATATATTGCTTATTTTCAATTAGTCAAACTAAAGCTCTCTGTAGAGGCGCTACCGTAGGTGGGTTGTACGTATTATATAAAAAAAAATAAGGAAATGTACTGATTTGATTAATAGATCCGTAAGTGCTACAATGTTATCGGTGTCACATGTGTTCCTGATTCATATCTACTTACGATTCTAGGTACGGCCCAAAAATCTCTCAGCGTCCGCGCCTCCGCTAAAGGCCCGTCTGGTGGCTCCTTCAGGCACACCGCCGTTACATTGTTCACGCGCAAGATGTGAAACTTCAATCAGCTGCCCCGCCCTCGCCTCTATAATTATTAGTCCCCTGTTGTCCTGCTCATATGCGTCGTCCAAAATCCCTCCCTAAGTGTCTGTAAATGCCATCGGTAACAATCATTATCATAATAATGACGCTCGTCATCATCATCATCACCCATTGCATTATATAATATAATGTCCGATTTATTTATCGCTCCTTATCGCCGCTCCAAGAACAGCGCCATCACCATCTCTTCTAGCGTTCGACACCCTCGCCTTAACCTTTTCCCTTTGAAATCCGCTGACGTCCGGATTCCACAAATCGTTCCTCTGCAAACGTTTTTCCTGGTCGCTCCAATCGACGACACCGAATCCTGTTCTCTCATCGTCTCCAGCTCCATTCGTATAACAAAGTTTGGCCCCCCCTTCGCAATTTGGATTGCCACCACCTCCGCGAACGTGTGCGGATACGTGAGCATCTCCTAAAAGTAGCACTCTTAACAGAAGTGCTCCCCACGGACAGCTGATCGCGTACCAAATGCAAACGGAGCTCGGTAACCGGTTTGAGTTCAAGCAGGAGAGGGTCGCGCTGGTCGGAACGATCGTGATATGGACGGCTTGTTCGATGTTCGTCGGATTCGTTTTAGCATAGGGACAAACGCTAACAGACGCCAGCAATAGCTGCTATATAAGGACACTTGTGCCGGGGCGCACTGTAACGAACGGCAGCAAGAAATCCAAGAGAAGGCAACACGGCACGATCAAATGGAGAAGATAACAATGATTCACGTGTCTCCCGATACAGCTAGCTACGGGGAGGGGAGCACACCTTCAGGGCACCGTGTGGCTAGAGAGCAATGGCTATGCGGCAAAAGTGCTGCAGGACGGCAGCAGTTGGCAGCTGCGTCGAACGATGTAAATAGGTATTTAGCGATGTAGCAAGGGCCACTCTATGCTTGCTATCGAACGCGATCGACTTCCTTATAGGAAGCATGCTGCAATAAGACGCGGAAAAGACCTCTGGCGTAGCGAACATGTCTGCGGTGGGGCACATACAAGCCACAGTTGACCACCTGCTAGATGTGTGGGCGAGCGGAATAGATGGATGTTGAATGCTGGCGGGGCAGCCAAGAGCAATTGCGAGTACGTTGAATTGAACGGCGTCTACGTCACGCGAAGGTCTTCGGTCCCACGGATCGTCGCGGTGTCAACGTCTTCTGCCGCTACCAAGTCGGACAGTGAGAGGGGTTGGTGAGTGGAGCAACAGTCTTGCAGACACTCCATGTCGACTGAAAGGACACATTTCTTCGCCATCTGTGTAGGCTATGTACCCATATATATATATATATCCCTATGTGCACGTGGCTGGATTCTGGTGGGGTCGATGAATGGGTATCGATGGGTACAATCAGTTTGGCCGAGTAACATGTCGAAACGATCGCGTAATAGACAGATCATGAATGACAGACAAATCGCTGAGTTAATATTCTGTCAGGACGCTTTGTAAGAGTGTACTATCTGAACGGTCGTAACTCAGTTGGACAGATCGCTGCGAAGTGAGTGAGTTAGTTGAAACTATAAAGAATGCTAAGATGTTTAAGAAGTGACATGAGTGTATACAATCACATCGAATAATATATATATAGCAAGATTTACCGAAAAGGCTTAAAGGATGAGATTAGCCCATCTCGCCAAGTTTACACTCCCTCCATACAAAGTCTAATGGCAATTATACCGAGTGTATATATGTACGTTGTTTATATCAGTTCTGTACAATATATATACACATATACGAATCAAGTCTTCAAAAGGAAAAAAACACATCTCCTGCAAGCAGCACCGCATAACAATACTCCTATTTCCACGATTTACTATCCTGCGATCAAATTGAATAATCAAAATACGCCGTCCGATGATGGACTCTGATATTTGGATAATAGGTACACAAACGGGCGAAGCTGCTAGAAAACAGGGAGACATCTCTCTATCGTGTGTCTGTCTGTTCGGTCAGTCGATGACGATACGATGACAGCCCCTACACCATACTAGATGTACAATACAATGTATGTGATACATACGATCGGGTACATCCACTAAATCTCTACGATCATCATTAGACACTCTCTCTCGAAGGCGTTCGCCTTTTGAGCACGATAGAACGAGAGGTATATATCGATTAGTATGGCCACTTCACTGATCGGACGAGGCCGGCTCCGCGATCCACCGGTACCCGACAACGACGACAGCGTCGCGTACTTCTCAATTGACTAAACTACTACTTCTACTGCGCAGCCACTGATTCGGTGGGCTCGGATTCGACATCGCCCGTTGTCGGTGCCGACTTGACGAGCATGCCTCGCTCGGAGGGGTGCCAAGCTTATCGAATGAATGATAAGTGAGAGAGAGACTGAGAACAACTATATCGAGGTTCGGCAGCGAAAGGGCGTAAGCGATCTGAAGTATGTTTTCTTTGCTACTTTCACCGAATGCGAGCAAACGGCCACGATCGAGGGAAGACCAACTGCGTAATGCTCGACCACTTGGTTAACGAAGCAGCGCTGCCGGCTCGCTTCCAGGCCGCTCGCAGGGAGATATCCATCTATTTATGTGTATATATAGGCAAAGGCTCGACAGCACCTCTACCTTGATACCCTACCACAACTCTCTCTGGTAGAAGGACTCGTCTCATATTGACAGACCTAGGAGAGAAACCCTCTTGCAACTTAGTGCAACGACAAAGTTGATATTGAACCACAGTTCGCTGAACGACTTGAAGGACCTGAACTGCTCTGTGTGTCTCTCTCTCTCCTCTCTCTCCTTTCTGTCTAACTAGAGACAAGCATTGTCACCGTGTGTAGTCGACATTTGATTGAACGGGCGGCCTTACTCGAGCTGCTAAAGGACACCAGAAAAATTGCAAACCACAATGAGGTACGACTGACAACGCACCCGTTTGATGTGTAAAGTGGTTCGATACAAACGAGCGCAGTCTAATCTACACATCTAATGTACTCTACAATAATAATCTGCAGGGCGACAATAGCAAGGATCACGGACTTCTGCCCATACCACGGTTTCTACAGCCTTCCTGGGATAGGTTTCAAACTCGACGGGTATACACAGAAGCGGAGAATCTCAGCTCTCTCTCTCTCTCTCTCGCTGGAGTGCGCACCACTGCAGGTTATCGTAGGACCACCGCTGGTGCAGTGCGGAGAGCTGGCTCTATTGGCTGGTTCGCCACCTCGCTTCTTGTCGTCAAGTGTTTATCTATGTATTTCGTCCGATTCGGCCGAGCGCAGCTATTTATCTGCCGGCTACTGACTGCCAACTGAACTCTACTCACGCTGCCTCCCGTGACGTACTCGTCACATTCGCTTAAGATCACTGCAAGCCGATGGCAGTATACAGCATATAGCACTTTCATCATCTTTCTCGCTCGCTCTCTCAAACACACAAACTCCCCTTGTCGTTTTTGCGCGCCGAACGCGCGATCGCAATGTCTACGACGATAATGCTGATGTTTGTCGACTCGCCGACAAACCTTGTGGACGCGAGAGTAACAGCACTCGCGGCCATGAGCTCCGCCACCGCCACAAGCAGTGGCAGGACGATTCCTGCTGGTGTTGTAGTCTCGTCGAACCGCGCGCGCCTCCGACAGTTTTATTTTCTCGATCACGCGGTTGGCGGCAGGGAGAAGGCGAACGGCGAGACGGCCCGAGTGGCACACTCTCAACGCTCCGATCATCATATTACGCGACTGACCCGTGCGCCGGGTGGAAGGCCGGTCGGTCGGTCGGTCGGCCGGCTGCGCTGACTGCCTATCTGGTACATTCGCAAATAGTTCATTTTTTTATGACGCGACGGCGAGATCAGACATGGGGATGCACATCCGAAGACAGCTCGATCAGGCGCGAGGGGGAGAGAGGAACTGTGAACAATATTATTATGAAGAAGTGAAGAGGGTGTCGAAAGGGGATGAAAGAAGAAGGCGTCGGTTGCCGCTGTTGCCTCCAACGTTGCTGGCCACTCATAGCTAATTTATGAAGAGATCCCGATGATGGCGGTGATGACGAGCGAAAGCTACGGGATGGCCATGGTCTGAAGGGAAGAATATTCGCATTGATGGCTACCATGAGCTCAGAGCGGAAAGGGGATGGAGACCCGAGAAGTATAGGCATTGTATAATAGAACAAGCGATTAATGGTAATCATCGGACGAGTGATGGTGGTGGGTGGGGGGTGGGGGGTGGGTAGCAGCGGTGGCTGTCGACTTCCAGGCGTGGCCTGAAGCACGCATGCGTCTTGGCTCATTGGCTCATTGTCTCATGGTTTGCAGAGGAATTGACCGTTCAGTTACCGATTGCGAAAACCTGGCAGACCGGCGATGACATGGGCAGCGATAGTTGCTGGGTGACCTGTAGTCGATGCAGACTTTGAAATCGCTTGCATATTGAAGAGTAACTGCGAGGCGAACTCCGCATGCATGGAAACGAGTACATATTAGTCCTGAGAACTTAGTAGTCGTCTTGTTGTAATAACGCATACTTTTTTGTATTAGCCAGACAATACAGGACGATACAGATACCTGTAAAAAGAAAGAAGCTTAGCTTCGTGAATTTACGAAAACCGGTAGAATTTCTGTAGTCGCAATTTCAGGTCTCGCTGAATTTCAAGCCTCGGAGATGGATTGTCTGAATAGCGATAACCTCAACACGAACGAATCGCTGCTGAAACAAGACGGTTCTTATTCGTCTCTCGATGTTTGCTCTCTTCTAGGCGATGACACGATCATAGAAACAAAAAACGAGTTCTCTAGAGCTTCGAAATCTTGCCAGTTATCACGAGCAGACCTTTCGAACACGAAACGGGCACAAGCCAGCGTGTCGTATTTTTCTCTCTCTCTCTCTCGCGTCTCTCTTGTGCTGGCTACGAAGGTTGAGAACAGCCACTCCCCGAAGACGACCTGCCTCATCCGGCAGTTCGTGAGATAACACACTTATACACACACACCGTGGTGCTAAGTGTTTTTTTGGCGTCCCGTGCCTTGGGACCGGCTGGGAGCCGCGCTGAGCCGCCAACGAACATAGCGCCCAGAGTAATAAGCGGGCCATTCGTCATATTGCATATTACAAGTGTGTAGGTGTGCATGCGTGGGTACGTTCGTGGGCATGAAACGTTCAGCTGCTGATTGCAGGCCAGTCGTGCAATCACAGTGGGTGGCAGCAGATAGACTCTTATGCTCGTGTCAGGGAGAACTGGGTTCTCGGAAGAAATGTAGTTAAAAGCTTGTGTGCTCCCAGACACAACTCCAGCCTTTGCTTACTTTCCTGAAATCGTTTTTATGTCATTCACTTCAGATTCAAAAAGACCCACCATTGTGTTCCACCATTTGAGGCGAATTCGTCTTCGCCGGATCTTTTGTGTGTAACCCATTTTTATGGCGAGCATGTGATTCGAGAAAAGGCCACGGTTAAATTGCATGGCTATTCTATGGTGACTCGATAGTGTTCGATTTAAATGGTACAGAATGCCTACATGTTTGCCAGTTGTAGCTCTTCACGGATTTTCATGTTATTCACCACCTGGTCGTTTATTATTTAGCAATAAATGTAACTATACATGCCGCGCTCGTCGTGTCATAATCAATAACCTTTAGTCACATGAAGGTCCACGTTGACTGCGTGTCTTTATTTTATATGACACTTGTCATTTTGCTAAACGTAGTCTTCTGCTACGTGTATTGTACATATCTCACAAGCACTGTACACACATAAACGTCTGTCTCGTCATCAGTAGCGGTTATCTGTGTTTCCCATACATAAACCCCTCTAGGACACAGTAAGTGGGACATTAGGATCCCGCAGCTGGCACAGGCATGCTCCTTCGCCCGAAAAGCGTCCCTATAAGGTAGACCTCTCCAGAGTTGGGCCGGGCAAGCAGGACTCCAAGGCGGTAACTGAACGATAGACGCAGCAGATGACAACACAGGGGTTGAGGAGCAAGGGGATGTCTCCTTATTCTTCGCCAACTAGGAGGGGGACCCAGCCATTGCCACTTGGTAATAATAGACCAATTTAATGGCGAGGCCCTTCGAAGGGTTCACCCCGCTTCGCTTCGTGGTAAGATGCAAAGGCAGTGGAGAACACCGCTGTCAGCAGACATCATGTGACTGACTACCTGCTCCGGTATCCAGCCAGCCTCGGATCTCTGCGAATCAGGCAACCTACCCCACCTTACCTGAACGTCCAGGATCGCTTTATCGCTTTCTCCCCCGCCTCACCCTTCTCTTACCTTCTCTCTCTCTCTCCATCTCCACACTTGGTTTGCTTGTGCGGCCTAGTGAAGGCAACGAGATCGGGAGCGCATTGGCCTAGTTGACGGTTAAAGAGGACGCCGCGTTGCTAGGTGGCGATAGTGCTGGTGGTGGTCTCATGTCACAGAAGGACGTGTCTTGGAACGACCGCTAACTTACTGCTGCTGCTGCTGCTGCTGTTACCGCGGATGCTGCTGGCGTGAAAGACAATCAACGCTTAGCCTTGCTGGTGCCTCACCGCTACCTCGCCATAGCCGCCCTAGCTGAATGACATACCAGAGAGAAGTTATCTGGAGAGGTGTAGAGGAACCACAAACGAACTCGGGTGACATGAAGTGAGATGAGACTCCCTAAGGAGAAGGCCTGAACTAAGGGGAACGAAGGTGGATGAGTGCAGGGCGTACAATTGCCTGGCGGAGGTTAGATTGGCGGTTGTAGTTGGCTAAGCCTAGGTACAGTCGAAGGGGGCATTACGGGCGCGGCCGATGTGGAGACGCAGAAACTCTGATCACGACTTAGACAAAAGATCCTGCAAAGGTAGATCTGCTCGTGCACCGCTACGAGAGCAGACGGCAAACAACTGTCGTCTTGCATCAAATCTCTGCTCCACTCAAAGGAGATGTCTTTCGAAGCACACGCTCAAGTTGCAAGCTGCTCTTAATTCTATCCTTCTATCCGTAATTCTATAAAAGAAAAGATCCGGCGACCGAAGGTCGCCGGGTCTTACAATACAATTGTCTATCCATTGCCGCTGGTCTGGTGAGAGACAGGTCTCCTAAGAATTCTTTCGACTCTGTGTGTCTATAATAAAATATCGACCCTGCTGAACGAAGCGAACGAACGCCAAACGTCCGCTAATGTTTTTTTTGACAAAGTGGGCTCGCGAAAATTGGTCAGAGATTGGTGACCCAACAATACGAACAGCAACCGAAGAAGTGAATTTGCATTTTGCAACGTGAGTCGACTTTTGATGTAGTCACCGAGTCACTTGTAATGCTCGGCCTGTTCAGGCCCAAAAATGGCGAACGACGGCCAGAGGAAAATATCGACAAGTAACCGTTGGTGAGGATGCGGCCGCGCTGGTTTCTCCGAGGCTGACTGAGGCCTAACTTGCCTGACGTCAGCCATCGTTGTGGTTGTCCATCTATGTCAAACTTGGGCTGGCTGATTTGCAAAATGGCAAAACTGGCGAACGTTGTCATCGTCGAGTAGCATTTTAGCGGAAACTCAGAGAGACGATCTCCGTCGAGGACGACTTTACTATACAACATTTAGACTATAATGACAACGTCGGTCAACGTACTGTCAGTCTTTTTTAGGTTGAGTGCAAAATGCCGATAGTGCCGACCACTGTTTCTTTGTGTCGAAGGGTTTTGGAGTTAAACGCTTCTGAGATATCTACATATCTACGATACAAAATTTATTTTAATGACAATATGTTTACAGGTCATGTTACGCAGCCTTTTTTTTTTTAGAGGAGGAAATTTTCTTTAAGCGCACGGTTACATGTTACGTAGCCTAAACTACACAGATTGTGCATCAATTCGTGTCTATGCCGGATCAATTATATATATATACATTCTTCAAAAAAGGCGTCAAAAGGAATAGCAGATATCCACTTACATTGCAGTAAGCATTGCAGTCGATGTGTGATGCACGAATGCCGCATATGTTTGTGCCAGCCAGCGCCACTCGAATGTTCTTGAGTCCTGTGTTCATTTAATGTCTCTTTGGGAATAAATCTCCTGTTGTCCAGCATCCTTAACGCCTGGCAAAGTCCTCGTGACTACCCATGAATCTCATCCAGGAGCGATCCCTTTCCCCGGAGCCCCCACGTCCCCTCGAAGCGACCCCCACTTTGCTCTGTCTCCACTTCGGCTCTCGATGTCATCCAGCTGGCGGCTGCCCCACCATCGAAACTACACTCGACCTCTCCTGCAGACGACCCGCCTTTGCGATCTCTCTTGGTGTGTCCGGTCTTACCAACACTCTTCTGGGTGTCTTCGGGACGACAGATCGGTGTCGGTCTTATCTCAATAATAGAGATGGTGCTTGCCTTGCAATGCTGCTGCTGATGCCGCCGCGGCCGCCGCCGTCGTTCGTCGCGATGCAGAACGCTCCAGCGCTGTGCATCGTCCGTAGTGCTCGAGGCGCGCGGGTCGGCGGGCCTTCGTGCCTCGCCCGCGATGGCTGCTTATATTGCTGCTGCTTCGTCTCTCACTGATCTCGATTGGGCTACAGCATCCTCTCTTAGGTTCGGTCTCCGCTTCCCGATGCGACTGTAGCCATACTGCTCGCGATAGCCCAAAGCACAGCCGGCTCCTGCCGCGGCTGCTACTCGCCATGACCACCACCACCACCACCACTACAACCAAGTGCGCTGGTATAATATAACAGGCCTATTGGTCAGCATTCTCTAGTGAGATAGATTGCTGCCAGCCACTTCTCTCTCCGCCGACCTCTCTGTCGTAGTCGTCCGCCTCCATCTCGTTCTCGGTGTCTCCTATGCTCTAGTGGCCTTCTCCCCTTCTCTCTCGTCCTTTGGCCTTATCGGGGGAGCAGTGAGAGAAGCGATAGTGCAGTCGACGATTGTGTGTGTACGGCTCCCGGTGGCGTCGGAGCCGACAAGAAGCGAGACCAGCACTGGTCCCACTAGTCCCACAGCCGTCGGAGGTGGCTGGCATCCAAGGGAAAAGGCAGGGAAAAACTGGGACAAAAGACCCGTTCATGGATCCTGCTCGTCCTCTCTCCCCGAAGGACGAAAGCGAAGAGGAAGAAGCGAGGCGAGACGCGACAACGAGTAGGAAAAGAGAAACGGCAACAGACCAAGATAGCTGTCACGCCTGAGAAGCTATTTGGTAACTGCTACTCAATGAGCTGTTAGCTTCTTTTTCTCCAGGGCGCTTGTCATGGCGAGCTGTCGGGGCAGCTTGGCCGGCCAGCAAGGCGCGAAAGGTGGTTGGTTCTATCAGCAGCAGCAGCAGCAGACACAGCGTGGCGTCGCGGGGCAGCATTCGCCCTGTAGCGTCCCCTCAACAGCCCTGCGGCCCCGTGTCGTCCGAAACGAAGAGACGAAGAAGATGTCTCTCTGTTCACTGTCCATGGACACCTTCCACCATCGCCTGCCCCACGTACCACGCCCCGATTTCCCTTCTAGCGACCTCAGCGGATTGATAGGCCACACGCCCCTAGCCTAGCCTTGATTCAGTGAAGACGAACACCCGCATCAATGGAGAAGAACACACATTACTATACTACTCGTATAGTAAAGCTACCCGGCCCCCGTCGCTCACTGCAGTGAGGGACGGAGCAACGATGAGATGAAGGTAGTCACACGGCGACACAGGCTGAGCTCGCAGACACCTGCGTTTTAGCCAGGTGATCTCCTTCTTGCTCTCTCTCTCTCTCTCTCTCTCTCGTTCTCTCTCTTGGTGCCGTTTTGGGACACGGAGAGTAGACAACAAACTTGGCTGTTCCCGGTTGACCCTTGGCGGATCGGGCCGGGATGCGGGGCCTAACGGGGAAGCCAGCGGAGCAAAGCTTTCTTCGAGGGCGTCCAAACGCCGACAGATGGAATGCTGTTCATGAGACTATTCCCGGAATTGCCGTTGCTTGTAGCACCGCCATCGCCTCGTTCAGGTATCTGTCCTCCTCTAGGACATTTCGGTTTGCAATGGCAAGAGCAGGCCGGTAGCAGAGAGGGAGAGAGAGAGGCAACGAGCATTGCGACAAAACGATATTGGTCCTCAGGAATTCAGGCCCAGGCTGGTTTGGCCTTAGCTTTCGAAACGACCCACTGTAGTTGAGGCACGTGGTCGACATTAGAGCTACAGGAGATCTAGCGTAGGTATGTATGACTGAATGGATTGAACTTAATTGTTCTTATTGCAAGCAGTACTTGTAGCTGCGATTTCCAAAAATAGAATCGAAGCATTATTTCCAATACTATGCTTCGAGAATCGCGTCCAACCAAGGCATCTCAAAGGAACGCTGGTTATCTACGAGGCTCTACGGCTCTTAGCAATAGAGGTGCGCAGAGGTCGTAAACGACGGGGGGCGGGGGGGGGATTAGACTAATAATTGATATCGAAAGATCGTTTTCGTCAAAGTTTGTTTCAGCTAATATATGGCTGACACACGTTCCAACTTGTATATGTAGCCGCCAGCAGCCTCTATAAATGAACAAATCACCATACTTTGTTTCCTAATCCTCTTCCAAGGCATCGCTTAAAGTTAAACGAACAAACAACCCGCGACTCCAATACCGAATGCTGACATCATAGCGCATAATTCAGCGCACCCACAACTTCTCCTGTTCTCCTCGGGCGCTTAACTCAGCCTTCTTCGCTGCGATATCCCGTTGCTCTATTGTATTGTATCTATATCAATGTTTGTTTGTCCGAAGTCACTGAACCACGTCCCCTATCAGCATTGCTTCTGAGTCAGTCTGACAATATTTGTTCGTGTTTAAGTGTTGGCGCCACGGAAGTCGTCTTTGGGGTACTAACAATTCGTCCCGCTACTGTCGCCGCTGCCGCCGCCACCACCGACTACGAGGAGGATTAGACGTTCGACTGTTCCTTGATTCTCGATTGCTCTATCTCTCGCTCGCATAGCCCGCCCCTCCTATTCGCCCCCTCGTCTCCCTACAGAATCATCAGTGTTAGCATCGTTACTGGCATGACACCCCAACGTCAACTTCTGTCTGTCGGCCAGAGGGGAAAGCTCGCTGAGATGAAGACGAAGAAGATTGAAGTGATTGAGCGTGCGAGTGTACTGCCATCTTCTTCTGCAGTGTCGCCCTGATGGCGGCGGCGGCGGCAGCGACGAAATCACTCATTTTTACTGTAAAATCAGTAGCGACTAACTGAGGGAGGCAACGCTGCCAGGCTAGCGCCGTTGCCAAGGGTCAAGATCACTTAGTTAGCACGCTGGTCGGACGTCGGCGCCTGTGGCGTCTCGATCCACTAGGGGATGGTAGCACTGCTGATGCTACTGCAGCCGCTGAAGCAATAGATGGATCTTCAGTAGTCGTTTCGCAGTCAGTGGATCTCCCTCGCGCTCTTCGCCGCTCGGCTCAATGGCGGGCAGCGACGAATCGAATCATGATATCGCGGGGCGATAACACGTTGTATTGGAAGAGCAGATGCGGCCGACGGACGAGTCGAGACATCGACGATAAAAGCTGACGCCTGGGCGTCGCCGGCGATCCGGGCAAGAAGGCCAAGTAGCACCAGCAGCAGTAACGGGTCGCGACGAAATCGCCATTCGAGAGGTTTCGTTGATCGCTGATTTCCTCCCTAGTCAAATCTTCCGAGGCTAGTCCCCGCCATTGAGAGTAGGATACTGATATCATTCGAAGGAAACTGTCGCTCGAGTCCGAGTATTAAGCAGGTATTAGAATTAAATGGATTTGGGAAGGAATGACATTTAAACACTCGCGCGTGATAGCTACAACTATTATTGTAGGCCACTAACAACGACAGATCTACGACTCACTTCAACCCGTGGTGAAGCTGTGGGCATGGTCAGTTCGCTGTTTAGGCCAGTTGGCGTAATGTTTCACTACGACTTGCCGGAGAGCGCTGGAAGGGTTCGTGTTAAACGTTGCAAGGGAACGAACGCCAGCAAACACTACATCCGCACAACAACATACACCAACGAACGGATAATCGAGTTACTCAGTATCAAGGAAGAGACCAAGCCGCAGTCGCTTCAGAACATTATTGCCAGCTGCATTGCAACACGAGATCTTCGTGTGAGAAGTCAGAATCAAATGTGTGACAGCAACAAGTATCAATATCTTCGTAATCATATCCATAGCCATGACGAATATAATACTGGGCGTACAAGACGGTGAAAATGGTTTGCTCAAACCTCGCGGCGGCCAGAGAACGAGAGAGCGAGAGAGAGAGAGAGAGGTTGGACCTTTTTGCGATATAATACTTCTTCCTTTGTCGAATCGATCAATTAACATAGAACAATAAACATTACTGCAACTGTTATACTTCAGCTGGCGACTCTTTCATTATGACGCTCTATCTACAAGACTAAAGGCTGCACCATCACCTCTCCTGCCGTTTCTCCTCCAAACATTTCTTCTGGACAACGTCTCCGTTCTCTCTGCCACCCCAGCAGCAGTGGCATAAACAATGTTAGGTTATCTCTCGATCGGCTTTAGTCCGCTCGTCGGGTGGTCATCCCTGTATCACCTAGCGTATATGGTGGGCTAACGTGAAAGCCGGCGTCGAAGAGGTGAGCACTGCCATCGATCGTTCCTATACGCGCGCGACTGCGTTGGATTTGCCCCCCACCCCCCGTTCCCCCCAACCGCGTACCCCAACGGAGGAGAAGTGCAACCAATGCGTATTCGTCTTGGCTGTCTCCGCTTCGGCGACTTCAGATCCAGGCGTCCCTGCGACCACCTTCACTCGAACAGTTCTCGTCTACCTGTTCGTATGTGAGCGCTTGCCGGCCAGCCGGCACGGACAGGGCCACGACTGACTAACTTCCTTCCCATTGCCAGTTGCATTTTCTTCTCTTTCAAGTGGCACAGTAGCATACCGTATCTACTATGTCGTTCCTTGGTATTCGCTGGCTGGCCAGTAGGCTCACCGCTTGCATTGTTCCCCCTCTCTATCTATCCATAGTGTTCACTTCCTACTCCAACGAAGCGTTCGGCAGCTGCAATACGGGTTTGACTCGCTGCGGCCGGAGGTGGTCCTGCTCGGCGTCAACCTGGCCGAACCCCCAATCCGATGGCCGCTCTGACCAAATCGCCGAATGCCGCTAATGACCACGCGTTTGTTCCTGGCAATCCCTGCAGACCTCCTAACAAATCGTCATGCACTCCGCTCTCTCCGATTCCCTGGCCACGCGCCTCTCTTGATTCCATCCTCTTTCTCTCTTTTTCCTCTCTCGGTCTGCCTATCGCTGTTTCGAGATCCACTTCGACTTTGCCGTTGGCCAGCCTGTCCAACCCGATCTTCGGCCAACGGCCGCTTCAACTTGCTCGGAGGGGCTTTGACCAACTTTGTTTTCCTACCGGCTAAGTTGCGCAGGATTCATGACAGGAAACGGTAATGCTGAACGCTGAACATACATATATATACACACAGTAGATGGAGGAGTACGGGAGCGAGGACTAGGAGAGACGGTGTCGACCGGGCCCGGAGTTCAGAGGCAGAATGAAATAAAGCCAACTCATCTCCTGGAGGAATCTTCAGTGCTATTACCTCAACGGGCGCCGTCACTTTCACCGTTTCCGTCCTCATCGCCTCTTCCAGCTGACTATCGTGCACGCAACTCGAACCAAGCCCGAACTCATTCTTCAGCTTCCCAACACTATTATACAATCAACCTAACCTTCAAAGCATTCTTCGCAGCCCGCCGCTTACCATGATACAAACGCACGCCACTCCTGAACAAGACTCCAGGTCACCTGTTTAGCTATTACTACTACTATTTATATAATACGACTAATAGACGGCACGAATCTCCGAAGCATCCGGCGCATACAACTATACATATATGTGGTAAAACATATCTGCCGTTTGTTTCAACGTGCCAGTTACTTCGGGCGAGGAGGCGGCAGTTCACCCCCCAGCTCTGTCGGTAGAAGGCGTAGTCCTACATCGCCAGTTGTATCATACTAACCTATGTCAGCCTGTGGACGCTGTAGACGTGCGGGACCTGTGACCAATGGACTGTGAAGCTCGAGCAGTGTCAACTGAAGCAGCGTAACTGGGTAACATGGAGGGGAGAGAAATGGGGCCGGGCGAGCGACATCGGCAGGGAATCGAGGTACGCTTACTAACGCGGTATAGACACGGAGGCATTCGCAGGCCCGATCTACTCATCTACCACTCGAGTGGGGCGGAGGAATTGCTGCCGCTGATGCAGCACTTGCGCGATACCACAACACACAAACAGTGGCTAGGGTTGGCTGGACCATTCTACCGCCTACGTAGGCAGTCCGAGCCATCAGCTTGGTTAGGGTTGTTATCTTCTACATTCGACTACTTAACGTTTTGATCTAGCAAGTCAGCCGGGTGCGGGGCACGCAGGTGAAGGACCTTGTTGGCACTTGCGCAAGTGACTCAAATCTGGATAGCTAGATACCCGAGGACACATTTCGGAGCAGACCTTCGTTGTGGAGCAGATCTTCGCAAATAGGCTCAACTCGGAACATAGCAAGGACGGACCTGTTAAGAGTATCACCGATTCGGTTGAACCCGGAAACCATCCAATGATTAAATTATATTTAAGAAATATAGATAGTAGCTATGTACATTGTGCATTTTGATTGTCATGCGATCTCCGCAAACTGACGAATGCTTGAGAAACCACTGAAGTAGGCCACTACTTTGTTAGGGCAAGTGTCAGTACATTTGCCTGCATTGAGTCATTCATGTCAGTCTCTCAGTTCTCTCAAAGCTGCCGGGACCTCTACGCAAAGCAAATACGCGCATTGTGAACCAAGTATGCGTATACCCTGCCAAGTGAACAGACCGAAGAGGGTTGGTATCGAATTTTGTGTGTCCGTTTATTTACCGACGCCCCCATCAGATAGGGCTGCTGATCGGTGGTGTCAGATCGCTCTGTCCACATCGCAAGCGACAGACTCGGCCGGCGGTCGCTTGGCCGGTTGCTCGGCCAGTTGGAGGCCGCATGTTCGCAGGGGAGCATGCTCGCATCTATATGCCCCCCTGACTCGCGAAGCCGCTCCTGTTTCGCCCCGCCCGGGCTAAGCAACGACGTGCGGGCTGTCCACGATCGGGGCTTAACCAGTCAAGATCAAGAAGCCATCACCTCACACAGACCTATACACAGATAGATAGACAAACATAGCCACACAGGGATATACTCGTTCAGCATCTCTTCTTTCTCTCACTATGCACCTCTCGCCAGAGCTACAAGGCGGCTACTATTATTTGTGCATGGGTAGGACAAATCAGGAAAAGGAATTGGTACATTGGTATCAGCTGTTAAGCTCATAGGCAAGCAACGAGATCGCTACTCTATCCTGGTAGAAGTACAGGCAGATACGAAACCAACCAAGCCACCTGAACATCTAAAGCCTGAATCCCAACAACAACAACCGCCCATATCCACGAGACACCCGCACCACGCCCCTCAGGCATCGTAGGGTCTGTGCGACTCTGTAGGATGAGCAGAGGCAGTCTGTCAGAGACGACGATCTGAATGTATCTGGCAACTGACGATTGTCCTCTCTCCATTGATAATAGAAACTTTATATATATATGTGATAACCGAGCGCACACGATGAAATCATGTCGAGTGCAGCTTGGATATAAAAGTCGCGGTCCACCTGTTTGCGTGTGTGGCACCAATAGTGCTAATGATGCTGATCTGGCCTGGAGGTAAACGAATGCATAATGTCAACTCGCACTGAAATGACATGCGATCTCACTCGACTCCTGGGCGATCTAAGCTAGAAAAAAGTCGTTTGGATTAGATCAAACTTTGTGCTGGATGACCTATTACAGGGTCTGATAGCAAGGTTCATCTCGGGGAAGCAAGATTGGAATGGGTTATACATACAACTATCTCATTCCCCTCAAAACGTCATATATTGACAAAACATATGGTATGACAGTTACAGGTGATAATGAATATCCCTCCCCTCTATAGTTGATGTGCTAATTAACTTTCATCCTGCCCAATTCCCAAATAATCAAGGGTAATCCACATTCAGCATACGATGGCTCGCACATTAACAGTACAGACTGTTGTTTTCAAGAAATGAGCGTTTGACACTGAATTCCTATGGAGGGAACCCGTTCATTATTATACATATTAAGTCAGTTGGTGTTCTTCTCAAACTCAGCACTGACCAAATATGTATGCTGTTGCCGTCTTTCGTCAAAACCGATGGTCGATTTTCCTGACCACGCACCTCGTCATAGCTGTGAAAACTTCTACACTTGAACATTCTGTTCTCCTTTCTCTGCAGCTATTATATATATATATATATATATATATCGGTGTTATCGCCATTGCATCTTACAAGTGCCAACACCTTTCAAAGCTCAATTATCACCGCCGAAAATGATTAATTTTAGTAGCGTATTTTATTACCACAGTACGGATGTGGCCCTTTTCATCGACCATCTGGCGAGCTTACCCTATGTCGTGTCGTGTTGCTTTTTGTCTTGTTTAGGCCATTAGATCGAGAGCCTCCGATAGGCCAAAAGACACCGCCACAGCGCCCGAACCGCAGTCGTTTTTCTCACCCACAACGATCGGCCATCCCTTCATCATTGAACGATGATCACGATGTAAATAGTTATGAGTGGAGCCTTATCGGAGCTAGCGTAGCTCGGAGCTGCTGCACTCGACAGGAGTCCTCCAGTCCTTACCACCATGACGTTCTTCGTTCGAAATCTTACGCGGGGTCTGACAACCTTCGTGCGTTCGTCCGCACCTCCCGACGGCGATTGCTACCCCGGTGCCTGTTCTTCTGCCTGCCGGTCGACATCGACGTCTCGACCGGGCAGACGGGCTAAGCTGAATGGGCCATAAGAAACAGCGCCTTTGAGGTATTTACTCTGCGCTCGTTATTATACCTAGAGCAGAAGCATTCGTTGTTCTTCAATTATCATCGCATGGCCACTTTCAACGAGTCGTAGCCGATTGAATAGTTGCAGTGGCCGGCAGCAGTTTGTAGCAACTACGATACAGATATGTACGATGTATATATATATATATATATATATATATATATATAACGACTGTCCACGCCGGCTACTGACTGACCAACAGAACGATTCGTTTTCTTCATCCGGGGTGGCCAATGCATTTCTCGTCCCCCCCATCCCCCGGTCAACTGACCGCCGTGGCTCCGCCGCGCTCATTTTAATCGAACACAGACGGTAAGTGAACGAAATAACAGCACTGTTACTATTACACGTACCACTTCGACTTCTTCGGGATGAACACGAGAACGATATTGCTCAAAGTGATTATTGCGCGTGAGCCGCATTACGCGGAGCAGAACAACGTCAGCACCTTGTTGCCTGGCGGCGAATCAGGGGAACTCTTTCTTGAGCGATATTGTTGCTACTGCTGTTGTGTTCGATAGTCTGCTATTGCAGGCATAAGTGCGGTCGATGGCCAAAAACGGTGTGTAGCACACAGAGAGAGAGAGAGGGAGAGAGAAAACGAGGGTAATATGAGGGGTATGTCTCGAGCTGCAAAGGCGAATAAAAACAAAGAGCAGGAGCGCGCGGGCCGACGGTGGCGGCGGCGGCCGCGGCGGGTAGGGGACCCTATGGACGAAGCACGATTCAACACCTCGTGACGACAACCTCCTGAAGACAACGACCAGTATCAGTGGTATATCTATCTACGCGGTGTATCTCGCGGATGACGCCGACAAAAGCAGCAGTAGCACCTCGCTTAAATTCACACGTCCACAGATCCTCGACAGTCGGATCTCTCAGAGGGCTTCCCTTGTTCCACCGTGCTTCTCCATCTCTCTCTCTCTCTCTCTCTCTCTCTCTACTCGTCCGCCTCTCAGAAGTGCGCCGTGTAACACCGGATCAGCACCGGAGATTCCATCGGGACACCACTGCCATTTTATTGTTATTAACACCGTTGCGAGCCGACTGCGGGCTGGGGGGCTCCCCGCGCGCCGCCTGCCGAACGCTGCGTGATCGATGCGCGAGCAACGACGGCCGGCGGGCCGCCGTGGACAGCGGTCTTGGCTAGATTCTCGTGTAGCTTTTGTTCAGTTGTTTCTCGTCACTGCCATCATCATCGTCATCATCGTCATCGTCGTCGTCGAAGTGGTCAGCGGCTTCGGCCGCAGCGTTCCGAGTTAATGCACGAGATGCGGTGTCCCCCCCGTGCCCGTCCCCTTTAGCGACGTCGCTTTCAACCTTCTAGCAGCACCCAAGAATCGGGCATCGAATTCGATGCGCGGCCAGGCGGCGGCGCAGATCAGGTCAATACGAGATCTGATGCGTTCGCGCTGCACCTACCACGGCCACTGCGGACTACTACTTGATATCATGATCAGCCTGCCATTATCGACCGATGACGGGAGGCCAATTATGCTCTAATAGCGAATATGACGAATAAGTCTAAAAATATCCACGTCTGTGAACTGAGTGGGCTGCCAACGACTGCCGACTGCCGTTGATTGGAGTGGATTGTCCGAGCATTAGTTTGTCTGCGCCGATGTATCGCAGGAGAGAGAGAGAGAGATGGGTCTCAGTTAGATATCGTTCACCCATCTGAAGTCCCATCACGAAATGATGAATGAGAGCTCTGCGTGAGGGACTTAACAACAGTGTGTGTGTATATGAAGGCCTGCGATGTTGTTTGGACTTCAATCAAGGCAGGTAGAGGTCGACGAGAAATCTGTCGCAGTTACAATGTATCTAGCTGGAAATTAGCGGAATATTGGGATCGTGGATCCTGTCTCGTCGGGTAACACATTGATATTTCGATCATTTGTCTACTTGAGCCTGCGGATAGCGCGGATCATCTGCGTTATCTGAAGAAAATGTATACTTGCTCAGTCTATGGAATCTGATGCTGTCTCAAATAAATAGATACATTTAATCAATAATTTTAATCGATACATTGGATACATTATTTTATGAGAAGTACATAACATCGGACTACGAATATTGTCTCTGGAGTTCCCTGATAACGCGTGCTCAGCGATCGCTACCAACAAGATCATCTTTGTAATACGCTTACATCGTAGTCATCACTGCAACGGCTATGCACATGGTACCCAGGGTCCCTCGTGGATGGAACATCTAACCAGATGGGTTGTGAACAATCCATTAGCTTCACACATTTAAGGATTATCTGAAAGAAATACCTTCTTACGCTACCTACACCAAGCCTTGACCGAACCATGATACTTATAATGCATATTGGGGTGCCTCTCATTCAAATACCTTAGTTGTGAGGCCTGGTGTCCATGCAGGATTTACCTTTAACCTCTATAAAAAAAGATCAGTTCAGTTGATCAGAGATCAGTTGAAAGCCAGTTGATTGCGCCCACTATTCGTTTGCTGAAATTACATCTTAATTTCCATCCGATCCGCCCCTGTGCTATCTTAGCGCTCTGCGTTTTGTTCCTGACCACAGTATATACGACAGTATGACCTGTTTGTTTAGTAGCTTTATAGCAGCTTTTACCGACTTTGGCTGTTGTGCTATCTTCGCGCCGCAAACCCGGGCACGTAACACAATACAATCGTTGATCTTCCACAATCTCCGATGGGGTTCATGGACAGGCGTGCAACGGGATTGATTGCATGACGCCGCAAGATGTCCACCCATAAAAGACGCGACCACCCCTTTTTCGCTTTTTCTTGACAGGGTGGCAGTATTTGATATTGTGATGTTTTGTTGGTTCTGCCGTTGTCAAATTCGTGATTCGTGACACGTGGTAGCAACCGTGACCGGTTGAATATTGATATAAAAGTGATCGTTCGACGAATCAAACACAATGTCATGGCGGGCAATGTGAACACTAGATGTTGTCATGCTGTCGACGAGTCTCGTGTTGGGACGAGACGATTGTAAAAGGCTGGAGGGTACTCGTCCGCCAGCCGCAACCCGGGGTCCTGGCTACTGCAAAGTCTGTTCTATAAATAGAAGACAATGCACATATCGTGCTTCGTACATACTCATCGTATTTAGTATATGCATATATAATACTTTTTCTACACATATATCTCGATACTATGGAATGTCGTGAACTTGGGATCGCGAGGTGGCGAATCACGGCGAACATATGCAAGTCTGGCCATCAGGCTTTCGTGAGCGTTGTTTCGTTGGTACCCGAAGTATATGTTCCCTATTGATAAATGCGAAATGATCGGCATCATTTAGAAATCATCATGATTTAGAATCGAGGCAGCTTTACGATGTAAGTATTATGACTTTAGTGATCGCCGATCGATACGAGATGCTTAAAGAGGCAAAACAATATAGTACCTGGCACAAATTGGCGTCATATCTAATTACTACATATGATCTACAAGTCAAATGCAAAGTATAGTATCTACCGATCTTATTTTGCCCAACGAAATTTGAAAACGAGCTGCCGTTTGAATTTGTCACACTTCACAGTCACAGTGATTCTTACCGGACCCACATATTGCTCCCACATGATCGGTGCTATGAGATTATGTATGTAAAATTTGTCACTAGAATAGATCACTGAGTACACTATTAAGACAGACAAGAGTCCCGCAGATGTTGTTTCGACAACACCGACATGACACGGGAATATCATATATGGCACGACTCCTGTGATCTCCCTCCCATACGAAGTTTAGACGCTAATTATAGACTCAATCAGGAATCGAATCCGTTCCCGTGTGCCACCTGATACCCCGAGACATCAATAGATAGATCAGTATACTCATATTTGAGTGTATGTATCGCCGGTTGGACAAACGCCCATCAGGATTGATTAATTGTTTTACAATTCCTATGCTAATGAACACTACTTCAGTTGTAGCCTGCCAGCAATGCATTCGTGCACAAGTGAACACGATTTAAGAGGATTTTTCCTCAACGTGAACGAGGATGTCCGTTCTCATTTTCTAACGTTTCCATTTTTCTCGCTAATTAGCGCGCACTATTTTCTTGTTGTATCAATTCTCACGAGTAAGCAGCTCTATCATTCTTCCTGCCGTCTGTCTAATAGCTGTCGTTCGTTAATTAACGCGCATGTATATCCCATGCGAACATGTGCACGTCGAATCGCGCTAAATGTCCATTGCGCGTTGTTTGTCTAAGGCATCCTATACCACAATGTTGCTGGTGTTTGCACAGTACGAACGAATTTCCATCATCCCATTAATCCATGGAAATCCCACATCGATATGGCGAGCAGGTACAGGCTTTTTGTCAAATAGAGGTTCAACAGGAAGCCGCCGCCGCCGCCGCCTCCTCTCCGAACTGACGAAGGCAACAGACGCAGGCCCCAAGGCAAAAGGCTGGCAACCAAAAGCAGTTGCCAATCCTCAAAACAGTGGCGGGTCCGTTTTGTTTTGCAGTCTCTCATCTCAATCGCGCTCTCTCATCTGATTTGGCTCTTTACGCTTCTCCATAGCTCGGCTGCTCCCCCAGATCGATATTGGCGAGTTTCGCCACGGCACCGTAAACAGCTACCGTAAAGAATGCTACCGTCATTCGGTAGCAATGAACGCGGCGGAACCCTGACGCTACGATGACTGACGCTGTTTTCTGTTGCGCGAATTTGTTCTGTTTGTGTGCGTGTGTATGTGTGTGAAATTTCTTCACGACGTGCCGCGTTTATATTTGTCGTTGTTTTTTTTTGTGTTTTTTATTCGCTTTTCCCTTCCCATTCGATTTCCTTCTCCTGGGAGATATTTATGTCTCGGTGCTACCGGCAACGGGTAGCTGGCCACCTTCGGCAGCGGACGACCGCCGTGGCCGCCGCGAGCGCCAGACCAACCATAGCCGTTCGGTCTACCGGAGACCTCCGACCTCTACCTTTGTCCGAGCGCTTGTCGATGGCTTCGTCGACATCACCGATGACGATGATGATTCAACAGCGAGACGAGTCCGCTGCTTCCGCCGAACAAGTGGCCGACGACGACGCTGACCAATACAGAAAGTACGCTCTATGGAGCCGTACATCGCCGGCACGAACAGAAGCGTATGAGCGACGTCGACGACGTTGCAGTAGCGGCGAATCCGAACCCCGCTCCGAGAGTCGTGACGGCTGGCCGGGCCGAGCCGAGCCGCCAGCGTGATGGAATCACGCCGCCGAATGTAATACTGGCTGGACTGACGAAGAGCCGGCTACCGAATTAAGAGAAAGAAAAAAATAAAGTCAGACGAAGATACAAACGATCACCAGCTACCGCACTGCAGCAATAGCAATATTACCAGCGCACTTGGCGAAGGCCTCGGGCGGCGGCGGCGGCGAGCGTTTCGGTTGTGGCTACTGAAACGGAAGGCCCAGAACGAGCAGCAGCAGCAGCAGAAAAAGAAGCTCTCGCGAACCCCTCGTCTCACCAGCACGCCATTGTCGGCCGCCGCCGAGCAAGTATATAAGTGCTTGTATGCCGGTGACTACTGCGATTCAAGAATGAAAAATGCGGCAATTTCACCCGATCTGCTGGAATGGAAGAATTTGAGTTGCCACTTACGCGGTTGTTTGTGGTAAAATTAGGAGCGAATATTCAAATATTAGGTTATGATCATCAAGGGTGTCTTTGACCAATCGGCCATCAAATTATTGTTTGTACGGGTATTTCTCGCGCAACACGACGACTTTTAACGGGTATCGCAAAAAATATTTTTTTTGCAAATATTGACGTCACTGGCTCGATCTAAAGTGTGGATACCTTTCTTACTTTCCATATCGAATGTTTGACTTGAACAAATTATTACCTATTAATTATTACATAGCTAGACCATCCTGCGTTACGGCTGAGCTGCCTCTACGGTTGTTGCTTGCTGATATTTTTCAAAATGTTTCACACATTTTTTTGCCGCGGTACAACCTTCAATAGCGCGTTTTGCTACATCTAATTGTGTGGTATTGTAATTCTGCGCATTCGCGCTTAACAGTGCCGTGTAATGCTTAACTGCTATCAGAATCATAGCAATGCTATTAGTTATCTAGCGAACAAGCATACAAACCAAGCAACAAAGCTTCTAAACTATCCCTTGAGTAGCTTCTCGACACAGATGCAACAGCGAAGTATATATTATAGCTGTGCACAGAACCTCCCGAGTCGTCGGCCTCCAGTGAGCGAAAGCAGTGGGCAAAACATTCAGAACCTTTCCAGCACCAACAGCAGCAGCAGCAGTAGCAGTTGTCGGTCAGCACTAACGGCCATTTCGATTTCATTTGAACGGGTCACGAATCCACTTTGCGCCTTGTACAGAAGCCGCATATATAATTCCCCTATTCGAAATCATACGAAATCGTTCACCAAACATTCACGATCGGCGGCGTTTAGAACATCGCACCTGTGGGCGACTCTCTCATGGGCGAGTTATTCTCTTGTTATTTTCGGACGAATCAGAGATTTCACTGGAGCAAACGACTATGTTAGCACATCGACGAGAGACGATAACGAGCGGTTCTATTTGTTTCGAATGTGTACGGGATAGATCCATATTGAGGCTACGGGTAATTTTGTTCTCCTAACTAATTTTTGCACAAAATGCGAGGTGATATGATGCAGCGGGTTTTAATCGTTTTTCTCGTGATAGCAAAATCATACTTCGTATGCTTGCCGGTTCGCGGTTCGTGTTTTTGTGGTCATATGAACGGCTTATGTGAACGTAATTAATCTGTCTAAACGCTAATTATTCTTATATATACTATTATAGATCTAGTAGAAAGACGCCTACAAGCAATCCTCTCTATGCCTTAGCCATTAACGTTATGTATAATACGTACCCAAAGGATACTAGCAGCACTCGTCTACTCGATGTCAGTTCGCATAAGTGTTTGATGAACAGTCCCGCTCAAGAGCCGGCCACGTACTCTATGCCCCCCAAGATCATTTTCCACCAGAGGTATTTTTTTGTTTGATTTTCATCATCCACCTTCGTAATAGTACGCGCATCAACGTATATAGCAATAGCACAGTAATCACTCGACTGGCCAACAAAATCAGGTTGGCGTCTGCCTCAGCTCCTCCCCGATCCATCCCGCTCCTGCCGCCATTGTATCCACAGATTTTAGCTAGAAAACCACTATAAAGTAACGATCAACACGAGGAAGAATACCAGCCCTCGAAGGCCAAATCAAACCAGTGGCATAGTCCGTGTCTCCCAAACTCTCTCTCTCTCTCTTTCTCTCTCTCTCGCTCTCTCCATTCTCTGGCAACTCTGCCGTGGTGCATTCGGATGCTGACTGATAGCAAGTCGGCAAATTTCACGCGTACTTACGTGGACGAAAAACGTCGAAGTGAGTGAGTCAATGAGCGCCACCGAGCCGAGTCGAACTCGACACGGGAGGCCGCAGCGCCTTGAACCGTCATTGTCCACGACGGCGTCTCCTTTCGGCGGCGCTTCGGCTGGTTCACGACGATGTTCTCTGTCGGGCGTACAATTATATTTAGCGACCACGATATTGCAGCTTCTCGACATTTATTCATCTGATTATTCGACGTGTGGCCACGAGTTAGTAACGAGTTGAAAGTGCCCCTATCCACCTCTGCTCTACGTGAAAGAAGCAGCGTTTTTTTTTTTTTGTTTCGTTTTCGAAACAGCAGCTCGCCAATGGCGCTGCCACCAACCAAGCTTGTCAATTATTCCGTACTTCGTCGTTATATCGACGCAATATATATATATATATATATATATATATATATATATATATATATACATACATATATACTCAAAAGAACCGTAACGTAGTAATGATGATAAAAATAACATTATAATAGACACGCAATACTAATACTCACATCGGCCAGAATCAAGTGGATGAACAAATGGACAAATGCGTATAGCGTGTCTGATACGACTCTCACGACACATGCACCATACACTGTTGCTTGTTGTTGTAGTAGTGCTAGTAGTAGAAGTAGTTAGTTGGCAGACACTGTTTTGTATTTTACCTATATTCGATTTTCCTTCGCTGTGTACTTCGTACGGCCACCGATTGTTGATAGCCGCCCGGTAGCTACCGCCGATCTCGCCAGCTTCCTTTCCCATAAATCCATCAAATAACAACGAATGAGCTGAAATTAATATACGATCGACGGCGGCGCTGTTGCTGTTGTTGTTGTTGGTGGTGGTGGTGTTCGATGAACAAGTAAATCTCGTACGCTTTTTTCTCTCCATTTTTATTACCCAGATCGTCTCTCTCTCTGTCCTGATCCCTGTCTTTTCTTAATCAGTCGCCGCTGTAATTCTCGTTTAATTTTCAGCCGTTAAGTATTGCATAGATGAGAACGGCAACGCGGTGCGTTTTTTCTCCCCCCCCTCTGCCTTCGATCGTCGTAATGAATGGCTGGACATGAGCTTCGATTGAGATGGAGTTTTCGAAGCTTCAGGCCTCGACATATGGACACGGCCTCGATTGAGAGAGGTATTACCGTTCATCGTTACTAAGTAAGTAATTGTAGGAATCAGAGTAGCTTTGATTAGATGGCTACTTAAACGACGGCAAAAACCAATAGAGAAACTGGTCGTCATAAACGGGACCACCTACCGTGTTGCCAAGTGAGCTACAATGTGCCCGGTACACCCTTGATTCTGTCGCTGTTAAGTCGATTATTAATTGTGTTATTATTATTATTATTGTTGTCAAAGCCCGTTGACCACGGAACGCGGTTATAAAGAGGAGAGTGACGACGATCCTATTGTCCTAAGTTTGACAGAAATGATACAAGTGCAGCGAGCCAATTTACGCACAAAATTTACGCACAAAATTTACGCAACCGCCAATATTATGGACAGTATTTGCAGTCAAATGAACGTAAATATACTCAACGTGTTGCAGATAGCTTGTTATATGGGAGTTCGTTCTAAAAAAAAATAGTATTAACTTGCTTAAATCTGAAATATGACACTAAATTGCTCAGTGTGGTTAACCAGTATGTTCAGCACTGGCGTGTGGCGTCCGGGTCTGTAACAGGAACAAATTAATTAATAAAATCAAGAGACAAGTTGCGACTATTTCGTGACTCTTATTCCGTTTCGTTGACATGCGGAGCGATGCAGTTTTAGCTTGTAAACATTTGAGGTACAAGTATATATATGGGAGGCGTATTATTTGAATGTCGAACATTAAAAAAAACATCCGTCGAGCCGGATTTGAACCAGCGACCTAAGGATAGCTGCTTTGCACTACAGTCCTCCGCTCTACCGACTGAGCTATCGACGGAACAACATCGAGCCTACTTATTGGTTGGATCTTCGCAATTTTAGGAAAAAATAAAACAAAATCCTGAATCTATAAACGTGGCCTCCTTCTTAAAATCAACGAAGAAGTTCGTCGTCCTCGAGAGGAGTGCACACTCAGTCTTGTGGGACAATTGTCAAAACAGATCGGTGCAATGCTGATTGAATGGTTGAAGAATCCACAAGTGATCACGGAAGTGTCTCAAACCGACGGTTATATATTCAATTCTTAACCGAAGTTGTTATGATGGTCTGTACAACGCGCCAAGCGGCTCTTCGCTTCGTGTATTGTCTTGCCGCGGGTAGAAGACCCCGCCCTCTGGCGGTTCAGTATAACTCCGTCGACATGACCTTCTCCACGGATTTGTTCGTGTGGACATACAGAAAAAATGAACGGACTGTGGTGGATTTTATTGTAGTTCCGCTTAGATACGGCCCTGAGACACCATATGCTGAATTGCTTCGGCTGAAATTGAAGATGTATATATAATATCGTGGCGGAAGATCTTTATTTATTTATAATTTAATTTCCGTATCGTTATAAGGTCCGGCTGTATTTCATCAAGATTTCTAGTTGTTCATATATATATATATATATATATTATATATATATAAATAATATATTTATATATATGTTGGAACACAGTAGACATTATTTTTATTATCCTTAGAAGCTTAGAGGATTGACTGGTCCGAAAGCTTTTTTACTTCACTCTCACTGTTTAGCATATATGTATGATGATCAGGTAAGACTTATGTGATTCACCATCGTTGGCTATAGTATCGCGATGTATCAGATATGTTTAGAACTGCAGGTCTGGTACCGAGGCTTGCCATGGAAGGAAAACAGGTGACTGTCAGCTACAAAAAAGCTTCGATTGACATCCAACCAGGAGACATTGGACCAATTCGTCCGACATGTACGCGTTTCCGCAAAAAAAAACAATAGCAACTATAAATTCATCAGTATGCACATTATACTATACGGATACATATGTACATAGACCGTCCTCAACGCACAATATGGCACGAATCGTTGTGGAACGGCACCAGCGGCGGAGTGATTACAATCAGGTATGAACAAAAAATTAAGGCACTCCGACAGACCTAATCATGGCCAACACCCACTATTGAGAGTTCCATGTGAAGTCCCTCTCTCTTCCCCTATACATATATATATATATATATATATATCATGAACGAACAACGACAACTTATGCTTTTAGTTCTGGCAGTGGTAGTAGTATTACTAACGTTAGCGAATGATACTAGGCGGCGCCGCCGCCGCTTGTGCTCATCGTGGCTACTAGCTGATGATATCGTTGAGCGACAAGCAATTAAAGCAGGCGGGAGAGCGAGTCGGGGACAGCCTGGGCTCGCAGTCGACGGTTGGCGGTTGCGAATGGCGGATGTGCGGGGGAGGGGAGCGGCTGTGTGAGTTTCACAGGGCGCTGATAGAGTCATCATCTTTCGAGGTACACACGAACGAAGGGCGTGCGGTGCGGGCCACAAGGGCACCCAGGGAACACCGTGGGCAGCTCGAGATCCGACGCTCCGGGTGAAGTATATGAAACTCAGCTCAACATGAGTGAGTGACAGAGTGAGGGGGACAGACCGCGAGCGAGAGGGAGAGAGACATAGTCATATCAAGGCATAGGAGTTTGTGGAGTCAGACATATGGACCGACAATGAGAAGCAATGACGGCGGCGAATGTGGGTGTTTCTGGGGGTCCCGTTAGAATTGGATTGGTGAGAGTCACGTAGCAGGGCTCAACCCCAACGCCGGTTGCTGTCCCGATTGTCGTAAGTCGCTGGTCCGTCGGCTGCAGAAGCGTAAGGCAGCAGAAGCTGGCGCTCCCGCTTTTAGTGGCGTCAGTTAGCGCCGACTGTGCCGCGTACTGTGACTTCACCCAGCCTGTCCGGTTGAGACAGGAGGCCAAATCTGGTCTATCACAAAATGCAGAACTTAGCTATTAAGTAAGTTACCTGATCCCAGCGTGGCCACGTGAGTGGCTTGTGAGCCTGAAGGACTAGATATAAACCGAGCTGAAATGGAACAATAACGGCTTAACTTGCTGGTAGAACACAAAACAGGTTTTTGAAATTGGCGAATTGTTATCAGAACGTGTAATGCTACCAGGCTGTAGGAACTGGGCATTTTTTTGTGAGAAAAAATACTCTATAGCACAGTTCCACAATGTATACGAAGCGTCCACTGCGAAAATGTTGCAGATATATTATATTGAAACTTGCTTCCTTCTTGCCCGTTGATCACCAACTCCAGCCGTGTATCCACTTGCACTAAGGACATGTGGGTGCGAGTACTGCGCAGCAAATTGAATCCAATCATTCAAGACAAACTTCCTCCGCTCACTTCACGCAGGTTGCAAAGAGGTAAAGTTTCCGTCGCATTCATAATTCACTTAGCCTCGTCGTAAAGGCTTCGGTAAATTAAAGGATCAGACTAGATGCCAGCTATCGGCCGAAGGAAATTTACCAGTTTCGTTCGACGTTCGGCATGTGGAACTTGACACACATTACGGGCGTTCACACAGAAAACACAGAACATTCAACCCGTTAAATTATCTGTTATCTAACCTTATATTATAGTTCAGTACGGACTTTATATTTGAAAATGTTGATAGCAACCGGAGTCACTCGACCTGTCCACTGATCAGTCTCGGACAGTTTTGGTCGCCTCACCGATATAGCATCGCCGAGCGGCAGATCATGGCTCGACCTCTGACAGGTTTCCCTGTTGTCGTCTCCGACGAACAAAATGTTATAGATCCGATTAATACGATGCCCGCGGTAGGTTAGGTAGCTAGGTTAGTTTCATACGTATACTCGACCGCGCGGCCCTCAAATGAGTCCGACGATGAACGAGGTAGGCCACACTTGGCACCTTGTGGCACTGTTTTTATGAGCAACGAGTCTGCCTGAGCAATGGCGAACAGTCCTCACAGACGTTTGATGATTCTTAGCCTAGCAATAGACAGCAAGACAAATTCAGCATAAAGACATGTATATATGTATGTATATATAGCAGCTAATGGCGTTGTATCAAGCTCTTGCGTCAAGCTCATTAGGGACAGCTTCTCGTAGAGAAACCGAGCCCATTGGCCAAAAGATTAGTCATAAACAGAATAAGCTTTTAGCTGGAGGAGAACAGTTTTATAACAGTGCCGGGCACATTTGGTGCCTCTTGCCAGTCCGTGTTTGCCTGTATCTCAGCTAGGTGAACAAATGGACTATTATATCTTTTCGCATAGAGTGTCTCCCAGTTCAATTCCTTGAACCACGGGTGAGACCGCACGGCCGGCGAACCATCGCCACGGACGCCCAGGCGAAATTCTGGCCAATTTTGAAGCAATTGCTCGATGAAGTCAATTGCATCTGGGCCACAATGCGTTTTCGCTGCTTCTATTAAATTGTTAGGAAGCTCTTCCAGCTCGCGCCAGTGAATAAATTCTCTTCCTCGGCCAAGAATAACGAGCGTAACTCTGCCGAGGGAGTACCAATCGATTCCTACTCCATAACCCTGTTCCTGTAGGATCTCCGGCGCGAAATACCCCACTGTGCCAGCCAATGTCCAAGTTTTTCCATGTTTCAACTGAGTCGAAAGGCCAAAGTCTGTCACTTTAGCATACCCATCAGCACAAAGAAGCACGTTTGCTGGCTTGATATCGCGGTGTGCCACCTCGGCGCTATGTAGGTACTCGAGTGCCAACACGCACTGCGCTATCACGAAACGCGTGTCTACCTCGTTCACTGGTGGATGTCCTTCCCACGCAAGTACCAAATCGCCGTAAGGCGCAAGCTCCGACACTAGATAGACGTGGTAATAGTCCTGAAAGAAGTAATGAGCCCTTGTGACGAATTCGAAATCAACCGCCATCGAGATCCTCTCCTCCCTCTCGAGTCGAAGGCGTGTCCTCGACTTCAACATATCCATGAGACAAGGAACTTTCCATATCGTCGGTTGGATTTTCATGGCATAGCTAATATTGGTCTCCTTATGTATAACCTCTAATACGCAAGCGAACGTGCCGGAAGCGAGATGGCCAACAACTTCGAAATCAGCGACAGTTGGTTCAGCAAGTGCTTTGACTAAGTCGCGTGTCCTTGGGGCCATAAAGTCTTCCGCTGGTATCTCTTCGACGGCCATGGGCTCAGCAGGAATCTCCTGCTGACCGGATTGCTCATTGTCCAACTCAGCCATCGTTGTTCTCAATCAAATACCTCTGACGAACGAACTAATCTTGTATATCGCTAAGAAAGCACTTGCGCAAAGTCAGCGATACGAGTGAGCGTTCGGTCAGTTTCCAACTTGAGACAGATTCGAACACCGCAACATATCGGTGGGCCAAGGCAACAAAACATTCCGCTTGACGCTGTGTCTGCTAGATTTACCCGTTTTGTCTATCAATCTGTGTTTATTGGGCCCGTTCACGACCCATTGTCAGCAGGAGATGTGTGAATTGATTATGGACATCTGTATGGCTTGCGGTTAAGCGGCGAAATCAAAGTGTCGATAAGAACACGGAATAGATGATTATCTTAGTTACATGTCTGGCTGACGATGTTATTGCATCCATTTCGAAGCCGTTGTTTACTATGTGTCCGATTACAGCCAGCTTGGGCAATGGTAGTCGATGCGCGCGCGAATTTTTCCTCCACCTTCAGCTACAGTGTATACAAACGAGAGAGTTTGTCATGGACCGGGTCTCAAAACGCTGTAGTCCGAAGGCAACAGACCCAAACATATCTTCCGCTCAGCCCGCACGATCCAGTTTTCAAAATATTAATGATGAATCGGTAAGCTGATTTGCCTGTGCCTTGCACATAATGGCCACCAGCAGTGGCGATTAGCATACGCTTCGAACTAACTAGTATTAGCACATAAATTCACCATGACGGCGAGCTTGATTTGATAAGCCTTCTCAGTGACCTAATTATTGAAACATTTGCGTTTCAGTAATTCCATTTACACGTAATTAAACAGTTACAAATTCGGCTTCACAAAAATGGAAACGCGGCTTACGAGGTGCTAGAGAAGCGTGCTTCAGTCTATTCCAATAGTGATGAAGCTACATGTGCGACCGGTCAACAGTTGACCCATTCGACAATACACTGCACGGACGTCTCTATTCTCTTCTAGTCGGTGGGTGCACATCTAGATATTATATTGTCTGGGCCGACTCACAGCTAACATTTACGGTCCACGGCACTGCTATCAGCATTGCTTCGTAGGACGGACCCCTTTAAATGCACATGTGCAACGGTGGGGATCGAACCCGGGCGCTTACGTGTCTCCTCCATTTAGGTAATGTGTGGCTCAACAGAAACGCTTAGTAGGCCATTTCTTTAATGGGTGACTGCTGACCTAATAGAGAACGTCATGCAAATCTTTACACATCGAACGAAATGAAAATACCATTAATTTGACCACTCACATCCGAGTTGTCCGGTGCATATGGCTATTGTCACGGTAAAATTTTAGCATGCTACCCTAACGTTAGTTGACGGAGGTTTCTACAATAATATCCGGGTAGGATGGAACCTTGATATTTGCAAATGCCAAATAAGGCTGCCCCTGTAGTTTAGCTATTTATCACGGCCTTGAGCGGCCATGGTACAGCGCATTGCGCCTCAGAGACGCAGGTGTCTCAAATGTAGCTCATGCTCGACGACTCATGGGTCTGCGGTTTGCAATATCGGATACACCAATCCGACAGGGAACGTCATCTCAGTGTCGATGTGTAAATATGATGCTAACCACGTCTCATTGGCTCACCGCACTGTACGGAGAGGCCTTCCGAGGGGAATGTTGTGCTATTACTGGTAGAATTCTTATTTGAATATTAGTGGTACTACTCCTCAAGATTAGATGTGACCAATGAGTCGGGTCTACATTGTAACGCGTTTATCAATCTCTGAGTTTTCTCTTTTGAACCCCGAAGACCCTCGTGATAGTTGGAGGCATTCCTGGTGCATTCTGCCAATCCGGGTCTACAGGTCTTACAGGGAGATTAAGAAATGGACTTGGATATTTCTTCTCATAGAGTGTTTCCCAGTTCATGTCCTTGAACCATTCATGATACCTCACATCGCGGTAACCTCTGCCCTTACCACCCAAACGTTCTGCTGGATCATGCTGTATAAGTTGCTTTATGAAATCAGCTCCAGTTGGCCCGGCACTACATTCTGAGTAGTACACCAACGGAACGTGCTTGAGGTATTCCTGTCGCCAGTTGGTAAAACAGGGCGCTCGGCCAAGGATAGCCACAAGAGTGCAGCCAAGAGAATACCAATCGACCGCTTTTCCATACTTGTGCGCCACGCCAAGGATCTCCGGTGCGCGGTATCCCACCGTGCCAACGAATGTGTAAGCTTTCCCCCGTATCAGCTGGGTGGCCAAGCCAAAGTCAGTCACCTTGACATATCCGTCGCTGTAAAGTAGAATGTTCTCCGGCTTGAGATCGCGATGAATGATATCGCCGCTATGTAGGTACTCGAGCCCGAGGACGCACTGCGCTATCACGAAACGTGCATGCTCCTCGCCAACCGGTGGGCTGTGCTGCCAAGCACTAGGTAAATCGCCGTGAGCAGCAAGCTCCGAGACTATGTACACGTGGTTACTGTCCTTGAAGAAATAGGTAGCCCTTGCGACGAACTCGAAGTCAATCGACGTGACAATTCTCTCCTCACGCTCAATTCGTTTGCGAGATTGTGATTTGAACGCTTCGATAAGACAGGGAAACTTCAATATGGCTTTCTGAATTTTCATGGCATAGCTAATCTTTGTTCCTATATGCGTCACTTGCAAAACGCAGCCGAATCCGCCCGACGCCAGATGGCCTACGATAAAAAAATCGGTGGGGCTCGTATCAGTTGGCTCCCTCCGTTCGGTGAGTGCGTGAATTAGGTCTCGCGTCTTCGGCGCCATGAAGTCATCTTCCTTTATCCCTTCGATGGCATCGAAGGATCGCTGAATAATTTGATGTGCGATACGTTGGCTGCTGCCTGCCTCAGCCATCGTTGTTGTCAATAGAATGATGATGATAATAATAATAATAATATAATCATAATATATCGTGAGGAAGGATGGCCGACTAAGGGAGTGACCTTAGGTAGTTTGAAGCTGATGATCAGACTACACGTTCGATTCGATGTTAGTGTACCCGCTTACATGCTATGGTTTACGTTTCGCGTGCCAAGCGTGAAATCGCTGTCGAGTCGATTCATCCAACGTTCACCTGCTGAGGTACACCTAACTCGCTTTCGATGAAGTCAGGCAATCAAGTATCGATAGGGAGACACATGCTTAGAAGTGGGAGAAGATAGTTTACCAGAGTTTAGGATAGGGTTGGAAACACTCATATTTCCGCTGTCCCTCCATCTAACTCAACAGTAAATTTAGGCTCAAATGGTAAGCTGACTCTTCCATCAATATATATATATAAAGGGTCTTGAAGTTTAAATATTAACGAATCTTCGTTAAGGGCCCTAGCAGGAACGACCACTGCTTTCTAGGCATCGGCTTCTACATCGTCCTCCGATAATAATGAAATTATATACACGATGTGCTGATATTTCAGCATCTGCTTTTTGTTTTTATTTCAAGATCATAATAGCGCATATTTGTTTAACGACAGATAGCGAAGAACGAGTCTCCACAACTAAAAATCTTTGAAGTCCCCTTGATGAAGCATCGTCGAAGAAAATGCAGGCTTCCAGCTAGTTTTCTTAGCCCGTCGAAGCTTAGGATATGCCACCGGAGGTATATATTGCTTCTTGTACAATGTCATCCACTCGAAGCTACTGAGCCAGGGATGGTCTTTCAACCCCTGTGGCCCCTTTGCCCGAGTGCCCAACCTCCTTTCGGGTTGCTTTTGAAGAACTTCGCACAAAAAATGAGTTAACCTTCTGCTAAGTTTAATTGAATTCGGGATCCGAAACGGGTCGTACATTACGGCATGTATTGTGCCCGCTGCTGAGCACCCCAGAAATGGGGTTACACTAAATAGCACATAGTAAACTAATATCCCAAGACTCCACCAATCAGCACTTACACCGTACCCTTTGCAGCCGTCGGCAACAGCTACCTCGGGAGCCATATATTCAGCATCACCACATAACGAGTAAGCTCGTTTGTTATCGTCTAAGCGTTTCGCGAGGCCGAAGTCGGTTAGTTTGATGTAGCCATCACAGCTTATTAGGATGTTGTCTGGCTTTAGGTCCCGGTAGATAATGTCACCGCCATGAATGTATTCCAATGCCAGAACGAGCTGAGCGGTGTAAAATCGTACTTCATCCTCATTCAGTGTTTGTTCCTTTAGTAGATTGTAGAGATTTCCGCAAGTGGCAAGTTCGAACACGAAATACAGGCTGGTGTTATCCTTGAAAGCGAAGCGAAGCTTTATTATGAACTCGAAGTCCAGAGCGGCGTGGATATTCTTCTCAATGAGTACCTGCTCAGTGAGGCCTGGATGCGACATCACTCTTCTTTTTTCCAGAACTTTCAAGGCGTATCGAATGTTACTCTCCCTGTGCCTAACCTCGAACACATCGCAGAATGAGCCTCTTCCAATTCTTCCAATGATCTGAAATCTATCTGCTTTCGAGGAGGGCACATCTGGATTCGTTAGTTGCTTCTGCAATGTAGCGACCTTCTCCGATAGGAAATCTCTATAAATTTCGGCGTCACTTACAACATTTGACGACTCCGCGTCCTTCGCTGATTGTGTGCAACCCATCGTTATTGTCAGGTAAATGCGCCTATAAACGCATTACAGACCTTTGTTAAAGGCACAAATCGAGTGTCCAGCCTGCCTTTCAAGGCTAACGTACCCGTCGTGTACACCAGTAACTCGCTCATATATAGAGGACAGAACTAGCCATTGTCTTGCAGGACCAGTATTCCCTGATGGATCGATTACAAGGACGGGAACTCTACAGTTGCCTGACATGTGCCCGCTGTGGAGCGACTCCTTCGGCCGACTATTCTGGGTAGCCTCTGCTGTTCATTGTGCCACTTGCTCATTTGTTGATTTCGGCGTTGCACAGAGACCAGCTTCAAACATTGAACATTGACTGGTCAGAACGAGTGAGACTATAGTCAACAGCAGCAACAGTGACAAGTCGACATTGCGCTATAGATACATAGCTGAGTAAAATGTATCTCGCTTTAGGGACATTTTAGTCTCTGTATTCCACTAAGGGAAACAGGTTTCCGGCGTTTCGGAGACGAGAACGACGCCACTGTTGCAATGGAAGGTGTCTCATGACTGTTTACAGTCTGACAATTTATATCATGATCGAACCCAACGTGGGAACTTCTAGTTGAAACCTAATTTAACATCCTGAATTTACTCAGAGCATAATCTTATGCACACCTGCTATTTATGGAGCGTTGCGGACATCAACAACCCATGACTATTACAACATTTTGACAATGTTCACAATATACAAACACGATGTCAGAAAATTCCCTTTGAAGGAATGCATACTGAAGTCTCACAAAGTATACTAAGGTGCGCATTGTGAACCTATATATATATATATATATATATATAAGTATGTATCACACCATATATGAGGTTTAATCACAGCGATTGGCTCTATATATGTTTATGACGTGACAATTGGTTGAAATTGGCGATACGCGATGCGCACGGTGGTCCGTCACTTTTTTCACCAATTCCTAGCACAGCTGTCCGACGATTGCCTATGGGCTTACCTCTCTACAAACCGATCGCGATGGGTCGCTCGCAGGCTGCTGGTGTCAATCACTCTACTCCGCCTGTCCGCCAGTGCCACTGGCCTAAGTCGGCGCGGTCTCTGGTGGTCCGCTATAATAGAGATGTCAAAAGTTGCATTAGCGTAATTAAACGAATGCTTTGTCCCGAGCTGCTTGGGGTCGGCCTGCTGCCAACGCTCGAGCAGCTCTTCCCATCTCCCCTACCGTATATATATATATATACATTTACTCCCATAAGGCTGTTTCGGTAGCAATTCCGAATGGCACCTAGATCGTGAACGAGAGAGTGAGAGTGCGCGGGGTCTTTCCGTTCCGAAGTTCTCTACACAGAGTAGCAGCGACCTGCCATTGCTTCGAGGCCTCGCCGGACCTGTAACGTGGGTGCTTTGAGCCTGAGTCAGTGCTCGGTGGTAGAGGAGAACGCCAAAGTGTGAGCGAGTGAAGTCCGGAGGTTTTGTACCGACAGCTACAATCGAATTAGTGGTGATATCATGCTCCGTCCATTTTTAGGCTCGAGCCACTGCCCCTTGGGCTTACCCCAAACGAAACTACCCCTTGAGAGAAGTGAACGTTAATTGTCGGGCAGGTGTCAACCATCCAATTGAGGTGAAAAAAATAGAAGAGAAATCGTAATTCAACAAAGGAGAATAGGTTCGTTAGAAGAACGGCTCACAAAGGTTTGCATCAGCGCCTTGAACAGGTATAGGAATCCAGCCTTATTAGCTAGTCTCACTAAGGGTATCTAAATATACTGCTTGAAGGGTTACGCTGCAGAATCACGAGGGGATGAATTCCCATGGAGGATTCGAGGTCACCGCCTTGGTGATCGTCCCACCGATACAAGCAACGGACCTAAGACATGGTTAAGGGGTTGCGAATTCAGTTGTTCTCCATCGACAACACACTGGATCATCGCAATATTTTCAATCCGGACTCAGTCCTTCAATCCTTGGTAAGTATTGTACAAACGAATTGGCATTACCCATTTGGAGCGTCAGCAAGCAGCACGTTTGCATCGATCATACTCGCCCTGTGCTGTCCTGAGGAACCACGACGTGTCCAAGCCGTACAATGTGTGTACGGGGTCTGTTAAGTCGACAAATTCAGAGACGATTACTATCGAAACGAATGATGCCTGGAAGCTATTGTAAGTCGATTACTATAGTACATACAACGCCATTTTATTTATTTAATCAACCGTTGATCGTTTGCGTAGCAACTTTGGATAGGCTAATAAACGACATTAGATACCATTGTACAACCGCAAGTGACATCCTAATTTTGCTCATTATTAGGTACACATGCACATACACACATATAATATATATATATATATATATATATACGTGTGCATGTTGCAAACGAACCTCTGCCCGACTCTTCTGATACCCACAGGTTCTAAGCTGACAGAAGCAGCCTGCTCTCAGGCCATACCTACCTACAGCTGCAACAATTCGAACAACTTAGTTACAGCAGGGCCGGCCGCCGCCGCCGCCACCACCACAAACTACTTCATCGTTTGAGACAGAGCGCCACCCTTCCTCGCACCCTATCGTCTGCCGCCACAAACGTTGTCACTACAACATACCGACTCATACACTGTCCTCTACTCATAATGCAGGGACATCAACGCCGACGGAGATTGCGGCATTACGCATATTCGCCTCTAATTCGCACCGTGCAATATGACTCGGCTGCTCACAGAAACACCTCGTTCAGGACGATTCTGCTCAGCGGACATTAGGAACGTGGGGCGGCAACCCGTGCGCTGTGCCGGACAATGTTGTACGTTCGTCTGCGACGTCGCGATTACTGCTGCTATACTCGGCCTGCCGTTGTCCAGCACTGTTGGCCGACAAGAGTATGGGCAGATCAAGAGGGGCTGATCACCGCGTGATGCGCGGAGCGGTCATATAACCGTTGGTATCAAATCACTAACTCGCACTTTGCCGACTTTGCGATAGGAGTTCGTTGACTAGTCAACGGGCAGCACAGGCGTGGAGGGGAGACGGAGGTGTGAACAACTTGATTAATACGAACACATATTGTTGTCCACGGTAGATTGGTTGGGAAGTACAATCGCTAGCTATCTATGTATTAATCTATTTATTACGTTTAATGTAACCGAGTGGCGAACTGATTAAGCGCTAAGTGTTCGTGTAACGTAGTCCGATAGGCTGCACTGTAACAGTTGAGGCGGGAAGTCATATGCATACAACGTCCCTGGAGAGACTTCGGTATTGATCCGTTTCAGAAGGTAGCCAGATATATACGGTGGTACGTAAACTACAATAGGTGGCACAGGATTCGTTTGCTGGGACACAACGACTTCAACCGTTTTGTTGCGGTGAAAGTTACACCTGGGGGCATGTACCAGATCTCGGTTTCGTGAAAGGGGTCTTCTATGCCCGATTACTAAGGTGAACTTAGCGGCTATTTGTCATGAATTCTTGGGTATATGAATTCTTGGGATATATTTTCCGAGGCATATATGCGGACTCAGCAAATTCACATCGGCGTTCGACGCGGTGACATCTCGATATTATTATTATTATTATAATCATTATTGTCCTCTCAAGTGGAAATACGCACAATTATATACTTAGAGAGCATTTTCTTTTTCTGCTTCTTTACTCTGACTCAAGACGGGTCTAGCGTCGAAAACTCACGGTATTGTGTAATAATTTGGTCACCGTCACCGTTGGCTCTTCAATGTCGAATGAGTCGCTCTAATCAAGTGCTATAATTGAGCTAAGTGGACGGACAATAAATGCCCCCAGACACAGTCATTTCAGTAAAGAGGTGAGCCAACCTCAATTCATTATATGTAACAGTTACAGTACACGTTGAGAACGGCACTGTAGCAATTGTTCTGTTTCTGCACGTTGACAAGTCGGAGTGTACAATATATTGCCTCGGAATGAATGAATGTATGAATATACGGCTCTCGTTCAGCGTGAAACTAAAACGTTGTACATTTCTGGGGCTGAATGGGGCCGTGATGCGCGTGAATACGACAATATCCAACTGTCACGTACCTGTTCGCGTTGTCAAGTGGGAAATGGATAGGACTAACTTGTTTTTATACATATCTCGCCGGATATGGACGCTTGTTAGAACCTACCTCCCAGACAGTTGGTGAGACACTCCGACGTGCGGATGTCAGCCGAGAGCAGCGATACGGATTGTGCCTAAGCTTGAAATTGTACCATTTCAAGGCCGCTGAAGCGACTGCAGGTTCGACCGAAATCGTGTTGGCCAGTTAAATACAGCTTGCCTTGTGCATCTTGAGCATCCGCCCTATGAAGATCTCGTGGTCGAAAAAAATTCTCTGTTTAGAAGGGTTACAATCAATTCTCTATTTTCACCTAGATTCTCATTATAGAATCTCTGTTGCACATATCTAAATAATTGCAGCACCGTTATCTTGGTTAGTCTGGATTAGATCACTATTACGCAAGAGGTTGCTCTGAGTCGAACATTGGTAGCACTAGCAAGGTTACTATGAAAACAAAACACACCCAGCGCCGGAGAAACTCGTAACCTATTCCTCGCCCCACCGTGAAGATACAACGATTTTGTGTTTTTGCTCTTCTTCGGGGTAATTCCTTAGTCGACTAAACAAATTATTATACAATACCGTGAGTGTTCAATCGAAATTATGTCAAATCTAGCTAGTACACCCCGTACTAAATGCAATTCCATGTAATGTAGTTCACCCTGAAATTTCACACTGATACCCATCCTCGACAGTGAACGAGTTGCCGCTGACCACACGCCTAACTCATTGAATAAATCGCCCCAAGGTTCCTGATTTCTGCAATATCCATTTGTTCTCCTTCAGCAGTTCCGTTACTCTGATCTCCCGCTATCGCATATCGTACGCCCCTCTGCCCCGTGATGCTTTCGTCGGCTGCTTTCCAGACGGTTTTAGCTAAATATACCTTTCGTTGCCTGCTTTATTTTGATGTGACGGCAAATCTCAGCAATCCTTCTCCCTTCCCCCATGTTCAGCCACTGAGATACTATGTCATGCAATGGACTACAGGCTTTGCACCAGCCTCGAGGTACCGCGACTCCACGCACGTACAGTTATGTGTGCCAATGTACAGCTTGTGTGGGTCTGAGAGCCGCGAGATCGTTTTGTCTCTCCTCCGCGTTAGCAGGAGCTGGCTTGGCGCTATAGCGTATATTCCCCGTATTGCGAGCAGCTTCCCCCGTGAATGCAACCGACTGCAACAACTGCCTGCGCCCTCAACGGTCCTGCTCCGGTAGTTCTTACTCTCTCCTATAATTCACTCTCATGTCCCCTCTCTCTCTCTCTCTCAGCCTGTTTCTTCTCTTGATTATAAAAAGAGATCCTAATTAGCACAGAGCTACTGCTGTTCACCAGTCACCAAAGTGACTAGGCTGCCTCGGTCGTCGGTCTTAGTGCTCTCCACTCGAGGCTCGCTGCATGAGCGGCGGCTCTACACAGGATGGCAGCAACAGTCTACGCCTGCTGGGTAACCCTGCAGCGGGTAGTAGCCGGCAATGAGTGCCTTACTAGCATAGCTATATCCTTTCTCTCTCTCTCTCGGTCTCTCTCTCATCTATCTCGCGCTAGTTCCTTGCTTTTACCCGCTGCTTCCACTACTACCACTATGACAACGACGCTATATGGTCGCACACGCCGCCAGAGCCGCCGCCGGCGACGACGGCGTCACGCTCAACTCCTCCCCTAATAGAAGCTCCATTTATCACCTTAATTAAGCAAAATAATAAGAAAAGGAGATTTTTTAATGCCCGTCCGCGCCCGAAGTCCCGCCGCCCTAACCTCCCCCAGCCAGCGTTCGTTGCCAGACGCAAGGCGGTGGCCTGGACCTCTGCGGCCCAGCAACACGTCTTCGTGGACCGATGCGATCCGCTTCTATCATAACGTGCCTGCATGGGTCGGTTCCATTTTCGCACAGCCTCATTCCCTTTTTCCCCTAAAAGCCGAACCCCGGTCTCATCGCACCGCGCCGTACCGCCCAATGTTACCACCTTATACGGTTCGTGCGTTGTTCAACTGGGCTCGGCGAAGCTCTCAAAGTCCGCGTCGACGACGCAGCGTCCCCGATAGCACGAACCAGCAGCAGCAGCAGCATTTGAGAGCGGCAACGGCGGTGGCGACAACCGTGGCAGGGTGTCTAGCGGGTGAAAGCGGCTCGATGTCGAAAACAGCGTCAAGTCATCGTTGCCCCATTCGTGCGGCGGGGCTTGAAGCGAAGGTCCTCGAGAAAGTCGCTGGTTCGCCGAAGTCGCTCGGCGCCGACCCGCCGGAACGCGTATTTGATAATAAAGTAATTAATTAATTAATTAACACTTACGCCGCCGTTATTACTATTGTTTTTACCAGTCACAGGTTTTAACAGTCGAGGTGTTCGTATTGCCGGCATAGCGCGCTCGCGCTTATTCTTCCTGTCATGTCTCCCCGAAGCGCTCCGCGTCCCATAAAGCGTCGAGTGTATAGCGAACACGAGGGACTCGGAAAATTGTCGTGAGCTGCAAGATGCTGGCCGGCACCACAGCCTTAATTTGCTCCCTTTGTACTGTTGTGCAACGACCAGGTAGATCCAGAGAAGAGAAGCAGAAGAACTTTGTTGCAGACTCGGTAGGATTTAATTTGGCATAATGGTTTAGAAAAATCTAAACCTCCCATCTGGTGGCAGAAACCGTCACCAGATAGAACTTAAGCGATTCAGGACAAGTTCAGAGTGGCCACTTGCGAGAATCTCGCACGAGCGGTGCTGGTGAACGCGAGTGTGACATACACAGCTGCAATGTTATACACCGTTGACCTTTGTATTCGAATGAAGACATTAACTATTGTTATATCTATGATTTTTTTTTGACTGCACGATTATTTCGTTGCGGACCACCGCACAGCTACATATTCAGAAGAACTACTCCATATAGCTAAGGGTTCTTCCCAGGTACGAGTAAGGTAGACAAAATAAGCAAAGGTGGTCCCGACAGGTCCTCAAAGTAATACCTAAAGGTTAAGTGCTAAGGCCCTGTCAGATAGGAAAACAGCTGAGGGTCAGTTCAAAAAAATATATATACATAAATGACACTGTTTAGATAGGTACATTGTCTAAGCAATACTACAAACACTAAACGTATCGGCGGTAAGGTGATTCCACTTTAAAGCTCTCGCCCAAGGTTGTCGGAGGGCCAAAATGCCGATTCCCGTGTTCGTTCGGGCAAAGCGGTCCCGATTGCTATAATAGCTACATGAGCAGTGCGATGAACCAGACTAGAAAATAACAGCGTTTGTAGCCGGATGGCAGCGCCATTTTTGTAATTACTATTGTTATTATTATTATTATTATTAAGAGCCACATCTCGTTGGTATCACCAACGACGGTGATATACATACTGAATTATGTTCACTGTGCTGGCGGCGAAGGCCAGGGTCATCTTGGACAATCTCCAGTACAATCCAGTGAACTCTGATAGATCGTACAAGCAGCTTCATAGCGCGCAGGGAGTTAGTTATTATTGTGCTGCATTAATTTTAACAGTGTTTTGTTATCTTCCTTGTCAACGAATGTCGTTTGGTCAATTTTCGATTCGATTATGAATTTATTAAATATTCGGTGGGTGAAATCTACAACCAGATACGCACTAAACAATACTGCTGCTATATTGTCAGCACTGTTACGTGCTGACCCCATCGGAACGCTGTTTCGCCCGTTTGAATTTCGTTTTTGAGATTAAAATCAAGTTGCCAGTGTTCATTTGAATGCTAGTAATTAGAGAATGCATCGGCCTTTGCCAATCCATCTTGCTATTGCTGGCGTTTTAGTCGTTAGTTAATATGTATAATAGCGTCTATCGCAGTCAGACGTTTCAGTAGAAGCCGAACGACGATCGTTGCGGTCCGGCCGGTTGGCTAATTAAAACATGACCACGAGTTCAAAAAGCGAGAACATTCACGAGCTGTCCTGTGATTGAGGACAAAACAGAAAGAGAGGCAGAGAGAAAGAGAGAGAGAAATAGATCCAAAGCGGAAATCTATGAGCGAGCGCATGAAGAAGTTGGCATGAGCGAAAATTGGGGGAATCGTCAACGCGGCAGCCGGTCGTCATAGACGGACGTAGCTAGAATGATGAGACGCGTACGCGTATATACAAGCATAACCACACCTATTCTCAATCTGTCACACACACGAGTACGCCAGTGTGATATTACATCGCCACTTCAGAGGAGTCAGCCACCGGAGGCCCGGGCCATCGTCGGTCAGCCTGAGCGAGGCCGCCGAAGCTGACGCCCCATCGGTCGAGTACACTCCATTGTCTTCGTGACGCACACATTTGAACTTCATGGACTTCGTGGTTCGGTCAGACGAACGGCGAACTGTCGTTCTATGCGCTCTGTTGGTTCGTCAACGTGGTGTTGGATGTTGCCTGTCCATGCTCCATGTCGTGCCCCCCGGGGACGGTGTGCACCCCGTAGTTAGTCAGCGTTGTTTTGTTGGTCAGCAAATTTGCCGTCTCGTACAGGCGATGTGTGGCGACACAATTGAGACATCTATCTAACTAGCTTGATAGTTGCCTTTGGTTGCTTCTCTCCACCACAACTACTCTCTATCAGGCTGGTCCAGTTATAGTCCCGCAGCGGGCTGTCCCACCTCGTCGCCTTGACAAAGACCCCGAGAAATATATATATATATATATATATATAGAGAGAGAAAGAGAGAGAGAGAGAGAGAGAGAGAGAAGCATGAGACATGAAACTACGAGCGCTGTCCTACTACGGATGCTTCCACGTCCGTTTGCGAAGTCCATGCTGAGGTGACTTGAAGCGCTGCGTGCGTGCGGGCATGCACCCTCCTCGTGCATGGAGCTCGTAGAGACAGCGGTTACAAGTAACGGGAAGAATGGCACGTGCCGATACGAGTGAGTGCACGCCGCAGCTGAAGAAGACATAGCAGCAGCAGCAGCGGCAGTAGAGCCAGTGGCAGCCGATGTAGGAAGAATCGACTAGAGGTGGGAGTTTAGAAGCAATCGTGGCGACAACGAACCGGCAAAGCTTTTCATCGTCGAGTGAGAAGGGATGAGTTATAGTGGCGTGGTAGTCCGCGCTTATATAATATAAGCTGGCCTCAGCCCCGTGGATGCAAGAATTCCTCAACTATTTACCGCATTCCACTGCGAGTGATCATGATATCACGACATCACTCATATCACGGCACACTTAACCATTCGCATATGTATAAGAAGATATATATATATATATATATATATATGTATGTATATATATATATGTATATATATAAAGAGAGAGAGAAAAGACCGTATCTTACAAGTAGACATCGTCGTTCGATGTTCAGATGAAGTACAGTGACATGCACTCATTTGGGCAGCATACTCTAATTAGAGACACGCTGTATGGCTGTTGTAGAGGCGTTGGGTTTTCGTTTTGATGTTGAACAAATGAACGAGCAATGATATCGTTGAAATTATTATTAATTAATTACGTTCAAATGCGATGGCTAATTACGTTCTTAGTTAATTGGCTTGTAACGCTGCGTGCACGCATTTACGTATTGCGTAAATTGCCGGCTAACGATGCACGTAATCTTATAACTTACGCATTCCGCTATATAGTGTTTCCGGCGTGGAGTTTTTTTCATGTATTTCACGTTGATGAGTAAAGGTTAGGTGCATATTTTTGTTATGTCTGCAGCAGTACAAACTGTCTGGGACGAGTATCGGCACTCCAGCTCCACGACAAACTTTCACCGGCCGGTATCTCCTTGTGCACATTACAGATTCGCGCCGAAATAGAAACTATGTTTGTATACGATGTACATTGAATTGTACAAGTGACTGCAATTCTATCATTTCTGTAAATATCGAGCATATATAATGGGATAATTGTTCTTGCCTAATTATATGTCCCACCCCTCCTCCCGCGACGGCGCACTCTGTGGCCGGCGCGATCACCGTCGGCGCTTTTGTTACACCTGGAGATCTATCATAGGGTAGATATCACCATAATAATAATAATAATAATAATGATGTGTATGATGCGGGCCTCCTGTCAGAAATTCGTGATGGTGCAATTATAATGACTCCGTGATCGCCATACGCCAACAACGAGTCTACTTCGTATGAGTAGTTCTCACTCGGTAAGCGGTAGCGGTGTCTACCCTCACGAAGCATATCGTGTATAGCCTTTGTTCGCGCTTCGGAATCTATATCAAGTTGATTTGGAGAGGACCGAGGTGACCCCCGCTAAAGAGGCGGCGTATGTGACAACCGTATTGAACACTAAGCCGCTTCTCCTCGACAGCCTCCATAGTCCGATGTCCGCTATTGTGCAGATATTGTTGGAGGGAGCCTTTCAGGACCGATTGAGGTCGCAACAACAATTAATATGAGATCAGGATATCGTATTGTTCTATGCTCTTCTATTACTGATTCGTGGGACCGACGACGATAATGAGCGCTGGCGGCGGAGGCGGCGCCGGCGGCGCCATGCCACTGGATTGGGCTAAATATACAAAGTGTTTGTACGGAGAAGTAGTCCACCACGGATCACTGAGGGAATTATCGTTGAGGCGGCAGCAGTAAGCATTAAACAAAATACTGAAATGACCTAGCAGTGGAACGACAACAAGCCGGCTTTGGTGATAAATACAAATAAGTAATAGTAATGATAATAATGGGCAGCTCATCGGTGACGACAAAGTTTGAAGGCCCCGTTGCTTTGCGGCACAATTTTCTATATATTTTGCAACATTGCATATTTTACAATAAGCATATTACTTACTGTGCGTGTCTGTTCTTTAAATAAATGCTCACACAGACACACTACGCGTTCAGCAAATAATCTGCCGGAAAGACTGCAAATTACAACTGAAGGACAGCCGCCCTCCAGACGGCATCGGGTGACCATCTTGCCATATGGATAGGCACTGCACCGAGGGCCTTAGTGAAGGCCACAAATATCGGCCATCACGACTTCGTCGTGCTCGTCGTTGGGGCTATGCAGGAAAAATCGATCATCCGTCGAGCCGGATTTGAACCAGCGACCTAAGGATAGCTGCTTTGCACTACAGTCCTCCGCTCTACCGACTGAGCTATCGACGGAACAACGACGGCGATTTAGCAGGATACTGGATTGTGTTGAGTTGGGTTATAGCCGGCAAAGCGGCACTACCTGTTGCAATAATTAAATATAATTATTTTGTTATTAACGCTTTCCCCAGCTAAATATACAGTCATTCCCGGACAATGGTTAACGTCGTACCTAACGCACAGTGTTCATAGCTTATACACGACACGTACACTTAAAAGGGGATGTAGCTCAGATGGTAGAGCGCTCGCTTAGCATGCGAGAGGTACTGGGATCGATACCCAGCATCTCCAGTGATCTTCATTGTTCTTTTTAGCTAATCTCAAGTAAGATAGCTTAGGTTTACTGAAACACGTTTGGGTCTTGATTGCGTGAGGGGATGTAGCTCAGATGGTAGAGCGCTCGCTTAGCATGCGAGAGGTACTGGGATCGATACCCAGCATCTCCAGTGACCTTCAATGTTCTTTTTAGCTAATCTCAACTAAGATAACTTAGGTTAACTGAAACATGTTTGGGTCTTTATTGCGTGAGGGGATGTAGCTCAGATGGTAGAGCGCTCGCTTAGCATGCGAGAGGTACTGGGATCGATACCCAGCATCTCCAGTAATCTTTAGTGTCTTTTTGTCAGATCACTGAAATATAGAGAACTCAATTCTACTGAAGCATATTTATATCTTCACTACGTGAGGGGATGAGTTCAGATCGCAGCAGCATGCGAGAAGTATTGTAATCGACAGCTAGCATCTCCAGTGAAAGATTCCGTATATATATATGTATAATATGTAGATTATGTATCGACACTTTTTTCCAACGCTACCTAGCGACTAGCTCTTACATTTTACTTACGCGACAACAAAAATGGGCTCTAATGCTTAGGTACCTCATGTATGCTGATATCGACGGATGTTGAGCTTAGAGCTGGAAGCGTTACACCAACCGGACGAGAGCGGTGTTGTTGACACGAGCAAAACCTTAACGCTATTGAAGCTCTTAGCCAGCTAACTCGGCGTTAGCTGTTGGTTGATGCTGATGAGTGTGATTATATTACTGTCGGCATCGCGTACCGCCGATCCCAGGATCGAAAGCTTTTGAGAGGTCTCGTCGTTCTTCTTTCGTTCGTTGAAACATTTTTGAATATTCGTGGGATAGGCCCCGTGGGCGCGAAACCCACATACGCGCACAAATCACACACACACACACATAGCCTACGGCCGAACAGAGCCACAGATTTGTACAATCTGCTGGCTCTGCCGGAGACCGACAAGGACTGCATGGCAATATGCACTTGGTCTAGAAAGAGCCAAGGCCATTTTGTCTGCTCTATAACGCAGCCTGCAAGCTCAACTAATCACAGTAGCCACACGATACATGCGTATAGCAGTGTGCACGTGTGGTGTGTGTGTGTGCTGCTGAATGTGAATATGACATTCATAGAGCCTCCATTCAGACACCGCGCTCCGCAAACCTCTAACCGAATCGCCGGCTGAATCGCCGGTTCTGGGTTTTCTTCCAGCCACTGACAATTTCGACTCGTTGATTCGAAATGTTTCGCCCGCCGAGGGACATGAAGAATAATCCAGAGAGCGAGTAAAAATGTCGAGGTCGTTAGGTGAAACACGAAAGAAGGGCCAATGATGAAAAGGGAGGAAACGCCACGAAGTGGATAAACAGCTCGTCGGCTACAGATCGCTGGTGACGACAGACAAGTGAACGTCGCGCGGACGATATCGGTAAGCACCGATTTTCATTTTTCTACCCCGCCTGATCTGTCTGATCCCCTCGAGAGGATGGGCTACCCTCTAATGAACGACGCGATAGATGTGCTGCTTGCTGGCCAGGGCGCCGCTTCGAGCCTTGAAGTATAGAAGTGCTGCTTGAAGGGCCTGCTCGCTGCCGTGTCAACAAGCGGTCACGCCCTGTGTGTGCGATCATTATGTGTTCTTCGAACTATTATTATTATCATTATTGTTATTATCATGGTTATCATTGGCCTTACAAATCACATGCACATGATATTGATAGCTGTTGTCAACATTGCTGTTGTTTTTATTGTTCTCCTTCTCATCGGGCGCTAATATGGGAAAGCATATGATGTCACGAACCGGCGGTCGTGGTTCTCGGTAGAGGATCAATAAGGCCCAAGCGGAAGGAAAGCGCTCTGGATGTGAGATTTGAAATCGCAGCGAGATGGAGGAAGACAGAGAGAATTCTTGATGATTCAGATGAGAGATTCCGGTAGGGTGGATATTCCAATAGGTCATACACATATATATGGCTCTGGCTGTGATATTTGTATAGCTGATCGGTAGCACATTGGCAGTCAACTGAAGGCGGTTGATGATGTTAGGTACTTGCGCACGGGGGGGGGGGGAAGTATACCATAGACTTAAACAAGGAATCGTGGCGCTAATCCAAGGAATGGCTTTATTATAGATGTAACAGTAAGGCTGTTAATGTACTTGCATCGTCGAGAGTTCCAGTAATCACTAGCTGTACGCTGTTTCCTTCAAGCAGGAGGTGGTCCATAACATATTTTCGGGTCTGTTCTTCACTGAAATGTCGGCCCTTGAGATTAATGCAATCTCAACTTTTGTACCCGGAGGAAGACTCACTACTCACGGCGCGGTGGGCAAAAGAATATGTGAATGGTAAGGATTTGATTTAAACGAAGAGAATAATCGAATGGCTATATGGCAACACTGTGTTGCCCACACCAGGTAACAAGGTGTCCCAGAGACCGCAGCGGATAAATAGCTCCAGTCGAGAAGCCGAGAATGAAAAGCCACTGTTCCATTTCAATGAAACCCAGTCCCCCGCCCCCACCCAAGTACATCACCAAAACACCTTCGGGGTCCCGTTGCTAAAGGCCAGCAGTTGCTGTGGCGAGCGAGTGGAGTCGGTGTTGAAATTCTAAATTGTTGCGCCAGCTCAGCTGACGAAATCTTTTACTGATGATCAAAGTAGAAATGAAATGCTCAAACTCCGCCAAGAGCAAAAAGTCGACGAGGGGCAGAACTCGGCCGAGGCCGACCCGTTCCTCGGCCGTTGGAAGCTGATCGAGGAACGATTGCTATTGCAAACAAGGTAACGGGACCGAACGAGTATAGCACAGGTGAGGTGATATTGCAGATTGAAATTGAACTCGAGTGTTTTGCGGAACACCTGAATGCTATGGGTGCTCATACGGTCCCAGTCTGAGAGGCTTCACTGCAACAGCTCGTCGGACGCTCGATCGTACATCGTAAGGAACACGTTTTGTTCTCTGTTTCCACATAAGCTTGTCGCGCAGAAACTCTACAATGTTTATGTGTATATTAAATTAAACTCTTATGGCATTTACTGATAACTCTAAGCATTATATATATATATATATATATATATATGATTATTAGACCAACGAAGCGTGCGTCTCTGCAAGCACGGGCAAGACAACATAATAGTCTATGACAAAGTGCGCTACACTTTGCACTGCCTGACACTTCCATCAGGCGAATCAAAAGTATACGGGACGACCATATTCCTAGCAGATTGGCAGCGCTCTGTGTCTGCGCCGTCCAGTCCAACCGGCCGCTGTTAGGCCGCTATCGTCGTGGTTTTTGAGCTGTTCGAAACTCTCCAATATATTCTATTGTGGTGATCTCGTCAAAGTCGATACACGGTTCACTATGTCTAGTCCACTCCGCTCGCTCAGTCTCAATCCATCTAAATCTCGGCTCTGGCAAGCGTGCCCTGGTACGTAAGCACTGGCCGTCCCCGTCGTCTACCTCCCATTCACGCTCATGTATCAGCGGTGTTTATTAATTCGAGTCTTGTCGTGACACGACACCATATCGTTCTCGCTTCTGCACACGGCCATCTCACCTCACTATACCTCCTCTCCCCTTCTCGGCGTAACTATTATATCAGTCTCGGTTGGCCAGCTCTCTCACACACACTCTCTCTCTCTCTCTGTTGATCTGCAACTAACCACCACCGTTTCTATGTATAGACTGCCCGCAAGAGCCTTGTCGGCTGACAGCTGTGCTACTCTTGTATATAACGCGGCGCCAGCGAGCTTGACGTTGCTCGAGGAGGCTTGCCCCTGCTGTGGTCAAGCGAGGGTCGCTTTCCATAGAGCTGCTATCGCTACGACTTGACTTGACGTCCGAACGAATCATAGCTGGCCCAACTGAATGCAACTAAACCCTCTCTCTCGCTCTCTCCCTCTCTCTCTATATATATATATATATATATATGTCATACGCGACACTATGGGGTAGTGCTATGTAGCACTGCACCAGCTCTATGCCGTTGCAATTACCCTAATGAATTTTTAATAATTCCTACCACCATACATCCCTCATTGTCCCGTCGCTGGGTCTCTTTCATCCGCTTTACGCTGTACCGATGAGTATGATTGGATGAAGTGACTAGATCGTGCGCCAAAAAAAAAGGGCAGCACCACCGAGGGTGGTTAGGAGCGAAAATCGGCAGCACGAGAAGGTGAACATGACTATGACATAGTGAGGTGAGCTCGATACGATTGAGATGTCTACCTGTGCCATGGCTATTTGTCTACTTCATAGAACTACAGGCGGCTGGAACCTGTTCTGGGTGTCGCGAGAATACAACATTGATCATTTGCTATGCGCTGTGCGAATCGAGGCGAATAAGGATCTCATCCATCGGCCACACAGCAATCTCGAGCAAATCATCATGTAACATATATACACATGGTATTATCGTTTGTTTCGCTTAGGTAGCTAGCTTTCCAGATCATCGAACCAGAGGTAGGCTTTGTTTCTAATTTCGTTCCAGCCGATGCGAATTCAGCCTAAGCGGCTACACTTACCACTTGATATTACTTGAAGGGATACGCTGCACCTTTTTCGATCGTTATTCCTACCGCAATGGTTGTACTACTGATATTTTAACCTTAACGTATTGGACTGGTAGCAGTTGTTGGAAAATCTCCAGCGGAAATAATTCGTCGTTCCAGAACAGTGAGCGCTTCGCGGAGCAACCAGACCAGATTACTGAGCGACCTGTACGTGATGACATATATGGTAGTGTACATATTGTCAATTTGAAAGTAAATGTACGGGTGCTTCACTCTATGCGGGCTACGTCGTTTCGTCAGCTAGCATAGGAGAGATATTGTATCAACGAGTGATGCCTTCACGATAAAAGCACAATTGAATAGCGCCTACTTAAACTGAGTTCTGTCCTTCCGTTCCGATCAAACGCCGAAATACACGATGGCGGGATTGTCTACGTACCTTGAACGTATAAAAGCATGCTGGTTCGATCCGCTGCCGTAACGGACACATGTATTGAACGTATGCTGAGCCGTATCCTGGCAACGGACTGCAAGTATGACCATCGCCGCTATCGCAACCAACACATCTGGTCAGTTGTCTACTGTGGCTGTTCCGGCCATTTCGTCAAATCTGTAAATCGGCCCGAACCAGCGGTGTACAATCTGCGAAATGGAAGTTTTGCGTTGCCAAGCATCCAGGCCATTCTGTGTCCAGCCTGTCGTTGCTGCGCCAGCTGCTGGTGTACCATCCGGTGTCGACGGCGACACGGCGGCCATGGGCGCGGTTCTCTTGCTCGTCGCCAGACGAAATTGCGATTGGTACAGATGCTAGCGCGCTGACCAGCGCCACGCCAACATTGACTGACAACCGGGCTTATTCTAGCGAAAAGCAGTAATTGCTGATTCCCGCGATCCGCGCCCCGCGGCCTTCGGTAATCACCGGCCGCGTGCTTCTGCAAGGGAGAAAATAGCCATATCAAGGGCCACAGGTCATTTGTTTGTGCTACATATGGACGGAGCATGTGGAGCTCAAAACACAACAGGTTTTTTTCTAATGAAGAGTTGAAGGGGTTCGTCATCTTTCCGAGGAGATCGTTCCAAATCATGATTTACAAGAAATTCTTCGATGCTATGTGTTAATCCCCTCCTGATTAGCAGTTATAGGAAGTTGCTCCACTTCTTCTAATTCCTGATGGCGAATCTTCTCATCCGGGGGAGGTAAATTTGTGTTCGAAATGGTCAACTCGACACGCTTTTCGCATCCTGGCCGCGTTGCCGCACGAACGGTGACGAAATTGGGGTGCAGAAGGCATCTTCATGCAAAGGGAGCCCGTGAGTTGCAATCGTTTACATCCCTATCTAAGTATGATAGAATATGTGACACCTTGATGATCATTATTGTTATTACTACTGTTGTTGTTGTTGTTATTTTGTCGCATAGTTGATTGAAGCAACATGTGGGTTTGCATGAGAGACTGAGTTCATGTTTACAGCTTAGGTAACTGTGAATTAATTTAAGATTCAGCACGATTCTCGCCAACAATGGTGTTCCTTACGTATCTATTTAATTGATTATAATCAACTGTGGACAAAAAAAACATGTGTTACCAGCCAAGCTGATGCGGAATTATTAGGAGTTAATAAACTGTATTGAATCGTCAAATCGAACAACCGAGGCCCATCTGGGGTTCATTAGTGTCTCTAGCCATAATGAACAACGGTGTACTTTCAAACGTATTTTAGGTACCATTTTTATGATAACTAATTCGGTTCGATTTCGACAAATTCGCTCCAACTTAATGGCTAAACCCGTTAAATATGCAATTAGGCCTGAAGCAGCATGTCAACGTTACTCGATACTCAAATTGAGGCATGTATGCATGCTAATTACCGAATGCATGCTAATTACCATATTACCCTCCGTTTATTGAGCATAACTGTAAATCAACTGTAGGCCTTACCTGGCGAAACCCGTCTTGATGCCGACATCGGCATGAATTCGAATTTGGCGGTTTGTTCACCTCAGTAAAGGTCACTTTAAAGGTCAGCCGAGGAGTCAATGACGACTATTCTACGCGTGCTGCGCAGAATATTCGTCTAGTCTCTACATCGACATGATAATATGGCCATCATCGGATATCCTATTAATTATATCGAGCTGCAATTTGTATACTACTATACCTCTCCCATGCTGGCTGCGTCTTGATACATTTCTAACTAATCAGCAAAACGCGGACATGCCCGTCAACGATGTTTATTGTGGAACTTAGTAAATGCAAGATTCATGCTCGATATAGCGTCGGAAAATCATCGGACTATATTAGCGATTCAGTGCGGGGTGATTGAAGATGTCATTAGTTCTGGCGATGCTTTAGGCTGCAAGGAAATATGTTGTCGTTCTAAGCGCGCACGAGTTGGTAAAATATACGGTTTTAATTTCTGACATAGCAGGCCAGAGGCTCGCTGTCCACGGTCGAAATTCGCTGACCAAATTGATTCGTTAACCGACGTGATTGGCACTAACCAACGCGGCTCTACACAGTAGCTATTATCAGCCACTGCTTCTTGTGCACGCAGCCGAATAGCTAATACATTAAATATTGGTGAAAAATACGGATACATGCAGCCATGTCATGGAGTCGCGCCACCCTGCTCGTCTTTTGCTAGGCTTGTGCGTCACTCTGTAGGGTCTGTTATTAGATGGAGTCGGACAGGTATCATGCTTCGCATATATATATATATATATATATATATATATATATATTAGAGTACGCGCAGATATATATAAATGTCGAAAAACAAAGGAGTAGTAAGTAAGCGTTTGAATGAGGGCCACCCTCGCGCTCACCGAACGCAAGCTGTCGTTAGCTATCCGTCGGTACAGGGTCTTATCACACAATAGGGTATGATAGATAGCTAGGCGATGATGGTAGTGATTGGATCGGAAGCGGGTGTGTACGAAGGACGCGGAGATGATCGCTGACAGTGATCTCGTCGCCGCCGCCGCTTGCTTTCCTTGCGGCCGGCAAATAAGATGCTTCACAGACGCCTCAGATCAGCAGCAGCCTCAACTTAAAGGGATAGTTCGGCTGGCTAGGAAGTGGCCGCAGCAGGGGGCAAATAGGAGTCTCCCTTATATATATATATCTCAATCTATCCCACAATTCTCAAGAGCCCAGCAGTGGTTAATTTACACTTATTGTCGTGCGCGTAGTGTGACGCTCTCTACCATCACCACTGCGGTCCTGCAGTAGCTTGCAGCGCCTGCATCGTCGTTGCTTTTGGCAGACTCTTGTCTCGGCCTCTCTCTCTCTCTCTCTCTCTCTTTCTCTCTTGCTTTATCTTCGATAATCTCCCGGCGTCGCCTCCCCTATATCGCCCTCCTTTCTGTCGTCGTCGGCGGACAACGAATGACGGCGGCGGCGGCGGCGGCGATGAGAACAACGATGGCTGCGCTCGCGATGACGATGGAGCTGCCCCCAGCCTAGCTGCGACGAACTCGCCGAAGTGCGCGGTGCCGCTCGGCCCACGTAGGGTGGTAAGCAAAGTGTAGTCAGCAAACCAGGCAAGTGCCTCATTACTAGCGAACATACCATGCTTTAGCCGGTGGTGTGTTCGTGCTATGGCTGCAGCAGCAGCAGCAGCAGCAGCCGCCACAAGCGCGACCGTTTCGTCTGCGGCTGCGGCTGCTGCTGCTGCTGCTTCTGTTACGGCGAATGAGGGAAGAGGGGGCAGCAGAGTGAAGTCGCCGCGAGGAACGGATCGGAGTTGCCCGATGGCGGCCACTCAGTGTTCGCGGCGGCGGCGGCGTCTGCGAACTGCAATAGGGGCATCTGCGGCGTGTGCAATGCACATCGCAGAGGACACGGAAAAGGCGGGCCCATCTGCAGATGACACCGCTGCCGCCAACTATCGGCTAAACAAAAAGTTTACACTCGCGTGAAAAGGCAGCCTCGAAGCTCGGCCGAGTCGCTCCCGGCGCATGACAGAGAGTGGCGCGACTCGAGTTTGATGCACGGGGAGAGCCGAGAACAAGTGGTGGCGACTATGGACACGATGACGACTCTCGTGGGAGAGATGGGGAGGAGGCCGAGCGCGCAAGTGTTCTAGCGAACCGTGAAACTGGCCATCGTGCGCCGGCTAGATGACGTTCACTTCTGGGCTATACAGGAAGATCTACTCGAAACAGCCGACGAGGAATGGATCCCCAGAATGAATTTACGGGCCGCTGAAGAAGGGCGTTGAAGAAACAATAACTGTAATATACAAAGCATTACTTATGGAAGCGCGACGTCTCGAGAGCAGACGGCGCATGTCTATGAAGTATGTTTATTGATTTAGTATCCACATCACACACGCAGGCGAAAGGGATTTGTATCGTATATCGCGCGCCGTTCGCGCCACCCTTCGCGAGCCCCATGTTGGATATTGTTTTCGACAATTTGCTCTGCCGTAACCACCTCGTTGTCTTCTGCTCATTCTGTTCGGGCGGGGGACGCTCATTCTCGTGGTTGTTCCCCCACCCGCGCTTCGCTCAAGCTGTCTCTCTTTCGGTCTGAGGCCTGGACGCATAGGAGACGAGAGAAGTAAAGGGGCGTCGGGGGCTGGGGGTGGGCGGCTGTTATGCGGGGGTCTATGGAACGGAGAGAACGCTTTGACAATGACCAGCAACTGCTAACGCTAACTAGCTGAAGAGATAGATTCGCTTGTAATGACGCTTCCGCAGCGGCTGCCGGAGGGTCTCCGATAAAGTGCTGCTTTACGGCCGGGGCTGGCTGGGGCTTGTTCAGATGCGCACACGCTCGCTCGCTGCCACGCAGGAGAAACAACGCACACACGTTGAAACCGAGAGGCAGATTCGAGTATGCTGGGGCGCTATTCTTTACTGGTTCAACCTAGAAAGCTCCCTGGCCTCGAGACTCGAACGGCCTCAATGTTTCGTGGCTCTTTTCATAGCCGAAACATGCAAACAAAGATACAGAAGCGCTGCGAGTTTGCGCTGGAAATAAAAGGGTGCCGAGCAGATGCTCACCGTTTGTCCAAATGTCCCAGCCGCACAGGCAAACACGCGTTTTTTTTATCGTTCCTTTGGTATTCTCATCATATTAAACGAGTTAGCTAGTTAACTGGCGCCTTGCGTTGGCCTAGAGACTCACCCCGAGTTCGCTAAACATAAAATGATTCAAGGGCCCATGAAGGTCAATTCAACTTGGGAGAGAGAATCGATATACTGGGCTGCAATAGCACATACGTAATGTCGTCAACTTTTGCCAAAATAAATATTCATTTCTGCATAAGCCGGCATTATGATCTAAAGAATACGCCTCCACATTTCTCGTTGGAGATCGCATACAAGTGCCGATTTACCCACTCCACGGGCAAGCTCTATAGGCAATAAATATCACTATGGTGTACAGCATTGTCTTCACTATGGATGGCTCCCTCTCAGCCCGCTCTCTGCACCTTTCGGCGTCGTCCGGGTGGCTCGCCTAAAGATCTTCAAGCGTCTTCATTGATGGCTGCTGATAAGAATGGCCTAAGATAGAACCGGGCTGCCCCTGGGCTGACAATTGAGTTGTTGGCCCTCTATGGTTGTCCAACGAACGGAGCAAACGGCATCGACGGACCATGTTGGCGGACCAGCAGGTTATTATGATGTTCTGGCGATCAGAACAACACCAGCAGCAGCAGTAGCAACAGCAGCAGCAGGATGCGGGATCAAAATCTCGATGGGCAATAACCTACGAGAACAATGACATTGGTCTGGGATTTCGTTTGCTATCAAGCTTGCAATTGTTGAAGTATCTCGCTCTCTCACCCGCTGCTTCTTCGCTACTATCTACAGACCATTACCCGCGTGAGTTCTGTTGGCCATCGGACCATGATAGGGTGGGAGAAGCTCTTCATAGCGGCGGTGTTATCGGTGCCGTTGGTTGTTACGACGCAAAGAGGGACGCCACCCAGAGACGAAAGAAACGGTTGTTCAGGTGACGAAAAGGTAAATGCGAATGGCAAGCTTCTTTTATACGGAAAGGAGCTCCTTGCCTATATTGTAAAATGGTGAGAATTTCAGGCTCATAGCACCATTGGATCGAATGGTTGATTAAGCGTGATAGACTTCCCGTGAAGAACAAAAAAAAACAAGGAAATGAGGTAACGTGTACCCAGACGGCTTGACTTGGCGCACAACTCGTTAGATGAATTGGATTAGCAACAAATAGAGCAGGGAAGAGAATGACGCTCCACATAAGGGTCATATGGGGTATCTATAACATTTATTAACGTTGTGTATATATATTTTTAATAAATTTTGACTATGTGAGTCATTTATTTGAACAGCACAATGCTCGTCGCATTAGCTCACACAGTACAGTTCTTGGTGATGAAATTCGAAAGTTGTCGTTCAAACTTTCCCGTGCGCGCACAAGCTGGATCTATAATAAATAAAGATACAATTTAAATGACATTCATATGTGTGTTTTAGAACCTTAACCATTACCAACTTATAGAGACAACATCGTAGGTTGAAAGCCAACCAGCTAACAAATCCCCATGGCTAGTTACCACTTTACGGTTTGATGTACGTGTTCGAGCTCGGTAATACCGATATGTTTCTATGAAAACTTGCGGTACTATTGTATCTGGAAAACATAGAGAGACACATATGAATTCAACTCTTGAATCAAGTAGGTGCAGATTTGTAAGGTTCGTATATTTCTCTTCACACACGTCGTATTAGGTAGCACGAGAGTAGTCGCATCAATATGTGAACTATATATGTGACTACTTATATGTGACTACTTCTTCCCAAACCTTAAAAAAACGCAACACTAATATTTTAGCCCCAATCAACACCATGCAAAATGGAGATGGCACCATAAAAGCCGTTTGAGTGATTCTGTGAACAATTTGTAGTTAGTTGGCTTTATCAACAATGTGTCGTACACCGTCCCAGTTGGCAGTTACAGCAGGACAGTAGGGAGGACTCGCATTACAACAATGTTATTGCTTGAGCAACGTAACGAAAGTCACACATAGATATCCCATCATCGTTTACGGCGCTCTGCAGCGGCTCCCTTGCCCCTGCCTTGAGGATGATAAAGAACCTGGAGACTGTACGGCAGAGTTCATTTTTTATACAATGTGCCTAAGTCGTGTAGTTCTGCGCTTTAAAGGAAGCCAGCATGTTCGGTCTTCGTGGGCGTTCGTGAACGCTATGGGAATCTCCAAGGAATCAGCTGATTTGTGCACCGCCCCCGAGTCAACACCCTGAAGGCAGCCGGTTCAAATCGGACATCGCTTGAACCCTTGCGGAATCCCGGCGTCAACGGCACCATTCAAGCCACTCGAGGGATTGGTCATAGCTAGGACCCAGCGCGCCACGAGCCTGGAGAAGCCCACAAGGCACTTGAGGCATAACCCGACCACCGCGAGACATAGCAGCGCCGAGTTTTTCCCGCTCTGCCGGGAAGTGATGAATTTTGCAGCTCATTTAACCGCCGTCCTTCCAGGAACAAGAAACTCTCGCTTCCTTTCTTATTATTGCGATTCTCCTTAGCCCTGTCTCTATCTAGCGCGTTCGTTCGAGCTATTCCTTTATCCTTTCCACCTCCAGCTCCACCGTCTCAGCGGCTCGTCACTATACGCTCCGTATGCGTTCAGACATACGCTGGTCCACGACGACGCCCGACGCCGCCGCCGCCACCACCAGGCAACTTGGCTGGGTTGGTTCACCCGTCCATTTTCGTCGCCTCTCTTCTGGCTTTCTCTCGGTCTCTATCGCGAAATCTAGCTGTACTCCCGATGTCCGCACATCTCCCTCGCGATCTTCTCCCAGAGATTTTATTTATAATGAGATATAAGAGGAAGCACAGCCGCCTTCACAAACACACACACACACAGGCATACACCCACCTTTCATTCACATCGTTCAACGCTCTATCGTTCAACGCTCAACTTTCGCTATATTTCCCGGCAGTCAGTTTCACCGAGCAGGGGCTGGTTCGCGTTATCTTCGGCACCTGCTAATCGCTTCAAGGAAACCGACTTCACTCGACGACGACGACTCCTCGCACAGGCTCGCCCGCTTCAACACTTTCGACGGCGGCGGCGGCGGCGGCGGCGTCTGCAAAGTTGAAGACAGAGGAGCGAAAAGTGTCTGTGTAGGGCTGTGCCCACAACGAACGAAGTCAAGCCTCTCCCAATTTGCCTTTTTGAATTTAATGTTCTCACCTTTCTTCAGCGTGTTGTCCAGCTTGGCGTCGTTCATATGATGATAATGGCTGCTCGCTGAATTATTAATTACGGTGTTAATATTTGCACAGAAATAATTGCCAGAAGAAGAAGATAGAGCCGAGGCTTAAGAGGTGAGATGTCTTCGGGGCCGGGAATGGTGGATGCGGTGTTTGCTATGCTAGAAGCATCACTCCGTTGGGCCATTGTCGTTTGATGCGGCACGTCGCATTGCATCATGGAGTCAACCTTTGCTTGTCAACAGTTCCAAGGATAGCACACGACAAGCAGCTCAGAGAACCTACTTGCACATGTAATAGCATCGCATACATTACAGATACATTCATTTGTGTTTACGGCCAACGCAATGTCCGGCACAGTTCTATTAATAACTAGTAATTATTTAAAAAAAAATCGTTGATCGCTCCTCACTATCTGCTCCAGTCAGAAAGGTCATACGGTATGCACCGAGCTTCCGAAGATGGACTTGAAAAAAATATATAAAAAAAAATAAATATATATGTATATAACGCAATAAATACGACTTGCAAGCGTGCGTCGAGTGGGTAAAACATCCTTCTCTCTCTCTCTTTCTCGCTCCCTCTGGCTTATTTCGCTTTGCCGTCATGCTCGTAGCAGGCTATTGCCCGAAATACCCTCGCGGTCATGTTATTCTGCTTTCATGGGTCAACATTGCAGGTTACCCACCAGCCGCACCGCCACCTTGGCATTAAAGGACCCAGACGTAACCGCCGACAATAACGAGGAATCCGAAGGCTGGACACCATATACGCATGGCGGGAAGGCCCCGAAGGAAGCCCCCGAAGGATCCGTAAGACGGCCTGTTTAATCGTTTGTGCGGGGGCCAAAGAAAAGGCGTGTGCCGCTGGGGTTGTGCCACCCGGCGGGCAGGGCGGAAGAGGGTGTCTAAGCATGAGGCAGTGAACGCTGTTGTTGCAGACATAACAGAAGCACAAGAAGGGCTTGAGGTAAGGTGTCTCTCGCGATGGTGATGACGGTCGTTGCCATTCGAGCTCGGCGCAAGGCTGGCGATAACAACACACCGCTGTTCTCCGAAAGGGCTTTGTCCATAGGGCCACTTGCCGTACGGGTACGCCACCCCAGCACTGGAAGTACTACTCTGTGCTTCCCTTTGTGCCTTTGGATTTAAACGTTTATTATGCACAGCATTGAGTATGTTACTCGTTTGCAGTATGTTGTAGTGGTCTAGCCACCAGTACCACGGTACAGCAGGTTGTATTAACGATCATTGCTTGTATATCATATTTCAAAGCACATATCCTATATTAATATTATTAGTATTATTACTGTTATGGCGATTGAGGAACTTCACTAGAGCTGGGTATCTATAGAGTATGAATTGATATCAGATATTATGATATATATTTAGTATGAATTTGTTCAGCTGTATTTCTATGCGATATAAAAATGATAGGCATAAACGATCACGGTTTAACTCGAGTTTAAAAATAGAAGACTATTGGAGATGCTGGGTATCGATCCCAGTACCTCTCGCATGCTAAGCGAGCGCTCTACCATCTGAGCTACATCCCCTCACGCAACAAATGCCCAAACATGTTTCAGTAAACATGAGTTACCCTAATTGAGGTTAGATAAAAACATTGAAGATCACTGGAGATGCTGGGTATCGATCCCAGTACCTCTCGCATGCTAAGCGAGCGCTCTACCATCTGAGCTACATCCCCACATGCAGTCGGGTGAAAATAGCTGCCTAAACCAGTATTTTACAAAATACAATAACGGCGTACTAAATTCATTAACGTTTACTGGCAATTCATAGGGCGCATGTGTATCGAATAATTGAACAAGAAGTTAGATAGTTGATGTATCGTAACAAAAGGCACCAGCACCAAACAATAGATCTGGCTTTTGGTGGTGCAATGCAGACATACGAATAAGCGCCGAGGGATGTCCGATGGTAAATTGGCTGGGTTGTGTCCAGGCGCAAGCAAGAAGAAACTATCTGGCTTTTATGGTATGATTGATGCTTGGCCGTTCGGACATCGTTAGCTACATAAGACAAGCATATGGCAGACGGTGGAGGGTCCAAGGAATGGAAGGGCGGCGCCCATATTGAGTCAGATGTATTTAGCTGGCATTTACATTTTTACGGGTTACCAGAAAGACTAATCGAGCACGGTCTGTTGTTGCGAGAAGTTTCCAAAAAAGCTGCTGGAGATGCTGGGTATCGATCCCAGTACCTCTCGCATGCTAAGCGAGCGCTCTACCATCTGAGCTACATCCCCAGACAGCCACCGCGTAAAAAAAAAATTTTCTCAAAATTTCCAAGCGCAGTAATGGCTACATACATGTGTTCTGCTCGTAGCAAGCAATGTCCACATAAACTGTTGTAATCTAGATCGAAGTAATGCCAAGCGTGCCGACTCTAGAGAAGTGATACACGCTCAGCAGAGGATGGTCGTTTTAGCAGGCAGAGGCGTTTTATCATCCACGTCAACCCTGCGCTGGATCGGCCCGCTTTCATTGAAATGTCTCTGGTGGTGTCCGTGCGTTTGAAGAAAATTTCCTCCTCTCAAAAAAAATAGTCAAACCAAGACACATACACAATTTACATTAAAAATGCATCACAGCAGTTCAGCCCCACAATGATTTCAATTCCATGATCCTGAGATGACAGCTAAAGGATTTCAAGCATGTGGAACAATTTGGGTCACACCGAGTACGGACAAACAGGTAGCCTATGGCACATAATTAACTAACAGGAGCACATAATCGTAGCTAACATCGCCGCCTCTCTAGCCTACGTCATCTGTGCTTGCTACAGGCAACGAGCACTCGGGATCGATCTGAGCATCCATCAGCGAGTCTCTTTGTTATAATCGTTGTTACGCTAGGATCTACTCCCACGGCGGCTCTTGTTATCGAAGTGGAGCACTCATTTGTGTCCAGTGAACGAGACGGCGATACGTGTGTGCTATTTGCCCATCGCAATAAGTTGATCAGGGTGTTGTCGATGTCGTCCTCAACGAGCGGTTCGCCGACATGCGCAAACTATGTAGCAGGGTACTCGTCGCCCCCGAGTGTAAAGCGAGATGGTGCGTGACTGTCGTTCGCTAGAGATCAATAGCATTTAAAGCCAAGCTGAAAGACGATTCTTGATCGATGATCCACATCTTTATCGATACTATCAGACACCGAAGAGGACGCCTCAACACGGCGAATCTCCTATCTGGCTAGCACGCGAGTTTTGTTCGCGCTCACATCTTGAACGAGGAGTAGTCGAGTGGCGGTGCCTCAAAGCTTGCGCTTAAGTACAAGCTAGATGCTCTATAGCTAGATTTTCCCGCCAACTTCGGGGCTGGTAATTTGGCCAGATCGAAGGTTCTAGTAACTGGTCATGGTAGCAACTCGACATTGCAAGTACATTCTAATTTCGACATAGCGACCTACACAAACACTTCAACGATCCCAATATACGGTCTCAACAGGCAGATGGACGGGCATGAATGCCGATCAAGCCATCATGGAACGTCATTTATATTATATTATTGTGGTCTGACTTCGAAGGGCTCTCTCAAGCACCAGTGATTGCAATGTTACTCGGTGAAAGGTGACCGCATGCACCTTTCCAAATTAGATTTTGTAACGAAGATTGTCCCGCCACCGCTATTCTATGTGGCACAAGAACGCGAGGGGTTCACAGCGTTGAGAGGAGCAGAGAGAGAGAGAGAGAGAGAGAGAGAGAGAGATTGAAGCACAACCAAAGATGAGAACTTTAGCTCGCCGCAAGAATATGAGCGACGCGAAAGAACACAAAGCGTTTCGATATATCCCACCTTCTCGCAGGTTATTTGGCGCCACGTTCTCAATGCCACTTCAGGAACAAACGCGTGTCCTCGGGCGAAAGAGGCCCGCGTCCCATACCTGGGATTAACGACAATACAGGAACGGACCAGAGGCAGGTACACATTGTGAGAACACATTGGAAGAGAAGGCCACACAGGGAACAGTGAGTGAAGCGGCGGCTACATAAAGAGCTTTTCCCTCCGCACTTTTCCTTGCGAAGTCCAAATATTATACATACACGGGTCCCATGGCCAGATACAGATTCAAGCATGAAAACGCGCTGGGCAGGCCCGAAGGAAGATATTAGCAGCGACGACCACCTCACTTGTGGTTGAGGCTGTTGAGGAATATGATGATATTGATGAAGACGAGGAAGGCGACGTGGAATTGGACGAGGGACAGATGATGGTCGGTGCCTTGTCTCCGGCTGTCTTTCTGCCTGGCGACACTGGTGTCGTCAGCACAATGGGGGCAATACATGCCGCCGAAGAGCTACGTCTTAAAGAGGCATACCTCAAATGTTCACACAAACCTCTGAAGGTAGCTAGAATATTGGCGGTATGAAAATTGAATATGGCTGATATAGCGAAGGTTTTCGATTTCTTCTTTGCTGATGCTGTTGCAGGGGCAATTAGGTGCAACGTATAGGGGAACATATACTTCAATAATGAGATCTACTATATTTGTGTGTTAATAAAATTCCAGCAGTTGTGTGCACGTGCATCACCAGCGAAAGGACATCCCTCACTCCATTACGTGAACAAGAAATCTTGGCGTATATCAAATGGAGAAGGACAGAATGGCAACGATAACCAGATAAGCGAACTCTTCTCACCTCTTCTCAAAGGTAGTGGTTTTTGCCGTCCATCCAGGCTTGAAATCGTTATCTGCGTTACAATGCGTTACGCGACAAAGTGAGTAGACGGCACAGCGTCTGCTGTGCATGACACTGTGGCATCCCGAATCAGGCAGGATTAATTTCTCCCTGTGTTGTGTGCTACTGCTCTGTAACCATCTGCCTCGACCGCTCGTTTGCTGATCAGACGGATGGGTGTGCAGTGGAAAACAGACAAATTTTGAAAAGCTCGGATTCGCTTGCCCTTGACTATTGACTATTAACTTGACCACAAGACACAATTTGAAAATTCGAATTTAATGTCGACATTTTTCACATTTATCTAAGATACAGCCCTAAATGAGAATGATTCTTCGGTTTGCTTTTACAATAATAATCTATTTTACTTTAATGTCAGACCACACAAAGGAAGATGTACGTACACATCTCCACCTAACCTAATCATAGCTTTACACCATACTTACCTAACTGAACGAAATTCAAACAGGTGATTTCTCTATGGGCCAAATTATTATACATGTGAAGGACTCCAACATCAAAGGTAAATCTCGTTGCTCAGAGGCAATCGATCGGTCGCCGTCCGTCTCCCCTCTGAACGCCGCAGTGAGGCTAAAGAGAATAGGAGGGCTGACAAAGAAAGAGCCAAGGGGAACAAGGTACCAATGGATCGTTGGTCCCGTGAGCTGCTTGCTATGATGATCATTGTTTTTAATAAATATCGGATTAGAGATCGGCGATGGCGACCACTGACTGTCACCAGGTGAAGCGGGAACGGGTCGAGGGTCGATGCTGTGGACCCGAATGGGAAGTCGTTTAATAATGGCAGCGTCCAAGATGATGGACCCACGATGGAGAAGAGGACCTCAAGGGCAGGGTAGTGTGGCTGTGGGTGACCCGTTCGAAGGGGTCTGGGAAGGCGGAAATAGGAACAATCGAAGAAGAGCTGTAGATGGGAGGGAGACGATTGTTGTCGTTGTCGTTCGTGTGGGAAGACCCCAAAGAGAGGAGCTCAGATCTGTAGGTGGAGGCCGTTGAACATTATCATTGCCAATAATGTCGAAGTACAATGGCTGTCGAGAGTCAGAAAATAGCTTAGGAACTGTTCTGAATTAGGCAGTTAGCCGATATATATATATATGTATAAACATTATATATGTGTGTGTGTATTTATCAGCGGTGACCCACGTGCAGGCTTCTTCTTCTTCTTTCAGTTATAGTAATAATAGTTATTATTAGATTACTATGTGTCCGTCGGTTTCGTCATGTCATGGGCGCTTTGGAGAAACCTTTGCGAGTCGAAGCCCCTGTGTAGAAACTTTTTGACCAATAAACACTACTGGTATGGTACAACTATAAAATGCGTACTGTCTCCGAGGAACGTACATATAGAAACATGCAGGATACCACTAGCATACACACCAAAAGGAACTTCGATTTGTGGGAAAAGCGGGCAGTATATCAGATAATATAAAAGAAACCGGCGAATCGAACGGTTGTGTTTCGTCGCAGGTCTATTGTCCTGTGACTGAGAGGATTTCAGAGTTTAATGAGAACTTCTGGGGGTCAGCCCGAAAACAGAGTCCATATATAATCAACAACGTCAATTTAAGTAAAGGATAAGTCATAAATAGTATATATCTAGGCTATTAGATGGAATGTATATCTGTTCTCTACGTGTAGCAGTTCTAAGTGTCTCCATTGCCAATATATAGCCAATATAGTGGACAACATCGTGAAGTGTGTCCAGAACACGATTTGTGAAATGCGTCGTATAAGCAAGTTATTATCTCCTCGTTGGCTGGAGGTGGCGACTTCTCGATTTCAGCCATCTGAATGGGTGTCGCACACCTCTCCGTGTGTGGCTGTGTCAGTGTCCATGGGTATCTGTGTCGAAATTTACCAGCGTCGCTGCGTCGTTCCGAAGACATCAACATCGCGAACGAAGGGATTTAGCCGGCATTGCAGCAAGGAATTGCTCGCATCGTAGCGGCGAGGACAGTGTCCCGTTGTCGTCACCGTCAAAGCCCGCTGGGCACCAGCAATATCTGCTCTCAATTGTCGAGAGGCAGGGCAGGGCAGGGCAAAGCGATGCGAGACGAGGAGGAAAACAGCGGGCGCAGCCGTCCAGCCTCGCCGCCAGCCCAGACGAAGGCAACGATCAGCAACAGCAGCAGCCGGGATTTGGCGAGACGATACAGCAGGCTTGGGGAAGGGGAAGATCGACAATCGCGTGGCTATACCCGCTGTCGGTTCTACAGTCCCGCTGGTGGTGATAGTAGTGGTAGTAGTAGTCGGACAACTGCTGTCGGTGAACCAGACGACAGTCGCTGAGCCGCCCACAGCTCATAGACAGACGCCAGTGGAAGGGCTCAGTACGGATAGAGATGGCAGAGTGAGGACGGCAGCCAGTGTCGGAAGTGACAGTGGCGGAGCACTCGCGCACGCAGGGCCAGCAAGCCTACCTAGCTAGCTAGCACACCGATCGTCTGGATAACATGCGACAACAGATGATACTTCGACGACACTGCTGCTGCTGTTACAACTACTGTTCCCCTATGCTATTACGGGTATTGTTGTTGACATCAGCAGCCGGTCGTCTTACTGATGTCGGCTGGCGGGTGGATGTCATTGGGATGAGACGTCATCTCTTTCTTTCTCTCACACACACACACACACACATATATATATATATATATATATATATCGACATCGACACACTCTTTATCCATCTCAAGGAAGCCTCGCGCACCCAAGGAGGAGTTCAAGGTGATCTGAGGAATCCGTGTAGGCCAAGGGGAAGCTCTGTTAGGAAATCGCAGGATAGGTTTCAGGCTCGAGGGGGTCCTACAGCAATGGCGGCTGTGTCCGGCAGCGCTGGAGTCGCCAGAGGAAATGGGTGAAAACTGCCTAGTCGAACTATTTGTTATAAAATTTATTGACATTCCCTGGTATTAGAATTAGCAGTGAAAAACGGTTTAAACACGAACGCATAGACAATTTAAGCATCATGTAGAACGATAAAAAAGATTTATTCAACGATTAATTCAAAGAAATACTTGCATTTGTCTGAGGTACTCGGTGTGAAGTGCGTGTACCAGCCAGATGGTATCGCGTTTGGAAGTCCCAAGTCTGAAAGGTGTGTCAGAAAGTTATCTAGGGGCTGATGAAGGCCTGCTGTTAGAGTAATCGCGGCGTATTCTTACCGAATCCCGTTTACGCCAAATACGAGTGATGTGTACATGCATGCATCGAAGTTGACGACAATATGAAGCCTTCCCAAAATGCGATACGACTAATAATCGAATTGGCCTACCAACCTTGCAGCCAATAGTCCACTTGCAGCTGTAACGAAGTCGATAGCGAAACTAAAATAACCATTTCGTGGCCCGAAGAGCGCACCGGCTGGCCGGCCGGCCGGCCGACCTCCCCGTTGGTTGAAGTGTTTCATCTGTGCACTTGCTCTCGTACACTCACTGACGCTCTCCCCTCAGTTGTTGCTATTATTATCATCATCACACTTACTATTACTACTGTCCGTCAGTGGTGTCGGCCAGGCGGTCCGCTATCAGCGTGCGATGCTGGTCGGACCCGACCCGGGCAATCTTACAATCAGCCGGAAATCGGCTGGCAATAACATTTCAGATTGTAGGATAGACAAAATCGCGTCACACAATTCAGACGACGACAGAGGGATTCGATTTGAGCGGCGGACGCCGACGGCGGCGACAGCAACAGCAGCATCAGAGGCGGCGGCGGTGGCGGCTGCAGCAGAAGAAGCACCACCACCATCACCGAGCGGCTAGACACCATGAAAATAGCCAAATACGATGAGCGCGCTGTACGAAGAGGAGGCTGTGCGCTGGACAGAGTGAGTGAATCCTGAAAATCCCCTCTGCTTCTCTGAACTCGATGTCTATCTGTCTCTCGCTCGATATATTGGCTTAAGGCCAAGGCTAAAGCTGCGTCGACAGGGCTGTAACGCTGGTGAGCGACAATGCTACAATATATATATATATATATATATAATAGTAATAATAATAATAATATGGACCGCGCGGCACACCTTGCCTCCATGGAAAATAGGTGTCAACGTGCTCGAGCGGTGCAAACTGCCGCTAGCGATCTGATCCGCTGTCCACTTGGGAGGGGACATGATTGTCAGGAACTTCAAACGGTGAGTGCGACGCTCGCTTGACTCATTGCCTAGTTGCCGATGCGCGCTGTTCAACTATTTGAAAGCTGATCTGAGACAGCTGTTCCGAATGCGTAACATTGCATCTTCATAGGTAGGAGAGGGCGATTGGAGTCACGGGACGTTGAAACGGCGGCCGCCCAATGGCGCTTGCGGCGCAGGAACGAAAAGTGCTCACAGTTGATTGGACAAGAGGAACTGATTTCAAGATAAGCATGCGTGAGTTGCAGTTAAGTTGACGCAGTTTATTTTCCTTATTTTATATGTATGGTATGCAAACCGAGCTACAAATTGTTTGTGGCGAACAAGCGAAATTTTACCAGTGGTTAAACTGGTCGAAAAGAGGAAGTTGAGTAATTTCTATACTGTGTCATTTTTATGAAGCGCTCCACCAAACTCTTTTGAGATGTCATGAACCAAAGGATTCATATGAATACTATTACGGGCAACATAAAAGCCGGGAGTTTACTTACACTTCCATTGCAAATCTCGAAGTTGAGTAGTTCTGCTGGTCGCTCTATAACTATCCCTATCATGTTGACATTAACGTGGTCAAAACTCTCAGCAGTTCATAACAAATGATCTGAATAGATCTACCTACACACATTACATTTCAGGCTGCTACACGCAATGCTCAAGATGTTCTCGTAGCGCGAGTGTCCGTCGATCGACCTCACTATTGGAGACAGTTGACACCCATATCTTCTGCTCTGTTGTTATCTGAGGCTTTACGATGAGCGTTTTCCGTACAACCGCAACCATATTCTCATTGGCTGTGCTGATGCGCGCGTCCGGCAGCTACCAGCTTGATAGTGGCAAGTCATAGTTGCCCACGTTATAAGTGGCATTTGCCTCCTGCGAGCGTGGTCCCGTGGCCATTAGGTAAGTGTATGTCCGTATACAATATCGTCTATGTCGATTCCCCCAGGCTCATGTGCAGCTGGGCTGCTCAGGAAGGCCGCGCTTCGCAACCAAACTCCGCGAGTGAACGCGTCAGAACGCGTTGGGAGAACGACGCCGAACAGTGCTCGCCATCACGTTCAGGGCTAACGGCCAACAGAGCTAGGCTTAACAGATTAAGTGTTATTAAGGGCATCTGTCATTGCTTTTATATCTCGCCTCGACAGCGGCATAAGCGGCCTGAGCGATCTGAGGCTGGTGGGGCTGCGGTCGCAGCTTTGGCAAGATTATTATTGTAGCCACTACGACGGCTACTACCACTACTATCATCACCGCCAATGCGAGTGGCGCGCAAGGCCAACGGCTGGGTGTACAGGACAACCAGGGTTGACCAGGAGCGTACCGGGGCGGCATCGTTGACATCATTGTCGTATCATATAGCCGCCTCTGTTTTTCTAGCTCTCTCTCTCTCGCCTTTATTCGCGCTGGGCACAACGGCGAAGTTAGTCTATTAGCGAAATACTACCAGGAGGAGTAACGTTGTATCGCCCTTCAGCTCGTTCGGCCCCGGGGCTTAAGGTGAGGCCCTGTTCATGGTAAAGAGATGTGGGACATGACGAGGCGCTCAAGTCATTCGCAATATCTGCGCGAAATCGGCCTCTCGCTGGCCGCATAGAAGAGCGGATCCTGCCGCCAATACACCTTTGTCGCCTGAAAGGCAACAGGCAACTACTCATCCGTCGAGACATTGATGCGGTCGGAGAACGGCTGCGAGCAGAAATGATGATATCATTCTTTCTTAGGCGAACGCGACAATAGCGAACAGCGGGCGAACACATGAATAGTGATAGAACATTTGGACAATGCACCTCCACACACACTCAGTCCTCAATGCAACATGTGCGTGTTAAGGTCGCTTTTGAGTAGGCAAAACACGCAACATATGTAACCCGTTTACTTCGTCCGCACGTATCTATTTGTGTATGATGCGATATAAGTATAGAGTGTCCATGTATCGACGAGATCGTATGTGAGAACGACCATGAGTGGCAGAACGATGATTTCAGGATATGTATCGACGTAATTTTATTAAAAACAAATAATAGTACTAATAATAATAGTAACAAATAATGCTATCTTCTATGTCCTGCGAGGTCAACATGTGCTAATGTCTAATGATAATCATAACAATACTAGTAGTACGGAAAAGGCCAAATTCGTTGATTTTTGAGAACGTCCAATCGAATGTTTGACGTCTCCCTCGCTTTGAAAACCAGCCCCATTCAGCAAACAAGTTGCCTGTTGAAAACTGTTGAAGTGGATGGTCATTTTTCGCGTTGGACTGTCCGCTCGTTTCTGCTATTGTTATTGTCTCTTATATGTACCGTATGAAAACATTCGTGAGTTTGCTCTGCCGGGTACGCTGGGTACATTAACTATAATTCATAACAAGAATCTAATGAGACAAATACATATAAGCCAGCCAAATATATATTATAAATTGCAAAGCATAAGTGCATATCTATTTCATTTTATATATATTACGTTTCATAATTTGCGCAGTTTCCCCAAAGACCTGTAGTGCTAACTAATCTAAGGACAGCCGAAACTAAATCAATGAATTCTACTAAAATCTACCAGCTGTCTGAGTAATTAGAATGACCCACCCTACTCAACGAGCTGAGATTATGAGGCGGCGCCACCTTCCGAACAAAGAGCGCTACATCACATAGTGACGCTTAGCGGCTCCGGCGAAACACTTGGGCTGATTGTTGTTTAAAGCAGGATATCCTATACAAGCATTTCTTTGCAAGCTGCATTTATTTGCGTAAGGAAACGCTTGAACAACGATGCCTCAACGCCATCAGGCGGTAGTGCTTTCTCGCAAAAGTTAAACAACGGCAATATGCCTCTCCATCTCTCAATATGCATGCAGCCCTGATGTATATTTGAATACAGTGGGTCGTCCTGACCAGGTGGCCCATGGCCACCGACGACGATCTATCTGGACGAGGTGAGGTGTGATCTGAATCCTGCTATTGGACTTTTACTTGCGGCTGCCGCTCTAGCCTCATCCTATCAGAGATTTCCTGCTACTTATCCGTATAGGGTCACTGGGAGAATCGCCGGGGAAAGGAATCTACACCTCGCCCGAGGCCGCGGCAGGACGAATCCTCTATTGGAGAGGAACACATTATAGTGGAGGAACAAAACACGAACGAGCGGTTCCTGATGGAAAATCGATTGTTCGCCATATGGCTTCTGCTATCTGTGACTCTTCTCCTCGAAAGGCCCTCTGACCCTTGGTGAGGCCATATTCGGCCTTCGAAGGATGTCATTCCTCAGCTTTCAATGTTCCATGATTTCATTAAACGCTAAGAAAGAAACAGACAGAAAGAGAGATGAAGAGGGCGGGAGAGAGAGAGAGCGAGAGAGGTTCCACGACTCAAATAAATGAGTATCATTTCCTGACACATGTTATACGCGTTATTTTAAAAGAGGTTTAAGTTTGCTGAGTCTTCCGTATATTCGAACGCATTCTGAAGCTTTTGATTGTTTTGACGTCTCATCATTGCCTGGCGTCGACGAAGGGCGCTGGGCATCGAATTCATCTTTGAAGATGAATGGAAGATATATAAACAAGGGCGCCTCCTCAAATTTTCAGTCAGGTACCAGCTGTCGTGTAGCGTATCCGAGGGGAGGTTGCAATTTTCTTGCAGCTCTCTTATCCATACCCATTTACGTGTACGGGCGCTTAGATAATATATCAGCAGGCATACCATTACTGCAAGGCACAACTGTAAGTTATATATATATATGTACAGATAGCTAGCTATGCTAGTTAGCAGTTCGCAATTGCCTTCCTAGGTGGCACAGTTTGTGCGAGGGTGCGTAAATCGAGCAATTAGCCATCTCTCGTGGATTCCCTCTTCCAAGTAACCCCACAACCACCACCACCAAATGTTCATCCTTAACTGTCTTCTTGCTAACGGAGTCCACTCTCTCTATTTCTATCGCTCGTCTTTGCTCTTTCCTAACTGCTGACTGCTTGGTTGGTACCAGCGGTAGCAGCAGTAGTTTCAGCTGCTCGTTCTTCTGAGTCTACTCTTCGTAGCGCCGGAGTCGGCAACGGCGTCAGCGGCGGCGGCGGCCAGGTCTTCCCAGAGTTCATGGTGGCCAGCCACTTACTGAAGACGTGCGGGCCGCTGGGGACATCGTGCTGGGGCACACGATGACTCGCCTTAGAGGGGCTGTCCCACAAGTGCAAAAGGGACTCGTTTTCTATGTCTTCACCCTGCCGTCAGGGTGCGTAAGGCGTGTAGTAGTAGTAGTAATATCAACACGTGAAGGGAGCGCGAGGCACCGAGGAGGCCATCAACGAGTCGATGGCGCCATTAAACAGTTAACAGTGCCTAGACCCTGTGCAGTAGCGGAGTCAGCTACCACCACTTCTCTTTCCTTCTCACCGTCTTGGCGGCTTTCTCACTCTTCCACTCGTCGCTCAGAGATCTCTAGGTGAGCAGTTAGCCGCCGCTCAGAGATCTCTCGGTGAGCAGTTAGCCGCCGCTCAGAGATCTCTCGGTGAGCAGTTAGCCGCCTCCCAGATCTCTCACCTTCTGTCTCTCTCTATCTCGTTCTCGACTATGTATGTTGAACTGAAGGCAAACGACTGCTAGCGGTCGCCGAGTCGACGGCGTTTGCTTAGCGGGAGCGCCTTCGTTCTGACACCTTCGAGCGAAAGGAGGCACTGTCCGTAGATAGGTGGCTAGGTTAGGATAGTGAGAAAATAAGAGAGAGAGAGAGAAGCACTGAGACTGGATAGCAGAGTCCCAGCGGTGAATGCAACGTTGCAATGCTTCGGTTGCCGTTGTTGCACGGTAGGAGATGTTACTGCTGTTCCCCGAGGATATAACGGTTGTCGGCGTTTGGCCAGCTAGCCAACTCCATCTGTCCCCATCTGCATGTACTGACGTCGCCGACTAACCCCACGTTCGTGTGCCCTTCATTAACTGTATCTTTGACAGTTTCCCTGCCATGGGCAACAGCAGCTCGTGTTGCCCCTTGTCTATCCGGTTGGCCTCGATGCGTGTTCATTTGCAGCCGCGTTTGACATAGCTCGCATGGCATAGCTGAACGCATCTTACCGGTATTTGAGATATGCGAAGGCAGATGGCGGTCGCCGTGGCATTGGCAACCGCAACAACGACCTTCTTTTAGCACAACGACGGGGGCGCATAGCGTTCCCTGCTGCACAGCGGTGCAATGTCGGTAGAGACAGTTCAGTGCAACTATTCGACTGAAGCGGGGTGACAACATTTGGCCGACGTCTGAATCCTGACGACCTGCCCCTCTGGATCTGTCTATTCGTCCCTTTTCTCTGTTGACCATGCCATGCTGGAGAAGAACACCAGAACGAGCATAAGTTGTCACTCACCGAGACCGATGTGAGTGACGTTTGCCTGCCCTGGTTGCCGGGATAGAGAGGAATAGAGGGGAATCTCGGCCACCAGCCATCTCCCACCCAGCGAAGTTGTGGGTGGTGCCACTAGAACGGGGACCTGGGGCTGGACGACGGACTTGGACAGCGCACGGAAGGCCATCACGTGCAAGGGAAACGAATGGAATTGATGGACATTTCGTAGGCACGCACGCAGTGAAGGAATGCGGCCTCGTCCCGGAGAAGAATCGAAGTAGTTCGAAATGGGGAAGTCTGACCTACCCGAGACGGTTTAGTGGAGGAGACAAGGCAACTACTGAAAGACCACGGCTGCCACTTCTTTGCCATCTTCCAGGGTTTACTATCCGCTATGTGTGACAATGTGCAGTAAACACACAACAACAACACCGAGTGAGGCAGTCCCGTCGGCAGTAACTCTGGCACTAGTCCCCGTCTTCATAGCCATCTATAGTTGTTGTTGTTATCATCGATGTTGTTATTGTTGTTGTTCGCCGGCGTCTCGTAGATTTGACATGGACAGCAGCAGCAGCAACATGGGGCCAACAACGGTGGGCTTGCCGGATGACACTCGGCTACTTGTATTCGACGCATTCGCCACCGGGGCAGGGACGAAGCATACTTCTGCGAGGGCATCCAGGCTCCGAATAACAGTTTGGCCGCCACCGCCACCGGCCGAGTGGGTGACCGCGGTGGTTAGAGGGTGACACTGCCCCCCCCAGTCCCGTCCGGCATCAACACATGCACGTAGAGCTGTCCAGCAAAAGTGCTACTGTTCTCGACCTGCCTCCTGCTACTACTGCTCACTAACTCGCTTTGCCGCCCCTGAAGCTGAGGCTGGACGCTGCAAGCATAGCGGAGGCGGTTTCGGAACGGCCCACAGCTTGATGCTTAGACTGCTCGCTCGAAAGCAGTCTGTCGCAGGCTCAAACTGACTAGTAGCCTCTGGCTACCGAAACGCCTGCCTCCCCTGGCCTGCCCTCCAGCGGGTACCCGCCCCCAGGGCAAATGTCAACGACAGAAGTAACGATTGGCGTGGTCGTCGTTCTGCTGCTACTGCTGGTGATGGTGGTCGGTGGCCGAGACGACGGTGGCGCTAGCAGCGGGGGGTAGCAGCTGGGGTAGCAGGGGAGACGCTGAAGGGAGATAGACGAGGAAACGTGCGAAGGGAATCGTAGCATTCCTTCGAAAATGGCAGCGGCCACAATCGCAGAGAGGTCGCCGAACGAAAGATAAAAGAACTCCGGGAAGAAGGAACAGCCAAGGAAAGAAGCGCTGGAGGACAGGGAGAAATTCCACGGGGAAAGCGGGATTCAGCGTGGACAATGGGGGTGTCCGCCGTTCGTTCGTATGGTGGCCAGGGCCATTCTCGGGAATAATGGCTATCACGATGACAGCGAAAGATTGAGCGAGGGAGGGAGGGAGGTAGTGGCTCGCGTTCTGATCAAATGATCAGAGGAACAAGTCTATATAAATGTCACACCCAGTAGATAGCAGGGAAAGGTAGTCGAAGCATGAAACTAAAATAGACCAACGGCAATTCGGTAAATAGAGACTGGATGCTGTTGGCGTTTAGGACTTTCGAGTGGCAGAAACAACAACGCTAACAGCTGCGGCGACGGCAGCACCAGCAGCAACAATAACAACAGGGGTAGCAGCACCAACAGCAGCATACAAACCAAGAGAGAGGGTCTAAGATAGACCTCGTGTCAGTAAGATTCTTCTGCACGGTCGTAGGCCAAGCACACGATTGGCTGCAGAATATATTTCAGATTGACAGAGCGAAATACTATACTAGCTAGAAAGCAACATATGCTCTTTGATCCTGCATGTAGAGTTGAATAATTGTGGGCATTGATTGATGCTTCCGAAGTGATCTGAATGATTGGGAAAATTATAGAGTCATAGTAGTAAGTAATGCAACCGGCAAAACCCACAGCAATAATAATTGCAATATTAATAAATATGTTTTATCCCTTTAACCTGATGGTAACCTTTATAATCCTAGAAAAATCACCTAGAAATTGGTCTGCAACCATTGTTTCTTTTTAGGATATGATAATGAGCTGGAGCGGGTTATTTTATTTAGGCGTACGCTCCTAATCGTAGGTCAATTGAAAACAATTGGATAAATTTGGCGGTGTTTTTCTTTAGGCAATATGTAGATCAGTCATGAAAACCACCTTTCTACGGTTTCTTCGATAAAATTTGTCATAGGCAATCAATAAATTCATTAAAATAAATATTTATTATGATTATGATGATGATTATAGTTAGACATGTTTCTGTATGAAAAAATATAGTTGATGTATGTTGTTCCATTTTGTTTGTCACAATTTTCGAGCTAAATGTTCATATTCTATTGCAAATCAGTGTTTCAGGCCTCAGAACGCTTTTCAGTTCTACGTGCGAAAAGCGGCAGACACAATTGCACACCCAAGATCCGTTGAGGGTGGGTGCGTGCAGAATTTCTGGAGCTCCTACTTATAGTAAGTTCCCATAACGAGTCAACACTATCAACACATCATAAAGATCGTTTCGTAGTGCGCGAAGAAGATACTGGTCTCAGTCGAGCCTCTCTCTGTTCATGGCAGACCGGCTTCATACACTGGTAGCGTACTTATACAGCCCCATCCAGGCAACTGCATATTTTGTTTGAAATCCTTATTCGGTGTTTAGGAGGCCAAGTGACAAAGTGGCTATCTCGGCATCGGGTTGTTGTTCAATCATTAATACTATGCAAATTTGTAGATTTTACAATAGCTAAGAATCAAACACATTGGACACACAAACACACACTGGACATTCACACCAGCTCTGGTATTCGTTACAATAACATCAAATGTTCATTAGGGTAGGTAGATGAATATGTTAGCTTATCTAGGTTATCAAGGTGTGTCAATATTGAAGTAATCTTCACATCTGATCTATAACATTGGCATCTAAAAGCCACTTTTCTAGCGAATGTGGCCTCCACCTTTTGCAACCTGTCTTTATCACGCTTTAACCCCGGGGTACCACATTGGAGCGGCATACGTAATGATTGGTTGCACATATATTGTGAATAGTTTAGCAAATAGCTCGGGCTTGTTTAGTACACAAGACAGTATCCAGTTGGCATGCCATGTTGCGCGGAGCACAATATCAGTGACATGCTCAGTGTATCTTAAAGACGTTGGCGTCATCACCCTTAATAAGTCTTTTATGGTGTTTGCGCAGCGGAGTGGAGTTCCCCCTATAGTGCATACATGCCCTAGATTTCCATGGCCAAGATGTAAGACAGCGCATTTTTCAATCGATAGGCTTCTAGAGTACTGCATGTTCGCTGTTACTTGGGACTCGTTTCTGACGCAACTGCAATTCTCCCGATATCAGCTATTACACCTATAGAGATTATTTACCACCAAAAAAAGAGTACGTATATACGATGCTACCTCGAAATTGTTAAGTTCCAACGGTTCGTGTTTGAAGCCACCGCCCCCCGATATTTGTTTCTATTTCGTTTAATTTTTCGCAGACCTACTCAGTCCCCGTAGTCTACCTTTACGAAGCAGCAAACACAAGCCGCTACACCGATACCCAACATGAGGCAAGTTATTAACGCAGTCGACCGAATGCAAGGGAAAGTGCATGTTGTTGCACCTCCAGAATGTAAATGTATCCTTATCTCTACAAGAAAACACCCACAGATATGCTTTTATAGTTGGACTTTTATTTGTAAAGAAAAACAGACCATACGCGAAACGGTTCTATCTACGCCAAACAATATCATATAAATAAATCGATTGACCAAAATCATCAGAAAGATCGCGGCTCGCGGCATAGATACACCTGCTCATTAACATCACTGTCAACGTGATCGTTGTTATCTGCACGAGGAGGCGGATCAGGGGCCGTTCCAACGTCACCATGAAATCGACGTTCTCGTCCCCGCGCGCCTATCATGGCATCGTCAATCTCTTCCTTTCTTATCAGAATATTATCAGAACATTATAATCATCATTAATATTAGCAGCAGCAGCAGTAGGGGGCATCAGCGATATCGATGCGGTGGCTTTGTCTCTGAAAGAAGATCACTTCACCTCGTCTTCTGCTAGCTGGTCTTTCTCTCCAGGATTTCTCATCTCCACTTGGTCAAGGACGAAACACAACACGAACAGGACGCAATGCAGTAAACAGTGCAGGGACAGGCTCTCGAATCACTGCCTGTCGCCTCTTCGTTGTTGCTAATTGCCCCTATATACATTATTTACATATGGCATTATTAGGCTTCGCACTAACCACAGCGCGGGGGATCTATGTTTGGAGATATCTCTCTTTCGCTCTATATGTCTCTTTCACCTCTGCTCTCCATATCGTTCAATGTATGTGTCAATTTTGCGGGGTGTCTTTGATGCCGATGGTGGCACTTTTTCGATGTCCGAGATGAATTGTGTATCGGGTTGTACCAACTGGGAAATTGGTGGATCGACTTTCAGCTCGACGGCTGGCAACCGGACACATTCGTTCGAGTTCGCGTTTACACGAATCGGCAAGTGAAACGAAGCTTTTTTTTAGAAGGCAATATTGTTTTCCTTCGTTGTAGTATGCCTGTGTTGTGTCGATGTGTAGTAATAGTCTATTATTATTATATAATTGTAAATGTATATGGAGTTATTTCGATTACTGTGATCAATGACTACGCTATTGAATATCAGTCATATCCGATTTGCTATCAAACGAACTTATTCTGGCACGACGTCGACTCTAATCGAATTCGAGGTCTCTGTCTCCGTGATGATATATCTGTAACTCATTTGATTAACTATGCTATTACTATTATCATGCTACAATACTACAATCGGATACGATGTTCATCATTATAACCATCAACAACATAACATGTGATGTCTTCTTTCCAATTCTTAATGTATACCTCTCTCTCTCTTATCATGCTCACGGACTTGATTACTTGCGGCTGCACGTTTTACGGTCACCTCGCAGGCATCGTCCAAGTGAGGTCACATAGATCGTCTCGGCGGGGCAGTTGTGAACGAAGCCTTTGAGGCCATTCTTACCAGGTGCGCAGACGACAAACTTGGTGCAATCGTTAGGATGAATGAACACTCCTCGCTTGTTGCAGTCAACCGTATCCTTGTCGATGACGAGCAGCGGCGGCGCGTAGGGATCCTGGATCGGCTCGACGGTGACCACCGGTCTTCTAGAGGGGCGCGGCGTTGTGATCACGACCGCCCTTCTGGGAGAGGTCTGAGCAACGGGAACCGTTCGACGGGCCGGCGCAGGCGGGACGGTGGCCCGCGTCGTCGGAGCTGGGGGTGCCACCGTTGGTCGAGCTTGGGGCGTCGGCGCTGCTGTGGGCTCGTCCTCGTAATCGTCATAGTAGTATTCGTCATCGTCGAAGCTCGCCACAGGAATTGACGCTGGTGCCGGCGGAGGAGGCGGGATTGGCGCTCGCGTCGTCGTCGACGTCGTCGGTGTCGGTATGCTCACGGGATGGGTGACGCTGGTGTGCTGTTGGTTAACCCTGCCGCGGCGAACGACGTTGCGTCCCTCATCGTGATTCGAATCGGGATCGGGAAGCAGTGTATCGACAGCGAACGCCTGCGTCGGGTTCGTCGGCGAGCGCTGGGGGGCGTCGTACTGCTGGAACGAGTTCGGAGCGGATGTCTGCCCACGTTGAACAGGCGGAACGTCATAGTTAAATGCAACTGGCGCCGCCTGTTGTTGCTGTTGTGGCTGCTGCGGCTGTTGCTGTTGACGTGTTCGCTGCGGTGGTGCCTCGTAGTTGAACGTGGATGACTGCACAGGCTGGGAGTTACGCTGGGGAGATTGATAATTGTCATATTGCTGGGCGGCTGTATTTTGCTGCCGAGCAGGTGGGTCCTGGTAGGCGGCTTGCACTGGAGGAGGAGGAGGAGGAGTTTCCCGTTGAGGGCTAGTATAGGAGAATTCCGCCGGTGAACCCGTGGACCGCTGTGGAGGGTCGCTATAAGTGAACGCATTTGTCTGCTGCGAGCGGGTTTCTCGTTGAGGAGGATCGTTGTAGGTGAACGGTGTACTCTGCTGCTGCTGTTGGCTATCACGTCGAGGTGTGTCGTTGTACGTGAATGCTTCAGCTTGAGGTCGCTGTTCCCTTTGCGGGGGGTCACTATACGTAAATGTCGCTGGTTTTTGTCGCTGGGTCTCTCTTTGAGGCTGCTGATAGTCAAACTGAAGCGCGGGCTGGGTGTTTCGCCGAGGAGTTTGGCTTGGTTCGTCATTTTCGTCGAGATCCGAACGTCCAACAGTCGTCGGCGCTGGACGAGACTGTCGTTGCGGTGGACTGTTGTAGACGAACGGAGACTCGGTTGTCACTCGCCGCGACTGTGCAGATGATGTAGAAGGGGAATCATAGAGGAACTGCTGCGAATTTGATGAACGGCTCGACTCGCTCGATTTCGATTTTGGCTTTGCGCTCCTCGGCGCATCAGAAAATGCAAAGTCGGGAATATCCCCATCAAACTGGAAGTCAGATCCACTGCTTCTGCTTGGTGTGGGAGGCGCCTCAGTTGTGGCCGGCTTAGGGGCCGGTGGCTCCTCAAGTCCTCGGGATGAGCCTTCGGAGAAGCCAAAAGTGGGAACGTCACCCAGATCAAAACGGTCCGGATCATAGGGGGCGCGTGCTAGTGGATTGTCCAGCTTCGCTTTCTTCTTCGTCCTGGGGGCCTGGTCGTTCTGGACAACCTCGGGACGGGTGACTGGTTGGCTAAACGCAAGTTCAGCATTTTGCGTACGCGGATCCCTGTAGTTCTCAGGTGGAGTTGGCCTATTTTGAGGTTCACTGTAACTGAATTTGAATGGGCTAATTGCGTCATCAGGGAGGGGACGTGCATCCCGTGCGGGAGCAACGTACACGTTCAGTCCAGAATCAAGTCGGCTGTTTGTCTGGCGTGAGGGATTCGCGTATTCCTGGAATAAGGGTACAGGCTCCTGGTACTGAGCTTGAACCGGACGGCGTAGATTCGTTCCGGGCTCAGCAGGCTGCACTCGTGGATCAATGTACGCCTGCGTTTGCAGACCGAGCTGAGCTGGAGGGCCACGGACCTGATTTCCCTGACTCGGTAGAGCTGACTCTTCGGTTCTAGTTTCAGGAGCTGCAAAAGAGGAGTAACAAAAGTATGCATTTTATCTTTCATGAAACCCAAGAAATGTATGGCTATGCAGGAAAGATTCCAAGAATCAACGGCTCTACGATAAGGGTATAATAATATATAATAGATATAATAAATTCCACAAATTTCATTAATATATAAATGTTTATCGTATCACGATTATTAATCAATAAACGTGTCTAATCAACTCACCTTTCAGGTGATCTTTGAGTAAGCGTACAAGTTCTGCAATGCTATCATTATTCGGAGGCTTCTCCTTGTGTTTGCTCGATTTCGACCGTCGGGTTGCCACCGGTCTCTCGGTCGGATAGAGCTCTTGGTCCACGTACTCAAAGTCGTCATCATCCTCTGGCGGTTCGGTCGTTGTGGTGACAGGTCTCCTTCGGCTGCCGCTCCTCCTGCGCGTGCTCGGCCGTCTCGTGGTAGTCGTTGTTGTCGTGGTCGTCGTTGGCGGTGGCGTTGTCGTCGTCGTCGTTGTTGTCGTTGTCGTGGTCGTTGTCGTACGCAGAGTGGTACGGGAAGGGGGACTGGATGGTTATTTCGTGCACAGAGGGGAAAGGCGACACATGTTAGTAGTGGGTCGTGTCAATACGAACAGTTGAATTGCCACGATTGGCATAATGGGAACGATATCGAGGAAGTGAACAATGGTATGGCAAGGAAAGGCGCGGATGGGTAGAATATATCTATGCCCTCAACAGAGGGCGTCGTGTTCGTCGCCTGTAACGAGAGTGGTTACTTGGTGGTAGCTGCTACCGACGATGACGCAAAATCTCGTTTGGATTGTGCGTCTGGAAAACGATCCCACAACGACGTTAGCTTGATCGTCAAATATTTAGAGCGATATGTAATAATTAGATCGATTAGGCAAAAGGTTTGAACGGTAAAGAGCTACATTATTAATATGTTTATTAGTCGAATTATAGAAGTGGGCGACAATTGTACCCGCTGACGGTACCCCACTTCCCCTGTCCCTGAGCGTGTCCAAACCAGAAATTGGGTTCGCCCTTTGAATATCTAAGGAAAATCTTAGCATTAAGAATTCGGTTTCACGTGATTTACTAGTACGTAGTGAATGCTAACCTTTCTTCTTGATGAACGCTAAATATTAGCCGAGAGTCAGCCTGGAAAATTTAGTTAGCGCAGTCAATGAAAAATACACAGGTTTTATGCAGAAACAATGTATCCTACCGTTTGGATCTCCTAGAAGTGGTTGCCCTAGCAGTGGTTGTTTCTGGCTCGTCTTCGGGTGCTGCTGTTGTCGTGGTTGTCTTTTTCGATTTCTTTTTGCTCTTATCTGCCTTACACTTGACGCGCTCCTTGAAGTCGCATGACTCGGTCTTCGGATTGAAATGAAGATTACTCGGACAGGTGAACGTATGGGCTACAATGCCCAAGTCTGCTGGGCCAGAATCCAGACACCAATAGTATTTGCGACAGTCCTTCTCATTGGCGAAAAAGCCTTCGTCTTCACACTCGAACGGAGTTCCAGGATCAGGGGTGGTCGGCGGCTCGGGTGTCGTGAACAGCAGGCCCGTTTCTAATAGTGGGACCCAGTGAGATTACAGCAGATATATAATTTGATATTAGAAAACGACGTCTAAGTTAACAACGGAGTTCGTCAAGGCCGGGGAGGGGGAGAGGTTCATGCGCAACTCACGTTCGTTTTAAAAAAAAACTGTTTTTTTTTATATAATTGCCCATAGTTAGTTAATCCATAGCAAGCGTGATGACGATTGTAGGCTGGATAAGGTAACAACAACATGAACGACGCTTCATGTTATAGGTTACAAAATGTATAACGCAAATTGCCAAATGCTGGAAGGGATTGATCTCAAATGACGATCAACGCTACATGCAGAGTTATCCAGAGAGTTACTTGCACCGCAGACCGGCCGAGGCTATTAGAAGTGGAACATTTAGTAACTGTTATGGCGTGTTACGTTGACCCAGAGCAAATGCAACCTGTCGGGTGAGAGACTTAGTTTCTCACAAATTTGTGTACACATTCGCACACCCACGCACACGATTCACAATTTGTCCAGCATACCTGAATTACCCAGACTTGGTGGATTGGGTCTGTGTGCCACAGGTTTACCATGAAAGTGGTTCCTGTAGTATTGGCGGTAGAGAGAATCTCCCAAAGGCTCTCTCTCTCTCTGTCTCTCGACTGTAGGCAATGTCTACTGTAAACATTTACTAGCTTCAAACGTTCACCAGGGTCATAATTATGATTGATTGGTTGTCCAAACCAGACGGGCTATTTTATACATCATACATTTGTATGTATATATATCTGATCGGAGATTACGGCATTAAGACAGGTAAAGATTCAACAAACGAATATGTTATCGGTATCGGGAACAGATGAAGCGTCACTAGCAGTTCACACATCATTCTCACCCTTAGGTTTCGTGCTCTTTGTCGATTGTGTGCTACTCGATTTAGTTGTCTTGCTCTGGTTGGCCGTGCTTCGCTGACTACCCTTGGGAGCTGGCGTAGTTGTCGTGGCCTTGGTTCGTCCGCCTCTCGATGAGTCCTTCTTTTTGCCTTCTTCTGCAATACGCGGCCTGGTCGATGACCCTTCAGCCTCGAGCAGATTTTCGCGTAGCGCACTGATCAGCGGTGATTCGCCGCCTCCGCAAGACCCACGGAAATCGTCGTTGTCTAGGGTCCAAACCATCGCTCCACCGAGACCTAATCTCAGAACATAAAAACCGGATTACGCCCTCGACTTGCAAAGTATAGCTACATCCAACATAATGTGCTTTACGAAGAAATATCTAATATAACACAACGGCTCAGTCTATACAGGCAACGATACGACACAATGCCTGTGCATGTGTATGCTTCGATAGGCTAAAAATGCAATTTATAATTTCGCTTGTCCCCCTCTGTTACCTATGGAAATTTACGCACCTTTGCTCTTGATGTACTTCACCTTGTTCGCGATCATGATTTCATCGTCGAAGCTAACCCACTGGGTTCCCTTGAAGGCCAGTGGCCCCATAATGTCCTCGTGAGGACGTGCCAACTCCCACCCCTTTTCGTTTACGGCCTGGCAGATCTACGAGAGGAGAAAAATGACGACGTTTAAATGGCAAAATTTTGGCAAAATGTTTTAGAAGTGTCTCACTAATATAGTCACGGATGATTCTCCCGTAGATGATGTCTCAGATGGCGTAAAACCAACTAGTAATCATAACTAACTATCAGATATATATGTCCATTAGATAGGTACATATCGCATTGATTATGCCTCCGCGCAGAGTAAACGCTATAAGCAGGGTTCTGTATCTCAAACCTCATAGTATGCAAGGTATCCTTTTTCGCGGGTGGCTTCGCCCTGCTCCCCGGGTCCGTCGGCCGGCGAGTCGAGATCCGTCTCGTCAACATTCGTCAGCGTGAACGATCTGCCGTACGTCGGAATACCGAGTATCAACTTGTTGGCTGGAGCGCCCTTCTTCAGGTAGTAACTGACCGTCCAATCAACATTGAGCGTGTTTTCGTCATCCCACTCCTTCAGGCCGTCGCGAGCACGAAGTGGTGCGTGGTGGTTGGTGACCGCCTCAAACGCCGTGTGGTAGTCATAGGTAAGTATGTTGAGAAAGTCCGCATACTTCGAGATGGTCTTCACGTCGAAGCCCTGATCGATATAGTCCTTGCCGGCAGGTACAGCGACGGAGAGAAGGAGTCGATCCTTGCCATGTGTCTTCTCGGCATCAAAAGCCTCCCGAAGTTCCTTGATGAGCAGGGCGTAACCCTCTTTATCTTCAGGTCGGCCCGCGTCCCGGAACGTCGGGTACTCCCAGTCCAGGTCGAGGCCGTCGAAGCCATGGGTACGACAGAATTTCACCGCGCTCCGTACGAACGCCTGACGATTTTCAGCGCTTTCGACCATTTCGGTGAAGCGTTTCGAGCCCTCGTTCCAGCCGCCGACGGCAACCATTGTCTTCAGCGCCGGATTGTATTGTTTCAGGCCGATGAATTTCTTATAATTTCCCTGTTCGATATCGTTGTACGGATCAAACGGCTTCATTTCCCACTTCTTGTTGAAACCGGCAAACGCATAGATCAGATGCGAGCAAAGGAAGGGATTGATATTCTGAGGCGTGAATTTCGCCAGACCGGGCCGGTAGACGGCCCAGTTGGAATAGTAACACACCATCTTGGTATCGGTGAGCACATTGTTTGCGGTAATCGACGACTTTGTTGACGGCGACGGAGTCGGCTGCGGCTTTGGCTGGAGCGACGTCTGGGGCCGTTTGATTATCCCTGAAAGCATAATTCAAGTGGAGATGCATAGATCTTAGAATTATTTCGTTGCTGTTGCTCATGTCAATGCGTTTGTAATGACGAGGCAGCATAAAGGCAATACGCATATATACATGGGTGTATGTTAACCTGCAATCGGGCAATATGCTCGTTGTAGGATAGATTTCTCGTAGTGGTAGTAGTAGTAGAGCAAGCCTGCTATATTTTCGCAATAACTAAACACAGGCAAATGGCGAATTGTCCATGGAGTCATGTAATGAGTTGACTACCCTTTTTGATATGGACAAAAAATTTACAATTAATTAGTTAACTCGAACTATGATGTATCTACCGGAGCACGGGTAACTTTGTTCTTGACTTATTATTCGAGATGTATCGATGCGCTGCCATATTTTCCGCTGCATTCACCGCAAAACTTTGACTCGCATTATTCGAAACGATTGATTCGATAGTAATCTTTCCCAATCTATATGCAAAAAGGAGTTTTGCATATATAAACCTATTTATATTTGCTAGTTGGTTAAGCCAGCTGGGCATTTCTTTCGGTACTACGCCTTCGTAGACAGAAACACCAATCTGCCACAATGGATCACCATTACGATGATCGATCGTTAGATTTCACTGTCATGTGTAAATCTACAGGGAACATATCATATCAGCACTCAGCTGGAAGAAGATCTAAAAGTTGTCAGTTGCAACTTTTTTTTTACCAGCAGTCGTTATGAGCTGCGTTGATCGCGTGAAGGGGCAGCGGCGCTGGATCGATCGCAGTTAAGTTGAAATGGCCACATATGGCAGGCATTGTAGCCAGCAGGCGGTTGCAGCACGCATGCAGCTTGCTTGACAAAAATTGACCTATCGGAATATCCGATAGTTGCCGGCAATGAATCCGTCACACTAATGCGACCGGCAGGACCAACTGGAAGTAATGTTCTTCTCGCATTCTCTCCCAGACAAGCGGACGGAGTCGATATCTATATATATATATATATATATATATATATAAAGATGTATGTATATATATATATTTATATATATATATATAGATGTATCTATATATATAAATAGGGTTCAGGCAAGACAAGTGTAAAAAACAAGCAACGAGCGAGCAGATGAGCAGTAGAAAATGGACATATACCATCACGTTCTATTTACGGCCATCAGTGCCATCATCATACAACCCACTCCTTACCCCACCCTCCGCCGCCGTAAGTGGCCAGTGAGTGTACACTTACAGCGAGAAAAAAATGGCATAAAAATGCAGTAAGCCGCTGTCTACTACCGGCGGCAGAGGCTATCGCATTAATTGCGATGCGCTGTTGGCGGCGGGCCATGGTCACTATCTACGGCAGTGCGGCAAAGTGTTGTTCGAGTTTTTTTTTTTTTTTTACTTGTAACTTCATCATAGAATAGTAATACGACGGTGGCAAAATGCCACTGTCGAACAAGAATGACGCACCTCTCTCTTTTTTTACATATATATATATATATTTCAACTCAAATCGTTTTAGTCAACGGGTCGAAATACCAGGAAAAAGCATGGGCGTTGGCGCCTATTATGATTTTAACTCACAGTAAGTATTAGGTTAGGACGAAAATCAGTACAGGCTGTCCACTGATAAAACATAAGATTATTAATTAGATAATTTGCACAGGTGTTTGGGGGATATTGAACCGTTTATTTTTGATGGGTGAACAAAATCCGAATCATGTCTGGGACAATGTTGACCAGCTGTCGGATTATCTAGCGCGGGTCTTCTAGACGGTGGCAGATGGACCAGTCGCTCTTGCTAAACCTTGTGGGTTTCTCACTAAGGCAAGCGCCAACATGATTAGTTACCAATAAGGTGGACCCAATATTAGCGTAAAGAGGTCTTATCCAACGAAATTAATCGGGGAGTATTTGTGCTTGATGAATTATTATATATATATATATATATATATATATATATATATGGAATACTTCATTAGGTCCAAGATGTCTGTTTGTTACTATTTTTCTTATATCCCGAATGCTTGCTATTTGCCGGGCTGCCCTACGCGAAAGTCCGTCTTTATGTCAGATGGTTTTCAATCCTTAGCGTTGTGTATTTCGGTGTTCTTTCTCCGGGACTGATTCGTCCCGCACTCTGGTGGCAGCATCCGTTTGGGAAACAATCGACATCAACAATTCGGCACGAGCTTGCCAAAGCCCCGATAATTCAACGAGTTCTAGCTTCAGATTAATATGGCCAGATTGGCGTTCGTAATTCGTCAGGCTGAACAATAAGACAGACTTTTATGTACGTATCTTCATCTTTGAAACATTCTCTGAACGGCCAACATCAAGTTACACATCCACAGGAGGGAAAGCTTACGTGGACGCATCTCGCGTCGTGCCATAAACAATTCAGCGAGCGCTGAATCGCAACCGACTGGACGGGCGAGCCAGCAGCCACCACAGCGTGGGAAATAAGTCATTATGCGCCCTTTTAATCATTTGCATGAGACGCAATGGGCTCATTGCGAGTCTAACGGTGACCACATACGCACCCGTAACATCCCGCCGTTCCGGTCGGCTGTTGGCATTGTAACCGAATTTTTGGCTTCATTTTTTTTAAGATCAGATAATTGGTATCGTGCTGCTGCTGCTGCTGTTGTTGTTGTTTAAGTAGACGACGTCAATCTCATTCTACGCAACCCTATGTGCACTGACGGTCAGGCAGAAATTACGTTACGCAACGACGCTATCCGCTGCTGCTGCTTATGGGAACCATAGTCAGCAATCGTTACCGTTAGTGCGATACGACGTCGGTAGCAGAACTAGATGTGCGAATTGTGTGGATGTCCCATATGTAGCTTATGCGTGCAATAGATGATGTGGCCATGATGAAGGATGATGGCATATACGACTGGATTTATTTCATTTCCGTGTTCCGGATGCTTCAAGGTGTTCGAAAGGCCAGAGAATCATCAGTCTTATAGTACATAGTCATCAGTCTTTTATAACCATAAAACGCCCGGAGGTTCAAGTCTCACGACATGACATATAGAGAACTTAAGTGTCGCGAAGACTGCAGTTCCATTAACTAGCCATCAACCGTTCACCTTTATTGAATGGGGTGACGCGTCGGAAATTGTCTTCATCTGTACGGGGTCTTACGTGTTCATAGGGAGGCTCGATAAACAAAATCAGAGCAATCCACCAATTCTCCAAGAGCCGAAACCATTCATCGCGTGCATCTGATTTAAATAGGATTTAGGTTGCCGCCAATTAACAAATATCAGGCACTGCCAACAGAGCACCTCTCCTCGCCCCCCCCCCACGAGCGGTAAGGTCAACAAAGCCAAAAAGAGTCATAGTTACAAACAACCCCCAGCGCCGTTGACCCTAAATCTTTATTCCGAGTCGTTTGTGATCGAACGCCAGAAGAATACGGTGTTACACGCTGTCAGCCAGGATGACGAATAGAGGAACGTCCCCAACTGAAATTTTAATGCCACCCTCGCTTGCCAGACACAGGGTGGGTGGCCTCTATCGTCGTCACCATTATCTCGTATCTGCTGTGTGACGATATCGAACGAGCGCTCGCCGATTCGTTCCCCAACACGTAACCGCCCGACCGCACGAAGCATCACTGACGAGGTTGTCGTACAACATCCGTACGAACAAGCGTCATGTCAAGGCCACCTAGCTAATGTACGCGCATTGTCTCGGGTGCGTCACTTACGTTAGACAATTACGGGAGCTACAGTACCCCGAGCGAGACGACAAACTACCCACGAAAGCGTGGGGCACTGGGCTATTTATTTAGAGCTATATTTACTATTTTCTACAGACGTTTCTCTCTCTCTCTCTCTCTCTCTATATATATATATATATATATATATACATATGTAGAGATCATTCTCAGCGGTAGCCGGCAGACACTTCAACCTTGTATCTTAGTCTGACTCAACCGCTGGTCGACCCGTTAGCACAGTCATCGCGTCCCATCTACGGATCTCAGCTGACAATGATCGCCACGGCCACATATTATTCACGCTACTTCTACGCTCCTCTGCTGAAACTGTTTATCCGTTCAGATCCGCCATCATCTTCTCAAGATGTACAGTGAACACCGTGCATACGTGTATCGTGACCACTTTCGCGGTGGGGGCCAACAGTTTTCGGGAGTTGAACATTATATATATATATATATAGATATATTTATATAAATATAGATATATATATATATAAGGAAGGGTGAAGCTATAATAGAAGTGGGTTCTTCGATTGTTGATGCAATCAAGTGAGTGGTTTCAGCATTGTTTTAGGCTCATCAGTCTACGACGTTGCCTACGCCTGTTCTCCAAGTGACAAGCGTACCGCAATGAACAAACAAACTAACGCCAATGACGTCGTCGCCAGTCCATGACACTCCCTTTTTTCTTGTTATTGGCACGAGACGAGATGCGCACCCAGCCCAAATGAGATCACATTCATTATTCACTTTGGTGCTCGTCAGCACCCTGCGTTTATACGTCGTATGATGTTTTTATTCAGTACATTATATATATATATATATATATACAATGTACATTATATATGTACATATATATATATATTTTTGGCTCATCGCAAACTGCCAGCAACAACTGTTAATGGCAGCTGTTGGCGACAACTAAAATAATTGATTATTGTTTCGATCATGACTATAATGGTTATCATTGCCGAGACTCAATTGTCCCTAACCACAATGCGCTGTTGTTCCTCTCGGTTCACTGAGCCGTTGGAGCTAACAACGCCATAATTCTATAACGTCTTAATGGATACGACGGCTTCTAAAGACGTTACATATCCGAGAACAAAAATGATGACCGCGATATCCTCATTATGTCGCGATTATTGTTGCCGTTGTTGTCAAGTGCGCCATACAAGTGATCGCTGCGAGCAGGCCATTTACACGCTATCGTTGCGGGAATCGACCGTCGCATTAGCCAGCAGCCGCTGGTGAGGAAACATTGGCACGTGACGACGGTGTTTGTGCCGGCGACAACTTGATGCTATCGAGGATCGGGTCGTATCGAATCTGCTGGCCGCCGTAATCAAGCGGCAAGAGTGTCCAAGAGCGGCGGCCCGGTATCAGGGCATGAGGCTGGCGGGAGGGACCAATGTGTCGGGGATCAACGCATGTCATCGCTTGCAGCCGTCCGCGGTGCACTCACGCGACTAATATAAATGCATCTCTTTTCAATGCTGCTGCTCCTGCTTCTTCTTAAACCCATTGGAAAGACTGTTCCGCCAATGGATTTCTCCCTGACACCGCCGATAGACAACAGCAGTGCTGGGCGCGTCCCAGTTGTCTAACGGCTGCTGTTGCCACTGATTGCAGTGGCTACCGGAGGGATGGGGCGTCGAACGTTGAAATTTGCAGTTGCCGAGCAGACGATTTCGTCGTTAAACAGACAACCACAGCGATGAGCATCGATCCTTGTCTCGTGTTTCGTCGGGTCCATCAGCGGCGGCTACGCAGCCGAGTCGAAATCACAAAACCACTAAAACGATATCGAGAACCGAACGTGAAATCCTCAGGCTGTATATCTCTATATCGTCTACGCTGTTTATCGATGTTAGGGGAGCATCCCATGTAGCGCCGTCATTGAAGGTACGACATAGATTAATTCCAATTCAATTCGACCGTTCGCCATCGATGAGATGGATTGATGATGCTATTCATTCGTAGCGAAATGGCGGGCTACGCGCGCGAATGGCTGTATGACTGCTAATAGGTAGATTTGTTTGGATCTAGAGCACATCGCGATGTGTGATGTATCTATCCGTAATTTAAATATCGCTACGCTGTGAAAGATAATGAGGGATATTAGCATGGCAATGATGGACATTGCAACTGATGGAAGTTGACTAGGCACTTGAACGGCTGATTGGGAATTGAGCTGCTCGACCGCTTTAAGTAGATCGGATTCAATTCTATTTGATCCAGCAGCTCTTGAATGTATGCGACATAGGACCTAGAACCGTAATTCTTATGGTAATTTTTCTAGCTATAATAAATAAAATGTCGCCTTTTTCGTCATTGCAAAACCATCTGCTAAGACACGTACACCACGTATACCTGTCTCGAATCTTCTGTGCAGTGTTAGGTCTTGTTTTAGGAACGGATTATCGAACGCCATGCCATATTTAAAGTTCGGCCGTTCTACGGAGCAGGACACACCGAGCCAATACTTGAGCCTAACTTCGCAAAGTGAAACCAACTCGGGAGTGGCAAATACTGTACAATGCGAATGTAAATTTTCCACCTCAAGCGCCGAGGCTTCGGATCGTAAATCTGTTTTGTTATGATAGATATTGAAAAAGTAGCTATTTTACTTCGCCTTGAGTTCACCCCATGGCAGGCATATGACGACCATCAATCACATTGACACATTATACTGAGACGTATCCAGAAGAACGGACCTGTCCTGGTGGCGTCGAGGATACAATCGGTGGTTGTCAACTTCCCACTGTGAGGTCATTGGACTAATGAACAAATTTGCTGACCCTGACCGTGAGGATGCATCGTGGAATTGAATTGTCCTGTCAATAATAACTGTCATATCTGACAGTCCAGTGAGTGATTACTGCGAAAATGCACATTTGCATTTAGACTTTTGAAGCACGCAATTGGGACATATACCACTTGTATTGCATATAGATCATTGTTGACGGATGTTCTTGATAGGTGCATAATGATTCTTGATGCAATTTTGATATATTCAAGGGCTGATTGTAAGAATTGAGAAGAAAAAAAGCCAATTAGGCGTTTGTAACCTTAATGTTTCAGGGGAAGCATAATGTCGATGTGGAAGCATTAGCAAAAATAAAACAAACACAACCATAGTCAAAACTATCTCTGATATGAGATCGAACTGTTCAAGTCACATCGACTATCACGGGCATAGCTAATGTAGCATTTCGACAACCAGCGTAGAGGCTGCGACACTCGAAGGCTCCCAATAGGAGTAGACAGGAAGCAAGTTATAGGTCGATCTTTATTAGAGTGTTACGTCAATGAAGAACATGGAGGCAAAATGATGACATCAAAAGTGCTAATTAGTTCACTATACTTAGTGGAGTCTGAGACTTGTTTAATTATCAACACTAAACGCATGTTGCTTTCGTTCCACGTTAATGAGCGTAGCACATTTTTATTGTTATAATTTACTATATGCGTTGATTACGTCAGGGCGTATCGCTATAAATTTCCTTAGATAATCTTATTCAATACATAACTAAATATGAACCTGGTGTCCATTGCCGAAATGTTTTATTCATCGGCTGAGTCTTGATCTTGGACCGCGTGGGAAAATCTGAGGAAATTGCTGTTGCCTCGTAGAAAGTCGACGAATGCTCCATAAAAATGTGTGTAACGATAGGTGCTCATATAGCGGCCTTCTAGAGAAGGCCGATGCCTAGCATCAATGCGCTGTTCTCTGCACTCGCTTGTTTGGGTGGGATAGGTTTGTACTCATAGAAGCCCACCTAAATCTATATACTATCTATATACTAAATGGTATATGAATGCTGACGTTCATATACCATAAGTGTGCCACTTATCAAATAATGCGGAATATATATATAGTATAGAAGGAAATAAAATGAGAGCATTAACAAAAACGACGAACGCAATGAACATAGACACATGAACACATGGTGGTAGATCTTTGTTTTAACAAAATAAAAAAAAATAGCATCTCGGAATGCCAATATATTCTGGAGATGGTTCTTGCACGCGTTATCGTGCCCACAAATATATGAATCATTTAAACCACAAAAAAACATTGCATTTAGAAGAAAATTGAACCGAAGAGAATCGAAAGAAAAATTGAACTAAAGGGCGAAACATTTCGGTACAGGAACAGCAATTGCAAAATTGCACTGCTCGTCGAAATATGTACGAAAAAAATCCACCCGTACATAGAACACCATGTTAAGAAATTTGCAAAAAAATTGCAGTTTTAGGGTGGGCAATGTGATGCTATTACCAGCGTATACAACATTCGCAAATCGAAGCCACTCATCGAAATATAACAAATAGTACAAAAAAATACTCCTTACATAGCTCTTTTGGTGTTCAATCGGCCTTCTTCGAACCAAATAAACCCCAAATCGGCCGCCGAAAGACAGACACCAGCAGTGGGAATAATTACTAAAAAAATATATACGTATGTAAGTATTATGTATTAGATCATTCACTGACATCGCGTGGAGTCAAAACATGTTTATATAGGTGATCTCGGTGACTCGTAGATTACATTTTAAATGTTGACCAATTTGCAATGTCCATTAGTCTATTTGTTTGTTTGTTTTCTTATCATCAATGCTGACATTCATATACCATTGGTGTACCATCGCCATATATTGCTCTATCAACGCAAACGAATTTCAAGTGGGCATTGCGCTGCACGCACCGCGAAATTTCTCCGAGGAAGGCCTCTACACCAAGCAACACAGTTATAATCGTTGATTCGGCAGCGGTTGGCTTATTCGCATGCCCCACGCCAGCTTCATCTCGAAATGCATGCAAAGGCCGGGGGCGAATCAAATGAGCAGATTTCACGTTATTACAAATTGCCCACAGTACAGCCATCGGTCTGGCGCGGGATCCGCCGCGCGTAATCTGGCCGGGAGTCGCAATGTCACCGAGTGGCCAACGCCGACGAGCTGTTGCGTCGGAGGCTGGTTACACTTGAGTTGACTAACAGTCGAAAGGCCAATACTCATACAACAACAGCAGCAACAACAACAACTATAACAGTAAAAGGCGGAGACGGTGCTGAAGTTGGGGGCGCCGAGGGGGCATGCAGACCCAAGTAGAATGGTAACATCGCGTCAATGTAATTTTTCGCTGAGAATTATTATCATCGCGTATGGGAACCACCGCTTCTTCTACTGCTCATACTATATAATCGCTGGACGATGTCGGTTCAAGCCAGTGGTAACAGCGGCAGCCGCAGCAGCTTCGCCAGCAACAGATGCGATTGCCTTCCATGGTTCTTGTACCATGGCTGAATTTAGTTCGCACGATGTCGAGCAGCTCTCTGCTAGATGTGGACTATTTCGTGAGTGCCATGGTGGAGTAATCCAGCAATCAGTCAGATGACAACACACAATATATAATTTAAATGATTCTACTTAAAGTCCTAATACTAATAATAATAATGATGATAATCATATTAGAAAAAAGAACCGATCGCGATAGCCAAGAGGGATGTCTCGGCTCCACTTTTGTATATCACTTATGTTACGATGTGTTAATATGTCTGGTATAGATACAATTTGTTTAGATTTCTGTGCATTTATTGATATGAGTGGGCCGAAGGCCTGATGGAGTCGCCCAGACACAATGAATCCCAATCGATGACATCAATAAGCTCTGCTATCAGATCAAAACGAATGTTGCTAGATACATGTTGTCGCTGGATAGTCCTTTTATCCTGCTGTCCCGTTTAACGAATTTCGGACCTGCCCGAATGATTTGGTATCAAACCTTATACCGAGACTCGAACCAGCTGTTTCTGAGTTCATGAATCAAAATCGCATTTATCATTTGAGCGGGCTTGATAAAGGATATATAGTCATGCGTCAGATAGAGCAATCACACCGAGATAGCGTGTTCGAGATAGCACCCTCGAGTTGATTCGAGCTCTCATGAGCATTGCATTCAATGGATTTGTGAACAGGGTGCCGTCCCACTCCGAGGTCGTCCCTTGAGCTCGTCGGCTCCCCTCTTACGGACGAGGCCATCCTCAGTGCCACACGTTGCAGGCTAGGCTCGCCTCGCCTCCGGACCTCGGCAGGCCTGGTGCGGGGGCATGGCTCCACGCGCTGCCCTCCTCGTTCCTTGGCACTGCTCTCGACGATCTCTCCCTCCGGACTGGTTGCGACCCACAGCTGCGAGAGTTGCGGGGACCCTGTCGCAACGAATGGCCACCACGGACTCTCGAGAGAGCGCAGCGCCGGCCGCCATCCGCGACACACGATACTTAATGACACGCTCGAGAGGGCCCTCCGCACAGCCGGTATTCCTTGCACCCAGCGAGCCGCAATCGACACTACCGACGGGCGCCATCCTGACGGCCTCACTCGCATGCCCTTCCACCGAGGCCAGCACCTCGTTTGGGACGGCGCGGTGGTTGACACTCTAGCACCTTCTTATGTCAACCACTGTGCAACCACCCCGGTGACGCGGTAGCGCGTGCGGAGCGGGCCAAGCTACGGAAGTACGCCGCACTCCAGGCAACCCACCTCTTTTTCCGCGTTGCCTTTGAATCCTTGGGCAGGCACGGACCCTTCACTGCGAACTTCCTCGAAGGAGTCTACCATAGCCTGATCCGCGAGACCGGGGACAAGCGCGCAGGGTCTTTGCTTCTGCAACGCCTGTCCCTCGCTGTGGAGAGAGGCAATGCCATCGCCTTCCTCGGGACAATGTCGGCCTCGGTCCCGGTCCCCTACTAATCCCCCACCCATCGCTGGAAATAATTCCTAATTATTGTATGTTTGAATAAATATGTTTAACACTTACGTTGAGCTTGCGTTGTTCCTGCGAGAGCCACCGTTAGGGCTATGAGCGCTAACAGCCTCATCTGGAATGAAGCAAAGCATCATATGGTTAGTATTCACATAACGTATTCAGTGAATTTCAAGTTTCAAGTTACAATCATATGTAAACTATACGACATATACCAGCCAGTTAAGATTTGGCGGTGCGTATCCTGGGCGTAGGGTAGCGGGCACCGTGAAGGCCGTTCCTGTGCATGCTTCTCACAATACAATCTTATATACATCGTGGCAAGGTAGTTTGACGTTCTCAATAAATCAGAAAAGTATCGTACCCCCATGTAATCATCGTTGCAGCTGTAGTAAGCGCTTAGCATCCTCAATAATGATCTATACCTTAGTAAAATTCCGCAACATTCTCAATCATTATATGGTATTATAGAACCTGCTGGACGCTCCACAACATAATAACATTCCATGCTTGTCGTCTCAGGCAGATAAGGGAACCGTACACTATTTACGTGTGGCGATGGGTTCCCAACGCAACGCTTCGTTGTCCGAACCTAATGTGACGCCGTGATCAATTATTGTCAACTAACCAATAGTTATCTGCCTCTCACGCAGTGACAAACAACATGAAACAGTGCCCTCCCCCGCCCCCTTCTTGATTATTGCGCAACAAGGCCGACAGCCGCCATATATAAATGAACATGTGCATCCGGAGAGTCGAACACGGGATCCTCTTCTTTGCTGGACATGGTAGCGTCTTTGACAACGACAATGACAGACCAATTGCCCGGATCCCTCTGTCTTCGCTTCCAGCCGAAGCGGATTGTAAACAACTGTCGTGTGCACACAATTTTTGAACGCTGTTCCATCGGGGGTGGTGCGTCAGGTAGGACCCGGCCGAACACAGCGTCTGCACGAATCTGGCGTTTACGATACGAAGCCATGTCCACCCGGGACTTGTCTGCCCGCTGCCGCCAGTGAAGTCCCAAGCGGTCAATCACGCCGACGCGGACTATGTCATCGTATCCGCAGTCCGGCCCATGATCCGTGTCCGCAGCCCGTTGTCGTCACTGACTTTGAATAGCTTCTTCTTTCTTTAGGAAGTCGCGAAACAGAGAGAGGGGTGATGAGGCTACTGGTTTTGAGTAGCGTCGTTGCGCGGCGGAAATCGATGGCGTTTAAGCCGGCAGCCAGCCAATGGTGCCTGACGAAGTCGGCCATTGTCGGCTTGTTGCACTGACTACACTATTTGCTACAGGCTGTAACGGCACTACACTACATATGGCGGATATTATTAGCACATGCCGCCCAGTGCGCACAGAACAACGCACAGTGGTGGCTCAGGTCGCTGCATCCTGTTAATGGAAGATGAAAACAAAGCCAAACTCCATATCAGCAGCAGCAGCAACAACAACAGCAAAAGACGAAGGACTGGAAATTCCGTTGGCCGAAGACTGTAGGACTATAGGCGAACTACGGGCCTGCAACCGAAACTGCTGTCCTTAGCACGACCTAAGGACATTATTGAATATTTTATCAAACCAGTAATATATATATATATATATAGTAAGCAAATGACCAACTAACACTTTGAGCAATGGCACACTGGCGATTTCCACGCAAGCAACGCATTTGCGAATCGATGTACGCGCAGCGTCAGAATAATGGGAATCTTCTGCTGCCGCCACTGTCGCCTGGGTGACTGGGAGGGATCTGGGCGTCTTTCGAACACCAAACTGTGTTCCCTCTGAACGATCCCATTGCCGACGACGATAAGATAGGCTTTAGATGGTTCGTTGGTTTTACCCTGAAGCGCATCGGCTACTTTTGTCTATTTATTTATCATTGTAGTGCAACGAAGGCGTTCGCATGGATAGCAGCTCTCTTGCCTCTGGATACTTGTAGTTTTCAATTTCGCTGACAAATGCTACCTCGTACGCAGCTGTGAACACTCCCCTTAGTTGAAATAAGATACATTCGACTATATTGTGCTTGTCATTACCTTGCAATCGCTCGCTGCTATAGTTGGCGGCGTTAAACCGACCATTAAAACAGTTAGCAGAGAGACCATTTGCGAAACGGACGTATAGAGTAGTAGACACAGCTAATCACGTAAAAAAAAAACAAAAATCGGTTTGGAAACTAGAACCGATCCACTTGAAACTATTAGATGATAAGCTGTAATAGGCCCTATCCGGGTGTGGCCGGGAACCGTCGACGTGCCTCCGTCTATGCCGAAGTTCCTTACTTGGCCTGACTTCAATTCCTATCTACATATATCGCTGATAATTAAGGTTTTTTTTTAGAAACTTTAGCCAGGTGGCTGGCACTGGCAAGCCACGTCGCTCAACGTAAAGATGAAATGTCATCACAGACATAATTACTTTCACTGTGTATACAGGCATCTACGACGGATGAAGGAGGGCATGGTTCATCGATTGCCTTTAGTTCATCCACGGTTTATCCACTCACGAATCTGTTGCCGGATCCTGGGCAAAAAATATTATCTTCTATCATCTATGGAGTCGCCATCACCGCTCGTCTGGTACCGGTGGATATTTCGTTGATTTTTGCAGCGCCTTTCTAAGCATCCTCATTTATATGTATGTGCCCCACATATACACGCCGAGGCGCACTGAAACGCACTTAGGCAGCTGCCCTACGAGCAAATACAGATATAATCACCATCATTGGCTTATGATGATTATTATTGGGCTATGTGTGAATCTTCATGCCGATTTCATTTTGTGGCCCCCGTTGATCGTTACTCCTGCACGAATTTTTTGTACGAATTATTTCTATTATTCGATTTAAATAATCAAGCTAGCCGTTGGCCAAGTGGTGCGTGCATTAACCGTGATTCTCGCCGCCTTTGTATCTACCACAGCCGGATTTATGGGTTAAGTGTTTGTGCGTGTATATCTGTTCTTCTACACGAACGCTCGCTCGCTCTCTCTCTCTCTCTTTCTTGTGTCGATTAACACGCTTACGTAGAATTTTACGAGGCCAATGCTTACATACACACAGACACATTTGTATAGTGCTGCTGCTGTTCCTGCTACTGCTGCGGCCGCCGCTGCTGGTATAAATATAGTAAACGTTTCTTTTTTCCAGATATTTTGTTTAGCCTCCGGTTTTTTCGGGTGTGAAGAATTGCGGAAACGCGTGCCCCAACATCGGCTTGCGTTGGTGCTCGGGCCCGGCCACTGCCTCCACCGCCGGGGCTGTCGTTGGCGTCGTTACCGTCGCGAATCGCTTGCTGCTGCTGCTGCTACTGCGGGGCCGATTTCTCCTCTACTTGAGCTTTTATCCCTTTTACACGAACGAAATATTATTGAAGCCATTGACGTGCGCCGGGTGATCTAGTGTGGCCACTCCTGCTATTCCTGCTGATGCTAGTGCCGCTGCCGAGTATTGAGGATTCCTCTACGACAAGTTATACTATATGTATATATATATACCTCTAGTATTACTTCTACGGCTGCTATTACTATTATTACGACTAGTACATTATTAGAACGGACGTCGGGTCCATGGCGCAGCGGAGTTATCGTGCGCCGCTCGCCCGGCCAGGGAGACCCTTCTCTATCGAATCGTGCAACGACGGTGGCCGTTGTTGTCGCTGGTCATCGTCCACTGCGGTTCATGTTCGTCGACCGGCGATGCCTCCACCAGCTGGGTCGTCGCCGTTGTCGTGCGGACGATCACACACAAACATAGGCACAAAGGGTAAGGCGATGTCTGTCAACTGATGGGACAAACTGAATTGGACTGAATACCAGTTGAGACCGCCAATCGAACCGGAGCCTGAACCGTTACCGGCGCCGTTACAACTCTCTCTCTCTCTCTATCTATGATATCTGTCACTGTCCGTGCTCTACCTGCTGTTGCTGGTGGTCAACGGTGGCCAGTCACTCAGACAGCCCATGGGTGGCAGACAGATCAGAGTAGCAGCAACAACAACAACAACAACTACAAACAGCTGCCTGATCGGCAGCGCCGTCGACCCGCTGCGCCCAAACGCATTGGGCTCAATATGTTTGTAGGATCTGTGTTCATTCTAATGGCGACATCGATGAACGCGCACACGACAAGAGCAATGAGGAGACCAGCAGCAGCAGCAACAACAAGCACAGCAACTCTACGAGCGGCAGGTGCTACCTGCCAGCTAGTCAGTCAGCCTGCGTTGTTCTTTGCCGCAAACGCTATTTTGTATTCGTGGCGTCGGTGGCAGCGGATTCCCGTACCGTTCATTCGGGCAGATACCGCAGGGGCCCCCTAGGCAGGCGAGCGAAGCGAGCCAGGGAGCGAGAGACGAATATTTGGATGAAATTGGACAGATTTGACCGGAAACCAGCGCCAACATCACCTGGCGTCGCTATATACAGCGGCCGTATAGTCGTCGGCTCGCCTTCGTTCATTGCGCTTTAAGTGCCGCCCATCTCCTCACCTTCCCCCAGATTGACGATGCTGGCGTGGCTCCAGACGTGCGCACGTATCTCCGCGCAGCTCCTGACGGCGAAGGGTTCAAAGCGAGCGTTTTGGGTCCGCGTGTAGTCGTGGGCCCGGTCGGCCCGGCCGGACTCGTTGGTGATGCCACCGACTGCGACCTCTCCCTTTATCTTTCTTCTATTTTTTCTACACCCCCCACCAACCCCCCCGACGTCTTTTTTCATTTCGTCGATTCTCTTCTTATTTTTGATTCCTGAAGATCCTGACACCCGCCGCGTTCTGCTGACGCCTGATGCGTATGCCACATACTGGCGGGTTATGCTCGTTACCACGTAAGCATTACCAGTGGTAGTGCTGTGCTGGTGATGGTGACTCCCGCGTTGTCTTTCATGGACATGATGATGAAGCTGATCCACTGGTGTTGATCATCTTCCCGCTTCGGTAAGCTGTAAGTAGGATGAGATGACTGCATTTGCCTTGGAGCAGCAGCCCCAACATTTGACGTTGTTATTATACCTTACGCTGATCCTGGCGAATACCAATAACTAAACAAAAGATATCGTTCGTCGAGACACGACGCGTGCCTCGACGTGTTGACAACAGCGTCAACAGCAACCGCAATAATAACAACAACAACAACAATTTCAGCGGCTGTCCACGACGAATCCATAAACGCTATTGGGTATATCGAGCCGCAACGAAAGCCACTGCGGCCCCGAAATCACGGACGGAGTCACGAGGCAATGTCACCTTCAGCCAGCAGCGGTACCAGCACGTCCACCACGGCACAGCCGTTCAGGCTGATTCGCGCTCCTGAATACGGTCTTGAGCGACCCGAACGCTACCGGCCGTATGGGCCCCACTTCACCCTCTGACTCTGTGTTCGCTAGCATCCTTATCTCCTTCTAGCTCCGCTTACGGTGGCCCATCATGAGCTGGTAGTTCACTACGCTTTCTTTTTCGAAGACGATTAACGCGCGGCGCTGGGCGACGCCGTTGCTGGTCGCTTACCTTCGCGTTGATGGCGATTCAGCAGCCCGGCCATCGGCCCGACCACGAACGTCGCGCACGGCCAACGCTGCCAATGTTTACCTTGTTGAGCTTTTCATTTATCGTTCCCGGTTGTTTTGCTATATTGCTATTGTTGCCATATCATAACGAAGTAAAGTGTAGAGGTGGAAATATTGAATTTTGTTTCGTTGTCCGTTCCCGCGCGCAGGTGTTGATGGCGTCGACTGGGGGCTGGGTGGGTGCGCTCGTGCGAGTTTTCTCTGCCGTTTATTGTGCTGTGGTTTCAAGTTGAAGCGTGGACCGTGCGAGATGATAACAGCGTGAAGAAGGTGCTATATGTGTACGTCGCGCTCAGCAAGATTTGGGGCCTGCTTGGGGTCTGCATTTCGTATTTTAGCACTATTTGGGTCTAATAATAGCTTCACTGCGTCGGACCTATCAAGTCGCTCTTAAGCGTCAAGCGATCATCGATTAACTATCGCCGCGAAACCGAGCAATGGTTATGTAATCGTTGCAGATTCTGCATTTCATGCATAATAGATACACGCGGCTCGTGCAAGCCGCCTGCAAACATGCAAGCAATTCGACTGGAATGTCAGCCAAATTGCTCGCACTAAACATTTCCATCCCTTCGTCATGATTACATATTAATTCTTACTTGTATCGTCGTTATCACCATAACAACTAGTGCTTGCCAGCTGCTGACCACGCTGAAAGACCAGGCCCACTCACCTCGTATTCAATATCAATGTAGCACCACTGCCAGCGACGATGTTCACCGAAGATAACATCGAACCCAAAGCGTTGTAAGCTGTTTAGCAAATTCACATATAGCCCTGCAGGTTCACGTATGTACCTGCCAAAATCGTGAAATCGACGGCCAAGCGAGACGTCAGCGGAGACAAGCGAGCTGGCATAATTTTCGCCGTACACCTGCGGTATTATAATTTCCTCGCGCCAGCGTCGAGTTCCGGGGTTTCGCCTGGCGGCTTCTGGTCAGCAGCATACCCCCCTGCGCGGCACACAGAGGCCAAAAGGGCAACGAGCAGCGGCGTCTGCCTTACGACAAATAACGTTCGGCTGCTGAAGAGCGACATATACCGCGCTGTGGCGTTAAATGCTTTTTTTTGTGACTTGTAATGCAAACCGCTGGCTGGCTCGATCGTTGGCTCAGGCTGGCTGGCAGACGAGAGCTGAATGGTGCTTGGCGTTGATCCAACGACGATTGCTATATAACGGATGTGGAGATACCGATGTTCTGGAGGATGTGGAGAAGAGGCGGTCTCCAGAATCATCAATCTTATGGATGTATGTGTGCTCGGCTAGTCATGTTCATCAGAGGAAAAGAGCGATTTGTCAGCGTATCAACTATGAAACTAATGACCAACTATATTGTACTGTATGTCGTAGCTGAAACGTGAATTTATTGCTGGTTATGCAGCAGGCGAGGGCATGTGATGATGGGCACAAAATCGTTTACAACAGTAAACTATCATACGTCAGTATCACACGCGAACTTGTGCGGGGAATACCTGGAGGCCTTGGAAACGAAGTACTGATAAAGAAAAATCCTATTTTCTTAATTGTGTCCTATATATATATATATATATATATATATAGGACATTAACATCATATATATATATATATATATATATATATGATGTTAAATAGGCTCACCGAGTCACTTCTAGCGTTTCGGTTTTACGAAACGCGGGCGGAGAAGTTGGAAACAACGACTTTGTCTCTTCCGCCATGAACAGCCAGATGTCTAGAGCTAACGAATAAAAACTTATAATAAATGAAACGTTCTCGAGTAACGCTTAGAAACGGAACATCGTTTTTACCAAGGGTGCAGGCAGATACCGCTATCATACAAGCACGTATAGTGAATCATTTGTTGGTGCTAGTACGCTGCGCACCAGCGGCTGGGAGACAGCTCAGTGCTCAGTATTTAGGAAAAGATTGCATACTCCCTGCTAACTTCTCCAAGTTGTCTGCCAGCCAACGACAACTGTCGCCCAGAAACGACTCATCTGGACAACTCAACGCGACGTAAGTGCAGCACGGGATACACTATATATATATATATATCATTGGATGCTGTTTTCTGCATCCAGTGATGCAGCCAGTTGCCGGAATGGACTACTGATCGTTTTTTGTTGGATTTGTAACTGCACTAATGGGCCCGCAGATTGACTATCGCTTCTGCGGTGTTCGAATATAGTGACGATAAGATTGCATGGCGGCAATTTCACGCTCGATGATAAACTAATAGTCATCGTAACATGCTACCATTCATGTCATTGCAATATTCAAATATTATTAACGATAACAAATATGTCTGCTCTCTCTCTCTCACTCCTATTCCCTTATTTTCTCCGACTGCTTGCTTCCTATCAACTATTTCGTGTACGGTATTACTGTACTAGAGGAGGTGGGAAGGCGTTCATGGGTTATATACGCACAGTATTGATATGTATTGACAACACAGAAATCGGCTGAAGTAGCTGAAGCAAATAGACTTCTTTTGGACACGCGTCCATCGCCAGTGATCTATCACGGCGGATTGATTATTATCGTCATTATTATTATTGATTTACCCGTTGTCGAGTATTGGTATTATTATTATTATTATGGTTATTATAAAATTAGCGACTCCACTTCACAGTATCGCTGGCTACCACCATAGCAGTTTCGTCGACATTACGAAGTCCCACAACAAAATCGACTTTAAATGTGTCCAGTTGAAAGACGAAATTCAGCAACTGGCGGTCTACCGCTCATTCAGGTTATCTGCGATTTCATAGATTGCTAATGATTCGATGCTGATACCGCCATCGGGGTGGTCACACACACAGCAGCTTTAACGGAAGCTCCGTACAGTGTTGGCGTACAGTATGAACGTACAGTGCACGTGTAGATTTCCTTGTGCGGGGCTAATTGTCGTAATTAAAGCGTGTCATTAATACAAGCACGTACCCCAACTGCGTTCCGTGAAGGCGGATATCGATAATTTTATATAATACCCCAGTGCTCGGAATTCATTAGTGCAGATTGAGGAAAAAGTCAATACAGTTAACACCTTTTGTATCGGTGTTCGCGAATCGCACGAGTTGAGCAGTATATTCTAGGGGATATACAAAATATGAATATATATATATATATATACGTGCACGCTTTGCGTAAAATAAGGAAAGCTTAATTTACATATAGATGAAGTGTGAATTATTTTTTGCTAAGGATACCTCTGCTATTCAACAGGAACGGGAGCACCAAGAGGAATGCCTGTCTTGTAGTTGCGTGGCTGATATGAAACGAATGAAAATAGAATACTCAAATCATGGTCTGCTCGTATGTTTTACGACTGCTCTTTTAAATTTTCTCAGTGTTCGAAATGATCGAATCTCCGAGCTCCGAGATTGAAGGTCGTCGCTAGGCGTGGGCACGCCTATTTGATTCGCTGGTGACGAAGAGAACTCGCAACGCGGCGATTGGAGCAGCCACAGTGTAAAATGCAAAAGACGACTCATGTAGGCTAAAAACACAAGTGAAATTGATCACACGAAGTGGTCGATCATGCAAAACGTCCCTGCGCCGCGCCGGAGATACACACAAGGTCAGTAGACAGGGCGGGAGATTTTATCGAAGTCCGAGTAAATCACCAAATGCACCTAATAATGCTCATTTCTGAATTTGACCTTTGACGACAAACGTCCCCATGCACATTTCACATCGTGCGACACCCGAACGTTGTCCGGTTATTCGGCAAAATAATTAGCAAGCGCCATTTCATATTTACACCGATTTGTCAACGACGAACGATTTGAGAGCAACGCCAGCCAGGTTGTCAACTCCAGGCGCTAGAACGCCACCCCGCCATCTGCAATAACAGCGGCCAAACAAGCAGGCCTGCGATGGCGAGCGCGCGATCAAGCAATCATCAATTGACGTGATGCACACCACGGTATAATGATATTAGTACAAGGTTTTTCTTTGTCAGTTCTCGCCAATTATGTATTTATATTGTCATTATGATGATTATTCCTCGTTCACAATTGATCATACCTTATTTAGGCAGGTCACGCTTGAGAGATTAAACGGCGGCTATCGCCAGCCAGCGGCGCCACCTCGAATGTAGCGCGCTGACACTTTGGGTACAGACAGCCCGTCAAATTGGCCGAGGGTCCACAGGGTCGGCTCGGCGCTGCATGCGAGCCGGCACAAAAAAACGAGCTGGCGAATTTTTTGTCCGTGAAGTGGCTGTTTGCGAAGCGTCGGCGTTTTGCCGATTAACCAAACGTCATCGTTTTGACCAATCGATCGCGCGCACGGATTCGACCGGAATTCAAAATGAAATTTCAATCAAAGACTCGCACCGCCGGAAGCAAATGCCCGGACCTGCGTATTCGCAACGGACAAGAACGCGTGATACGACCATCCGAGCGTGTTTGGTGTCAAGCTTTGGCAAAGTCCGAATGATGACGATGATGATGGCGGCGACGGTGTTATAGAAATGATAGATGGATATTTGAAAGGCTAATCCATAATTGGGGTGGGTGTTTGTGAGACCACCATCGTGGATCGTGATGGGATTCGGATATTTTATTGATTTTTTTTCCCGGTAGATGTCGCTATGAATTATACCATTGATAGATTATGTGGAGGACTTCCGAATGCGGATGAACTACACGATCTTAAGTATATAGTTGGCTCGTTAATAATGTGATTTTGGATCGTCCGTTTTTACTCACTGAAGTTCTTAGTGATAACAACAAATCAGATGTTTTTAAGTACATTACATTATGCACACATTATATCTCCTTGTGCGTTGCCCGATATCTTACCTCACGAAGTATATGGCCCTCATTATGTGAATATATAAAACTTACTAGATAAATAGCAAAAGATAAATTCAAATTTGTCAAATGTTTGCTGTTCTTCGTGAGTCGTCGGAGTCAAGCTGGTCATATGTGTACCGATGCCAACGACAACGGAGCCTGTGTCATTTGACTGAGGTCCGTATAGGATTGAATCGAAAATAGCATCTGAGGCCTGTTATTGATACTGTATGCGTCGTGATTCGGCGAACAGCGCGAACGTAATATTTCCAATCGAGTCCGTTAGCTATCCGCGTATAAAGAGAATATATATATATATATATAAGGGGATGTTAGGAAAGTTTGTAATGGGGCCCGCAGACAACGGATAGCAATCTCCAACCCGCAGTAGCAAATACCGGCTGTGTGACACGAGGCCGCCTCGTAAGGTGCACGTACACTCACAAATGTCCACATAGACAAAGGGGCACGGACAAAGACATACGCTGAGGTGGGACAACGCCGCGGGGGAGGGGGCGTGAATCAAGGGAAGATCACCTTCAGATTACGCCTCCTCCAGCGCGAAACTCCCGATCCGCTCACTTCTGTATAACTACCATCTGAATTGATACATCGGCGCGGTGTAGTCCACATTTGATTTTTATGCCTTGGGAAGCGTTGTCACAGTATGAGACAGCATTCTATGCCAGATCAATGTTGTCCACTGCAGCATAAGACTTCATTCACAGAGAGAGAGAGAGAGAAAGAGAGAGAGAGAGAGAGAGAGAGAGAGAAAAAGAGAGACACAGGCTCGCATCAGCATCAGCTTCAGCAATCGTCCGACTCGCCCCCTCCGCCAACAAAAATGCAGAGAAAATGTGTGAAAATGCTACTAGGTTTTCGCACTTTGATGCACATTTGTACACATTAAGAGATATATATATATATATATACAAAGCGCGAGTCCTGTCCCCCAAAGTTTACTACGGGTTACTTTTTCCCTTAACCAAACTCCCGCCACTTGTATCCATGTATACCCGATCGCATTGTGCAACCCGACATCCAAACAAAATCTGTGCAAAAATAAGTACACAACGTGGCCCAACTCTCAACTTCCAACCACTTTCCTCATCGCTGTCAATCATCTCCATTATTATTATTATTATTGCAGCCCTATCGCTTGGTCGTGTCAGTCATTCTAGATTTACAATCACGTTGAGCATATGGCGCTGAAACAAACATCCAGTATAGCCATTTATCCGGCAAAACAAAAAAAATTTGACAACGTAATCTATCCCGTGGATCGTTACAACGCGGACCACACCGAGGCCGTTCAATTACAATATTCCGACGTATCCATCCGTGCGTGAATCATATCATGAACAACATTTGTATCCGCCGGAAAGCACAAGCCCATTCCCTCTTTCATATTTGTAGCTGTGTACATCATACGCATGAATAGCGATTTGCTGTATACGTACATATACTAGAAATCTGCAGGAGCAGCGCGCAACACCACCAGCCTCCTAAACACAACCAATCGCGTATTGTCGACAGTACTCATTTATATGTGCAGCCATCTTCATATATCTATCATCGTCATAGTCAGCCTCAGCAGCATGAGCATCAACATGATCAACAACAGCTCATTTTCTTTGTCATAATTTTCTCGGTTGCTATTATGATCGTGAATCAAGTGGACCGAGGGCCGTTATGCGGCCAACCACCGAAACAGGCACTCGCACAGGCAAGCACTCCAGACGGATTGATGGGCAGAGGACTACGGGCGCTCAAGCAGAAGTGCAGGTGTACACACATCCTCACTCGCAACGGGCATACTCGGGCACAGCTGATGCACGGACAAGGCAAACGATAAACAGTAGATCTTCAGTTGACCAAGCCGGATTTTCTTCACCGCGTCTCTTCCTGGCTCTCTTCGTCGCCGTCTTCGCCTACCGCCGTTGTTCTGTCACCAATTCGCTGTGTTCTTTTTTGTTTGTTTGCCTTCTTGCTTACGCTCAGTAGAGCTTATCCGCCATCGACTCCGTTGATGGAAGCGAGCTGACTGTTCGACTGGCGTGTTCGCGGCGTGGATGATACGATGAGGGAATTGAAAGCACGAAGGACGTCCACAAGAACAACAGCTATAAACTAACTGGTACTTGCGTATGGGGTATTTGGCAGAGAAGCGGGCGTAGAGGGGAGGGAGGCGTCGGGCCTGGACTCAAAAGCTCGAGTTCAGATCGTCCGTAGGTAAGTAAGTAGGTATCTGACCAAGAAGACACTTCGCCCGAGGAGACACTTCGAAGTTTCGTGCGTCTGTCTGTCTATGTGATTATGTCTAATCTAATGTATAATGAAATACCCCCAGGCGTTCTGTTTATAATCTACTTTCCTCTTGTTTGCATGTGTCGCATAAAGCCGCGGTGACTGCGGCTGAGAACCTGTCAGTGTCGGTGACGTATGTTGCGTATGAATATACAAGTGCTGTACGCCGATGATGCCAGCACCGTGACAACAACATGTGGAATAACAACGGCAGCAGCAGCAACAAAAACAACAGCAGCAGCAGCAGAAGTCGTCGAACAAGACAGCACCGTCACAGCGGGCAAGCAACAGGTCCTGCACCATCCAACAGCGCAGCCAACGATGCAGCACTGTGTCAGCTTCCGCCGTGAGTTCTCCACCACCACCGCCGTTGCCGTCGCAGAGATGAGTGTGTTACTGCTCTACTTGTTACAGTTATTGTTGCTGCAGCTGATGATCTTGTGCAGTGTTGTCCTGGACTTCCCCGGGCTCGGCCTGCAGCGGCCGCCCCGTCTCCTGTAACTGCAGCAGTACCAAGTATAATAGTACCTATTCTCGTTTTCTCCGCAGCCCAACAATCGTGATCCTCATTGCGCTGCTAATGACGACCAAAAGGATGATTAAGAGACGTCGTTCCTTGTTGGCCAGTGTTGTCGCTGGGACGCCGCGCTTAGCCGGCTCCCGCGCCATCTACAATCCGTTGTGCGTATGCCATTGTCGCGTTTAGCATGACAAAACCGTTATGTTCAAGCTGCTGCTGATGCTGGCGCCACCATCATTGCCCTGCGATCGGAGTGTATCAACCAATCGACAGGAAGCGGCGGCGGCGGCGACGGCGGCGGTAGCAGAGCGAGCGACCACTGACAGATGGCGGCATTGTCGCCAACAGCGCCAGCAGTCCCTGCTTACTGAGCGTGGGGAATATCGGAAACGTTCAATTCAGTAAGTGATGTTTTTCTTCATCTTCTCCCTCTCTCTCTCTCTCTCTACCATCTCGCTTTAACCCTCTGGGTCTGCGTCCTGCCAGACCCGGGCTTCAATGGCGGCAGCGGCGGCAGCGGCGACGGCCGCGCGAGCGATGCCGGTTCCAGGGAACAACGAAGCCGCCTCTCCGCGACGAACAAGTTGCTCGTAAGTTACTGATTGTAAGTTACACCGGCTTCCGATAGTGACGGAAGATGCACTGCGTTGTTTGCGAGCAATGTGACAATCGGTGTCGTCGTGGTGGAACCCGCAGAAAGTAGCGCCGTTTACACATTTGTAATCGCGATACGCGTGTCTGAAGGGAAGTGGACGCAAGATCATTTGTAAGGATGGTAGGAGGTTCGTACGAAGATTTATAGTTCAATTAGAACAAAGTATACATATATATATATATATAAATATATATATAAGTTTCTCTGATTTCGTGCAATTTCCGATTTCGCATATGGCACTCTGCTGATCAAAACTCGCCGGATTCAGTCGCCACAATGCAGCTCTGTGTAATATTTTCATCATTAACAACAGTAAGTCATAGGCACCTTCTATAATCGGTCAACAAAGAGACACACATAAGGCTCAATAGTCGGGCCATTTCATGGTTTCATACCGTTCATTTTCAAACGCTAGGTAATATATTAGGCAATACTCTTGACCAAATATAATAAATAAGTGTAATATCTTTACATTAAATAATCTCTCGTGGACATTTAAGCCAGCCATTGATTAGGGTCGATTCTAGTGATGAAGTAGAACTTGAAGTCTCAACTTCAATTGAGGACCTCGATGGCTATCGTTTGCCGTCTGTTGGATCGTCAGCAAGGGACACGTAATTTTAGCTTACGCATCCATCGCGTATGCACAGAAATATCTGGCTGTTGTAACACTGACAGATCAACATTTAACAACAATAGAACGCAACCCGTGGCATTCATTCAAAAGACGACACAATCCTCCCTTATGATAGCAGCTATCCCACGAGGCAGTATCGAATTCAAGCGGTTACACCACACCCCCCGTGACCTTGCTCGTACCGATGCTCGTATCGATTGTCTTTGGGCATGCCCACTCAAAGGGTCATCAAAATCTGATCCCCATTCGCCACTCCCATAGATTCTGACCTGTGCATCTGTGGCCGTTGGCTAGCCAGAAGATCACCGTGACTGGCAGATTGCACAATAGTTCCACTCCTCGAAGAACTTCTTGCTCTACGGACTCGGCTAGCTATGCCTTGAAGGTAGCGTGTGTTTTTTTTTCTTCTTAGCGATTCTATTCGATTGTTTGATGGCCAGCAACATGATCACCACTGTCCGCGCCATATCCGAGCTCGATTATCCATTTGCTATGACTCGCTGTTGCCATTCCGTTCGTGGTCGGTCATGTATTTTGTTGTCACAAGTCCAACTGAATGACTCGGGGAGATATACTTCATCGTACTGCAACGGCCTTGTCAAATACGAGAAAATGGCTGAAATTAGCCCGATTTTGGTTGAAAATGCCCCTGCACAGAATATTCTCCTCATCGGAAAGCACTAATTTAACCTGTTGAATGCGTACACGACGATTTGGTGGAATTTAATGACGACAGATGAATGTAGTGATATTAATTATTTTCAAGGAGGAAATACAGCTGAAATGCAGTCCAGCAAATGTATCCGGATGGATTATATCTCAGGAATCGCTTGCAATAGCGGTGTTCCTCGACAAATGCGATCAAATGTTAAAAGTAGCAGTAGTAGTAATAATAATATAATCATAATGATGTCTCGAGAGACTATTGAAAATGCATCAATGACCTGTACGTTATATACAAGGTAGACACAGTTCATGTGCTGTTTTCAACGACAGATTTTCAACATTATGAACAGCGTATTCCACAATAGATATCACCGTGCGTTCCGCTGATGGCTCTGCTGTATCTATGCGTTCGACGTGTGTCGAACAAAATGCATGTCTCCTCTTGAGCAAATGTCCCCTATAAAAATTACGAATACTGCTAAAAATGTAACGCTAGCAGAAATGAAATCATCGATCTCCGCTAAACACCTATTCCGTTACGTGATCACAGTTTTTTCGGGCCATTTCAAGCTAGTCACCGACAGTCATCAACCTTAATCAATTTGCTATAATGGGAATAATAATAATAATAATAATAATGTAAGTGATAATGACGCGTAACACTAGTCGATTTCGCACGAATACAGACACTCGTACATGGCAGCCAGGTATCTCTGCTTTTTGGCAATTTAGTGACACACGGCACAGCGTCATAGATATAACACGAAGCTCGGAACAACGAATTAGCAACAGCAGCAGCAGCAACAACAACAACAACAGAAGAAGAAGAACAGCACTGGATGTCTTATACGCAGCTCGATCTGTTATACGCAAATGATAATAACAATAATTAATAATAATAATAATAATAATAAGAATATGTCGTTGTGTCTGTCCCGGTGTTTGTCCGTGGTTGGCGCTCGGGCGATTCGCCGATATCGACTCGTCGCACCGTCCTTGACCGGAGACGTCCGGTCGAATGCCGCAGTCCGCTGTGTAGCCCCAGTAGTTCTGTCGATAGAAGCCCCTCTGATATGTGCTCGTGTGTGCTTGTGTCTGTTTGTCTCTGTGTGTCAAGTTGTAGCCAATATTGCCGTACCGCCTATGCCGGAGCGGCGTTTGCGCGACCGTTGCTTTTGCGTGTGTCCGTCTCACCGCGGCGACGTTGCGTTTCAGTAACAACAGCTCGGCCATTGGTACCGTTGTCGCAAAACGGATCGCAGAAGGCAGAAGAAAACACATCATCGCCAAATGAGAGACCCAACAGCGGCACGAGCCACGGTGGAACGTTCCTCGGGCGGACGGTCCACTGCTTACAGCGAACTAACCTCCTGCCCAGCCACCGGCAGTCTTTAGCTGAATTCTCGTCATAACCGAACGATTTGTTGTTGGCGCTTTGCGCCTGTGGTTTGGTGGGAGGGGGTCCGGCGAAGACGGCAATGTCTATGATGACGGGTGCCACTATTACCGCGCGGCATCGACACTGTCTGCGTCGCGTACAGACATTCACGCGTACAAACAAACACGAACGAATCAACGAATGAGTGTTGGCCCGTAGTCGTGGCCCGCGTCGTGGTCGTCACCAAGACAGACAGGCAGCGTCAGCTGTCCCTTCGAGAAGTGCCACAGTTAAGAGGCTTGGCCAGTGGTCGGCCGCTTGGCGGTAAGCACCAGTCCCCGAACTATCACCACCACCACCCCTCGCGCCCTGGGGCTATGACGAAGGCAGCCCCGAGAGCCAATCGCGCTGTGTGCAATGTCAAGGGAATCTGCCGATGGGCAGGTTACGCGCCGTCGCGGTCAGGACGGTCCGACGCTGATCGTGGTCGGACGACGAGGCGGCCACACGGACAAAGGCGATGGTAGATGGTAGCTTGCGGCGGCATCGGCAGCAGCAACAACATATCCATTGTAAATGGCACGAGGCGGCACGTTGTCGATGTGGTCTTTGACCACAGGACACGCTAGCGATATATCCATCGCTATATCTACCTATATATATATATACTGGGGACAATTTGGCAAATGGTTCGACCGTCAGTTGTGCGGTTCAGTTTTGAATAATAATAATAATAATAACGCCATGGCAGAATAAAGAATACTGCTCTTGCTGCTGCTTCTGCTGCTTGCGCCACCGCGGCTCCTCTTGGTGATTCTGCAAGCGCAACTCATTAGTTGACTTCGGTTATGTGTTCGTGGTTGCAGTTGATATGCGCAGTCCGGCAGTGATGGGGTGTTGATCGCGGCGGCGAGCCATGCATGAGCACAGAAAAAAATTGCTGTCTATACCACATATATATATATTATATATATATGTGTGTGTGTGTGTGTATTGATCGAAGAACAGAAGAACTTTTTACAACTTCTGCTTGTTTGTCGTCTTCTGCTATTCTGTCATTTGTTTTCGTATGTGGCGCCTGCTGGAGGCGATATTGAGCAAAATCTGTCCATCTGCTAAAGACAATACTACACTCGTACTACAACTTCTGCTATTGTGGTGGTTGTTGTTGTCGTCGTTGTCATTGTCGTTCTGCCCCTTTCAATGAATCACGACCATTGTGAAGGGTAACCGCTGTCGTACTGTGTACCCTGCGGCATATCAGTTGTCTATAATATCTCGCGATTCAAGCTGAATGAAAATGACCATTCGAATAGCACAGACGTACGCGATGAATTCATCATTAATTGTATGCTGAAGCTAGAAACGGATCACGGAACGTCGACTGTGAATACAGCCATTGACGAATTGCAACAAGTCATAGAAGCGTGAAGAACGCCAATGTGTGTGTGTATGCGTGTCATATGCGATTGCCGCACGCGAGAAAAGCAACGACACGTTTTGGAAGAACCCCGCGGAGAGACCGCTAAGCGTTTCACATCCGAGGGGCACGCTTTCATCTATCTAATACGAATTGAATGGTGATACATTGAGATCTGTCCAATCGAGTATGGGGGGAGAGGTGTGTCATTCTCGTCAGAATTATGTGTGTCCACCGATTTCGGTGAAAAATTATACGTAAAATCGACTAACGAATGCTGTGTGAAATGCTAGGCCGACTGGTGTCGTTTGCTCAAGCTAGTCGCTCATATAGAATAACACCCCATTCAACAAGTCGCTGTGTGCAGACCACATTTTAGGTCAATGGCAGGAAATCGCTGAAAATGTGAAGTTCTTTATTTCGTAACGACGCTACTTTATTATATCGAATCTTTGGCTAGGGATTAAACCTCGGAGTGGCAAGGCTTATCCAGCAGGACCACGGATGGTAGGTAGCGCGGTAGAACGGCGTCTGGGGGCTACTTGAATCGATTGGAAGACGTGTCTTGAAACGACATTTCACGTTGATAAATGACGACGCACTATGAAAATAGTGTATTCAAATAATAAATCACTGTGAATCAGCCAGTAACAAATAGCTGACTGCTTTTCACCACAAACAAATCGATTAAATAACTGCACGCCAAGCCATGTGATTGCACGGCAGCCAGAAAGTGCTTTACATATTCTCACGCGCTTGCGACTCTGCTTGTTGCAAGCGCATTTGTGTATTGTGTTAGGTGAGACAAGAAGAAGGCGTCCTTTTTCGCCTATGCGATATAACAAATAAACGAGCAGAAGAAACCAACGCTGGCATCAATATAGATCCACATACGTAATCACTGACGCAGTCAGCGGTCCAGGTAAGACCAGGGAGCTGTGGACAGTACGCGCCACAGGCTGTTGAGCAACTGAGATGTGTCATCAGGTGGCGTTGCCTTCGCAGGCCGACGTTATGAAAATCACCCCAAGAGTATTTATGACTTGGCCGGCTCCTTCGGCCTTCTTCTCTTTGCTCGACAACGATTCCTTCTTCGCAGCTATTCATGTTGTCATTGGTCAAGGACAGATTGTAGTCGTGGTAGCATTGCGGCAGCGTAGTGTCTGCCCCCTGCTCAGAAACTGGTGCAACCTTCTCGCGGTTCGCGCTTCGACGTACACACAGCGATATACATAGAGATAACCATACGTGCTTACACTGGAGATAGTAGGCGAAATTATGACGACCGGATTTTTTGTCAGATAAAAAAAATATAACGTGTCAAATGTTCTACAGACCTTTGACGTTCGGTTTAAGTGATGACTGCTGTTAGCTACAAGGTGTGATGGGCTGTTTGCTCAATGTGATTAAGTGAACGCCGACGAGCTGTGTAATTGCGCTGCAGATAATGCGTGCTTGCCGATAAGAGCCAATATGTATGCGTGAATGCAACCACATTGCCTGACTGACTGACTTGTGGCGACGCTGTTCTGACGTTTTTTTTGTTCTTGACGTTTAAATCACGTTAATATTTGTATAACATAATCACAGCAAATCGAAGGTGAATCATGAAGAAGAGAACGATTTTGGAAGTTGAACAACAATAATAAAAATGACTACAACTATTACTACTACTACTACTACTACTACTACTTACTTACTACTTACTACTTACTTGCTACTATTACTACTTATTTTTACTATGATTATTATTATTAATACTACAATTTACATTCTCCTTAACATCGTCAGGACACTTCTGAATAATAGCACACAATGAGCATAATGCAAGCAAGTACGATGGTGGGATCTAGGGTCGATAAGTGGCCTTTGGATTTGCTGCCACGTTAAGGTCGCACAGGTCCAAGTAGTGATAGTACTTTGTTGATGCTTGGCCGGATACTTTCGTCAATCTGGGAACATATACATCAATCGAATGTGGGATAGAAATGCTAATCAACTATGGGAACGATACAAGGCATAATTGTCTTATTACGGAATATCGATCTAGCTGATTGACTCGAGAAGCAGGAGACAGTTGTTCCACGACAGAAACATACAACGTTGTGAAGGTGTTCGTTTCGCACGTGCACTTGTTCAGATAATTAAGTGTTTTCTATTTTTCGATTGTTGCTTCTTTAGCGTCGTTCCCGTAGAACTTCTATTGGTTTCGGTAAGATAAGATTCGTTCATGCGACTACATGGCTCTGACGGCTGGTGTGTGTGTCGTCGTCGTCGTCGTCGTCCTCCGATTCGTGCGCGCTGCTCAACGAATCAATGTACAGTTTCTCCTTAGGGATCGTCGTATCTCCAACAGATAAATAGATAGCTACCCACACGGAATGACGGGCTGATCTTAGGTAACTCAGGAGCCAAGGTCAAATAGCCGATACACTAACCAGCTGACGTCGGAACCCCAAAGTACACCACAACGACGGGCTGACTTCGACGCTCGCGTAGCCAAAATTACCGCAAGTTGTTCTAGACGAGAAAAAATCGTCCACAAGCGATGAATAAGGTAGATGATGTTTCGAGAGCTGTCAACAGAAATAGAATAACGGGATCCGAGGAATCCTTGACTACTTCGTGTGCATACTATGCAGGATTGACTCTTCACCAAATTGCTTCGTCATACTGGTACGTACTAATCTGCAAGCAACGTCACCTTATGTAGCCTTTGAGCGGTCAATCTGTCTCCGGAAATGTCTTGAAGTCTGTCTCCACGAACAGTATCTCCTTGGGCTACGCACGCAGCGCAAGCTGCTGATGAATTCCATACTGAAGTTTTCTTCAGCATCTGATATAGTTGATGGGACGAACGCATCTCATCCACCGTTTCCTCCGTTAAACACAAAAGCAAAAACAAGTTTGCCTTATTTTGGCAGGCTGATTTCCAAAATCTGCATCACTTACGACATCATCGCGATTCGGTCATGACAACATTCGAACGTCATGCAAGACCAAAATAGTGACATATACCCCTGCTCGGTATCTCAAAAAAAAAAGCGACTTCTTCGTCTGTAATTATCTATCTGAAAGTGTACCTGTCGGATTCTCGGCCGGTTACACACGTTTCTAGGTACGCCTATGCTGCACCGGGAGGAGAACGTAGAAAAGTTACAGAATTCGATTGGTTCAATCATCGTGTACAGGGTCTCCGTCGGCGATGTCGGTGATCTCATCGCGAACAGGCGCCCAACCGGTATCAAGGTGAACCAGTTATAGCGGTCGCCAACACATTCGCTTAGGCCGAGGGCAGATCCGCTCAACCGGTCTGTCGTACATTCCACCACGGACAATGCGTCGAATCTACTCCATAGACACGAAGAGAAATAGAGAGAGAGAGAGATAGAAGTGCGATAACATCGTCTAAAGACGTCCATCGGAACAGCGCCGCCGCTGCAAGCAGCACCGGCCTAGCAAAATGGGCAGCGCAGCAAAAGTTACGCTCATGAGACCTTCCTGTGTTTTTCATGCACGATACAATATATGTATTCGTATTCATCTTCAATTCTTGTTCATCGTCATCCACTCATGCGTATGGAGCGAAGAATACCAAAAGATGCTGATGTTGGCCAGACACCGTCGGGCTCTTCCTTCCAGGCGACAGCTGCCGTCAGTGGATTTCTTTATTTCTTTCTTATTTTTTTTTGTGCTTTTTCACCTCTCAGCCATCTCGCGTCAACCCCCCACCCCCTCAAAGCCTCGGAAGCTGACGCAGTCGTCTGCAGCAGCCGGCGCTGCCACCACCACCGGCTCGGTGCCATCACGGGCCTGACGTCAGTGTTTAAACTGGGGGAACGATGAGAAATACACAGATCGACGGCAGCAGAGCGGCGTTCGTAAGCGGCAGTTAGCTGGTGTAACCGTGGGCGGCTGCTGGTGGTGCCGACGTTGTGGGCGCCGCTCACCAAATGCGGCTGAGCCGAGCTATGGTCGGTTACGGGAGGGGGCCTGCCAAACTGAACGTCGAATTCCAGCAAAAAAAATGCGACGCACAGATTGAAGAATATACAGACGGACAACTAGCTATTATAGGTATACACTACACAGCCCTCCGATGCTGGCCAGAGGACTGGATGCGAATGTTAAGTTTTGGATACGCGCCAAAACCGTTATCTTCCTGCTTGTGGATGGGACATGCAGCCAGTGAGCGTGTGCTTGGGCCGAATACTTGTTGATTCACCCGTACGACTACTCGTATCGAAATACAGCTAATGGATTGATATATAGATACCCTGGTTCAATCAAGATCGAATCCTAATCGTCCATCACTTGCTTATTGAGAGGCTACAACGCGTTGTAGAACGTCCAATCAACATCTTGTTGTAAGTCAGCTGCGTTGAGTTACGCTAACGCCAACAATGGCGGGCGACACAATCATCAGCGGAAGGACTCCAGAGGAGAGACGATTGATACTGCTTCCTGTCGCCGCACTCGCGAGCAGAGTTTCCACTGGGCGCTCGCTGCCTGCCACGCCTCGACGGGACACAGCGGTGGTATGTATAGTACATAGCCGCATCAGCCTTAGATATAATGAGCAAATCAGCTGGCTGGCCACAGCCTGATCAAATCTTACTTGAGGTCTCCGTCAAGCAAAGTCAGCAACGAACGATACGTTGTTTCTCCCTGTCAGAAATTAGATATCAGTCGCATAGCCGACAGGGTGCTGTGGTGATGCCTTAGATGTTGCTAATTACAATTTGTACTTATCCACATACAGACATATACATATCTCATTTGTGCTGACAGGAAGGTGTACATGCTGCAGGCACATGTTCACTGAGACGGGTGCATGGTGTATGCGCGAATATAACCGGAATCAGTGAGAAAATCATAGTAATCTGATTTCTCGCCACTATTGTTGTTCGAATACACTATAGGCGCTTGTTGCCAGATATTGGTTCGCAGTTCTACGAATATGGCAGCTATCGACGTACTGTGTATCTGCTATACAAATCGTCTCCTGCGGACTACCATCTGATGAGACAGGCTTCCTGCAACATGAGCAACAATGAGTATCAATCAGTTCTGTCGACTTGGATAGGCGGTGACGTGGTCTGGTATTGTGTGACGTATGTGGTGTCGTATACAAATCCACAATCGATGGCAACAGTATGGTTCCGAGATAAAAACGAATAGGGAGAGAGAGCACCCGTTCCCGTGCCAAACGGTTCTTGACAACCAACTATTGCCATCTACACAGTTGTTAGCGTCAAGGCAGAATACACGGAATGACGGTGAATTGATTGAGTCAAGATGAAAAATAATGACCTGTAGAATATAATAGCTATGCATAATAATAATAATCACCATCATCATCGTCGTAATGGAATATGATATGGCGAGAGTTCCAAAGGAAGTAATTTTCCGTTCACATCTGTCTTCGCAGAAATGGTATTGAAATATTGCGCCAGTGTATAAGAGCACAGCAGTGCTTAATGAAGTTAGGTACTTCCTTCAAAGGGGAGAATCTAAGATGAAAAGTCCCGTCGTGCGTGACAATCCGTTAGCGATACTTTGAAATCTCACAGGATAACTACCGTTCACCAAATAATGCCAGAGTATTCCAGCAAGGTAGCGGGACATTCTGAAAACAGCTGACCGATCAATAATCCAGATCGTCCGCCTAAAGCGTCCCCCTGAGAGAAACGTCCATCCGAAGATGCATGCTCACTACCACAAAACAAATGGCCGCTATGCATAATATCATGAGTTAACAAATCCATACTGAATACTTGGCCATGTCTGTTGGCCATCGATGACAGCCGCGATTATCGCCAGTCTCTGTGTATAAAGGTATATTGTTAAAAATTAGTAAACGCTATGGCGAGTTCCTCCTTTGCTCGTCCTCTGCCTGGCCATACCGGTGTAATAGCCACAGCACCGATGCCCATCGAACTTCTACAGTGCAAGGCAATCGCGTCTCGTCGACGTAGATGACCTTCTGATCGGTCACAATTGGGCTTCGCACACAACCTATCCATGTTTTCTCTCAGCCGCTCGGCTTTCTCCTGACGGGGCGTCGACCGATCAGGGCTTTGCGGGGACGGGGCGCAAACACCGGCGTGTTTGCCCGTGATTTCATCGCCTTCATGGTGAAACCATGCCGCGTTGTAATCAAGGTCTGTTCAGCCGGTCGCTCCGGTTTCGGACCGATAGTGTCCGAAATACACAGCTTGTCCGGAATAGTGGCCCGTAGATCGGGAGAACTCCATCGATCGAAATCAAAGATCGACTATTATATCTCTTACAGTGGCGGGTGTACATTGGCTACGTATAAGGCCAGCGAAACGAAAAGTTAGCTCACTTTGCTGAGCCGCCGACAGGAATAGCGTCGTCTACTGGCGAACGTTGATCAGCCTCAGCAATTGGGGGAACTGCCTGTAAAGGCTTCTTTTACGAGTCATGCGCGTTATTTCAATTTGGAAGGTATATATTAATTGTGGACGATGGAGAATTTCGATTACACAACATGTGAATGTGAATTAGACGATGCGTGTTATACTTTTAAGGGCGTAGAATTTAGTTATTGGTTATGGTTCAAACGTTTCGCGAAACTCCGAACGGTAAAGTGTTTCCTACATTGCATACATGATGTATGTACCCTCGTTAACAACTCAGGATAAGGTGATATTTATTGTGAAACGGAACGTAATTGGATCGCCTCGACATCTCTAAATATCCTCATATATTTCATAAATACGTTACGGTCCACTTCGTGGAACCCGATAGCAATATCTACCTATTCGGATAGGCAATACAGTCAGCCTCATCAAATGCCCCGTGTACAGCTACTATCGCTATTAGCTTACATAAGCGGCATTATTAACCGTCCGAGAAATGGCAATTATATATATATACACAAATATAATAGACTTTGTATAAAATCAGCAGTAAAAACAGTTCGAACTCAAAACCCTACCACGATATAGCAATGAAAACTGTTGGCCCCGCAGTGCACTCCAAAGTACAAGAACAAGTGTCGCCACTCAGGGGGTTAGCCGCCGTGGAGCTATTTATTTCCTGGGCCTGTTGTCCAAGGCCTGCTGTTTGCTTTATCTACGATTCGTCGATGTTGCTATCTAGCTCCTGTGTCAGGAAAGGATGCCCGTTTTCAGGAGAAAACAAGTACACACCACCGTCCTGCCTCGTGCCCGGCGGCTGCAGCCCGCACCTCAGTATGATACATACAATAATCACATTGGCGGTGATGGTAGCAAACGAAACCACAGCGGGGTTGACACCGGCGACCGCTCGCAGAGACGGGCAGCCCATGTTCGTTGTGCCGACAGCAACACAACACCACCTATAACTAGCTGGTCGTCGTCGAGCGCCCAGCACTGATTGGGTTAGATATTTATATTCTATGGGAGGGTAGGTTCTATTGGGTATATGACGTACGATTCTCGAGCAAATCGTTGCACAACGCTGGAGAAGGCGAATGCGCAACAGCCCATCGTTCGTATCGGGTGTAGCTGTGTGCGTACACACGTATGATCAAGAAAGAAGTGTGCGCGAACATCTACGAGAGCCGTATATGATAACATCGATGCGGATAGTCACGGTGACATTCGGCTTCTACGCGAAACGGTACAAAGCTTTGTCTGTGACTTTTTCGTATCTTATTGCAGGGACATTGCAGGAGCACTGCCGTAACTATTTAGCTACCAGCGATCGGTGCGCGTTGGTCGGCAGGCGGCTTCGATCAATCGAAGACGCCAAAAAAAAAAGAGAAGCCTGCTGTCTTCGTGTCGTCGCCATGCGCCGCCACGCAAGCAAGTAAATTAAATCAATAGTTTAATCAACTATCAATTCGATGTTACGCAATGCTATTTAGAGGAATGTGTCGATCTGCCGATTGAAGTGTAGGAATCAATTACATGGATTTCATATAAAGCATGTTGTAAGATTATCGATGGAATGAAGTAATAGGAAGAACACTGTGACGTGATCGGTTTAGAGAAAAGTCTACATCAATTGTCAACTTAACCACGATAACATAATATATATATATATATAAATATATATAGATATGTTTATTTTGTGATGAAGAGCACTCCAGTAAAATGACAGTATTAGTGCCCAGTAACATCCGTTCAAATACCGATAAAACGCCGCAGTTATGTCTATACTAAAGCGCTATTTTGAAAATATTACATCAACCGTCAATATTTCAATCATTATGGATCTCATATCTCCTTCGCTTGTTGAAGCTTCAATATTTCATAAAGATACGAACTTAAGTTTGTGTTTCGTATATTCGACAAAGTATCGACGCGATCGTCGACGGCTGTCGCTGAACCGAACGCCGTGCCTCTGAAGCATACAAGAATCACTTAGGACAACGGGGGCGAACGGAAAAAAATCACTCGCGCGTGTCTTGAACGATTATATTATATATTACCGGCAACTATGTTAGACAAATATTTGGGTTAACTCATCGTTTCGCTGTTTCGTGACTGGTCAATCCCGAACGAAAATAGCTACGAATCGTTTACACGGCCTGATATCACTGGTTGATAATTTTTGAGTCGTTTGATATACATCTGTTGTGACCGTCCATCTCCGTTTCTGGCTTGGATTTTAATAGCCATCAAAAGAGGAGCCCCATATCGTTCCCTCTTATTTGTTCTCGTGGAAGGGGGTTCAGTGGTCAGGAGGAGCAAATTTTACCGTCGTAAACGCATAGCAAATGTGCACTAATGATATTAAATATATATGTATATACACATGTGTGTATGCCCCCCTGATACTACGAGATACTGCATATATATATGTATATATATATTAGATATATGTACACAGACCAAACAATATCACAGGATGAGTGATGCGTGATACACTTACTTCATGCAAATCAACGATTTAGCGGTTATTGTTCATCGGGATTATGAAAGACTGACACCGAACGGATGCATTGATAGCTACCTATAACTGTTTCTCTACGCGGGATTTCCAAGTCGGCCGTCGATACCGCTGATGCCGGTGTGTCTGCACATTAAACACACACACACACACTTAAAAGAAGATCAACAATCCTATCAGGATGTACTTTAGTCCAATACACATACTGCGGTTATATCTAAACGTGAATATTGTTCAACCAGCTAGCGTAATCGTCGGTGCCAGTCCTCGAGGCTTTTGCATCAAATCGCGTCGCCACACATCGGCGGTGGAGGCGACGTCAAAGCTCGGTGACGAACGGCGAATCAACAACATGAAGAACAGGATCATCTTCAGCAGTAGCGGCGGCATCATGTAACAGTTGCGTAAGAGGTCTTCATCTTCATCTTCCACCGACACCACCGATCATCAGCTCCTGTTTTACCGTTTCTCGTCCTCTCTCTAGCGCTGTTTCTTGTCGGATGCGCGCACATCCCACAAGTAACGCTGTAGTTGCTGTTGTTGTCCTCGTTGTCGATAGGGAACTACAACAACAATAATCGACAATAACAACGAGACAAGGAACACGGCAAAGAAATCGGCCTGCGTCTTTGTGTGCGCGCGCGTCTATGTTGCTTGAAATGAAGGAGAACCAAATGAAGCTACCCGGTACCGGTGCAATGCCACATCGACAATCGCAACAGCAAGCGGATTGGCCATTCGCGAGAATTCACTAAAACAACAACGCTAAACAGCTAAAAGCCTTCTCATAGCAGTGTCTGAAGCGATAGCCAGCAGGTGTGAGGCGACTCAATTGACTTCCTTTAGTTTTGAACCCCAGCGGCCGACCGACCGACCGACAGTTCACCCGTGAACGCCTGTGTCGATGCCTGTGTATGTGGCTATGGGTGTGTGTGTTGATGTGTGTTTGTTTGTTACGGAGGATGGGTCCATTATTTAACCACGCATCCAATTGGGGGCGATGACGCCGCGTGTCTTTTACGTAGCTGGCTAACTTGAGCGGTTGCGGGGAGAGAGGTCTATGGGAACTCGTGGAAGGTAGACTCAACAGGGAGCAGATAGGGGATTTGGGGGTCGATGAACACTAGTGGTACCTAGTTAACCACTACCACCACCACGACTGCCCCAAAGGGCCGCCGACGCCAGAACCAGCCGTCTCTTGTGCTTTGCCGTGCGATCAGCTCGTGCGACCGGCTGAGTGAAAAATCTCAACCACAAAAACGAGGTCTGAGACACAAAAATCAACTATTCAACCGCAACAACTGATATTGTTGCCGCTGCTGGTACTGTTATTGTTGCTGATGTTAGCGGCGGCCGCAAAAACAAAAGAAGAGAACCGAAGAGAAATATGGCGCAGAAGCTGAGAGAGAGAGTAGAGACAGATAAATTAGCTTGTGAACACCGAACAACAACAACAACAGCAAAACAGCAGCAACAACAACAACAGCAACAACAAAACAGCAACAAACAGCCGTCAATTGGGTTTGCTGTCAATGAGTGGTCTCATGGTTGTTTGAGAGGCGGGCCAAACCCCCCCGAAAACAGAGACGCCGAATTGAACTGATCGCAGCGGTCGTAAGTTGGACGCCTCGAACCGCGACGCTCGCGAGTGACATCTCACAACAAACATGAGGGGGTGTGTTTAGGCCGGTAGAAGATGGCGGTAGGATTGTTCAGGCGGCATCGCGGATTGAATCTTTCGTTAGTCGATTGCTGGCGTGGATTCGATCCTTGCGGAAGGCCAGGGGATTTTTGTTATGTAAAACCTCTGTTGGTATCTTATGATCCCGTGCGATACGATAGTGATAGGCTGAAAACCGTAACCGCGTGCAAAATGCATAGACTCTCAAGCATAGAACAAAAAAAAGCTGCCATGGCAGTGGCTGCGGCTGGTAACGATATCAACAGATACGTGTGGGCGGGGGTGGTGGCAAGGAACCGTGACCAGGTGCAAAGGAGTATCAACTCTCACGCAGGCAAAAGGGCAACACCCGCATCGAAATGGATTAACGGGAAGAAACTGCGAATGACACCAATCCGAAACTCATGATATGAAAGCGGACTCATATAATATAATACATTCCGTGAGGCCCTGCTGGATCAATCCAGTGTTGTACGATCGAGAAGTTCCGGGTGGAGTCAATCCAAGTGAGTTGTGGATTGACATATCCTTAATGGCTTAATTAACTTCAGACGGATAGCAGTGGACTACTCGTACGAAGTAGGGGGATTTTGTGCATGTACAACAAAATTTGATTTTATAACGAAAATTAGAAAAAAACTGATCATCTTCGGTGCGGTCGTATCAAACAACGCTTGTAGTAGTAATGCTTTATAGAACTACCTATAATATATCTGTGGTATCGAAGCTCGTTGCCATCGTTGCTCAAAGTCGGGGAAGTTTATTGGGCTTGTCAAGTTCTACCCTTCACGTTGAGATATGTGCTTGGAGCTAAATGTTGACTCATAGTATATCAGAGAGGGGGTGTACATCTGCATATAAGACATACGATGGATTACGCGCCGGTTCTATCTCTAGCCTGTGGTTGATAACACATCAGCCTAAGTTCATCGTTTTTAATAAGTAAAAACGCCTCTGCCTGCTAAAACCTTCCTCTGCTGAGAGTGTATCTCTTCCCTAGAGTCGGCACGCTTGACATTACTTCGATCTCTGGGGAAGGTGTGTACTGCTCCGGCTAGTGTTCTATAGCCGGGTGCCTTAGTCTCCTATGACAACTGTGGCTTCCGTGTTGGAGTCCTGCCCGGGACCTACCTACCTATTCAACTAATATATGCGAGATGCTCGGCGGTTTTTCGTTGTCTACGTTTGATATAAGAGATATCCGTAGGTCTATTCACAAGGATTTCATCAAACCTATATATAGATGTTGTATTCGTTGTACCCAGACCAGTGAAATATGCAAAACCTGTCAACTATTCATTAGAAGCTGACACACCTCAGAGAGATTACTGAAGCTCGAGCCTCACAATAAACATCAGGAGCATGAGCCGCATTCAGAGACATCTATATACGACTTCAATGAGCTTCGGTGCGCTTGAAGACTACGACAAACTGTTCTAACGAATCCAGTTACGACTCAACCTTTTCTAATTTGTTCTGAAGAAGATGTAACATGTTATGAGACCATTTATTGATTAGATGATTTTCTGAATGAATATTCATTACCCTGAAAACTTCTCCTTTGCTGCTTTATAGACTTTCTCCGATAACAATTAATTACAATAGCAACGCAGCAATTCTCAAATGTATTCTATGTTCGAAATTGTATATATATATATATAGTAAATAAACAAAATATTACAACAGCAACGTACACCTCGAATCTATGGGCACGCCATTATATACGGCAATCAATCATCAACTCACCGTTGCTGGGTTAAACTTTCGCTCTTTTTGTCAGACAGCGTTCCCGACGATGGCGACTCGATAACAGAAGCACAACAGCAGCAAGCCGCGCTAGTTAGTCCTTCTCCAAGTTCTCTCGAACCGCAGAGCAATGTCTGAAAACTCCAAAGCAAGCGTTTTCGTTGAGGCACTTTGCCGGAGCAGCACAAACAAACGCAAACTAGAGGTATCCTTAATGTGGACGACGATCAGCAACAACGAGGCAACGTCGAACCGTACTAGCACGGGCTGTGTTCCGCCCCGGAACCCGGAGGATGATAATTCAAAATTCAGACTATTTCAGAGACAACAGAGATAGCGACTTCGTAGATAGCTGCTGTCGTACACCTGTTGTTGTTGTTGTTAGTATCGTATTCGTTGAGCTTCGATCGATTCACGACAATCGACGCTCGTTGTACACATGAGATCGTGTCAAATCTTCGGCACGATCACACAAGCCAGTGCCCACTGCTCTACGAGCTAGCGGAGCACATGGTGAATAGCTACACCGGAGAACGCTGTCGACGCGCAAGCCAACGGCAGCCTGCGGGTCTGTCGCACACTGACAGCTGGAATTGACCAGACGGAGGAGTCGCTCGGGCGGCCCGATTCACGGTGCACCGGCCGCGTCTGCGGGACACCGCAGCGGTTGGGCCCGGTGCCGCCGGACGAATCAAGGAGAGAGGGCAAAGATGAAGGAGACGTCGAGAGGCGGCAAGATCAACGCGACGACGAGGGGCAACACAGGACAACGCAATGCAGACGAAACCCGTACAACGGCGCTGCTAACGGTGGAGGGGGCACCGGCCGACGGGGTCTGTCGCGGCCGTCGGCCGACCCTACCGTCGATCACAGCGTAGACCCCAACCGCTCAACGGTGGCGGATAACGGCGGCATCGAGAGCCGCCGGCGCCGCCGCTAACTACGGCGGCACAATGTAGCACAACACCTGTAGCGTTTGTAGCTGTTTTGGTCTAGAACGGCGCGCGTGGCCGCTCTACAGACCGCCGACATCGGTGCTGCATCACAGGTAGTCGTCGGTCGCAGATCGAGAACGTCGAAATGAAAACGGACGCACGAACGAACGAATGAACCAGTTCACCGGTAGACAGATCGTCAGGGGGCTTTGCCGGGGGTTCGCAGTCGGACGGGGGCAGAGACGCGTGAGTGCAAAAAACAAAACAAAGAAAGGAAGAAAAAAAAAGTAGGGGAAAACTCGAGCGGTGACGGGAACAACTGCACGCTAAGATTGACAGCTAGAGTATAAGCAGTAACCGCTGCTTGTGAAGAACGTCTGTATCGAGCCGATGATGGCAGAAGAACCCGGACGACGATGATAGCCAGCTTGCCCCCCGAAGGTGGGGGTGGTCTAAAGTGAGATGAAGTCCGGGGGGATGAACGGCGGGGGCTGAATGGGGCAACTGGTTAGCCGAACTTAAACAGACTCAAGTGACTCTTAAAGGAATACGGTGTCTGGAAAAGCGGTGACTCGTTTCTAGACGAATATTCCACAGTCGAACGTTTGCTATCGGTCGATAAACGGAGCAGATAACTTAATAATCTGACAAAAGGAAAAATGTGGACGACTATCCACTTGGCGTCATGCTAATGTGGATATTCCAGGAAATCGTCGAGCGCACGATAGGCGTGTGTAATTGACGCGGCAACACTCCGAAGGGAATGGTGGCACGTATGGTGTCGTCAAAGCGTCCGAACCCTTCCAAGGGCTATATTGTATAGCGTGTTTAATAGCCTGGCGGACGTGTGAAAAAAGACATATGATGTGTTCTTCTTTCGTATCAATTGTTTATGAATAATGGTATCTGCGTTAAACAAAAACAGAGGGAAAATTGTTGTCACGTAGGAAGAAAAGCCGCTGTGGAATAGGCTCCAAATCTCGACACTTGAGCGAGAGTCAAGATTGCGGTTCCAGATAGATTCGCAAGCTTAGCAGAGACATATTCGAGCAGACAAATGTTCATGGCAAAAGTTGCGTATTCGCTGCATATGTTTACTCAAGTGTATTTCATATGATTAAATTCGCTGCTTACCTCCCCGTTGATTTAGTCGAATTCTTAACGCGGCTTTGCCGAGATGACCGGTGACATATTCTCGAGTACGTATTTGTGAGCAGATTATTGTTTACAACATATGCAATGTACCTATGCAATCTAATCGTGATTTCGCTATCAATGGCTAACTTACGAACTAACTAACTAACTCTCCCTCTCTCTTTACACGAATCCGATTCATGCATGTGGACAGTGGCTCTACAATCTTCCAATGTCACCATGGAGCAAAATGTCGCATATACATATATTCATCACGGTTTCCACAGGTGTTAATATTTTCTGACTTCAATACATATCCAGAGGGTGCGGCATAACAATTCACCGTGTGCGACATCAATGCCCTTCTCTAAAATCTGTATTCGTTTATCGAAATATTATATGCATGTTAAATCGCCCTTGATCTGGCGTTCGAATTTGGCACAACACTATTCGTCAGATGCGCGTCGTACCTCGCGAGAACCAAAACACTAGATGCATATGTTATATGTATCAAAAGCGATCATTTTACCACGGTCATCACTTATACGTTACTGCGGCACACCAGAAAAGCAGAAAACGTACGATTTGACTGGATCGTGGTTGGGAAACCAGTACGCCTCGAAAGGATCTCAACGTGGGTGAATAAGGCGAGAACGGAAAATACTTAGACAATTCAATTTTACATTGAAACGAATACATGACACAACAACTGATCCATCTGCAATGAGATATAAATATATATATACATAGAAGAAATACTAAGTGCATGGATTGAAGTACATTCAGTTTCTTACAGGACGGATTTTTTCTTGTTTGTTTAATAGAACACTTAATTTATAATTACGCTTGTGGCACTATAAGCTTCACTGTAGGACAGTTCGATGTTTTCCGAAATTGTCGCTATACATCAGATGGGTTTATGCCATAGATGTAAATGTTATTTGCCAATTCCCAACCCAATCCTGCATATACTATTAATTATATTAGCTGATTTTTGACTTTGAATAACGTTTTGCCGTTAACTTTATGCGCGATCCCGGATCCTTCTCATCGGCACATAGAAAATTAAATTTGTCAACGTGCCGACACGTGTATTGTCTAAACTAAGTACGATCTGAGTCATGTTGCACTGACACGCAGCCAACCCAAAGCGTTAAGCCTCTTAAATGGTATATTAACTCACTTAGCTATTAGGTTTGGACATTAGATTAATGTCATAATTTGAGACGTTCAAATTCATTGATATCTAATTGTTAATAATTGCACCGCATATTGTGGGCAAAGAAAAAAAACGCTTTCTTTACTACTTGGTCTGGTAACTGCATATGACTTGCATAAGAACCTCCCCGTACACGATCTAAATGTCTTCAGAAGTTACCCGTAATGTCAAAGGTCACCAGTAGACTGTTTTTGTTATATAACATAAACTATAGTGTTCTTGCCGTGTATGAGTATTTTTGTGTTTGCTGTATATGACTATAGATATATATATATATATATGTAAAACAGAAAATACCCGAAATGATGTACTGATCGTGGGTACTCTGATGGAATCGGTCTTATCAAATAATGCCTTTATAATCCTGGCATTGTACAATCCTGTACGGCAGGCCTGGAAAACGGTGTTTCTCCTGAGCAGTGAAGATATTTTCTCCAGAGAATATTTGCATGTTTCCGTTTTCAGCAACTATATATATATATATAAATATATTATGGATACTGATTTTATCCTTCACACCCTTTTTCTTGGTTCGAATCAGTAATGCATACAGCCCTTTTTCATCCCTCTTAAACTGATGACATGATACAGTTATATTCGATTGCCCTACAGCACAGCGTGAGCCGCCCTTCAAGTGGCTCACGATCAGAGACGATACTAGTGCTTCAGCAGTTGGTGACGCTTCGCGTTGTGCGTTACTGATCGCCTGTCTACCGCACTGTCAGCCGTACAAACGACGGCAGCAGCAGCATCAGCATCAGTTGATCAGAGACTTTTTGTCGCTGTTTGTCGCCACTCCGACAGTCGTATCTTGCTTAGATCGTCGAGTGTCAATCATTGATGATGTTTGTATAATTTCCACACAGTTCGTTGACTCAGCCGGGGCAGGCACGAGTTCAATGTCGGCGGCGTTTCCAAAAATCTTGTTAGATACCCCCATCCCGCCCCCCCCCGCCTACCCTTGCAGACAAACGGTAATGCCTACAAATGTAGTCCGCATAGGTAACGCGCCACTTATAAAATGGTTGCTACTTGGCTCTCGTGCAGTAATGCCATACGACAACAGCCGTGCCCAAACGCTGGATCGCAGTCGGGAGCGAGGGAACGTGGCAGTTTTGTTAAACGCGTCTTATAGACTGTACTAAGTAGAACATCAGTAGCCTAGCGACAGACAGCGTACGCTGCTCAGCATGTGGTGGACATTGACGCTGTGTTGCTGTATCGAATTGATTACGATCGAACTCGATCACAGCGGTTTTGACTGATAGCTTCGTGGCGTAGTTGTGTATTTCATCGGGGAACTGGTCTTCGACAGTAATGTGCATAAATCCGGCTGAGGAGACGGTGGCAATTGGCGGTGTAGAGATCGACAGGGGCCGGTTGTTGAACGTAACCGATTTTGACGGCAAGACCGGGATCCAGAATCTCTGCGCGTACGGTAATTCCTCACTGATATATTCGCTCGTCCTGATTCATATAGTTGCCCATGTGATTCAGTCGCGTCGCGTGACTCCCGCCGAACGGTAAAGACGCTCTTGTCAAGCGGTTGTTTTCGTTAATTTTTGCTGACGATTACAAGGACGCCCGTTTCAAACATAACAGCGTGCATAACAAACACGCCCGCTTGCGACTACGACTGCACACGTACTGCGTGGAGGATTACTTTACGCAGGCAGCACCGACCGCCAGTTGTAAGTAGCCAGCGTGCTGTTTCGCTAAGTAATAACGAAACCGGAATATCCCCAAGAGGGACTCCCCCCTTCTTGGCATCTACCAACTGGTGCATAAAAATTGTCTCTGCAATAATTAACCAGCATCACAACGGCTTGTCGCGTCCCGCCTGGAAGCATATGTAGCAAGATTTATCACCTGTTTGTTAGTGTCACTGTGCCGTCATTATGAGAAAAGAACAATATTTCTCTTTGTTTTTGTCTTCTACAGTTCGTTCGTTCTACCGCGTTTGAAAACTCTGCCACCAAGGGACGCCGACGGCGACTGGGTGGCAAAACGCCATTGCAAAGTCAGCTATCCTAAGCCCACAGAGCATCTACCACCGGACATATCTGGCCGCCTCCGTGGCCGTCTTGTCCTGTGCTCTGTGTATCTGCTTGTTTGTGTTTGTGTGTGTGCGTGCGTGTTTATGCGCACGCTGTATGCAGAGAGGATCTATGCGACAGGAGAAACGTTTTAATGCCATCGTATGGGCCAAGGCTATACGATCCTAATTCACTTTTACCTCGCTTGATAGAAAACAAGAATAAATAGAAGTTGCATGCGACTGTTTTCTCCGGCTCGTGGTACGTCTTCTCGTCGTCGCCGTCGTCTCTGCTCAGTAACCGTCTGAATGTGATATAGCAGTAGCCGCTAATTCATTCGTCGCAAATGACGAAAGCCACCAATGACAGTAGCAGCAGCGGGTCCGGCCGGAACGAAGGTTCACAAAGATCTGCTTCTGCAGTCGCTCGATGTTGCCATAGTATCGTCGTCTATAGCAGTGTCAGAACCTCGCTGTTAAACGGTGGCCGGTGAACGGGCCGCCGTTGAGAGAAGAGGGCGAACCTGCCCGTCCAGGAGGCGAACGGCGGATAAGCGCCCCCCCCCCGGAAGCCGCTTGCAGAAGAAGTTGATCGCTACCAGTTAGAAGTGCTCTAGAACTTACCCATCGTCTGTTGGTAGCGTCTTCCCATCCAGCGCTCGTTCGGATACAGAACTCGAATGATTTCCGTAGTGAGAACTGCCTCGAAGGGTGTTCTGGACAACATCTGCAGATACCATTCCTTTACTGCTGCTAGTGGTTTTTTGGTACTGCCGGCTACCGTTGTATGATTTGAGGCGATGCAAGGGGGGGGGTCTATTCATTTCTTCAGGCAGAAATGAATTAAGGCTGGTCGCGCCTTGACCTTGCGTTCGTCAAAACGCTGTTGTTGGTCAAGCCGTGATCGCGGTTGGGAGGCACACAGACACATTGTTCTTCCACTATTCATTCATATCTGATTCGCGCGTCAGCTATTGCTTCGAGCTCTTCTCTTCCGGAGTGGGTGTCAGATATAATAATAAGCACAGCGGAAGGAAGTGCCGATAGGGATAAAGGTGTATAAATATAGACAGATACATTTACACAGAACATTGAGATTAACGCTGACCAAACTCGCTTCCACGTTGGAACCGCCGCCGGCCACCGGTGGTTCGCTCATTAGATCTCTGTACGATCGACTTACGATGTCGGAACGTAGGAAGTCTGATTAAGGCTCCTTTGTGCAGATGTCTATAACATTGCTGTTTGAGCAACTTGGTATTCGTCGTAGTAGGCATTCTTTGTATGTCGTTCTCTGGGTTATAGAATAACTCTTGACTGCTCATTATTGATGTGTGGAATAGCTGGAGTTTCTGTTCGCCTACGACACGGAGAACTTTTTAGATCGTTTCGTCATAAACCTTTTCAATTTTGTGTAGGTAGCCAAAGTGGATGGAACACCAATAGCTACTATTGAATGCCGAGTGACTACAATCTTAGGTGGGGCGATTTCCGAATCACGTGTATTGCCCAAGGCGACAGACGAGGTATAGGAAGTCGTCCGGATTTTAACTTTGCCTCAAGTACGATACCTCGGCATAAATGTGGGGGATCCAATCGATTTATTTCGCGAGTGTGAAACTTCTGTGGGAGGATTTGAACGCCAGGAAACCGTCGCTCCCATTAAATGTTTACGGCAAACATTTGGAGTTAAAAGCATTTGGAGTTAAATGTTTACGGTAACATCTGGAGTCCCAAGTTATGATTGAGCTATTCCTAGGGTAGCCAAATCGGAAAATGTAAAATAATGTAAAACAATTGCACCATGTTCACGTATAAAATGCCATTTGGATTGAATTATTTTGGCTCAACTTAGAACTTAAGAAAATTCTGATACATATCTGTCGTTAACCCAAACCTTGCTAGCGGTCAGATTTCTATTTTCATCCTTAAAAATTCGTATGAAAATTCAATTCCTTAGCTTTAACTTCAAGGGTAAATTCTCAAAGCGCACCTCGCGAAATTCACGACCTTGATTTCTATCTATAGTCCCTATTGGTGATGCGCACCGTTTCTGGTACAGAACGAGCCAGTCTGTATTGGAAAAAAAACGGATAACCTTTCAACTCCTCTGTCCCGGACCCCGTAACCCCGAGCCGTCGCACCGGGTCCTTATCTAGTAATCCCATCAAGAGCAGTCGAGCCTCCCTCGAGCATAAACCTTCTGCTATAAACCTACTTTGTTTGCAGCCATTCGTAATGAGTAATGGCTCCGGAGTATATCCGACAAAGCCACAAATGTGCCAAAATGATTAAATGTTAGCTATAGACATATGACACTGGTAGATTTATTTTTGCGCATCTCAGCGGCACCGCTGTTTGTCGCTGTGTCCCAGATTGGGGATGCAAGAGTCTGGGTGAAGTTTTTTGTGTATTTTGTCGAGCCGGGACTGCAGAGGAATAGCACAGTCCACGCTCTCCGCTGACGACTGTGACTTTCTGGAAAGGCTGAAGTAAGTTTTCTGTAAATAACTAAGTAGTATAGCAGTGATTATTAGATAGGTAAGTGTAATAATACGATATTAGCCTAGGTAGAGCGAATATGTATTGAATAGCTAAGCAGCGAATAGACATTTCAACTTTTAGGACTCTACAACGTTGTAAATTAGCGGCGGGTTCTGTATGTTCCATAATATTTGGCGGGTGTGTTCTTTATGAGGATTGAAGTAAACGTTTAGATGTCAAATAAGCACCTGAACAAATCTGGCTGAAACGCAGAGCTTTCACGCCTTTTTCATGGCCGCTTTTTATCAACTCATCACTTCCGAATTTGATCAACTTCATGCCACTGAACTTCAATAAGAGCGGTGGGTTCGATAGATAGAGATTAGATATAGATTACTCGGACTGTCGCCACAATGAGATGATGTCAGTGCCGACTTAGTCGATGATGTAAGCTCGTGTTACACTACGAGTCTACCAAGATTTCAATCGGTGACGAGAACTGCATCATCTATGAACCGCCGTCCAACAAGTATCGGCAGTGAAATACGGGAGAATATATATATATATATATATATATATGTTTGTGTAGTGTTATTGAAAATATATGGACGTGTAATCAAATCTGAGTATTTGATTATTCAAAAAAAATGCGGGTGTTTATCATCGAGTCTCAACAACAGTGTCAATCTCCGCATAGGCGTGATACGTCCATACACATTATATAGCCATCAGTGTAGCTGTCTATGGCGGTGGTCGTGTGATCTTTCCAACTTACGGACGACATAAATGTAACGTTGTTGACAACTAAAACACGTTAGCGAACAATGTGAATTAATGGTCCAGTTATACATCACAGCATCACTGTCAGCGGTCGTAGTGCATGCTATTGCGATCGTTACATAGCAGAGCTGATTCTAAGTCAACCGACTAAGTACCCCCTCCCGCGGTCTGCACTGAATACTCGCCATAATGAACACTAAGAACGTCGCGCCAGATAGAACGCTGTGCCAAGCAAGCTAGTAGACATTTAGTTACGCGAGCCACCAGCCAGATTAACCGGAATTATAGTGGCGGCATCGCCGGAGTTGGGTTGAGCGTGCCGCCAGATGAAGCGCCCAACTGTTTCGCTCAGGCTTGCATAAAGTCGTCGTTGGACGACGGCAGAATCTGTTACCTAGTGCCAAGAACGCTTCATACGCGTATATGTATAGCTGAAGAAGAAAACACGGCCGATCATGTGAGTTCATTTTTAAAATTGTGCCTACCTCTGCCCGAAATGAAATTCCCCGAAGCAAGCTGCTTCCGCAAATGATGTATCCACCTTGTCGATGACAATGACACCCTTTCACAGCTGTCACACCTAGAGCAGTCTGATTTCGATACATATTGGTTTCATCCTCGGTACCGTGAGATGTTCAGTAAATTCTCGGGCAGATTAGGTTTCGGCGCGAAAATTCAACCATGCGCGTTTCACTAGCACCGGGTACCCTGCCGGTGAGAGCCACCAGTAACGGACATCGCACGTAGAATGGTGAGAAGGCCGCGGAGTAAATTGTCGTACCGACGTGTTGTCCGTTGTCAACAATGATACAGCGGGCAACGGTCAACCCGCTGATGAGTGACAGTAACAACCGACTTCGTCGTTCAAGTCTTCGCAAGTTGCCGACAGAAGAATAGTGCCGGATCACAAAGTCGCGATACACCTGGTATCATTTGCTTGTCTGCCAACGCAAGCGACAACGCGACGAGGCGAAGAGCATACTGCAGACATTAAAGTGGAGCGATGCTTGACTGAAGTCGAAATTGTTGCAATACGAGTTGTTGAATCAACAACAAGAACAACGTTAACAATTTAGAAGTAGATTAAGCAGCAGTGCATACACGGCACTTACGTGGAATATATGCATAGACATCAAACTGACTCAGTTATATGTGAAGGGTGAGATTTTTTGTTTTTATACACAGTTATTTAACTGTGTAGCATTAGGATTATTTTAGTGCATTGTACTATAATTTAATAAGGTCCTGCTATTTGGTCGAAATATTTGCTTGGTTTATACAGGGCGCGGTGTTTTTGCGCGTTATATTCACGTTATTAACAGTATATACTGTGTTCACGTCTCTTTTGTTGAGATTTGCTTTAGTTTCGATAAAATATAGACAGATTTGGTGTTTGATGTTTCAGAAGAAGGGGCCAACAAAGAGGAAAATACCTATTTACTCTTTAAAAGAACATTTATTTTTAAATTTTTTTTAATATATACTGCTGAAACAAGTTTTAACAACTAATTATATTTTAGTATCACATCTATTATAGGAATATTGACTTTGTATGATCTTGCGACTAGTGGCAGAGACACGATATTGCACGATGTTAAAACTGTTGTTGATAATTACATCATTAATTCTATTAACTTTTTTAGATTAGAAGTTCTAACTTTTCAAAAATTGAATCGAGCTTTATGAATTTGATGCGAACCATTTTATTATACAAACCCGAATCAGAGATTTGCACCGAAAATGATCCGCCGAGACTCTCCGGAATTCCAGGACAAAATTGAGCTGGTATATACAAATATATATATGTAATGTAGTCGGAACCGTCAGCTGGTCGTCGACACAGGTCGTAGCTTCCGATGTCTGTTTGTTGAGATGTCCTTTCAACGCGAACGCTTTCCCTGACAGAACATATCTGTTTGGTTCAATTCACTCATCAATCTGTCCAACTGTTTGGTTGAAAGTATCAATGGTCGCCATCAATGAATTTTGTTTAGCCGAGACATGATGTTCATTGAGACGACGCGTATCTTTGGTCCATTCAGTTTTCCAGTGATTTCACATCGGAAAATACAGCCGCACCAAGAAAAGTCTGCGGCTCGTCTCCTCGATTGTGAGCGATCAACACAACGCACACAGATCTCAATAATTCGGAACTCGAAATGGGGGTAGCAGATGGCTCTGTGGTGAAATTACGTCGGCTTATGGGTCATGTCAATACGCACATATAATGCATACAGATGTATTCTGCTGTCCATGGAGCGATACCCGATAAAAAAAAAATCAGCGAACGACGACGCCTGCAGACGAGCTTTATTAATGAGTCGCCCTTGGGCGGTGTATCATATAACAGGTCCCATAAGGAGCTAATACTGGTTAGTTATTGCACGCCATGTATATATATCTTCCATAACCATATTCCAGGATAAGACGACGATTTGAGAAAAAGTTTTACCAAGTTGGGAATTTTTATACGAATTCCCTGTTTGAAAATTATAGGTATATATACATGTATATTTAAAGAACACTGATTCTGTGGGATGCTGTTCACAGTCGTAAAGTCGGTATGGTTTACGTCTGACAAATACAGCTGAACTGCTCCGCGCTGGCACGGCATTTCCTTCTTCGCCTGAGATGAATCAGCCAGTAGCCGCTTGACCCCCGATTTTCATTATTGGAACATTCAAACAAGTTTTCGTTGAGTCGGGACAGCGGTGGGCCCATTCAAGAGTTACGAAACGTCTGCCGTCAGTTCTGTGCGCAGTGCAAGCTGAGCTTCTGGGACAAACGATTGCCAACGACGAGTGTAATCGGCACAGACTTGAAGACTAAATGCGAGGAGGAATTGTATTATTAACTACCCTGCACCATTTGCCGAGAGGTGAAGATGACGTTTACTGAAATTCGAAATGGAAATCAGTGGTCGGAAATCGGTGGATCAGTAACGGTAATTCTATTTGGAACTCTGACTGAATATACATATATTGTATTAGAGCCAGGAAAAGGACATGGGGCGCGATTGTGGTAAGCTAGTCCACGATTGGTCTAGACGGTGACTATAGAGCCAACTGAACGATTTGTATTAGCGTGTTCCTCGTTGACCACCGGTTCTCCTGGCATCGTGTCGGCCAAGCTTGTTCAATGTCATCATTTTGTGCGTGGTGCGTCAGTTTGATCAAAACATTTCGTTGGGTACTCGTTTTGTATAATAGATGGATGGATGTAAAAGTAACAATCTTTGTTTCGAAGACAAACATCTACCTATTTATTATTTGGTGGTAGAGTTTAGTTATAATTGGCGGCAGTTTTCTTCGACTTTGATCGTGATCCTGTTAAAAATGACTAAAAAATGACTAACTAAAGCAGCTAATGAGTAGCCGGCCAATAAAACGGTACAAAAACATTGCCCAGTCCAGCCGAACGGGGATCATCTGCACAAAAAATCAAAACTTACTATTAATCCGTGCACTTCTATGCCAAACCGACTTCTAAGTATTGAATATATATATATATATACGTAGGAATGAACTCCGATAACGGCAACAGTTTTCCGTTAGCCATCTTCTCGGCTACTACAGAACAGCTGAACATAGATATTCTTTTATGATTGGGCTATTTTGACGTGATTATCAACGCAGCATGCCAGAGGCAACAACGAGCAGTCGCCCCAATCGCTGTTGCTGTTGACGCAAACTCTCAAAGTGTGAGTTGACTTATTACAGTTATTATATTGTTCGAGCTGATAGAAATAGCGGTGGATTTTTTTGTTCGGACAAGCTTTTCTAATGACCTTAACTGTAACGAGCGGGGGCTTCCGTCCAGTGGCGGCTGCTGGCTCATCGACAGCTGGCCAAATGTCCCAGACAGCTTAGTTGTTAAGTCTCGCCACAACAGCAACGGCTTCTGAGTCGGCGCTAACACGCCTCACTATGGCACACAGACGTTCTGTCGGCCAGAGCTCTCAGGGCAGTTACGGGCTGCAAAGCGCCGGCCGGCAACCGCCAGTCGACTAGCGACAATGGTGAGACAATCGGGCAGACACTTATACATACCACGTCCGCTAGGAGATGGATAGCCGATTTCGGGCATTGCCTTAAGGACGTGATACTCCACCGCTGCAGTGCGACCGCGTCACACTGGCGGGTGAACGGCTTAATGCTGTTCAGTGTTCTAGAATACTCCTCTGAGCAACAGCGCCGCATGAAAGAATGGAACGGCCAGGGTTTATATGCATGCTTATATATATATATATATGTATGAATATTTACGTATTATATATCGGAGCTATCTATTATACATAGTGGCAAGAATGAGAAACGTCACAATGTGCAAGAGCGTGAATGCAGAATGACGATAGAGGGCGAGCGGTGGTGTTGCCCGCAAGATAGATAGAGAAATAAAGGCAAATAGTATGGAAGTGTGTACAATCCCTCCGGCGGTGAGCGGCATCACAAGTTGTTGCCGTGCCGCGTTGTGCGGCGTCCGTGGCGAGAGCTGCGGGCCGGCGGAGCGCCCTCGCGCCCTGCTGCACAAAGCTTAATAATAAAGGTAAAGCCAGGGAGAGGCACACGTACCTAGAAGCACGAGGGGAAATGAAAGCGAATGAAAAAAAAGCCAAAGGAATGACTATACAGCAACAGGGGAGATAGTCAGAGTCGGCAACGGGAAAAGAAAAGTGCTAGCGTAGGTATCACATCGTGGACAACACACACAGACAGATAGATGGACAGGCACCACGCCGAGGCGATGGTACTTCCGTTGCTGGTGGCTGTATGCACTCACCAGCGGAAGCGGCAGCTGGGCAGCTTGACGGACCCCAGGCCCTGACCCAGGCCCCCTTTTCCCGGTGTGCTTAAATACGATGACTATCACTGGTCTTCTGAAGTGCTGTTGGTTACTTCAATTCAAATCGTTCTTATCTAAAGCTTGATATGTAGATTGAGCGCATTATTAGCGTAAGATGACCACATATATATATATATATATATATATATATCAGCAAGAGGTTTTCAAATAAATTAACGAATATCGAGTTCAATACCTCGCACACATCTGCTCGTACCAATAATAATATTAATAATAATCATCAAGAAAGAAAGAGTAGGGCCTCGCTTGTAAACATGTTCACACAGGACAATTCTGGCTATCCATATCGTTTATCTATAATGAGATCGTGATTAATCGTCTCATTCGCCTTGCTCAACATTGGTCACAGTTGAAATGAGAGTTTTGTTGTCAGGTTGCATCTATTCCCACCATGTTCGTATATAGATCACTTGTCATATTTTCTGCGCATTTTCCTTATTCTTCAGCAATATTGCCTTATCCCAACCGTCATGCGTGTATTACAAAATTCAACAACATTTTGTGATCACTTTATATACGGTTGATTGACGACTGATACTCCCTCTGGACGCATTGCCATTCAAATGGCTCCATATCACCTAAATGTCTGTAATAGTAGCTGGCAACCTGAGGGCAGCTCCATATATATATATATATAGATGTACAATATAATATATAGATATTACACGTATTGAATATATTTTTATGCCTTATTCCAGCGTTATAGCGTTTCCTTTGTTATTATATCATATGCGCATTTTTTTTCGCATTCAGGCGCCGAATTTGCTGACCGGTTCCACTGACACTAACCGGCTGAGTGAGTTGTTCACGATGACGCCAATGCTGCTCGCAACCGCAGCGATGAAGATGATGATAACAACCAATAACTACCACTACCACTACTACAACAACAACAACTACAACACTACTACTGTGAGAACGACGACGACAGCGATCGACTCGCGCAGGTGTTTTTTTTTGTATTTTTACCGCAATATTTCGTTGAAGCAGTCTTCCCTCGAGTGCGTACGCAATCGGAAGTGATTTTGGGTCGCTTCTTGAAATTGTGGTGCCGCCAGCAGCCGGCCAGCCCCCAGTCGATCGGCCGGCTTACTTAACGGCTCGAGATGCGCATGGCGTTTCGACGCCGCCGCCGCCGCCGACGCAGACCCAGCCGTCAGGTTTGCTCGGCGTTTTCGTTGACGCCACAGTTATTACACCTGCATCTGTTCTGCCCTTCCGACTTGATGATGTATCGCCCTGGCGTCACTAAATGTCGCCAGCCCCAGTTACTTGAGCACTCGCGGCGCCGCCGTTCGCCCCGCGAGTCACCCATCGATCGTCGAACTGTCTCCGTTTGGGGGCCTGTTTTTTTTGGGGGCAGATGATTGCGGTTGTTATTTCAATTGTTTTATTGCATCGTGTTTCTCGGCTGGCTGTTGATTGTTAATCATGAGATGTGTCCGCCTCAGAATGTGGCCACGGGCGAGAACGAAAAGTAAATTGTATAGATGAAGAATACTGAGCAGCGGGATGGGATTTGTTGCGTTGTTTTGACACGATTTCGCTGCGATTCGCAATTCAGACAAAGCTGAGAGATACTGCAATTAACACCTTGTTCAAGGCAGAGTCTACCCAAGTGATAGGCGATATGGCCATATATATATATATATATATATATGATGCTATACAGTGTTCGTAGATAGCCACCGAGCTGCCTGTGTTTTTCGATTATGTAGCTATGTTACCACTTTTTCGTTTGATCCCGTGAGTTCGTGCTTTGGCATGCCGCCTTTCCCTTGCCCAGGATAGTCTTACTATTCAAGTAATTTACTGGCGTCTCTACGTAGGGTAAGAATCGCTTCATTCAGGTTTTGATTGTCTTTTATACTAAGGTCATTAGGACGTCACCATATTCGTAATTTTATTCTTCATTGTCCTATAACATTTTAGCCGATTGTTACCTGACAATGCTCACGGAGAGAGGGGGAGTTCATGTATCAATATATTTGGCGACATATACAAACTCACCATAGATAATGCACGATTCATCAACGTTCATCAGTCAGCCATTCTTTCTGCCAATTAGCTGCATAAACTTGACGCGACAAGAACAGCACTTGTTCTTGCCACGTCAAGTTTATGCCCTTCCGATTGTTCGCTCGATTTCACGCTCTAGAGACGTAGGACAGTCGTCGTCACATTGGTGAGCACCTGTGAAAAGTTCACTGTGTAATATTGTAAAGCTCTCTTCGTTGTTGTTTTATTGAATCGTCAATCGAACTGTGAAATGTTATTAAAGGTAATCAATGTCGTACTTGCCACGAAGTGCTCCCTCTATTGTTAAGATGATATCGCGCAGCTCGGTGTCCATCTTATGCCCGTTTGGCTCATAAAGTTGTGTAAAGGTACCTGAGCGCCAAACACATGCGTCATCTAGCAGCTGCTAAACACTTATGATTTGTTCCGCTCAGCAGTGATTCGTTTTCTGTCCCAACAGGCTTTCATAGCCATTAGAATCAATTAATGAGTACCAATAATAAAAGAAAAAAATATATACATATATTTATATATCAAGTTCGTCCTAGCTTCGTAATTAAATGAGCGAATGTTGTCTCATTATGATATCATGGGCAACTTTGGCAAGTGGGTAGCTCGTGGTTGAATGAGAGATACTTATTGTCTCTACCTTTCCTGATGATTGGATAGGTGCGAGCGCGGTTGTTCGAGCAGTCGAACGTTATTTCTAAAAGCTTTAAAACTTCATTCCAGACGAATATTGATTGGTACCTTCATTGACTAGCTTGAATTCTATATTCTGATCATACGAATAACATGTGTGAATAAAAATGTTTTTCTTTTTTTTTTTCTTGTGTCATTATGGACGGAAGTACGTCAGGAAGTTTATTTAACGGATGCTTGTCGTGCACAGCCATAACATATTTAGATGTAAGACCCTACATGTAACATGTCACATTTTATGTTCTATGACATTGCTAGCATACGCATAGAAGAAGCCATTTAATCTGAAAAAATAACGCCCTCAAAGTGAAATATCCGATAAGCCTGCCGATCCCAGATACACCAATACAATTGGATATATCTTGTGCGCCGAGCGACGCGACGAGATGTTCACCAAACACACACAAGGCTCCCACACGGCGCTGCTGCTGCTATGTGCTACAACAACAACAACAACGCCATCACCAATGAATAGTAGTTAGTTCGTTGCTTAGTTATCGGAGAACTTTGTCGTCTCGTTTGCCGTCGGTTGATTGTTAACGTTCTGCCCTTATCTCTCTCTGTCTCTCCCTTCGACTTTATTCACCGAAAATTCGAAACGGACATCCAGAATTCACATGTTAATGCTGTCGGCTCTTCCGCCGCCGCCGCTGCTGCTGCCCCATCTCGTAACTAGTTCAGGAAGCGCTGTCAGCTTTTGATCATTCAAGATACTTTCTCTCTATCTCTCTCCCTCTCTTCTAGCTGTGCCTGTTTCTCTTCCGATTCCTTGAAATAACGTAATTTTGTTGTGATGAAGAGGCCTCGAGGAAGTTCTTCGCGCACGCTTTTCGTGTCCACTCTCTCTCTCGCTCTCTCTCTCACTTTCCCTTTCGTCCGTAGCAAAAAAAACGTGAATGAAATTGATTCAACGATTGTGTAGAGACGTGGCTCACGCGTCCGTAAGCCATTGCGACGTTACTTTGCTGGGATAACAGAATCGACCATGGCGGCGATGAAGCTGCGGAGCTTGAATTGATGCCCGTTATTTCATTGAGTCATTCATTGGCAGCTCAGATCTATCTATGAGTGGTGAACGAATCCACGTTTTCACTTAACACAATCAGGTATATATCGGTAACTGGCTTGAACAGCGGATATTTCACCTAGATGCTAACAAATCTGATACAAAAAAAGCTCTAGTGAAAGAAGTGAGTCTGTGTCTTCAAGTGTATACGCGTGAAGTGCAGCTATATAACAGACTAAATAGCATTTGACACACTTCCACCTGGTAGGACTGCATAGCCTGCTGCTTCTCGGGATTACGAAGAGTTAATGTGCAATCTAAGTTACATGGGTAAATTTGGATGGATATTGAACTAACTTATATTGAACCTGATGCTGAAAAGTGGTAGGATTATCATAATTCACCCACATAATATATATATATATATCCACCGTACCATATATATATATATATATATATATATATATATCCACCGTACCATATATATATATATATATATATATATATATATATATATATATATATATATATGGCACAGTGTACAGTCCCGTTATGATGAAGATGACACTTCTGAATGAGCTGTTCACGACGCAGCAAAAAAAACTTACTGCTGTTCAAGGCGAGACTATTTCCCGATTGTAGCGAGGAGATTCATGTGAAAGCGAAGTCAAGGATACAGAAAATCTATATGGTCACTCTATCCGCGTACTACAGTTGCTTCCCACCTAGCGAACTGACTCCATTAGCATCTTTATGAGTCTCTGCCCAGAAATGGCACTTGCATAGGCTGTAGTTATTGAAATACTTCTATTCCTTCAGTACGAATCAATGCTTAGACACATGGACACGTCACACTTATTATTTTTTTATACGTCATCAAACCAGCTCGTGTCTGCTGCTTGTCGCTATTGTATCAATGCAGTCATTCATCATTGTATAAGAATTACTAACTTGCTTTATGATGTGTATATACTACCATAGCATCAGTTGGTGCCAAGACCACATCCAGATGACGGAATGTGTCCAGATGACGACCCGTGTGAGAATGCGGGCCGGTGAGGGATGTCTGAGCCGAAATAGAATGGATGATTGAAATCGGGTTTCTATTTTCACAAAGATATAGGTGTAGAAAAATCATGAAATATCACATAAAGTAAGCGAGTTGCACAAGCATATATATATATATATATAAATATATATATATATATATATATATAACGGGACTGTACACTGTGCCATAAATATATATTATATATATATATATATATATATGTATGATTGCTAACCTCACCGTGTTTTCCTCTACGAATCTATTCGACGACATACCCACCGGTAGTTGACTACCTACGAGTCCCTTGAACGTACACAATATATATACGACATTCGCATCTTGATTGGTGTTCGAATGCCTTCACATGTCAACGAGAAATATACCTACCTACTTTGCCTCGTACTCACAGCAGACGCATACTTGACATGGGCCCTGCCCGCTATTTTCGAGCCGTTCGCATGGGCAAACTTGCCGCTCTGCAGCGACCATCCCATCAATCGAGGCCATCACGATCAGCTAGCATTCGGTCTTGTGATGGTGTGTGTGTGTGTGTGCTTTTTTTTCTTTCGGCAATTTCAAAAATGTTCCCACATGCGCTTTCGGCGCGCGTCGACCTGCTGCACAGATTCTTCCTTGGCTGGACCCAGTGTCGCTTCCCTTTCGAATGTTTACCACTCATACAGAAGTTCCAGATCGTTACAGGCGGTAAAAGCGTGTTGTGACAGAACGCGAACGATCGATTGAGGAGATGATCTGTTCGGGGTGTTTTTCCCAGTTCGCTTACGAACAAAAATCGAGCACCAGAATCGAGCCAAAGGCGTAATGATGGCTCGACAATCGAGGTAGCGAGAAAGCGAAGAAAAAAAAATTCGTTGTGACGAGACCCTCTGGCCCCCTGCATAGCGATTACTGCTGGTGTAGCGGACGCAACCACTGTGGGGGATATTTCCAGTAGTCGCGTCTTCATTTCTTCAAGTGACTTCAACAATTTGCGCAATTTTGTCGACAAAGTCGATGATCCTCGGGAGCGGGTTGGAAAAGCATGACGTTTGTATTTGAGTTCTCGAACGATGAAACTGTACACGTCACTGCGTTTACGATCGATTAAGACGTGACAGGTAGTAATGGCACGATCGAGATAATGCCATCGGGCCGACGAGCACTGCTGTATGTGTGAATCAGGTGTGTGGCAACTTTCACGAAATGAAAGCACTGTGACGACAATCGAGCTGTGAAATATGGCGTTTATATTGAAGAGGGAGAAAACACATTTTGACTGCGCTTAATAAATCTTCTGAATTTCCTATATATATATATATATATATATATATTCGATTTACTTGAAATTTCGACTGTGCCTCCGTTTGTCTGATGAGGTGGCGGCACCACGGCGACACACCTCAAGGCATCAATGGACTTCAACTTCAAATGCCATAGACATACACCATTGTGATAGAATCATATATGATCTAGTGTGCTTTATTCTAGTTATGCAATAAACTAATCTTCACCTCTATGAAAATGGCGTTAGCGTCATTATCACAACAAGCACACTATTCTTTCGAAAGGCGATAATTGCTGCGCCTGTTGTCGTGAGAAAGCGTCACTGCACGCAGGACACAATTGCTGAATAGGTGGTGTCTGAGCTGAATAGAATCGGAGATATCAGAGAATGTGGATCAAGCATGTGGTAAGATGAAAATGTATAATTTCTGCCCAGTGCGAGGTTGAATGACTCGAAGCTATTTCATCACACGTCAATGTTTGGGCCCATTTAAACAATTCCTTCGATTTGCCCGCTGAAGCAATTTGACAGGGATCATTGCTCTTGTCGTGGTCGATATACATATATATGTATATATATCGTATTGTTGTATTTTGTAGTGCTGCATTTTGCTGCTGTTCTTTCAGTTTTATGAATGTACGATTTAACATACTACTATTGGCATTAGCAGTCATTTATTTCCGTTTGATTTCAATTCTTTCAAAGAGAACAAAGAAAAAGAACGTGTATAAAAATATATTTGACTTAAATTGGACGCATAGGAACAGAGTGCTCATAGCTGTAACAGCGTTCCTTAGAAAGAACTTCTGTTTAGCGGTTGCTGTTCGCCGTTGATACATTGCTGCAAATGTGAGCGAGCGACGTTCGAGTTCAGACGTTAAGTATTTCGTTGGTCGTTGGCGGAGCGAATATATTTCAAAAATACAATGCGCCACGTGAGTGTAGCCAGCCAATGCTATCTACTGATAATTATACAAATATTTGTTACCAAACGTACGATATGCTGCCAAGTTACAGGATCTTTATCTGGGGCAACGGCTACAAGGTGATAATTTGTATGGGTTGGATATCAGGCAACCAGCTACCATCTTCGTTGACGATGTAATGAAAAAATTGTCGTGAATAATTTTGCGCTATGATATATTGTAATATAATATTATATATTCTGAAGCATGCATCCTTACGGTTACTACGGTGTTTGAATTGTTTTACCTATTTTTATCGTCAACTTAAGCATTGTAGAATCGTAGTTCCGTCATTATATCGCAATGTGTAAATGAATGAATAAATAGGTTATTTACGAGGCCGTTTAAGGCAGCACGCTACACGCAGTTTGTTGCATATTAGGCGAATTCTAAATCTTCTAAATATAGCCCAACGCTAGGTTCGACTAGGTCGTGAGTAACAATTGCAGTTCACGAGAATATGAATTCAGTCAGGTATGTGTCAATAGTCAAACGTTTTTTTTTCTGTTGGAAGAGGTTGATCCCTGGATATGACGTTCGATACTGCTGTAAGATCGTACCCAAGTGGCGCCATCGCAGAACTTCGAAGAAAATGAAAACTGATCAGTACCGAGACCGAGCTGAAATGGTCAAGAAGGCAGACACACTACTACGTTGCTAATTGAGGGGTAACAATTAAAAAATCTCAAACTTTTTACTCTATTTTTGAAACTCCAAAAAATAGACGCTATTATAATTTTTCTCTTAGCCAATGCCTAAATAACGAACGAGGATCGTTTGTATACATATTCGCAACTGTTTATTGTTAGTCATTAATTTAACGAGTATATAGATGTGCTCCCGGAGTATCGTGCTATTGATCAGGAGTTAGTTGCTATTGTAGAAGTAGTGATAATTAATTGCGGAGATGGGACCAACATGGATCGGCTTCGGAAAATTAGCGAAAAGGGAGCCAGCGATGTCCATGTGAGTGAACGCAATAGGTCGCTCACTGTCCAGTCCATGCTTGTCGAGACCTGCAATAAAGTATCAAAAATCGAGATGAAATACGAGCATTCTAGTAAATAGTGCCCTTTTACTTACGGTGGAACCGAAAGTACATGTGCACCCTGTTCATGAAGTCATTCTTTGAGGCTGCAAAATTTGAGATCTTACATGCGGGAGGTCTACAAAAAAAAACGAGGTACCTGATAAACTTGGAAGTCATGAATCATCCGTACATTTGAGATATATCGCTGTTAGATAGATGAACCCAGTATAGTATCGCGGCAGTGAGGTGGACTTACCAGAGGCCTTCAAAAGAAAAGCGGCAGGATATTGAAATCCTCGAGAACCATTCTTAAGTTGACCCATATCCTCGGATTCGGAGAGAGCCGGAAGTGCCAGATAGTCTTCGCGTCGCAGTCGCGACACTTCAATCATATCTCCAACCTGCTCCCCGGCGTATTGCAGACTCTGCAATAAAAAAATATTTCCAATCTTTGAGGGTTTGCTATGAAGACTCTTCCTTTCTTATGTGAACGCACATATATGTATTTAATTCATTATTAATCTCAACAAACTGAACAATACTTAAAGTAAGCTCAAGCATATTATTATAGCTGTGAATATTATACGATTGAGATACAAGGAATCTACCATTGAGGTGTTGCGTCGTAAAGCTGGGCCATTGTCCATCGCAATCGAGTAGGGAAATCCAACGGAAAGCATTGCGGCCCCGGTAAGCGTGGCGATCGTAAACAGATGAGCCTTGCTCTCAATACCTTCATCGAGAATACGTTCCCTCATTTGAGATAGGGCGTCCGCCATTGCGAGTCGGCCCTCAGCATCTGTATTGGTGACGCGGATTCTCATTCCTGATCTGGCAGTGAGCACTTCGTCCGCCACGTAACCGTCGGCACCGACGGAGTTTCTCACTAGGCAAAGTGCTCCAAGAACTCGTGTGTTCCTGGGCCGAGCCATGGCCAGCGACTGGAAGAGTCCAGCAACCGCCGCAGCTCCACCTTTGTCTCGGCTCATCCCGATCATATGGCCGCCAGTCTTTATATCATAACCTCCGGAGTCGTACGTGACTCCCTTTCCAACGAAGCCAAGCACCTCACTTGGGTTCCCATCGGAATAGTCTAGCAGAATCACTCGGGCCGCATGTCTCGGAGTGTGCTGAGCGGCCCTGTCGACTGCGGCCAGCAGAGGATACTCTTTCTCTAGCTGATCGCGTTTACTGATCACTCTGACGGTGATTCTCGAGTTAGGAGAGCTTAAGAACACCTCTTGAACATAGCGATCCGCTCTTGTCGGCGACATTTTTTCCGGATCCGTTAATGCAATGTCACGGTACACAATTCGACCCGCCTCGAGACTAAGGATGTAGTCGAATCGTTTCTCATCCCCGTGGAAATTCAGCACGCCTAGACCGTGCACCTTCCTCTCTCTACCGGGAAGTTCGCGAACTGCAAGCGGCACGTAGATCGCATCCAACGCCCCAAGGAGTATGTTGCTGTCGACGTTAAAATCGTTGAAGGGCGCAAACGATTTTGGCAGTACCAAGAGTGGATTCTTAGCGCCGGCAGACAGCGCTCGCATGACGCCGTTCCTTGCAGCATCGAAGAACGCTCTCACATCGTCGAAGTCCCGATTTAGGGGGCCCGTTGGAGAAAACACGACCCGTACACCATTGAATGACGACAACACTACGCCACTGCCGAAATCTGCATCTACGCGACGCAACTCGTCGAACGCACTCAAAATCTCGCTGGTCTCGCTGCCTAGCGAGTCGGTATCAAGTGCCTTAGCGATGAGAACAACGGCATCATATCTGCCGACCAGCGATCTGAGGGGCGACGTCTTTTCCAGATGCACATTTGATTGTAGAAAATTGATCGCGACGAGGGGGCTGTCGGAAAAATGTCGTGAAATTTCGAAATGTCAGCTTGATGGAAAATGAAACAGCTAATCGATAGTGGAGTTCAGCTATTTTCAATTCACTGTATTCGTATAGATTTGCCTTTCAAATGTATCAGCACATAGATTGGCTCCACATTGTAACGACTGTTGTTCCACGAGGTTGAACAGCTCTGCTTAATGCCAAGAGGAATACATTCACCACGTATACAGAGATTGGTATCAGATCTGATCAGATTATATGTTTCGTGTACGATACTACCACGTCGCGTTATACATATGCCTTCTTCCATACAAAGGACCTATTCCCCTTAACCACCACCACATGTTAATGTATAAAACACAGTTAAATATACAATTGATTTTAAAGAAACAAAACACGTACAAATGCAATCATCGGCACTTCATTCGAGCACTCAATGTAGGATTGGAAATGTTCGCCGATTTCATTAGTGTCGTGGTTAATGCACTGTTTTTGTACTGACTATAAAAGGCGTTCCGCATTATCATACCTTGCCCTGTACGATGAAGCATTCACATATCGTTGGATAGTGCCATTCACAAGTGGGACTCGTAATTCAGCTCGAAGGACGGCCGCTTGTGAAGACACTACCAACAAACTTGTAGCGATTAGGAGAACGATTCGTTTACTCATTATTAGGCTTGTTCTACTCATTGTCGTGGCGCCGCCGTGTGCCTATTCGTCTATATATATATATATATATATATATACGACGAATATATAGGCAAATATGAAGTCGTAGTAACGGATCGCTTCCGGCCCGCTTGTGCCGTTAATGAAACCCGCATGGGACGCGTCGAAACATTTACTACTCATGAATTATTTCGAACCAATAACGTTCGAGGTCTACAGCAAACGCGGATTGGCTACTCAATTAATTTTGAAACGTGAATGAAATTTCATAGTTCCTAAACTCCTGTCTGATGTCTCGGGGTCACTACTCGGGGTGACCTTCACATGACGAGTTTACTAGGACACCGTTGTAGATTAGGTATATCTTGTCCCAATTCACAGATACGTATACAATTAGCAGTTGGCACACATGGTTCACTTGGTAGGAATGTATACAGCAGCAATAAGACTTTGATTAGCTCACTTTGTAACAAAATCAATAATCAGGGGGGTGCATGTTGTAATCGGTTGTGTGCATTATTTCATATAAAACAAAAACGCCATAATAATAATAGTGGATAAACTTTCCACTATTAAAATTGTACAATGTGTACCCCCAATGGCCTCCAGTGCTATATGACTGCCATTATAGCAACTGGCAGGCTCGCTTTTTCATAATAAGTGGCTGTGTTTGTTTCCATAGCGGTCCTGAGTATAATCTAAACAAAAAAAAATAAGATGCCCCAACTGTCCTTACTTCAAACACATTGGTGATGTGACGCCGTCGTAACGCGTGAGTAGGAGGGGGCAGGTTTTTTTCGACGAAATCCATCCATTTTGTTTCATCGAAATATACGACTCCATTGTCCACTACCATTGATATCTATGATATTACAGAGTGAGGCTCGCGCTTGGACGACAACCATGACACGAGAATTTCACAGTGTGACTGCCACCCCTGAGTCCAAGCATGCTGTTTTCCCAAACAGGCAGTTAAAAATAAACTCTATATTCGCTCTCCAATAGTTGGACCTTATCAGATGGCTACTGTCCAGGTCGATTGCTGGCGCCACCAGCCTATCGAAACAATAGCGTTATCTCCGTTAGCAAACATAATTCAAGATTCGGACCGCCATGGTTATTGCGGCATTGAAGACGTGCGTAATCAGAGTGTCTCTCTCTCTCTCTCTCTCGCTCTCCTTTATCCACTACACGCAGACGTCCGCCCGAGCTCCGGCAAACGATTACACAGTAGCAGTGGCCAGCTACTGAAGGCCGTCTTGCTTTTGCTGTTATAGTTCAACGACAAAGAGCTGGACATGCAATGAGATGACGTTCTGGAGGAAAGACAACCACACTATTACGTTATGACTACGACGATACATGGTCTCTGGTCGCGCGACCTCGATGGGAGAAGGGGCGAGTGGTTCACCTATCGAGCGGATACCAACTGTTCCCGCCGATTGCTCTCGACGGCAGTCGGTTTACAACAATGGTGAGACCCCCGCCCCAATCCCCCTGATGATCTGGATGGCATCGCGCGGACGAGCCTTTTTCATACGGGCCGACGTCGCTCCGCGCATGCAGTTCACCGTGATTCGGTGGGTACGACGAGACCACGGCGTTAGTGTTGTGCTGGCTCACACGTTCAAGTGGTCAACCTCGCTGGGAAAGGGATCGTGCGATCCGAGGTATACCCACCGGCACGTGGCCGTCGCCAGCAGCACGCCCGAACGATGATCGACGTGAACGCTCTTGTCGACAAGATCGGACCGTGGCAGGTTCCGGTTTTTCTGCTGATCATTCTCCGATCGTGGCCTCTCGGATTTCATATTTTGTTTCTGTCGTTCGCCGCCCCGTCAAAACAGGATCACTGGTGCGCCCGACCGGAACAATTTGTTGACAAGTTCTCCGTTGATGAGTGGAAGGAACAGGCGATACCCGTTGTCAAAGGCAAATTCAGCAGGTAGCCACGGGTTCGGATCGTATATAATACTTATGTTACAATAGTTATAAATATACAGGTAACTGCGCGAAAACGTGGTCGTTATCGATTGGATTAAACTGATACTAACTGATCGGATTAAATACGATTAGCCATGCACGTACGGTAAATGCCGATTGGATGCTGGATGCTGAGGTGATTACTTATAGACTATGTGCATAGGTCCATATATATATATATGGGACTAAGTATCAAAGTCAACTTGCTAAAACTGTTACATGCGTTATGACTGATCTGATGGAGTTATCTGGGTCGAGGATAAACATTGTTTCACCTGGAATATTTTCGGAGCTTGATAGTTCGGCAAGAATACACGGACTCAATCATATTGAGAACGCATGTTCACTATGTCAATTAACTTCCTCATAAATCGATGGCAAGCATGCCTTTAGGCCGAGTTGAAGAGCGCCCATTGTGCGAACTTCGCCGATATACGCAAGAGGGCACTGAAATGATTCTAAGATATATATATATATATATATATATATATATATATATATATATATATATATTTATATATCAAATATATAAATATATATATATAATAGAACTCAATATCCACATCGTATTTTTCGTGCTGAAGCCCATGAAATAACTATTACCGTTTTATAAACATTGCAAAATTTGATATCATAAACCAATTTTTTTCTTTTGCTCACAATATACCGTCTACCTTAGATAATCTACTATAATACATAGGTAAGATAATAAGAGGTAATATTGTTGATTTTTCTAGCAAAACATCCGAAGCGCCCACTTCGCATATATGCATGCTCAAGGCACATTTGTGTACAGTTGAGCAGCACGGCTAATTAATCTCTTGTTATTATCTCTCATTTAGATGTACGGTACGCCAGTGGGTTGAGGACAACGGCCAAGTGCGTTTTCTGAACGAGACTGAGAAATGCAAAAGCTGGGAGTACGATAGTACATACTACGATTGGACCGTTCTACGAGAGGTATGCAGGCGAACAGTGGGCGTGCGTAGGTTGAAAAGAAACTTTGCAAGGGCGTTTGAAATGTTCATCCCTCAAATGACATTCAACATATGTAAGAATGCTCGAACGTATACCGGTAGTGTTATCATTTACTGGCCTCAATGTACGTTACGATGCGCACGCGTAGCGCTGCGCATTGAGCTGTTATGTGTCGTTCATCTCTATATTGCTATATCGTGCGATAGCTGAAAATAGTAGCGAAGATATGAGAATTCCGCTGCTCGTGACATTCATCAAATAGATTATGAATATAACAGGAATAGTTGGCTTGACGAGTCAGGATACAAACAACGTTAACCATCTACACTTCGTTGTTCGTTCAATGTATGTCCTGCAGTTCGAGTTGGTCTGTGATAAAAGCTGGTATGTCTCCGCGTCGCAGGCAGCCTTCATGGCAGGTATCATGGTGGGAAATGTCATATTCGCCAAAATCGCCGACAGGTAATATACAAGATGTGTGTGTGTCTACGAATTAGTTCACTGGCAAGAGTGCTATAAAATGAATACCTGAGTACCTGACATTTTCTCGTTTGCTTGATACAGCCAGCTAATGGATGGTAGGGCCGAAACTCAAAGCTAGCCTTGTTTCACAGCCTTTTCGAGCTAATATATGTGCAACATCTTCACGCAAAATAAGCTATTTCAAGCTGCCGCTCTTTGTGTTGATAGTACAAAGTGTCCCAGGCAGACAAATAGCATAGTATCAACCAATGACCCAGCGATAATGAGCGATAAGATATCGTTGCTTCTAAGCCACGTGAGTTTTCTTTTACGGCCGCAATTACTTCACGTTGTTACACCCTGAATATGAGACTTCCCCGTCGTTCCGGGGGGTTCACAAGACGCGAAATCTGCTGATCATGAATCTTAGATATAGCTGATATCGAGGGAGACATTCATCGTGTGAATGCCCCCAACTCACTGGGTGATTAATCATCATTTGCCGTAAGCTTCAACCCATTCGAACACATACGAAGCCTGTTCTGCATGAGTTCGCAGCTTGTGATATAAATTTTACCTGGTACTTTTCCAGCTGGTTCGCTCTAGTCAAACCACTAATTCATTGTACGTATCATTGCCCTGGTTTTGTCGACGACCCGAAATAACTAGGCACGGACGCCGAAAATCGCTATTATGGTCGACCCTTTTGATGATCTCGGCTGGCTTCGCCACCGTGTTCTGCCGTGACTACTGGTCGTTCAACGTGGCGCGATTCGCCATCTCGATAGCGTGTGGAGCTTACCAGTGCACAGTCATCTCGCTGTGTATGTTACGCTTTCTGTTCCAACAGTACTTTTCACATAATCTACAAGGTGTTTCTAGCAGGGTCGTTGTTCCCAGATGCCACATTTCTGTCATTTTGAAATTATTAAATTCTTGCGAAAATATGCTCGACGCATAATAATGATTATACCATACGAGTTTGGGGCATAAACAGTCACTACACGTTGCCAATAAAGTATGACGTATATCTACGTGAATGATATCTCGATATACGCGACCCTGATACGAATGGGATCTTATAAACTATATATATATATATATATATATATATATATATGTGTGTATCAAGCTAAATGTAAGTAGGGAATGATAATTTTTGTGCTTCCCATACAAAGTAATGGAATGTCTATCTGCAAAGAAGCGTAGCTGGGCTATGCTCTCTTCGTTTGGGTGGACGTCCGGTACAATAATTCTTCCATGGACCGCCTACTTCTTCCCGAACTGGATACATCAACAAATCGTCTATGCGGCTTCGGCTATACCGTGTCTTATTGTCTGGAAGTAAGTTTTCAATAAGACTTAAGATAATAGACTTAACTTTACCTAGTTTTGAAAAAAGGAAAAAATATCTCCTACAGACAAATGAATCTTACAATCAACATCGGTGGCGATGGTGCCCGAAGGGAATCCCCCTTGCGCAACTTTGTAAATATCATTAATATATTATGTATTCAAATCAAAGTTGAGGCTCGAGATAGTAATAAAAAAATAATACTGAGATGTTAGTATAAAAATTACGGGGTGCTCGAAGAGTTGTGCTAAATCCCATTGTAAGGCGTGGAAGGACAAACGTAGCCTTGTAGCGTTTCAAGACCCAGGAAGTAATGGACTTCATTCGTTTTCGAACGAAAATACACCCCTACATTATTAAGACTCCACATAGAGCAGCGTGGTTTCTGTTTTAATAATGTGCATATATATATATATATATATATATATATATATATATACGGTATGATTTATCGGGCATGGCGTGTAATTTCGATTACATTATTTCAGATTCCTACCCGAATCCCCGCGTTGGCTTTTGGCCAGCGGGAGAGTGGACAAAGCAGAGGCAGCTATAGGCAACCTTGTCCGCAAGAACAATCTCAACGACGTTGACGTGGGAAAAATGTTTGAGGAGTACCGCGAGAATCACAACATTCTACAAGGAACGAAAGCTGGAGATTCGGCTGTAACACATCCAACGTATAGTGACCTCTTCCGGGGGCCGAGGATGCGCGTCCGTTCGATCTGTATCCTTATTATGTAGTACGTATTTATGATGGTAGCACAAATTTGCCATTCGTTACACATGGTGCTCGGAGGGATTGCAGAGCATTCAGTAGACCGGCTAAGCAGAATCCTCCCTGTGCAGTGTCTGCTCTCCAATGACGAACATATATACGAACAAACAATGATCACAAAATGTTCGCCCACTCATCAAAAGACAACAACGCACAATTACCTCTGTTGTCGCCGATAGCCTAGTATAACAGACCTTGCTACATAACGGCGGTACATACGTGTCGAGTGTAACTCTCCATACACCATTTACGCACTCAATATCACCCATATCAATATAGAGATATTATCAATATTATCAAATGTCGCTTGTCTCTCTCTCCTCGATAGCTCGATATGGTCGTTGCCTAATGATGCCTCCTTCTATTTGCGTCTCCTCCTTTCAACGACATTTCGCCAGCTTCGCAAACCGCCTGCTCATGTTCCATCTGACATTTTTCGCAGCGCGAATGGGAGGTAATCCCTTCTGGGGCTTCACTCTCGTCGGACTGCTCACGGTGCCTTCAGATGTTGTTGCCGTACTGTGCATCCGTTATGTGAAGAGGCGACCCGCGATGTTCGTCACGTTCGTCGGAACCGGCGTCTTTATCCTTCTGCTCCTTCCGTTTGGCGAAGGTATTGTATATAGATTTGTTTTAATTCGTCATTGACCATAGCTGTATTTGTAGGTCTTACCCAGAATAGGTAAAGGCGGCCGCCAGGGGCGAGTTGAATTTATAGTGATTCCCCTTGATCGAATGATCTGCACATATATATATATATATATACGGTTCTCTTTCACAACAATCAACACCACAAAGGCTCTCGTTCTAAACTTACACCCCCGGTTTATCTTGCAGATCAGTTTATAGCGCGCGTTGTCTTGTGTACACTGGCCAAAAGCCTTAACTCGGTGGGCGCCTCGTCATTGGGAGTGTTCGCAACGGAGTCATTTCCTACTGTCGTCAGAGCAATGGGTATAGGCAGTGCATACACGTCATCTCGATTCGGAGCGATGTTCTCACCATTTTTCAAGGTACACTTAGCAGGTGGTACTCAAGAAATTAATGTACTGACCCTTTATACGATATATATATATATATATACGTGGATCATTTTGAGTGCGCAAGCCTGCTGGGCATAGTCATGTTGATATGCGTGCCTCACCATATTTCAGGAACTGGCCGAATTCGCAGGACCCGCAGCCGCCGCTGGGGTCTCCGCCGCCATCGCCCTTTTAGGAGCCTTGTCTGCACTTTTCTTACCGGAAACACTTAACAAGGTTTGTTGATAAGTCATCAAGTCAATTTCACTGACAACAGTTGGCAGATGTCGCTTTCGCGAAGCAGTAATACTATTTGACATAAATTGATGACAGGCTTCAGCCCATGAGAACAATCGGCAGGATAAACTAAACATGTAATTTCCCATGGCACATCTTAGTCTTCAGGTCGTATTCAAGTAGAGTGGATGTGAGCCTCACGACCTGATTAATATTCGATAGTACTCATGGCCGACATTTCGAAAGTGGTTTGTTATGTATCGGCTATAAAATTAGTGATTTCGAAATTGATACAAACAACACCGGTCCTATCTCGGACGCTACCTATGCAATGCAAAAGAGATTGCCTTGTCAGAGCACCTAGGCCGAATATTTGTTCAGTCAATCTCGACCTGCTCGCGCTCCAAGCATTTACAGCGTACTGCTATGCCGTTCGGACACGGTAGATTGACAGTCGCGTCGAGCCCGGTGGCGTTGTGCACTTGTGTACACCTTACAATCAGAGGAGACGCGTAGGTGCACCGATTCGATACCCGCCGTTGCACATTGACATCGAAAGGGGTCCGTCGTATCAGGCAATGCCGAAAGCAGTTTCGTAGGCGTTGAATGTTGGCTCTGAGTCAGGCCGGGATATTTACTTTTAGGCTGACCGTCACAAGCAGAAACTGTGCAACCTCGATAAAACTGAAAACGAGCCGAAATCTTGTCTTCCTACTTCGGCAAGAAAACACAATTGAAAATAACGGCCATGATCGGCCAGAGTATAACTGCTCAACTGGTTCACGATGATTGCATCCGTTTTAGGCGCTCCCCGACTCACTGGCCGATGTAGACCCAGAGGTCTACGCACCGGTCAGCACTGCGATGAAAAACGGACAGGAACGAGCGGAGACGAAGAATGACAAACACGTGTCGTAACACTGGATAATGTTGTAGGCACCGCTATTAAGCTATCTTCTATTAATTGTAACAATAAACAACTGTTCATATACTAAAACCTTGTTATTACATATATATATTATGAACCGTATTCCATACAGCATTAGACTTTTACTATCCACGAGGGTTGACCGCGAGCCCAGCATGAGTTCAGACGTCGTCAGAGATCAAAGAATAGCACCCTGAGCAAACATGAACTATCTCATAGTACCGTCATAGTTCACGCATAGTTCGCAAATTCGTTTTGGTTCGGGCTAACAGTCAACTCTCTCTCATCGATACCGAGACTCTGTGAAATCCTGCTAAAAACAAACTCGCGAATTTAAAGAGCAGGATCATTTAAAACAAAATGATCGTCAATTTTGTTAGTCGCTTCAGCTACACCTCTTGAATATCATTGGTAAGAATATTCGTGCTGGTCTGCCTGTGGCAAAGTTGTTTACACAGGACGCTGAGCCGAAAGGGTGGTATGTTCGATGAATTAGGTCGAGGACATGAAAAATGTGTCGTGAGGGGGTAGGTTAACAGCCGGGAAGCTGTCTCACGGTGTAAGGCACCTAAGCGACAAATGAGAGATATGGGATTTGATTCCCCGGCTGCGCTTGCCTACCTCTTCGGTCTCATCAAGATATGGAAACACATTTTCATATCAAAGTCGAGCTTACTTTTCGACAAAAAACCTGCTAGAAATGCAAAAATCTGCTTGAGCAGTTTCGCCGTAGGCAAACCCTCAACGGCCTCATGGTAGGTGCGCAATGCTGGCCAAACAAGGTCGTTTGGCAATCGCGCGAAGGCAGCTTGTTGTAATGGACAGCACCCCTGCTGCATGGTGACATAAGAGAGTTTAAGCATTGTAAAAATGCAGCTCCTTTAATAAACCAATAATCCTTTACCTTTACCTCCATCGTGAACATATGCCTCGCAGCCAACAGTGTTCTCGCAGATTTTCAAGGTAAGCTACAACTATGGTTGGTTCTGTTCTGTGGTTCTCGTCGGCACATCTTGGTGAATCGTTCTTCTGTATAAAGCTTCCTGTATAAAGCTAGCATACCATAATGAGTAACTGTGCAGATCCGGATACGGTTCTTACCACTCATACCCGCATAAGCTCCAAGTGAATTTCTTGATAGACGACGGGACATAACCAACCGGGGGATTTAACCCGTTCTAATATCAAGGATCGGCCTCAGTGTTATAAACTGCCCGAGGCCACCTGCCAAATATATATGGAATGATCAAATACTTTTTGCTAAAAGAAAGAAAAATACTAACACCTCGTAATTTCATAACGAGGTCAAATGTCAAGGCGTAAACGAGTACTGCTATCGTAACCCTGCATAACAAGTACTTGCAGCGTATCCGCTATACGAGCAGACGCGTGCAGGTGGTTGAGATCATCGGAGATAACGAGCGTGTCTTTTGGTCAATGTTTCTGTCAACTCCCGTACACTCTTAGCGCACTAATTGGCTAGGGATTACTGCTGAGTGACGCTAACGCTGACACTGCTGTACCATAGGGGTAGCGTTATAACCATTGTACACTTTGATGTGCAACGGTGGACATCGAACGCGTGAAACTTGCTACGAAAAGCTGTCGCGTGGACGTTAAATATTGGCCTGAGAGTCAGTCCGAAAAATCGATCTACTCGCTATTATGAATGAAATCACCAAGTTGGCTTGAAAAAGGTCCTCCAGACAACTCAGGTGGACTATCCGATCATCACCTGATCGGATGCCGTGAGCTTTATAATTTTGAGATGTAACTTACATCAAGTTTGAGGCATTTCATATAGTGCCATTTTTCAATTTGGCCGAATGCTGCTTCTGTGTTGACATCGTTCTCTGCTTGTTACATTCACTCTGTCGGAAATTCCAGGTCCTCTGCGCGTGTCGCCACTGGTCTAGTCGTGGGCTCGGAGTGGCGTTTTAGAGGAGACACGTATTTCTTATTGTACAGATGTGGCCAACTTAATCCAAACATTGTGTTATTATTAAAAGCCATAGTTCTAGCACAATGCTGTATCTCAGTGGTCACGTTAAGTGATCCGCCTTCGCCATGTCCGAGGCGGGACTCTGGTTCTTTAGTGAGCAGGCGACGGACAAGACATGTGTACTCTTCATTTCTTTTGTGGAAGTCATCTGGAAATCGTAAGATGCCTTGCTTGATACGAACCTTCAACATATTTTGATTGACGCTGAAGAACGGCACTTTCCGACTGACGAGCTCGTATGCCAAAATGCCCAGCATCCACCAGTCAGTCTCGAAACAGACCATTAGGCTACCGTCGGCGGTTCCTTGTGGAGCAGCAGGATGCGATGATCCTTCCTTACCAGACTCTTCATTATCAGACTCTCCCTTCGACTGTTCCTCATCAGTAGGCCCTTGTGCAGTACCAGACGTCGACGGCTCCTCACCGAATAGAGGAGTGCTTGACCAATCACAAGAATCTTGCGGAGCGCGAGGCTCCATTTCTCGAGGGTTAATCCGCTCTACCGGAACGTCGACCATCTCCGGGGCAGCGTAATACGGCGAGTATGTAAGTACACCTAGCCTGCTCTTCAATTCCTCTAGGGTCAACCGAGATTTCGGTTGGCCTTCCTCCATATCCTCGCCCTTCTTCGTTACTACCGTCTGCGGCGCCTCCGTGCTATCCTTCTCATCCTGATCTAAACGAATTGCATTGGTGAAATTTGCTAGCTTGACATAACCACGACTTGTGACCACTATGCCTTTTGTGTCTAGGCGGAGATAAAGAATTCTACAACGATGGAGATAGTCGATCGCGAGAGCGACTTGAGCGAGAGTGAAGACTGCTTGCTGTACGGTGAGAGTGGCTTTGAGTTTTTTCAGATAGGCTTCTAACGTTGGCGGTAGAAACTCGTAAACGTAGTACCCATACAAGTTATCGCAGCAATAGAAGTGCATTTTCGCAATGAACTCGTGGTTGCAGTTTCGAAGACAGCGCCACTCCTCGAATAGATCGTCCTTGGTGCCGATCTTCCGTTTCATGGAAAATTTAACGCCAAATCTATGCATCGCCGTACGAAGCTCTGGGCCCATATCGTTGAAGCCGAACCCACCCACCAGCCTGAAGTCATAAATATACGTCTGAACATCAACACTAGATGGGCTCGCCGTATCACTTCGTCGGGCATCCCAGTAAGCCAGAATCCTTGAGTCTAAGAACTTTGTATAGCAGGTTTCCGGGTACATGTAGGGAAATTCTGGCTTGGAATCTTGGGCGCCCATCGTTCTTGTGGACAGTCAACCCGCAACGATACTGCAAAGACCAAAGGACTTAACTCAAAAATGCGATATATATATATATATATATTATATATATATATATCTAAGGGAGATGTGTGTCGCGTGCCAAGTTTTTATCGAATACCTTCATCTCCAATTTGAGCCGAGAGAAAAATCAATTGGCCAGAAAGTCGTCTTTTCGTGGAGCAATTATCGAGCAAGTAGTCGAGCCGTAAATGATCTGCCATCGTAACCCGAATGAATTAGCTTAATGAAAAAACAGAGTGCAGAGAAATCACATACACTGGAACCAGGCGCTTGAACGGCGCGTAACTTCGTTGATGCAAATATTTGACGAGTCAATATCTAGGGTTAGTTCGAAATGTTGTCTATGTTTTTATGTTACAGATAAAAATAGATCGATCGCTTTGTAGCCATCGCCTTATATAATATATTATATGGATTTCCTCAACAATCAGCGATCAGGAGTCGATTCATTCCCACCTTAACGACGCGTGTGGGCATACGCTGCAGATTAGAAACGTTAGCAAGCGGTGAAGTTCGTCCGATGGACAGCGGCCGTGGTTTTGTCTTTGGTAAGAAGGTTGCCATCATTACCCTTATTATCATTGCTTATACTTATATCCATTAAGAATCCCCGACGATGATAACAGCAGCAACAGCAATCGTGTAAACAACATCATCAGGCTGAGAAACCAACATGCATGAATGTCGTCCGGTTGTGCTTTGGTCACTGCTAGTAGACGTATTGCCCTTGAAATAGTCCTGTCGGCATTCGCGGAGTGAAGCCACGCTCCCAATGATGGCGTGAGGCAAGGACGATGGCTAAATCGCGTCGGCGATAGATACAATGACAGGCAATGTACCGACCGTAGCTCTTCAGCAGCTCTCGTTTGCAGATCATGCTCAGGAAAGCGCCACCCCCAGAGCAGTTGGCTTAAAGGATGGTGGCGGGAACACATTCGGGATAGCTGCTTCGCTTTGTTCTCGTCTCCGAGAAGACCGCATCTTCGGAAACATGAATGTCATCTACTACCTGGACAACCTTCGGCCACAGAAATGCCGATGAGGACGAGAGGGATACAGCCCGGATTTCGCGTCTTGCCTCGTACAGGCCATATTGAAGATCAGTAGATATAGAAATCGGTGGGTAGAATCGCCCTGTTGTGTCCACTGCGACAGCGGGGCAGAGGATGACGCAGAACGTACACTGCTGATGTGGGACGCTTTTCACGAGGAAAGACTCAAGATGGAGCGGAGCATTGGAGGCAACGTGATCACTCAGAATTTAATGCAGCATATGCTGGAGAGTGCGGAAAAGTGGGAAGCAGTTCAAGAGTTTGCAGAGGAGGTCATCTCGCGCAAGAAGCGTGCGGAGATGGCACGGCAAGCGCGTCCGTAGAAGAGAAAGAACACAGCCAAAAATTACGAAGTAATCATGTACATGTTCCGTAATTTTGTCTTAATAAACTTGCCACCCACAAAGTCGTGGGAGGTCCAAAGAAAAAAAAATAGAAATCTGCAGAAATCCCATAGAAGAAACACACATTATAAATCAGCAGAAGTCCCGTTGTAGATATTATAATCAGCAGAAGTCCCGTTGTAGATATTATAATCAGCAGAAGTCCCGTTGTAGATATTGGAATCAGTAGAAATAGCATAGTCGATATGACAGTAACTACCATTATATTTTCGTATGAAACATCACAATTTCTATTTTTTTGTGTGACTTCAATTCATTTTCTTGTAATTTTGTGAGCTATCAAGAACCCATTATATTTTCGTATGAAACATCACAATTTCTATTTTTTTGTGTGACTTCAATTCATTTTCTTGTAATTTTGTGAGCTATCAAGAAAAATTTTTTCGGCTTTTCCAAATTAATTGAGCACACAACGAAGAGTAATAATCATTACTATTATATAAAGGTGTAACGTCATTTTATTGAAGGAAATTGTCAAGGAAGATAAAAATGCAAAAAAAAGTGTTCCTCACCGACTTATGGCACTTTCACCGCGCCGACTCGAATACCGTCGTGTATCGTATCTTATATTAAGCACATTATATATTATTAGAATGAACTATGGGGAAATACTACGCCCTGATAGACGTCATACTTTGGAAAGATCGTGCCAAATCTCCTATATATATATATATATATATTTATATATATATATATAAATTAAAGAAAAGAAGAAGTCAGAACGTGTATACCCGGGCAGGATTCGTCTCAGCGCCGTTTTCACATAACACGGATCATAGGTTTGCGTGATGAATACCTGCGTGCGTTTTCCTGATTGCTGCCTTATCAGATTAAAAACTTACCAAGTCGTCATTATAAATCAATTGTAATGATGAAATCTATTATTATACTAATCATTATGAAGAGAGCGTACAACTTAACATACTATCACAGGGCTATTCTGTATTGTGGATCTAAGAACGGAATACATAATGATTATTATAATGATAGTAATGGCAGTAACATTCATAGAACGACATCTTAGAGAGCATCGAACCATCGCGCATTACCGCCGCTGTTACAGACCACTGTGTACTTGGGTGAGTACTGAACGGTGTTTTAATTGTTCGAATAATAATAATAATAATATAATAATAATCAATTAATTGATATCAGTGACGCAATACGACTCAATCTTGTATCCTTTCCATCAGTCACACAGTACTCAACCAAGAAGGTCATTTTCCATAGTGTCAAATAATAATAATAATAATAAATATGATATAGTCAACACATCTGATCAGTTGCTGTGCCCCGCTATGGTTACTGTTGTAGTTCTTGTCCGATTTCGGCGGCAGTTTTCTAGCTTTGTCTCGAGCTTCGCTCCCATCAACTCGGAGAGGTGGAGCTCTTCAACGTTAGCGCTTCTTATACGGATAGATGCGGGAAGTCATTTCACACATTTGCATAGTGAACCATTATAAGTCGATATAGTTATTATACTCTAAACACGAGTCTCCATTCGTTCATATCTACGAAGGCCTGGACAATCTTCGTGCGAAATTGCGCTTGCACACTATTGTATGTAATAATTGACTCGAGTCAATCAGTGATCTTGTTCTCGCACTTGCCGTCGTTTTTCTTTTACGCAAGTTTAAATCTGTTATCCACTGACACGTATATCCTATATTAGTGGCGAAATTAAGCCCTAATTAAGGTAGGGGCTAGCATTAGCAGATTGCGTTGTCCATAGAGATACAACAAAAGCTTCTTAACGCGAAACTAATATGAAATGTGTATTTACGTTGGATTGTGCTCGGTACTATGTACTCCATTGTCCATTTCTCCCTCTCTGCTTATATATATATATATATATATATCTCAATTCATGTACATGATTCGCACGGAAACTTCGGAGGGCTGGATCGAAGCAGAATTCAATCGCTCAATTCAGATGTTCGGTTTGAATGAAAATTTCCACGTTAGCTCGTCACTGATATATATGTTGCGATGTATCGTTCATCGATCAGATGGTATCATAGTTATCCACTATATATGATTACAGCGTGTGTCTTTGAGAGAGTCGAAACGGTCAAAATCATTTCATTGATCACAGCAGCTTCGCTGATCCAGCTCATCCGAACGTCCCCAATTGTGATTATACTTAAATTACATATATGGTATTTATATATATATTCTTACATTATCGCATTCAAGTACGAGACAAATTCCCTCTCAGGTCGAGATAAGGGTCTCAATCCATTATAGCCTCCTCGGTCACTCACTCGCTCGTTCAGTCTTGCGTCTTCAGTACACCTCGATACCTATACGGGTCCAGCTCAAACAGGCCGATGCTTATGCTAATTTGCCTTTCATTACTGTTTGCGTTTTCCACCAAATCAAATAGCACAACGAACTAGGGAATATGCTGCACTCCAGTAGTTCATCTTGTTTTTACATTCATTTCAGTCCATCATACGAAATTCTCATCAACCATCTCGTGAACTCAAGCAATAGTAGCTATTCGTCGGGCTGAACTACGGTCAAGCGTCGTGAATTCACTTTATGGTCGCAATATTGGGTTCTTTGGTGTTTTCTCTCTGGGGCATCCCAGGCCATCTACGGGACGTTTTTTTGTTTTGGGTTTTTTTATTTAAGTTAAAATCGCAGCAACCATGTTGGTGACGTGTCGATGCCGTGCTGATACTTCGTTTGCATGGTGCATGCGGGGGTGAATGTTACCTAAGACAAACAGGACGTGTCACGTCATCATAAAGGGAAATTCACCTTAGTAGTAATAATAATAGTAATGGCTGTATAAATCATTGGAAAAAAGAAACACTTGGCTCGAATAGGGATTATCTTAGTAGCCGTTGAAGAGTCAGGGCGACCGCTAGCAGCGAGATCCCGGCGGACAGCGACACGGACGAACTTTCGCCTTCGTTCAGGACGCGGATCTTCCAGCCGAGGTACGAATGGGTGAAACACTGATGGGGACGCAGGCAAAAACAAGCAAGAGTTGAACAGTGAATAGCCTGTTAAACGAACAGCGTTCAAATAGAGTGCCCTCCCCGGGCATTCGCCAAGAGATTGTCTTGCCTAGGCTTGACGTGATAGCTTAAACCAATTAATTATCCGCCTAATTTACCAGTGGTTCAATGCAGCCCCCCCCTCTTTGCTCACGCTGTTCTTACCTGATAATACACTACGTTGGGCGTATCACTGTCAGGCGTCCAGTAAAAGGTGCCAGGTTGTCCGGGATCGCACTGAAGCCGCAGCGTCGCCTTGTACTCCTCGAAGGTGTCTACCTCGTCGGCGAGGTCCACAGTCTTGTGCTTCCACTCACAGTATCGGCCAGTGGCAAGGCGAACCTTTCCATCAGGCAGAACCTCAGCGCCAGCGTAAACCATATGATTCTGAAATGTTACGTGTCATTTTAGCGATGGACGTAGAATGCGGCCAATTCATTGAAGACTACAGCCAGAAGAGAGGAACGAATTAGGACACGATCATTCGTTTGACTCGAATGTACAGTTGTACTTGTGAATTATATAATACTTGACTAATAGTCGAATGCGTGCAAGTGGATACGTTCTAGGAAATACCCCCAAAATTATTTATATACATGTATAAATGGTTTAATTATAAAAAAAAACACGACATGATTGCTCACGGGTCGTCTCGGCAGTGGCAGTAGCGATGTATCAATGTGACACAGAACTTACGTCCGAATTGAGCTCGTTGATGCGGTTGGCTCCACCTCCAGCGGCGTTGTTCGTGATATAGAAGGGATGATACTTGGCAGTGTTGGACGCTTCGAGGCCGCCTTCAACGACGAAGGTGTAATTGCGTCCTCGAACGACGTGCAATTCCGGAATCAGCTGGCCGTTGATCCACCACGCGATACCCCAGCCTTCTTGGCCTGTCACATGGTTGGATAACCAAAGGAGTACCGAAGAGATTCTTAGTTCGTGCTTTCTTTGTCTTGCTCGGTTCGGTTACCCGTCGAATGTACCGCCTATTAATTGCTATTAATTAGGACGCTAATCGACAGACGCTAGTTGGCAAGTTGCACTCGGTGGTGGATACCGTTTGCACGATGAAGGTCACGCAGACGTCGGTAATCCCGTTGTAATAAATGTTATCGATAAAACTCACCTGTGATTTTTACATATCCCTTCGATCCCCCCGTGGGGCCGATTTGCGCTGTAAATTTGTTGGTGTTCTTAATCTTTCTCGCTGCAAACGGCTGCCCGGCTACAGAGGGATCCTTGCGATTACTGAGCGGCAGGCACTGATTAATTGGAGGTCGACCGAAGTTGATCAGGATCGTTTCTGGAACACGGACGGGGCACAGAAATAATCAAACATCCAATATAATGTGGCTTAGATATATCGATATCGATTAGTGTCTAGCGACTGGGGCTCGGTATCTACAAACGTCGTATCCTTCACGAAAACGCTGTATTCACGAATAAAAAACAGGCCAAAACAAATCAACATATCTTACTTTTTCACCTTTAGTTAAATTCATACTATGTAATTACTATGAGTACACGACGTAATGTACTCAATAGTACTCAATGAGTTAATTATTCACTATGTAATGTTGGAAATAACTTTTCTCTCTCGTAACTATTATAGTTCTACACCATAGATATGCTGGTCATTTACTCGTCAATACCTCTTGTGATATATTTCGTGTGTTTGAGAACGATTCCTTCACTCCAGGGGCCAATGGCGGCCACGATAGCTGTATCACCCGAGGCTGGTATATTTCGATCGTTGAGATCATCTGAAAAGTGTTTGTAGATACAGCCAAGTGATAAATTGTAGTTATGGTGGTGATCACGTACGATAAGATGTATCAGAGCAAACTGAGACAGCATGATAGGCCGATCTTTCGGAACACTCAGGAAACATACCTGAACTTTCAATGTTAGCGTAAACCCAGAAGCGGCAGCTGTTCTTCACAGTTGCACTTCTTGTGGATCACTATTACAAATCAACTGAACAGCTAAACGTGTTGATGTTCTATGCATTTGTATGTGTGTTGGTTCTAGGCTCCATATGCCGTCAGGACTATAGCATTATTGTGATGCTATGATGTGAGGAAGAAATATGATTATTGACCCCGCGGACGCGGCCAGAGGGTGCGCGTGGGACGAAGGTGTTTCTATGAAATATCAGATTCACGCACTTGTAGCAAGAGGGCGGCTGTAGACAACCTCGATGATGCCGTTTCTATATTCGCTCGAAATTAGGGTGAGATCATTCCTGCCGCCGTTGTGCTCGTCCGGACATACACCGCCATTGGTCGAACACTGCGCTCGAGACTCGAGGAAGTAATCCTTCAGGACAATGAGAGACATCTTTTGATCGTAATAGGCCACAGCGACATCGGCTTGGTCCATGGTTGTACGATCGCGTTTACCCGAAATTCCAAATGAAATGTATTGGCCTGAATCTGAAATCGTGAACAGGATAGAACGTTGACTGAGACGGATGCTCAAGCTTCAAATGGATATATATATATATATATATAGGGCTAACGAGTGATAGCTAACTTAATGAATAAACCGCTGATCGGGACCAGGGGACTCGCAGATCCAATTCGCCACAGCTAACACTGTATGCGTCTGCGCAGGGACGACTCTCGAGTCTCTCACTGCGACACTGGTGGTGAGAACTCTGTATTATCGCATCGTAGTGTCGCTGTGATTCCCGGCCACGTTAACTTTATCCACGTTAACGTTACCCTCGAATCCTGGTGAAAAGGTGACTTACGAAGACCCTTACCCGCCCTGCCGTTGAGTCTGAAGAAGATATTCTGTCCGTCGATCTTCCAGGATACTTGGAGGTGATCGGGAATGATGTCTTCGCAGTTGTCGAACGTCAGAATCTCGGACTTCAGCGCCATGATATCAGTGGGGACATTTAGTAGGTCTTGGCGGAGATTGACGTGACCAAAGTTTTCGGTGTACCGTATACAGTACAGACCGAAATAGTCGATGTCGAAAACTGAAACGCCCGGGGGTAGACGAATGGTGATGTTCTCGCCGTAGTAGCCGTGTAGACGGTTCAGGCTACCGCGTTCATCAGGCACCTTAATGCCATTTGGAGTAGGGCTTGGTCCTCGGCCCACTAGAAAGAAGGCATCTGAGGAGAAACGCATGCATACGAAACAACTTAGGCAGGCAGATGGTTGACGCGTATCAGCATATCGTCATATAACACCATGGGTCGTTTTCTTTATTAACTCATCATTTTATTGATGGCCATTGCCGGAGCATCATGAAGGTTGCTCTAAAAACACTTGAAAACTACTAGCCATAGACGCTTTGAGCGGCGCTGCTAAAACCACCAACAAGACGATAATAGGGCGTTTCGAAATAAGTGAACAGGTTCGAGAAGCGACTCTTCGTCTGTGGTCGAGTCAATTAGTTGAAAGAGGCACTCTGGAGATATGGCCTCCTAGTTATCTATGTGTTCGCTGTTCACATATGCAACTTCCGAGCATGGTCCAAAATTCACATTATAATTATGTCTGAATTCACGCAGAAGGAGCCACTTCTACGATGGTAGGCGAAAGACAACGTTACTCACCAGGACCAGCTCCATCGTATCTGAGATTTTTGATGAAGAGGGTCTTGAAGTCTTTCACGATGACGTCGTCAGCACTCGTTCCATGAGCATACGTCGGAATCGGTCCCAGAGACATTTCTCGCGGTGGGCCGAAATCCCGAGAGATCTTAATATGGCCAAAGTCAGCAGTGGCCTGTTTACACCAGACACCGAAATAGGTGAAATCGGTGATTTTTTTCCCCTCTGGCAGGGTAAGAACCAGGTAAGCGTCCCGATAGCGCTGCAGTTTCTGATGGGATCCCACCTCGTTGGCCACTTGAGTGCCAGCACTCGTTGGGCGTTCGGTCGTTCCGACCCAGAAATGTGCATCTAAGCAATAAAGGACACGCGCAATTAGCTCTATGCAGTTGTTGCGGTTAGTGTGTTTGACAAAGAATCATGTGAAATCTACTTCTGCTATTAATAATAAAGAGAAGGTGTCAAACGACTTTCCTTTGAAATCCATCTAATTATTTGTCTCTGTGTTTTAAATGGAACACAGATATATATATATATATACAAATATACAAACCTGGTCCTTCTCCATCATAATAGAAGTTCGTGACAACGATTGTGTTCTCATTCGCAGCATACACCGTCCCGCGGACTTCGTGGGCAAAGGTTGGCAGCTCTCCCATGAGTTTTCCGAAGTACTTGATGCTCGGCGCAGGCCCTGTAACATTCGACATAACGCTTTTCGTACCATCGTTCTAACGTATGACAGTCTCTCGGAAGAACGTATTTTTGGCAGAGATGAAAGGAACAGCTCAGTTATTGCCAGTTGTCATAGTTGGCAAAAAGCGGATAGCATGCCTTTTACGATACTGAAAATCGGTTAAACGGCGGAATCTTCTGAAGGAGAGTGTTGGCAAGTGCTGACGAGACTATACCACTACCGCGTGGGTCACATTCTAGGTAACCGTAAGATTGAAGCAATACTACACACCGGTACCGAGGCCTGCCACGGGAAGTCAACTGAGGATCAGCTACAAGAAGAAAAAAAGAGGACCACAAGCTCGGGATCACCGTTGTGGACGTCAACGGTTACAACACCAACAGCAAAACCAACCGACAAATAGCAGACAATATGACGAGGTTACCAAAGTCAAATGAAGGTCAAATCATGAAGGGGTGGATGCGGAAACTCAACAAAAACCTGTCTCATGCATGCCAGGGGTAAGCAATGGCTCAAATTAGACCTCTAACCGTAGGCCATAGATAATCTATGATAGCATCGACGAAGGATTTCTGCGTATTTTCCAACTATAGTACGCGCGACAAATGTGTCCCGGAGTAAGGTGTACGCAACGGAAGCAGTGTGCTCAAACGCTCGCATGAACAGCTCAAATCACTCACTGCCGATAAATTCAGGAGTGTGGTCTATTTCGTTAAATGAGGCTAGCTCAGGTTTAGGTTTAGCGGTAAACTTCGAGTTTCGTCTTGAAGGTCTGCTTTGACCGCTGGCTCGCGTGGTCGCCCTGGTTGCCGGGCGTGCCGTTGCCCTTGTTGTAGGTCGTGCTGTACTCGGTGTCGTTGTGTAGAGAGTTGCCTTGGCCGTCGTCAGCTTGGCTTTGTCTACCGCCAATATAGGGTTAGTAACGTGGACGGGTTGGTTAGTAAATGTTAAGATAATATTTTATCAACGCGTGCTTCGGCCCATGTTCTTTCAAAACATATCTCAGATAATCGGCGCATCCGTTGTCAGCTGAACTTACCCCGGCGCAAAAATGACATAATCGTTTTACAACAAGAAATCTACAGATAACTACATACTATAAACGAAGTAAAGCACTAGATACTCATCAACCGTTTGAATTCCTCCTAAACTGTTTTTGCGTAGGGAGTTCATGGTTAAGTGAAACGCAAAAACGAATATGTAACATGCGCTCTAGTTTTCGGATATAGGTCGTTTTTGCAATATATTTCCATGCTATTAGAAGGGTCATTCTAAAGGTCAGAGAAAATAGTTCAGGAGGCTGATACTTCCTGAAAACGAAAGCCCCCAAAAGCGTGGATATCATCTTTTCCTCTGCAAAACTATATAAGCACAAGCTTATGTAATTCGTCTATCAATAGTAATCAGTCGGAATAAAATGTGTGCAAAGAGCACCAGTATATCGTACATGAAAATGCAAATCCTAAATACGCTTGTAAGTGAGTGAGTGAGAGTGAGTAAGGTAAATTACTCACTAAGGTACCAATAATCAAGCTTTATTGGCATTTTCAAGGAACTGCAATATTCCAAACGAGTATTGTAAGATTCGAGTTCTCTTTAAGTTCTCTTGTATGTCGCGTCGAGGGACCCGAACGTGCGGCGTCCGGCTTTTTATAGCCAGGAACCTTGCCGTCCAAGCCGCCCCATTGAGTATGCTACGCCTATTGATAACATCGAGTAGCTGTGCATGTTCGAATGACTTCACCATAAAGTCAAGTCATACCGGGCACGCCGTATACAAGAGTATACACGGAATCGTGCCTGCATCGATTATTTTTTTGAAAATGTTGAAACTCGCTATTCCGTTCCCATCTGTAATCGAAGCTTGGCACCCTGAAGAGTTCAGCACTGATTCCAGCGAGCTTCGAAGCTAGCTTTAGTAAATTGCCGAGTTACTTACGTACTACTAAAAGTACATTGCGAAATCTTTCATTGTATTGTGTTGTTATGTCCACGTTCGCCCGAAGTGTTGCCTAATACGAAATGGACAAAGCTGGTGCAATCAAATTGATTGCCTTGTTAAACTCGAATTGGAGTGGCGTAACGGGAATGGGTAAGTGCTTCTGATGTCAATTCAAAGTGGCAAATGTAAAGGTGAAACAGAGAGAGAGAGAGAGAGGAGAGATTCTGTTAATTCATTTTCAGCTGCAGGGCCAAGCAAAAAGTGCCGCGCAGAGAGGATTATAAATTGTTATGAATAATGATAGTATTATGGTATTAATAGCAGGAAGCATGCTATATCGTCGTTAACACATGAGGGCATTACGACTGATGGATTAATATATGTGAATCAAAATCAAGACAAGCGCGTTCGACTCGTCGTATCCATTACCTTTTGTGGCATTTCTTTGTTCATTTGCTTTAACCGTCTCGTCCAACGTCTTTCTCTCGCTTTGTGATACCTTTACACTAACCACATTGATAACACAGGTGTTGTATGGGTTTGACGAAAAAAAGGGTTGACTTTATTAAAATCGTATGTAGAAAACATCTATACATATAGATCTTTAGATATTTATATATTGTATAGGTAGATTATATGTTTTGTTTGGTGTTAGTAAGGTAATCGAGGGGGAAAAATAAGTACCGCCAGAAAAAGGAATAAACCCGTGAAACCCGTCGCTTAGTCAGCCACATTCACCAAATACACATATATATTTATATATATATATGTATATATATATATGTTGCTGCCCATCTCGTTTGTATCAGCATTGCAAGTTAGGGATATCTGCATGTCTGCAATATAGCCCCTTCGTGACAGGAAAGCTGACCCGCTTTTCTGTACTGATGCCGCTGCATCTACGACGATGCCCGGTTCTAACAGCTGATCTACCACTGAACGGCCTTTCATTATTCAGACGAAACTCTGATCTCCGAACGTGGTACGTACAAGCAAAAGCACATTGGACAAAGACGAGCCCCAAAAACCAGATGGAGAAAGGATAGATCAGAGACAGCGAGAGAAAGAGATGACACAATCTCGAAATCGTACATTGATTGCTCTCTCTTGACACGCACATGTACGCATTTTGCAGAGACAGCCAACAGACATGAGACTATATATTATCAATGTATAAATAGACGGATATCGATAATTTCACAATGGACAATGTGAAATCTTTCCAGAATTTCCAGTCATTCTCGCTGTACGACGCCGTAACCCGAGTACCCAAGCGGGCCATCGTCTGTGCCATCATCAAAGCCTTAGCCGGAGCGGGCTTTGGGGCGTTTGGTCGTGCTGGTGGTGGAGCCCTTAGCGATCCCCAAGGTGGCGCCTGCAACGGCCACTAATACGATTTAGCGACTTTTTTGTTTGTGTGGTTTCGATCTTGCATTGTACACTACCCTAAGCGGAATCGTGCTCAGTTCGTTACGATCTATAATAGGCACACATTGATGGACGTGTAAAGCTCAGATGACGACCCTTGCCGCGCTTCCCGGGTTAAGACAACGGTGAGTTGAGGCGGGCGAGGCGGTGTATCAGATAAAAAATAGTAGTGTGACAATTCAATTAACCAGACCCTGGGTCAGATATAGCTTGCGTCCGCAGACAACTTGTGTGTTTTTGCTCGCTGAACCTACCTCTCCTCCTGATGTATTTACGTATGTAACAAAGCAACATTGAATAATTGAGCGTTTTATTTGTGCTCCTCATGCGACTCGATATATAACAGTAACGATTTCAATAACAACAGCACTGTGTAGTGCCCCAGCATCAGTGATCCCATACCGTCATCTCGTTGCAGTTAGAATAGGTGATATGACCGTAACAACGAACTAATAAATAACAATAAATATATGTATATAAGCTGTCCCATTATGGTTCATCAATGAACCAAGAAATATAGTTAGCGTGCGTATATAAAATTTACGGAATGTTACTAATTATAATTATTACCATTACTGCCTAAGACGACCTAGTTACTTTTATATGAGAGGCGGAATTTAGTTGCTTCCTATGGTCGGATAAACTGAGCCTATAATAAGGCAATCTAGCTTCCGTCAATCCCGCTGAGTTATATACCACACTTGTATGACTAATTGCTAGCGATTGAGTTATTCTATTTAATTACGTCCATAGGCAGTCATTATAACGGAATCGAGAATGAATGAGGACTCATCCGGTAAAGTCCTTTGGGAGAGAGAAAGAAAATTCGCTTAGTTTTGTGATTCTATCTATTGTTTGTATGAGCCTGTTCGCTTCGTGTCTTGATTCAACAATTTAGTTGTAATTGGCGTTTCTGAGCAGGGCCAACGCGACCGCCGCCACGACGATCGCTGCAGAGCCCGTCGCTGCCTGGTACGCACCTGATCCACGAGCGACGGGAATGGTCAACTGGTCGCGGGGTATGCGCACATGAGCGAAGTCCTGTCGTGCACGATGGCAGAACACTGACAGATAATCATAGTCTGACCAGGACTTGTCCTGCGGCAGCGTGAGCATGACGGTCTGCCTCTGGTATCGAGGAAGTTTAACGGTGCTACCTCGCTCATTGGGCAACTTCTCACCGTCAGTTGATGGATTGCCCTGACCAACGGTGAAGAAGGCGTCTGTGGAAAAACCGCGCCCCGAAGGGTTATTAGTTAGGGTAATCGCTGCTTTCTTCGTCCAAACAATAGGACCTGATCAAGAAAAAGCAGAGGTAACAAATAGTCAAGTTATTAGTGCCAGTATCGTATATACAACGACGCCAGCTGCTGAGGTGTGGAACAGTGTTCGTAACAAAGCAGGGACCTTCGTCTGCGAAGACACTCCAGCCCGTCGATAGCAAGAATTTACCTACTGACCAACCATGATGCATAGTAGGATGAGTTTAATATACGACATACCGGGGGCAGCTCCATCGTAACTGAAATCCTTGATGATCATCGTGCGGGAATCTTTGAGCGTAATGGGACCCGTACTAACGCCATGAGCGCCCTGAATCCCCTCGCTGATTTTCTGCTCAGCGGGAATTAGCGGATTATTTATGGGAACTGCTCCGAATAGCTGATTGGCCTTGATGCAGAACACGTAGAAGAACTTAATATCACGAATATCGTGCGATCCTAGCGACAGATAGAAGTTCTTGTTGCGATAGCCTTTCAGTTTCGCAGTCCTGCAATGGTAGGTCTCAAGAATTAGACTATACTCATCGCCATCATAGATGGTCTTTGAACCCAGTCGAGCAACGTCTCTCCTAGAAAAGAGTTAGATGACCGACCTAAATCCCCTTAGGTGGATCGCGCATAAAGGTGATAAACAAATCCGGATAATTATACAACAATATATAATGCTTGTTTACGTACGATCCATTCTCGTCAGCGAGTTTGATGCCCTCTCCGCTGGGATTGCCCTCTTTAACGATCATGAAGAAGGCGTCGGGACCCGCTCCGTCGTAGCTGAAATCTACGAGGTGAAGCTCGTTCTTGTTTGACAAGTAGACCTTTCCAGAAACTCCATGCACACTGCCGTCACCAATGTCGCCGAGGGGGATGCCATGGTACGTCGATCCGTGCGATCCTGAAAATATGATCAGATCAGCAAACGTATGCATATGTAGATATAAGCATATATTTAGGCGGAGTCTCGCATTCACTGAAATCAAGTGATTTTGGTCAAGTTCTTGAACGGTGAACGAAAACCCCGATTATAAATTAAAACTGCCGCCGCATCGTGCCCGATGAATCGTACAGACCAGCAAACACATATGAGTTATTAGTTCGACTCGAGACTGGTCAACATAGCTGTATTGATAAACATGGTTGTCTGTACCACCAAGGTCGCTCAAATGACGCGTATCACAAACCTCGGAAGGTTCGTCGTAATGCGGTCAAGGGCTGCATCAGCAATCACCCATAGAAACCTGATGTAACTCCAGGGGCACCTATGAATGTGACCCTGTCTACGCTTGGGATCCCAAGACACGCTACTCCGTGGCGTTGATATATCGACGATATAATCAAACACATTGACAGCGACCGACGGATCACTGAACGAAAGGCAAAGGTTTATTGGTTTATTAATTTCACTTGAGTTATCTTATACGTCACATCTGAAACACGTACTATAGTACAGTGTATTCGAGGATTATTAAATATACAACTAGTAGATGAATTACTCGCGTTCACAGAGTAGGCACGTTAGTTTAATAAAAACTGAAATTGCGTGTCGTATGGCGAAAAGGGAGGCATTTTTTACTCAATTGAGCATTCTATTACGAGAAATAATTAAAGACAAATAATGACAGAGAACAATTCCCCGTACTCAGGGCCATATAATCGTCGGCAAATAATAGATCCGCAGCTCTTAGTCCCACCATTCGTGTTCAGATGGATACAAGTTCGGGGCGTATTTCGTGTGACAACAATGTTGAACACGAAAGGGACAGACTGACTCCAGAAAAGCAAAGCTTCATTATCTATCATATCGATTTTCTATATGATTCCACGGATTCATCTCGTATAGAATTTCGAAGCTGACCTTGAATCTTGGACAACTGTGTGACTTTAGGTATCACATCATGGTCAGTATACCACGAAGAGTAGTATGCGAAAAAAAAAATTTACAACATTTCATTTGCTGTCAACCACCGCATAAGTGAACTAAACCGTTGGGACCATGACCCAGAAATTAGGCTGGTTCATTCGAACAACCTGTGATCAAGGCCAAACGGAATTAGGTACTATGGCATATTGTTATATTTCTCTATATTAGGTTTTAGTCATTCGGAAAGTATATACACGAACACACACAAATATCCAATATTCTCGGTAAAAACACCAACGGGAGCATCTGAATAGTGAACTAATGGACCTACACGGGGCCATGGTCATGTTTAGTGTACCGTCTCCCACTGCATGACTGCGCCAACATCGTGAAAGGCTACCCTGGGGTTCGTATAGTATAGAAGAGGCTGGGCAGAATTGAGGCTCGAATTAATCTCAAGGGTCGTTCAGTCTGCGAGAATCTGCTATGCTGAAGCATCCAACGTCAAGGTCGGGAATTATCGACACCGTAAGCGACGCATCCTATTGAGAGGCTCGTAATACGGTCAAGGTTCACATTGGCAATGCTCGAGTGTAGCTCTTGTGTGGGCGTATCCTGGGACGTAAAAATGCGTACCGATGCTGAGGCGTCGGTGGGCCACGCGGGCTGCAACCCGTAGGCGCACTGACGTAATTGAATGGAGAGTACATCGACTGACCGACAAATTCAGAGACACTCTAATATGTATATTATAGAATAGTTGACATAAAGGCAGTGTCTGTTCTAACTCTGATTATGTTCCCTGGGTAACATAATGATATATAATAATAATAACAAAAAGGCCAAATTTGCATTTGAAGGCAAATTCCGGGGTAATTACAGAAAATTTGGACTAATATTAGTAATAATAATAATGAACAGAACGCAAATTTGACACTGTTTAATCTGTCTAACTGGATCCAGTCCCATTTTCAATGATGCCAGGTGCACTGTACGCCTGGTGTAAATCAAAGTTGCGGGCTCAATTAATCAACGGACGCACGCCTTCCGTGACGTCGCTCTCGGAGGGGATTTGTTGTTATGCAGACTCACAAACCGCGGAACACTTCCGGTTCGACGAATTACGCAGATGAGTAGTACATATATATATATATATATATATATATATATATTATATCATGACTACAAAATTCAACACCATTACATCATTGTGAGGACGTGCCCCATGGTCTAACGCGCCACCGCAGGATATGTCGTTCTCCTGCAGTTCGAATGTTATTGGGATAGGGGTTGAGTTTATGTAGTTAATATAGAAAAGAGACAATTTAACCTATGATTTTCACCGTTGGGATGTGTCCGAGTCAACCGAGCGGCTCCGAGCCAACTTGACAGTACTGACCCTTCTAAGTGGAACGTATTATTTTAGATTTTATGAAGAACGGCGTGTTGGTTGTTGCGTGGCGCATGCAAAGGGCGGCAGTTGCATTAAAATCACGCGCAGATACGAATAAATACGTGACAGTGGTAGAACTTTTGGCTGCATGAGATATATATATATATATATATATATCTCATGCAGCCATCTAATTTATTTGCCATTTAATTTATCAATTGTCTATCTAGGAAGATTAGCAGTGGCTAGACAACAATGCGAATAACCTGCCGTCTGTCTTTACCGCACGCGGCCGAAAAACAATTATCAGCTTAGCTCAGCTATGGAATATATTTAAACATGATTTCGGCCCAAAAATTTGTGTAGTACAGGCGGATGCGGTGACAGATCGTTTGACTTCAAAAATTCAATTTCGAGACGGGGACGCGTTCATTGCCACCATGTACCCACAAATGGAGGAATTCAAATCTTTCGCGGGCCGTTCTATTCCACATATCTGATTCAATGATGACAGACGTTTACGCGATATGATGTGTGAAAATAGCCAAGTTTCACGGATGATAAGCAAACGTAACACAGACGTCTTGCGATTCCGAGTTTGTTTTTGATCCGAACACTGTAGGCGTTGCTTAGATTTTCTTCGAAATCTGAACACTCACTTGTTACTGCTGCGTCTTTATATTATCAAGAACATTTTGTATTTCTTTATTCCATACGTACTTCATTTTGAATCTCTGACGCATGTCTTTGCACAGCCACAGCACATTTAAATAGACATCACTCCCTGTGTAAGATTCCTCAATGTCTTGTCTACCTGCGTTAGCTCCACTATCGCCCTCTGTCTACAAAGCGGCGTCGATGCCTCATTGCCATTTCACACGTCCACTCGTTTACATATATATATATATATCTATATATATATATATATATATATATATGTATATAAAGACGCATTGTGGGCTTTCGTTTTTACTTCGTCCTTTTGGCTCCCTCTTCCACGAACGCAGATCTATGACAAATTCGTATATTCCTGTACCCGCCGGTGGCAGGGAACTTCCGCGGGCGACCAACGAAGCCCACGTACAACCTTGGGATCACTGACAACAACAACATCAATAGTAACAGCTTTCTCTCGGCTCTTCCGAAGGCACTTCTGCGACATCTTTCCGGTCATGACGCCACTCTCTCTCTCTACCTCCCTCCCTCCCTTTCTCCGGACAAATCGAGCGATAGGTCCCATTTCTCACCAAAGTACTACTATACTTATAGCATCATTTTAGCGATCTATTTTTGGTCTTTCCGGGGTATACATTTGAGCGATTTAACATCGATGGCGCCATAGAGCAACCCATAAACGCAACGACTCCTCATCGACTTACGTGTTCTTAGCGTGGCGGAGAGCTCGAGAAGAAAAATAAATCTGGGAAGACATCGAGACCGAGAGAAAGAGAAAAAGAAGCGAGGATGTATTAGCCGATCATCGTCGTCATCATCGAAGTCATCGGCATTGTTCGAAGTCGCGCGCACCGGCGACGATTCAAAACAGATCTCCCTCTCTATCTCTTCCCCTCTGCTTGTCTCTGCCAACTAACTGACCAAGCTGACATTAGCAGTGCGCCGTTCCTGTGAGCATAGGGGATGCTGTGCTACACGACTTCAGCCCACAGAAAGAACAGTCGCTGTACCAATCACCGCCCGTCGCCAACGATTGGCCTAAGTTTCTTATCCACGCAGCCGCCTCCATCACCGCCGCGACTACCACAACAACTCAAACAGCCAGCGGTGACTTCTTCGCGTTTTTCTGGGTAGAGGTTTTTCACACGCGAAGCACTTCTCCATGCACATGGATCTACGATCACGGATAGATAGATAAATAGATACACACACATACAATGAGGCATTTATTACTATTATTATTATCATTACTGTATGTGAGCTCGTTGCCTGTCATTGTTCCACGCCGGCGACCACCGAGAGAATCCACTGCTTGATTGAGAGGCATCATCGTAATGAAATAAAATGAACAGCAAATTAACATACCTTAATATAAAGTGTACGCCGAAACGGCCGAGGGAACACGCCCATTTGATAGAACAATAATACGAATAATGTTAGGTGTACATAGATAGATCATATGTACCCTAGAGTTTTAACAGAATATGCCTATATGTGCGTGAATCCAGCCGCTGGTGCGTCTTATGCTGTTATCAGGTTTTAGACAGCAGCTTCGCCGCTAAATTAAATATCATTGTTCATCTATCATAGAATACAATACAAATCGTTGAATGACTGCCACAAATGATCTCTGTCGTGGTCATGGCACGTGTATGACCTTGACAGAGCAGGCTGAAACTCCAGCTCAAATGAATAGACAAATCGTATAATAGTTAGCTAATTGGTGACTGTTGCCAGCACGTTCTAACAACAAAGGCCACAGTAGTACTGGTGGTAGCGGTAGCATACGTAGTAATCGTTGTAATTGACGCAACACCGGGAGCGGGAGCCGCTGTGGTGACCATGAGACGACCAGACATCTTCTTTTCACTCTCTCGAGCTTCATCTCGTATTTGCATCAATAACATGAGCGCACGTCGTTATGTTTTTTACAGCTACCAGTGCTGTATGATGGTGTGAATGCTGAGGGGCGGACGGCGGTACGCGTTCGTCCCACAGATCTCGTCTTTGACACAGGACACCTGTGTATGTGTATCTTCAAGTGGGGCGGAGAAGCTTTACCAATTTCGATGAAGCATGACATGATGACAGTGCTGTATCCACGGCTGTCCCACTGGGACAGAGCAGGATATAGGAGAAGGCAGGACATCGTACGACGGGTTGGCGTAAGAATTACTCTGCTGCTACAGTTGTGGTACGCTTGCTGTTATGATCCAATAGTGTCCTATACATAGATGTAGACTTGTATGGGCGTGTACACATTTGTCGGTGTATCTATATTAGATCATTGGCTCAAGACTTATGTGTCCCATGTGTTCAGTTGCTTGTCTATTTTGGATCCAATCTCCCTCCCTCTGTATCTTCGTTGGAGGAAGTTGTACACCTGATGCATGCACGTCACACGAGACAAGTGGTTCGGCCGTGATTCGACGATTGAGCCATCCTGCAATCTTTCGTCAGCTGGTAATAAGTTACGCAAATAGTTACATGCTTTTATTAATGGAGAGTCTCGTGTGCGGTGGCGCCATACCTACATCTCACCTGTATGTGGGACCCAACAAAATAGCACAGTGGGCATACATTGCTGAAAGTGATCGCTCGTGGCCCACCCAGAAAGTTTCTTGCTTCTAGGCTGCATTTCGCCGTAACGATCAGTTATTTTAGTTTCGGCATTCAGCACTATCGGCATCTTCCAAAACATAGGTCGCACACGGCCCAGGATAGCAGAGATGTCCTTTCCCCTGTCCTACCCAACAATACCGCCGAATGCCTGCCTGAAAACGAGCAACATTGAGGCCCGGGGAGATTGGGTTGAGGACACCATCTGCGCGATTCTACCGAGTTTCAAGGGGAGGTACCATTACGTGTTTTCCTCTTTCTCTCTTTGCCTCTGATTTCTATGAGTACACAATGACTGGGAGCCAAGTCCGTGAAGCCGGCCCAGGGTGCCAGTGAAAGTTTGCTGCTCAGAGGCTGATGCTGATGACGACCACTTTGGCAGCTACTGCTGGGCTTTCGTTTCTTTTCGTTGTCGTCGTCGTCGTCGTCATTGGTGATGGTTACGCAACTGATGAAGAATGGGTGGCCGGACCGAGTGGATGAATGGCTCACTCACTGACCGACTGGCTCTCACACACCTCTCACTCGCTCGTTCCCCCAATCCGCCCTCCTTCTGCGTTCGTTCGCTCCATCAGGAAGGCGAGACAAAGTGTCAACGATGACCGGGGTGTTGGGGGAAAGGGAGGGGGGGTCAGCGTCCCTCCCACACGAGCAACACCCCTCGAAGGCCTCTCCGCTGATGACAACGATGTCTGTCCAGCGGCACTGTCCAGCTGCTGCGACGCTGTACATTTGCAGCACTTAGTTGTTGTCCCCTTGGCTGGCGATTCTTGGCTCATTCGAAACTCACTATTCCTTAGCTCCCGCTGGCAAATAAAGGCCGCCAAATTTGTAATAAAGGTGGGCTGAAGTGGATGGGGTAGGAGGGGGAGCTGATCGTCAACGATAACAGCCGCAGAAAGATGAAGTGGGCTGACATCAGAACGTATCGTGGTCAACGTGAAACAAAGGCAGCGACAAAAAAAGTAACGTGAGAGAACAACAACAACATCAACAGCAGCTGCAGCTGCAGAAACAGACTCACTCTTAAGTGACAGAGCTCACTGAATGAACGAACGAATCAACGAAAGAATCAAACTGAATATATAGCCAACACGTTGCCTATGTCAAGCCAAAGGAGGCGAACGCGCGAGGGAGACGTCTGCGGCCAAATGCAATGGCTTTGGTCCATGCTGTCGATTCGTCCGTAGGCGATGCACCGGCGTCAATGTCCATGACGACGAAAGTAAGACCACCACCACCTTCTAGCTCTTCTCAACGGCTAACATGATTTCACAATAGGGAGATGCCAGCAGCTGCATTCGTGGCGGCAGGAGCAGTAACAGCGCCAGAATCTGTCAGCTGTTTGCTGTGTAGGCAACGAATGCCGCGGTGGTCGTTGACAATGGCGGAACTGTTTCTACATTGGCACAACCTTAATCACCTTCCCGCTGTTAGCAAACAAATACATGCGCGCACACACAGAGTCACAGGCTAACATTTTGTGACAACACATAGTCATCAATGAGCAGATCGTGGCTGGCAGACATTGTTTAACCGGACTATCATCGTCCGCTGCGACATGACTTCACTAATCGCGTCTAGTCTGTAGAGAGAGCGAGAGAGAAAGAACAACTGTGTAATATTCGTTTGCTTATGACATTCGTTTATTGGGATGTTTTTTTTCTTTAGATATTATACTACTGATAAGTCAACTGGTTTTTGGCTGCCTTGCTTACGCGGACCGCCACCGACGATTCTATTGTTGGCTTGCCACAGCTAACAGCTGACCATCGTCTGGATGCTTTGAAGCGACCTGGGGCAGTTCGACTGGTGTTTGTTTCTCCGATGTTGCCTTTGTCTCGGTTCTCTGCCTAGTTGGGGGTAGCCAGATAACGCGTACGCCAACCTGACGGCGGCGGATTCAATTATACGTAAAGTATAGTCAAATTACTATTATTATTATTATCAAATAACCTTCTTCTCGGTCCAGTTGCATCACCGAGATAAACATTTTAAAGAAAGTCATTTGATGTTGTGCAGAACGTGATTTAGCTTCAGCCAGCAATTGTTTGTTTATTATGAAACAAGGAAATTGTGTCCAGGTTAAAATTGTGTCCAAGTCACGTTTCGTGGGTGAGAACTACGGTGGCATACGTACGGTTTACCGTACGGTAATATGACCAGCTTGGCTCCGCTGAGGAACATTTCCAATGATAAAGGCTGGCGAGCGCTCGCCACCGACGACAGGTGCACCTCACGAAGCGCTGCTGGCGGAGAACCACAAACTAAGCTTAACTGTATAATGGTACAGAGATGGTCTTTGTGGAAGCAGCAGCCGCAGAAACTGCAGTATCTTTGGTAAACGCTACTGCTGGCTTGCTCAAATGGCGATACGATCGTGCAACAAGTGTCCGCTTCAAAATAAATAAACACTGATCGGTGAGAGAGCTTCCGTTGCTGCCGCCTCCGTCCGCTGCCGGCTACTACCTCCGCTATTGGTGCCGTTCTCAAACCTGGCCGCCACAATGCAATGCTGGTCACTCATCTATTGGCTAACACGTAGATTACATATATAATACATATTGAAAAAGGGAATTAGACTGTGGCCCAGATAAAAAAATGTATTGCCAACTATATTAAAAGTGGATACGTTATTCGTTTTGAGAGGTGACTTTGGCCTTATGCCGAAGTCGCCTTTGCGACGATGGCGATTGGAGTCTTAAGGAGGAACTCGTATATGAATAGTAGGGCACCTCTCCTGCAACAACGATTCGAGCGCAGCCGGGTGAAATTCTGCTTGCTTCAGTAGCTTCTGTCCTGTTCCGGATCTTCGAAAGTCGTTTATTGGCGTACGGTAAGTCTTGCACGCTCGGGTGGACACCGAAACACAACGAAAGGTACAAAGAACTCTATTCAAGCTTTCATAGAATGCAGGTGACCACGACAACGGCGCACGACAGCTGATTGAGATGTTGGTATTTCTAAGCTACATTATACCTCGTATCATGAGCGATCACAAAGTGCGGTGGCAACCCACGTGCCGTATTGAGACACACACACACACTCAGAGTCGTAGACAGACTCACACACATTTCATTTCAATGCTGGATGCATCTTCCTCCACCGAATTTCATCGGGATCGCATCTCAACACTACGGATTTGCATACAATACAGCTAGTAGACTGCAGCTAAGCAAGCGAAGAGGCCGGAAGGAATTCATCCCGGCACCGTAATGTCAACATGATAGACCTTTATTTATACCTAGTCGTTACGCTGCGCTGATGTCGCTTCAAACGCGTGTGCCGGTAGCGGAAATCTATCGAAATCAGAATGAATCTCACTCCATAGCGGAACTGTTCAGTAAATGTCCCAATCACGAAGTTGCCACCGAGCGAGGCTGGGCTGGCCGACCAGCGATCCGCATGTGCGTGTATCGCTTGCAGAGTCGTGCACCAGTGGGTGAGTGGTGCAGAGCGGCCATCCTGAGACAGACGCCAAAATCGAACGGGCGAGGACTGGTTTGAGTCGGGAATCTCAACGAGTAGGAAGGCCTTGAACAAGTTTGTTTGGTGGTCTACCTCTAGCGAATGTTTGCTATCGGGGAAACATATTAAAGCGCAAAGGACGAGCATAAGGAGAGATATACACACAATTTGTACGTGATTGATTGAGATGTTAATAAACTGGAGCTTGTGCTTGCGATGATTCGCGAAAAATAATCAACTTCGAGTCTAATCGAAGTTCGTGTAACTAGGATAAAAGAAACAGCGAAGGGCAAATACTCGGTTTACTATTAACAAAATATAGTAGATAGGGTTCGTATTCTTCAAGAAATTGTTCGTTTTCAAAACAGCCGTCGTACACAGGATGATACGTTCAAAACGAAGACGATGTGAACTCATTTGATGGCGTCTTTGTGGATGCCCTGAGCTAAGGGTGTGCCATCCTGCGGCCGTATGCATCTACGCTACGCTTTTGGCAGCAAACGCAGTTTACGAAAAGGATTAAACTACTACGTCGCGGATATAATCTTCTAGTACGCACCCTCACACTAATATATATATATATATGTGCGTGGTACCAATATTTCACTTTGACAATATTCGTAATGAATGTTATCGGTTTACTGGTGCCATCCGACTAATAACCAGCAAATATATTACATTATTGCATATCATACCGGCCCCCAAAATTTTTCGTTGGAAACGGATCTCCTCTCCACTATTGGTCACTCGCTCAAGGTCTACTCTGGTGGTCAACCAGCCCACGCCACGAAGTTTAGAGACGTTCGTGTATATTATCTGCCAGTCTGGAGTGCCGCCAATGAAAATAAATTTAGCATTCTGTTAAATCGCCTGAACGAATTTGTTTCTCCTCGCGACTACAATTCCAAGAAGCCTTTCTTCGGAAGTATTCAATCGCCGAGAGTCAGCTTAGGCGAACTACTTTGGATAGCACACGGTGGCCGAGCGACTCTGTCAGGTGTCTAAATATGCACTCTGTGTATCGATCCCGACACGTTCAACCTTCGGACCTTCGCTAAACCAACTTGTTTAGTGTTTGGGATAGTTCATGTGTGTTCTTGTCTTGCCGTATGTATCACGAGAACCGGCGTTCAGCTCCACGCGCGAGGCACGCTCTCAGTATAATAAAAATTATGCAAAATGTCTATGGCGATGTTAATCTAATTGCGTCTCTTTGGCTGGGTTCGTTACGCCGCAACGCGACGGGAGCAGAACAACGCAAAGAAGTTGATGCTTGTTATGATCCCGCGTTTAGAATCGATGCGCTCCAAGCTCATGTGTACGCCTCATATATTTTGTCTTATATTGCTCAAACAACGGGAGGGAGATCATAAACATACAGGACGCATAAAGAACTAACGTAAGTGAATACACGCTCAAGCATACACCCCCACTTATAATCGGTGACGTACTGGCAACTCCGGTTATCGGCTACGCTCCGATAACCGGAGTTGTTTCCAGTAGCGAAAACTAGTAACAATGCTTAATTTTTTATATTGGCCCATGTGAAAAATATAGCAAGCGACATTGTCTTTTCATTTTCAACGCGTCGGCAAGTTTTTAGCTCGCAGTCCCGTTGAAGTCCACACCCTCCAGGATATCGGTGGCGCTAATGGTTAGTGACTACACCTAATGCGGAAGATCCTATAATAGTTACAATGTACATGAAACTAAGATACGTTGAAAAAGGCCCTGTCTACACGAGCTGACCCTGCACGTTTCACTGTTGTGCCATCACCGTGTAAGTAAGTGGATGAATTTTCGCTGGATAAATCGAAAGTGTGAGTGTTCAACACTTAGTATGAATTTCAGCAAAATAATACCTTTGGATCAACAACGTCTTATACAACGAACATCTCCTTTGGGTTCTCCAGTACTTCGTTGCTTCGTCAATGGATTTGATATGAATTTACGATTGTTCCTGGCTGCGATATTATGTTCTATCACCGCTGTTTGGCCTCAGCCAAATTGGGCTGTCGCCAGAGGCAGCTGGCCATGGCTCGGCAAAACAGTCGAGCCAACGTCGTGCAGCGACATTTTAGCTGCGACGCAGATGCATGGGTCAGTATCACAGGAAATGGCACCAAGATTCGGGGAGTCGGCGTTCGCCTCTCAAAAGCGAATTCGAACATGATAAACGTACAATTGCCGCTTTGACAAACGTATCATGCCTGACCGAATGCTGTAACTAGCTTAATTATTAATATTATTATTATTATCCGTGTGTAAAATAGCCAACATATGTAACGCTATGCGACGTAAAATTAGCTCAATTTCGATATTGTATTGTTCGCGCGCAGATTGGCGTTAATTATCCGTTTCACCTATCAATCGTGAAGTGATTAATTAATTTAACTTGATATCTTCTAATGACGTGCTGTCGCTATGCTAGTGCTGTCGCAATCGTTCCCCGAGCGCGATGGGTATTGTCCGATATGTCGCACGTATGTAATTGCACGGACATTAATTATTCGTGGTGGCCAAATTCGATCGAGTATAAATTGTCGTTACTGTGAGACATACTCTGGTAGCTAGCAGGCCACCTAAAAAATACTTACAGAAAAGAACCCTATTTTCGATTTTTTTTTGCTTATTCGCCCACATCAACAAACAACAAAACATAACTGCTTCTTGCGTTTTTTCGGTTTAGACATCAATATATATATATATATATATATATATATACATATACATATACATAGGTGGCAGCAGAAGTGGGAACAAAAATATTAGTGGCTCTTTTAAGTATCGAGGAAGAATCAACGAATCACCTGAGTAGCTGAGTAAATTCACAATAACGCACTCCACCCCGCCGTAGACGAATCCTAGCCGTATCATTAGCTTTTCTACTATCCAATGCGTGTGCAGTACATCATCGCCGAAGATAACGAGAGAAGCAGCTTCTGAGGAGTGTACCCGTCGATTCGCAGCTCATCGCGCGGAGGAGGTTTCGAACAAATCGACGAAATATAGCTGCCAACGTGAAATCACTGCTCCGATTCGTATTCGTCTGATGACGACCCTCAACAACAACAGCAGCGGCGGCAGCAGCAGCAGCAGCACCTCCTCCTCCAACGTCAACGTAACCGCCTGCGGGTTGCAATGACAATCCGATTGATTTGTGCCGGTTGCGTTCATTCGACACCGACACGATCGTTTTGTTGTCATCAATCGAATTGAGCGGGTCCGTATTTGCGACCGTTCGTTGTTTATCGAATTTTCATCGATGTTCGCTCGACCGAATGAATGGAGCAAAGCGTCTGAACCAATGTCCGAGGCCATGCGTCAATAACGCGGCCGAAACTAGCACCGTGTCGTATAAAGCGTCAACTGTCGATTCTATTTCATATTGAGGACTGTGGGCGGGGGCAGTGCCGCGGGCGTCTCAGCACAATTGCTGATAATGATGAGATTACCCCAGCGTGCTCTGAAAGAATATGGAGTCGTTGGCGTCGTTGATTTGAGCCTTCGATGCGAACACTTCGAAGCTGCGACCAACAATTGATTGAGAAGTGCGAACTCAGCAGCAACCGCAACAACAATAACAACAACAACAAGCGCAATAAAATCACGCTAAAACAACAGCAACAAAACGAGGGGTGTAGAGCTCAGTCATCGAATGAAGGGATCATCAACGTTGTGAAAATGAAAGTGTAACATTAGCAGCGATCACAAACTGACCGCAGACGATGACGTCCAACATGATCTCCTCACACCATCTAATCTATATATATATATATGATATTAGGACCGTTTGCATCACCGCAATATGACGTCGAAGGAAGATGCGAACATCGCGATCGCCGTCCGCGATTGATCCGCGCCCGTTCGTATGCGGACTCCCGGACAAAGTGTGTTATACACCGTGCAACGCCAAATGACCGCCGCGAACAGAGGTAGTTCCATGTGGCGTCGAGGAGGGCGCATCCACGTATAGTCGACCCCGCATAGATGCAAGGCAACAGACAGAGAGGCGGCCGGCGGCAGAGCGAACCCTGAAAAAAGCTGGATCGTCCGTGCCCCGGCGTCGCCATTGCGACACGAAACCTGATCACGATAGGACTGGCAGTAAGATGTGCGATGTACGATATCGTGAGTGGGTGAGCACTTCATGTATGGGGCTCGCCGGAGACGAACTCGATTACAAGTCGGATCTAGCAGAAATGACCGATTCATCAATGTCATCAATCTCATCAATGCGTACCTCCAGAGAACAGCTCGGATGAAGTCGCCGGGGACCGTCACAAGCCGAAATTAATATGCGCAATCTTCTCTGAAGTAAGACGTCCGTCTGGAGTAAGGACAGAATGTCAAAAACGCCAACGCCCAGTTGTTGCTGACCGCGGAAGGGTTTGCCAACAGAGGAGGCCTGTCGACCATCCTTCAACTACTAGAATCTCAACACGGCTGGCCACTCACGCAAAAAACGAATCGGGATATGTTGATGCCATTTATTTCAGTCCTCCTTGAATCGGTCACACACACACACCAGAAGCTGATCGATCTATGACCGCTGGTTGGGACAGAAATTCGTTTTATGATAGATAACGTTTCTTGCTACTTGCGCGTACCCATATGAAGAGAAGGAAAGCTCAGGCTGCCCTTAAGGAGCGTTGCTGGGCCCCTTAATTCATCCCCCTCTACATGAACTCTGCCTGTCGAATGCGCCAAGGCAGGAGTTGCAAAAAGGGATTCGATTGATATCGAAATGTCTCCGCGAGTAACGACTGAACAAGATTCAAACGAAATTCAACATGCCCTTCATATTTAGCTTCTGTGAGTGGCAGACAAGCCCGTGCGAATCAATTCTGGACTGAGATACGACTTTCCCCCAAAGTCGCACATAAAAATGAGGCAGAATACGAACTATTCCAATATCATGTTCTACGGAATTGAAACACTTTAGTGTTGTGCCACTGGAGAGAAAAAGAACACATGAAAACTCCCTGCAAATATTGCTCAGTAAAACGTTGACAAAAGCGTTTCATTGATACTAGAATACGAGACTATCTATAGAAGCTATGTGAACTACACAGTGCAAGTGGTGCAGATATCATCGCGTCGACAATTGAAGACCACGAACGACACGACGATCAAATCAGCTCGATCGATAAATGGCGTGCTGCCGTATGTATCGATGTATGTATCTCCCCTATCTCCTACTGTATCGATGTCACATGGACACACCACACACACACACGGATGGGCATATACATTTCCCGTCTACTCGTGAAATCAATCCTCTTCAAAATCGTTGTGTTTGCCTCTTCGCTTCGAGCGTTAACAGTACACACAAGATGACGTGTACGACACATTGACCATGGACGGATGAACAGGGGATGAGTGTGAAAGACGAAAATGCGAAATGAGACGATACCGATTTCAAGAAACAAAGAGAATAAAGGCTTACGTAGATCGATAATAGATGAGGAACAAATCAGCATTCACAGCACGCGCTTCACTGATCGCTTCCGGCTGTGAAACGAAATCCGTATTGGCCATCACTGCCATAGCAGACCCCTCAAGGAGCCACTCCTAGAAAATCGTACTTCCCGCCTCCGCACGTTGATGAATCTGACGACGGCCGAACCGGCTGTCTATCGCACCTGCGGGCACCATACGGGAACGGGCAGGATTTCATAGATGACACCGATGCCCTATATCGAAAGTTGAATCTGATCACAATAGGCCGTACACATATTTCTTGAAGGGGACGCCCTTCTCATGTTGCTGTTGTTGTTGTTGCTGCTGTTGCTGAAGTATGCTAATTTGCTCGATAAACTATTAGATATACACGTATATCCATATTTGGCATAGATACCATGAAGTGGATTAGTAGATTTTAAGAGCAAGACCTACTGTTTTTTAGTACGTGAGCTCATTACACAATCAATCAACGACTCGAGTTGTTCATTTTGCGTAACAGAAGAACGCATTACGTTCGCACTCGTTATTCAGGTTGCTAATCATCTATTGTTGGGTATGTCCAACCCATTCGTTTGCCTCGAGCGTCAGCTCTGCACGCAACGATACGTCGCTTGCATGAACGTGTCCATTAAATTTAAAGGAACAATCAATTGACAGGTGGTCATCGTTGCAAAGCAGATTACCAAATCACTAATTTCTGTGGATGGGCGATTGTGCACACAGAAAATTCTGTACAATATTATATTCATAGGCGAACATTCGCTGGCCTCCGACAATTGTTTCCCTGCCCAAGCGGCAGGAGTTCCTTCGGGGAGTCTTGGGATGCCATGCCAAATTCTGTTATCGACAATACTCGTATTCCCAGCCCCGACGGGAGACAATACAAACCTCGATTATTTATATATGATATATCAACCTTTACCGATGTAAAAACTGAAGACAATCAGAGACTTCGTTTGCTGAAGCAAGCGTCGGTACCTCGTCGTTTGGCTACCAGGATGTGGTAGCAGATGCTCTATGGAAGCAGTACAATGTGTCACGACACATGCTCAGGATCGATTCAAGATTGTCCGACTTTAACGTTGTTCATTGTTTTTCTTTTCCATACAAATATAGATATATTAATAGTTAAAATAAATTACGAACAGACACTTGTCCCTTCAAAACGTCGGGTAACATCAAACTCTACGGCTTGCCATCCAGATGAGCCGGTTTCAGCCTTATACACTATACGCAGCTAGGTTCTGCGTCGCTTGATTACCATTCGAGTGTCATTCGTTCGAGAGACGTCCGCAATCGGACGTCTCTCTGCCTTTTGACAATATTTGATGTTGTTTATTTACGTTCTACTACTCAAATGTGAATATAAGTTACATACAAATGGCGTCCACGAAATGAACATCTGTCTGCGCCCGTGCGGTAGAACGATTATAAATATCTAAACGTCCGATACGGGTCTCAGTTAGTGGCCATACGACGTCCGTACCACCCAACAGGAAACGTAAGGCCCGCCGCATAAAAACGATAAAAAAATCGTTATGACCAAATGGGAGGGAACGCATTAGAATAGTGAGCGGCGAACCGGGGATGGGGGTGCTTGTTGCGGGACAGATCTAGCAGATGGAATCAGCCAGATTCCCTGTTCAAGACGGTGGCTGAAACGGGAAATCGTTCACTTCCAAAGAGGGACTGGTAAAAGCAACAATATTGGAATCGTCAGCAATGTACCATTACGGATCCCACCTCTTTCAAATGAACAGAATTGGATATATATATATATATATATATATGTATATATATATATATGGCAGAGATTTTTTCTCAATCTTTTCACTAGCATGCTTCATTTTTGCCTCTGCAATGTATTACTCCAACAGCAATCTCTCTCTGGTTGGGTGTGATTTACGATACGATTTTACCGGTTCCGCTGATACCTCTTGCTTATCTATTGCATGCACTGAAGCGGTCTGAATTGATCAAACCCTGAGCTGGGTGTATGATTAGCCCGCGGTTATCTGCGGTTGGCCTTAATAAACGTGTTCTCTTGAAAAAAATATTATTTGCACACTGTGTAGAAATGACAGCGTACTTTCATATGATGCATTGTATAATTTATGTTATACTTATATAATTGTCTTTCATATATGTTCTTATTTTTACTGATAGTCATAACAGTACGTCATGGCAACGATACTGCTGTAATTATTATTGTCCGAGGAGTGGCGCCTAAGATGGGCGATTAAGCCATTGAAGGGAGTTAAAACCACAACAAAGGCTAGGAAGTGATCCGGGACATGCAGTTACACCTGCACATGCCATTTTGGGGGAATCCCCGTTGTTCGCATTACAGAGATCCAGCCGAAACGGCCAGAGCTAAAGGCCCGCATCGACGCATCGGTTTCCGTAGTCGCCTATAACCTACTGCCTATCCTCAACCTAAACTGGGTCACAGCGCACATGCCCGGGTAGCAGCGTAACTCTTTGTGGGATCGAGCGGCCACGATTTATCCATCCACCTATTTAGCAGCCGTAACCGTCGAAATCCGCCGCTCACGGCGCACCGGGTCCATTTTGTTCATCATCATGCTCTATAGCTATTGTGCGCCACTTGGAACATAACTTGATTTTTGCGGTTGGCAATGTCGACCAAATACGAAACGTTTGGTATTGAACGTTGTACGTAATGTTTTTCTAACAGCACACCACGATTACATCTTATGCTAAATCTGTCAATCTATGTGTCCGCAATTGGCGCATAGATGCACACGTCAACGCAGCGGCCCTTGAACTCACTAAAGAGGACTGCTACTGATGAAAAAAAATTTCCTGTCAACTAGGTACCCGTGCGTGGTTGGTAGCGGTAGCAATAATTTCCAAGTCCACGTCGAGCGTAGCGAAGGAAGCTATTGCGCGTTTTGCCTCGAACCAGCAGAAACGACATTCATTTCCTGATTGACGATTTGCCTAAGATAACGTTGGCTGGCCACTCGAGGTATCGCGCATCCGACGTCGGCCGCCGTCGCCGCCACCCGAGTCGATGTGTAGTGTGTCGATACAAACCTTCAAAGTCATTCCGTCTTGACAACGTGCTAAGGACTTTCCTAAGCATTTCCCTGCTAAGTTATGTTTCGCAAGCACTCGATAGCATGTTCTCGCCAATGGGTCATCTGCATGTCGTCTTCGAAGCTGTCTACCGAGCGTCGGTGTGATTCACTCACTGAGCTTTGATACATTTCATTTTCCATTATAACTTGTCGTTTGCAACATTAACGTTGCGAACATTTAGCGCCGTCGGTCTTCATCAACTTCGGCTTGGTATCGTGCGCATGAGAAGTGCCACAGCGTAAGATCGCTCATAAGACGGCCATATTCCTCTCCTGGCCCCATAGCCTGATTCATGTTCTTGCCTTTTTAGTCCAATAGTTCGTCCCCATTGCTACTTTACCCTACCATGTATATATATATATATATATATGAATAGTACAACAGCTCAATGGTGTCTGTTCCGAGCCTGCTGATTTTTTCCTCTTTATCTATGTCTATATTACGACAACTTTCACAGTCTGCCCCACATTGGCCGTTTTCACGGTACAGTGGAACGTCGAAAACAACAAAAAAAATGGTAGCTTATGATTTAGCTAGCTTCCTAGTTCTCTTTTTCTCTCCATATTTTTTTGGAAAGACGAGTTTCAATATTTCTTCCGTTTGTGGTGGCTCTACAGGGTGATAATATGGCTCATTGGAAGCGTTATCATAGCGTAGGGTCTACACACATATATATATATATATAAGGAAATAAATAAAAAGTAAAAAATCAACAATCGAACTGCAAGATTCGATTGGACGTCGATAGCGTAAGAATTCTAAATCATAATAGTAGTCAGTCGTAAATATAGAATCGTATTGTTGACACGGGGATTGATCAGGGGGATTAGACCACTGACCTGCGTTCGAAGTGTGAAATCTAGCCAAACAGCAAGCGACCGCTGAAAAAGGCGATCACACCAAACCACGAAAGAGAATAATTCCTTTCCTTAGCCAATACCTGGATCGTTGTAACGCGCATGAGATAACAGTGCCATGTATGCAACCATACACGATCCGTTTTTTTTGTTCTCATTGATTAAAAGCTAATGAGTCACTGGTTGCGAGAAATGACTTGATTATCATTCGAGCACATGGACAATTGTCACCGGAGATATCGATGCTTCCCGTACAGCACACTTCCATAGAAGTTTGACGCAGAGCGGACTGGTCGAGTTGTATATGCTACACGCTAGATCTAGATACACGTAACGTGTATACACCGTGAATTGCCAGCGACTTTAGGAAATGATTTAAGATCAGTGGCTCAAAGTGCACCGGCAATGTGTCCGTCGAAAGAGATTGTACGCAACTCGTTGAACGGATAAGGTTGTTACCCTTGTGTTTCATCATCAAATAATCCTCGTTTATTCAAACATACAGTAGGTCGGTATTTCTAGGGATTATGGGGGGGGGGTGAGGACGACAATGTCTCGAGGAAGGCGATGGCATTGCCTCTCTGCACGGCGAGGGACAGGCGCTGCAGGAGGAAAGAGCCAGCGCGCTTGTCCCCGGTGGCGCGGATCAACCTGTGGTAGACCCCCTCGAGGAAGTTCGCAGTGAGAGGGCCGTGCCCGCCCAAGGTCTCAAAGGCAAGGGGGGAAAACAGGTGGGTTGCTTGGAGTGCGGCGTACTTCCTTAGCTTTGCCCGTTCCGCACGCGCTACTGCGTAACCGGGGATGGTTGCACAGTGGTTGACATAAGAAGGTGCTAGAGTGTCAACCACAGTGCCGTCCCAAACCAGGTGCAGGCCTCGATGGAAGGGGATAAGGGTGAGGCCGTCAGGGCGGCGCCCGTCAGAGGTGTCGAGGCCCTGTGGCTCCCTTGTGCAAGGAATACCGGCGGAGTGGAGGGCCCTCACGAGCGTGTCGTTAAGCATCGTGTGTCGCGGATGGCGACCGGCGCTGCGTTCGCACGAGAGACCGTGATGGCCATTCGTTGCGACGGGGTCCCCGCAACGCTCGCAGCTGTGGACCGCAACTACGGGGGCCCCGAGGCGAAGGCCCACACAGAAGCGGAGGGAGCGATCGTCATCAAATATAATATGCGAGCAGATTTAATACATTCCTAGGTATTTATCACAATCGGCTCATTCAAAGTATTGATATAATTTGGCCGACTTGCATATGTATAAAAATGGACGACACATATATATATATATATATATTATACATATATATATATATATGTACGTTATGTTTTTTTACGACTATTCTGTCTAGTCTCATCTAATGCCACACCAAACATATGAACGGCACCAATCAGCAGCTCGTCCCCCACGGAACCAAAGACGCAATCAACATTCTCCACAAGAGTTGCAAACATTTACCACTTCAACCGTGTCGCGGAACTTCAACGAACGACCACAATGTCTCACAGCGGGCAAATGCCGTTGTCTATTTGGCCGAACGGTGTCCGAATCCGATGCCCAGCTGTCACTATTATCAGTGGCACATCTATTCTTAATATTCCACATCGTTTCCATCTAGCGCGCGTGGCGAACCCCACGACACAATCTTGTCCATGGTCCGTCAGCAGGGCCTATCTTATCTTAGGGTTTAGCCCCATGTTCATCGCGTAGTCGCACCTGCAACCGACAAGCCACGACCGCCGGCGCTGCCACCGGCCCGGTAGTGGATGTAGTCCGGCTGTCAATCTCGATGACCCATACACAGGTGGACGCTTGTGGTGGACTTTTCTTCTTTCTATTGTTATCTCATATGCTTGCTCAGAAAACCAAGATGAGAATGATTTCCGCTGAAGCATTCGACATGGCCGACCATATTGTGGTGTACACCAATGATTGTCGTCGTCGTTGCCATCATCATCATTCTCCCCGGCTGCCCGTACATAGCAGCCATAGCCACAAGTTGGTTCTGCAAGTGCCTCAAAGTGTACTGCTGACCATATTTAATACAAATGAACCAGGTTGGATTCAATTTCAAGATAATATACATTCGTGGTAATAATGATGTTGGCGACGATGTCGAGTTTGTCGGAGAAGGAATTCTTGTTCGCCGTCGCTGCCTGCCGCCTCAGCCGCCGTAATTTCACAGAAGTACGCCTCGCTACAAAAGTAAACAGAGGCATGCTACAGCATCGTTCGTTTGTCAGTGAGTCGACACTGAAGTTCTTTAACGACGCGGCAGTGTTGGCTCCTCTGACAAGCAGGAACAGCACACCTACGTATCGCTGGGTATCCTCATCGATCTTTCTGTCTATCTATATGCGAGACACATCGTATATATATATATATATAGATAACCACGCTGTTTGTGTTTACTATTCTATATACTCAATATAAACGGCGGCAGTGATGACGACGACAACGCCCAAAGGTGACGAGCTGGCCGGCACGACTCTCCAACTTCGCCATGCTCCACTAAGCTGCTGTCTGATATGAAAGTAGAATGTCCTTTCAGTTCGTTCTGCTACTTCCCGTCGACTTGGCCGAATTAAACCATTTTGGTCCGCATTTTCCTCTTGCACGGCTACGCCAAAACGATATTTGTGACGCTGTAACAAGTAGGTGGTTGCCGCCGATCGGTTCGAGGGGCAGCGTCGTTTCCAGTCCGAAAGATCGCTCTGATGAATCGGACGTAAATCGGACAACACACATCTGTCTCCACACCCGTCGTGTTGTTCTCACCGACTAAATGCCATGTGCCACGCAGAGCAGAGGCGACCGCTGACACAAACAGATGATGAAAAACAAAGCGACCACTGCCGCCGCCGACGCCGACGCCGTCGGACCGCTGGCATACGAGAGCAGCGTCGACCCCTGGCCGCCCTCCTCCGCAGTCTTCGATGGTATTCGGCCGTCGACGTTAAATGTTAGATGGCGGATCGTACATCAAGCCAAGGCAGAATGTACTTCAACAGATTTAGCGAGGGCTGCTGACACAAATGACTGCATCTTTTGCTGCGGTCGACGGGCAGCAGCAGCAGCACCATCACCACCAATATTGGAATCACACGACAACGACATGTTGCTCGCGTTGGGCTCCGATTTGTGGCGATCGATTTTTGCTTATGTATGGCAGGATTTATGGTGCACGCGGGCGATACCATGCCACCATATCATGGAACAATACAAAAGCAATGCATTGTCCTAGATTATGTATGTGGCTCGGAAGGAGTGACGTTACGGTAGAGGTAAACACAACCTACCTTTCGTTAGCCCGGCCTCGTGTACGGAAAATGTGCCCCACATGCTTGAAATGACATAACGCATGAATCTTTCCGAATTTATTCATTTGAAAAGCACGCCAGCACGCCATCCCCGATCCATTTTATTATACCGCAGGTGGCATAATATCTCCCGGCATAACGGCTAGCTATATACGATAAGATAAGCTGCACTAATAGGTCGTAAGGTGTGCGTCCTCTTCTTCGGCCCATATCGAGTCTTGCAAGGATTCGTATGTCCACCAGTATAAATCGGTCCGAGGGAATCGACTCGGAAAGTATTTATATACGTCCGTCTATTTATGTTTATTATTTGTACGTGTGCTCGGGTGTCGTGCTTGTTTGTTTGTTTGTTTGTTTATGTGTTACCCATTTGTGCGTTATTCTTCGGGGAACAACAAAAACAATGTGCGGTATTATTCTCATTCCGTGTTATTGTTGCCTCTATACAAACACACATACACACACAGCTGAGTCCTGACTGACAATTGTTGCCCATACGACGCCAAACGTCGGCATTATCAAGTCGGACGAGTCCAGAACAGCCGGTGGGTGTGTGGGTGGCTTACTGACTGTCTGTGTTGCTGGTGATGATCATGCAGCACCGAGAACACTGCCGCCGGAACAGCTTTGTCTACGATGATCGGTGTAAGCCGAGTCTCAAGCTCTACAAACTGTCCCGCACATGTTCGGGCATACGCAACGGCTTGAATACAGATAGGTCAATATATGCTTGTGTACATCTGTTGTCGTTGCTGTTCTTGCTGGTGTTTGGCCTCTTGTTCTCGGCTCTTGGGCGTCGCTTCACGAAGAAATAGGCGCCGGTGGTCCGCCAATGGTGCCCTTCTGCCGTTGTTATGTGTGCGCTCTTGTGCTCACGTTGCGCGGTGCTCATTGCTCTGAATTGCTGGCTCCGTCGTCTCCCTCATCTGACAGGCAGCCAGCGAACAGCAGCGCGCCGGCGGCGGCGGCTGCTGCTGCTGCTGCTGCAGAACACTGGTGACTACGAGCACTCATAGGTTCTGCCTCCGGTTCTGCTTCTGTCGCTGCGGTGATAACAACAGCTGCGGCATCAGTAGCGGGACATACAGGCGTTCAGGCAACAAGCGCAGCCACAAGCCTGTCATTCCATTTCATTCTAACACCAACGGACGTGGCCAGACATCAGGCCAACGTCGCCTTAGTGTCTGCCCTGCCGGGTTGGTTGTCGGGCTCCATCGGCGGTGGGCGTCTCGAGCTCCGTCTCATTCCAACGTTCTGCGGGACGAACGCACCAACGCAAACAGCACTACCAGCAGCAGCAGCAGCGAAGCCGCAGTTGCTCAAGCTCGGTTCTGTTCACCAGCATCATGGTCCTGCTGCCGATGCTAGTGGGTAAAACGCGCCACAGCAGGCACCGAGACTGAGTCGGACAATACTCGACACCCCAAAGCTGTTGCGCGCGCTGCTTGCAGCTCCAAGTCAATGTTCGCTGCCTATTGTTGCTGTTGTTAATATTCGTAACAGCGAACGGCTTGCACAACAAGTAAACGAGCGGCTCCTGTTACCGTTGTTGCTATCATACTCCGCTGTCAGCCGCCGCCGCCGCCGCCACAGTTCGCTCTCGTCTTGAACGACCCCTCACTGCACGACACGGTATGGTACGATAACGGCCGTGCGTAGACAAAACAACGAATACGGTCGCGGTGGATTTTGGCGTAACTTCCTCAAGTTTGGGCGCAACAAACCGAGGTTTTCAGTCGACCCGGGGATCAGCTGCAGTTCGTCGCTTTAGCGCCATTTTTCGGCCGGACCCTATGTCGGCCGTCCAATGCGAGTCGTACCACAAGTCCTCGTCTGGAGACTGGTAAGCGTCATGTGCTGTGCATTAACACAATAAAAATGAGAACTATTGACGTCACGATTTCATTGTACGCCCTCCATTTCATTGTGGTTATTAATAATAAACGAGTGACTCAACTGTACATGCGTGGCCACTCGTCCGCCGCGGAGACAGAGGCAGGCAGCGAACACTGAGCGTTTTAAACAAAATTCGAAGCCACTCCCGAGGGATTGAGCCATCCTTTGCTGCAGCTGCTGCCGCTGATGGCAAATAACGACTGCCGCTGCAGCCGCTAATCGTGCGAACAAACCTATTTTGATATTTGTTTGTGCAGGTAACGGCCAGAGCTGGCCAAGGTTGAAAGGGCAGCTGTTACAGCAATAGCAATTGCTGCTGAGAAGAAGCAATATGATGAGCGCGCCAGACACTCTCTCTCTTCTCTCTCTATGATTGAACGTACATGTCATGGACATCACCTCAGTCATCATCGCAGGGCATCATCGCCAATTTCGGGAATCTGGAGCAGGCGCCCGACACTCGTCAGAACGTTCATCGCCGCTCATCAATTTGATTCCATCTGAGCTGTTGTTGCTGCTGCTGCTGTTGCTGCTCTGCGCTTGTGAATAGTGAACGCATGATTGACACGACGGAAACGCTGAGTCGATCATCGCGTCCGAGCAGAAAACGATCAAATAAGGCATAAGCTTCACCCGTGACAGCAGCTTTGTTGATGTTATTATTATTGTTATTGTTGTGGCAGCGGCAGTAATAACGTTATAATACAGAAACATCATATTGTGAGCTTTTTGCTTTCGGAGGAACTCGATCTGTTTACGATGTACGAACGCTGTTCGAAGATGATGGTAATACAGGTGTGATACTTATGTGGGATGGTGAAGACAATGGCCGGTCTAGGTACGTCCGAAAGCAGTGGTTTTTTTGCTACTTGACATCTTTATTGTTGGCAAAATATATATAGAGCGCTGAATGATATTTTTTTATACGTTTCGGGTGCAATAAAATCTGCTCACAAGGATTTCGTGGCACGGGGTGGTCCCAATATTAAAAATCTTTGTCAAAATGTTCCTGTACACAGAACCTAACAGTGTCCCATACGACGACTAGTATTGATCGGGCCATTGCATCTAGAGAGTACAATTAGACCAATTCATGTTGATCCCAGTAGCAGTTCCAGCTGTTTGACCTTAACATATTTGCAACTGTGGCCTACAATGGCGACACTCACCTGAAAGACAAAGCGAACCCCACAATTTGTATGTTAGACGGATTTTGATTGTTGTCAATTTTCAATGCAAATACATATGTAGACGCATTTTTTTTTCGGCGCAGATTGACCGCATGTGTTTGTACTTTATTCAAGCCTAAACTTCGAGCTTCAAATGCATGTCCTTCCTAGCCAATGCTTAGCGGACTGCAACATTGCTATCACTTGTTTGGTAAAACCTAACCGAAGCGCTAAAGACGACTTAACTCAACAACGTCCACCAGCAAAGCCAATGCAACTAAAACCGAGTGAAGTTCACCCCCGCCGACGTGATCTTCGTAAAATTGTTCACGTAGCTGAATCGTTGAAGCGACGAGAAAACAAAGTTCAAGATTGGGATGTCGCTGGGGTCGGCATTTAGACGGTCAATCAAGACGTTTGTCGTCTTAACCGGTGTCGTCATCTTGCTCGTCGAGGTCACCAATGGAATATTCGAGTATCCGTCGCCAAAGGTAGAGGCCTCTGAGGGAGTCGCGTGCGAACGGTTGGCAAGGACAAATCAAACAAAGATTCTTTGCTTTACCCGAACTAAGGTTGAGAACCTGGAGAAAATCCGAAATCGCCAAGCCAAGACGAAGGACGGTAGAGTATGCACGAAAATATTCAACATGGTTCAAAGGTAAGTCTTGACAATGAGCGATTATGACCGTTGCATTCGGGAGGATATTCGATTTACGTGCATCACATCCGTCTAGACGTACAACACTCACGAGAAAAGAATTACGTGTGAGTTCAGCTCTCTGCCATTGTATTAACACTGATAACGGAGCCATCTGATTCGTTGGCCACACAAATTTTGTTGCATATAACCTGCTCGGTATAACCAAGGGCGTTCTCACGGGCTGGTCGCATCGTCCTATCATCGGCCATATTGTCCTCACTCGTTATCTTAGCAGCATGGTGAAATGTACGCCAACAGAAAAATATATATCTACCCAATTTTCTCCTGCTTGCACTTCGATTGCAGGCTTCAGGCGTTCGAAGAAGGAAATTTTCGTTACTGCGATCCCGCGCGCTGTCTGAAAGAAAGCCGACACTGTCGAGGTGGCGAAATGACCCCTGAATGCAATCTTTGCCTCGGTAAGTGCTGGATACAATATAGTTATCCGCTAGAGACACCTGGAGGACTCCAATTCCGATCATTCCCGTGTGATCCGACCGTCTGCGGGAAGGAGGTGCTCTGCGGCGGTTTCGACATGAAAAATGAAAAGCGGGGCCACACAATGAACTACAACGGCGCGAAGAAATGATAGACTGATGATCTCTCACTGAAGATGTGAGTGAAGTCACTTGGCCCTCATAATCTGGAGCGGACGACCCTGAACATTGCTGGAATTGTTGAAGCTCACGGTACAATTCTCTACAGGTAAAATTGAATAAAGCCAGTATATAGCCTTTACCCTTCGCCGTATGAGCTCGTTAGCAGCCGCAGTACTGCTGCATTTGGCAGATACTCTTAGTCGTTTCGTTACGAAAACGGTACGGCGACAGGCGACGATTCAGTTATCATGAACCCTTCGAAACTCACACTCATCCATCTGTGATCGAATTTAAATGCGGTAAACAAACCTGATCATATCGCTGTGGATCAGATTTACGGTCAATATTTACTGTGTATCATATTTACGTCATTTTGACTGGGATCGTGTCCGGTCAAAGCACAGTTGTATTCGGCCGTGAACAACAACAATGACCTGAGCATAATCGTTTCTCTCGACAGATTCTGCAGTAGATTAACTGCCGCAATAGAGCCCATTGTTCGAGGTAGATTCGCCATAAATATACTGTTGTTATGTTCCCAGGGGTCCCGTATTTGAAGCTGGTAGTTTTTTTCGATATTATTAAAAGTAAAGACGAGAGAAGGTCATACATTAATAATGAGAAAATACTCAAATGAGGCCAATGAGTATGCTAGCTTGGTCATTCAAAAACGTGATCAGGATTCACACCTAGGGATGAATTAAATTTAAACACTCCATTATTTACAACACTATTTATATATTGTAGTTCCATATGTACTAATGTATTTTTATGCAAACAATTTACATATATATATTTATGTGAATTTTTATATATATATATATATATATCTATATATTAAAAAAAAATGCTTTCTACATGAAAACACTACCTGTCATTTATCTAATCGGCCGTCTCAGAGATGACCACCGAAAATAGTTCCACGGAAGTGTCCGCACCCTACGTTAGCTCGACCTCCTTAATTGACTGTCCATGGCCGGTTTTAGGCTCGTGAGCTCATCGCCTAGCGAAGCTTCGAACTCTCTATCAGCAGGCAACTGGCCCCTAGCTTCCACAAGCGGCATACAACAAACATGAGTTTGCGTTGATACCTGCCACCATAACAGCGCATCACCATTGTTGTTGTTGTTGTCGCCGCGATGCACATCCGGTACTTCAGGGTGGGGGCCGTTCTTCGTGAGTCGTTGGCAAGTTGACCATAGTGGTCGTTTCTGCCGATGCTGCTGCTGCTGGTGTCGTTGTCACTGGGTGCTCATGCTAAACGCTAAAACGTAAGCACGCAGATGGGGGGGTAAGGTAGACTGAGCGACGCGTTCGTATTGGGACCGGCTGGCTGCCGTAGTGCTCTACACAAAACTGGGTTGCGCTGGTTTACGCATGACCTACCGTTCATAGGTCAGCATACGTTTTAGAGCAGGATGGCACTGTGGGATGAGCTGGGGCCGAGAAACTGTCCGAGACCGTTTGGGGAGCGGGGCACTCGGCCGGGCTAACATGGCGCGGACTGGACGCGCCGTGCAAAATAGAATCGAGCCAGACTAGCCAGGATTTTGGACTAGCTGCTTTCGAAGGCGGATACAGTGTCGGGGTCACGAGCAACGTTTTGCCATCGTTGGCCTGACTCGGAACTCCGGGGGGGATTGAGGCGGGAACGGAGGTTGAAGACTGGGGGCTCTAGGGGACTACTCCAGGACCCCTGGGCTGGAGTGGGGTGCTACACTATCGAGATCTTTGAGGGGCGAGCGAGAGGGATGGCCTACTTTTTGAACACGATGCTCCCCGAGATCACTGGATTCGTTGGACCGCCTGTCCGCCGCTGACTAACTCACAGTGGAACAGATGAGCGTTCGGCTCGACTCTACAATAGAACGTCCTGGTGCGGCCCGATACGAGCTAACCGGGGGTCAGGTCGACTTCGGCCTGCGCGCGCGATTGGGCTGTGTTAGTGTGTCAGTGTCTCCTGGGGCCACAGCGGGGAGAGACGAGTCGCCCTGGACTCGTTCGTCCATACCCCCTAAATTTACGGCCACCTCGAACGATAGCTTGATGGTGGCCAATGTTCAATGAATGCGTCGTGTATACGCAAGCCCGCGACCTACGCTCCACGGTGACAGGTCATCTTCGATAGGACATGTGCATTCGATTCACAAGCGAAGCGGCCGCATATGAATGCAGAACACCGACAGGATTCAGCCGATTCAACGAAGGGCTACCAGCTGTCTTCGGGGTGTACAGAAGAGTGGAGAAAAAAATAACACGACTGATTCCACCGACGCCCTAAGCACCGTGTAACCACGCGTGTAAATACATATTTATACAATATACACAAGATACGCGGACGTAGGCAGACCTGACTTTGTACCGCTGTTACGGTGCTGAGGGGTGAGCGATCGCTGCTTGCGACGATCACAGCGACGAGAGGTATGGCCTGTGACAGAGACCTAAATTCGATTTGCTTCTGTACTCGCATGAATGTTAAACGGCAGTAGGTAGAAAGGTAAAAGGTAGGGAGAGCCACAGTGGGGACAGTGGAACAGGCGCTGTACGAAAATTTGACCTGGTTGCTCAGCTGGTGCTGCGCGAACTGTCATTCAACTGACGAGTGACTCGGTCACTGCGTTTCCAATCGGACACGTCAGGCAGCAGATCAGTGTTGAATAATTTTACTTGACAGAGACGTCAACTCATAAGCGCTCTATGCTTATACGGATACGTATGCGATATGTCGCTCCCGCTGTCTGGCGTACGCCAGCGGCGATGTGTGCGAATTACGGCTCAAAATGTCTACGAATTTGTGGCCTTCGAGCCAGAGGTGTGACGGGACTTGTAATCAGCTAAAACTGTTGGACTCCTTTGCGTGAACACGGGGCCCTTCACATGTGACACTTTTGTCCTGCGCAACTATAATACACGACTCCAAGTCACCTCGGCTAATGAGAAGGCGAGCGATGTAAGATAAAGCCCGAAATACAGATATTATCAACTGGAGTATGTTTACTACGATCGCCGACGATCAGTGCTTTCCCATTTCTCCAAAAATGGCATGCCCCCTTCATGGCGCATCTCCAGCTAGATCAGGAAGACGTGTAACTTAACTCCGATGTAATCCAAAGCCACTAGAACAGGATACAATTCATAGTAGTTCGTTGCAGGCGTTCCCTAATAAGAAAGTAACCAGTCACTGAAAGCAGCAACAGAATCCTCCAGACCACCACTTGCTAATAAAAGCGAAGGTAATTGAAAAGCGCTCCTTAATGGATCAATAATAGTTGGGACATTCAAGTCAGTCGTAAACTACCACCGTGCAAAGGAAGACCACCTGAATGAACTGGCGCCCAGCCATGTGGACGAGGCACACGCGAAATTCGTTCTGTGTCCCAACGAGAAAAACGGGGCTTCTCAATTTGAACCGCTTAAATCCGCCATAGCAGACTAGTCTGGTATTTCTAGCCTGGTGGCAGCGCGCCCCTGACAACAAGCGCCTGCAAGGGGGCTGTCACTTCAGTGCTTCGCCGCGGAAACAAAAGCCCACGGCGGCATTAACTAGTTCCGGACGAGGCCAGTCCTTCGTGTGACGTCTGCACGGGATCAACTCGGTGGAACTTCCTACTTGCAAGGTCTATTGTCTGTCGCCTGCTCGCATCGTCCGCGACGTGCATGGCATACTGGCCCGTGCGCCCGTGGCGTCGCCTTACCCCTCTACATCAGCACAGGGTGTATGACTACCGGGATAATAATGACAGCCGGTCGGGCCTTCCGCACTCGGGGGGAAGGGCGGGGTTGCAACACCCCCGAGCCCAATTCTCAATGGCCGGGCGATGAACAGCCGTGGGAAACTCGTCACGATACTTTGGTGTCGTTTGTCGTTTTGAACATGTCTACAATATGCGTGTTCAACTCCGCGCTGTATATACATTACGAATTCGTGCTGTGAGGGGTTGAGCTCGAGTCGGATAAGTTTGCATGTCGCCTGTAGATGCCATGGTGAATATGTGAAACTTTGTGTATTAGTTAGCAACTAACTGGCTGGAACTCAATCGCTAGACAGTATTTCATATTCCAACCACGGAATATATATGGGCCGTGCGTTTTAAACGTGTCACGTTGCCAGGAACAAGTGAGGTTCTAGGTGGCCTGAGTGCAAGTTAAAACTTTCCTCAAATATAAACAGGGTTCTGCGTGAGGCGCTTCACATAGTGGATATCTCAAATTATCTACATATGCTTTTGAACAATTTGAATTCGTGTTCGAAAGCAATTCACTGAATTAACACAACAGCGAAATCTACCCAACATCGAAAAGTGTTCCTTCTAACTTACACTTCGACTTTTTTTTTGTTTATAAAACTCACTTTTCACTTACCGCATTTTACTTGACATAATATATTTTACTTTATTTCATTCTATCTTATCTCTCAATGCATACATGCCATTCTAGATAAACACACACATCGGTTGTATATATCATATGCTGCTATCATGTTTTACAGCACCACTTATCATCGTCATCGTCGTATCAGGCTGCGCGCCTCGTCGTTCATTGCAGCACTCGTCGAGAAAGTGAATCAGAGAGGAGCTGAACGCTCACAGGTTAGACTAGTCCGCGGTTACAGTTACACACATACACACACACGATGCCAGAGCCCCTGAAAGGATTCACTTGGCAGTTGACATCACCATTAGTTACAGTTTGAACTGTCATCCAAGTAACAACAGCCGACCTGGTATACGACTTGCTCGAGCTGGTCAATAGCAGAGAAAAATGCCGAACACACTGAAGGTGGAGTTGGTCATATGGGGCGTACATGGCACTATAGTGCCCCCCGCCCCCCCCGCCCCCAATAAGAAATATCGTTGAGACTGCACCGATGGACGCAGAAAGTTCTCGGAAGGCAATTGCTTTGAATGTTTTTTTTGTTTTGCATTTTTTAAATGGTCTAACGGGCCAACAAGTGACGATATGACATCATCGGAATCGCCAGAGCTCGACGTCCGGGTCGGTCCCGTATGTACGCCTCTGACGCTGCGTTCAGCGTCAGCAACGGGTTTTATTGCAAATCCCACGGCCATTATGAATATTCTAGTGTGGGGCAGAGAAGAGCTCAACCGCTAGATATACAAAAACGTATGGCGGAACAAGGCTTGCCAAAGAGGTAAGACACACACGGCGGTTTAATGGAAAAGTTCGCTGAGGCGAGGACAACTGAGGACAACTCAAACAATATAGCAGAGGAAGACAAATACAATGTTCTCCATACGTTGTGCCATGCTATATATATATATATATATGGTGGGTGGGCGACCATTGTTTCAACATTTTGTAGCTCCTCGCACGTGTTTACTACAGTCATTCAATGCTGTTGTTGGCGTACCTGATGTAGTCTCTTCCACGCTTGTCCTGAACACTAGCGCGTACAACAGAAAGTTATGACGAACCGCGGACTTCGCGACGATTACAAAAAAAAATGGGCAACAACCCGCGGTGCCAGACAGGAGATTTCCGGCCAGATTATTCGAGGCATCTATTTGCCAGCAGGAGTGCTCGTTCGGTGCTTCCTTTGTTACCTGCCACTTTTGCAGTTTCTCTTTCTCTCTCTGCATATATATATATATATATATATAAATACGTCGCCGGCCTCTTCATTGCCTGCACACCCCCATCTTCTGTCGGTCGTGCATGTCTACGGCAATAATAGATACCGAACGCTCTGACCGCATAAATCTTCTCGGTATCAACGAGATCGGCGACCGCAACCATGTGCTGGCTGTTGTCGAGCGGTCGTCGGTAATAGACGACACTGGTGTGATCTCTGTCAGCGGACTAAGTTGAAGCACAATTAAATGTTTAGCTTCGTTCCAGTCTCGAGTTGGAAGCGGCGTTTATTTTCATCATATCAGCAGCAACTGTGAATCTGTGCTTTGCATGTTTCTTAGTAAAAAATAAATTTGTATAAAATATAGCTAGCGACGGCTATTTAAAGCCATATAATAATCAGTACCAGTTAAAAATAAATAATAGGCAAGTTGTGCGCAGACATTAGGATAAAAACGAGAAGGAAAAACACTTAGATATGTAGTTCATTTCAGTGGAACAAGGGCTCGTCATACAAAACTACAAAAATATAGCGAGTATATATATATATATATATATAATATATATATATATATATATATATATGTGTTTATATAAACATGAGTAGAAGACCGGCGGAAGTTGAGTCGCACAAGAATCCTGCTCAGACGAACTTGCCGCGATCCCGTATTTCCATCAACACACGCAGTCAAACACATGGGGGTAGCCAGCCACATCGGCGATGCTACCCGCGATGGTCCATTTCTAGATCACAATGAGTGTACATGGGTGATATATGCAGCAGCTGTGTACACGTGAATCATTGGAGGCCTGAGCAAATTGACTATTTCGGATGCATCAGCCTATCGTATGCCGCCATGTTCGTTCACCGAAGATATACTCCGTCACGTTTCGTACGCTGAGTGGGAGGACTGGATAAGGCAGCGCTGCGGTGTGCTCGTAACCAATCGCATGGCGCAACTGTTCAAACTGCAATTTTAACCGTTTCATCATGACTGTGTTTTCTAATCGTGGCAATAATGGTAATAGCATGGCCGCTGTTGCTGCCGGATACTCCGACTACACATGATCACTGTATGGGTTTGATTGCGATCCGGCCTTCTTATGATTACGATAGCGATTACAACGTCACTCAACAGGCACGAGGGAGTTGGCCGGGTCTCCACGACTTATCGTACTTGGACTGTTTCTACAATAGAGCGGTGCAAATTCGACACAACCGGTAATACGGAGGCGTGCCGTGTTCGACGCCTTAAGTCGGTCCGAACGTAGCTCAAACGTTCGAACGTTCACTCGAGCATGGGCCATGGGAGCGGACCACTCGAAATTGCCGGACCATCAAACGGTCGTCGTTTGTGTCTGAGATGCTGCTGCTGCTGCTGCGGCGGCGTTGACGACAATCGAAAATTACCACTGTTGGCTGTCTATGGATAGTTGTTCACACAAACGCCAACTGAACTCCGTTCGCGGGGGCGCATACAAGGACCCGTACTGAGATCAAACAGCGTTGCGTGCCGGGTTATTCCGCAGCGTATATAAATACTCTTGAGCGTAACCAAATGCCGTCTCGCAAAGTTACACGACGCCGTCTCGTAACTGTCGAAAGCCAACGTAACAGGTCGGCAGGAAGCAATATTGGTGGGTTTTGATAAATTCGTTCTGCTTCTGCAAATACGCTCGGCAAAGCCAACGGGAACTAATCGATTTGGCGATATTTGTTGTGTTTACTAACGATCGTGGTGATAGCTTATAATGATGATAACAAATTAACCTTTTGCAGGGAGTTTACATGCGATGATTTGTTGCAGATTTAGCTTTCGTACATACGAACGCAGATCAGTGGGCACAAAAATCATTAAGCTTTTTTAATTGATTCATCTACGAGTGCGTTCACTGAGACGTTCATTGTATAGTGATATGCATACAAGCTATGTAGCACAGATAACACTCAAAGATAGCTACCTGGCGAGTTAATGAATATCGCAGTTTTGGACGAAACAGAAAATCAACATTGGGCCATTGGGCAAGCTATATCAGCTACGTAGGCTATAAGGCCATTTTGAAATTTACAAGTAATGTCACAGTCCGATAAGCAAATTGGGCCCATATTAAGCAAGTAACTTGTGTTGGCCCTTGAAACCGGTGCACCCGCTGTAGTTTGCACACCGCGCAGATATCATATCGGTCGCTATTTGAGAGCTCTACTTTAAAATGCCGAAGCACCTTTCGCGCTTGCTTCCAACGTCTTCCAGGTCACTATCATGTCCCTGCCGCTTTCGAGTTTCCAGAAAATCCCCCATGTTGCTCTAGTACCTCGTGTGCTCATGCAGTTGCTTCTGCATCCTCTCCAGAGGCGAAATCCTTTGTTGCTATTGTCGCGAATTCGCGTTTTTGTCTTCTATTGGTGGGGCGGCGCGGAGGAGGGACCTCTCATGTTTGACACCGCACAGTCACCACCAGTGTTGTTAACCGGGACCGGAGTTTCTGCCGCTGCGATGCAAAACGCCATCCCCAGAAGACACCAGTTCGTTTACACAAAGGGCACGAAGATCAAAGACCGTCTAAAAAAAATAGCGATCCAACGTAAAAGACACATACATAGCAGCGACGAAAAACGCGCCACTAAACCTCATCGGCAAAAAAAAACATTTGCAGGCCCCTTTTCCTCTGGGCGGATAGGTAGGTCTTCGAACTGGCGGAACCCAGCGAACTGGCGGGGTCGTTTGTATGGGTCGTTCAGAGGCGGGAGCTAGCCGGCCATTGCGTATCGCTGATTCTACCGGTGGCGACGTAGGTCACTACCCCGCACAACGCTGGGATCATACTGCGAGACTGCGCGACACAGAGAGAGGGAGAGCAAGAGGAGGGGGATCAAGCAGTCTAAAGGGTAGTGGGGCTGGCACCAGAAAAGATCTCTCAAGTCGATCTCAGACAGACCACTATTTGTCACCGTGACAAAGCGGCTTCGCGTCGATCGTTGATCATAATGCTAGCTGGCCGCTAAGGCGACAGTGTTGTCAAGCTATACGATCTTTACCGAGCGCGTGACTCTGTGGAGGAATTGTGAGGAGTCGCTCTTAGAAGATCATCCTTTTGAAGGGTATTTTAGTTACGTGCAGTGAACCTAACGTTGGACCACTGGCCTATAGTTGTTCATCAGGCCTCAGTTTCGATAATGTACGTTTGGCTACTCAGATGACGGTTGCATACATATTGATATCCGTAACTAACAGACGTTCAATCACTACTGCCACGGAAAGCACTGCCAGGTCCGCTAACTTCTATCTTCGGGAAATGCTCACTATTGTATTTATGTAAATTATAATTAATACAAGAACTCCTCTGCCCCGTTTGCTTACTTCGTCGGCTGGGGCTGTATATCATATTTTATAGGCCCCCAGTGGAAAATGGGTATCTGTGCAGTAACAGTAGAATGATCTCCGGCAATTGGAACGGATCGCTCCTCGACCAATCAGAGAAGAGATCCTTCAAGCGCCGCTTCCGGGAGTTCGTTGTGTACACGTCGAAATCTGTTCTAAATGATTGAGATCACCCGTATCATTATGGAGCAATTGGCGGAGGCCGGCCACGTTCAGCAAAGGCTTCCCTTTGTAGCCCAAAGGACATGTTTCGAGTGGGACTGTAATTCTCGTTTCCACGAGCTCACTCGATGATTTCCGAACGTCCGCCAGGCCTGGATAACACACACGATTAGTATTGTACCAATCCTGTATTCTAAAATCAGCATAGGAGTCACTTATGCACCAACATATTCCTGTTCCGTGATCTTGGTCTCTGATTTAGTCAGCGACCTCAGCTAATTCGCGTGCCAGCTTGTCGTTCAGTGGTAATGAGCAATATATATATAAATTTATATATATATATATATAAACCGCTATTGGCAGGACAGTGGTATAATAGGATGATACATCAGTTGACATGACCGCCCGCGGGGAGGGGGCGTGTAGGCCAAAGACTTCTCAGCATTTTTAGCGAGCACCCAACTCAAAACATGTCACTGGGCTCATTGGCCAGGTCACGTTCTAAAAACGTTCTGCATACGACATCCAGCTGAAGGAATTCACGCAGTGCATACGCACCTGATGCACGTCCATCTGATTTGACCAGAGCTGATTTCGTCCAGGTTTCCTTGTACGTGCATTTCGATTGGTCGACGTGTGGTCATCTCTGCGGGAAAATGCCGCGACATGTACCAAGTCAGATGTATCTCCCCATCAAGATATATATATATATATGCATATATATATTCATGAAAATATGCATGCGTGCATAATATGAACAGCTTGGTAGAATACGGTGTTGTGCTGTCGTGTTGCTCAGTGACAGACCTGTTATTAGTGAGCACATGTGTTTTATGCGGAACACGAAAGTTGATAGGAAGGCCGAAGCGAACATATTTCGCTTGTACCAACATCACTAGCAACACTGACGTGTCTGTTATTGGCAGTATTAATAATACGAAGAAGAATACTAATAGCAATAATATACTTGGTCGAACGTTGTCATTAAATGATGCTACATGCCCCTTGTGAAAAGTTATTAGTAGAATTATTAATGATACATTAGCACGATGATTCGAGTTGCCATTATCATCGTAATCATCATTTTGCTCATACCATTTTTTTTTTCAGCTATAAGCAGACACTTGCAATTTTCGACTTCACACGTTGCTTCAATAGCGCGACACGGGATAAACGCCTCATCGTATGCGTCCAAATAGCCTAGGATTGTCTCAATGGCGAAAAGTGAAGTTGTATCGCGGAGCCCCCCAATATGATGAATCGGGTTTATCTCATTGTCTACGCTAGCTCCCGTGAAGTATCGTGTTTCGCTTATTTTGAGCGTGAGTTCATTCAATCAGCACCATATCGATGCACCATATCAACCAGGCAGTTGATGTCGCCGCGGCGCTCGTGTTCCGACCAACAACCGTTTCAAACAAATAGATTGTCCGAGCTGATACGCTAGATCGGGGCTATTCGACTGCAATGCTTCGCTCCGACAGGGAATCTCTGCAGTTGGACGGCTGCTTCCGAGGCAAATGCGCTATGGCTTCTGTTGTAGTTGTCGTCGTCGTCATCGCTATCAGAAACATTGACAACATCATAATTATGCGATAGTGTTACAGTTCGGCAACCGCCTCGGCTAGTGACTTGTTCCGTATCCGTGGGTGACTCTGCTAACGACACCGAAGCACAACCGGTACGACAACCAGCCCGTTCGTTTAGTCGTTCCGTCTCATGTGTTGGTCTAATTATTTATCGCGAGTGAATACTACTGCCCACCTAGCGAATAAGCTCGCACGATAGCCACGAATAAGCTATGAGCTATAGTGCAGTATCGAATGCATTGCACACTTGTTCGTATAGTATCAGCTGTTGGTAGCCTTTCCGATACGATGTGAGCCCCAAGATATTCGACGCGTTGACGCTGGCCGCGTGTTGAGGTACTCAGCACCAGGATGAGAACCTGCAAGGGGGTCATAATATGGCCATAATCCGTTTTCACAAACGACCACCAGCGTTTGCAAGATGCCATTTGCGGTTGTTAAAATGCAGCTTATAAGAAAACGCCACCCATTTAGAGATGCCTGCACATACGGCAAGACGATTAGGGTACCCGAAGAAGCAACTATCTGAACTAAACAGAGATTAGAAATTCATGCTTGCCTTGGGCTCATCTCCCTGATATCTCGGACGGATGTGTGTCTGATTTATTTTTAACACGGTTTAACATCGTTCACTTTGCTGACCTCTCGACCGCAGCGTGTCCGTGTTCAGGACACATTGACAGGCTGACGATGGCTTACTCCCGCCAACGTGACGTGAGTCACGTGAGGCCAGTCGCAATTCTCTCTCCGCCAATTCGCTGAGCAGAGAGAGCTTTCGTAGCGTGCAACACGTAGAGAGTTGTTACCACAAGGGCGTACGCTCTTCATAACGTTTTGCGACGGTAAGCCCGTTCTGCTGAACACGACACACGACTGCGGGTCGTTCTGTGAACCAGGAAGAACCTACTCTGTTATCCGCCGAGAGCTAGCGAGCGAAAGAACTCCGTGGACGACACGTGTGGCTGTACCGCATAACGATACACTGACTGCCGTACTAGGCTCGGTCAGAGGTACTCTTGGCAGGGCAGGTTAGGCGAGCGTAGTGGCGGTGTAGCCTGGGTGGCTAATGCACATCCCTTTACGAGTGCGGATGCCATGGGAACCACGAACAGCAGCACGATTTGCGATCGCCGGTTCGATCCCCAGAAATTGTGCTTTTGCTGCTATATGGTATATGCCCTCCCTTCACATTTGTCTGTTGGAGGAGGCCCAGGTACGATCCAGTACGATCGACTTGACAGGTTCTTGAAGAATTGCTACACAGCGGTACCGAGGTCTGCCAGGGAGATTCAGCTGAGGGTCAACTACCGAACAAAAAAAAAGTTAGGCGTGCCTGCGGGCCAGCGAGTAAGAGCGTTCCACTCTCCTACGTGACGCAGATTTCATTAGGGCCCATCATGGTCCAGCCAACCACCGTGTTACCATCTGACTATTGGCTCTGCATAGCCGCGCCCTTCGCCCACTGCCGACAATGGCCACTGCAACTCGTCGGAACGGACAGCGACGATGCGCAACCTTGTGCAATCACGCTGCACTCGTACATGGCATATATGTATACGGCCTCTCCCTAGGCCTCTCAAGGCTCCCGGTAGCAGGGAGTGAAAATTACCGAGAAGCTACATACATATTTATTTAGTTGCTTCTTATCGAGGGAGAAAGTAGTGCCTCCATTATACAGGATAGCACGACATTCTTGTAAATGATACTTCATCAATTGTGAGATGCACTCATAGTGATGCCAATGTCAACTCTCAGATGGTTTGCAAGGATTGCTAAATAATCTATGCAGCATCAGTGTTACAAATACATTTAATGGAAGCATTCGTATCGAAAAGTAATGAATTCCGGGGCAATATTATTATGTAGTACTGGTCGTGCTCCATTAGTGTATTCCAATATGCGCTAGAAATTATTGCTGCAATACACACGTGGAAATACAAATATATTCTTGCCAAAGGGGGCGGTTACCACCAACGACGAGAGCACGACGATTCAGTGATACCAGTTTGACAGTTCTGACAGACGGCCTTATAGATAAACAATTTCGAAATAGCAAATTTCTCTCGATTCTGTGGCGGACAGCAGCTCATTATTATCTAATCACGCTGCGGTGGAATATAATTAGTAGGTGCTTCTTTGTTTCGACTTCTTTTACTAGCAATCTATTTTTCAGCGCTATAAGACGCTATACATAGCTACAACACATTGTCCGTTGTTTCGTAGCTGTCCAACTTCTACCATGACTCGAATTAGGCAAGAAAACTGAACGAATACATGTTCAAAGAAAGGAACTGTCATAATTAGCTATAAAACATAATAGTCACGCTACACGAGCGGCCACAGTGATGAGCACTGGTTAACCGTTCCTGTGATTCAGTCAGGTAGTCCTTTGTTCAGCACATGCGGCTGTCAGGATTTAATCAATTAATTAGTGTTTGAGACACTTTTCCCTGCCTTCTACAGTAATATCGTCATTAGATCGTGTGTGTGTGTGGTGTGTTTCGTGCCTTGAAAACTTGTCTCAGTATGGTGATCCACCATCTGCTGTATGTCGTCAAGCAGACGAACGGCTCACGGTCGCGAAGGTCTTCGCCTCCATATTTACTCGTACCGCGTTATGCAATCAAGTCTGCGAGTTGTTTTATTGCACAGCGCGCAATTGGCTCTGTTAACGCTTTCGTGTTTGCTGCTGCCGTTGCTGTTATCATCGTCGTCATTTTGAACAAGGGGGCCATATAAAATTGGTTTCGGTGACTATTTCGGTGAGCCGTAACGTCATCGCTTGGTCTAAATTGCGCTCATAACAATAACCCGAGACAAGACGCTGTCGTGTCTATACATATCTACACTATATATATATATATATATATATATCGTGTAGATAATGAGTTTAATAGAACCCATAGCGATGATTGTTATGCATGCTGATATTGATCGCTTGCCACCATCACATGTCAACCCGTTGTTCTCCGCGTCGAAGCGACACAATATTTAAATTGACCAAAACGACAAGACGAGTGCACAACGCTGGAGGCCGTTGTTAGATGCAACCACAAGAGCGGCCCTGCAGCAGCTGCCCGTCTGCCCGGGCCACAGGTGTCCGCAGGTAATAATCATAACAATATTGTATATTCCTATCATGATTGCTGATCAACAATCGATGTAGTTAGATATATATATGTTTTTAATAAATTACATACTAATCAAGTAGACAGATAATTGGCGATATCTTGCTGAGTAACAGAGAATTTCATGTAACTGGTATAACCAGCTTTCAACGAGGTGGTTATATTATGGTTTTTCTTTTTCAACGAGCCGTCCGCTGGCAGCGTCTGCACCGAGAGCACCAACCCCGTTACGTCTCAATGTACGCAGTGTTTCTATTCTTTTCTTTTCTTGCTGGGGAGGGAAAATCACGAGGTTTTCTCGTTCACGTCTTTGTGTGTCCGTTATGAGTGCTGATAATACCGATGATTGCATTTACGTTATGTGCCAGGGTGTGGACGATCGTGACAAAGCAGAGTCAGCACCGAATGCATACAGAGACACCATAGAGGAAAATTCGGATCTTCTCTCGAAAAACCGTTTGCCATAGTTTCATCACTTGCGAGAGTGTTAGACCCAACCTTATGATCATTATCGTTATTATTATTTGAATCGCGACCATAAATACCAGATAGGCAATCGCATCCCTGCCGTCCTCTCCGGAAGCCAGAGGCCAGAGGTTCGAGCCCCGCTGCGTGCTGATGACATATAAGAGAGAGCTTAAGCATTGTGAAATTGCAGCTCCTTTAATAAACCAATAAAGCTTTACCTTTACCTACGGGGGTGACCATGGCGGCCTTGATTTGACACTCTGTTCCCAACTATTTCTCTAATTATTCTATATCTAAAGATTCACAATCATGATCAACAAATAGCTGCTGTAATAGAACAGTAAGATATAATCATTTACAAGTTGCTTGCTTCGAGCCATATATATATATATATATATATATATATTACTGGCTATTTTGCTACTTAGACATACGGAGCGAATCATCAAATATGTGCAATGCAACAAAAACCAATATACACACTATGTTGCCGCCGGCTCGACAGAAAACCGCCGAGCAGGAACACGAACATCATTAATCTGATCAGCACTATTATACAATAATCGTCCCAAAATGAACACTGAAGGGTTAATCTCACAAACAATTCAAACAAAAAAAACGAACCGCAAGCATCGTCTCAACCCACTTCGGTAGCTCTCCATCTTTATCGATTTGTCTTCCCGACAGAATTCATACGAAAAATAATAAATTGCTATTTCAACGCACGACACGATCATACAAACAGAGAACGTCCATTGCCGTGGCCCCATCTTCTGGCTACTGATGTACACGAACATCTGCGACCGAGAGCGATAAGTCATTGACAGGTGGAACATTTATGGCGGAAGGATCGCGCGCCGAACACTCTGATCCGTTCCATCCGGTTAAATTGATACAAGTGTTGTATATGGATTTATTTGGTTGTAGATATATATATTTTTTTGTTTTTATTTATTGTATCACACCCGGCCACACCGTGTGTGCACATCAATTCAGGCCGCTGCTGCACCTGACGCCTCTTTGTTAAATATAATAACTATTGTTGTTGTTGCTGTTCTTGTTGTTACTGCTGCTGATGCTGTCAAAATCGACGTTTACCTAATTGCGTCACTGGATGAGAGCATTGAAATATCCAAAATCGGACTGTGCACATACATCGAAGGGATTGCAAGCATTTTGATTAGGGGCTCGACCGACGTCGAGGGTAATCCACGAACAAAAACAGTCGGCTACCGGTGATGACGGCCAATGAACTGAATGAGCTTGCGCTTTGAACACAGGTGGAAGTGAGCATTGTTGAGCATTGATGATCGCTGTCAGTGTTACCCTTTCGAGAAAATCAGCGCTCATGAAAATTCCGAGTTGAGAGTTGAGTTTCGGGTGAGTACGCTCGCCGACAGAGAGATCAGATATCGGAACTTTCAATGCTTGTCGCGTTAGTTTCCCCGTAAGCGCTGCTTGTCGTATTCGTTTACGTGTCGAAGCAGAGTCCCGCATCGTTGTTCACCTGTTAGCGTGTCAGCGCGATTGACGACGCCGTAAACAGGTCTCGTGGAAACGTGGAACGTTATTTTGTACCATATAATTATGACATCTGCCGTTCAATCAGTGATTTCGTTCAACCGTCCTCGCAACCTGTACACGCCAATATGGGCCTAACAATATGCCAGTTACTCAACATAACGATCACAACAATGACAACAACAATGTCAGGAACGGCGGCAGCAACATCGTCTGTGAGGATCCCAGCCACGGTTGTGTTGCCGTTCATGGCCACCGCCACCGCGGCGTTGGTGGTGGTGGTGATGGTGCCGTTGGATATTTGCATGATAAACTCATTCTGCTCAGCAGTGTTACTCTGCACCGCCCATTTCGTTAGTGAAGTTGGCTGACGCCGGGACAAACGTCCGACACCCGCCGCTCGCGGCCGCCAGATTTAATAATCGGGTTGCAGCGGTGCTATCGTAGTAGCAAGTAGTCGTAATCGTGGTAGTCGAAGTAGTTTTCGTCTTGAAAGCTAGCTGCTATTGCTTGTGCTTCAGGTGAACTACGATGCGCGACGGCAAGGCAAAGGAAGACGATAATTGAGCGGCCGTGGTAAGGGAGAGGCTCGTCTGACGGTAACGCTGCTCGTTGGGCCTCGAGTGATCGCCAGCACTTGGACTTGAAGAAAGCCGAAGCAACAATGGTTGCTATTGGAGAGTAACTGTCCGCAAGGAAAGGGCTACTTCATCAGACGGATGAGTTTGGTGCACCGGACTCTGCGGTCCTGTCCACGAAGCCTGCCATCCAGCTCCTCATTGCTACCGGTCAAGAGCGTATAGCCTTTTTGTTTCCAGCGGTGAGCGGGCCCTGAAGCACTCTAGTTTGGCAAATTGCTTGCTTTCTTTCTATCATAGTTGACTGTGATCTGCATCGTCTAAGATGCCTGCCTCTTGTTGACGGCAACTAAACAAGTCAACAGCTCGCGTAGCCTGCACTAAGGACAGATGAGGATGCGGAATAAAGGGTACCGGACACACGCTGTGAGGAATAAGACAGAGAGAGAGAGAGACAGAGCAAGCAAGGGGGCTATTGAAGATAGCTTAAAACCGATGTAAAGACCCGAACGAGTGCTTCGTTCACTTACGAGGTACTAACCACTGCTATACAAATACCACTGCTATTTGCTGACGCTTGGGATTCGAGCATGGAACTTCATGTAGGTTTTCTTCTAATCGAAGCACGTCGTACGTCACGTGAATATCGAACGGCTCGATGTTCGCACATGCAGGATTATTGAATGTGTATTACGTGAATGCTGAATGCATAAACTTATCTGCTACCGATAAACGGATAGGGACATGACAATATGGTTATTTCTAATGACTGGCGTTCTCAACGAGCGGAGTTGAACAATTCGTCGTTAGTTCACCCGAATGCTGAAGCAGGTGAGCTCGTCGATCCGTGTGTTAATCAGTGAATTAGCTCATAGAACAATGTATTAGTAGATTAATCGACGGCTGTATTTGCTGCTCACAACAAATCAATCACGACAGCTCACTGTCAAGTGAGGTCCACAGCGCAGGAAGGAGAACGCACTGATTTAACTACTACCAGCATGTCACGAACGGAATTACCTATCCACGGCTGACCGTCGGACCCTCTTCATTGGCAAAGGTTCACGATTTCGAAATCTGGCGAACGCCCCTCCGAGTAATAAGTGGAAGTCACTGACAAACACGAGTCTGTTATTATTATTAACGGGTATTATTATTATTATTACTATTACTACCACTATCATCGTTACAGAGGTGCTGTTTGATAGATGATGGCCAATGGAGATGGACATCTCACTTCGAATGGGCCGAAAGTCGGAGAAAATTGACAGCGAATCAGCCACTACGAATAAACACTGACACAAACAATAACAAATACGATTGACGCGGCGAATTTGACATCAGTGGTAAGCTAATGATATCAGCGTGTGTGATGATAAGTAACGATACCCGCCATCAAAACGCAAACAGGGCAGTATGCGGTGCCGACCTCTCTAGTAGTTCTGAACTGTATTTACATTGTGCTCGTATTCCTTATTTTAACCTTCAGCCATATATATATATATATACATATATATATGGCTTCGATGCCGCCACCTATCTTGTGCTTTACCATACATAGTTGAAAATCAAAATATTTACCTTTCGGCCCTGGTGTAGTTCAGCAACAGTATCTCAAGCCTTCACGCAACACATGGATCGTGGTGATAACAATAATCACCTCGACTGGGCGACTCGGTCAATTAGCGTAACGTAAGCCGCACCTGCACAATAAGTGCTGGTGGCGTATCAGAAATGCCGCTTCACGTTCAATCTGTACGGGGCACCGTATTGATGTCCCTGCTTGGCTAGACGCAAAATACAAGATACACCATTTACCAGACGGCTAGCACTGCCCATTGGTTCACCCCCGTAGAGGATTCACTGCTGCGAATTTCTGTCGTGTAGAGATCTTACTCGGAACAACGAAAACTCGGTGGTTAATGCCCTCGCGTCACCGTTAATATTCTGCTACTTTTTGCCATTGTGCATTTCATCCATTCTCATTGAATGACCTCCTGCGAACTGACCATCTAACCGCCCGGCTGTCATACATCTTCTTCTCTCGTTAAACAGATGTGTTGTCGAAAACCTGTAGTCGACAACCGCCAGTCTCCCGCTAAAGCCTGCGCCATTGCTCGCTGAGGTTCGAGTGGCGACGGCTGAAGCGTAGCTGGGTGGAAGGACGAGGCTTTAGCTCGAATATACGTCATGACACAGAGGTGCGAAAAGTGCACCTGCAACTCCCCGAGAACTCGATCACTTGCCCGCTCGCCTCCTAGCGTGAGCGTCTCCCCGGACCGAGTCAACCGCGAGCACCGCGCAGCAGTCATGGCGCAGCGGGGCTGTCACCCGCTAGTCATTCTGGCTAGCTCTCGAGATCTGCTGGCTCCGTGGGCAGACTGCGGCTCCGGCATCTTCATGGGCACTGTGTCCGCTGGTTGAGCGCCCGGTGCCTTTCGGGCACAGAGAACGGCGACCACGGTAATCGCAACAACAACAGCAGCAACAACAACAACAACTAAAACAGCAACAACAGACAATCGTTATTCTTGTCCGCACCATAGGCGGCCAGCCTGTGACGTCCGGAGCATCAACGCCGCTAGCGTCGATCGCTGTAGCGCTGCAACGGCGTCAAACGGTCAGACGACGTCTCCAACCCATGCGGAGCACAACAAACGCTAAAGCCGCAAAGTGCCTCTATCCACACACATAATATATATATATGTATATAAACGTCGTGTTTGTGTGTGCGCGCGCGCGCGCGAGAGGTGAACTTTTCCACGATAGCGAAAAGAGAAGAAAAATGGAAGAACCACTTGAAGATGGGGCGTCTCTTGACGGTCGCTACTACGGCCGGCTGCTCGTTGCTGTCCGGCGCTGCAGAATGAGTAAGAAAATTAGCGTCATATATCTCCAGAAAACGGCCTTTGAGCAGACCTGAGGCGTTTTCGTCCGCTGCTCGCATACGCAGTAGGTACATCGTACCTAACGGGTCCGGCTGCAACACTCACAGAAGGAGTGTTGCTCGAACCGACGCCAGACCAAGCACTGCTAAACACAGCAGTGCTGCTCACGTAACGAAAGCGAGCGACTGAACAAACGCACAAGCGTTACCACGACGGCCAAAGATGATCCTGCACGCAGCTCCCGGTGCTGGCTGATCCGTTGATGCTCCACCCGAACGGCGTTTCTCGGCTCGTTTTTACGCTGCGGCGTACGTTCGTTCGATCCGAAAGTTCTTGGGCAACAGGAAGAATAGTGCCCTTGTTCTCGTCACCTGACAGATCTCCGATTTCAGGAGGCGACGGCTGAAACAACCGATTCAGTCATAACGAAAGCCGGCTGCTGCAGAACGCCGGATTGAACGACCGCTCTCTTCGCTTCATTGTGCAACCGACGTGGCCTAGCAGGTGGACGCGTCCAATGCCGATACGAGAATCCCAAATAGCAGCACACGTACGCCGCATATATATCAGCCCTATGAAGCTCGTGGGTTTGTTGTATCTTGGCGGCTTCTGCTTGAATTGACGCATTAAAGTGTTGCCGGCTCGCAGAAACTGAAGGAGTATTATGCCCTGCCGCAGTGGACGGTATACCCATACGTTATTGTGGACCTTAAGCTCGCTGACTGTTTGACGGCCGTCAGAGCAAATCAATTATGAAATGGGCGACGCAGCAACCTGCCGCTATGATCAACGATTTCGTGATCTACAATTCATTGGTACTCGTATATAATGTATCTCAAACATCGCTTCTGTTATGTAAATACAAGTAGTCTGCCCCTACTTTAATGTAAAGTAGGAGCAGGATTTTTTGCAGGGCGGGAAGTTCTCAATTTGTTCTCAGACCGAAACGAAATTATTTTTCTTCCCTGTATCTAGATCATATATACATATATATATATATATATATATACAATCGTGTATCCCTGTGCATGCACTACTTCTTCTTACGTACAGTCCTGCATCCGGAGTAAGCAACCATGTGCCGCGACACTGACAACATCTGCTAATTAGCATTTGTTGTTCTCATTTCATTATGTCCTATGGCCTATATCTATCCACCACAATTAGACTGCAGTTTGACTGCAGCCAAACACAAGTGTATCCATAGACTCGATTCACGTCAGCAACGGCTAGCGATAACGCGGCCTATGGTTCACAACGCCTTCTTCCTGGATATCCGGGAAGCCTCGGAATCCTGCTCATTACACCACTCCGCTTGCATGCTCGTCCGACAAGCTAGTCAGGAATCCGAACAAGTCACATTAGAAAACAGCAGCAGCAGCAGGCAATGGGGTGGTATGATTTAACAGTCAGCGAGTGGAGACGACAGCGCACGAGTAGCCATTTAAATGCTCACCTGATTAGCTGCAATTTATCTACTCCGTTGATCCGATTTTAATTGGTGAGCCGCCATAGGGGCTGCTTTTGCCTACATTTCCTTCGTTATCTTGTCTCAATTACCATCTGCATCCTTCCCGTTGCAGTTGTTACGGTTCGCATTGGTGTTGCTCGGACGCCAGCTAACTTACGCATACTAGTCAGCAAAAAAAACCAGCCGGCCATCCTCTACCAATGGCTACCCAATGGGTAAGTGTAATTCGCATCTTCACATCATCTCTAATATCTCCTTGGGGTGTATAACTCACTTTGTCATAGGAAGTAATGCTTGATGTTACATTAGACGTACATATGCCTATGCCTAAAACTAAGATATTAAAGTTCGAAGCAAAAAAAAAAATCACGCCATGGCGAATAATCGTATATTGACGAGATTGCTATGCAATGCACTATGGTCACGGCAACTTCTGTGGTTACAGGTGTCGCTGTAAATCGGTGGTATGCTTTGTAACCGTTGTCGATGCTCAGCGACACTTACCTGTGAATTCAAAGAATAATCGAGAAAACAATTAGTACGCAGTCGAAAGTAGTTGGAAACATAATCGCACAGTCAAAAGCAACACACTCATTCTTGCAGTATTATGGCTTCAAATACTAACTAGGACTCCAAATGTATAGCACAAGCAATCGGAAAAAGGCCGCTTAATATAATAGCTTCAGGTTGCAGTCGTAGCAAAGAAAATATCAGCCTTGAGTGCACCTAACTGGCAGCCAATGCATGACAGCTTAATGATTGTCTCTCAAACGTCAGTGACTGGGAAAAAATAGTTTGTAACTCAGCAGATAGCAATTATCATTTATGAATCAACACTGAAGGTAAACCTCGAAACATTTAAATGGCACCATTGTTGAATCAGATCGACACGAATGTGTCTACAGACCGATTGTAAAATACCACTCAGATATATATATGTATATGTGTGTATGTATTTACAGTGTTTGGGACCGTATGTACCTGAGTACACATTTGCATGTGGTTACCACTAGGTGGCCAAATGAACAGCATCCAGTCGGTCGGTACCAGCAGAAGGATATTCATTCAGCAGATAATCATTATTTGGTTGACGATGATGGTCAAGGCGGACTGCGGCTCATAACAACGACAATGGCAACAATAACAACAACGGGCGGAACTATAAACAACGCGTGGATGGCTCAGCCCAATACAAAACAAAAAAAAATATGTATCTTGAAAGATTATGATGCATCAGCCAACGTCAATTATCCTGGCGACAGGATTGCCTGTGCAAGAACTAACCTGTCACAATACGTGTGTGTGTGTATATAGACATATTATTATATATCTGGTATATACATACACACACATACACACCCATGCACAAACAAACAAATAAACAAGCTAGCAGAGCGAGAATACGACAAAATCATTAGGTGCACCCGAGATAAAAGTCCACTAAATAATCAAGGCACCAACCGTCGCATCAGCTCCGGCACCAGCTTCGGCGCACTACGCGAAAAAAAAGGATGAAATATCGAAGAACATGAAAAGCCCTGTCGAGGTGAACCGCACCCATCAAAATAATGATAACTGCTCTTCAGAGTACGAACAGAATTGCCTGCTTGCGTTTTCGAGCGTCTTCACCACCACCACGGTGTTCGATAGCGGTATCTCGCATCTACAAGTAGAACTTGTATCGTTTAGCATCGCGAATAGCCTGGCACGAAACATCGAAGGGAGACCTATTAAAAACCAACGAATCATTATGTGTTATTGTAGCGTCAAACGCGAGTGGACGCTGCGCTGCGTGAGTATGACCCGATCATTTGTACAATGATCGGGCGCCTCTAAGCCTGCCGTTACCGCCATGCTTGCACTGGACGTTACAACAATCGGCTGGGTGTTTCTAACGGTCCGGTGACGTCTCGACCGGTCACCCATCGCAAATGTAAGCTCGCAGCACACCGATGAACACCCCGACCGTCGGTGCTCGCAGCCGTGCCAACAGGCGGAAAACAAGGCGTGTATCTAAATAAAAATCATAGCCATGAGCTAATGAAAGAGGAAGCAACGGAAAATCGATTAGAGTTGTTGTTCCGGTTGCTCAAGATAAACGGTCGCCGGCAGGAACAGGACGTCCGCACAGGAGATTATATGTGGTAGTATTGTCTGGATAATTAATCGCCCCCTCCGTTCGGCTGTGCGCCCCCGCCACCCCAGCGAGATAGAGAGAAATTTATATATGTATATATATATATATATATATATATATATATATAGATATAGATAGATAGATAAATAGATACTAGTTATTGATACTGTAGAGGTATTCATTTGCAATTCTGGCGTAGTTCGCCATTTCCAGAGATTTGGCCGTGGCGCGGGCATGCCATGCACGAAAATCAAATGATGATACGGAATATGAATCGCTCTTCGATTCTTCTATACGGATTTGAAATGTTGTGGGACCCACTCTTGCTAAGTGTCATCTTCATTTTTGGTTGCCCCGTTGGCAAAACCAGAAACAGAAATTTTCGTTTTCATAGGAATAACGACGGAAGAATTGCTAACAAATGTTTTGTATGTTTGTTTTTCTCCAGCGTGAGTTGATTATCGGCTAAGCAGTTGGGTTTCGGAGCACGGCTTGTGCGATTAACATTAATAGCACAAGAACATTATTAGCATTAATGGTAGTCGAGAATAACTATACTTGGTGTTCAAATTGTGTTACGGATAACTATGAAAAAAAAACAACAGCAGCAACCGGTTCATATTAGATAAACGAATGAAAAACGTCTCTCCGAATCAAGGAAAGTATTTATTGTATAACACAGGTCTAGAATTGTTCTAGATAAGATGTTCCAGGGAGACAACCGGATACACAATGAAATGACTACCAAATAATCACGGCCACATCATCAACGGTTTAGCCGAGTGCGTCAGTGATGTGCACCTTGCTACAACCATGCAATGTATGTACTGCTTGCGGTTGTCACTTTGCAATTAGCGTACCCCTCATTTGGGTGAGTCTGACAAATTAGTGAACTTCACCGCACAGATTATACACGTTGGCAAATCTTCATGCCCCCGCAATACTTCTCTTCTAGCTTCGCGCGTAGTCATACCCCTTGTGGCCTAGGGCCACAGCCGTGCGAACGGTTACTTCAGGAATCGTACGAGGAAATACGATTATTGATGTTCATTCCTATTGTCTATTGTCATCACAGAGCATACATTATTACGGCGTTACTATGCTTTACATATAGCTCACTCAATTATACTCGCGCACCCACACAATTTGCAATATCTCGCGGATATGGCGTTGCGACTGGCTTGGAAAATTGCTATGCTATTCGTCTGGTCAGACGTTTGTTTCATTTATCTGAAATTACCTTTCACAAGATAGCACGAACAAGAGCACCAATCAACCACCGATCCCTGATGTGCAATCTTTGTTTGAGTAAAAACGGCCCTGCACGTAGCAATTCTTTAGAAAAAAAATCAACCAAAGGACAAGCTATCTTTGCTCATCAGTCATCAAAATAGGCGAAGACAATCTAAGGTCACACCAATTGGCTTATATTTATATATATATATATATATATATATATATATATATAGTTACTTATTTATGTATTCACTCTTGTATGCTAATGAAATCACAATGCTTACCCCGTGTATATCATGCGAAGAACGAACCAACGGCCGCCCAAGCCCCTATCGACCTCTGTGTCTTCAATCACCCCCTTCATTATTATTACAACGGCATCACATATTACGATTATTACTCGGACACCCGTTTAATACGATCACCACCAGCATCATTCGAGTCAGTCCCGTTATATTAATTAACATTACTATGATGTTTGTTGCTGTTGCTGCTGTTGTCGTTGTTGTTGTTGTTGTAATACAACTCCACTAAACTGAGCCATTAGTAAAATGCACATTTCTCTACACATTTTCCTAAACGATCCACTACGCTGCTTGCTGATATCCAGTACTTGCAGCAGTCGACGAGGCGGGCAGATACACACACCATTGTGTTTATAGCCATAGTGTATCATCTATCTATCGTCAATCCACCCCAGCCAGCTATTATGTCCATGTGGCCTGAACGGCTGCGTATCTGTCTGGGTGGTAGCAGTTGTAGTGGTACGATTCTCCGGGGTGTTGGACCGCCTGTACATTCGTCTGTCCGTCAGTCACTTCGTTTATTCGTATGTGTGTGGCGCGTTTATATCTAATAAATCGATTTTCCTTGAATGGACAAATGAACGGGAATGACTATTGGACAAGCGGCCGGTAGCCGACCCAACGAACACGTCGTGATCTTGAGGAGTGGCCGAGCTGAGTGACAGCAGTTGCTGCTGTCACCATCGCTACATCGTCGTCGACGTCGTCGACGCTTATCAACGCCATTCGTCAGCGGCATTGTGTCTGCTGGTCGGCTGACGAAGACGAAGGGATTCGAGGCTTTCTGAAAGCCACTCGCTAGGTCGATTGGTCAGTCGGCGCGCAATTGATCAATACAGCGAAATCAACGCATTTTCTAGCACCGTTCGGAGTCATTACTTAGCCCGCGTCCGCGTTACTCATCTTCTCCGTTGCGGGCGAACGACGCAGAGAGGAGCACGATGAAGCTACCCGTCTGCTGCAGGCTCAATAACGTCAACGACACGACAGCATCGCGCGCAACAGCGTCACAAAGACAACGATAATCGGAAACTGCATTTGATAATTGTAGCAGATGGGACGCAATTTCCTTCCGGAAGGTCCTCCTCCGGCGCGGTGAGCTGGTCGTGCGCAATTCGTAATTCGTGGCGGCGGCGGCGGCGGCGGCGGCGTCCATGGAGGTGGTGGTGGTGGCGATTGTACAGGGAGAAGGTCAGCACGCGAGTGAATCAAGCAAGGAAGACATTGGCTGTTCGCTGTCCATTGTCGCTGTCGTTGTCGCCGAAGCAGCACTCCTATTTATGGTGTTCGTTTGAGGACTAACTGAAGGACAACGGACCGCTGTGCCACTGCTGGTGCCGATAGTATTGCGTTATGACTCAAAGCATACCGAGCAATCAGTTGCCGAGGCAGCATTTTCCGGTAGGGTGGAGAGGAGAGAGCTGGCTGTGAATTGGGGAAGAGCTCGTGATATCGAGCAGTGAAGAACGACGAAGATTGATTGAATCGCCTAGCCCTTCGTTTTCGAGAGGAAGAACAAAATCGAAGTCCACCCTATCAGATAGGGCGTCCAGTGCAAAGACTCCTGAGGTGGGATCCTTGTCCAACGTGCCACCTTGTATATAATATGATTCAGTTAATAAGTAATATATTCAGCCATTCCTTGCATTCGCACTTATCACTGTAATCAATAGCGAGGAAACATATAAACTAGATGTATATACCGACAAATAGTACACACACACACACAGCGAACGCTTTGAAAGACATTATTCCGCTTTCGGCAAGAAGAAGCGGCGTAGTCAAGATCACAACGTAGTTGGAGGTGAACAGAGAGAACATGGCATACGTATGCTATGTAGAGCAAATGAACATCGCACCAGAGAAAGCCTCAAAGTTCAACATTCATTTGACAGCTTCACGAGAAGGCCTACAGACCATGATAATAATAATAATAATAATAAACCGGATAGAATAGGAAGATCCCGACAGGCTTGTCCTCAAAGACCCGAAGATTTCCCTCAACCGTCAGCGACGTCGTGCTAAGTTCTCAGATCTCTCCGTCAGCATTTTTGCGACATGAGTTAGCTATACGATGACACATTCGTCGTCATTCTTGTATTTAGTTACCCGAAGCTTTTTTGTTGTTGCTTGACAACCTCTCGCGTGATGTCCCGCCACGCACTTTTCTAACGCGCTCGTGTGAGGCAAGCCAGCCAGCCAGCCAGCAGCCGCAGCAGCAGCAGAAGGCAATGCTGCCGTATCTTTTGTACGGTGTGTTGTTGTCGCTAGTCTTTTTTTGCTTCTTAGCTGATTCCCCTAGAGCATCCGTAGACGTTGTTGCCCGGCCGGAATACACTGCTAAGAACCCACTGACGGCGGTGGTGGTGCTGCTGCTGTCGCCGCGCTTGGTAGAGGACACGGCGTGTCACTTTGAAAGGATCACAGCGGCGGCGGCGGCGGCGATGGCAGCAAAAAAAAATGCACAGCTAGTCGAGGACTCGTGGACGCCGACAGATAATGACGACAACAACGAACAGTCGGATAAAACAAGGGAGAACTAAAGCCGTTTGCGTCTGCCCGTATGTAAGCGATTGATACGCAACGCGGTCAGTGCTACTTGTTCCGGCGCCTCCGCTTCAGCTGGCTTAGCTGACAGCGCGGGTTGGCTAGACAAAAATCGAGCTGCTTCACTATTTCCGCCAACTGCAAAGAGAACTACACGAGGTAATAGAGTGAGTCAGTCAGTGATTGACTGAGGTACATGCAAGGAACGAAGTCTGTCGTCGAAATTGATACAGTTCCAGGTAGCAGCTAGCGACTGTGTTGTTTGTTGTTGTTGCTGTGGTGGTGGTGTCCGTTGTTTTCGCTATTGTTGGTCTCGTATCGTGCGTGTGTGTGTGTATGCCTACCCATGGCCGTTTACCAGGCCACCTGGTGAGGGCTTGCTTCGCGCCCTCCAAATAGACATATCGACGCAACAGCACCTCGTTGGAATCTGTCCATGCGCATTAACTGGAAACTGCTGCGTCAATGGGAAAACGAGAGAGAAGGGGGGGACGGGGCAGTGGATTTCGACAGGGTGGCTCATCGATTCGCGCAGTTGTGCCAGACCACCGAGCTGCTTTCTTCGACGAGGCAACGAAACACCTTCCGCCGTGCACTTGCGCTTGAAGACCAACCTCCTCGAGTGTGGAACGAAGTGTTTGCGAGACAACAACGCAATGTCAACTGTGTGACTTCGCTTGTCCGCATCACAGAAGGTTCTCTCGCGACAACGAGAGAAACGGACGTTGCTCTAGTCTAGATGACAATTTAGCCTAGTGGAATAGAAAATAGCAGGGAGGGTACTCTTTATTGGACTTGACGCGTTGACCGTGGCTACAACAACACGCTCTTCATAGAAATTCACTGAGAGTCAATGAATTCGTTGACAATGGGTTACCTTCGAATGTCCAAGATTTGAGCATCGTGAAACTACGGTTGAGTCATCAGCTGGTCCCTGAATGAAATGGTGGCAAGAATACTTCCTTCGGATTTGGGTCACTCGTTGTTACACCCGATAGTGTCAACAAAGCGTGGCGAAATTCTGTTGTGGAAAAAAACATCGACGTACCCGGCCGGACCCGCCTCCCACACATCGTCCTTAGGGCCCGTCGCGGAACCGCCAAACGCGGAACATTTGCAGCGTTTAATGTTCACACTCGCAACGAGCTGGAGGGATGACGCAATGCATGATGCAGATCTCGTTTCCGCCAGCAGATTACTTTGCATCACGCTGCAAGACAAGTCAACGAAAAGAACTCATCTTCGTGCGCCGAGCAAGATCCGCCGATGCGAATTTTCTGTGCTGATAACCACAGAGTGTTGTTTTTCGAGGTTTTCTACGAATTTCCGACCTGCGACGAATATCGAGCAGAGCACAATCGTAGTTCTATTAACGTACGAACAAATATAGTAACAGCGGCTGACTGCAATAAAACAAATGAAAGCCACCTCGGTCGAACGAATATGAGATTCGTTAGGCGTATATGTGCATGCATAGATAGCATGCACACAACTTTATGGAAGAACTGCATCATCGATATCGAGCTATGCTATGTACATATATATATATATATATATATCTCGTGCCTTTGTAAATAGCAGTTGTGTACAAAGGCACTTGTACAGTGAGTCGCGTGCGGACAACGCAATCACAATAGGTCCAGATTGAAAGAATGGCTGGCGCCACACATGTCGATGTCTAATGGATGCGCTGTAACAATGACCAACATTCTTGTTCCGCGATCGTTGCCTTCTTCGCAGCTCTCAATGTTCCGCCTGCCCGGAGAGATCTGCATAAGCGATTCAACCAAAAGTAAGCCACGGTAAGCCAGCGGAAGAAAAGGCTGCGATCGTGGAGCAGCTCTGAGCTTCGCCCTGACTCCGATCGTTGGCGGTTTGTTGCTGCGGTTCGCTGTTGTTATGGATAGCTGACGCTCTAGTTTGAGCGGGCCACCCCCGCAATATATAATATTTCATAAATTGCGTGATCCAGCCTCAAACGCAAGAGACAGAGACAACGAGAGGGAGCGAGAGAGAGAGCCAAGTAACAAGAGCAGCAGCAATGGCAGAAAAGTCGTCGTGTCAAGTTGTTCTTCTTCGATTCAAGTTATCGCATCGTGCACGACTTTCGACGATGACGACGACAACGACGACGGTCGTCCGATGATGATGATAATAACAATAATAATAATAATAGTAGTAATAGTCGTCGCAGACACAGCGAACAATCTCCGAAGTGGTCGAAGAGACAACGGCGACAAAAGCAGCGCCAGCAACAGCGAAGCCGGAATCAGGCGTAATAACAGCTTAGGCCCGGTCGAAAGCAAAACGAACGCAATGAGAGAGAGAAAGAGAGGAATGGGAAGAGAAAGAAATCGAACCAGTGTTCGTATCCTTCATCTCCCGCCCACCGCAAGCCCACGAGCGGGCAGGCGAGCCTCGGAACAGTGAGGGCTGCCGGCGGCCGATCCCACGATGGACCGGCGGCCCTATCAACAGGGGAAGCAACTATCACCGACTCCTGATGGCTGCTCGCACTCGCTCGGCCTATTGCGTCAGGGGGAGCCGATCGCGTCCGTCCACCAGCCACCTCTGAGCGTCTCGGCAGTCGATCGACACCAAGATAGATGGATAGGACTTGCCGATCTGAAGATAGCAGAATATGCGAAAGGTAGCTAGCTAGTGAAGAAAGTAATATGATTGTGATACCGCCACTGGTGGTGTGACAGCATGTTGGCGAGTGCTCAGATCGTTGATTTTGTATCATTTTGTCAGAAGCTGAACCAGATCTAGTTTTAGAGATTTCGGCTGGAGCTGGTCCACCTGCTGCCGGGGTGACTTGATTATGGCGCAGCGAAACCTGACTACAGAGCGAAGGGATCAGGCTTCCTCAAACGATTACAATGGCTGCACTATAATAGAAGATATGATGACAACGAGAAGTATCCTGATGTGGCTATTGACTAGCAAGTGGCAGGGCGGCCGGTGCCATTGCCTCAAGTGGCCGAAGTCGAAGCACTGATTGACGCAGCTGAACCGAACAGCAGAACCTTAGCACACTCACAGGTCATGAGTGTGCTACACACGACGGTGCGCTTTCGGTGAGCTCGTTGTCCGGACGAGCTGTCTCTGGACGTGGTTGTCGACGCCGCCACCACCGCGATGTCTACCGCGATTGGCGAGAAACCCAAGAGTCCACGGGTTCTCTATTTATACACACACACAAACAGACATATATATATATATATATACGCAGCTATTTCCGACGGTAAAAAGGCTGCCGATAGCATAGGGACGGGAGCGCAGGAAGATCGGCCAGGTGACCACCAGAGCAGAAGAGAATCGTCGTTGTCTGAGAACCAGCCACGGCCGTCATGCTCCAATAGCGGCTGACTAGCCGGACGGCTTGTCTGTTTCCCGATGTTAGTTCCATGGCAGACTACAGACTCTGTCCCAGGCCGACTTCAGCGACAGCGGCGTGTAAATCTGAATCTCGACGAGGCTCGAGACGATACTGGCGAGATGTGGGGAATATACGATTGAGCACGCGCTGACGTCAAAATAGCGTATTTTTTTCTTTTTGCGGTACACACAAACGTAGTGAAGGCGAATCAGAGGCTGGCATCAAACGCAGCAGTTGAATAGATTTGTCTTTTTCATCTTCTCCGCCGGAAATCAACGGTGCGGCGGACCCATCCGTTTGCGCGAGGAGGTCGAAGGCTGTTTCTGGACTTTTTCTGCCCGAAGCTAATAAGGCCGTTCATTGTTAAGCAAATGATGAACACCAGAAGCGCCACCGCGACCAATCGTTATCATAATCATCAGTGTCTTATTTATTTGTTGTAGCTGGTCCAGCCGTAGAATAATTACGATTACTCGAATTTAGCCATTGCATAATACTGGTGTTGTCAGACAAAGAAGACCGTCTGGCCTGAAGGATAAACAGGTGAGAGCGACAAACGAAATGTTCTCGTTTGCTGCTGCCGTTGTTGACTGTTGCGTTCATTCTGGTTGTTCCCGCTCCCAGTGCCTTTAGATTGTTGGGCAAAGGTTCCGTTATCGTTGGTAGCATCGACATTCATCTTTATATTCGTGCATATTTTCTGCATAATTGATTCTTGCTTGGTGCGTTCGTATCGTTCTTACAGCTGTGACAAGCTGAATACAGCGTTCAACTATAGATCACGATACACTTACAGTCGTCCACGAATGACGAGGGGGGAGGGCACATAGAGATTTGTGAGCTGAATCCTTCCGCAATCGGAGTTTTGGAACACTCGAGGTGCTCAGTCCTTAAGTCGTTGACCCTGCCACTACTTCGGCAGCCACTTCCAGCCAACATAGCACAATGATTAAGAATGAGTATCACATGCAGGCGAGCATCATGTGAAAATGATGTCTCTTACGGGGTACCAAGCATCAATTTGATAGTCTCGATGCTTGATTCATCACATAAATCAAAACTAACTGGTTCGTCGACAGCAGGCCAACAAGTGCAATTGTGTCGGCTGCGTCCATAGCTGCCATCTATGGAGCATCACTAAAGATCAGACAAACATAACGAAAAGCAACGAGTATCCTCGCATTGAGTACCTCGAGCATGATGTGAATCATATTTGATTTACTCAGCGAGATGGCATTCGCTCTGCTTCGTTCACTTTTTATGCGCGGAGGGTACCGAGGTGAAGTGGATCTCCCCATAAAGGGTCTGCATCGTCAGTTATATGTATACGAACTAAACCAGCGATGCTCGTCGTTCAGTCAAGCGTGTGTCGAGTCGGGCAGCAGCAGCAGCACACTTCATTGAGCGTTTTCGTCTGCCGAAGCTTCTTCGTTTCGTGATGCTATTGTAACAGTGCGCTCGTGTGCTCCGTTTTGCGTTGCTCAGGGCAACCATAAGCTATTCATTGTCAGACTAAACTGAACTATTTCGGGCTGACCATTTTAATGTCCATTGAACCGCTTTCGGCATTGCCTCATAAAGCGGACCCCTTTCAAATGCAAAGGTACAACGGTGGCGATCGAACCCGTGCACCTGCCTCTGCCTCCCCCTAGTTCCAAGGGGCATATGAATGCATCTCGTCAAATGGGCTCGACCACTCAAATCTAACTGTGGTAAACTTGTTTGGGCTGACTCTCAGCCAACATCTGACGTCCGCGGAATTCACTAAATCTGACTACTACAATCACGAGTGATACTTTTACACCCAGACGTAGCGTACTCTGTTACGAGTGATATTGGCCTAAGAGGTCTGCTCAGAAGTCGTCTTGAGCTGTCCGCAGTGATCGACGACATTAGTAGAAAACGCAGCGTGTACATACTTAAACGGAGTCTAGGGCCAATATCATGTGACAACATGTGTGATATCGGTCTTCGTCTCAGCAGACCATTAGCGCTATAGACTTGCACTTGACTTCTGCACCATAGGCGGACTATTGCATTCTAGCAACCTACACTTGAACTATATATATATATATATATATATATATATAATCCTCAATACATTGGTTCCCATCTTCCCTGTGTCTGAACGAAGACTCGACAGACATTGCTAGTCTAACAAATCTAAAAACGGAGCGGGAATCGCGAACGAACCAAACAGGGCGAACCAACGGCACGCACAAAAACGTTCAAAACAGAACAAGGTCTCGCGGGACTCTCCGTCGCTAAGGAGTAGTTGTTATTGCCACCGCCGCAGCAACAACACCACCAGCAGCAGCAGCACCACCACCACCAGCACCAGTCGTTCTCGAACAACATAATAGATGTCTGCGGAGCCGTCAGATGCGGTGCAGTCGGCCGGGAAATTCGTTCATCTGCACAAAACATCACCAACAGCGAGCGAGCGAGCGCGCGCGCGCTGTGGTAGTGCCGATGATGGTGGCGGCAGGGAACGGGGGTGGCATAAGACCGACTTGTGCAGTCGTACTGCGAGCACCACACACCAACTTTAGTCTATATTGGCTGCAGCCACATACGGCAGCAGCGTGAAATGGTTCATTCACTCACTCAGTGGCAGCCGGCCCACCAGACAACCCACCCCGGCGACCCAATGGATCCTCTTGTAACTCGTCCTCTTCATCTGGCAGCGGCGGCCACGACGACTATTACTGCTATTATAAATCTTACGACTACAGCGATCACCGCCGCTCCAACCGGCGTTGCTGCTATCATCACATTGCGGCAGCTGCGCTGTGGCCTACCGTTGTATTGGCGGGCGCAGACGAGCGTGCGCAATTCAATGTGCAGTCGAGATGCACGATCGAGATGCACCATGCAAATGTTAACGGGACCCGGTGATGTGTATGGCAGCGATGAAGACAAGATGTTCGCGCGTGCGGTCGCGGGAAGATCGTGTCAGCTGAATGTGTGTTTGATCACACTCATTTCGAATTGAACAAAAGCTGAAGAGAGATACGATGATGAGCGAGAAAACTTGATCACAGAAGTTGTCTGTGACGGGTCATCGGCTGAGCTTCACCCCGGTAAACTGTATCATGGAAAAGAGTAAAGTGTCTTCAGAATGTTGTTGCATTTTCGCTTGTTCCTCTTCGCAAAGGCGGCGATCATGTGTGGGTGCAAGGGGTGCCAACCTACAACTGCCAGCAATACGCTGATCGATAAGAATATTCACGTTTACACATATACGATACATTTAGTTTAATGTGTTAGCTGAAGAGTAGCGGTTAAGGACAAAAATATAGGAAGGAGGGGGTCTTTATATTTCAATCATGTTTCAACACGTGGCCTACACAGGTTTATGAAGAGTATAATGCAGCTTCGTTAGCTTAGTGCTCGTGTAGAAATGCCCAATCACGATTATAGAAATGATTCGATAGAAGTCGTACATTTACGTATATCCTTCACAGGGCAACATGAGTCTAGCAGAAACACGCGCAACAGCGGTGGCGATCAGGGATATTCTGCAGAGACGGTCTACCCGCAATCGATGATTCTGTCGATCATGGGGTCGTTACCCACCATCGCCTAAGTCCAGTCCCATTGACGAACCTACCACTCTCTCGTAAACCATCAGGCACCGTTAGACACTAAGGGGTTGATGATGTTACGGATTATTTACACCGCATAAACAACCGTCTTCACCGTGTCAAGTGTGGCCGGAACGAGGGAGTAGTGTCCGTTGAAGATAGTGCGCCATGAGTGGAAACAACGCCGCTGCATTTAGTTTCGCTTGGTGAAGCTTAGAAAAAGAATCATGAACAAAAGAAATATGCGTGTCAACTAAGCATTAATATTATTCTATATATGAAAGTCATTATTCAAAACATTTTCGTTTGGCCTTCTAAGCACTGATCGGGCACAAGACCAATATTAATACTCGATCTGATCATCCGCGAATGCATCGGGATATCCCGCTGCGGAGAGAATGTGACGGAGAAACGTCGAATCAGAGTAGCCGCTAGCTATTGTGTTACACTTGCACATGGGCACCTCGAGTCATCAACGTCCGTGTTGACGACTCGAGTAAAATAACAATGAGGAACATTGAAGACACGTAGGCTTGAAGACGTTGCAATAAGTGGCCTCATATGGTCTGATCGACTAGCTCACGTCGCTGGCTAAATGTTTGAGAGATCCACTAACTGCAACAACAACAACAACAGCAACGGCGGGCACCGTGAATGCTAAGAAGACATTGCGACGAGCTCTTGAGCCCCGCGCGCGCGCGCCTTGCTGAGCTTCCGTTTCGACAACATATTTTGGCAGCGTCTGCCAACGCACGTATACACGTGCGCTATCACAACAGTTCACATATACATATATATATATATATTGTACCACAAGTCATTAGCCTGATGATGGTAAGCCACTGCAGCACGTCGCTCTGTGCCGCTTCTAATGCTACTTACTATCTAGTTTCAAAGACGAAAATGAAACACGGGGAAAACCGAGTGCAGCCCCGCCTTGGTCTTCCCTTTGCCCGTACTAATAATTATACTGACGACGAGATATTTAGTTGGCATCGTGTTTATAATTTACGTATCTTAGACCCTCATTCATCTCAGCGATCGAGAGGAACTGCAATCACTTCACTATCAAAAAAATGACCGCTACAACTTCACTACTACTCTATAGTGGAAAAACGGTAGACGTATTAGCAGAAATGTAGCAGTAATCATGGCGGGCAATTGTGTCGGCATCATTGATGCTACCGTCATCGGCAGCGATCATTAGCGCTATGAAAAATTGCGCACCGGTGCCCGTCCCATCAGTGATAGCGGCGGGCGACAGCAGCAGCAGCAGCCTCCCTGCGGGAGCAACAATCGTCGGGGCCGTTATTGGCGATGGGTGCCGCTTCTCTTAATCTTAATGATTATTATTATTTTATTAGAACGGGGCGAGTTTTTCGTTGGTTTTCCCTACGTTGTTGTAGCTCCGCTGGCGGGAATCACCAACTCCTCCATGTCTTCTTGGTTTACTTAGACGCACGTAATGTAATAATTACAAATCAAATCACTTACAAATCTAATATATATATATCCTTAGGTGGTCGTAATTCTTGGTTTCTAGCATAATCAAATCATGTTTATATATAAAATGTACAAGCATGATTTGATAATGCTGAAAGTTAAGAATTACGACCACCTAAGAAACTATGAATGCGCTAAATTTTTAAGAGATGTCACTGGTGGTCAATTACTTATGTGGCATCAAGCATACAGTTCTTGACATCGAGTATAACACCACAAGAATCATCTCCAGTATCGTGACAGGTGGATGGTTGAGAGAAGACGTGACAAAACCCACGGACCACGAATACTTCAGAGATCCATAGTATAGTTAAGAGATATAAGCTAGAAAATTCGGGCATAAAAATAGCTGTGCGATTTCCTTCTTATCCGCCTCAACAGCGAGCGATACCTTTGCCAAGGCGACAATAATAGATATCAGAAGGCAGCGTTCATAACACCCAAAAATAGTTACCAACATAATAATTATAGCAAATTTGCGGATAGCAACGGTAAGCTCTAGATAATAAGACAGATAAGAGTACGATACATTTCACAGAATGACCGTTCCAACAGAATGGGTCGATGTCATTGTGTGGGTGGCTAGCCAAGGGACGCTTCGCTGTCGAAGGATACAGATAAAAACTGAAGAAAAAAGCTATAAGAGCTTCGGCCGTATGCACGTGATCTCACTCGTGCGAGAGTGAATCTCTCTTAATGGTTTTCAGCATAATTTGTCTTTTCCGAGAGATTGTTTCGAAGATTCGAGCCATTATATCAACTGGTATGTTGCCGTGATAACCGTTCACCAAGGAGCCCAAAAACCAGCAGATAGCCGATTGTTCTTTGTATCTGAGTAGAGACCGCTTCTACCACCCGAACGCCTTCAGTTACAGACCACTCGATGCCGACAAATGGGCAAGGCCCACAGGCAAAACGTGCATGCAAGAACACCAATGTCATGTTGCATTCGATACAATGCTTAGCCATAATCATATAAGCGCTACATTTATAATATAACCAATTGTTGCTATCATCTTAATAATAATAATAATATTCACTTCATATTTCTTTATCAGTGAAGATGATCTATGCATCTCTGCTTATGCTCCGTTATTTAGCAGCGGCAGCTGCATCAACCACTGCAATATGGTACTCTGGCAGTGACGACAAGAATGAGGATGGCTGCTTTGTCCCCGACGTTTTCTTTATTATCGTCCTCCGTGTTCCATTCGTGTTACTCGCGTCAGGCGGCCAGATGCCGCGCCTGTGCTGTGACGCAGGTATCACACGCTGTATCACACGGCAATTGCAAGCAGAGTTACCGACACCAGCAGCCAGCAGCAGACACAACTGAGCAGCATCTCAACACCATCCCACCGACGGCACCGACCACAACCGACGGCCACCGCGACAGCATCAGGGGTTCCTAACGAACGGCGACAATAACGCCGACGTGCTACCCCACCGAGCCAATGGCGTGTTCTAGTTAGCGTAGCCGTCAGCGTGGCCGCCTCGGACAGAGTCAGCCTCTGCTGCAGGGAGACAGGCGGGACGCTTGCAGCCACTGCACTTGCTGCAAGCGCCTCTGGCGAAAGGCCTCGCTGTGGACGGGGCCGAAACCACCAACATCACCACCGCCACCGCTGCCAGCATCACCTCAATCGCCGAACAGCGACTCGAGGAAGAAAGTTAAGCAGCGCCTGCGAGCTGGCTGCTTATGGAAGTCGAGGGAAACAGCCGCGGAGTAAGCGATTGTGACCAAACGACGACCGCTTAGTTCTCATCGTCATCACGGTGCTCATATTTTTTGCCACGTTAGTCCTGATGCTGCTTTGCCGGCTGATGATGACGTTGCTGTCGCTATGGTTGCTGCTGGTACTGCCTTGCTTGCTGAAGTTCCCAGCGGTGGCTGGTGGATGCTCTGCCGCTTCGCTCTCTCTCTCTCTCTCTCTCTCTTCGGCGTGATATGTCGTTCGCGCGCATTTGTTCTCACAAACGGGCAAATGGCAGGGGGGGGGGGTGAGAGAGCTATTCGGCTGGGGACGATATGGACGAACAAAATGGACACATGCCCATTAGACAATTTGTTTGTAATTAGTGACGTATGCTCAACTTCGTCGAATGCCGAATTTCGAGCGTATTATAGCATCGTGCGACTGCGTCAAGCGCTTCGTCTTCTTGGTAATCTTCGATAGTCAATTCATGATATGTACCGAGGCAGGGGTACATCGCACAGGCGAAAAATACGGATTTGTCATCGACTTGGGCAGCAAACAAAAAAAAGTTACCTCTTCCCTGTGAACCAACGAGAATCATTCGAGTAACGCAAGACGTCAAACAAGACGGATAGCCAATCCGTGTTAGGCACGAGAGCGCTACTGGGATTATTCGGGCGGGATCCCGTTCGAGCAAATTCAGCAACAGTAGAAAATGGAAAGACGGCTGAACTTCCCATTGGAGTGCTATGACAGTATCAACTGCAGACTCTGGAGTGTTCACTGATTTTGCTTCAAGTGGACATTGTCGAGAGGTTTTTGTTTTGTGAGATATGATGCAATGGAGCTCAGCATTAATAGTGGGCTCACAAATCCGGCTACAAGCATCAGTCGAACAGCAACCCGATGTATCTGCACACAGCTTGCCCTTGGATAAACAAGCAAAAATCAATATTGTTCACCGTTCGCAGTCATAATCGTAGACACATAACTCAACACGTCTCCATGCATCAGCCGAAGTAAGTGCAATGTTGAACGGTGAATCTCAAATTGAAATCGTTAAAGTATACATACTGAAATAATTATTCATAGTGCTAATCAGTATGTAAAAATTTCGGCTAGTCTAATTAGTGCTACGCTGGGCAATATACAGATGATCTGACTGTATAATTCGGACGGCCGTCAATCGAGGAAAGCCTATGCTCTAGACTTTTGCGGCTATCTTCCTCCGTTCTTCAATGCCTGATCCGCCGTTATTAGTTTTTGGCGAAGCAATATACGTGTCCCTTGAGCTGGTCCACGATTTCAACAATGGCCAAGGCGTGGCCCAGCTGTCGGTGAATCACCCCTATGAGCCTGGCCACAGGGTCTCCTTCCACAAGAACGACGAGCGGTCCATCGGCAGCAGGAGCCGGCAACGTCAGACGAACTCAACAGTGGCCGCTCAACGAACGCCTATTGCGTAAGAAGGTCCACACAAATTCCGAGACACACCGTTATTCACAATGATAGCACAGCCAGCGCACAACGCTCTGGACACAACATTCACCGCTCAGTCTCTCACTGTGGCTTAGGTGACGGCGGCAACCGCAGCAGCTACGGCTGGCACTCTTTGTGCTGTCGCGGCTACCTCTTAACAACAGCAGCAGGAATAACAGCTACAAGAATTGTATGAGTGCATGCCAGTTCGTTTGTGCTTCTCTGTGACGACAGAAACGCCCCTGGTTCCCTTGGCAAAGGCGGCAAAGCGTAACTCTCCGAACGTTTCTGCTGCGTTCTCCGCCGGCGTTCACCAAGCGGCGCACAGCGACACCATCGCAACCAAGCCGCGGCCTGAGCTTCTCACCACGAACAACACGGACAGACTTATAGGCGCGCGAGCTTAACTAGACATGAGCTTTGGTGAAGTTTCGTTTGCAGCGCAATGGAACAGTAACGACGGGAACCGCTAGCCGGCATGTCCATGTCTTGTCCCAGGTGGTTCACAAGAAGCGGGCGCCTTCGGGTGGCTTCGGCGGCGATAGCTGACGGCAGAAGTTGTGCGGCCGAGGTCACACAACCGTGCTGACACCCGTTGCGTTGACGATACTAGAGCACTGAGCGATATATGACCAGATTAGAATGGAGGAAACACCAGAGACAGTCAGTTGGTTGAAACGGCGAGATCCGTTCAAAGGTTCACTTGTTCGGAACAGAATTCTGAAATTGTCCGGTCACCTGCCACAATCGTTGACGCCGTCACCGATTCTCGGTTCGATGTCTACGTAATTACGCTGTGTTGGCTATTCGAATGCTGTCGAGGGGTTGAAGTTACGATGAAGTAGATTTCGCCCCCTTCCAAATTCTGACCTTTAAGGATATTCCACACACTGCGAACAGATCAGCGCATGTTTGTTCAAGAGTCGTAATAAAGCATGTAAGTTCATTATTATGACCGCTGCACTTCATAATTAAGTTAAGTAGCCCGTAGGCTAATTTGATTTATACTATACTGTTGAACTATGTTTACTATTATTTTTTTTCGATAACTTAAGAATTGTATTACACGACCGAAATTCCGTTAATAGACCACAATTTGAAAATGGAATCTTCGGTGATAGTTTATATCGCAATCCCTGCATTGACGCGCGTTCACAAGGCAATTTTAGTGTTCTTTTTGAAATGGCATTGTTAATTTCTCTTAAATTAGCCCAATTTCTATTGAAGAACTCATCGCTATAAGTGATTTAATTTCAATTTACTCTCTTATCAAAGATCAATTTGCAGCGTATCTGCTTGATATTTTTAGAAAGATTCAGTGCATGTGACAAGTAATATATATATATATATATATATTCCATCAGGTTTACGATAGTTCTTATATGAGATAGCATAATGTTCGACGTACTATTTCTTAAAGCGTATGGTTGTCTTAAGCTAGACGACAAACACCGAGTAGTTTCGCTTTGCACGTTCCTATTTCAAGCAGTCTAACTCATTTGCTTTCTAAGCGCATATCTGAGCTCCGTATAAATACCGATGTCGATGTCTGCCCGAGCTCAGATAGCCGTCCCATAGAATATGCAAGAGTACACACACCCTAAGAGTGTCGAATATGCAAGTCTTGTGTGAAATCACGGGAAAACCCTTTTCGGAAAGTACACATTTTCATAGCACTATTAGACGACTCAGCCTATCAAAATGCATCAACGAATGGCGATGCTTACAATCAGAATACATTGTTCTTGATTTTGTGCTGAGTGTGCCGATGCAGCATTACGAGTCATTGGCTTCAGTGGTGTAAGTCTCCAGCTTTGCAGTAATATATTATAATTTGTCTGTTTGTTGGTTACGCATCCAGCACAGGTTTGTTTTTGCCAACTTCTTTGATACCTCTGCCTGCAGCTATATATATATATATATATATATATATATATATACTGTTTCTATCGACGTCTGAGCAAGGAACACAAGGATTCCTTAACCGAAACCAAGTACCAGAAAAGCGCAGTTGTTGTCACGACTGTGATTGACATGATTCTATTGTACGATTGAGCTCCCATGTGCGGCTCTTTCTACTTGTAGACCAGTGACATTTGATGTGACAACTAGCAATCAATTCGAGCGAATGAAATGGCCATAAAAGGCGTTCATGCTAAAAGCTGTTTTGGCAACTAATTTCGATAAAAACAAACAAGCCCACACCTGAGCGGCGAAAAAGGCAATTCTTAACTAATATATATATATATATATGTATCGATGACATGTAATAAAAATGACATTGGCGGATCTAAAACTTGGCAGAAGCACTCCTTCGAATTTATGGTAACAGATATCAAGAAACCCGTTGAACTCTCTCAGTCAATTTTACATTTGGGCAACGGCTCTGTTCTACTGATGGCGCAACGGCTACTATGCCGTTATTAAGCAAGTCCAACATCACTGATTATTAATCGCGCATAGGCATTCACTGCGTGCCTCGCGACGACATGCTAGCTGGCATCTACGGCTGCAATACGATTCATCACAGTATTTCGCCTTTCGTACCAAGATTTGCATTGGCTCGAAAGAGGCCGCGCTTCTACTTGTCATTCATACTGCTATAAATGTATCCGTCAGCATAGAACTGAGTATGTCCGTGCCTCACCGGCAGATACCATCGAAGCAAGCGAATGTGAATCGGCGCTCGACATAGCACTGAAAGAGAACCGATTGACCCAGTGAGTTCCTTGACCAAAAGGTAACCACCACTTCCGCCACCTGCGGTTAGCTGACTTTCGTTCAATTTGTCGTTTTCACCGGTGGCACAGCAGAGCCCAACACACCGGCCGCACAAAATCGGAGCACTCCACCTGCTCCAGACACACTCACATAATGACATTCGCACTCAAAAAGGTCATATTGGTGTCCACTCGTCACGTGTAGCTAGGCCAAGTGACGTTCGCAGGCCTGTTTCAGCTAACGTATTTATTTTTTTCCCTTCTTTGTTGTGACGCCACAACCGCGCACCGTTCCCCACGAATGTATCGACCGCTTATTATTATTTATTTATTTATTTGCAAATTGGAACCCCCCCGCAAATCCCTCCGCCGGCTTCGCGTTTCTCGTCGTGGTAATTGCTCGAGGACGGCTGCATCAACGATGCAGCTAAGGCTAATGGCTCTATACAGTGCGAAAATAACGACTTTCATTTTCAATGGGGTCGAACGAGGCCGAATTTAGAGAAAACCGCCGGCCGCTCCCGCGGCAGCCGAATCAGCCTGTCACGCCAATCATCAATATTGGTCTCCGTTGTTGTTGTTATTGCCGCTCTGCTGTGGGCATTTGCTGTTCTTGTCTATTGTTGCTGCACAGTTGTTGTTACTGTTGTCATTTTTATCGCCGTTGTTGTTGTTGTTGGACAGATTCGTTGCTGCTACTGTCGATGACGATGACTGGTGAATTTGCTTTGTTGTTGCCGAACGACAAAACACTACTGGAATCACTTAAGACGCTGGTGGCTAGTTTCCCTCGTGGCTCGACGTCGATACAGCGTTCCCGCCTCCGCTGTTGTTGCCGCCGTTACAGCGAGAAAGAAAAACCACAACGCGTCCTGACGTGGGGGTGAATCGGCTCCGCTATCCGAAACGCCGCCGCCGCCGCCGCCGCCGCCGCCACCACCACAACAACAACAGCGTCAGCTGTGACAACGGCTGCGTACGGCGCGCCATCATGCGTGTGCCGAAAATATTCTCATGATCATCATCGTCAGCAGCAGCAGCAGCTTCATTACGGACGCGCTTCTGTTGCTGTTGTTGTTATTGTTGTTTACACACAGACGTCAGCAGCGGGGGAAGTGACGTCCAGCGGGTTGCGTGACGTTTTCGAGTAACAGCCGCAACAGCAGCAGCAACAGTAACAATTCTAGCGACAACATCAGTGGACAGGCCGCCGCAGAGGGGTGGAGGATTTGTGCCGGTCGACGATGACGAAGACGGAACGCTCGCGCGCTTGTTGTTGGTTGACCCGTCGCCATCAGCGTCGACCAACAACAACAGCAGCAGCAGCAGCAGCAGCAACGCCAACGACAGGGACACAAAGGCAGCTGCTAGAAGAGTCACCGTGTGCCGCAGTGAGAGCAAACGCATCAAGTCGACACATCATTATTATACTATACGATAGTTGTACTAGCAGCAGCAGCAGCAACAACAACAACAGATGATGGCTTCATTACGGCTTCACATTCTCTATTCGTGAAGAGCTGAGTGTCATATCGGCTGGTTCAAGCAATTAATATACATGGATTTAAAATGAATAGCCCTTATTAAAATGAAAAAGGTAATAATTGGCAAAATAGTAACTAATGATAATTTCAAGATGAGTTCGGTCGTATCCTCGGCAAACGATAGGCTGATACAATAACCAGTTAGAAACATTATCGTTATGAAGTCCAATTTCGTGTTGGCTGTTCCCGCTGCGATGCTTCCTACAATTGTAACTCTAAGCAAATCGTAAATTTGATATTTTTTCTTAGCTTAAAGCCCCCTTTAAAACTTCATGTTTTCTTTTAGCTCTAACATTCTAGATTTTTTAGTGTTAAATGGCATGATGACATTGGTCACCAAGGCAGTTCGACCTCTCCAGCGGTCCAGTCGAATGGCATTCGAATTTAAAGGATTTAATGAGACAATTGTCCAGTGGATGTTAAACGTGTGTAAGTATGTCAGCTAGAGATGGATAAGGTGAGCGTAAGTGCCGTAATAATGCTGATCCTCACAAACGTAAAGCACAGGTTGACTTTGATGAACGGACGTTGAATACTAATCAAGCCAAGTTTATCATCTCACTCTACAAGCATATCTCGCACCGAGGGGTTGTCAGGCTGATGTCCGACTTGACTAAACAATTGATAACCGGACGAAACATTGCATACTGACTCGATGAGCCAACCCGTTGGCGTGTGCAGGATGTACAATGAATAGGATATTGTAGCCCTTGCAAATACAATATTATCTAGATGCTAGATGTTGCTATGGGGACTCTCCAATCCATCTTCTGGTTGATGCTGCATTCACGTCAAGCGCAAGTGTTCCACGAAACCAGAGGTGTTTCTTCCTTGATTTTCTATCTATCCATCTGTCCATGCTTCGTTACCCATCAGACACTTGAGTCACTACTCGCAGTGCGTCACCCGAAACATGTTCACGAAAGTGTCACCATCATTTGTTGCTATTTTCCCTCATTCTCGTTCATTCTCGCCGCCCCCCCTGTGCCATCGTGATATTGCGGCGTGTTTGTCTAAGCTTGTCCCCGGCGACGACCTTTATTCTACACAATGTTATTTAACGCCTCTTTCCGCCCAGACCCCCGGGACGCCATCTGCCGCCCAATTGTCAGCTGTTATTTTTCCTTTATTTTCTATTTTCCGTTCACGAAACTCGCGCGTACAATATTCCATTCAAGTCAGCCGTAATTACCACCAATTTCGCTGCTCGACCCACGACTCATCCCGACGTCTCCGGCCCCACTTTTTCGCCTTCTCATAGCACTGCATCTATAGCAGCACTCGCTGCCTCGGCATTGCATGAATCAGCACGAATGGGAGCAAATCTGCTCGGAGTGCGCAGGTCCGCGTCGACTCTGTGTTTACCTCTGTTCCTGGCTGTATCGCTGTTCACCGTTCGGTCGTGAGTCGAGTAGTGTTTAGTTGTTCGACACGACTAAATGAAGCGAGCTAGCGAGGATCGGCAGCGTGATCGCGCACGACGACGTCAGCTACGGCTGCAGCTGGAAGATGTCCCGTTCATTCATTGCTGCATTGGATGTTTGCTCCCCACCATCATCATCCTGTCCCGTATGTTTTCTCTCGACTCGACGCGTGATGATGTTTGGGATGACCGTACGCCACTCCGAAGCGAGGCAAACAGAGTAGGAATGAAGGGGACGCGATCGGGGTCGGCGACGAGTTTTTGCTTTACAAATGACAGCTAAACGTGAAGAGCGGATAAATTTATGACATTGGGATTACGTGCGGATTAGCCAAAACAAAGGAACAAATAGCGAAACGCCAAGTATTGACGAGGCGAATGAGAGGGCCCGTAAAAGAAATGTCAGGTGGAGAGCGTATACGTGTTCGGTCATTGATGGCGGCGCCAGCGATAACGAATAAGCCGATCACGATTATTGTGTCCCGCGACTTTTGAGTAGACGTTGATTTTTATAAACATATCGACAATGTCCATAGCGCGAATGATTTGCGACTGCGAAGATCGACAGCTATTGTAGGTATAGAGAAAAACGTTTGTTTGGGGTCCAAGAATGGCTTTTGGGCCTCGTTTTAGCCTGCTAATCTACTTGATCAATTTTTAGTAGTAATATGATAGATGAAATTTGTACGGTGCCGATATAATCGCAAGCACTTAATCTGAACACGTTTCCATGTGCGCGCTGCGCAGCGATATACTGTGAAGTATCTCTTTCCCCTCCAACGAACAACAGTACGTTGAATCCTGAAGAGCGTCAGTGAAAACTCAATTGGATTTCTCGACCAGAAAACCTTTCGCGATGGGTCTGCACACCCTGTGTACATATGCCGTCTGGCACCAGCGAGAATTGAGATGGTATATGCAATTTTTTCATACTATGAAATAGTAAGAACGTCTATGAGTGGCCGTATAATCATTCACCAAAAAAAAAGGGACGCCTATGATCTCCCCCCTCTCCTCCGCTTCGTTACCTCCGCGCGAGCCAAAAGGTTGAATCCTCATCAGAATTATCTTGTCTCCCCCCGCAAACGCGCCCGTCCACGTAAAAACGACCACAATCTATTTCTTGATTGTTATTTGCCGGACGGCTGACTTGAGCCGAACTCAAGCAAGAACCCCGCCGACAGCCAGCCAGTCAGTCGGCGAGCGCGGTTACTCATATGAACGAGAGAGAAATACTACAACAAGAAACGGAACGAAAAAAATAGATAGCCAACGAGAAGAAATAGCCTCTCCTCAGCTGATTTTCATACAGATTCGCCAGCAACTGTGTCACTCAGCATCGCGCTTGCTTCGTTCGAACGGGGGCACGCGCACAATACTCTATTTAGACGACGCACGAACGAGGAGAGGACAGAGGGAAAAACGTATGGAAAGAGAGGAAGAGAAAAAAGAAAAACCCCTAAGCACAGAGGGGTCAAGGAGGAAGCATCAGACACGCTAGATATCGTTAGTGGCCATTCGATTCGTTAGCCCGACGCGTGCAGTCGTATCGCTCAAAATGGAAATCGTTCCTTGCGCACGGCGCCGGCTGGCCATGATGCATTCGTGTACCTGACCAGAAATGCGTCGTATGTGTAATAATCGTCTATCTGCGATCGGACGATGTGATCACACGACTGCCAACTAAGTACATATTGTATAGTATATAGACGTTGATTAGAGAGAAACGATACAAGCCACCCAGCAATAATACCATAGTTACATATGGAACCGAGAACTTTTCGAGGAGGACTTGTATTTGTGTGTGTGCGCGCGCGCCTGCGGGCGACGTGTCTATTCTGTCGTATCATCGACTTCCTGGATCAAACGCAATCAAACATAAGTATCTGTCGCTTTCGAAAAAAAAACTCTTAAAATTTAGGCCACTTTCAGAATTTTTCTATTTGCATTAATGTCATTCTAACGAGTCGATGGCCGTAGTTCGGACAGTACATTTGTTAGGTGTTAATCCGAAAATGGGGTAGCGCTTTCAACAGTCCAAAACAAACGCTTGTGTCGCTTTTTTTTCTAAAAACAATACTCCATTTCTTCATAGTTAAATTGACCGTATTTTCTCTCTCTCTCTCTCTCTCCTTCCCCTTTCTACTATATGCATATATATATAATAGCATATCCCACAGGGGTATTCCATTGCACTTGAGAGAGAGAGATAGAGAGGACGAGAGAAAGAGATCTTGTGCATATCTGCATCTGTGTTATGACTTCGACTTTTTTTGGCGCTGATGCGAATCACGCAGGCGGGCAGGCAGGCACACACGTGGAGCCACAAACGATTTTGATGTCTTCGTCGGGGTGAAGACTACAACTGAATAAGGCATTCCCACAGTCTGGCGGGTTTAGCAGTCGCGCCCAATACAAAAACACAATACGATATGCAACATCAAGTGATAATAACGCTAAGCCTTGCTGCATCATAATATATCATCGCGATGATGGTATAATACATCCATCGGACATGAAATCATTAGCGATGGCGCCACACTTTTTGTGCCGCTATTTCTATATATATATATATATATATATATATATATATATTCATATAATACTACCATATATATATATATATAATGAAGTACCATGTGACTGTTCAAAATATACAAAAATAACCATAATTAGTAACACGAGTTATTACGTTTCCTTGGCTAACCGTTGGCCATTGCAACATGACCTTAGCTCTCATTTAGTATTGGTCATGAACTTATGTCGTGATTGGTCGTACGGATCATACGATCACCTGGCTCGATTTGCCAGTGGGAACAGCTAGCGGGAAGGAAGATCTCTTCATCAATCACACCAAATACAGCTGCATTGGCGAGTCTTACGACTATCGTCGATCTTCGCTTACTTGCTCAGTCAAGACTGAGCATATGATACGGGCTGACATATGAAGTTCGGCAATGACAATCGCTTGTCCGCCTACCGCAGCTTGCGGATGCATCAAAGTTACTTGGGGGGGGGATTGCGGCAGCGGCTGGAGATCGACGTGAGCCGGAAGCTCAACGAAACCACGCCAACTGAATACATCATAATGATAATACTAATAATAATAATACCACATTGAAAAGTCAACAATGCCCGCCTCCGCCACCCCCACCAGGCGGCGGCCTCAGCCCTAATTGCCTCGGTAATTATTATTCCTAATCGGCACGGCTTCACGGTTTAGTCGTTCGTTTTTAAGAAGCGAGAGGATTGTTAAGTTAAACCAGCGATGGCCAATCGGGCCGGAAAATTCGGACGCTTTGAAGGGAATTTGCGTTCAAGTTCGCTGCCTCTTATCTCCTCTTCGGAGCAGTCAGCTCGGCTGCTCATTTGGGTACACATTGCCTCGTTACGAACCGGCTTCATTTCCCGGTGGATAATTAGCGGGATAATGGAATAAGCCAGCCTCGAAAGCGCTGTCTTCGACGATCGTGGACTTATCTTCGCCTCCGTCGGATCACGCTGATAGGTTGCCGCTGTGCTCGGACCGCGCCGTCCACCAGTTAGTTGAGGGTTCGGCTTAGCGTATTTGTAAGAGATTTGTCGACGATACCGACCCATCAGATATCTTGACAAAACAAATGAATTGTCTTATTTTGCCTCGCTTAGCTAAGGGCTGGCCCGTGATACTTCGGATGCATTTTCGCTGGCCGTCTCCGCTTATCAACACATCGAAATAAACAAACAAACAAAAGATGAAAACCACTGCGGTGTAATTGTTCTCCATGGAACAGAACTAAATTGTCTAACCGGAGTATAGCCCACCGTTCCACCACTGAAACCTATACGCAATAAGCCGTAAGACATTTAAATACGTTGAGTCGTTCAACGGGTAATAAGAAAACTGACAAGACTACGTAAACCGTTTCGGCGAACAGGCCGTTTCTTTTTTTTAATTAAATGTTCATTCAATCGTGGAGTTGTGTGGCTCCGACATTCGTTGAACACGGCGACGAGCACAACGAGCCTCGGGATTACGAGAACGTGGCCTAGTGCCGACAAACTCCCTTCCATAAGAAATACGTCACTGCACAACTATAATAATTGCATCTTGTCTACGCGAATTTATCGTCCATATCCAGCTAATCGGTTACCACTGTAAGGGGCCATTTTTGGAAACTCTAATCTCTGCAATCCTCACCGAACTTGACGAGCTCCATGCTGTCGACTTTGTCCCAATGATGACAACCAAAGAGATTATCATTGGCTTCCAAATGCATCTACATCGCCCCTCGGCACCACACATTACTGTTGGTGGCCACACATCTTACATATACTAACAACGGCAACAATCACAGCCTGGTTGCGATAGGTATAATAGTCTATCACCGCTTCTGTCGGCCCGTGACCCCGCTGCCGCGAACGTTGTCAATATTGTAGTCGTTGTTGTTGACCTGCTTGTGGCTCAGTAACTGTTATTAGCGACATCATCGCTAATACCCCAAATAGCGTTACCCGCCGTGACTCGCGCACCCCATACGACGCTTCCGTGCCAACGTCGCAACGGCAATTGCAGCGCGAGTTGACGCCGTTGTTACAGAGTCAGCGAGGGATCGCGCGTGACAGAACGCGGCATTTCTTCGTCACGATGCGAGACAACCATTTATCCGTTGTCGACATCAGCTTGTACTTAACGCTGTCGCCACGCATATGACGATGCAAGTGTGAGTATTTCGTAGTCATTTGGGGCCGGTCGCGAAGTCCAGCTTCGCCCTCCCCTGCCTTCCAGTCAAACCATTACTGTACGCATATGGCATTCGCCCGTCCTGCTAATATGAGATGACCACTGAACGTAGGTAACGATCATCACCTGTCGTTGGCATGACCATCAATCGGCATCCAGATCAGCATCATCTCGGGAGGAGGCTGGCGCCATGTAAACAGGGGGAACAGTGCTCGAAGCGGAGGGAACCTTACCGGTCTGTAATCACAGATTCGAATATAATCGAACCGGCCCAGCACGATTAGGCGGTTATATGGAACGAACATCGATAGACACAATTGTGGTTAGATCGATTGACCGCAAGCCGCTGATTCTGATAGGTAACAATGTTCGGACGTCGGGTACTGCGTCGAGTCGAGCGCGCTGATAGCGTCTGCCTGATTGCAAAGATTGCTGATTTTCCCAGCTTAGGAGTGGTATATTGCAGAAAGTGAGATAGATAGAGAAAGAAAAAAAGGATATTACAGTGGCAGACGAAAAGCCCGACAACACGCATAGACTCCTGTCATAAATATTACAACAGTGTCTAGTTAAGCAACTGTTCAAAATAGGATACTGATGAACGTGACGAACATTAGAGCCAAATTAGCCGCCTGTCTAAAAAGCGACTATTTATCCCAAATCATTTCGAGTAGCATCATAACAACAGTAAAATTGAAGTGAACAGCTCCCGGCTTGGACCGCTAAGTCTCCGGCTGTAAATACCCAGAGGACATGGGTTCGAGTCCCGCTGTGTGACGACATATACGAGAACTTTGAGCTTTGTACAAATTGCAGTTCCTTTAAAAAACCAATCAAGCTTCACCTTTACCCAATCGATACCGGCCTCATTTGCGACACCTCTGTGCGTGCTGCTCTTTACGCGGAAACGTGTCGCAACTAGTTTCATCAGCCTTTATTAATTTAGCTTAGACTACCGCAAACACTACGTCTACCAAGAGCACAAGTAATCATTCAGTGGCACACACACACATACTTGAATAATAGAATATCTTTCTTTTATTCACACGAGTTGTGTAATGTTATTAACACATACTTGAATTGAACATCGTTGCCAAGTGTCATGACACATGTATATTAATTAATAATAACAATAGTGTGTATTATTCTACGGTATCTCCTCATAGTTGGCTTTTGCCAACAAAACATCATCGGCATACATATGCTACCACCTAATTTGCGACGATGAGGATATCACACACGGGCGACTTTGGTTGACTTCCGGAAATTCCGCTTTCGAATTGATGTTCCGCATTTAACAGTAACTTAGCGCCGCTGATCGAGTAGAAACGATGCTACCATCACTATTTAAATCGGAAATAAAGACGATAACAAAAAAGAACCATATAAATAAACCTCCTAAAGACAAGCTGAGCATCAAGTGCCCGTTGACAATAGCCATTATTCTGTCCAAGTAGTTAAGAGTACTTAGCTCTCAACGTTGCGTACAGATATGAAAAATGTGCGTTTAGCAAAAATTCTGGGTTTAGCAGGATTTAGAAAATGCTACACCACCCCAGACCCCCGCTCGCTCGCTCGCCCTCCTTCAAATCTCTACTGACCTACTCATTTACTGGCTAGCTGTACGAGACACAATCAATGGCAGAAACGGCCGCCAAGCAGGCCGCATAGGGTGCTACTATTTATGGCGCGCGCAAAATTTCTGTTTATGATTGAACGAATGAGCTTCTCGATGGTGCTTATCGATCGCCGACAACGACCACCAGCGACGTCGCACCGGGGCCTTTTGATGTCGAAGCGCCCGGCGCTGTTGATTTGCTTTCAGATGCTATTTTTCTTGATTTGACTGCTGTTCATTAATTCGGTTATACCTTCCTAGATTTCTGGCGCTATCAGTTCCCTTTGTACGACGAGATGGCCAACGGCCGCTGGCGACCTTGGCCTGGACTATGGTTACTTCAAGAGTATATATATATATATATATATATATATATATATATATATATATACAGATATACACATATACTTATATAGATAGATACCTAGCGGCATTAGAAAACGCTGATGAAAATAAAATATTATATATATATATATGTATATATATTTGGAAACTCTAGTCTATATAAAAAAAATATATATATACTTATTGCATAGCGTGGCATCTCGCCAAACGTCGAGAAGGCCTTTTGCCGACATAAATGCCGGTGTCCAACCTCAAAAAATGGCAATCGAAAAAAAATAGCAACGTATAACGAATAGTGAAATTGATGCTCAATCGAAGCCTCGACAAACTACAACACAAGCAAATTTATAGATTACGCCCGCGCGCTTACGTCCGCCCGCTACATCTCAAATTGTCGCCACGCTCGAGCGCGACCGTTGGTCACGGAGGTTATACTATTTATATGATGATAGAATATATGCCGTACGCGTCTACACATTGCCTTTGTACAGCGACACTCGGCAACGCATCACCTACGGAGGATAAGCACCGTTGTGGTATTACCGAGGCGGCGAATGGCGTTCTTCCTCCTATTTGACACCTTCCACCCGCTGTCAATCAAGGCATCATCTTTTAAGCAGCTACCACTTAAGCAAGGGATTTCGCCAGACACGTCGGCCCCCGAGACATACAGCAAGCGGGTACTGAACGCCTAACAAACGGAATATGCGACAGCGGCGGCTGGTGATTTACACCTGACGGGGTTCGCTGCGGTGGTTGTGTTCACGCCCCGAAGTCGGACGCCCGCCAAACAGGCAGCTGGCTCCTTGCAATGATGATTCGACTTCGACCGTGGCACTTCACGTTGTTGCTGTCGCTGCCGGAATGCCCCGCGCTTTACTATACACCAGCAGCAACACCTTCAAGGGCATCTGCCATTTCTGGGTGCGCGAGCAGAGCCACCAGGCTGTGTGGCTTCTGCTGTTGCGTTCCGTACAAACGTGCATAGCACCGGGAGTGAGTGGCGCCGGTCTGCGTGTGCATGTGTGAGAGAGGGATGTTGATCTTGCCAAGGGAGGTAGGATTTGCGCAGAATATGTCCAACAGAACAGAACAGACGACGTGTTTTCATCTTTGTGGTGGCGCAAACAGGAAGGCGGGTTCTGCTGCTGCCGCCTTTACATTTCGTAGAATTGGTGGCATTGTTTAAAAATAGCCATTCTGGTTACCACAACATCGGATGTAGTTTACCTGTATGCCAACTGGATGCAGCCGCTCACCCGGCTAAGATGTGCTGACGTCGAAATATTATTACAAGTAACCGGGCGGGACTCAGTCACAGGGGCAATAGGCCAAGATGAAAGTCAGTCTTTCGTCGAAGTGAGTTACCTGTACGCTGCGGACATCTGAAGAGGCGAAAGCTTTTTTTTCTTTTTTTGAATTGTCACGGAATTGAGCTAATGATTTTGAATATTGGATCAAATCAATGGAGGCAAATGAATCTAGTTATCGACTTACATAAAATGGTTAAAGGCAGAATTGTGGTTGGCTCTTAAGCGATAGACATGTCGCAGAATATTCAGCTGGGAGCTGACTGCAAACCAGCAGAAGCAACAACAATTACCTTTAGCATTACAATGATTATTAGTATTGCCATAATTAGTGTTCGTAGTATCAGATAGAATCTAGAGGCGGGGACCGAATGATCGGTATGATTCGTCGTTTTTTTTTTTGGCACTGTTACCAATGCTTGACATTGGAAGACAAGAGCGAATCCATAATTACAAGATTAGGCGGAATTGATGATGAAGCATAGAACTGAACTAATCGTATAGACTCAAGGAGAAAGGGGACAGCTGAGCCCAGGAAGCTTTGCAGAAGATTACACTTCAGGCCGAGACTAACTCGGTGTCTTGCCTGCGCAGACGATCAATCTGCGATAGTAGGTCTTGGAGGCTGACCTTTATATGTCCGCGATAGTACAGCGGGAATTAATATCATCCAATGAACTGCGAGGAACAAAGACTAGATCGCAAGTGATATTGGTAAGCGCTGAGCGGTTCGGAAGCTTCCGAGTCGGGTGGCCCCTGAAGTCATTTGCATGATCCACGCATAGAAATCCCCATTGTTGAATTGTTTTACCGTATAGTCGTTCAAACTCAAATTGACGGATTATTTACTGAACTGCAATTGTATAATGCTCAAGTTATATATATATATATATATATATATTTATTACAGAACGTCTCGGCAGGTGTACGGCAGCGCCGGCGGCAGCAAGAGCAGGTTAAAAATCCAGCTGCAAATAGCAATATAAAGGTTTTCTCAATCAGCGTTCGGTTTTCATGTGCTCAATCACGAAGCTCGCTCCTTCATTAGTTACAAGGCGCTCGTTAGGTCTGGCCGACGTCAGCTTAAATCCGATATCGTAAACGGCGATCGGCGGTAAACGGTAGCAGCTGCTGCAGCGGCACCTGCTCCGACCCTGCCAATACCCAGACGCAAGCAGCAACAGCGGATCTGCTATCAAACTACGGGTACACGCAATAGGTATGGTCGCCGTGTATGGTCATTCCGTCGACGAGGAAGAGAATAAGGCCGAATAGCGCATGTAGCTTGTTGCCTTTTAGCTTTTCGTCCTTCTCCGGGAGGCGCTACTGCTCAGATACAAGAATCGGTGCAGACAGGCCAGAAAACAGGCATGTAGCTAGGCGTAGGGGACACTCAACAAGGGATCGATACATGAAGATTGAACAGACAACGACAAGATGATTGGTGCTACGGTAGAGCCAGCCGTTGGAAGGCGAGAGCTAGACATGACAGGGATGGTATTATATCAACTGGCATACGGCAACTGGAATATCGGCACTGCTGCCGTCGATGACGGCACCGGTGGCGGCGGCCGCGACAGCTATTTGCTTCTGCATGAGCGCCGGCTCCGGCAGCCCCCAGAAGAGCCAACCGTTGCGTTGTTCGATATGGCTTGCCGTCGGCCGGCAGGCCGCTCTACCGCTCTGGCAAGTCAAGTGAACTTAAACAACAGCAATAACAAAGACAGCACCGACGGTTACCGCAGACGGCGGTGGTGGCGGTAGCAGTGAGCAGCCAACAGGGTGCGCAAGGACACCCTCGTAGCAGCAAAAGCCCCACCAGCACGACCACCACCAAACGTGTTACAAAGATCGCCGGCATTAGCCAAGCATCCGGACGTCTTCGGGGTGGCGAAATTGATTGCAACGGCAGCAGGGTCCGTTTAGAGTTGGCAGTACCCACGTCGCCTCCGCGAGTGTCCGTTGGTGTCACTGGATTGCTTCTGGTTCTGCGTTCGAAGCTACTGCGTTCGATGCTGTTGCCGTTGTCACCGTTGTGGTTTTCGTTTCGTCGATGAGGCGAACGGAGAAGGCAGACCAATGGACCTCTTCTTCGTCTGTCTACAAAATGGCCATGATTATCATTATGACTTCACGGCGTTTATTCGCATGAGCGATTTTGCTGGATTGGTACAATCGACCGCGGCAGGGGCGACAATCTACAATCGATCCAAGCAAAAATAGTATATATATATATACAAATATATCCGTATTTGTATTGGTGTGAGCGAATGTGTTTGTTTCTATTTTTGCGGTTCTACGTTTAGCAAGTACAGGTAGATACACATGATGATATATAGTGGCGGGATAATACATGTATACGTTGTTTGGTTGAAGAACGCTGATGCATTTAGCGAGCGGTGTATCTATCTATCTATCTATATATATATATATATATATATATGTAGTATACACTTCTAGATAATAGATAGAAGCTCCATAATATACATATATGTATATTATAGATCGATGTGAGAACGTCTTGGGTCTGCAGACTGGAAGGACGGTGACGACTGCTTTGTTTTGGTGCTGTATACTATTGCTATGTGGCAACTGTAAAGGACTGCACTGTCAATACACCACCTGTGGTCTATCGGATTGTCTGATTGCGGTACTTGTCGAATCACCGGAGGAATGGAGTCGTCACACATTCGCCTATGGTGGGTGGGTGTGTCTGAGCTCACTGAATGAAGTTCCGTGTATCAAGAATAATATTCTCCCCGGCATTACTGATAATAGCCAAAACCTGCATTCAATGAGCAAATCAGTTAACCTCTTGCTGACAAGGGGTCACCGCACAGCTCTGCACTTGTAATGAACTATATATATATATATATATATGTATATATATGTCGTATACAGGAAAATCGAACATGTCAAACATAGCACCCGCACACTGAACCTCATCTAAAAACGATGTCAATCGTGAAAAGATAATCCGCTTCACCGCCTTGAGATAACTTTCCTTCCCGTGGATGGTTTAGCGGTAAGCGTCTCTCGTTGTTAGACAGCAGGAGCATACAGCCAGGGTTCAAATCCCACCAAGCGTGGAGGACCTTTGGATTTATTTATCATCTTTCTTTATTTGTAGATTCCTGGCAGGCGAGACGAGATTGAAAAAAAGGAATGTGGCCCTGACATGTTTTTCGCCCTAATACTTAAAGGTTTAGAGCCGAGATCTATCACATAATATTGTAGAGAGGAAGAGCAGCGACAGGGAGGGAGAGAGAAGGACAGCTCAAAGAAAATTCGTTTTTAGATCATTTGCCGGACGTCAGATCTTAACATGTTGCTAGATTTTCATGTATTTTTAAAAGTCGATAATATGTTCTACACATAAAACATGTATTCATTCTCAATAGATATCGATATTGTTTGTAGCGGACATTTTCAATAGAGCAAGGTATATTGTCCTCAAAGCATGCTGGTCGTTTTTGGGCGCGGCCAAGAAAGTAATGTCACCTAAAAGGAACAAATGGATGGCTACAACTAGAGGAAAGGCATCAAATCTGTATTGATTCGTCAGCCGTTACGCATAAGAAACTGACGTATTCAGGTTACCTTCGTACAATATCTACAAGCTTAAAATATTGTCAGGTATACAACACAATATTTGAAACCGTTGCCCAGCGCCAAGCCTGCGTCCAATTAATCAGTATCTGTCATTTGTGAGCTCGAGTCCGGAAGCTCACCTCCGCGGAAGACTTCTGGAGAGGCCGTTTCGCGACCATGATGTTACGACATCATGCTGCAGGGTTCCGTCTGACTCTGGACAGCACTAATCGCCAAATGCCAACTCTAACAATAGTAGGATACACCCCCAAGCAGCAATTAGATCAGCAGAAGGATGGCGAAACAAATGCGCATGCCGAGTCATCGTAATAATTTGAACGCATGAACTAAAGGCGAAATATGAACAAAACCAAACGGGTGCAAGCTCTCAACGAAACACTACAAGCTCAACAAAACGTCCACCTTCGAATACATACACACCTGCCCACTGTACGTTATGTGAGGCTATTGCAAAATAAATGGTGGACGCATCTCAAACGTGCGCTAATTTCACTAACGCTACACATAGCTAATACATTGTTGCAATATTGCGGCGCATACGTCAGCAGATACGATATCCGCTAGCGAGCTCTACCTATGCGCAAAGTAAACCGAAGAAAAATAAAAACCAACAAAAAAATAGGCAGCTAAGAACGGTTGGTATCCTTACTGCATGTTCCCTTGTCCGAACACGGTACTTCTGTGCAAGCTTGAAATAGAAACAAGAGGACACTTTGTCAGAATGAATTCCTGCTCAACACATTTCGCCGTAACGGCGAGTGAGTGACGGTTGTACTAGTGTAACTGCAGGTAGCTACATTTTCGTGGTTGAGCGTGGGCCAGCTGTGCTTGAAATTTGCCAATTTCAGAGGAAAAGGGTTAAAAAGTTGTTAATTATTACTGATCTCTGACTTTCATACGATGACTATCTGGGTCGTTTGCTAAATTGCCGCTGGTAGTTAGTTAACCCAATTTCACCTTGACACAAACAACAAATATTCACAAATTATTGATACTATCATAATTGAAAATGCTACAGCAGATGTCATCGGCGCATGTACTCGTCCGCCGCAATGGTACCGGCATATTAAATTGAGACATAATCATTTGATACAATTGCATTTCTGGGTGTTTGTTGGATTACGTTACGTTATCCAGGAGGGGCACCGACCTAAATTGTAAAACGAATTCTCGGACGATAAAGACGAATCATAATGACCATCTAATCAGGTGGCACTCGATCTTATTCCAGCCGATACTTAACCCAGTTCAATGTATTTTAACCGCATTCATCAAGATTGGCAAGTTATCTCAAGTATCCTAGGCACATTCTATATATGACCTAATCACAGAAACTGTAACAATAACAGGTGCGCTAATTGATTGATGTTTCTTGGATAGCTAGAATATGCGAGGTCGAACTATACCGGCATAGAGAGAAATATGACAACGGAATAATAGAAAACCAAGCTAAATAGAGGATTCAAATGCGACAAAATGTTTAGATACGGTCTTTAAATATACGAAATATACCAACTATGAGAAATTTTGTTAAATGCTACTATATATTTATATATATTGTCATAGGTGATTTTCTTACTATTTTGTTAATCATAACACTTTTGACGCATTTACAGAGTTTCTTATATATAACTCATTAGCTAAAGCCAATGTAGACAATTTGTTGCATTTCCATTGCGGATGTTTGCTTTTTAATTATTCCGGTGCTGTCATTCCGTGTACATTCGCCCCTATATAAAACTATATAAGGAGAGAGAATTGTTTGACGATTTATTCGCTGAGATTACCATGTACACTTCATCGTACTTCTCCGATTACGTTTACAAATCAATCGTAGATAAGAACTACTATAAACTTCTGTTCAAGTTGAGCATAACGTGTAACCTATGAGGCCACGAGTGCGTAGCGAGTGATATCGAATGAAAATGATTCACTCTGCAATGGGCATATCAAGACTTCTAGAGCATCGGTCGTCTCTGGTTGGTCTCACACTTGAGGCAAATTAAGACCAGCTCTCCCTAAGCAGTTTCACCGTTCCGGCCGAATTGTCCACTGCAAAATGCTCTAGGAAATAATCACGCACCCCACCGAGTAGATACTCGTGATTGCACATTATCGAAGAGACACTCATCGGCTAAACGAAAATTGTACGCCTCACTTCGACATTCGCCACACAAAACGCTAATCCTCGTCTGGAGATACTAGAGACGTACCTTGCAGGACGACGCCGAGCACAAATATCAGGAAGGTAATCCGAATCATTTTGAACAACTGTCCCTCAGTAGTAACTGTCCCTGACACTGGGCGTGTTTCCTTTTGGCACTTTCAAGGTCCTGTCACTTTTCGGCGGCGACTTTCGCGCGGAGTTGCGATGCCAAACAAAACGATATTGCTGTTCTATCTCGCTGCGTTCGCTCCTGCCGTTGCGGTATGGTTATTTGTGTTGCTCACGAAACGCTTATTGCTGTTGTTGCTATTGCAGCAAGACGACTCCGACTCTGGCAACAGCAAGAAAACAACAACAGAATAAAAATGAATAGAATAATTAACTTGTCGCTGCACAACAGTCGTGCTGCACAACTCAGGTGAACTCAGTAGGGTTTCATCTCACGGGAGGCTCGGTTTACGGACGATCATCACCCGTCGCAGTGTCGGGTTCGTCTGAAGCGTGAGTCGCTCGCGCGCGCCATGCGCTTCGTGAAGTTCGCCACCGTCGTTGCTGCTCCGGCGTAGCGGGCGGTTACGGTGAACTCTCCCATCTGGGGAAGGGCTCACGGAATACTGCGACTGCTGCTGCTGCTGCAGCCACAAACGGCGGTGGCATTCACACACAACAGGGCTTGGACGGCACTAAACCGAGCGCGACGAACGGCAAACAAAGGTCCGCGAAGTGAGCCATGTGACTATGCGCCCGTGCCGGCAGGAAGAGCGGGCTGTCCCGTACTGATGATTTGGTGTTGTTGCGCTGAGAGATGTGTGATGCTATTATTATTATTATTATTATTATATATTAGTAAATTACCAAAATCAAACCAGTCTCATTAGACAAATGCTTGCGTCCGCGTCACGGTTGGCGACGGATTCAACCCAAGGGGGAATACCCCTTTCTCAGTGGTTGTATGGCAATAGTGAATGAACAGAAAACAAAGATATGATTACGTGTCTATACTGTATCGCGTGAACAACGCCGGACGATTGTATTGCTTGCGTTCGAGACAGAACGAACGCCAACGAGCTCTCACGTTGCTTTGGTGGCTGTAAGCACACCAAAGACAATTCACAGGGTAGAACTGAATAGAACACACACGCACAGCTAAAAACATGCTTAAAAGTCGCGCTACCTCCAGCACAGAAGGTGAACATGCAATGGACATAGTCGTCGTAGGTATTCGAAGTTGGCGGCACAAACGAGACGTCAAAATATATTCAATATTAAATTCGATGAATATGAGTGTTAATGTGTATACAAGCATGCAGATTGCTATATTGCCCTATCTATTATAATATGTCCTAGATAATACTTGTGAATAGAAAAATTAATGGAATGATCGTCGAGCAGATTCTCCGCGAGTGCTCTGTCCGTCGACAAACTCCCGAGATTCACGGGGGCCATGTGAAAAATTTCGAGGCTATTATTACAAGCAGCGGTGCACACCAGTCCAATGATGTCCGACATCGAGAGATTCTGGCGTCTAAAACAAGCGCTAGCCGGTCCAGGGGTCAAGCATTTGGATTTCACGGCTGAAGGGTACGAGACAGCATCCGAGATACTGCAAGACCGCTTTGCAGATGTCGCGTCAGCAGAAATATCTCGCATGCGGGCCATCTCGAGGCTGTGCAACGCGCGGGATCTAAAACAACCAGCAAAATTAAGTACCTTCATAAGCACGTTGGACCAAAGCTCGACGTAAAAGCTCTCGTAGCTCAAGGCGGTGTAGAATAAACAGCACCATCGTTTGCCATCTCCTCAATGATTCTAAGATCTCTGACAGACTCAATGAAATTACGCTACGCTTCCTAGAAGAAAACCGCAGTAGTTTGGGACGAGACCCAACTAGAGTTAGTACTTGATTATCTAAAGTTACGCAGGGATTGGGACAACGAATTAGAAATTCAAGATAAAAAACTAGTTCGTCCTCAACCTACTAGGTATAGCCTGCCGGTGGGCGTGAACAGCTAAAATAGGCGTGTTTCCCAGGCTTTATACCAGAGATAAACCGTTTATTGCTGAGCTCTCGTTCGACGAGTTATTGTAATGCGATGTTCAAACAAATTATTTCTACAGAACATTGAGTTGAAAAACCCGCTTAACCTTCACAGATGAAGGTGGAGGGGCCAGATATCACAGGTGGACGCGTCGAATACGCATCAATTCTATGATATGAAATAATGCTAATTTCTCTCGATTCATGCGAACTCTAGTGGGGGATTTGATCTGTGTGCGATTTCGACGACTGAACGAATATCCATATCCATGCACCGCAATAAGAAGAAGATGTCGTTTTTCTCATACAATGCATTTATTCAATAGCACTATATAACAATATTCATAGTTTATACACGGCAGGAAGTGAGGCGTAACATGGCTAACGACCATCTTTAGGCATACATATAACGATCCCGATTCTCCGCGAAAAGCCAATCGTAATTCAGAAGAATCGCAGATGACGCCGGCAAAGGTTGCGGTGCGGGCCGAACCATGTGGTATCCGCCGTAGAACGGCAGTCACAGCTGCTATCGTATCAGCGGAAACGCAGTGTGGAAACAGACTACCAGGGCACCCGTGGAACTAACCTTTCATCTGTGGCATGAATGTGACGTGTAAACACGATGAGAGTTCGTATGTTCCAATATGTTTGCTGTTCAGGCAACGACACGTTGAGAAGTTGGTAAATATTGACGTGAGGCGAGAATACGTCATGGTGTCGGTTCCGGCATGTCGCAAGCTTTGTCGCAAGTGAAGGAGTTTCTTGCTGATGAAGAAGTAAATCGAATTATGATCACATTTTCGTGTGCTTCCAAAAACGCCGCCTACTGTCGCTGGTTGAAACGTGTGGTGTAACCTTGAGATGGCGGATGTTTCTAGTTTTGGCGGGCTTGGTGGAAATTCGGTGATTTTCGAACAGTTTTTTTTTACTGGTGTATTAAAAATAAACTTTTCGAGCTGATGCACAGCTAACTGGTGTATTAGCTCACGATAATGATCGTAATAACACTGCCTCCCATTGGTTAGTCTTTATCGCCGGCGCCTGAGGACGTCAAGGTACGCGCGGTTATGATGATAATAAGAACAATAAGAAGAATTATGAAGCTTTTCGACAAAATGTTATCGTGCGATTATTTGTAAAACCCCTAGTACGAGATTGGCAGCTAAATGGATCATTCGTCAAAGGCGTGATTTTTCCTGTTGACGCGCAAGAGGGTTTTTCCCATATAATGGTTGAATCCAGCAGAAGAATATTGGGTTTGTCAGTTACCCCTCCAGGCGCAATCGTACCACAGTGATTTATGCAGCGACACTTAGCAAATTTCCTGTTTGATCAGACACAGAAATAGATTATTATTATTACAAATACAACGAAGATACATGAATGCACTTCCCACAACTGGTGGCGGGCAGCGCGACGTTTGTGCTGTCGTGGTGAGGGATGCACATTTGAGGTTTCTCCACAGCGTGAGTACCAAGAACTGAGAAAAGCGGGGCGGAAAGCCTCACACGTCGATAGGTGGATGCACGATGGTGACATTCACTACTGCGGGCAGAACGCGACCATGTAGAGGAAACGAAGAGAATAAGGGCAGGTGAAACACGTTCATGGTTGTACTTCCCACGTACTCTGAGTCATGAGCTCATTTCTCGAGACGTGATCTCAGACGACATTTAGCGGAGAGCAATACACACACCGGTCAGCAGTGGCAGGACTGTGTTACTAGGCGGTTCCAGGGGCTAATCCTGGATGATCCTGATGACAAATAAAAAAAATACAAGATACACTACTACCGGACTTGCAGACTTATTCGTGTATTTGTTTCGAGCTAATATTCAGTGGCTTAGACCCAACTATTGTCATAAACCAATCAGAATAGTGGATACGACGAAAAGTAGCCTCAGAACAGTGAAGTATTATGTAAGTTTGCCGGTCGAAAAAGTCTGTCTGCCTGTTGAGCGAAAATATGAGTTCAAAGCTGAAAAAGATGCTTTTCCAACTGTAAGCTAATTTTAGGGCAGACCAGACGCGAAAATCAAAAAAAGTTCCATTAAGACGACTACCGCGACGGAATTCAAGGGACGCTAGAATACCAGCATCTGGTAGAGAACCACCCCAAAAATGAAAATCTAAATTTAAATTGAAGAAAATCAAAGCATTAGAGCAAAGCATATGATTATTTGATCCTGAGAATATATTCTGCAAAATCTTTTGTGTCGCGCGTTTCTTGGCTCGCTGAGTTCGTGTGGTTTTGCGTGTGACAAAACGACGGGTACAAGTAGAAATGATTTGAATGGTTAATTAGTAGAAGTAATTAGTCATGAGTGTGGCATCCGGAGACAACAGAATGGTTGTGCACTGACCCTAGTTCGGTATCTAGACCGTGTAACTTGTTTAAGGTCGTACCTTGTGCTGTGGCTCACAGAGCGGCCGCACTAGAGTTTCCGCAGCACAGTTTTAGATATGACGAAAATTTCGAGTACAGCTCCCGTAACGTTAAATGCCTATTTAGAACATGTTTCGGTGAACCGTTTAGCTAATGTGTGGTAAGGTGATTCAGACTAAGCATTGCAAATGTGACACGCATGCGCCTATGCGCATAACGAGATCACAAGGGATCAAGGGGACTGCGCCTTCGTAGTTCTGCTAGTAATCTGGGGACGTAATGATTACACTCGAAATATGCAGCTGTATCAAAACGTACCTATCGGAAGTCAGCCAAACCCCACACCACCACGTGCGATATCAGCCCCGTTATGCTCGATAGTAACTGTTCCCAGACATTTGTAAAAATCTGCTGTTAAAAAGAGGTGTTCTTCCTGTGAAGGAAACCAGAGTACCCTTTAACTCACGTGATCTGTCTTAAAACGATAAATCATTACCACACTACCAGATTTGAAAGTTACGTATTTAAAAAAAGAATAAACTCATACTTGTCTTTAATTATTGCAATCCGAGAACGCGAAAGGATATCAAATGAACAGGTGATAGTCGCTTATGAGAGCACGATTCAAGTGACTTCAGAAGGTCAAATAATGTCTGCTTTGGCTAAATAATCTCACAGATTCTGTCGAAAGCCAGTGGCGGCGGGTTCGAGCCCCGCTGCGTGACATATAAGAGAGCTTAAGCATTGTAACAATTGCGGCTCCTTTAATAAACCAATAAAGCTTTACCTTTACACACACGAGCCGAGTTCGAATTTGGGTATGAATGAAGCTCCGCAAACGACCATTACCGGGTCGACGTTTTCCTGCAATGTCAAAGGGAAGATCGATCTTCTTCACAACGGTCAGGACCGTTAACAGTTTTGAGCAAATGCTTTAATCGTGTTCATGGTTGGTAAGCAAAAGGAGCACACTTTTTTTTAGCTTAGCTCAATATCGCCTCAGTCACTCTAGCTAACCATCGGTGTACACATGTTTAGCGCTACATAGCCCTTCATACTGAGGTCATCAGAAGAAAACGTTTCATTCGGGTGAGTGGAGGGTATTAGTTGGCAAATTTAGCGTCTGCGGAACTTCTTCAACTTATCGCCTTTCTCCGGAGTCGTACCTTGAATACTTGATCATTTCACGACCTCATGAAGTTTGTGGCGTCATGGTGGCGCGATGTTGGCTGGGGGCTTGGAAATCGCTGATCGTGATCACGATAACGACACTCGGAGAACCCAATTCTATGGTGATTTTTATTGAATGGGGAGTTTTGCTCAATTTCATATTCAGGTGCCATCATATTATATTTATCCCTCACTACACAGGCGAACAATAACCAAAAACTTCCTGTGAGTATGGCCTGGTCGTGTAAGTCGCTGCCTTCGATGCCGGAGATCGCGGGTTCGAACCCTGTGGTGGTCTTTGCCGGCCACTGTATTCTGTATGAATGAGATCAGATCACCGTAAACTCTCTTACCGGTCTCCGGCATCAAAAACTTTAACTGTTAGGTAATCACGCTGACACGTTAATGGTTGAACCAAGTTCTGCTTCCTGAATATACGATAACGCAACTTCAATAAATAATGTGTAAAGCGTACGCCGCTTGCGGGAACCTTACACCCTAGATTCGAACCAAATTCCCTGATGCGCCCGTGTCGTTCGTAATGTCAGAATGATCTTAGTTTACAACGATGAATATCAAGTTCGGCATGCGTGCGTGCGCGCAGTGGCACGATGTTTTTCGACGGCTTTCATCGCCCAATGAAGGCCATGTGTTTGGGATAGATTATTTGACGATTTACTGAACGGTAACACGGCACCACCGACACGTAATAAGTCACACATATTGTGCACAGTAGCAGGTACAGTGTACTGGATCTATGAACTGAGTGGCCTGCAGTGCCCCATTTTTGAACGAGGGGCAACTGTAAAATGCATTATGTAATTTCTCCCGGTCTCACTTTCTGGTGTTGGCCTGGAGGTATCGGTAGCGTAGCGCCCACAAAACATCATTTGTCTATTCGGCTCTCTTCCGTGGCTCCACCGGGACTGCCTGTCCATCACGTCGGTCTTGCATAGAATCCTTAAGTGAATGAAATTCACTTAGGCCCGATAGGCATGTGACCTTGATTCTCGATACGGGCACTGACGCAAGACGCTGACGTTCAAACGGTTGCTTGATCGAACGGTCGCAACAAAACGCCTGTTCTCTCTCTGCCAGTCATTGCCTGATAGCAACGATGATAGGTGACACATCGGAGCCCCTGAGACGAATATCAAATCATAAGCAAAGTGCTCCTCCGGAGTCGAATTCAATTCCTTCGGTTTTTTCGCATCTTCATTTACAAGTCAGTCCGTCGTCCTCACAATACCGTCGCTAAGTTGTGGTCGCCACCCGATCCCTCAATCACTCCCCCACCGTAGCTAGCACCCGTAGACCAGCAGCATCAACAGCATCACAGGCCGCTATGGGGCAACACACGTCACGGGCGCTATTTCCCAGGATCGGGAGAGACCAGGGCCATGAGCAGGTGCCGATGGACGTGCGCTACAACCGGGTTATTACGGGCAGCAAAAGGGAACCTCCATCAGCTGCCGCGGCCGCAGCAGGCGCCGCAGCGGCGGAGCGATTCAGATCAATTAACGAGTTTCCAACTGAGGACGATTATCAGTATGTCAAGGGAGTACGGTGCCGCTACCGTTACCGCGAGCAAACACAACCCCTGGAGCCGGCGCAGCCATCGGGCCAATTCCATCGTCATCACTTTGTGCTCAAGGGCGTGTTAGGTAAGGGCGGGTTCGCAACGGTCTATAAGTGTCAATACCTGCGCAATAATGAGACGTACGCCTTACGAAGACTGAAGAAGCGGAGAGGCTTCGGCTGTCGAGCGCAACGCGAAAAGACTATCCTTTTTGCCGTTGACTACCCCTTCATTATAAAGCTGTACGAGACGTTTGTAGACGACGTGTACCTCTATTTTCTCCTAGAGCTCGCGCCCTGTGGGAGCTTAGACCGATTCGTGGCGCACACCACTGTAAACGAGAACGTCGTTCGCTTCTGGGTCGCTCAGCTCGTGCTGGTTGTTGAATATCTACATGCGGCTGAGATCGTTCACCGGGACATTAAACTAGATAATCTATTGCTGCACCCTAACGGCTATATTAAGCTAAGCGACTTTGACACGGCAAAATCCCTCGAGACATGTGACGGCAAGACGACCAGCTTCGTTGGTACAGTGTACTATATCGCCCCTGAGGTCATGTGTCGACAACCTTATGGCAAAGAGGCCGATTGGTGGACTGTAGGCATAGTGACGCATGTGCTTCTGTATCAGAAATCACCTCTTGAGGTATTGCCCGCAACATATAACGCACTACAGCTCAAAGCCATAGTAGGACCTGGATTTAATCGGAAGAGCTTCGGACCGGCGAGTGACGCCGCCAAGGACTTCATGTATTGGACCCTTCGAACTGAACCCATGTTTCGGCTGGGCGTCCAACGGCCGTCGCAAGGTGCCGTGAAAGACGAGAAATTCTTCCACGGAATAGATTTCAAAGCATTATATTTACATGAGATCCCATTTCCGACAGGGTGTCGCCCACCTACGGAGCGCGAACTTTGTCAGCCAACACCGGAAGAGCTAGTGTTTACAATCAGACCATCAGTGTCACTTGGAGTCGAGTTTGACGACTTCTAAGACGTGACGGCTAGTTAATAGCCGTGTCCCATAGTATCGCGTAGGCATGTTAGATGGCGATTGCCTTGGGGATGACGAAAACAAAATTTCCAATTTAAGTGGAGCTCCTTTGCAAGTAACGATGTAAGGATAGATTCTAGCCGATGTCAATATTGCGTGATAAGTACACAATTGGAAACGCAAGCAAAAGGTCCCAAATGTCCATTCGTTTCAAATTTGATTAAGACTACACGGAAGCCACTGTGAAAGCGTCGCAATCGGGACAACCGATTCGGCGCGACTGTTGTTCTCGTATAATCCTGGCCAGCGTGTTATAATTTTCGTATAAATAAATTCTAAAAATTTAAGGTACCTGTCCCACACACCGTCTAACTATATGATGATTACGCCTCTATTGCATAATAACGCACGCTTTATTACAACGGCTGCAGGCAAAACGTATATGGGTCGCCCTTTAGAATGAAAGCTTCTCTGGCAGTGATTTTATGTATATACAGAATGAAAGTGTTCTCAAAATGAGATTTCACCACCTATCGATTATACAACATTATACTTCTAAGGTCGGTGACCCTTCACGAACCTGTAGTCGACCAATTGTATTGGTATCGCTCCATCAGTATTCACTCATCTCATTGTATTAGTACGCGGTTGATAAGCAGTCATTGAAACATCCAAAAACCTGCGTGTTTTATGGACTGCTCATCAATCGCTACCCAGATACTTACTTAGTTGCTCTTTAATGGGGTGAAAAAAAAACGATCTTCTCGTTGTTCGCACCACAATACGTATGTTAGGCATTTATTGTATCCACCTTAGTCAGCACCTGTGTTCGTGTGTGTGTTTGTGTGTGTGTATTTTACAGATGTGTACACGCCCAAAAGTCGTTCGGTAGGCTAGCGCTGGTTATGCATGCATTGACTTTGTCGTCTCGGTTGTCGCCTTTTGTTTTTAGTTATTGGATTAGGCTTTTATTTCAGTGTAAGTTTGTATTTGCCTCATTGGTTGTTTAATATATATATATTTTTTTATTAATTTTCAGTATATTGTTCTACTGAAACCGTTTTCTTTTTTCTGTTCTCCTTTTATGATACACAACTTTGTTTGCATTTCTGTTTGTTTTTCTTTTCTGTTTACTCACTCACCGGGTGCGTTATGATTTATTAGTACGCTCCATCAGTATTCACTCATCTCATTTATCCATTTTAGTGCAATTTAACCACCATTTACAAGGTGGACAGGTTCCATACGGTCTCTAGGGGACCATTTTAGGTTCAGCGTCATTCTCGTAGGTGAACACTCAACATCTTGCTATACTCGTCCTTTCGCTCATCGTGTTATATAATATGTATATATATATATATTAGATTTGTCATATTCTGTCTGTAGCATGTGCATTTCCGATATAACACCATTATGTATTAGGTACCTAGGTGTCTGTCGACGAGCTTATGTTTATGTTTACCATTATTTTTAGCTAGCTAGCTAATTAGCTCATTGAGATCGGGGCGCTAAATACACACGTCTTCATGGACATCCCGACAGCGTCCGCCGAAAGATACACTCGAGCAGGGTCATATTGTGCTCTTGGCGTGACGTTGTCAACAAAGAACAGAACAAACTAGAATCATAATAAAGTAAATAAACATAATAAAATATATAAGGTAGCATGAAATATTCAAGAAGTATATGTATGTATATATTATATATATATATATTTGAAGATTTTATCTCCGTCTGAAGGAATGTTTCTTCCGGGTAGTTGATGTCTACCTCTTACGTGGGTGGGTCTGTTAAGATACCCATGTGAGCACTTTGTGTTTCATCCAATGGAGGTAAGTTTTTGTTCAATCAAGCATTGCTGTCGTTTTTCGCAATATATATTTTTTATGCAATGTTTAGTTGGAGCGTTCATATCTCATTCTTTGGGACGTCACCATTTCGTTTTATTCTACCAAAAACAAATTAGATTAATCGATTCATGACTCAAGTTATCAGTTGAATAATTACTGAGTAGAATTGACACAATTTTGCAGTCACGTTAGCAGATAATGACGTGCATGACATGAACCTCGCTGGTGCTCAACGGGGCTATAAGTTTACCGTCTCTGCATTGTATACAGTGACGGATTCAGACAGTAGATAGAAAAGACGTCCCTGTTTATATACAGTAAGTGTATGTGAGATCATGACGGATTGTGCAATAGTATCATATTGTATGACTGTTGTAGCAAATGCACACGATTGACACGAACCAAACATCATGTGTTTCATATACGTTAGTGTCTTACAGATAACGATCTGATAATAGAAGTCATTCACTGTTACAACGACAGTTGCTCACAAATTAAGCGATTTACCACAACGAGAAATGACGGGAGACATTTAGAGTTAATGTAATAAACATAATACAATGTGTATATATATATATACTATTGGACATTTGTCTCGTTATCAGTTGTTTGTTGGTCTTTATCCATTGGGTTCCTCGAGCTGTTACACAGAGATATTTACGTAGAAAATTGGCCATCGGCGCCATGTTGTTGTAATTGTCTGGTCAACACTGCGTATTGTTCTGTGACCCTCTCTTGGTGCTTGTTTGTGCATCTTAGCAGTTGTCACTCGTTTCTTGTTATGTTGCGTCTTCCAAAATATATCTATATATTATCATCTACATATTACAACTGCCTGCGACCTGACCTTCGATGAGGATACCCACTCAGCTATACGTACAAGAGGGATAAAAGTGTCGACTCCATCAAATGTTCCTCCGCTATTCATCAGCAAGTAGTAATTGTTTGATGTACATTTAATAGCTGAAGGGCATTCATCTTTAATGTCTCAATTGTCAACAAACACGAGTTTGCCATGTCTTTGTTGGTTGTCTCTTTTCCTCAGGTGCGGAATTGCCTGACTACCGTGATTATCATTATGTGCAGGTTCGGCAGCACGGGAGCTCGTTTAATTCAAGTCAATTGTGTCAAATTTGAATACGTATAAGCTTACCCAAGTCTCCCTCTTGCTCGTCTGCTCACCCACTTCCGGCATCATTCCCGTTGTGAGGAAATTGTACGATAGCGGAAATTTCACAAAATTCTACCCTAGAAATTATCCTGTTCCTCCTCGATAAAGGCTAGCGTTATGGTTCATCTTTGTCGTTGTTGTTGTTGCTGCTGTTCCCAATGTGCTCATCGACTGACGAAACATTACTGTCGGAGATATACAAGTTGGCCGCCCTTTAGAATCGAATACCCCAAAGTTTCTGTTTTGGCTTGTTTAGCGTACAGGCGTGAAGGGGATGCTTCGGAAGTAGCGAGCCCACGGTCGAGTGAGGTGTATGTTTAGAACTGCAAACAGTAGGCCTCCCTACTTAGGAGGGTTTACAATTCAAACAGACTCTACTAGAGATGGTTTTTTCTTATACTTTTTTTTCTGCAGTTTCTCCTCGACGGTGAGCCACCTGTTATTTATCCAGTTATAAACTCACACCTAACCCTGTTGTGCGCTACTTTACCCTTCTCCGGCCCGCTCCCACCTGTCTTTTCTACGATCCAAATGTCGAACGGGTTCCCTTGTCCGATACTTCAATGGGTTGTACGGTTACGCAGATCTCGATATATGGACCATTCGCTCAGCCATTGTGTCAGTCAGCGGATATCCATCATCTCTTATTATCTATATGTATCGATTTATCTGTATGCATATATATTATAATGTGTGTATACATGTATGTAGATTAGACACCCATTGTGGGTGAGAGCTTCGTAGAAATATAGAGTGTGTGCTTGTATCGTAGATAGATCATGTCTATTTTGTGAAAAACACTCATCCTTTGATATACACATGTTCATTGTTGTTGTTGTCACCCATATTGGCTCGTTGCTGTGTATCTCTGTGTACATTATTAAGTTGTATGTATTATATTATTCGATTCTCTACCGACTCAGATCGAGGTGATCGTCGATCAGTTTGGAGAGTATTCTTCGACAATATCTGGGACAATGCATTTATCTATGATCTCTCTGCGCTAGATATACATATATAGATAGATCTCGATCTGGAAATAGACGTTCTCTCCGCCTATTCCCTGCGGCCCGAGGTAGCACTGAGACATATGGCCCGGTGCATCTAGCCGCTTCTGTTCACGCATATGGCACGTGCGAATTCACCCGAGTCGTCCACTGTACGGTGGAACTTCTCGGCGGATTATCAATCTGTTCGATGAGATATAATACGGGGCAGCCTCCACGTGGGACCCCGACGTACTGAAAGGCACAGTACTTGATCCTACCTAGAGATCGGGTAGAGCCCACCCCAGCTGAGTGGGCGAGTATACCAATAGACTCGGACGTGCGTGCAGTAGTACATCGAGCCGATCGAGCCGATCAAGCTCTGAATCGAGGGACTCAATAACTTATAGATGCATACTGTTTGCCTCTTTGCAGAGCTCGTCATTCAGCTTCATTATCATCATCATCATATTAGCTTCATTTGAGAATGAACATCGGCACTTTGTCGGCTTGGCTACTTGTATAATCGATTAGATACTATAGTTTGATTTTATATGAGCGGGAAAATGTGCTCAGTCTCAGTTAGTGATGTTCGCTAGGTTTTCTTTTCTTTGTTCAACCTTAAACGCGGTAACGTATAATGAATGATGGTGTTTTAGTGCTTAAACGCCTCGTTGCGCGATCATTCAACTCGTTTAACCGTTGATCCATACATGTTCATCCAGTATCATATAATACTAGTACTGCGCAACCCACATACGCACACACAGACGCACATAGACACACTCATTGTTTAAGCCAGTTTACACATATATATATATATATATATATATATATATATATATCGAATATTACTATACTGTAGAGTCAATGGACAATGAGGGCTATGTATGTATGTGTTGACTTTTGGAATGGCATTGAAACAACTCCTAGTGTAATATACAGATGCGCACATGAATGGAGATATCTAGTAACTATATAGATATAATATATGTATGTATACATACTACAGAATATAGGAACTCAGTCAACTGACTGGGAATAATGGGTGGGCAGATAGGCGGAAGGCCTGCTATAAGGAACGGGACAGCTAAACCTTCTTGGGTTGAGGAAACATGAAAGATAACTGGTGGAATATGTAAAAGGTGTAATATTTTGATGATGAGGTAGTCATTTTGTATAGTTTCCTCCTGTGGTAACCGGCGATTGTCAAGCTTGCTCCTCCTCTCTCTCTCAAACTTTTTTTAATTATATTTTTCGAATGATTTCACGAAGCAGCTTCATCGCCGTCGGCACCAGCATGGGAACTTAACTAACATACAACTGTTATCATCATTCGACGTCGTTAATAATACAATTACTAACGCTACTGTCACGATTGGTATACATCAATATCCTTACTTATGTATATATATATATATTATAGGCTGTATTACCCAAGCAAAGTGGTAGTATGCAGGCTCTTCTTCGGTTCTGTTGCATTTCTGCGTCTTTGGTATATTTGCTGCAGAAACCTTGGGTGACATTCGTCACAATCAAGGCTGAACAATTGTACGAACACTCATTACTATTCACCTACCGCACTCTCTTACTGGATACAAAAGCTGCATATCCGATGAGTATTATTGACCTTTTAGTTCAATATATAGTACCTGTTGTGGTATTTTGGTTTGTTTAGGCTTGTAGCCAATTTGATTCAATCCCAAGTTGAGTGACGTTGCATTTGCTCTCATTATTCCAAGCATCGTAGTCATTACACTGAATATCTATATGTAGCTATTTTGTCATCACGATGGTATTATCATTTACATGACATTAATATTAAAAATGAATCCTTCGTACCCATTGTTACCTCGTCGCCACATCATAATCATAGCATCTTCGATACAAATGTTTACATCTAACTGGCGTACTATAATATAAGTAACTACGTTGTTCTGGTAAGCTTCATCATCATCAATTAACTAAGGCGTCTAAAGCCGCATAACGACTATAGTGCTTTCGTTATTAACATGATCTCATTCGAGCGAATCGAATATAATTCAATTCTACCTAATAGGAACTTTTGTTCGTAGGAACTTTGTGACCGGGTCGGTTTTGCACTGAGTACCATCAGGGGTACCCCGAGCCTTCTTCATCATCGTCAACTAGTCTCGCTCTCATATTAATTCTCTATATACATATGGAATGACTGTCATTAGACCATCATTATACGATTATTAGTCATGACTAGAAATCACACACGCCGCACACAGATCGTGCCAACCTCCGACAGGTATCCCACCGATTTGGTTTGAAGCTTTGAAATCGGCAATATACAATTTGAGGGTACAGCTGCATTCGAGCTTCATGAGATCATATCTGCCTGCTGCCACAGCAGCAGAGGTTGTTGGTCATCGCTGTCGTCACAGTAGATTGTAACCAGGCGTACATAGGTATCCGCATGAACTCTATCTGACTACGATTATTTAAGTCGCCCCACTCAATACAGATGGTTTTCTACAATTCGAATCATCTTATCATCGCAATAAACCTAGTCATTAGGTTAGAGATTATGACGCACTGTGGAGTGAACGATATTCGTTGTTACTCTCACGTCAGTACATGGATGCAAAGCATTAATTATTCCTCATACGATTCCCCACATCAATCAATCAATCATCAAACAATTGGTATTGACGCCATATGTACAATTGAGATTATTACTCGCAGACGCTGTTTTACCAATGTACCATCCTTAACCATGGTCAGAATGGACGGTGGTTGTCTACAGTCGAGACGGGTAATGTAATTTGTGTGTGTGTGTTCATAGATATACCGGGTACTATGAACGTAAAGAATAGCACTTAACTATTCTCCCACTAATCAGTAGTTACTACTAATTTTCTATGCTTCACCATTACCCGTCTTCAACCTCAGCTGGTAACCGTCCAGTGGCCTGAATCGATGATAAACTCATTGTTTTGACTATAAATACTCACGTTATGACTAGTTGACACTCGGACATATTTTCAGTCAACTTTGCATTTCATCAAATGTATTCACTTATATAGAAACCCGATTGTTTCATGTGATCATAGAGGGATGCTTGTCATTCTCCTATATGCATTATAGCTGTTGTTGTTTGTTTCGATTTTACCTACAGTTCTTTAAAGCTAGTCACTTATTTCTGCCCTTGTCGGTCCGTTTCGAGGGTCGCCGATATTCTCGAGCCGAACGAGACCCCGTCCATGTCAATGTCGTATAAAAAAGGTTTTACTTCAAGGAAACACGTCGAAATTTCCATAGGTGGAATGACCCCGTGGAAACGTATACGCCGACGTTCTGAATGACCTATCGTATGCTGTATTTTTACTGGGCAAACTCACAAACACTTCCACAGCTGCCGCCCTCCACCCCCCCCTGGTGATATTATTTGTGATATCAGTAGTCCGGGCCTTGATGTCCGTAAAAAGTTCATTTATGATTGGAGGCGTCGCTGGTTTGTCGTTGTCATTGCGACGGCTTCTTATCATCTCTACAACACATTGAGCCTCAATTGAAATTCTATACATGTAGTCGACCCCACTTTCAGGCTGGTACACATATATATATATATATATATATATGTACGCAAGCATTAGGTGCACACATCAGGCTTGATGATATGCACCTTTAGCAGACACGTGGAAACGATCGTTGAAGTCGGAATTGTGCTTGTCAAATATGCACGGGTCGTGCATGATCATCGGATGCCCCACGATAGAAGGAAGAGATTTGTCTTTCATATATCTTCAAGTAGACACACACACAGACAGACAGTGACATATAATAGATACAGACTGTCAATACAAACTGTTGGGCATATCTGTCATGCACCTATATGTATGTGTATGATATATTGTATATTTAGAATTACTTTATTTATTTTTCTTTACGAGTTGTTTACCTATTGTTTTAGCTGACATTGAAATGCCTCGGGTTGAATACATTGAACGAAGTCGTTGCTGGCCCTCGTTTCTCTCTCCAAATCATCCGTTCTCTGGTGACGTTCTCACAAATTTTTCTCCTATTAGAAAATCTGTACTCGATGGTTTCCAAAGTCGACAATAACGATACGACCCTCAGGCGATATCGCCACACCTGAGGGCCGATCCATTTGACCGCACTCACTACCCGGCTGCCCGAACGAACACAGGAACGTGCCATCCGGCCTGAACACCTGCACACGGTTGTTGCGCGAGTCGCAAACGATGATATGACCCTCAGAGTCGACTGCAATACCCTGCGGCCTCGTGAACTCGCCACTGCCCGAACCCTCGAAGCCGAGGAACTGCGCTGATCGAAAATCATTTCGGATGACAACGATTCGATGGTTGTTGAAGTCCGTCACTACCATGTTACCTGGGGGACGGAGGGCAGACCGAAGGAAAGGCGTAAAGTACGTTATAGTAGACGAAGACGAACTGTGCACTGAGTGTATGTCGACAAGATGACGCTCAAGCGAAAGTCACTAAGCTGGCTCTGGTTCACTATAAAATGAATGGTAGTTTGACAAATGCTAGCGTTCACAGCTACGGTACAAGTGGTCGAATGCATGTGGCGACGCACGTTTGGTGATCTAAAGACCAAAGGTGTCACTGGGAGCCATACTGTCTTCATATCGAATCTATGACGATCTACTGCCATTACACGTTGTTCTTTTGGGCAACTTTTTACACTCGAAATGAGCAGGTAACGCTTATAGAAAATCATTGGTCAAGCGGAAGTAGCGTCATGCTCGATCTGTCGCTCTGTTGCAAAATCGCATATTGTGTTGCCGGCCGCACTAAGAAACGCCGCAGTGGCCGCTAACTAGCAACGGTTAACGGTGGCAATTCGCCACGGATTCTGACGATTGTGTGAAATCGTAATTTGCGTCCTTGCGCGTGAAAGCGGCAAAAAAAGACACACGTTTCTCCCGCCGTTGTAAAACCGCGGGGGTATATTGGGGCGGCTGTTGTTACTGCTGCGGCTGTCGAGCTTGATTTAACTTTTCTGTATTGTTTTCGCCTTAGCGACCAAAGTGCCCGGTTGGGTTCCCTGTCGCTAGAAGCAACAGCTGTTACATTGTATTCTCTGATGAGTATGTGCGTTTATGCGCTTCAGACATCATTGTTGTTATCGACACCATGTGTGTGTGGGTGTGTGCTTGCCATTGTGTGAGCGTCTGAGAGTCGTACGTTGATTTTTATAGCCAATCGCTTGTTTTAGTTAGAGACATTATGTCTACTACATGAAAGCAAGTATAAATATACGAAATGATCGCTTATACTATTAGGCTATGGGAGAAATGAGTCATTATTTGCTAGTATGGGGTGTGCTATGTAGCATGTCCTTGGGGTTTCACATTTATTTTATGATTATAGTTCGTAATTAGGAGCCAAGACAACTAAGGGGACTGAACGGCGTAAAAATGGTTAGCTAAGCTTGATTAGCCTCGAGGTATTATAGATCGTACGGGAGAGTTCATTAGCGATACTGGTCTGCCATTGGATTGTACAGGGATTGAACTATGTCACGTTAAAAATAAAATACAAGATATCACGCTGTACGTAGTCGTTTATGATGAAACTAATTAATGTTGACATATTTTTGGTGTTTATGCATTCAGCTATCGCCTTGATTATTTATGAAACGTAGGTGTAAATACAAAGAGCTCGGTATTCGGTTGCTATATATATATATACACAGATATTCCAGAATATGTAAATAGCAAGAGCCTTTTTTTTCGGTTTATTCAAAAAAGAACGTACAATAAAACATAGCCGAAACGACTGTTTGCCACCAGCAATATTTAGTCTCAATGTGGCCCAGCAGTTTACCCTTGCGGTTGTAGAACACACAATTGTGAACCAAGCGACAAAATCGTATAGTAAGATAGCGTGAACACGGTGTAACTTGTAATTTCTGTATAAAGGAAAAAAAACCCGAAACAAATACGCTGGCACACACATGTCTATATAATATGATGATGTTGTAATTTTACTGCTTACCCTGGAGGTCGAAGGCGACTCCTCTCGGCGAGTCGAACTGTTTCCAGAGCGCTCCCTCGAAGCCGTACTTGTTGATGAAGACGCCCTCCGGCGAGAACAGCTGCACCCGGTGGTTTCTTGTGTCCGACACAAGGATCTGGTTGTCGGCGTTCACCGCGACGTCCCACGGATAGTTAAACTGGCCAAGCTTCGAACCTCGTTCGCCGAACTTTGTTATGAACTCCCCTCGACCGGAAAATATCTGTCGGGCAGAAACCAGAAGCCAGTGCACGTTAGTCAAACATGTCCTCGTACTCGTCGATTGCGTCTATTTCTCGTAAGACAAAAGACACCAGGCCTCAATTTGAGGGAGCTGATCGGTCCTAATTTTTCTCTCTCTCGGTTGGGTTCGAATTTCATACCTCGACGAGGCTGAACAAACGGAGCTGCTTTTCAGCAGGCCTTCTTATATTCGAATTTATGTGTGACACATCAAAAACATAGTTGGATCCATAAGAAAAGGTGCGACTGCTGACCCGCAGCTTGCAATGTTGCAAAGGTAAGGCGGAACACAATTTTGTTTGTCCTACTTGTATTCGATGGTTGTCCTTGTCAGCCACAATGATTCGTCCTGAGGAATCGATAGTTACTCCTGCTGGCCTATCGAATTGGCCAGCCTGGGAGCCCGGAGTGCCAAAGCTCAAGTGAAACGAACCATCTGGGTTGAAAATCTGGAAAAAATAACATAATAATAATAATAATAATGCGCACCATGACCATAGCTTGGTTCGCGATATTCAGTGGTTGCCTCAGAAATACTCCGCTCAGAAATTTCGCTAAAAATACACTTGAACAGTACTTGCGTTCGCCATTGTCATATTTATTTTACATTAAACCACTTCTTCTACGGTATGATCGAAAGTTACCTCCATGTAACTATTCTATATGCCGTAGAGGAATATATGGTCTTCTAATCTAGATATCTCAATACGGCTGACACTACTTGCTTAGGTTGGAAACTCGACTCAAACAATATGCCGCCAGCTGTTGTAATCCCCTCTGGTTGGGTCAGACTGGCCTACAACAGGAGGAACAACAACAACCTCTATTTTGGCAGTTGAACCTCTCTCTCTGTCTCTTTCTCTCCCTATATCCACACGAACGGCATCGAGCAGCACACGTATCAGGCCAGAGCCGTTAATGTTGTTAGCTTCTAGTTTGAGGTCAGGCCCGTCACTAGTTTCCTCCTGGGGGTGTGGGATGTGACCCGGTCTGCTTCGTTGATCATCTCATTGCTCTAGCGGTGATGACTCGTGCGCAGGCTGGCCTCAGTACATTGAACGGGAGGAGCAGCAGCAGCAGCTTAGGAGTGTACTATCACTAACGAGAGAAGCAACGTGACTGAGCTTCGAGGGGGAATATCATTGGGAGGTCAGCGTTGTCGCCGGGACGGGTCGGTTCGCCACGGCCGATTTGAGCCACAAAGGCCGATGGAAAGAATGCATTTCATAGGTTGGCTACATTGCTTTCTTAGTGAATTGGAGCACAATTATGTCTGTTTCAGCTTTGGCTATTTAATTTGTCATTAATCGGTTTCGAGACACACCTGAAATCTGCTTGTTACTCAAGTTTCATTAATTATCTTACGTAACATGAATAGAGTTCGCTCAATGTTGTAAACGCTTTTATGGAAATAGACGAAGTTATTGAATTCGTTTTCCGAGTACACATTTAAAATGTCTAATTTGCGCAGTTGTTTTTAAAATCGCCCCATTTCTCTGTTATTGCTACTCTTGCACGGAGGTAATCCGCTGCATCCAATCAGATGAACTGAGACGTTTACAGATATTCGCCTGTCCACCAAATTTAGGAACAACATGCTTCGAGAGTTAAAAGCAAACGCGAACACGGTCTTCTTCTAAGCGTTCAATATCTGCCAAATATCTCTTCAGTGTTTCGATCAAGACAAAAAGACAAATGTATCGCTTCCCCGTTGAGTGGATGAATGTCCAGACCAAGTCAGTGGTCTCTGTGTTCTGTTTGTAGACCCCTACGCGCGCTAATACCAAAGGGAGGCAATTTCTGTCTATCTATCGATTTACGAAGTCTGAATTACGCCGATTCATCCTCATGAGAACTCCATGTTGGCATTCGCCTCGCCATAATCCCGAGTTGCCCATTAAGCTGATACATCAATAGTTCAATTGTAAACGATCAGAGTGCCAACTTATTCAGTATGCTCCTCACCTGTATCCGGTTATTAGATCTGTCAGCAACGACAATGCGACCCTGGTGGTCGACGCAGACTCCCCACGGTCGACACAATTTCCCTTCTCTTTCGCCTTCACCTCCAAACACCACAATGGGCCGCTCAGTCGGGAGATTCTCATATGACCTAGCACAACAACGATATCATCAGCAAATATATGAAAACTTAGAACTCCGCTCGGAAACAGACAACATCCTCAGTGGATGTGCTCGGCACACGTCTGACCAGAATTATAAACCAGCATAATAACTATAATGTTATTATTAACTCCTAGTCTAACAACGTCAATTGATATAACACACGCACACACACACATATATATATATATATATACAGCGTCATTCCTTTGCTCCTTATGTATTTCATATGCCATTGAAGTTCTTCCGTCGTCATGTGACCACGTGTTCTAGTCGAGTGATTTTCACACTCTGAACCTTGCTGGTTTGACATCTCGCATGAGACAACCTTTTGAAGGACGTCTCACAAATCCACAAACAAACAAAGCACTGCTAGTTAGGCAATTCAAGAGACACAACGACACAAGAGTAAACGATGTATAGCGTAGGTGTTCAATACGGACCTGCCTAGTCGTACGTTGATAGTGTACGGAGATTGGGCCACCGGGGCACCCCGGAGCGTCACCACCATCCGATGTAGCCCTTCGATACAGGGCCGATAGCTGAACGAGTAGCTTCCGTCACGGTGATCGCTTGCGTCGACTCGCTGTGTGAAGCCCTGAGGCGTTGTGATGGCCGCGATGAAGTGTTCACCCCCAACAATCGTCTTCTCAGACAGATGATTGTAGGCTTCCACCTTGAACGTTGCTGTCTGCCGATGCAGATGCCAGTTGGGCGAAGCAGATATATTAGATGGTTTGCATAGCAGACTCTCGATAGGCGACATTAATTATAACAAATATGACCGTTTGGAAAATGAGAGAGAAATGTTTCTGTGTCGTGCGTCTTCTCAACAGCAGCAACAACTGTCTTCGCAACATGTCATAGTGACCCGATGACCTCACTAGGATTTGCATCACAGCAATAGATCGTGGTGCTGGAAATTGTTAATTACCAACTGATACGAAGCAGAGGGAGCACCTGGGACGATTCTAGAGAGCATTTACCTGTCCAACGACGGCACCTTTTAGAGCGTCACCAAACACCTTGCAGTGTATAGGAAAGCTCGCGGTGGATATATAACCAAGATTATTCAGTAGCGGGATGTCGGCTATGGTGAAATCGATGCGGTCATCTTCGAACGGCGTTGATAGTACTGAAATTGTAGCAACACCAAACAGAGAGAAATTGCGTTACGGGTTGCCACACAAGCGACTCCTACGATGAGAATTCTTCCACCCTCTTAATGAGTTCGAATATATGATATTATAGTCTCTCGCAAGGCACGTTGTCTTGGCAGACTAGAAATCTCATAAAGCGATTGCTGTTTGTTCTAATGATTCGAATTTTATTTATTTACTTATTTATATTATTTGAATTGTCACTATCAAGTTTTGAGCCAACGGTTACTCGTACATTTGCAAGCTCACAAATATACGGGAGCAACGCTACAACGAACTCTTTTATCATCAGACGTACAATACACATAGACGACCTCTGCGAGGTAATTCGTCGAACGCTCTACTCCCACACAGATATACGTAAGTGGACACACAATATACTTCTCGACATCCACAATATTGCTTCTTCTATTGCTGGCGGTCGAGCCCCTATCTAGGGCTGAAAAGAAGTGATGTCCTTTTTCGGGGAGAGAACGAGAATTCCTCCTAGTTTCGCTCAAAACATTTCTATATTTCTCTCGGAACTTTTCCCAGGTCTATTAGAAGTCGCCGGTCATGCGGAACCAGTGGCAGGGTCTACAGATCTTCTCTACTGTTATCAGCGTCTCGAAGCAACAGAGAGAGAGAAAGAAAGATAGAGAGCAGTATTCGGGCTACTTTTCCTTTCCTTTGACTCTGGGTAAATCGCTAATTTTGATCCATTATCCTCATACACTCACACAGACACGCTACCAGTCTTCCCGAAGCTCAAATCAAATTTACATGTTAGTTTCGCTTGCTAGACATAGTAATAGTGTGAACTCGGCCAGGTCGCGCATCAACGGCCACCGTAGGCGAGCTACCCTACCTAAACTATATCCGGAGGAGCTGTCAGACTCTTGTAGGTTAGACACTAGACTAGGTTGACCTGAATTGGATCTGATTCAAACGGTAGAAACGGGCGGTATAGCACAGTAAAAACAACAACATGGGCAGCAGCAGGAGCAGTAACAGCTATCACCGTGGAGTGGTCTCAGAGGTCGACGCGACGCGGACACATAGGTTATCATCAAACGGTCGCAGATCTCTGTCTGCTCAGGCTTAAATCGGTCACTCGCTTTGTCGGTTAAGACCCGCTACCCCTCCTCATCTCTACTTCAGTTCACCGCGAAAGTTCATCTCCCAGCAGCGAAAGCTCGTCGAACCTCTCGGTCGGCGTGGGGACAGCTCATAGCATGTATGACTATCACAACTATAACACATCGGATCAGTATACATTACTGGCAATTATACCCGCCACATACTCAATGGGTAGATACGTGGAACAATGTATGACGTGATAGAAACTAAATTTAAGAATAGAGAGAAGCGAGAGAACTCTATTTTAGGTTTGGTTTGCCACGCTGTTTGTATCCTTAAAGCTAGTTATACGTAACGTTTAAGTTATGGTTCTGCATAGTTCAAAGAAAGTGTGAACTACGTGAATAACCCTGAATGTTCTGAAAAGTCAACTCAACGATTTCTACTGTGCTTAGTATTGTATACACGTTAATCACGTATACAGTTCGTAACAAGAAGTAGCATCGAGTATGCACTCCATCTAACTCCAGCGATCATGGCACCTATTCTATAATATAATACATAGAATTAGCGCCTTTGAAAACTAAAGCATTGCACGGCAAACTATTCAAGTCATTTCAAGAAAACCATTCAGCGCAACCATTCAGCGCATTCAGGGCGTTTTCTAGCTAATTCGTCGAAGTAAACGCTCTTCGATTGGTCGCTTGGGCGACGCGACGTCGTCACACACTAACCAGCCTGTGTAGCAGCGGCACTGAGTTGCGGCAGGACCTTGGTGGCCTTGACGAAGTCGAGCTCGCTAGCCGACGCGAGGAAGTCACGGAGGACACGAGCGTGCTTTCCCAATTCGAGAGTCGCCTGTTCGATCTGCTCCTGCTGCGCCTTGAGCAGTTTGCCCTTGAGGAGCCGGATCGACTCCACCTTTGATAGTAACTCCTTCTCGCGCTCCTCGAGTGACGAGAGTTGCCTGAAATTGATCATCGAACACAGTTACAGCTAAAGAGCAAACCCTTCCCCTCCTCGTTGGCGACTACCACAGCAAAGATGATCGGTGCGCTGTTCTTTTTCACCTAAGTCTGTCGCGCGCGTGTAATGATGCACTTCACCGACAGAGTGGATGACCTACAACGTTTTGGTCTTCTGGTAAATCTTTACTCTGGTATGATTTTCACCCATGGACAGGACACTACCCTGTGGCGTTAAGCGCACGAGGCTGACCGAAGTCTATGAATGAATCTCTCCGAAACAACGAATGTTGAAGATACACTGATCTTAAACAACGTTCGAAATGACTTGCATTGTAAATGGCTGAAGATATATATAAATTCACCACTGAAATGATCATAGGAAGGCCGCTAGGAATGATTATTCACTATCACTAAACGAGAGCACTCGACCTATGCATTCTATATACTGAGTATCAGGACCACCGTCACTGACGCGCCATCTCGAGTAGTGGACTCGTAACGCCCACTAAGCAAATGAGTAGGTGAGCCCTAATCACCGGGATGATGGAAGGTCTACATCTTGATCTCATCACCGCGATGAAAACCGTCGCCGTCATAGCTGTCCATAGCATCAGCATACGAGTATACACATTCGGGACAGCAGCCCACAGAAAAATCTATTAACGAATGCACTCTTCCCTCAGCCTGAGGAGGGCCGCTCTTCAACCTTGCGAAGTAGAGCAAACCTCTCGATGATTGTGGTTATTCACAGCCGCATATGTCGTGCGACACGCAGGCGACTCACTCCTAACAAATCTTACACTTTTCGGGATATGTATAGCGTCGATAAGTCGCTTCCCTTTGCTGCCTTGAGAGCAACTAGCACAGGGAGTAACCAAATGAGCAACGAGTCAGATGACAGACGGAGATCTTTCACACACGTTGAACCATACCGGACCTTCTTAGACAATATGTAACAGTGTGCTTGCTCTAAACAGCGGCTAATAAACGTTCAGAAGTGTGGAGGATCACTTCTCGGCCGTTCGGGTTGCGTGCGTGTAATTATGAATGATTTAATGTGGCTGCGCTGACCGCAGATTGCGCACCGATTTTTAATCGAGTGCTGTTGTAACTCGCATATATAATATCTAGGTCGCACGAACCCTATAATGCTGCCATGGATGCGTTCGCATAAAACAAATCAGGGCTTTTTCATTCGCAGGCAGAGTTAGTCGTGAATGACTCGTAGAGAGCAGAGCGAACGAAAATTGTGCATCGAGGTCACTGTACCTGCGAATAGCTCCGCGGATTTGCGAGGCGACATCGTGTGTCTTTTGTTCGACGCGTTTGGCCATGGCTTGATTGTTTACGAGGCCTTCCTGCAACACCTTCAGCTTAGTTTCGGTCTCCTTGAGCGAGCGTTCCACGAAGCTTCGCCCGTTGTCGATAGCCTCTCGTACGTATTGAAGGCTATGCCCTTTATGAGCTGTGGTGCACTTTCCGCAGAGGGGCCTATCGCAGTTGTCACAGTAGATGTAGAGGCTATCATTGTGTTCGACGCATGCTCGGGGGTGATACTGCTTAAGATCCTGAAAACAAAGCCTGCACTTAGTATACATCGTCATGGGTAAGGAGTTCGTCAAAGTACACTGTTTTATCGGACGCTGTAGCTCAACGAAATTTCACGACCACTTCGTCATGTCCAATAGGTCGGGACGTCCGATCTGCGTCCGCTGCACAGTTAACGAATACGAGTTTATCACGCTGTACTTACGAGCGATGGCGACGGAGCGAATCGGAGTATGGTGTGATCCCGCGTGAGGCGAACTCTCTGATGGGCGTTGATGCAGTTCTCGCAGAGCAGCTCGTTGTTGCAGTCGCGACATCGGCCCTTCGCTGGGTTCCGGTCATCGCACGACGAGCACAACGGTAGCACGTCGTTCAGCCGGAGGCTGGCCAGACTTAGACATCCGGCCAGGTCGAGCTTGCTGCATTGCGGACATTGGAAGGTTCCGCTCTCCGCCAGACATTTGGCGCAGACGGTGTGCGAGCACGGTAGCACCTTGGGCAGCCCGCCCAAGTTGCTGTCGAAGCACGACGAGCACGTCAAAAAGCTGGTCCCGACTCGCAGCGAATGGAGCGGACTGCCAAGCTGCCCCAAGGACGGCAGCAGGTCGACGTGCATTGGCAGCGACATCCTGCACTACAGTGAATGAAACGGATAAACGAGTAGAGTGGCTGTGGGTTAGATGCGAGTTATTATAATCGTATGGATATATGTGGTTTTACCAGTTTCACACGAGATGATTAATGATGGATTAAAAGCCCGTGTAGCAGCATCGTCAGTGAACGTGGTGGAGGTCGAGAGTGCGTATGCACCTTATCGAAGTCGACGTCATGTAGGCAGCTACCCACAGAGGAGAGCCGTAACGTCCAACCTGGAGGGCGGCTTAATTCAGCTAAACGAAATCCACTGCAAGATCCAGGGGGAGCATTTTGATTGATTCAAGCCTTAGCAGTCTCGACATCTTAAGCAACCAGAGTGTTTGGAGGAGCGCTCTAGTTCCTAGCATATCTTTAGCGTAAACTAGTTCACCAGTCACGTATAGTAGAATCATAGATGCTAGAAGCAGCACAAGATGGAATCAGAATTTATGATCTAGCAGTATCAGTAGCATCCAATTTCAGAAGCCCCCCTTCCCCTTAGGCCCAACGACGCATTGAGCACCTTTCGCTCCAGAAGGATTATTGGCCGATTCTTTTGCAAGGGCCAATGTGGTCGATGATGTTCCCCTGGCTCAGTGCACTGCGCTCGCGGTGTGCGTCATTCAAATGTAGGCCATCCTCACCTCTCGTTGCTGTGTGAACTGAGAAGGGATTGTCTCCTGTCTTGTCCAGACGAAAGCCTCATCAGTAGTCTGTGACCCAGTGTCTGCAGTTGGGTTAGGTCGAATTTGGTCCTTCTATATCTTCCATCTCTCTCTCTCTCTCTCTTCGCGCTTTACCTTCGTCTATCTACTGGCGACCTAAGTGCACCCCCAGAAGCGTCGAATTCGAGACGCCTGCATCGAGCTGATGCGAGGTCGGGCCCCTCGAGTTTGCGGTGGCGACCCTCAACCCTTCCTCCCACACATCTCCCACATCACAGTTCGGCACACGCGACGCCATTTATAGCAGGATACGGTGAATCCGATGAACCGGTGGGTTGTGTATACATACATGTAGGCAAGCGGCAACATTTGCAAGCCATTTCAACCGTTGGGTTAGCCTTGAAGACGAATCCTGAGCTGCTGTGCGTCCTTCACCCTTTAAAGCCTCGAACCTTGCCAGTACTCCAGGATCTCGGCTGTGCCCAATGTCAGCTGCACGGTTTTCGCCCGTCGACGACGATCTGATGACGAAGATATCAGACCACGACGAGGACGGCACAATCAAGGTGCCGGTGATCAAGGTCGCCGCGGCTGATACTGTCTCTGCTATCATCACTGCAACGATTGTAGGCGGACACGCTGTGTGGCACGAACCACTGTCGCATGCACCATGCTGACTAAGGGGCGGGCGTTCGATCGGGCGCGCACTCTCTCTGTATCGTAGAATACAGCATGTACAGGACGAGTCTCGAAGGGGAATGAGATGACGGTTGAGCAAACTGACGAGAAGAGGCCAGCGCGAAGACTAAAGACCTGAGACATCTACGAGAGACAAATATAACAGCCTACTGTACTATTCTGCCACAGATGCAGAGTAGTATGGATAGACGGAGGCGAGAGAGAGAGAGAGAGAGCGCTTGTGTCTACACGCGTTCGTATCCTCAGATCTGTGCCTTCAGTATGGCTCGCAACTCAAGCGCTCCGTTAGGCGAATTTGCTGGGGACGAAAATAGTGGTGACGATGATGACGATGATGATTAGTAGGTGAGTGCGTCTGTGCGAGCCTGTCTGTCGCGCGGGGGTCGCGCGACTCCGGGTCACACAGATGGAATCATGAAGTAAATCTATTCCTTGCATCCATCGCCACTATACGGTTCAGCTCGCTGTGTCCTATACTCTTGTAGCAGAGCAGTTGAGGGGGAGGCTGCGCGCATGCGAAACCACACCACAGCAGCAATGAGGTAGGGACGACCTACCGGCGAATGGGAGAACACCACACACACTCTTATAATGCACGTACGGTGCAAAAGTCTGTAGTATGATCAAGGCGTGGAGGTCGCCTCGCAAGAACATCAGCACAAGCAGTAGTACTATTCGTTATCGCACTGGTAGAGTCCAGACCGTCATCATCGTCTCTAGTAGAACACACATCAACATCGGGCCGGTAACAGCACGCGCTCCACTTGCGACAACCCCCATGGTAGACCCATGGCATATGAGCGTGCGGGAGTAGGGAAACCCCCGGGGGCGGGGGAGCACGCGGGTCAACTTGGATAGGCCTGGGGTAGTCGAAGTGTAGGGGAGGGGGAGGTAGGCTGTAGGCGAGCTGTGATGACTCAGGTCTACTGCTGCACCACCGGCGGCGGCGGCGGCGGCACCGCCGCCTTCGATACAGCCCCAGCAGCTATCGCCGGGATGACACTCCGCGCTCAATCAGTCACACACAAAACACAACTTAGTTTGTGCTCCCGAATTGAAAACTCGAGACTCCTCACTATGATCGTGTTTTTTGGTAGACAACTTTTGCTGGACGGAACACTAAAAATAGATGAAACTACAACGTGAAAAAGCCGTATTTCTCAGGAAAAACTAGCCTACACTTGTATCATTACTAGTTACCGAACGGAACAGTGCTGGCGGGCATGCTATTTAGAAGTGTTACTCATATCGCGTTCGAATTGCTTGATATGCTCGCTAGCGCGGTGTAACCGCGCGCCTGTCTCTGGCACGAGCCTCGCTCTGTTCGCGCAGGGTGTCTCTACCCCTTCACTATAGAGAAGACCGAACGCCGGAGCTGCACAAGGCTCGATGATACAACCAGCACTCTTCCGCAACTGAGCATTCGATATGCGCACATGGGATCGGTAGAACATTGCAGTAGTTGTGAACATGTGCTGGCTGATATCCAGACGCTACGTACGGCTGACTACTTACGGCTTGCACTGCAGAGGCTCCGACGGCGGCGGACTGCAGTCGGATCTCATCCGACTCCCGTTGTCCGTTTGTTTGTTTCACTGAGCAAACGTCAACGTCAACGAAGTTCCAACATCCTGATCGGCCGTTGAGCAAAAGTAGCCACAGACAGTGAAGTGCGCGCACTTCACTGCCCGGCTACGCTGGAACGGCTACTCGCTCTCCGCGACACGACCACCGGCTGAAGTGCTGCGCTGACTTGAGCAAACTGCCTCTGTCAGCTGCTGTCTACTTCGAGTCTACAGTGGCGAGTATAGGTCCCTTGCTCCTCGTCTGAGAGAGTTCGCTACCAGTAGCGAGAGTGGTGCTGGCAGCTCACCCAAAAAATAGCAAAATAAAGATGGCTGCCGCCCGCCAGCTCTAGCCGCTATAGTCGTTGCCGCCGTCGCCGCCGCCGTCGTCGACCCTGCCCGAGTACCCATCTCATACATACACAACCTACATCGCCGGCCAGCGCTACGAGCCACTAGGTCGGTGTTCGTCTGGAGAGGAGCATTCGGCGAGGGAGCCGATTCTCTAGCCGTCCTGTATATCGGCCGAAAGGCGCGTGGCGCGAGCGGCGCTGGAAGATCGAGCGGGAGAGTTGATAGTTTTTATGTGAGCCGGACTTGCTGCTGTTCCTGCGGCGGCGGCTCCCGCCGCCACCATTGCTGATGCTGCTACTACTGCTGCTTCTTATGCTTGGGGGCGCTGCGAGCGTAGGGTGGTGAGGGTGGAGTTCACTGCTCGTCGGCCGGGGGTAGTCGTCGGCCGATGGACACAGGGTGCGTGCGTCTGTGTGTGTCCCCCCTGGTGCGGGGGACGGGGGGTCATGGGGGCTTCTGGGAGTGAACAACGGCAAAAATGGACATATATGCAGTTGTGCTGTTCCCCGGGCGGCCGCCCGCGGGTTCGTCTACGACACAGGTATACGGATGGGGCCTAGTAGAATTTTTTGGTCGTTCCGTGCCGGTCCCTGTGTCAAAAACGTTTGTCAAGTCGCTCAGCGAGTTCGTTGCTATTTGTCTCGAAACTTTTGTCGAACTGCCCTTAAACAACTGTCCTGCGTGTCTCGTCACTCTTGAGCGGGACAGGAGCGCGGGTGTCGTCTGCTTGTTACGAAAGTCGTATGGTTTAGCTTTGAATTATAAGGAATACCTTCTTGGTGTACCACTCGCATCAAGTACTACGTAGGTAAAACTCATGTAGGAGTTCACTTCTGATTTTGTTCAGCGTTTCGTGGAGCTCACAGCTGCGGCCCCACAAATGCGGTTTAGATTGACATCTAATACGAAGTGGAAAAAAAATCAAGCAGTCGAACAATCCTGCGCGTCATACCGGACGTCCACCAGAGCGCCAATCAACCGCACAAAAATCGCCCGATCAGTCCGACACACCCAAGGGTGCACTTTCCGGCGTCGTTGATCAACAAACTGAAAAGGTGTAAATTAACCGCAATCTAAGGGTCCCTCCATCCCTGCTCGGAGTAGATTCGGAGTAAAAATACACGAGCTCTGCCCGTACCTCACGAAGAGGAAGAGCCGGAGTGAGTGAGGAGTTCAGCATTCAGATGAGGACACCAACGAGAACAACGAGAAAAAATGCGGGAAAAACAACGCCCAGCGAGTGGCATTGCATTATTTCATGTTGTTATTCATTGAGCTGTAGGCGAGTTGCAGAAAAGGGGAAGACTATCTGTGTCGGGCTCTCTCTGGCAAATAGCCGAAGAGCCAGGCGAGTCGTTCTCTGCCGGACTCGAGTGTTGTGACCCAGACAACTAATCTGTAGACGTTGCGTTTGCAGGAGGTAAGTTTTAGCTATTATAGAGACAGGGATAGTGTACAACGATACCGATCGACGAGTTCGCGTACCGGCGCAGTCTCGAAAAAAAAACACTTATATAGACAGAACTGTCTTTGTATTCGAGGCGGAGAGGCAGAGAGAGAGAGAGAGAGAGAGATGGAGAAAGAAGTTGTATCTCTCCCGGACGCGACTGTGTCTCGATGTAACTTGCTGCTGCAGCACGACCGATAGTCGATTTTTAGCCAGATAAATGCACATAGGCAGATCGATCTGTTATAGATCACTAGTTTTAGAAGGAGAGAAAGAGAACAGCGGTTTTGGGGACAGAGTCGCGAGTCTGCCACAGGACTGCACTGGTATGCACATCATGTGTATATATATATATATATACATACGGCTTCGTGGAGCATCGGCGGTGTAGGTAACAGAAAAAATGGTAGGCGAAATTCGTGTGCTGAGCAGCAAAAAAGGAAAGAGAGAGAGAGACGAGAACGGTGTTAATGACTCGTGGTCTCTCGGGGCTCCTCGTGATACTTCATGGTGGATTCTTGCAAGGGTGTTGTAGCGCTTTAAGCTTCGTTTGCATAGCATGCGTGCAGGGCATAGCAGTATCGAATAGCGGTCGCTGCAGTTGCCATAGAGCGATCTCGCAGTAGTCAAGAGTGAGAGTAGCTGCATCGAGACACAGACTTAGTCAGGGGGGGGGGGACAAAAACATCAAGAAAAACTGAAGGCGTCATGAGGATTTTAGCTGCGGGAAAGATACGGAGGCATGGTGTTTGGCATAGTTGACCTAAAACGAGAGTGAGGAGGCAGCAGTCGGCGGTGCTGGGATTGGAGAGGTGATCTTTTTAGGGGTCAGACTGCGGTGCCTGGCTGCCCGTGATCACCGTTGATAGTTCACCTGGCATGCGACATCGGTGTCAACAAGGCGAGAAGCGACGTCGAGCAGAGATCGTCGACCGGACATCTCAGCTGTGCAAGTTGCTGCCGTTACCGTCCATTTGGGATGTACGCTTTAAGAAGCAGTATAGATTTCGCTTGCGAAATCGGTCACTCAAAGCTGTAGAGTAAAGCAATGCGGGCGGTCATTTGTATGGCCAATTTGGTGACCCAACAATAATGAGATCGCTGGGCTTAATTCGTGATTTCTACCTGTACTATTTGCACCGCCAGATCATCATTCATCGTGTGGCAACCGCACGCTTCCGATTCAATAATTATGATTATCTACTTAACATGAGTGATCAAATAAAGATATAAAGTGTAATTAGTGTGGACCACCACGAGACAGTACCATACTGGAATCGCTCCCACAGGCATGACTCCTCTTCCCAATCAAGAAGAGAGCGGACTTCAACACGCCACGTCAGACCATCTACAATCACAGCCCACGAAAACATGAAATGCGTTCTGTATTAATGCACGCTCAATGCACTGTATAAAAGAGGCGCCATCGACGATCTCCATGCCTATCTTAAACTTTATGGTATCGACATTGCCCTAATAACCGAGACATGGCTTTCCGAAGACCATGTAACATCCGCCGAGCTGAGCTGTAACGGCCACTTCGGTTAGGAAAGACAGAACGTCAAGAGGTGGAGGAGTTTTGATATCGATTAGAAGTAACATACCATTTTCCGAAATCAACGTGAACTCCTTCTCGTCGGAGCTAACAGCGTGCGACATTACATATCAAAATAGAATCACCCGTCCACGTGTCGTATAATCATCTCTTGTGCTGATTCCACCCGTGACCTTGTCGAACGTATGGAAAAACTGACCGATGAATTGAGCCATATCATGAAATGCGATGAAACAGCCGTAATTCGGTGATTTAAACAAGCCGCTGATTGATTGGGATACGTTGAGTACACCAGGGGCTGATACCGAGAAATCAGTGTGTGTATAATAATCTAAGTCCGGTCTAAGTCGAGTCTAATCGGAAGTGTATCTATAATAATCTATGTCCAGTAAACACACCCTATGATTGGAGACAGCAGAGCCCTAGAGACCTACTTTGTGGGAATCTGTACAGTTGTTTAATCAAGTAGAAAAAAAAGCATTTCGAAAAATTTTATCGCACAAAATTGAGTTGGTGAATGAGGACTGTTCGTATTCAGCTGATAGCTGGACATCTTCTGTGCGTTGTTCTACAATGTGATAATTTCGTAATGTCGTAACGCGATGTGTACAAAGCCGAGAAACGAGGCCTTGATATTATGACGGTAGCTCAAGTTGTTTCATCTAATGATCGTGTTGGACGGGCTGTTCAAACAGTTGACAGTTAATCCACCCGCGATATGAGAACCACATGTACATGGTTTGTAGTCGACTGTACCTATGTGTGAAAGGGCCTCAGACAATGATTTTCAAGCTGTGCATCAGCTTCGAGAACGTTGCGAACAAACAAACCAATGTTTCGACTCATATATCGGACGCAAACACTACTGCTGCTGTCGAAGTGTAGACCTCTTATCGACGTGTGATACGCATCCTTTTCAGTTCTTAAACGTTTGTGGTGTTAGTCTTTCTGGCAAACATCATTTTTAGCTAATCTGATTTTTGGAGGGTACGAACAACCTATTCTCAAAAGTTCTTTGACTATCACCGTAACTGAAATCGGGCCATCTAGCAACATCTGAGAAGCGACAATAGCCTGATCAACTCTGAAACCAACTTTTTTTAGTTATATCTATTATATTTGATAAAATTTTGTACAAGCTAAACTGTTTCAGCACCGATATCGCTGAATTGCCAAACGTACATAGACTATACCAAATTGTTATTTCAGTCGTTGAGAATCAATAGCTCAATAGCTGCAGACGAATACATATATATATATATATATATATATATATATATTCGTTATTAGCAGTACCAGTGTTGTGCAAATGTTTGTGTTGCCTAATTACATCACGATCGATGCGACAACACGGGGCGTTCGTGACCATGGTCATCAAGGTTCGGCGAAGGTCTAGCTAAATACTAGTACTTCTTGGGGGTCTAGCTACCTTGAAACTAACCTCGACTCTCATACTGGCCAAAAATACCAATCGATTCAGTCGTAAGGAGGCTCCGTTTCCGACTCTTGACGGGGGCCAGATGGTACTAGATCATCTTAGCGGGGAACTTCTTCCTTGATCGACTTTCGGCGTTTGAATCCTCTAGAGGATCCCGCTCGTTCTCTTCTGGCATGTGCCTATCTCTGATATCAGTGTTTCTCCTTCTCGTTGATCGCCGCTTTTTCTTCTTCTGCTCGGCGCCCAGATCGATGTGGTCTCAGCTTTCCGTGCCTCAGCGAGATACGACGTTGCTGCAGAGCAGGAGCCAATCGTTACATGCGTGCATTCATAGCCGCTAGCATATAGCTTTACTTTGCGGCTCGATCATAGTCTGGACGATTGATGAGTGACGCGTGACTCGACTTGGCTTGTGCCAGCAACAACAACAACAAAAACAACAAGTCATAACTCTATTTCTCTCTCTCTGTGTTTAGCAATCAAATTAATAATACTATTATGAGTACAATTATCAGTATTCTTTTTCTTGTTTCCTCTAACATATAGAGGGTTCTGTTCTGAGATGCAGTAGCTGGACTCATAATTGTTTGCCCACCTGAAAGCCAGGTTATGCAAGTACTGTGCGAGCCTTCGTTTGCGTTATGGAACTTTGCGCTTTAGGTACGGTTCTCACAATGTTGTATTAACCTAGCTGCCCCATAGGGCGCACCTTGGTTGTCTATCCGTCTTGAATAGAACAAGATGATGAAATGCCTGTGTCAGTTCTGCAAACAAGAACGCTTGATGTGTCTCGTAAATGGTTTCAAGGGTAACACTATGTATCCTTCATGCATTCTTAAGCGACTCCAGGAACGGAATATAGCCAATAACAGCGGGTAATTTACTTCAGCATTAAGCTCGACTTTACAGTGTTACTCAAGCGCGCCTACAATAGGTGGACTGCTCGTGATGTACCATCACCCCAGTCTTGCTCACGCTTGTCACTGCAATTAATCTCAATAGCCTCTGCCATCAGGCAACCGTGGTGCAGAACCACTTGAGAGAGCTCTCTCCAATACTCAAGTTGAACATCCGCGCTGCCGCTAACGGCGCGCGCCCGGCTGAGCACAGGAGCAACGACAGCATCAGCAGCAAGGACCTCACTATTGGATAGCGGCTATTTCTCGGTTAGTGGGTCGATCGGAGTCTCTTGGAGACTCGTGGCGACTCGAGACAGTCGGCTCACGTCGAGCTCATCGAGCGAGGCCATATCCTTTCGCAATTACTCAGCTTTCGACGACCACCTCCTCTCTCTCTCTCTCTCTTAGTCAGTTTGCTCTCGGGGTCAATTCTCCGTATGCCTTATACGGGATCCTTTGTAGTCTTGCGTTGTGTTTTTGTATCGGCCAGTGGATGTCCTCGCACATCGATGGAGACACCTCAACTGCGTCATGAAACGCACTCCTGAACCGCAATTCGCTGCCGCATCTGCATCTGGTCAGGCACCGAGGCATGCCTTTGTACGGGTTGTACTAGCTAGCTAAGCAGTTACCGAGTACTGAGCCAGATTCGTCCGCTCAATTTCTTTCTGACATCGGCAGCTCTGGGTGGGTGCACGCACTCTGGGTCTTTCTTTCAATCCTCTCTCTCTCTCTCTCTCTCTCTCTCTCGATCTCGATTTCTCTCTTCGATTCCACAATCGGATTTAGCCTAAAAAACAGTGTCTGACCTCGAAAGGTGAACTCGCGTCGTTATGCCAACTCTCTTGTGTCGCTCCCGAATCGCACGCGCGGCAATCGCCGGAGTGAGTGAGCGAGCGAGCGAGTGAAGGAGATAGACTCATCTCAGTGGCTCAGACTCGCGCTTGTCGCTAGCTCAACCCCACAGTGCGCCGCCGTGAAATTCACCTGAACTGACTGGGCCTGGACCCCCAACTACAGACAGACTGTGCCCTGAACCGTCGATGGGGAATAGAAACGAACTGAAAAAAGAGGTGAAGTACTTCGCGCACAGTTTTTAGAGGCTGGTTGGCGCCCTGGCATGACACGACTGCGCGTCACACTTACGCATGCATACAACGCAAACCACACATGCATACTCGCGCGCCAGGAGTGAAAGCGAGAGAAAGAGAGAGGTACTCTCATACAACTACACGAGCAGAAAGATACACCACCGCGCTCGCCGGTCGATAGTGTGAGCCAGCGGTACCATAGTGCTTACAGCCATGGAGCGCATCGAGCGGCCCTAGTGGCGCATGCGCCAATCGGCCAGTCGCCACCATAAACCGATATCAAGATTGAGAAGTCTCTTGGCTCTTGGTGCATAGGCCACTGTAGACGATCGCACGGGATCGAACAACAGTCTGGCGAACTCGTGCCGCGGCGAAGGCCGATCAAGGTACTTGCCGGCGCGGTGCAAGCTCGCGAGCGTATACTCATAGTAGCTATTGTAGCACGCCAATCACGACTGTCCTAGACACGAGTGAAGGTCATTCCAAGGCGTGTGGGTCGCCGACTGGAGCTCTATGGCGCTTCGTGGAACCGATAATGCCCAAGGGCGCCGAACACAGCTCGAGAGAGAGAGAGAGAGCAAGACAGCTGGACGAGTGTTCTCACTTTTCTTTTTGATTTTCACCTCGATCGATGTTGGACTACTTTGATTTAACGACAAATGCTTCCACAAAGCGAATAGGCTAATTTCAGAATTATTAAATAGTTGCTGGTATCTCTACTTCTTCGACGTGTTGTATGTTTCCTTGTAGCCTACTGCTTCCTCTGAGTCTGCAGTAAGACCCAGGAATTAGATATATTTACAAAAAGACCACATCAGTTACACATTAACGTTTTTCTAATAATGTGAATTATTATTATTATTATAAAGTTAAGAAAGTATGTAGAATTTTATTGTGAGATTCACATAAAATACTCCAACATGTTTGAGTTTCCCATCAAGGTTTTTTCATCCTCCCCGTTCAAAAAGTCGGCTCACAATTTCAGGCCATTACAGGAATAGCAGGGTTTTCCCGTTGATGCCAGATGACTTCCATTTAATATATAATTCTTCTTCGCGTTTTCGATAACAACTAAAGAGTTTGGGCTTGAAACCTTCGATGTTAGGGCTAAGTAGGATACGTATCTCAACAGATTTCTGTGGCTACCTGACTAAAGGACTGTCTGTACATCGGGTAGGTTTTCGGTGAGAAACAGCGACGTTCTGTACCATCATAGGATATAACGGACTTCAGTTGAATGCAATTAAATGTAAGAAGCCACACCACTACAAAAAAACGTCCGATACGTGCTGTGCAATATATATTAATCGATTGATTTTGCAACCAATTTGTTATTATAATAAAGAAAAGGAGAAAACGCAAGCTGCTAAAACTGGACACTTCAGGAGGTTATGAATCGCCCTGGAAGCGATTGCTAATAGCGGGACTGCGTCTTTGGGACTTCTCTTCCTCCAGGAGACATGCCAACCTTCGCGTGGTTCCGTCTATTATAATAATATATGAAGGCCAATAAGTTTCACCGCTTTCGGGGACCTGTCTTGGAGGGTCAATGACGTTAAGCCTTGGCGTTATTCCCGTTATTAAGCTGCTATTACCAGTGAGGACAGGGATTAAGCTATAGTCGTGTGGGCGAAATAGATAATTTTAGAGTTTTGTAGTTTTAACTGTTCCATTTACCTTTGTCTTTAGAAGTCAGGGATCGTAAACGAAGGCACGGGATCGTGTGAACGTGTCTCAGCTGAATCGAACGAGACCAATACATCGAGATGCGACAATCTCTGTGGATTGAGGAGCAATTCTACCGATACCTTACTACGGCACCATTGCTATATACATATATAGTTACTGAACCATATGATATCCATAACGTTGCATAAGCTATGTATGTGTAAGCTGTCTCAGTAGATAGAAAAAAAACTGTTCAGAGACAACTGTTCTCTTCGAACAGGGGGCATTTGCCAGGCGTTCACCATTTTCTCACCACGCGAATTGTACCACGAAGGCCTCGAGGCAACAGGCCGCGGGCAGTAGATCTCGCTATAATATGATATGTTTTTCTACGTTCGCTAGGATTTATTGGTGTTTTTTCTGGCTGCTGTCTCATACCACTGCGGATGTTTCGACAGCATCCATCGCGCGTCGGGAAACAGTCTACTCTCGCCCTAGTGCAATCGCAAGTCGTTTCAGGTTAGGTAGGACTATTTGTAGAACAAGGGTATCGGCATAGCTTGAGCTAGAGTAACTCGAACACCTCAAACAGGGTTCGTTATTGTAAATGTGTGTAGGCTTCTCGCCAAAATTAGATCCGTTAATGATCCTCGTTGGTAATTTACTCTTGAGGGAACGACGGTAATTTTACTCCAACTGATTATACGGTTTCCCCGGCTTGCTCTCTTCGCATGTCGAATGCGAATCGCTGCATTACGACTTACATTGCTAATGTAAATGATGCAGCAGCATAGGTTAAGTTAACTTTCAGTTGTTTGATGGGCCACATCACTGAGCTGCGTTATGTTATAATCAATGAATCGGAGGTTTGTGTAACACTGCACAAACCCTTTATGAATATTATTAAATTATATTCAAATTAAAACAGATGTGGAGTGTGGTTTCTGTAGACTAAGTCAGTTGCAAAGCATGCTTCCTTGTCAGGCGTGGAGTGCCACCTTGTCATGCGTAGTGCTTCCACAAATGAATAAGTCCTTCGTCCGACGACCCGCTGATCTTCCAGTGCTATTTCGTATTTCGCATAATTTGAGAATATCTCTCAGCCTGGACTAACGATAAGGTAAGGCGCGTACCTTGCACAAATGGGTTGATACATCGCAATTGGTGTTGGGTATTCCGGAATATTATTATCTACGCTAGCTTTGCATACGAAGCTGTAATCGTTAATCGATTCATTCGAAGACGTCACTCTGACAGAGACAAAATTATTCCGAAAAACCTGACGAATTCATCGACGGCCACAGCTGGGAATACTATTCACGTGTCACCCTTATGCAACGTGTGCATACTACTTCTTGATCGTAACGATGTAATCCTAAGTGATTCCGAGCGGCTATAGGGAATGTTTGGCCTTTCAATTCCTATTCAAACTGTTGTTCTCGGTAAAACTGTTTCTTTGATTGTCTGCCACGTCAGCTATTTCCTGAAGACCATTTTTGGACCTCATCTCGCGGCCAACCGTGCGGCCAACAGCTATATCACCAAGCAGCGATGTGTCTAAGGCAGTCATTTGAAACTTTTCATTCGAATGAGTTAATTAGCAATTTTTAAAAAAAAGTAACTCAACGATATGATACTATGATGCGGGGACCCACAGGCACGCTCACAGCATACGAAACACTAATACCCATTCTATGCCTGTTCTATTAAATGTGCATTAGTAATTAAATGCTACAATCACTAAAAAGGGGCCGTGTCATGAAGCCGCCCAAAGATTTCTTTTCGTCGCTGGCCGCAGCTCGCTCTCTCCTCCTCGTGGCTATCCTCGAGTTACTGGCCAACCGCGCAGCAGTTCATTCGGGACATCGACTAGTGTACTTTCCTAATGCAGAATCTCAGTGCGGTGGAAAATTGCAGAGCTCAACAGTACCAACCGGCCCACCCGCTTGGCTTCTCAGCTGCTGTCGCCTCTTCTTCTCTACCGTTCGGGCGCGTTTTCTCCTGGTCTTATCGCAGTCCTTCTAACACTGCCTCATCGTCGGGCCCTGGCTGCACCCTGCTCTTGACTTTGCGGACGGTAGTGTCCGCGGTTGGTCGACAGTCTCCGAAGGGATAAGGCTCAGGCGAGCACAAGCTGCGCGCCTGTCTCCCTCAGCAACGAACGTCGACAACGCGGCGATCTTCTTCCAGAGGGAGGAGATCTTCCAGAGTTTAAGCTCCTCCTATGGGCCCTCCCCGTCGGGTTTCCGACCGACCAACCGGTGCTCTCATCTCGTTACCAACGGCGATTGATCGGTTCCAGCAAGACGCGGTAGCGAGATAGACGTTCGCCAGCGTGGACACAACCACGGGGTTCGAGTAGAACACATATCGTGTGTATGGCCACCATGCAGCAGAGCCGAGATGCCATCTCGACGAAAATGATTTGGCCTCTGTTCGTTGCCGTCGGCCAGGGCTGCTCGTAGAATTTCCACAACGGCCAAATTCGAGCGGAAAGACCAAACTTCCTGGTCAGCATGTGTGCATAAGCTGAGAGCGTGCAGAGAACGTTTAAACTTAGCGGAATTTGAAGATTGTGCAGTACGCGGTGGTCACTTGAGTTGCTTGGTGTTGTCATCGTCGTTATCGTCGTTTTTGTGCTTGGCGTCTTGGTGTTGAGTAGAAACGCTCTGACCAGAGATTACGAACTGGCACATCTCTCGTTACCCGGCGATATATGACTTAATGACTTTCGTTTGAGATGCGAAGATTTGTTTCGACTGTCAGTATACTGGTCATTATCACAAGACAGTTAACACAGTCATAGTGTACAGCTAGCAAGCGACACATTCGAATCCTGAGACTCCTAACGTAGTGAAGTGTGCTTCAATCTTCAGAGAAGACCCCCTGCAAGGTGACTAGTGCAAACCATGGTGTAGTGGCTTCTCGTTTTGAAGTGACTGTCGACCTGTGTAGTTTGATTTACTGCTTGCCACAGGATGCTAGCCAATGGTATGGACCCTTACGAATACTATTATGGATGCGGTGGGGGTTACCCAGGTCCTGTGGGAGCCCCTGGTGATGCCCGCGGAAACGGAACGAGTGTTCGCGATGCAAATAGCTACATTGGTCAGTACAATGAAGCCGCTCAGAATAGCCCGGAGTCGGCCACAAGCCAAGACTACGATGACGATCTCACAGATCATGGTAAGAGGACGCCTGAGGGAGAAGCTCAGGAGACTAGCATTGTATTTAGGAAACACAACTGTCTAGAAAAATCAATGGAAAATCAAATCGTGGTCCCTGTCCCCCGAACACTTGCCATTGGCTTTTATATATTGACCCTTTGACTAGTTTAGAAGTAGATCGGTACGGTAGATATCACTCGGTTCTACTCGGAACTTGCTGTCGCCTTCAAGCTTCGTGCGCGCATTGTCTAGCTGCACTGGCCTGAATTAAACGGTTTAATCGAAAGGATATATCGCGCATAATTGAAATGGAAGACTTCCAGGAGTCTCTTCGACGAGGTTCGAAGGACGTTAGAAAAATCAGCAAGTGATGCTATTAATTTGTTCACCTATTTTGTCACATATGTTATCGGGGGGCGCCTTCAGGGTGTTTTGCAGCAGAAGAAGGGACGTTGCAATAGTATAGAAACTCAAGGCTTAGAATAATGATACAATAAACAACGTGCGACTTTTGTGCTTCAACTCAAAATGACACTGAACTATGAACTCATTCTCGATTATTAATTATGCATTAACAAACATACGCATTTGGCCTTTAAATTCGTTCCATGTTCGAATTTTAGCGGCAGGAATATACTCAGCTAACAAACGTAACCAGCCTTTTAACACGTGGTACTTCAGCGATCATATAGCTGAACGCATTTGCAAATCTAGTTCAATTTCCCGGACTATCGGAGCGCTTCTTATACTTTTGCTTCACTGGATCTTGACGATAGTATTTTATAGTGAAGTGGCTCCAATGAGTTCGTCTAGCGAACACGGATATGATGAGCGAATTGTCATGTGTGCACCCACGCTGTGTGGGCAATTATGTATAGAATAAACTATGCCAGAGAGACGTTGAAGTTCTCGAGAAATACAGTGCACGTGGAACGAAGCCGTTCCTGCAAAGGTCTCTGGGCCTCCCCCAGCTACCGAAACAGACGTGTCTGAGTTACCGCTGAAGTTCAACACTTCGTCAAAGATGTGCCTGAGCAATGAATAAAGTTTCCCTAAGCGGGAGCGGGAAAAAAAACCATGTCAGATCGACTCTAACTCACAACACACCCGCCATGAAAAGATCTTCTTGAAAAGGACCCCACCAGGTCTCCTGGTAGCGGTCTTTCCCACAACCTCTTGTGTACAAACCTGACGAACCACAATCCAAAAATGATTCATATATGCCCCATGTGTGGCCTATAATGCCTGAAATATGATCTACAAACCGGTCCAGCGTCTAGTGCCTTGTCCTCACTCCTACCATGGTGACGTCAAAGTGACTTTGAACCATTCGATTTTCATATCTACTTACCGTAGAACAAAACCCCTATAAGATAATTTCACGGAGCGAACACATGCTTTTTATGACTCAATTATATATATATATATATATATATAGTATTTGAAACGTTGTAGAGCTAGATGGATCTATCGTAAGTCTAACGGACAATTTGGCTTTATCTATGGCAGACTCTTCATCGAGCCAGGAGCTTGGTGGCGGAGGTGTCGGAGTCCCGCAATGCTCAAGTCGAGGTGGTGCGTGTCTCGTTTGGGCTTGCAAAGCATGCAAGAGAAGATCCGTCAGCGTCGATCGACGGAAGGCGGCCACATTGCGTGAGAGACGAAGACTCCGCAAAGTGAATGAGGCGTTCGAACTTCTAAAGCGAAGAACGTCGTCGAACCCCAACCAGAGACTGCCCAAGGTTGAGATCCTCCGCAACGCCATCGGTAGGTGAAGAAGGTATCATAGATTGATTGCGGAGCCCGGTCGCCTTGTGGTGAATTCGCCATGCGAGCGGAGGGGACATGTAGGTGCACGGGTTCGATTTCCATCGTTGCACATTTGTATTTAGGGGTCGATCTTACGAGGCAATGGTAAAAGCAATTGGGCGGTAGACGTTAAACGTTTAAGGGTGAATTTGAATCAGCCCGAAAACATTTTATAATAGCTTAGAATTAGCTTAGTTATAATTTCGAACTTCGTCTTGATTCATGCTGATCCGTGGGCATAGTTTGTTAGCATGTGAGCGATGCAGGGAGACAGCACGTGGGTACCAAGTTCCGATGATAAACGGGGAACACATGACAGGAGAGTCGCGAATTTTCCTTAGCTGCAAAACCCTTACAATGGCAGCGCCAGTGTTTTGAACGGCTGATGAAATTAGCTATAGGACATCACACTGCAGCGTTGCTTGGGAAGTTTATGTTGTCGACAAGCATTGACTGCGAATACAGGCGCCACCATCAGCCAGTTCGTGTAGTTCATCGGGATTGTAGGCAACGAGGACGTTGTATAAATAACAGATAAAAACATCGATGCGGCGCCTTCATTTCCCGCTGCTAGTTAATGTGCTGAAGGATCATTTCGGCACCCACACTATGGTTATGTAGAAGCAGATTGTCGACTAGTGTGCGAAGTCGAGGGAGTCGCCGGGGTTGAGGCCTTCTTTTTGCCACTTCAACATTATCCGGTTATCGTCAATGGATGACCCTTTGTTTTGCTCGTGTTCATACAACTAAGGTCTGGTTTGACGCTTGAGATTGCGGGTCCCACTACATCCATTTTAGATTACAAACGTCGACTGCAATATTAACTGTATCCTGTACGTCATTAATTCGGCACATTTATTTACAGTGAAATCGAATTGCGCCTCATCGCTTGCTTTCGGGTGCAAGGATTTCGTTTCCTAGCCTCTAAATACACCTGGACGCTCATGTGCTCTTGGCGTCCGGACTGACATTGCGCTGACTGAGCTTCCTCACGAGACTCTTCTCCGTTGGTTCACCTATTTCAGAATACATCGAGAGTCTGGAGGAACTTCTGCAGCAAAGTAGCTCGCCTCATGGAACACTGTTAGCGGCTAGCGGGGCAGCCTCCCTTAGTGCAATGCAGCGCTTTCGAGAGCTGCAGGCGCAAAAGATGCAGCAACGTCAGGATGTGTCCAACGACGGAGACCACTTCGATAGAAGCGATCGATTACACCATCGCGTAAGTGATCATTTCTCGGTCTAGATTAGATTAAGTGTTAGCTTCGGTAAATTGCAACGGTACTATTCGGCGTTGCTGGTCGAGAACGTTCACGACGAGGTGATGAATTTACTCATCTTCTATGGATATGAAGACGTGTTTGTGCATAGAGCACTTGAGAAAAAGTGTACTGGCGCAATATGCGTGTGTGTATCTGTTGCCCACCCATCTGAAATGCGTATACAGTTACATTCGTTCGATATCTAAACACAGTTCTACCATAGGCAACTTTCTACCCCCATGACATTAGAAAAGCGTCGCAACAACCTCTACACGAACGACGCGAGACTGTTCACGCCGTACTCCTGCCCATATTGATGATCTGATATTGATAATATCAGATGGCAACCGAAAGCACACGCTCTGTCGCCATAAGTTGCATAGGCAATAATGTGTGATCCAGTTGTGGTGAACGAGAGAATCTGTCTCTAGGAAATCAGGAGAGCAGCGATCCTTGAAAAGGTGAAAACTATCTTATCTTTCATTACCTAATCTCCGCGTCGAAGTACTATATACTTATCTAAACTAGACACCGATCATCAACTACATCCTTTCTTAATCATCCAAGTTATCCCTCTTAATTCGTTCCTGATGTCGTTGTTGTTGTTACCACCTCCACAAGGGACAAACAACTGTTCGCTGTAGTTCCTAAGGCGTAGACAGACGATGCACCACCATCGCGTTCATTCTCCAAAGACGAACGAAGCGGGGTATCATGCAATCAGCACGGGGTGGCGCGCACAGATTCAGTAGTGGCGGCGATGCAGCACGCAGGCACCCGCAACAACTCCATCTCGACCCTTGTTGTCGTTCTGCTGTCTACCTGCTCGGCGTAGTTTGTCGCGATTGTGGCGTTTCTCGCTCGCCCTCTCTCGCTTGACGACTTGATCTCCCTTCATGCTTTTTTCAGCTAGCCATATATCCATTGTACTCCTCTCTCTCTCTCGCTCTCTGTCTCTCTCGCATTTCCTATACCTTTTAGCCTATTAGTCCTTACCGGCCTTAACATAAGCGCAGACATGGGTCTGCCGTTGCTGCTGGACTGTTCGCTCCTGTCGATGGCTTCTCCGCTCGCTCATCTTCCTGATCCTTACCTGCCTCCCTGCCATACCCGTTTCTTCCCCCTTCTATTGGTCTCCATATTCTCCATCCGTCGAGTCATCGCCGTCGTCTTCGTCACCGCGATCTCATCGTTGTCTTCACTTTTGATCCGGCGGGATGCACAGTTCGTGATGTCTGTGTGTGTGTGTGTGTGTGCGTGCGCGCCTGCTTAAAAATGAGCATCCCGATCATCTCTGGGGCTGGTTGCTGGACGCGCGATGGTGGTGTGAGCCATACTTCCTGCCATTGTCGTGCTCTCTGCATGTGGTGGTGGCGGCGGTGGTGGCGGCGGCGGCGGCAACGGTCCCGCGTCCCCTCTGGCTGCGACATGCATCCGTGTCCTCATGCCCTTTGTGATCAACACGACGAGATCAGCGGGAGGAGACGACCTAGCTAGGTAGGACTGACTGAAGAGTAAGCGCCTTCTGGAGAAGAAAAGGAAAGGCAAGAAAAGAGAAATCCGCTGTAAGGAGCCTTCTTGTTGTGACTAGGCAGGCCTTCGTCGATCTTACCTGTTGTTGCTGTGCCTGATCGTATGGGTGACAATGGAAACAGCTCGGGGATGACGCGCAGATACCAGCAGGTGCATCCTGGGAACCAAAGGGCGGCATGGTTGCTGCCTGTTGGTCCGTGCTGCTCGTGGCCAGGTTAGGCCGCATATGCTATCCGACGATGATCATCTTGGGCACCACGACACAGCAAAATTGATAGAGAGAGAGCAAGAGAGAGAGAGAGAAAGAGAGATGTCCTGTACTTCCACTTTTCAACTCTATTCTAGGGAAGACGCATTAGGTATTGTGTGTTTGACTATAAAGCCAAACGATGAGCGTTTTCGTCTGATCGAAAAGGTCTACACACGACAGTTACGAAGAACTACGTTTACTGCTTAGGTTATGCATGCTGTCCAACAGTTGTGTCAACAGTTTGGAGAGGACAGCCAACCCTCACATGGATATTTTGAATGCGAATGGTCGTGAAGTAAGCTGATAATGCTGTAACGCTTAGTTCTTACGTAATGCGACGATATATCGCAGAACACAATAGGAGGCAATCACTTAAATGAATCCCAGTCCTATATGAGTACGTACATTATATTACTTCGAATAGAAAAAAATGAACTCTTTGACCACTTTACTGCAGTTGATGCTTTTATCTACAACGTATTCAGGGTTAGTTTTACGGTCAAACCGTTTGCTTATCAAGCAATCAACATTAAATAATGATTGTCTCGCACACCTTACATCCGCTCATGAGTTGTTGTCGCGAACCCGCTTGCTTACAACATTTGCTAAAAACTGATCCCTGAGTATGAGCCTTGAGGAGAACTCACCACCATAGACTCGTTGAGCAGAATCTCGATCTGAGAGGAACCGGAGGTTATTTTGGCTACCTAAAACGCTTAAGGATAACAATGTTGTATTGTTTTGTCCTCCCTACGTGCGTTCTGCGTCCTAACATGTATACGTATGCACAAGGCAGGGTCTTCCTGTTCTTGTATTGTCGAGGCACCGCTTGCCAGCTAGACCAGCTACTGAATACCCTTGTTTAACGCTAGCCACGAAGCCCGAGGCGGCAGAGCTTGCTTCCCGCAAAATCCTTTCCTGCAGATATCCGATGCAATCCACCTTTTCTATCTTTCCGGACGATAGCGGATCGTCACCCTTCATCAAACTGTCGGACGACCCCGGATTGGACGTGTCGAAGCCGATGTGCCTGTGCGCATAGGTCGCCGGTATCGGATTAGTTCAACCTGGACGACTACGGAAAATGCCGAGTGTTCGGTACAGGTTGGAAAAACATAAAAAATAGACGAGATAACGTCTTCGAGCCACAGGCAGAGTAACAGACTAGAACGGTAAATTCGTTAGATCAGATCGAAAGATCTCTGATTGAGTCTGAGTGGCATAGCTCTTGCTTGTGTATCACGAGTCGTACGGGTAAACCCGAAACAAAATAACTAGATTGTCCTGCTTTCCATGTGCGCGCGTGCGGGATCATAATATGATTTGACAGCCGCACAGGCCTGTCGTCTGTGATATACGCAGGATTCGGGGTAGCTTGATGTCCTCTGGGGTACAGCTAACGAAGAATGACTAAAAGAGGTGTGTTAATTCGATATTCGCCTGACCAAGACGGACCTTTTACTAGACAAAGTGTCGCTTTACTCCGATGTCGTCCAGATGCCGCCATTAGGATTGCATGACGCAGGGTCGCTGTGTTTTGACATCAGCACGGTTACACGCGTATGTCTTGAGATGGACTACACGTATTAAACAAAAGAAAAGCTGCGCGCATCCACCAGAGAGATTGTGAGTGTGTTGGAATTTCGCTTTGGGTGATACCTATTTGAAGCCACTGATTGGCCAATTGAGTTTATCTAGCGTTTCCTCTATCAGGAGAGGAGAAACTGGCGCTTCGTTCAGGCCACAGTAAGAAGTACGTTGAGTACGGTGTACGTGTACCCATAAGCAACACTGTTCAGCAGCGCCTATTGGCCGCGGTCCGCGGCGCCAGGATCTCGTTCTTTGAGGTGTGCTTTCTGCCATCCCATCCTTCGGCAATCCATCGTCGCACGAATCACGCCGGAGTGGCGTGAAATTCTTTTCTCCACAGAAAGAATGCGGGTGTTTGTGCTCGTCGGCACGGCGGCGGCGGCGGCGGCGGCATCGACCGCCGCGTGCTCAAGACGACTACTTGTCGGTAGATTGACCCTAGATATATCGTCTTTGGTCTATGAGGAAGAGGCCGCCTGATCATGGGTGGCCACAGGTGAACGTAAATCCCGCTCGGTGTTGTAGCTCTGTTCGCGGCATGACATCTCGGAACAAGGGTGGTACGACATGGCGGGACACCTAGTGGAATCCGTGGCTGGGGATCAACACTACGCCAGCCACAAGGATACACGTACAGAGACAGCTCTGTGTTGTATGCACAGTGTTGCCTGTGCAGGCTGGCAACGTGCGCCTAGCTACCCTATGCGCGTCGTTCTCGCAGCCGGACTTGCCCCACCGGCGCTGTCTATCGCAGACGCTCCTTGGTTGTTTCTCGCCTGTGATGGCGTCACCGATGTGATCATGTCGATGTGTGCGTCTGACTTGCTGCGCGGAATGTCATTAGACCGTTGTGCGGGATGTGTCATGCCTTGTTCCGAGGTGGTCTTCCGTTCACCATTAACTCGATGAACGAACTCCGACCAAACGATTTTGGGAACCGTTGTGTGGACTTTCGTCTATTACTCGTTCTATATATCGCTCTCTTTCTCTCTCTCTCGCTCGCCCGCTCCGGGTCAATCGCCTCTCGAGTGAACTGTCTTTGATTCGATCGCGTCGAATCGTCATCATGGCGGTAATATATAGACATGGAAGTAGACGTAATGTGAGGAGGACTAATCGTGTAAATGAAGAAGGCCTATAAGACTTGCCAAGCCTGTAGTTTAGGGTTACTAGTTTATCTGTTCCCATCCTCTGTTGAGCGAACTGTTATGTGAAAGATTAAAATCACACGACCCTATGACCCTATTACCTCTCTGTCGCTGATTGGTCTTTAACGATCATGGCCAAACATTCCTCCTGTTGTTGACAAGTCAAACGGCTCCACAGTGAGCAAGAGATACCGCCTAGCGCAGGAACGTGTCATCGTTAGCTTCAGCTCAATACGAATACTAGCACATCATTGTCCATTAGTAGTCCACTGGTAACTACTTAAATAAACCCTCGAGATATTGGCCCGATCCCTCTGCCATGATCATGTCCGATACAGATGTGATTCCGTATCTGTAGCTTGCGAGAACAGCTCGCGAGAACGACATCGCTCAGAACTAATATCGTAGAGGGTGCCGAGAAGAGTCGCCATAATACTACAGCGGCTGGGCCGTTTGACATGTTGGCAACAACCTGAATCCCACTTTGGCTACTTACCATCTCTTGAAAGGCGCTTGAAATAAGCTCCCATGCGAATTTCTGCTCAGTAGAATGATGTCTCAGTGACAGGATTCCCTCTGCACCATCCCCCTCCGGCGGAACTGCATCGTAATCCCTCGGACCGTGCTCAGACGTGATTCAGAGGCTCAATCCCACAGGCGGACTTCGAGGAGACTTACAACACCATAAGGATTTGCGGAATCGTATTATATGGTGCATATGATGGTGAATAGGACACTTCTTGGTACCGCGGACAATTCTAGAATGGTTACTACTGCTACATCGCCATGTGCAATGCGGAATATCGACATTTTGAATAAATCCATCCATCTGTAGCGAGATGGAAAAATGACAAATTAAAGAGCTACAAACTTTACAATGGAAGTCAAATGGCTATGACGCCATAGTCGTTCGTATTCATCTTAGCTTGCAAATCGTTCGTGTGTCGAGAGATTTTTGACAATACGAGAAAATATCGATAGGGCGTGCTTCTTCAACTAAGAGCTCAAGACAGTCCTACTGGAAGCACAATGTGCCTTATTAATTCATGTGTCATCAAGTATTTATTTGAAAAATAATCTAAACAAAATCATTTATTATTTATTATATTATTTACCATTTTTATTAGCCAGTTCTTTAGTACAATAGCAGTTAGCACTAGCAGGTTGCATACAGAGGTAACTTATCGTATAATGGAGTGAGTTAGCCTAGGTAAATTCTGCGTTTACGCTTTTGCGTATGGTATGGTGTTCTATGCTAATCGTGCTTCCACGCACACACAGTGGATAATTTGTACAACTCAATAAATTATACCATATACCGAAAGCTTGTCGGGTGACTTTTAGTAAACTCATTGAAAAGTGAGATAAATGCCTACACAACATTCACGTCCATGTTGCCCTGAACGAGTATCAGACAGGTAGACACTGTTTGTTTAGGCTATTGAGTAAGAACTCTCATCACACTCAACGATTTCGGAGGCAGCTCTTCGCGAAATTTGTTTGCCGTCCATTTCATTTAAACTATAGTAATTAGGCTCACACATCTTCTCCAGTTAACGTAATCACTATGCATGAACCTTTGGTAGGTATATTAAGAGCTAGAACAGGTTATTGATACCAGTTAGCATAACTATTTGATTTCTTCCTCTATTAGCGATGTATATTTTTCCAGTCCTCAATTATTCCGGCGGCGCTCAACGGTTCTTCAGAGCACGCTTCCCTAAGTAACAAGTCGTCCGAATACAGACTCATTGTTTGACAGCTGAACATGAGCATAGCCAACAATGCGTCAACAACATAGTAGCACCAGCATCAGTGGACAGATAGTAATAGTGAATAAATCATTGCCCGATCAGCGAGCCCGATCAGCGAGCAAAGTAACAATCGCCGTTCTGCTCCGAACCAGCTTAGTTCTCTAGGTCCTTCCCTTCTCTCTCTTTCTCTCCCTATCATCCCATACTATGCCATGTGTGGCATAGCGATTTGAGATCGCGATGCCCAATATGCGATGCAGCCGACCAATACTATACTCAACTACTGCTACTGCAAGCGAACAGCATCAGCACGGCTCACTGATCTGAGTGACAGTTGCCATCTCATCTACAAGAGCACACACACACACACACCCCCTCATGAGTATACACCGTCGATAGTCACTCGTAGCATCACACGGCCCGCTCGATACTATAACCAGGGAACCATAGGGGAAATGCACTACGAAAGCTCCATTTCGCCAATGTAAAGCGCTCGTAACTATCAAAGCCTCCAGGATAGGAAAAGGTCCGATGCCGCTGGAGAGGATCGCGCGCTCTCTCTCTCTCTCTCTGTGTTCCACTCGTTGTAGCATTTTCTGATCACGAGCAGATCACGGCGGAAGAATATCACGTTCTCCATCCTCTAGTTTCTACTGCTTTGCCTTCTTAACTTTATTGCTTGTATCCACATCCGTTCGTTTCGCTGTATGTCGCGATGTCGCGACCCTGTCGGCGTGGCCGCGCGAACCGAGCTGTCCGCCCGGGGCTCAGGCGTCCATCAGTCCGCAGGTCGAATATGTCATCAAAGCAGGAGGCAGCAGAACGAGCCCGAGAGCAAGATAGAGAAAGGTAGACTCATAGAAGAGAGAGATGCTGGAAGAGATATCGAAACAGAGGAAGTAACGACCGATAGCTGTTGCTTGTGTGTTTCAGGAAATAGATTTCGTTCGGGGGAGAGAAGCGCCAGCTCAGAGGTCGGCCAATGGATACGAACATCAACAGAAACTAGGTGAGCAGAAGCGATTATCTTTGTTACCCAACACGCGGTGGCGGCTGCGACGGCGGCGGCGGATGAAAATATATGGGGTATCGCGTACTGAAATAGAGGCGCGAACCCCTCTCCAGACTTCGTGGATAGGACTTGTCGCTAAGGATAACGAAAATAGTCGTTTTCTTTGTTGCGTACGCGCTAGTAGAATCAGCGCTAGGTAATTACGCTCTAGAATGACCAATTTATTATGCCCCTGCGCTGCCCCACACAAATGATTCGAGAACACCATTTCTCATGCACATTACACAGTGCTCAATCCCGGAGGAGGAGGAGCACTGAGCCTTCGGCGGTTTACCTCAAACTCATGAGAAGGCACTCCCCCATGTGAAGGTCAGTATCATAAAAAGATACTCTGCTTCCATGAGCATTCGATGATACTGAGTTCCTGGTCCTCTTTTCACGCGTGTTCCTCGCAATGACCTAATTCTTGTTTTAATCCACACATGGACAGATACACGCGGGCACCTACGGCCCACTTCGTCAGAGATCCACGCTGCTAGATTGTGCTAGCTTTCATTTTCCGAAAGTCTGCATGATTAAAGTAAAAGGCAATTCGACCACTTCTCAACTCTTGACTTTATAAAGCGTCTCGCTCTTCTAATTCTATATACACTTTTCTCTAGAGAAGCCTACTGTCGACCGTTGTTCTTTAATAATAGACACCTTCGTACACATGCGTGTGCGAACATTGCCAATATTTAAGTCCTTACATAGTGTTCAAAGAAGGGGTCTGCATTGCAGATAAATGGCAGTGCTATAAATGCGCCGCAGGGCATCGACGACTAGATCGTGATTTTCCCAACCGTGATCATTCACATGAGATCGCAATAGAAGTTAAAGAGTGATGCCGTTCAGTGCGCGGACATGACATCAACCCGTCATGTCATGCGGCGGAGATGACTCCTGTGAGGTCTCTTGGACTACAACGGAGCTCTTGTCTCCAGGTAAAGGTATCCCTCGGAATTCGGCCCGTTAAATCTAGTGTCTTTTACCAGCCAGCCATTGCCTCTCGAGGGTGCTCAGTCGAGCGGTACAATCTTCCCTGGGAACCACTAGATCTTTTGCCGCCACGGACACGTTCTATTATTCATTATATCTAGCTGATGCGAGCAATGTAATCGAACAGAAATCGTGGATCTTCTAGCTTTTAGTTATGTGCTTTAGGATTTTTTTAGTTTCCTTCCCTTTCTAATTTCTCAATCAAGTCAATAGCTAGTAACGCTAGATATAACTGTAAAATACATATAATTGAAGAAGTTGACACTGTCCTTAAGGAAAAAAACGTCGGTATCCCTCGCATCACTGTGTCCTACTACCAGTGGTGTAATTCTATTAGAAAACAACATGTACACTACTCTATGAGCTTCAGCGTTAAGCGCATACGTAGGGTGGCGCTATGAGTCAACACCTTAAAACCCTTACCAGGTATCTAATGAAAAAAGCTGTGTTACGCCGCGGTTATTTATTCTATCCGTATACTATTGGCAATAACACACACATGTCCACCATGTTCGTTTAAAGTAGAATTCGTCCAGCAGTTTCTTAGGGGACAAACGTGCGATCTCTCACTCAACACGTTTCATTATCTGAAAGCGCGCACACTGCTCTGTAGATCGCCGCCCTTCGAACGCAGGCCTCGCTAGGGTCGATCTGGAATTCGTCATTACATTAAAGACTGTCCTATCTTTGACTAGCTCGAGTAACCCAAGGCTGTCCTGTGTACGCCTTCCGTTTCGAGAGGTGACACTCACGGCCGAACATTGGCACGTCGTAAGTCACACATGACAAATTTGCCAGCTGCGGCAGGAGGAAGAACAGACGAAGGTGCGGTGACGAAAGCGACGGGAGAAAGTCGACGAAACGATAGCGGGAACCCTCTCAAAAGGGGGATCTATCTGTCTATGGACCGCGATAAGCTGAGATCACTCTGAAATGGGGAGATCTTTATGTGCGACAACAGAGCGACGACGTTTTCGAGGTATATGGCATATTGAAGGAATCGGACCATCTCGGTATATGGCTTGAACGTGGGGCGCGTGGCGTTGTCTCGAGGCAGAAGAAACGGTGGCGATTCGCAATTAGGGATTAGCGATATGGCTGGCAGTTACGCGACATTGATAAATTGCTGTCGACAACGTGGGCTATGGCCGAGTTAACTACGAAATAAAGCGTGTGAACGGGTGGATTGCTAGACCGGTATTCGAATTACGAAACAAGCACATCCACCGTGTCAAGACGTGGCGTACATTTCTTCCAAGGGAACGATAGGAATTTGAGTATCTGAACGGGTTTGGTTTACTTTTTCAAAAACATCCTCTCTTGTATATTTTTCTGGTGAGACATGTACATGAGGCGGTTCGTGGTGAGCACTACGGGTGCATAATCTAACGATTAGGGCCAAATGATTCGACACAAGATAAGAGGCGCGCCTTCAATTACCGTTAGCTCTCGTTGGTCGCTTAATGCGTATATTATTTAGAAGCTTATTTCGTTAATGGCAGGTTGCGGTTATCACTATTATCCGGAACATGCTATTACGGAACTCAAGCAAAACATGTTGTCTATTCATCATCAGCAAGGCCTCAGCACATTGGAAAGTTAATTGCATACGTATGCCATCGTAAAGTGAACATTTGTTGCGAAAAAAAATAGAAACGCTTTTCTTGGCGCTTCCACGGCGCGAACTCTCGTGAGGGCTGTTGGTATCCGCCAACTCGGTGATTTCGGCGGGGTTAATTCCACCCTCCGGATATCGGCCGTATTCTTTCTGAGCGCGAGTTAACGTGTTGACTGACAAACACTGCCATGATGATAAAGCTCGCCGGAGATTACTCCTACGTTCATCGAAATCTCTTATGTATGGTCGTCACTTTTTTGTAGCCTGCTCTAATGACAGACTTTATATGTCATGAGCGCCGCACGTCTGTCGCCCATGACAATATCGCACAGGGCGGTGAGTGCTATGTAGTCGGTTGTCTTCCAGGCGTCCCTTCGTCTTGAGCGCGCAATATGGAATTCAAGTGTGCATTAAAGCGGAGCGTTGGATAGAATTGAGCTATTATTACTTCAGTATCAGGAATGGAGCTACTTTGTCGTTGTAACATTTACTCGAAATCTTGACATAGAGAGCATATGCCTTTTATAGGACTGACACGAAAAGCTAGAAAAACGTGTACAATCACTAACTATGCATTCGTCGGGGTATTGGTTTTGTGCCAGCCACATTTCGATGATGGACGAAATATTGACTTTTGACATGTATGGGAGGCATTACCTATGTGTATATATATATATATATATATATATAATGTATGGGAGGCATTATATATATATATATATATGGGAGGCATTACATATGTGTATATATATATATGTAAACGAGCACATCTGTCGACCCAGCATCCGATTAAGATGACGCTTGCCATTGACCCTGGATTTACGCTCAGCCCGTATTGACTCAGTCGAATTGGCGCAAGGTCGTGTTTTCCTACGATCTCCAATATATAATAGAGAACTAGCTTTGGGCTAATCGTCTGGCAGGGCCTGCGCTGTTCTCGAAAAGCAAATTCGTCAAAGAGATCTCCGAGTTCACGGTCCACCTCAGCTGGAATCAAGTTTTTTCCTTTCTTTCCATAGGGGACTGCGGTCGAATGCCTACCCCCCCCCCCCTGTCGCATCAGAGCTACCGTTCCGCCCTGCCTAGACGATTATTGCACTCTGCTCAGACGTGGTCTTTCAGCCAAAGAGAATGGTGTCTCTCACCAGAAGATCTTTGTAGCAGCGGTACGCCGCGTCGCTGATAGCGCTGGCGACGCCAGAGTCTTGGCCCAGAGTATAGGTTTTTGTCTTTCTCTCACGAGTTTTACAAGGCGGCCTTGTACTGACCCAGCCATTCGAAGCCAGACCTCTACTGATAGTTACGCTTACGTTGAGACCAATGAACTCCTCTCTTCCCTGAGCCGTAGCTGCAGGGGGTAGCGGCTACTAATATAATCGTCGCTAGGTAGTGTCTGACTTTGTCTCTTACCTGCCTGTCACTAGAGCGCCAAACGTGTGCAGCCCATAGGTGCTCTATGTTAGGATCGAGGAATCGCTCGCCGAATGCGCACTTATAAGCATCTAGAATTCTGACAGAAAAGAATACTGACCTGTCAATTGATTCGGGTGGACCTGAAAAGACCGAAGGTATGACAATGTGCTAAAGACGTGAACAGATTGCGGTAGCGATTATCTCGCTGGGACGAATCGACTTTCGAGTAGGTTATCTCAGCCTGCTTCAACTTTTTGAATATAGAAACCTCTGATGTATTCGTCGCCTGTGGTACCTCACCTGAGTCCCGTAGGGACGAACCCGCCTGCGAAGCTTCAGAAGACGAACCTCTGGATTTTTTTAGATTTGATGCCCCCCCGAATTGACCTTCAAATCTCAAGGCAGTTTTTGGGCATACAAAAATAAATCTACTCTTGACGTCAGTGAGGCAAAGGTACACTTTTGAAATTCTCGAAATTAAAAAAAATCATTATTAATCCGTTCATTATTAATCAAGCTCGTTTGCTGTTTGTAGACCTTGCAGAAATGCCGTGTCGTCCTCGGCTCAGTTCAGCGGTCTTGACTGATCCGCCAGCACAATTTCAACCGAGCAGTCTAGATTGCCTGAGCCGTATCGTTCAGAGTCTCGCGCCCCAGCATGCAAATCGCCCCTCCACGGTGGTATCAACAACAACGACGAACAACACCAGCCTGTCAATTGCAAGCCAAAGCGGCAGCAGCAACATCAGTGACCAGCAAACGAACGAGCATCTTCAGCAACAGACCACGAATCATCTGGCAAATTTGCCGATGCGTGGAGAACTCCCAACCGCCCACCTGCCTGGATCTGCGCCGCGTCTTCACAACGGTCAGACGCATGCATCTCTATCATCGGCATCCAGCAACAGCGGCACTGCTGCTCCACCCTTGAGCAATGCGAATCCGTCGCTTAGCCACCACGCAAAATATGGCTTCAACTAACGTTGAGACGTAGCAAGCATGTTTCAAATATAAGAACGCACGCGCAAACCATTGGTTTTTCCGATACCATTGCTAGACATGGATTCAGCGCTGATGCAGAGAAACGTCATTGATCCTTTGTAGAATGGATTCTTGGCGCTGTGGTCTTGCAGCTTTCTAGAGAGCACTTCATCTATTTCTCGGGTTTGTTCAAACATACAGCCAATGATTTTACGGGTCCTTGAACTACCTCTTAGAAAATACCGCGGTTGTGAAAATGTTCTCACCTATGAAGGCTGTGCTATCTAGCAGTCTACAGCGAAGCTGACAATTTCACCGAGCCTTTCAGCGGTGCGAATTAGTAGTTATTACAGACGGCGTTTTATACAACACACAGGTGAAAATACAGCAAACTATTTTTACTATTCTTAGATAAACATAATTTGGAGCGTGTGTAATCTTCACTTTGTGCAATATACACCGACATGCAATTACACCAAATAGTGCCGACCTACAAGGTGGCAGGTGGTGGAGTTCCAGCCATTATTAGGATGGATCAATCCACCAAAGAGCTAACGTATAGTTTTTACCTAGTGGGTTAGTTGATTGTGAATATTGCAATATGTTTGCTTCTGGCGAAATCGACAGAATTTGTGACCTTGTTAGAGATCATATATGAGATGGATTCTATGATCTGAAGTAAATACACAAATATCAAATTAAGACAATTACAGAAATATAATTTAAAGGTTTCTTAAAGAACTGCCTGAAAAGCGACTCATTTTCATTGACTGCTGTAATTCTACTGATAATGAACTGAAATTATTGGCTGACCTAAAAAAAATGACACATATACATTTCAGCAGAGGCTAAACTAAGTGAGATGAAACAAAGATTTTTTTAGTATGAGTTAGAGGTATGCACCTCTTTTTATACAGGTATGCACCTCTATTTATACACTGGTCCCAGAGTCCTGCTTGCTAGTTGTCGTGTCTCACTACCCCCCAAATTTGAACTCAAACCGGCCAATAATAAGAATACAGCGAAAGACGATAGGAGTGTCCTTTTTTTGGGTCAGCTTAATATCTTAGATCGATACGGTATGTTTCCTTAATTTTGGATCGATTACCGACAACGAACTGGTACCGATTAACCGGAGATGGACAGCCTGCGCGCCTGGCCGGCTCAGCTGGAGGTGTCGCTTTTGATAGTAGGTTTTATATGCATCACGCATATAGATACATAAAAAACATGTTCACTTCATGCAATAAATAAACGAGAGCCATCTCTATAATATATATATATATATATATATATTGAATGAAATGCCTGGTTACTGCTTTCTACATAATTAGATGGGTTGATTAACGTCGCTTACAGATGGATCTATCAGCTGTAAGTCCAATCTTTATAATTCCAAATACAAATCGAATCAGTGTTTTTCGCGATGATACAAAGAAAGATTCTTGTCCCACAAGTTAGATGGGTTAATACCTCGACCGTGATCAGCAAGGTAGTTAACAAAATTCAATGTAAAATGTATGATTACCCTTTTCCATTTGTCGATATAAGAATAGCATACTATATGGAATATAACACGAGTCTAACTATGTGGCGTAAGTTTACAAGACACCAATATTACTAACGTTGTTACTCTCTGGCTGAAAAAACTACTTTCTCTAACGATTCTCTATATAATGTTTAAGCAAAATAAAAAAAAAATCCTGCAAGCTTTCCTATGATTTCAGATCCAATTTGAAGACGCTCACTTTGATTACATGATTATATGATGATAATTTTGAACAATTTCTTTTTAAACGCATCTAGTCATTCGGTGCCAATTCTTATTTGCTTGCGAATATCGCCGCAGAACATTACCCTGGCAAGTTATTTACATATAAAACCTACGCGGGGTGCTCCCCTTGTGAGAATTTTGGTTCTTAAGCGTTAGGCAGGTTCGGGTGAGCAGCTATCTTTCGTATAGGATCGGCATCACATTGTGTCCGGATACAAGAAACTATCGGCTACTTATTGTACGGAATATCCGATCATCCTTGTTTAGTTAACATCAGTCTGAATGCACTCCAAAAGCAGAACTCAGAGTAATTAGTTGTATGGCGGTGTATATCGGTGACACCTGTCGGAAGCACGCCCATCATACACACACAAGATCGTTTCATTCACAGTGATCTTAATTTACAAAGAGTGAGTTACACGCTTGGTGTGAATCGGAGGTGGGGACAGGTTTTGGTCACCCCCGAGTGAGGCGATTGTATTGCCTCTCTATACAGTTGGGGAGAAGCACCGCAGGAAGAAGGACCTGCGCGCCTGTCACTTGTGGCACAGACCAGCCCATGGCAGACCCCCTCGAGGAGGTTGGCCTTGAGGGGGCCATGGCCGCCTAGGCTTTCGAGGTGATTCGCCTGCAGGGTACTGCTCCTATTTCATTTTTTCATTTTTTTTCATTTTGTTTCAAATGATCACTAATACTCCTTCGTCCCATGCGAAAAGAAGGTAAGAACGATGTCAGATTTGCCGAATGGGCTGTTTGCAAACAGACGCCATATTGCCATCGATGCTGGGCTGCTGAAGATTTTTGGGTAATTATTATCGGCTGGTGATAAGAGAAAATTTTGGTAGATGTGCGGCCAGCGATTCCAGATCTGGGAAGGTTATGAGACATGGCCATGATACAAACTCGTGCGGAAGACTTCTCCCATATTCCGTGACCATTCCTGTGGTATCTCTATCTCATAGGTCTGTCTTGTCATGCAGGCTGTGAAACCGTTACCAAAAGCGCGTGCACCCATTAAAGCCCCGATTGAGCCATCGTCCAATTTAGCGGGAGTTGGAAGCACCCCAGCTCATCGACGAGACAGATTAAATAGTGGTAGGATTGCACCTGAGAATTCGATAACAAGGGGCAACAAAATTACTAGAAGGTCTAGCAAACCTTCAACTCCGAGTAAGGTTCTAAGTGAGCCACCAGTACGGGCTGCAAAGAGTAACGTGAGCCGAGTAGTGAATCCAAATGAGCCTTCAAAGGAATCACTGGTTGAATCGCCAAATTCATCCACCGTGAATAACTCTATTCGCTCAACCCAAATCTACACGAATGGGGTAACACCTGGATCGACTTCCGTCTCAACGAAAACTGGCAGTTACGCTCCAGTACGCCGAACGAAATTGGAGGAGGTTTGTTTGACTCTGCACATGCGTTTTCCTTTTTGAAATTCAAACTTGTTTACGTGATGTCTCCATTGGTCACTCAGCTCGACACTTGCTCAAGAAATGAACGTGCTAGAGGTATATCGCTACTTTTCAATAGACAATTTTTTATTATATTTATAATGGCATTAGTCTATCCACGGAACATAATTAGTATAACTAGTGTGCATTGGCCAACACCCGCTCATCAGCCTGTCACGTTCTCATATTCGCATACATCTGCTCTTGTTCGCGGTCGCTCAATCGGTTGAAACTATCAATGATGGTTTGTTGTTTCGGCCCGCCGCTCTCCAGGAGGATCTGCCCCGGGTAAACAACTGTGGCTGGACAACAACCCAAAAATGCGTCTCCGGGGTCTCCTGCATCATAATTATTGCGTTGTCAACGTTTGCCGCAGTCGAATCTTGGCGCTGGGGCATGTTTGCACATCCGAATTTGGGCACGTCAACCAGACTACCATCAAAGGCTAAGGTAGGTCACCTGCATACGTTGAACGATTGACAGTACGTACGCTGGTACGTGTTTTATTGCCCACAATAGTTCCTGGAAGATGGGAGTTTCACTATCAAATAGACTCTACAATTGTCTCAGTGTCAAATCGGCTATACAACCGGCTTTCGAGGTCGATGTTGGATCAAACTCCGGATGTGTGAGCCGAAAGAATCGGCGGAGCCAGGGGTACAGTTCCGGGCGTTCGTTGCGAACGGACAAACTGTAGTCACTTGGGGTCACTGCTAGCGATACTACACACACTCGTTAGACTCTTAACGACAGAGCGGTGGTGAAACTAAAACACACACACACAGGCACACGCGTAACGAGATGCAGCAGCAATTAGAGAATTGGCATGTACATGATTTTTTCATCAGGTAAATTAGGAAGGGCTAACTGAACTAAGTGATATCTCGTCCGATTAACGTCTTTCCGAAGAGTTGACTGGCATCACGAGAAAGTCCGCTTTCATCAGAACAAACCATTTCCAACTACCCTTTTTTACTTTTGAACGATCGAATACGAGAATCTCTCTAGTAACGAACATTTTGCACATATATAAAATGCACGTGCGTGTGCACATATATATATATATATATATATATATATATAATGTATATATACAGTGTGTATGCAGGTCTCGAAAATGGCACCACCTAAATTTATAGACAAGCGCACGTACTATGCTTAAATGTGATGTTAGTGTATACCACGATAACTTGAATCTAATTAACCATGGATGCCGATGCACATTCAGGAGTTTCGCTACCGTGGTACGGATGACTGGTGTCCTCATTCGGCTGCAAGCGAGGGTGGGCTATCATTGACGGACAGAACTCACTTTTGGACAAAGACTCGATTCGTGACAAACTACGATAATCTGAACAGATACCAGATGAGCTACAGAACAAGAGTCCTCCTGTCGTTACGTACAGCGATGCTGAACATTGCCCGAACAGGAGTAATCGGCGTTGTATTCTCGTTTATGCCGACGACGTTCGTATTTGCCGGTGTCGATTTTCGCAGGACGCGGCTGATTGCAGGCGAATCGTCTATGACATACTTTGATAAGTGAGGAGTTGCACTCATTGTTTGCTGGTAACATCTCCGGTGTTCAAAGAGTAACGCAACATGTTCATGCGTATTAATTACTACCCGGCCCTAGTGTTCAGTGAGGCGACGGCATGTCGCCACGCTGTCGTTGGCAGAGTCGAACAGGCCAAAGCGTCGAGTTGCGTTGCCGCTTCAACGTTCTGTGAGTTCTCCTTCGTTGCTTCTACGAGATTTTACTCGTGTGGTTACGTTACTTATTGAATGCCTTATATCGACCGATTTGCTCAACAGCTGTTGATCCTAATGTCAGGAACACTCATGTACATCAACGAACACAATGTATATACGCATACAACGCAATACTGATTCTCTGCTCGAGTACGTAGTACATATATATATATATATATTAGTGTTATCGAAAGGAATACAATGAATATGCCCTGTCTACTGGACACGCAGTGCTTTCCAGGTGATCAAATGTCTCGTTGATTCTGGCGTACTCTTATAAAAATTGACAACCTTCCTAATGAATTAGAAAGGTTCTTTTGGAACCTGTAATTAGACTAAGGGTAGGAGAAACGTTGATGACACTTTGAAATAGTGATCATATTTCTGTGAGTTATGCGTCTATTAGATATAAACACCCACATGAAATGAGCTCGCATCCTATGCGCAGTGTTCAGATTACCTCGTTAACTCAATAGGATAAAAGGTCGAACGTTTGCGATGGATGTTACTGTCCAGCCCATGCATTAAAGTAAGTTTCACGGTAATCGTACACGCTTGGTTCGCTTCTGTTTGATAGTCTGCTTGCTTTATTATGATAGTGCTCATCTGATTAGATAGCTAGAAGGGCAGTCCCTCGAGCGAGCCGCGTCTTAGACCGTTCCTTCATTGTTTCGCGACCACAAGATTCAACGTTCTCGAATCAACTCTTAGGTACGTGCAACACGATCGTCTTCGCTTAGAAATGAATAGCGAAGTCGACTAATTCGGCTAAAAACAATTATTTTCGAGTTGTTCAGGTGTGATGAAACCCTTCGATTATGAAGCCTGCGATCTCGTTCTCGGGATGATATCCGTCACTGTTCGCCACTCTCAGAACGTTAGTCACGTCTCTTCGCCGTTCGGCCATATGTTCTAATAGGTGTCTCTAATTATCTTCAGCACTGTAAGACCCGTGCTTGATAGTTACTCTTGTTGGTGCATTTGTCATCCTGATCCGGTATTTTTTACTTAGATAATGGATGGTCGCTCCAGGGGTTTTACCGTAGTTAATGAGTCTCGCTAGAGCGAGGCTTAGTCTAGAACGTCTGAGTTCTCATATCGAGCTACCTCCTGCCCAAGCTTGAGCAAGATATGGCCCGACAACCCTTCAATTTACTTTGCCAAACACAGATAGTTACCTAGGAGTGTCGGATGGGTGAACTGCTGGGGGCCAACCACGCCAAAAGACCCAAGAACCCAACAAATACCTATGTGCAGTGCGCAAAGGTATTACACACGAAATGTTCAATAGAAATGGTGGTAATGTAACCTCACAAAAGCTGAGATCGATCATTCCATCCAGTGCTGCCACTGCCGAACTGCCAGAATAAGGGCATGCACATAAAGAATTAGTCACATAACGCCTGCCGACCTTCATAGAGCGCATAGAAACACGGCTCAAAGCAGTGACGAGCGGGGCACCACACATGACCGCCACCCGAGAGATCCATCACCTTGCCTCTATAGAGCTAAATTACTCCGCCCGGAACTATTTATAAATCGCTCCTTATGCATTGTACACTTTGTGTATTGTAGATAGCAGCATGCTATGCCAAATGTCGGGAACAACGATGCGCACGCATATCGCCTTGAAGAGGTGCCTTGTGACGGACCCAACATTACTTCCACGCCATATCGAAACAGACCCATTCGATGGCACGCACCTGAGGAGCGTGTCTCTATACAGGTGCACTTGAGGAAGGAGAAGCGGGACCCTTCCTTGGCGTATGTATGGCCAACGGCAGTGATCGGGCCGAGGGTAACGCACTGAAGCCCCAACCTGTAGCGGGGCCTCCCCATCCCTGGGAATAACCGATCCAGCATGTCTCGTATTTCGTAACGGCGATCTGCCATGCTACCTGACGAACCTTCGCAGCCGGTGAACCTTGCGTCGAAAACCGCACATGAAGTGAAGTTTCTTGATGCTGTAGATATACAAAGTGACAGTAAAGCTACAAGAGGGGAGTGTGATAGTAGTGCAGGCCTTGGTAACTTGTGGAAGGATCAAAATCTCGTTGATTCGTCGGCGCCTTCTAGCAGAAATTCAACGCAGCCAATACGGCGAAAAAGTACCAGCAAACAACCGTTGAGGGGGTCACCAAAAACCTCTGATGTCCCTGAGTCGAGCTCGGCTGCGGTCGTAGAATCGAAGGCGAAAGAGAACGTCATAATCAAGACGCCCGTTGGATCCAGGGTTTGTCTCGTACATATTTTTGGTTTGTCTCTACAAATGGTTGGGATACTGGTAGAAGTGGCAGTTAGTTGTGTATAAATGTGCATCGAAAGTAGTCTCGAAATGTTTATTGTTTGTCGCAGAATTTTCTATAGGCTATATAACATGTACTAGCAGGCTGTCGTAGTATTGTAGATAGCGGGTTCAATATCAAAGAGTTTTGCCTGTAAAATAGGAAGCGCGAAGGCAAACTGTGATTCCCGATGACACTGTCTGGTGTCAATGAGCTATTGAGGTTAAGAAGTTCAAAATAGTAATTGAACGTTTCAATAAAAAGGTTGGCGCGGTTCCACGGTTTCTTCACGGTTACAACCTTGTGCGAACGCAGTCTCAAGGACAACCTTCTTAGAAGGACACTAGTCTCTCCCAGCCCAAGAGGTTATGGTAACTGGTACAGCAGTTTCCCCTTCGAACATCTAATGATAGGTGTTGTAGTAAAAGGATATTGCTCGTTTGTCTCCCGTAGTGGCGACAAACGAGTCTGGCCTACAAGAAGAATATTCATTCTTCTAATAGGTTGGTTGTAGGGAATCAGGACCGCCTAAGGTCTCGAAATCAAGTCGACAGGGGCCAAGACCGCCTAAGGTCTCGAATGCAAATGGACTTAGCAGGCCATGATGATCTTTCGAGATTACCGGCTCTCCGCACCAGTTACATCAACAGCTACAGCTAACTAGTCAGACCCCAAGGCGCAGGCCTTCGCAGATTCGAAAAGGAATGTCGTCAAGAACAGGATCCAAAATCGAAGAGCGCATTCAACCATCCTCCAGCACCGTGGCTCGTGACTGCAAGAAGGTGAGCTTTCAAGATGTGATTTTGGCCCCTGGGGTTCCTGATGAAGCTCGTCTGTCCAAGCTCTATGGCTATGCTATCTTCTTACAGGAACGCGACCAAGAATTCCTGTTTTGTTTAAGGCGCCTTGTTTAGTTGCGACGAAATCTATATATGCACATCAGAGGAACGGCTGTCTCGACCAGGGCGATCACCGGTGTGAGTGACGAGGCCTGGCAAATCATGGTGGAGCAGTTATCCGATGAACACTCCGTACACCCAGTGCCCCCGTACGGATGGGTAGATAGGAATACACGACCGCTGCCAGTGTAAGTTGCGTATTGAGAAGCGTTGTAAGGGCATGTTCCAGGACTCCGGCATCTGTGAAAACATGTTGCATTTCCGGGATTGAGACATAGACCAATAATTTACTCAAAATTAAGTACGTGGTCAACATCTTATGCAACAGTTGCGAGGTCACCCGCTCTGGACAAAGCAGAAAAGGGCCCGTATGGAGTTCCCCCAAGAATTGAATATTATGGCGGTGTTTGAAAACGCGTGCCGCGTGGGCCGTTACTTGTGCTCCCGGGCTTTTCACGCCTTCGTAGATTGGATCCTAGAAGCTCCTTTATCTATTTTTCCCTTAGCTGTGATACGTCGGATGGTATTAAAACAAGCCCGTATTAAAACGAGCCCGACTCGGAAGACAGCTCGTCTCATCTCCGCCGGCGCTCTTCCATTTCGCAAAAGATCGACGACCTCTGGTAATGCTTCACAGAAGACTGTCGAGAGTGCTCCTAGTGGCTGGGTGATATGGTCCTTAAAGTTACGCGGGCGGATACGTCTGTCCGGGCCGGATGGCGGATGAAATACTGACAGCCCATATAATCTCCAAGGTATCCAAGATATCGGGATGTTTTCGGACACTTGCGAAGAACTTTGTGAAAATGTCGATTTTACGTAAGGATGTCTCGTGGAGGACGGTTACCAAAATACGGAAATATTAGATGATGCATTTAATTTGAGCACGCTTACAGAATAGTGCTTTCCTTCAAACGTCTTGCTTGTGGTCAACATACTAGAATTTGATACTTTATGTATGTCATAGAGGTGCAGGTTTACCTTTAAAATGTTCAAAGGCTGAACATTTCGATAGGCATTTAGTACGGCATTCCTATTTATTCAGAGGTCGGCTCTTGGCAATATTTTGATCCTTTTTCTCCATTGATTTAATGTTAGATGAGAGAACACCAAAGTTGTCACCATAAAATGGAATTTATACTTTTTTTCGTGATCTACACAACTTGATGACTGACCCCGGAGAATGACCACGAATTATTTATTTTCCTTTGAGGTCCAATGTTTAGAATTTGTGTACTAATCTAAGCTATATTCAGGTATTAGATATCGAATCATGGTGCTTCATTCGACATTACAACAAACCATACAAAATACGTCTCGTGGACACACATACATTACAAAGATCATTTACTGTCCTCGCTGATAGCCATTTCCATTTCTGCGATTCTAGACAGCTACCGACACCAAGGGCGGCCGTATCACAAGAGTACAAAAGCCTTGCGTCTCGCTTACCGGTGTCATTATCATTGTTCTATTCATCGTGATCCTCGTAGAAGCGTGGCAATTCGGCTCGTTCAAATTACCTCATCGGACTAGGGGCCGTCTAGAGCCAGTAACACCGGCAGCGGAGGTTAGTACACTCCGGCTGCGTTTTCATTATTTCTCTCGAGTGGGTGATCAATCAAAGATGGAACCATTGAAAATCTTCCTATAGGAGTAGTTTCTTAATATTGAGAGAGGAACATGCGTGTTAGGAGTTACTTGTCGTTTGGTGTGCAATGAGCTACACGAAAGACTAAATAGTTCGTATTTATGTGAAACGGTAACCACTGACTGTTTTCCACTGGTTTGTTTGGCTGCGTTTTGGCTGCTTGATGACGAAGTTATCGATTCACTGGAGCGCAACATGAAACATAGCTCCTAGCGAGCTTCAACTCATGAGCATACGTATTCCTAATTATGAGCGGATTGAGTTGAAAGGCTATTTTCAATATATATATATACATTCACGGGAATTATATAATTCCCGAATTATATAATAATTATATAATTATATATATATACATATATAACACGGGAATCGTGTACGTTACATTACGCTCATTATTCCCGTGAATTTATGAATATATATTTATATATATATATTCATAATTCGTTCATTTTATTTGATATATACAAACCTATATCCAAAATATGATACGGACACGCAACACGTTCTTACTAAACGGCGGTATCGTGCGGCTTCGATTTATCTGCAGAGATTTGATTATAGAGGTTTGGATGATTGGTGTCCGTACAACACTGAAAATGGAGGTGCTATACAGCTGGCGGATTCAGGACGCTACTGGAGTGAGGTTTCAGTCGACACGATGTTTAATGAACTGCATAAATATCAACAAACCTTTAAAGCCACTGTGAACCTTATGCTATCTACGAAGTTACTTGAAGCTGCTCAATCGGGCGCCATCGGAATCCTGTTTGACCTCCCTCAAAATGTACTCACTGTAGCCTGTGTAGACATCGGTGGCAAGAAACTGATTGCTGGCGAAGCACCTACAAGGGATGTCAATAAGTGAGGTGCTATTACTGTTTGTTGATTAACCCATTTAAGTTGTGCTAAGCCTCATATTTTTAATATTCATAATCGAATTGTCACGATGAGTAACTGTTCGTTTTGAAATCTCAGAGAAAACTATAGTCCTTGTTCGTTGCATAATGACGTACAGTACCTTCCTAAAGTGATATAGGGTTCTCCTACCTTCTGGCCCCTCAGTTGAAATTCTCAGCCCGTTTATTGCGCTGCCGGAATTAAAAATTGTCAATGTTTGTTGAATCAATGCAACATGAAATGATGTACTATTTTTTTTGTTTTTCAATCTAGCAAACATTATACCCACCTGGGTGTCCGACAGCAAAAACTTGGAATTGTGATCATACACAAAAGACGCATTACACAGGAACCATTTTGCCACTTCTGTCAACGCCACATAATTTGGGGCACCTACACCGAAAGGCTTACAATACACTATTGCTCATCAGGAGAGAGGTTCCGGAAGATCCACGTTCGTTCGTTCATCCCAGTCCATTCTGTTGAGTGCTTGCGTTGAAGTTCATCCTTTTTCGGTTCCTTGGACGGGTGTGGCAGTGTTCCTTTTGTTAAACAAAAGAGTTTCGTTTCAGTCCAACTTGTTGAGTGAGTCTGTCAGGGAATGTTTCGTCTTTTGGAGTCCTTACCCGAATCGACACGAGACATACTTCCGCTGAGTTTGTATTGGCTTTTCGCGTCTCGTTACGAGTGATTCCGTTGAAGTTTATCAAACAGATACTGACCCCTATGGAGACAACCGATTGATCCCAATTGTCAGCGCAGATTGACGATCCACCCTCCTTGAAAAGCTCTCGACTTCTCGCCAGTGTAGATTGTCTACTAATCAGTAGAGTGCCAATAGAATTGTCTAGCATCGGGTATGACATCAACTCCAGATGACCCGCCTCATTATACACCTGAACGAGGTGTCCAGGGCATTAAGTTGTTCCCCACGCTCCGATCTAACTACTTATTAATAAAGGATTCTATATGAAAAACGCCTGTGTTCGTCTATACAGATACCTATGACGAAGTTATCACGAACGTTTAAATTCGCATTCAGCGAAAATACCTAATTAAACGATTTTCCTAACGACATCGTTGTTTTGTTTTAGCGTTGGCTTAATACAACTATGGTAAAGAAATACTTCGATGTATCGCAATGCCCATAAATGCAAGCTACATCTTGCTGAACATGCCTTGATTCAAATTGTCCATTGGAATATTTTCAATAACTGCCCAGACGTGAGACAGTCCCATTCTAACCCTTGGCGATTTTTTACTTTTTGGAATATGTGGTTAAGAATCCGTTCCGCCTTAGTTGTCCAGCGGCGATGTTACTGTACGCTGTTTCAGAGGGCCTTCTTCTATTTTATTCACTTCAATTGTTATAGTCATTCAGACTACCAATACTTGGTGAACTTGCGATTGTTTTGTAGAAATTGTCGACAAGACGGCGTAGTTATCAGGTCTTAAATATGACTCGAGTGGCGCGGGCGGTTTTAGTACTTTTAATAGTTAAGCACGAAAAATTAATTACAGCAAATTATCGACACTATAAAACGGAAACTAAAAAATTTAATGCTTCAGTCGCACATCTCTAACATATTGTTAGACGAGAGCAATAAATCAATGCTAAAAGCATTTGACCACTTTACGGAAGGCACTGTAATATATAGGAAATAAATTATATTATGTTGTATATATATATATATATATATATACATTACGCAGCATAACATTCAATCCTCTTGGAATTGTGGGTCAGACAAATCAGACAACATTCCGAATTCGACAGCTTGAATACAAATACCACATGGAGTAACTTCGCTTCTTCACTTCGTTCATAGATCGCAACGATAATGGCGGAGTCTAAATGTTTCTGTGGTGTGGTGTTTTCAGGGTACTTGAAGATGTTGACCACTTCCTTAATCATCCTAATGTAAAGAGTAGCTGGATTAGCTCCGTCCCTTGGAATAGTTCGTTGAAGAGGAATCTGACAGTGGCACTAGATACCGACCCGACGCATTTGTTTTTCGGACCATGTGAAAGCGGACCTTCTCCCAGTAATTGTGATAGTGCCAATTCGCTCAATATTACTCTACATGATATTGAATTTCCACAAGGTGTGGGGACCTTATTCAATATAATTTACAAAGGCACAGCTTTAAAGAACTACTATTACTCGCCGTGCCAAAAGTGTGAGCTATTTAATAAGAAGACCGGTGTGAAAATGTGCTGGTTCTGGGATCGGGATCCCCTTCTCTCAGACATTCCCCTAAATGAAAGCATACGACGTCAAACGCTGTCGGCAATCTTCGAAGAAGAGCATGTGCCGATGCCATGCGTCAATCAGAGCTCAACAACGCCTCGAGAGATTACGACAACAACGGGAGAGTCGACGACGACCACAACGCGAGAGTCTACAACAACGGAGCAAGAGTCTACGACAAGAACAACGAGAAAGCTTACAACGGCAACAACGAGAGAACATACGCCAAAAAGAACGGCAACGAGTTCGCAAAAAGACAGAAAGTACACGACAGAAGCAGTGAGAAGGCCTACAACAAAAACAACGAGAAAGCATACGCAAGAACCAACGAGAAAGCATACGCCAAAACCAACGAGGAGACATACGCCAAAACCAACGAGGAGACATACGCAAGAACCAACGAGGAAGCATACGCCAAAACCAACGAGGAGACATACGCCAAAACCAACGAGGAGACATACGCCAAAACCAACGAGGAAGCATACGCCAAAACCAACGAGGAAGCATACGCCAAAACCAACGAGGAGACATACGCCAAAACCAACGAGGAGACATACGCCAAAACCAACGAGAAAGCATACGCTAAAACTAACGAGGAGACATACGCCAAAACCAACGAAAAAGCCTACGACAGCGACAACAAAGATAAAGAGAAGTACTACACATCGAAAAAGAAGTAGAAGAACAACAAGAAAAAAACAACACCGAAGGGGCAGAACAACGAGACACGAACACAAAGCAACAGGACACAAACACGTTAGCGAAGGAAAAAAGGCGAAAAAAAGCAAAAAAAAGCACGAAAGAACCACAAAAAGGCACAGACAAGCAATCATATAAAGGTATCAACGAAAGAAAAGGGTCAAGTAAAAAGGTACCAACTAGAAAAGTAGTAAGTAAGAGAAAATCCGCCGGACTGTAGATGCAGCAGCTCGATGCAGCATGTGAAGACTGATCCAGCGAGGGCGAGAACGAAGACAATACATAGCCCATCACGTGAAGCTCAGAACAAACGAGCCGGGCAATCGCTGGATGCGTCTTCTCAAGGTGTTGATACCAATGTCACGTCACTTGTTTAGCATACGTTAATTATTATAGGGACTTTTTAGTAGATTATTTTGTTGTATTAATAATAGAGAGAAAAAAAAATAATTGCATTTGCGATCGCCTCCTCACTCTAACCTGTAGTTATATGTACAGGTAGTTCTCGCGTTGGCGTTGAACGACGAGGTTAGCAGGTGGTATTACTTAAAACAAATAGAAGTTTAACAGGATGTTCACTGGTAACAAGAACTATTAAAAATGTAATTGAGTAATAGAAAATTCGACACTCAGGCGCACAACAAGTTGGGCATTTTTCTAGAGAATTAGTGAGTACAATGTCTCCGCTCTTGTTCCAATATATATATATATATATACATATATATATTGGAACAACAGGGAAAATACGACTGGCGGCTTTTTGAGGTCAATGACTACCAGCTCGGGAACGAAGCACGGGAAGAACCTTGTGTCAGTAATATCCATGATAAACAACATTCTGATTCAAAGGATCTTCCTAGGGACGCCTATCGGTTATCATGCTACTAGATGTAAAATACCCTTGAACTTGTGAGCGGTAGTACGCATGCAAACAATGACGGGAAAGCGGCGTAGCGGGAATCAAAACTCTATGAGTATATATTTGAATCTCATCTCTTAGAGATATAATACCATTCGCCAGTCGTTTTACTGCACCGATTATTGATTTGGCCCTTCACGTCCGTTGAAATAATTCCCTAAACATTGAATAAATGCACCCGATTACCCGGTCATCTAACTCGGCCGGCATTAGTCGATCAGTGGGAACCACAACAAACTTCCGCCCTCCATGGAGCAAAGAACGCCCAAGGATTGAATCGGGCAACTGTATGCAAATATCCAGCGGAGACCTTTAGCTGGGTGAGCTTTCTCTCTTTTCGGCTCCCTTCGATTCTTGTGTTTGTATATAGACCGCACACTCGAAATTGCCGCTGCCACTACCGTTCCGCCGGTCAACATTTATGCTGAATGTGACGGTGTGACGAGTCACCGTTGACACGCAAAGCAGTTGCTAATGGCCTCTCTAGTGGCTTATCCCCTCATCGTGCATGTTCACTTAACTGGCTAAACTCATGGATCATGTTAGTTTGTCTGCCGCTTTCACTACCCGCCATGTCTAATGTGAGTAATGCGCTGTGACCAAGCGTTGTGGCTTCGGGAACACCGTGGTGGCTTGGCTCGCCGTTGTATCCTGGTCCTGTTCATGCGGTGTGCTCCATCAAGTTGTCGTGTAGTTGCGGAGTGTACGGCCCACCCACCTGGGCCACGAGCAGACCCACGGTTCGGTCCGAGTTCATAGTCGATTACACGTAGTGAATGTTGGCGATGACATAGATGTAATATATCATCTTCAGTCGAGACGCGGGCGACAGCAGAAGACCAGAGCGACAAAGAGGCGATTATAATGCTGGGTCGTTTGCTTTATTTTCAGCTTGTTTACACCACATTCGTCCTGCTTGTCTAGTTGGAAATCATCACAAACCTGAGCTGATTTAGATCGTCGATCCATACACAGCCCAGTGGACTTCTAATTTCGCTTGAAGTTTAGAAACACCTCTGATGCTTGTTCCTCGTGTCATGCTTTGAATATGTAGCGTATTCGAAACGCTATATCGTAATAGTAATGATTACAGATAAATGTGGGACAAGTAAATCAGCTACCCTATTTAGTAGCTGATTCATCAACTGTAAATTACGAACAAATATCCATATTGTTTTCATATGAAAATATACTGAGAACTAAAGAATGGGCTTGCACACCAAAGTGTCACAAGTGCATAACAGCGGCTTTCCAAATCTTTCTTTTGGGTGAAATGCAAGCATTGTGGCGAGCGAATTCTTCTTGTTGGACGATCGCATAAGCGTTTCATCGAAGGAGGACGACGCTTTCCTTGAAGATTTGACAAACTAGGTATATACAAACATCAGCTAGTTTTACAGAACTGTCATCTACTGCGAAAGAGGGCTCTCGTGAATATTGAATCAATGAGCTTGCAAATCACCTTTCGTTGAGCAGCATGAGAAACTGTTATATGAATCAGCGCTTTGATCAATATAATACGTATTGAAAGAGTTGAAGCCCGCCAGCACCAACAAGGGCGACTACCCTTTTGTAGTTAAGACTCGTGCGAACGTTTAGTATCAATATTTCGTAATCTTAGGTAACAAAGTGCTTTTGGGGACCTCAAGCCAACGTCAAATCATCTAATAATACGGGTATAATTCTGGCAGTTCACAAACACCGTCAGCAATATGAATTACCAATTCCTATTTTGATTTTGCCTCTTAATCGAACCTGCGCACGTATTTTGAACAGAACAAATCACACAGCTAAGCGCATTCATTCGGAGAAGGCCCGAAGATTAACGCGCCCACAGATTAACCACGTAGAATGTTCGAGCTGCTAATGAACCGGGCTAGGATTATAATAAAAGGACTTCTAAGATTGGAGTAGCAATCAGAGTTAGTTGGAATGCCCGAAGTTATAGAATGAATCATAGCACGAATTTGTGTCAACTATACCAAAATTTACCATTTATATAGGGAGCACCGCAGCGCAACCATTTTTCATTTATTAAATGAAATATTTTTGAGGGCTATCCATTGATACCAAAATAGTACCGGCATGGCGACTATGAATTTCCAATTAGAATCTTGTAGTTCTGCTCACGTTCCACAAAACCCAACAGCACCAGATGAATCATTGTGGTCCTCGATCGCTAGCTATCGTGTGTAAACGTTTCACAGATTAATAGTTCGGAATAATGGGAATAATAATAATAATATTAATAACAGCTATATGCCAGCTCTAATCAGCTTATCTAAAGCACATTCATATTGGCAAGAACATCAACCGGCAAAAATCGAACATCGAACATACGATAAATATCCAGATATTTATTCATTAGAACTCTTATAAGTTTGTCAAATGATATAATACAAAGGGCACATTTGCGTATACACAGATCGCGGGATCATCTACAACTGTTCTGCGCTATTATAATTATTATAGGTATAGGGTACATTGTATATACTGGTGTATATAATAAAATATTTCTTATTGGCAATATTGAGGTGCATAGTCATAAAACTGCGACTCCTTCGGCTTCATTTCGACGCCTGACACCTACCAGTCCTTCCTCCATAGACGATTGGTCCTTCTAAGACAAGCGCCCGATGCATTGAAAGGCTTCAAAACCACCAAATCGTTCTCCTACGTAAAGGGTGTTTGCCTACTAATTAGAACTTCGATGTGCGTTCACTAAGCGAAAGCTCGGTCCGCACCGCGACGTATTGTACAGCAATAGCGGCTAAGTTGTGACAGCTACCTAAAGATAAAAATTGTTTCGTTGAAGTTGAAAAGTCTGAACTTGTTCAGTGAACTTGGCTTACGGGCTTGTCCCGTTTCAAGAGCAGCATCATACTGGAAGTGTCAGTGTAGAACTGTTATTGACGCCAATCCTCCCCATTTGTAATTGCTTGACACATTGACAAACACATTGAAGCTGTAAACGAATACAGGAAAGCTACAATTGTCGCGGTCTCTTCCCGGCAGTTGCAGTTGAACTTCGCTTATCAAGCGAGCCTGAAACGAGTTGATTTATAGCTTTCAAGCTTTCGGGTTAGTATATAAAATGTATACGCTTAATATGCGCAACTCACATTGGGAACACCGGACTCGGTATAGCTGCGATGCGTTCAACTCGTAGCTCAGCTGATGGGCCACGTGAGAAAGGCACCAGCTAAGGGCTGATAGAAAGAGAGATGTCGCCGTGGATGGCAATTCGTGCCTCTTTTCTCAGATATCAGGAGAGCAGGCGTAGGTAAATCTCCGGTAAAAGTAAGCCTTGAATGGAAGTCAGCTATGAAGGACTCGAGCATATTTCGCCGCTCGTCTGTGGTCGTTTACGATATCTTGTTATTGAGACCATTTTGTTCTTCGGTTTGTCTCCTATAAGCTGATATTTGGAATCAAGTCAATTTGTTCGTATGTTCGCAACGTTTTATGGTATGTGTTCAATCTTGGTTGTGATTCAATGGTTGTGACTCTGTACAATCGAAAAGTCGTCAGTAGTTAATAATCCCGGTCGGCAAGAGTGTACAGTGTTCCCGATAACCTGTCAATTGGTTGATGTTCATGTAGATACACATACACGAATTAGCAGGCGAAGCATTTCCCGAATTAGCAGGCGGAGCTTGCTCAGATCAGGCGAAGCTTTCCCGGTTCGAGTCCTGGGCTCTGTCGAGCTCATGTCTGATAGCGTCCATAACCTGCGCCGTCGGTTCTCGATACTGTACCCGTCGACTTGCGCTGCTCCACTCCTCGACCGTTCGTTGCTGAAACAAAATCAACAACAACGACAACCTGCCATGTGAACAAACAATGGCCTCCCTGCATCTCTCGGGAACGAAATTCACAACAAGGTTGAAATGCCATGGTGTTCCGACCTATCCTACTGTAGATTTTGTCCTCTCACTTCGATGGACGTTTCAGCGAGCCATCCGTGGCTAAAATACTATCTGTCTCGAATGTTCCCAGATACCTTGGAGTTAAGGGACTTAGAAAAAAATCAGCCACTTCAACGGCTCTGCTGTCTTGCGCCAACTTACATGATGCCTCTGCCGTACGCGTTGCTCGGTCCTACCAACATCTTTATGTATGGTTACTAGGAAATGAGGCGGAGTTGACCGCTTCGACTGGGCAGTGCTAAGCGTCTGCGTGGGTTGGTCACGGTAGATCGGATTGCTCACCAAAGGGACCGACGATACTCCTGGATACCTGCGACAGGTGAAGAAAAATGATGATTAATTTACCTTTGTGAAATGCTGAGTACCGTCACTAAATTTTGGCAATTTGAATATCATAAAGAGGTCCCGTGACAAGATCAATGTTTGTGAGTTCATCTAGCAGGGAAAATCTCTCATCCTAGGTGGAGATCGAAATTCGTGAACGTCTTGATCAGCGCCGCTTTTGTTAAGGGCCCTCCAATGGCTCGGCTCTATTTCCACCTTATGCTAACATCCAATTCGTACGAGGAATTACCATGAGGAATTACTACAAAACACGATTATACTCACTTGTCAATGGCGTCCGCCGACCTTGAGCGATGTTTGTAGTCCTTGCGGGCTACTAGTAACCTCTGTCGGGCGCTGCCGTACAGCTTGCTGCGAGTGTCCTCGACGGTCAGACTGTTATCGACGAGTGCATTAAGCCTTTCAGTCATCGACTCGAGCTGTCGTCGGGCCTCGGCGATCTTTTCTCCAGAGGGGTCCTCGTCTTCACTTGGCAGCTCGCTAACGACTGGTCGAATCTCGATTTCGGATGCACTGCAATAAAATACAACCGTTCAGTTTTACTCAGTAGAATCTACAATAGTCACTTGCGTTGTGTAAAGAAACACTCGGCGCGCAGCCATTGTATAGGCGGTGCCGTTATAACGTCGAAAAAAAATAGCCCACTACACTCTAAGGGATTAGATATTCCAGCTAGTTTCCATGAACTTCTCCGTTTCGCAACAACTTACGGTATTCGAATATCTTGATACGCAGATAGTTCGTTGGGACCAGCCGCCTGTTCAGTGGCGAGGTTTTTTATTCTCCTTCGAGGTTTTACCTCAGGAGGTGTTAATTCGGCTCGAGGTGTCCGTCCGCTCTCCTCGCCCTCGAATGTCGCCTCGAACGTGTGCTGTGTGAGTAGAGGCCGTCGTCGAACTCTGGGCTCCTCCAGTGACCCCTCAAAGGCCTGGTTCTCATAGAACTTCGGCGACTCGCTTCTTCGATACGTGCCCGTTTCACCGAAATGCACCGGGCTGGTAACGGCATCGCGGTACGAACGTATGCTTTCTCCTGGCATTGTCTACAAAAACAATATCGGACGTCGCACCCGAATTTATCCCATACATTTGAAATTATTAAAAATAATAATCCGCGGCACAATTTTTGATTTATACCTACATCTATGAACCTACAGGGGTCTTCTATTGCTATCAGAGTTAGAGTGTCAGCACGTTCGCTCACGGTGATACGCGATTCAATGCTACGAGTAATCGAAGAGCTACTTAATTGGTTGCCTGTGCTATTTGGCAATACTTACGACGCCTGAAGTCGTGCTGAATCTTCCTTCCCCCTGGCTGAAGGAGCTGGAAACTTCAGCGTCCTTGACCTCGGCTTTCTGCCTTTTTCGTGTACGCACACAGAGGCAACACAACAGCAGAAGCAGGAGAAGAAGAAGAAGAACCAGAAGCGCTAGGACGAGAATCCACGCCAACTTGTCTTTGTACCAGGGCTCTTCCCGGTGCTCGAGGGAGGCACTGAACGATCCCGGCTCGAAGGCTGATAATTCCAAAGTGCAAGAGGTTAGTGCGAGTCGGATTTGGGGTTGGGCCGGGGGATGAGGCCGAACAAATGTTTATCACTGTCCGCTATTGTGTGCCTTACGACTACTATTGGGCCTCACTAGAATCAAGAGCATATATAGATGGAAATCGATGGAAACATCAGTACTAGCAGCGGTCGCACATTGAGCCAACTAATGACTTTCGATCAATATGATGAGCGTGTGATGCCGTACATGGTTTCTAACCTCTCAGCAACCAGCGTCGAGTAAAAACGGGCCTTTGGAGATTCTGTAAATAGGCCTAGTGAATGTTACACTTGCCTTTGTTGGTTACAGGCGCACAACGGCCGGGATTAACAGGAATCAATGATATGGAGAAAAAAATGAATGGCTGACATTGAAGCTCACGTTTTGCTTTAACGATGATACCATGTTCCAGGAGTTTCTCCATGTCAGCATCGCGAACAAGCCGCATCTTCTCCACAGCCTCAATAGCTGGAACCAGTCGTCCTTGATTGCGCAGCACGTACACGAGTATAATGCGGCGCTCTTTATAATCGATTTTGACATAGACCAATCGTATCGATGTTGGCCTGGCGAACCGTCGCTGTCTCCTGTATTGTTGGGCATAAGCGAGTTCGTATAGGTACGCCATCTTCTTAACTAACGTTGGAGTGTCTGTTGAGTTCACACCTTCAGGGATGCTGAGCTCTGCAAATATGTCATAGACGTATTGGCTTTGTCTATCGATATTCTCTCAAGCCCACGCGCATGCGCTATAACAAGAGATCAAGGGTTTGGGCGTCCACTCCCTCAAGGTGGTCCTTTAGTTAAGCTTTTATTTATTTATTTAACTTTCCCTCCCAAAAGTGTGGAACCACCTATTCAGTATTCTTCAGAGTCCTCCAGGGGGGGGATGCCTTTAGTTAAGCTTGGTCCTCAGCAACCGGTCCGATTCCAGAGGAAGCCTCTCCCAGTCGGCCCTCTAGGTCCCGCCGTCTGTGAAGGTGATCTACTACCCACGAACCTAAACTATCTTCGTGTGTTCGTTGTGCTCTAGAGAGGCATAAAACATTACCGTACAGCTTTCAATTGAGTCTCATATTAGACTAAGAATTTCCGTTGTTGTCTATTCGACTCACCCGTCTGAATCCAGTAGGCCGTGTCCTTCTCGCTGGGCAGCTTAGGATTTTCTGTCGTCGTGGTGGTTGGTGTCGGCACCACGGAGCTGGCGGGAGGCAGCGAAGTCGTTCGTGTCGGCAGATATGTCACTTGAGTGCTGTGTGTCCACATCGAGCCTTGTGTAGATTCTTCAGGCGCAACGGTTGTGGCCTCCAAAGAGACGGTAATATCGGATTTATCTATTCGTGCTGTCTCGGATGAGCTCAGTGACACAGTGTCGTATTGACTAATCCAACGGTCCGAATTTTCACTATCCGTCACCAGCGTCGAATCATCCAGCGGCGGTTGAGGGGAAATAGTCGGCGAGCGAGATTCAGCCGGTGTACGTTCGATGAGCACGCCTGATGTAGCAATCGTCGCCATCGTAGGGGTACCATCTAATGGGGAGCCACCCGATGCGCTTGAAGCTGTGCTTTCAATTATTGCCGGATCATACGAAGGTGATGGTCTAGGTGAACTAAAATTGTCACTTGTTGTATCGGTAATGCTAGAGATTGGCAGTGGAGTTGTTGTCATTGAAACTACATCTGTTTCATGTTGATAAATGCTTGATTGGTCAGTTAAAGTCGGATTTGACAAGGACGATGCGGATACCTCTTGTTCAGTTGAGCTGCAAGAGGTTGACAGAACATCTGTCGACGCAATATCCGTACTGCCCATTGGGGTTATTATATCAAGAGAGAAAGTCGGCGTTTCGTTAGGCCATTCGCTATCTGAAGAATACAATAATGACCCGGTGTCATTTGTTGTGGCGAGATATGAGCTGTATGTCCATGAAGGATTTGGCGCTGAGTCCGACCCTGAATCGTAACTTTCAGACAACCATATAGACGGGGATCCACTCGCATCCATATGCCAGTCCGTCGAACTTGCATAAGTTCTTGTCGGGTCAATCGATAGAGACAATGTGGCCTCATAGTTTGTGCTGTCAGATCCCAGGGGGCTCGTCACGCCTACCAGACTCGTTGTAAAGAGACCCCACGAATCGCCAACGCTGCTGATTGACGAAGAGATAATCGGCGTCGACTCGGCGGTTAAATCTTCGGAATCCAGATCGCCACTTCGAGGTGATAGAAACTCAGAGGCGTCGACAAGGGATGGTGAGGGCAGGATGTCGGGGCGAGCTGTGCCACTTGCCTCAGCTATGGTCGACACTTCGAAGGTTGTCACGTCATCCCCGACCGACGTGAACGACGTGACCGACATCGAGTCCACTCGTGCCGTGGATGATAGGCTGGTCAATACAGGTGTTGACTGGGCGTCCCAAGGGTCGGATGAACCTTGCTCGCGCATCGAGGACTCTAACGAGTGCGCTGATGAGGAGTCGGATGACAGAGACCTCACGGAGAGATCCCAGCTTGATTCGCGTGGTGACTGAAAACCAATATCCGCGGAGTCCCCAGGCGACCATATCGACGTTGTCGGCTCAATGGCGCTACCCGCCATTGACCGATATGGGATCGATGTCTCAACATTTATCGTGTTGCTCGGCCACGACGTCGAAATAATATTCTCCGGGATCCACGTCGAGCTATCAGGCTCCTCATCGACAAATGGGGAACTGCTTGACGACAGCCACTTAGGCGAGCTGATTGTCGAAGGCTCAAAACGATACCGTGTCGTCGTTCTAACGTTGCCATCTGGGCCACGCACTGTTTCGTAGACGGTTTCAACGACGGAGCTGGCGAACACCGTCACCGTTGTCGTGTACACAGGCGTAGCGACGATCGTTGCGGTCGCCGTTGAAGGATGAGGCGTTGGTCGATCTGTTACCGGTACGTCAATAACGGTCATACACCAGCAAGTCTTACGAGCCATGAGATTGCCGACCTCCATCTGGTCGACGGTCTCGACTGCAGATCAAATCGAAAGAGTTGTCTCCGTGGTCAGTGACTCTTACTTGTGAATTGACAGCTAGTTAGGCTGACGGTATACTTTTTGATTTTTTTATTTTTTTATAAAAAAACGAAACAATTATGAAGAAATGTTGTGCGTGCCAATTCGTATTTTGTTATTATGATTATTATTGCTATTATTATGATTCTAATACCTATCATGATTACCCCTGTCGATGGAAACATTTAGTAGATGTTATATGAATAGCTGTGTAAGCTGCTTTAAGTCGAAAGGAGACGATCAGGAATAATTTACATTTGCCGAGTATATATATATATATATATATATATATATATCGATATCCCAATTTGAGCTAAAACTATCTCAGAGTTATTTATGCGGGAGAACCTCATATATCAATGCAAAATGACACTCACTGATGTGGCTTTACCGTTAGCGGTTGACGATATTGTCACGATCAATGGGTTATTGCGGGTAAGCTCGAGCCACGAACAACATTCGCGTGTGAGTTACTGATAGGTTCGCTGACCTCATGAGGGTAACCGCTTTCAACTCTGTCACCCCCACCAAAAGCCGCCTCCCAATGACCCGATGAGCACAGATCTATCGATTGATCCCTGACGAGGACTGCGGACCCGGGCAGCCCTTCAAAGCAGGGAGCAAGTTTTTCTCTTACGGCGCCAAAAGATGAACGACTACATCAGCAGGGCTCGAACGACACAGAGCTATTGAACGCAATTATATACCCCAGTCTCCTACCCGCCCACTCGAAGTGCGTACGAGACACACATCAATTCAATAGGGGAATCCGCACATTAACAGTAGATCAAGCGGAGCACAACAGATGACGTGCGAATGGTAAATGTCGCTGGAGTTATGACCGTGGGGAGTGCCATGGCTGAATCGGTGCAGATAGGCCATGACGCGTGTAAGACAATTTGTACTTATGTAGCTAAGATGCTCTTTGGTAAATATAATACATACTCTTGTTGCTATCTCCACCACCGTACTAAGATCGAGACCACCGTACTTCGCCACCGTACACAGAGTTGAAGATCAGCTGATTTGCATCGTCGAGTTGCCGTGATGCCAAGAAACGACGTTCGATAAAAAATAGATAGTATATATTTTAACTGGTCTTGTATTTCTCATCGTGACCGTTTCGTCGGTCAGTGATGTGACCGGGTTGGTGTGGAGTGCGCATAGCCAGCTTTGAAACCGTCGATTCAGAGGTCACGACAAGGTCCGAGCACGCTTGAGCTTCTTCGGTTAGAAATACGTAACAAAAATGTTACGTACACTATGGACGTCACTGTGTATTGTATTACAATAAGCCTGAAATAGCATGCATATATCCCGATGAGAGGGTGGCAACGGCTAATCCAATACAATAGCGTTCACTCACTTGTGTAACAGCGATTTCCGTCGACGAGCTCGAGTTGTGCGGACTGCTCGGATAGAAATGATGGCATTGTTTCCACAAACGATGTCGTCACCAACTGTTTAATTAATACTGAAAGATTCGGCAATGCCAACACACCGCTTTAACAGATACAAGTTGAATCAATGAACAAAGCTAGATGTGAAATCGCTGCAGTACATACTCGTTGCAGCGAATTTGTTAAACACTTTCTCTATGGAACGACACTTTTCTACTTAATTTTCCCCATAGGCTGTAATGTAATTAATTTGGTGCCAGCACGGCACTTTGAGACGATAATCTCGATAATACTTGACAATTTCTAGTACTACATTTGAATATGAAATTTCCTCCATTCTTTCCGCTATACTGAACTAGTACAGGTGAAATTCATGTTTCACGCAAGGGAGGGTGACATTAGAACGACGGTTTTGAATGTTTTAAACTTCAATCTCTCTTTCTCTTTTTGACAAAACCTTTATATGTCTGTATCACTTTTCAATTATTTTAGCCAATGATTATTAGTACTTCGTAAAGGAATTCTATGAGAATGTTTAGGCAGACCTCCAGTCGCTCGCACCGGTCAGAGGTTACGTTACATCGAGAAAAGCAGAAAGAAGGAGAGGGAGAGACCTATACTAGGGGTACTTTCTCCTAATAATAAAAAATATATGTCTACAAGGGCATCTCTTTATTTCACTTTAAAAATCCCCCCATTATCAGATATTACCCACGAAGCACGAGGGACACTCGCGTGTGGTTGTCTACTGGCTGCATTAATGAGTAAAATACAACAACAGCACATCGATCAGGCAAACATGGTGGTAATGTTTTTGACCGTAAATGATAGCACTGTTCGCGAACGCAACAAGAACTGTTGCCGCTGGATTAGAGCACGCAACGAGGACGCATTCATATTCGATGTGAATACGTAAATGTCCCTGAGGAGAGTTGAATAAATTTACATAGCCATGCTAGTCAATTGGCCTTGGCAATGATTTATACCGATTTCGCATTTAATGCAGCTATACGAAATCGTCGGGGAAAAAAGTGCCATTCGGATCAAGTTATCGCTATTCAGGAGACCTCGATAGTTACAATACTTCATCGGACATATGTTTAAGAGGAATATTAGATAGTTTCGACAGAATATTTTAGTTTGTATACTGTGCAAGAACAAGGTACCCGGGTGCGGGCCGAACGGTGAACATCATTCATACAATGTCACACGGGCATCAGTGTCAGTATTTTTCTGCAATATGAAACACTCGCTCTAATCGGCATAACACGTGGTATAATGACAATAAGATGCGGGGACCAAATACGCTCGCTGTGTGTCACTAAATGCAACATAGATTGTTGCATTGGCCAATCAGAGGGCTCACCGACGTGAATAAGCTTAATTTGATAATGAATACGCAACATGACTTTTGTCGACAAAGTATTATAGATTTCTGACCACTGTATATATACACCATTTGAACATCTTACGGACCACTCGAAGCTGACAACCGTGAACATACATCCCATTGTATTTTTTTTTTATCAATGACTGATTGATACCTCGTGCTTAATTAACGTATACAAATATGAGGGACATGTCATTTGTAACCGATGTGAATTTGTTTACAATTTAAACCTTATATACCGTCATGTGTACCATTGGTAATTCATTTCGATTAGAAGTTGTCAAAACACGGATTGCACGCGTTCTTCGTTTGTATGACATGTGTCACTCACGTGCTGTTGATGTGGCGGATATTTTCGCTGGGATTGTGAAGTTCGGGCTTGCGGCATAATCCAACAGGTGTTCGTCGATTGTATCTGTGGGTCGGCCTCTGACCAGATGAGCCAGACCCCACAGCTGTACTAGCAGAACATGCAGGTATAGGGCCGTCATCCTGTGCGGGGCGACAGTTCGGCACCTACCTCAGCTGCCCTCAATCTAGATGGCGTCATAGGTCGCATTCACTGACTGGTCGTCAGCCTCCATTAGCGATTACCTGAAGATGTGATCGATTAGTTCGTCTTCCAAGAGCATCCGTGCATGTTCGATCTGTTTGGAAACGCTGATCACAGCTGATTTGTCCCTAGCACGAAGCGACATAGAGCTAACTACTTCTATCGCTACTGACACTTAGTCACTTCTCGTCCAGACGCCAAAGCACATGTCTCCGTCTGTATATCGTCAAGGTACACAATCGCCAACAGACGTTACGGTTAAACATGAACAAGCAGTGACATAGCGTGATTAACTATAACATGCGGACCCTCCCATAATCCGGTCCACTGATTTCTTGGGGAGCATGTTGCTCCTTGTCGGAGGGGCGTTAATTGGAACATTCTGAAGAAAGCAAATAAAATTTCAATGTGTCCCTGCAACCCAATTCAATACGGTCATTAAGTATGTTCACGCTACTTTTTCGAAGAGGCAATTAAGTCACACATCCGCTCAACGTACTGAAATCAACTGTTCCGTTTGATGATCCCAAATTTCGTATCCACATCATGGGGGTCACGAGAGGGTGATTCCGACAGGCAACACAGCTTGTAGTTCCACTATAAGTGTATAGAGTACTTCCTTGGTTCACCAAACTCTTAGTCTCCCATTAACGATCACATCACTCGCATTTTATTTAAAATATTAGAGACGAATCAAAGTCAAATCCAGCTATTCACAACAACCACAACGACAACAACACGAACAGATTAAACGCCGCATTGCCAGATGAACGGCCGCCACCTCCGGGGCTTCGCTTCAAGAGTGCCAATCAATTGGATACACGCCATGCCACCGTTGCACTACTGCCACCATGTAGAAATACACTAATAAGCATCGTGTGTTAAGTAAAGCTGCCAACTTTTGCTCAGTGGGAACTGATGAATACGATTTAAGATCGCGTTTTATATTATACTCTATAGGTTCTCTCGTTCGCGCGCTGGCGACAGCAGCAGCAGCAGCGTTATCAGCAGTAACTCACCGCGCGTTGCTGTTCGCCCGATTGGCTCTCTTCAATCTGAGTCTTCCGATTCGCTTCGTCATCGAACCTTAAACTCGTGTTACGACCGCTCTGACCACTTCGGTTGCTGCTGGTGCCGCTTGTGCTGATTCTAGTGGCGTTCCCTCTCACTCTCGCCGTTCGGGTATCCTCCATTCTGATCGTTTCGTCCACTGGCGACCGGTCAGCGTGTGCATCGTAACGAGAGCGACCGTGAGCAGCGTCGACGAATCATCAGACGACATCGGCACCAGCAGCGTCGACGACGACGACACCAGCCACAACAACGATGACAGTAACAGTAGTAGGAGGAGGAGGAGCAGCAACGGGGACAGCGGTGGCGACCCAGGCAGCAGACATCGCGGTAGGTGGCTGACTAAGCGACTGTGATTTGCGCGACTCGTAGCTCTCCAGCCCTCGGACGGGTCCCCAATAGGCTGATGATACTCCTGGCGCTCTGGTGCCGCGGAGCACTGCTGATGCTGGCGCGTTTCACCGGAAGCAACGTCCGGTCCGAGTTACCGAGAGCCGGCGGGAGTGGTGGTGGTGGCGGCGGCGGCGGCGGCTGCTGCTGCTGCTGCGGCGGTCCATTGGTGACAGAAGCGCTTGCCCATCGTTCTGCATAGGTCTATGCATTCACATCGGTGTGTGACGCGATGCGGGGGAGTGCGGGTGTGTGCCTGTCTATGTGCTCGGGGCAGGCAGCCGGTGAACAGCTCGGCGACGCACAGCCGATAGGAGAATCCGCTGCTACCGCCGCCGCCGCTGCCGCGCCAGCAGCGGCACTATCGTAAAGTTTAACCGTCGACCCCGACCCGACAATAACAGCAACCTGAGAGATGGCGCTCCGAAATCCGGCAATCCGCTACACCCGGGATCTGGCCCGGGCCAGATGAGCATACCGTTGACGAGACTCACACGCGCTAGCTTGGCCTGCCCGGAGCTGGGTCGAGCTATGCCACCTGCTCAGAACAACGGGAGAGCTCAAGCGGTCGTCGGACGATTCGTGGTTCGCTTGCCGCTACTGGTGGATGAGTGTCATTCACAAGCGCTGGCCGACATGTTGACGATGCTGCTGGTGTTGTTGTTGATGAGGATAGCAACTGCTGCGAGGCAACAAAGCGAGTAATACAATAATAATAATAACAATAATAATGTTAGTATATATCTATTCTTGATGGTAACACCAGCAGGCGGTGGAAATGCTAGCGCAAAGCGACACAGATCTCCGACGCCGTTCGTGATTCACACGAGACGCAGCGAAGAGTGAGGAGGGGACGATTTAAACCCTTGACTCCAATTTGTATTCGACAGGGCGCCAGCACCAAAGGACGCGCTGGAATCGAGCGAAGTTGTGGAATAATCTCACTGAATTCGTATGGATTTGTGCCGATAGGGGGCAGTGGGTTACGTTAAAGTGGGTTACGGTTAGTTAGGAAAATAAATCGTCGATTATGAAATACTCGGACAGCACGGCTGAACCATGACAAAGTATCTATCGAGAGGCCAACCCGGCGGACTTGGCGGGAAATAGGGTGAGGTGTATTTAGAATTCCTCTTTTGTGGACTCTTAATTCAAGCGCGATTTCTGCTTGAGTAGTCAATTGATATATTTGAATTGAGACGTGTTTCGTCAGGGAAACGTTTTCGCGCGGGAGCTAAACAATGATTTTGCGGGTGGTGAAGAACGTAGCGAGCAAGACGGTGAGGTGATCCCGAGCTTCAGCAAACACATGGACAGCATCTGTTCGTATCACTATTGTGTGGGATGGATCGTCCGTAACGTACACCTTGAATTAATAAGGGTGAATTAAATATAAATACAAAATAAAGCAAATATATTACATTTATTTATATTACACAGGAATATGATTCAGATTTTTTTAAAAAAATCGGCGACTGAAGCGTAGATAGATAGATCTAATTACCGAAAGTACCGCAACACTAGTCTGTATACTTTCTACAACTTCGGAGTTATACGATTAAAAAAGAAATCGTATCTATTGAAACCATCCAACGACTAAATAAATCCAATGCCTATTGAATCTCTGTGTCAACAAGACATTCGTTCCATACTCGAGATCAGAGAAGGGGAGACTTTCGAGTTTCTTCCTCTGTGTTCACTAAACTTAAAGGCTGACTCTCAGCCAACATTAAACGTCCGCTTTTAGCATTGCTTCGTAAGATGGACCCCTTTAAATGCTGTACACTAGACTACCACTACCAGTACTACTGCTAGACACTTTAGATAAACAGAAAACTGATCGATATCTCAAGTTGCATTAGCAAATCTAACTATAAAATCTCTATAGTGCCGTTTAAATATTAAGTAAACAGTTGCATGTTAGAAAGACAAAAGGCTATTACAAATATTTGGTAGTTCGATATTAGCGGACTTTGCTAGTTTTGGTACATGTGAAACTGATGGCACTCACGTTATGACATATATATATAACGCATTTTCACTACTTTTGAAACCTTATACACATTTGAAAGTACGATCCCCCCAATAAGACCCCATACGCCACCGGATCAATGTTTATCACTTGGCCACGCTCGGATGGCCATTGGCGCATTTGATTTCCCGCCGAACTGACACCCGAACAGGTTCTACTTACATTTCACTGCCTGTCCAGATTGATCGTCCACCGGAAGCTGACCTTGGAACCAACTCCTCTATCCTCCTTTATGACTCTACTCAGAACGTAATCAAGCAATCACAATAGTGTTCGGGACACGCGGATGCTCAGCCGGAGATGCTTGAGTAGCTGGCCCAGGTGCCGCATTACATGATCGTTCCATACATACATGCAGATAGATAGATGTGTGTATATATGTGAGTGTGTTTACATAGACGATGTTATTTATCTCTAAGTGTATGATTGCAGAAACACATTGCGTAAAAGCTTGCTAATCGAAGTGGTCACTGGTAATTATTTCCTATAACACAGACACACACACACACACACGGGGTTTTTCTCACCACCGAAAATACATTTAAAGTTAGTACATCGGAGAATCGGCTGTGTCATCCATCCATAGAGCGTTCTATTCGCCGGCCACTGTAACCTGTCGGGTGCCGCAGCCTTATTGAGCCTCCTGTTCTTCACAACCTCATAGGGTGCTCTGTGTTGTCTGTTATCGCGCGGTATCCATGGCATCCACCGCGTGACTGGTGACAGAGGGAGGGGTTCGCTCAACCACGATTAGCCAGCCCCAGTACAATGTAACCGAATAGAAGTTGTTGGTGACTTCAGGACCGATTCATTTGAGCAACTTGTCTGTAACCTGCGTGAACTTCGCACGATGTCGTAATCTTGATTCAGTAATTGGTGCACACAAGCTTGACCCGCTGTACGCGTGTATAGCTTCCCTTAATTATATTGTGAAATATCTTTGATAGCTCACACTAGGGTGGTTGGATGTGGTTTTACATTTGTGTCAACCTAAATTATTAGTATTATTACTTTTTTTTTTAGCTGTCCCTCAACTGTTCCGCTATCTGACAGGCCTCAGCTCTTAACCTTTTAGGTATTACTATGAGGACCTGTTGGTTCCACCTTTGCTTATTCTCTCCCTTACTCGTACCTGGCAAGAATCTTCACATATAGAAGGATGATAAAGAACTCCAAAGATTCTCCGCGTTCGACAGGATTTGAACCTGCACGTCCCTCCGGTTTATCAGTCCAGGACGCTCACTACTAGATCATCAGGGGACACATTTGTGTCAACCTGTCGCTCGTCGCCTTCACTCTACTGCGATGTCTCTCATTATATTCCTTGCCGCTGAAACGCTTAGAGCGGCAGCTGGTGAGTCGGATGAGTCATCGTCAATAGCGCCTTTATAGATCACTATCTCGGCTCCGTTACGAAAAGTTGTAATTGCTATTTCTTCGTTAAGTCATAATATATATATATATATATATATATATACAGTGAGTAAGTAAGTGCAATGAGGGGGTCGATTATTCACCAGCGCTATCCATGTGTATTGCGGTCGATAGTATCGTATGTAAAGATTCGTTCGATATTCACACAACGCGGGACGCCCACCAAAATGGAGAATTCCGCGCCAATCAGTGGACGTGGATGTCCAAATTTTAACCGAGACGGTAAAATCCGAGTTCGCTCAGATAATGCTAACAAGAAAAGCTCAACAACTGCATAGTAAAAAATGTCTTGTTTTTGATCCAGTACGTCTTTAAGTAGTGAAAATTGTGTCCTTGCTCAACTTAGATTGCTGAATTGCAAGGATTCCGTTTTGGCACCTTGCTGTTAACCACATAAAATGATGAAATAAATATGACTTTGATTAGTCAAAATGTCCGAATCTCTGACACGATCCGGGAATCGTGTCTCTGGCTATGGGAACTTTAATAACTCATCATATGTCGATAGTTTATCGTGAGTATGAGTAAGTCTCGGGTGGAGACTATTTGTCTACCGGAATGAGTTTTACCTAGATTCATATTACTGTAAATAACCCGTTTCTACCTTCATATCGTCGACTTGCGGTTGCGTTATTGTTTTTCGAACTGTGAGTAATATCATGTCTCATCATCATCCAGAAGTTCCACTTGAAGCCGAGCACGTGAAAGTCTTGTACAGATAGTATTGTACTGTTCTAATAAAAGCACAAAGCAAATTCGAAAATTTACCTTAGTACCTGTTGTGTTCTAAACTTGGCCCGATTTCGATGAAGTCATATACAAATGATAGTAGAATCTCTATGGTACTGTGTTATGACAGTAATTAATAATCAGACGAGTGTATATATATATATATATATATACTCTAATATATATATATACTAATATATATATATATATATATATATATATATAGCTGAGAGCAATAAAGGCAGGATTGAAATGCAGAATTTGTAATATAATTCCAATTCCGGTACAACTAGCCTTTTAGTATGCAGGACCACGTTTGGTCTCACCATTAGCATCAGGACAGTTTTGGTGAGGTTTGATCACGATATATAACAGCTTCGCGATGAATGGCAACGGGCTCAAACAACGACGCATACGGACCATCCAACGCATAGCAAATGGTAGTACAAAGATAATCAAGATTGTAACACATCGACTTTATACGTGAATTCAATCATACGCTACTCTAGAAACACCCGCAGAATACAATGAAGACATTGCCAGTTCATTATGAGAAAGCCAAAGGGCGTCTTCTGCATGGTTAGAGATGCAGGCTGCTTGGTCTTGGTCTTTTATAATAAATGGCTAATGGTTTTTAAGCTCACTTCTCGGATTCGCTCTCGGTTCATTTGAGTGGTCCGCTATTAGTAACGAGCTCATGTCACCGAATATTTGCAACTATAAATATAACAGTTGAAATAGCAAATAATCCCCCCCCCCCCAAATAACCCCTAGAAATAATTCCTAATTATTGTATGTGTGAATAAAAGAATATATGTATATACACTGCTATGTTGAAATAGCAAATAACTTACAATATATGCATGCACTCATACAGGTACAGGAAATAATCGAGCCTACGCGAAATGGCCGTTTTTGGCTGTTTATCTGCATGCTGGAGCGATAGAAGGCGTACGAGGTTCTTTATTTTAATAAATAAGATAACTCTATTCTTACAGAACACGAAAGCTTAACAACCTATATATGATTGATATTCTAGGCGCCTACGCGATATTTGCAAATAATATGTATTTCAGCTATTGGTTCCTCAGGGTACTTCCCGAGCGTTGTTCAGTCGCCGTTCATCACCAACTGACATGTCACACCGTCATCTCATTGCTTGAAGTTGATCACAGCCACCTTTATCTTTGTCAGTCACAGTTGTAAGATATTGTCATTCAGTTGTATCGATATAAGAGCCAAGTGGTGTTTTATCTTCAGGAGACAGGCCAACGGTACCACGATCGCAAAGGCAAGTTTTTACTACGTTTGAACAAAGCTTCAAGCCACGATAGTGTAATAGAATGGCATTCAACAACTTCCCATTGTGTTAGCGAGGTAAGTTTGACGGCTGCAATTCTACGCATGTCACCCAAAAAAAATACGAATACAAACATTAGTATTTATCCGAGATCAGCAGAACATCCTGTTACGTCAGACTGACTTTGCCATTGATTTTTCGCATGTGTTGGCTTACCTTCTCTGCACTATATGCCAGGCTAAGCATCGTACTCATCTCCATTGTTCGGAGCCAGAAATGTTAAGGAGCGACGCAACGATATTCGTCATAGGCTAAGCTGGCGAGAAACAACCTGATGGTCCTTCTTGCTAGACGGGTTTAAGTTTTTTTATACATTTGCATATGCATTCGAACGTCTGCAGATGCCTAAAATCAATAGGACATTCAAAACGGTTTCGTTTACACCATTGAGGAATATTTGATCATAAAAAACTCCGTTTACAACTTCCACCAATGTGCACTGGCACCCGCGTTATCATTAGCGCGTGGCGGACATGCGCAAATTTACGTTGTTTCATGATCGAAGAAGTCAGCTCCGACAAAAATTGTTTTTTACACCTCGTAATCAACTAACTTAAGCTCGCTCAAGTGTCTGGCACGAGTTTGTTTGACAACGACCTCAATCCGCCTTGGCCAGATTAAATCAACAATGACGGCATATGTGGTCTCAGCTGTTGGACATTTCAGTTTACAGCCAGCGGGCGCGAACAGCGTCGCGCCCTAACCAGCATGTATCCGTGGTCAGATAACGCCGGAAATAAAAAAAGAGGCGTTTCGCGACAAGTTGTCAACTTTTGTAGCACCATAGGGTCAAAATTACTCGTTCAATCAGATACACCGTCAGCGCGGTGGCCCGAACACCAAAGTCCCTGGCTGTAAAAAGCCGGAAACCGCAGGGGTCGGAGTGCCTCGACCTTGTAAGGACATACAAGAGAACCTAAGCATTGCAAAAAGAACACTTCCGTTAATAAACCAATAAACCTTACCCTTTACCGGTGTGACGCACATCGTGCATCGATTGTCTGTTCTGGCGAGTCGCATATTGTAGCCACATCTGAAGTGGTCTTTAAGAGATCTGTCACTAACTCTCGCCATCGGTGCCTACCATACAGCTGCGATTTATTTCAGACACGCAGGCCTGCACAGTGATGATATACAGCGGGGGGTATATCACCGACATTTCCAGTCCTGTCTGTGTTTCTGTCTCAGAAACGTAATAATCCGTTACAGTGTTTAAGGCGAAACAAACCCCCGGCGGTGATCATTCCCCAACAACACTGGCGCTATATTGTTTACTGGTGTTCGCCATCCCGTTCCGTTGTCTCATGTCGCCCACAACGGATGCTTGTACCCTAACGGATCAACTCATCTCGCAGAGCGCCGTGTGTTTACCGGAACAGATAGTGCCTAAATGGAGGGAAGCTACAATTATTCGAGTAATCTATCTGTCGGGGAGCAAGACTGTAACGTTAATCGATCATATATCGTTGCTACTCACTTTTACAACTGTCCTTAGGAATGCTGCATATTCAGTCTAAGGGTCTTTCAGCAGTACTACTTATGTTTGTGCTGGTTCGACGGGCAATACGAGTTAACCTTTGATTTGATCAAATAGTCAATGATTCTGTGGGCAACGCCCTACTGGCTTGCTGTATCCGAATGATTTCACAGCTCAAATTGTTACTAGAATAGGACAGCTGTTAATATATGGAATGTTATAGCCTACGATACGTGAAACAAGCGCAATTGCACAAAACAATGCAAATATTGGTCACAGTATAAACAATATGAACCGGTGCGGTCATCGTGCCTGCTAGTTTAACAGTGAACTTGATTGGTAAACAATTTAGAATAGCATAGCTCAACAAAACACTGTGGATAAATATGTGATTTATAAAACAAGTAGTACAACAGCATAAATGAAGAGAATATTGCCCAGATCCTTCGGATCCTCTCGAACCACGCTAGCCAACGGCTGGCAGAAATACGTCCACTAACGTATAGCACAATTGGTATGATAACGTCAAATATAATATTGGTAAAATAATGAAATAAAGAGGTATACGGCAGCGTTGACTACTACTAATGTCGTCGGACTATTCGACGACCCTCTGCGTGGATAGGATTTTGTCCTTAATCTCACATCGCCTGCGGAGTTGTAAATTTAGCGTCACGCTGGCTGACAGCACGACTTACACGAATCGTCATAAGTACACCTCGTGTTCTATCAACACGAGCTGAAATTACTCTTTTAGTCTATAACACCTGCAGAGATACTACTAGATATTATTGTCCTTAACGTCCCCCCCAGCAAATGCCCGCCCAGTAGCTCCGCAAAGAGAAGGACAAACATGGTATTAATGTGACTATCACGTTGGTTGAATTCAACTGAACATCCATGTATGAACTGTCCAGTGGAACAACACCAACTACGTCGGCGCTACACAACTTTTCGGATATTTGCTCCTGTGTGTGACGCCATTATGGTAAGTGGAAAGAATTTTGCAGTCGAGCGCATTATTCTTGAGAAGTGTCACGAGCCAATCAGGCCAATGGTTTGACGTCTACGCTTCGGCTTTGATCAGGACAGCGGCCAGCGGGCTTACTGTCCCCTGCTGCCTGGAACAGGTGATCTCCTCTAGTCTATCCATCCACGGTGCGTGTTGTCCTATAAAAACACAGCTGGAGGCTCTCGTGAGCAGCATTGTGTCCTCGAGATAGAGAGCACAATGACGCCTTGTCTCATCCTGCTTCTTGGTCTGGCGACGCCTCTGGCGTTTGCGGCCCCCCAGTGCAAGAATCAAGATGGTAAAGACGTGGAGTGGTGAGTGAGCCCATAGCAATCGTCTACAGTGGCCAACTAGCGACGCAGTATACGTGCTTGAAGTACAGTACTAATGTTGGCCGTTGCTTCGATTCACGTATGATAAATATCCAGTGAGAAAAAAACGACGTTCTCCGCAGCTATAATTCAGCTGTCCATTCCTTGTGGACTCGGTGGGGAAGAGTTGCCCTCGATTTTCAAAGAGAATGCTTCGAATCTACAGTGGTTTGATTATCGTTACGATAGTTGGATTATGGTGAAGAGTTGTGACATGTATGAATAACTGCGACACAGTCAATACTTATAGGTATTATCACATAATTTACTGTTGTAAGAATGTGACTTTCTTTATTTAAGAGCACTCTACACACTGTCAGTAATGCATTTGTTAATACATATTCGTCCTACGTATGAGGATTTCGTTTACGTGTTTCCTATGAAATTATCTTCTTGCTGTAAAGGTAGCCCGTAAAAAATGTAGCCCGAAAACTACAACACGCTACGGCGCAAACGACATTTGACATCTACCCAGCGATATATATATATATATATATATATATATATATTAGTATTATTGTTTGCCTACAGGTTCATTGGTTACAAGCTACCAAAGACCAAGGACTATGAGGAGTCATCTTTCACGCCGGAAGGCGACGAGATCGCCTATGTCGATTCGACAATGAAGAAAACAACCAAGGGATTTAAACTGCTGGAAGCTTCTGTTTTTGACGTAAGTTAACGACAGAGGTCACCCTGTTCATAAGGCAAGTCAAGGCTAATGAGTTAGATAAATCAAACAAGTCTTCACGTCCCTGTGAAGCTGCTGACCCGTGATATGTACACAGGTAGCACCAGAATTAAACCGACCCTCTATCGTGTACTTAATGAGCCCAGGTGGTTTGAATACTTTCGTGTCCGATAAACTTATGATTTGCAATACATGTGATCTCGCCGTGGTTGGATATTTTAGACAAAGGGAAACCCGTTCGCCCTCACGCTGGCCGGCCTGTTTAAGGGCTCGAAACCCAAAGACTCGGCTTATGCTGTGTACAACGATCAGCCCCCCGAGCCATACAACGGAACCGCTAAAGGACACACCAAGGGTTTGTGCCAAGATCCATCATTGTTACCCAAACTCTGTGAGGACGTTCGATTTCACACGCGTCACACGTATAATACATTGAACTAATACGCTATGAATGGGATTTTTTGATGAAGATAAATTGGAAGGACATAGCTCAACGACTTCCTGGAAATGAGTCCAATGCTCTTTCCCGCGTAAATAATAATATTATTAAATAACACTCTTACTAATTCACTCCTTTAGGTTACTATATATTCTGCATGAAGGAAGCCTGGCTACATACGATTTTATGATGGTTACGTCATGCGCCATTTTCGACGAACGTATATTGTACGTTTGTTGTTTGTTTTTAGTATCTCCGCACAGTATCCGATAATTTAGTCTAGATTGACGTGGAGCTGGCCACCTGCAAAAGGAAGTGTGCAAAAACTGTGGCCTATGTCATATGCGCGCGTTTCTCCATGTAGAATCAAGTACTTATATATATATATATATATATATATATATATATATATATATATATAGTGAGAGAGAGAGAATCCTACCTCTGTTTATGTTGATGACTTAGCAGCGTTAACCTTCCCTTCTATGTTTTCTCGTTAGGTGTGATTGAATTCAGTAAAGATGGTGGCTACTGGCTGATGCACTCCGTGCCCCGCTTTCCTTTCAACGTTCTCTCAAAGAAATATGAATACCCCGACTCCGGCCGTGGCAACGGACAGGTATTCATGTGCGTCTCATTCGGGGGCGAGCACCTGCCTAGAGTCGGTAAGATTTGAGCAGGAGTAGTACAAGTTCAGCCTGAAACACGTGGATACGCGGATTGAGCGAGTTGACAAGTACAACTCCCTTCCAATTCCTTGATAAGTTTCGATTTGTATGTGCCCAATTTAGAAAATACTGAACAGCAAATTTATATGCAGCAGACAACTCAACAGGGTGGTTTTCAAAACGGGTGGTTTTGTCGAGCCTTGCTGTGATTTACGAGTAATAAACGTCTGCGGAATTGTCTAAGTAGACCACGATCATATCCATCATGTGATATGATCGTGTTCTGCTTAGACAGCTCCGCAGATGTTCTGAATGTTTATAGATCTGCTTGTACTAGTTGCCGAATCGTCATTGTTCAAATCTAGCGGCTGCTCTCCGCCAGCAGTACCCATATATTTACGAGTCGGATGCACCCGCCAGTCTCCTGAAGGACGATGACGTTAGCGCGCTCCTGGACAAGAAGTTTGTTCGCCGTCCGCAGAACCCTATCCTGCAGGAGACACTCGTCGGAGTTGACGGGACCGAGTTCGAGAGTTTTGCCAAACATCAGGCCGCTGATGATGGTATGCTATTCGCTATCATTGATACTGTGTCCACCGAAGTACGATTTTGTTGACACCTTGCCACCTGTTCAAACTTCAATTCAAAAACATCTTTCTTAAGGCCAATAAATGGGGAGGCGGGTGGTTTTGGTACAAATTTAGCATAAACGAAAGGATTTATACAATATCACAATTCGACATAGCTACTGTCACAGTTTGATTGAAATGCACACGCTGTGACCGGCGATAACCGGCATAATCGCAAAAATTGATTCTATAGCCACAATGCATATTTATATTGGGTACTACTGTATTATTTATCTTTTGTGTTTCCTGTTTTCAAGCTCGCATATCGCACAGTTCTACACAAACGCCCACTGGTGCACTTCTCTATTAATTTTAGTAATTACAAATATTCGTATAAATAGATATGATAATATACCAACCCCCCCCCCACCCACCCTGAAGGCGCGATGTAGGAATCATTCATTGGAGGTCATTCTCCAATATGGGCAAGCCAGCGCAGGATTGCGATTGCTACAACTTACAGATATTCGCTGCGCTTTGTGTGTGTGTGTGGTCTAATAGAGATCTATGCCAACATTGTTGCGCCAAAGCTCGGCGTCGACATGCTTGTGGAGACCTGGCGCAACGGCGCTGGTGGCAAACTCGGACCCACCTGCCCTCGAAAGGGTGTCACCGTGACCAACATGGCTAATGTCGTCATCAAGTTCGACGACGGCCGGCAGATTGTGTTCAAGACGACTGAGGATCACGCCAAATGGGCTGTGTCCACCGACGTCAAGAAACCGTGGTTCTGCAACGGATCTCTCAACCGCATGGTAGGTTAGATTGGGGGCCCGAAACCCGCCATAACAAAAAAATTTGGGGACATATTCGCATTTTAAAAATTTTACTGAATGAAATAAACAACAAAAAATAAATAGGTGGAGCCATTGCTAAAATGTCCAATGAATTGCTTGGGGCGATCTCGGAAACTTCCAGCTGTCTCAGTATAAGCGCGGAGGACAGACGACCTGCATCTCGAGCAAGCTTGTGCATCGTCTCTTCACGAACGCTGTCGAGAAATGTGAGATGTGTGATGGACCTCGTGCTGAGAAGAACTTCTGCAAGGAGAAGGTCAACGACTAATCATCCTGGGTTGATACAATTAATAAATTATGACAGTCGGACTTTACTTAAAGTGTTGGTATCATTCTTCGCAAAAAACCGGTGAGTTTCTCACCTCAATAGAATACAGTAGAACAGAAGGACGCGAGAGAGAATTCTCTAATTATTGTACGTTTAAAGTTGTACACGCGTATTTAATATAATAATAATAAATCTTGTTTTCTTATACATAGAATGACGACTTTATTGAATAAACAGTTATTATAGTAAGTCGCAACTCAAGCCAGTGAGCGCTGACCTAGTGTTAATTCGAGTGACACTGATACGAGCTTGGATGCAAGTCATAATTTTAAGTCATAATTTACTCTAATCCAGTATACATTTGTTCTCTCTCCGAACACTGATTCGAAGATAATCTATACAGGAATCAGTCTCCAGTTGGATGTATGGTATACAGAGTTTACGGTTTCCTTGTTGTTATGTCAAAAGACAAGTGCTCAATATGAGCCTCACCCAATATAGCGCACGTGCGATTGACGAATGTGTATGTTTTGCAAACATGTATTCAAAGTGTCACTAGTTCTTGCTGCATCTCTCGTTGTACCGCAATCATTATTACTGGCGATCCTACGATGCATCAACTGCTGTAACCGTACATCGATCTACCGCTTATAGATGTTCTCACGTACTCGACTCGGTTGTCTTGATGCGGCAGCGTATCATTTAGCTACGATTTATAGCTGTCGATGCAATGGCTTGTGCCCTCTCCATTTGGCGTCCTTGACCGCTGACAGCGATTGCATTGCGGCGGCTTGGCGCTGGAACGGCTAGCAATTGCCCTATAGAGCCGGCACTATAGATCTCCTCAAGTGATGATGACTCGATCCGCTCGATGATCCCAGTCTGTGAGTGTGTGGAGCGCTGGCTGTGAGGCCAGCGGTGTGACCGGGAGGGCGATTGAGCGACTGATTGACGCTAGTTGTGAGCGTGCCTGGTAGATCCCATGAATGGGTTCGTTCGAAGTGCATCCGTGTCATCCCCGTCCTCAACCTGACCGTGTCGTGCCTCCGTCGTGGCAGTCCACTGTACGTGTGAGCACCCGCTCGTCCGTTGTCGCAGACGTTGCTGGTGACTTCGCGCTTGGCTTTAGCACGTTAACACCTGAGAAAAGCGAACCCAGACTAGTCAATTGAGAACGCTGAAGCGTCAAGGGAAGTCGCCCTCTCAAGCGATGCTTCTGAGCTGTAGTTAGCCGCGACACGATCTCCTGGGCCGGTCCACGAAATGGGATATAGGTTGAAAGGAGTTTGACGATCGCATCACTACGGCTACTTGGTTATTGGCGCCGAGCGCGTAAGGGGCGTGCCGGCCACACCATTTAGGAGGTAAGCCTTCTAATCACCGTGGCCTGCTTGTGGCAAGGACCGAACCGAAAGGACGCAGGAGAGGTGGCGATCGAAGCCGACGTGCCGCAGGGCCGCGTTGAGCCATGACAGCTACGAATCGGCCTGTAACGTGGACGGATGGGTCGAACATCTGTGTGCGGACATCGATGCGTCGTCGGCCCCGATGCGTGAGCGCCATGCCGTCTACAGAGAAGGACTACAAGAAGATCGTCATTGTTGGCGACGGCTTCTGCGGCAAGACCAGCCTTTTGGCCCGGTTCACCCGTAACGAGTTCCGTCGTGACTATGTGCCGACGGTATTCGATACCGAGGTATCCTCGGTGTTCATTGGCGACCGAGAGGTCCACCTCAGCCTATGGGACACTGCCGGTCAAGAAGCCTACGAACGACTCCGTCCATTGTCATATACCGACACCGATGTGGTCGTCATCGCGTACTCTGTCGCCGACCGTGACACAATGCAGAATGTCGTCGAGAAGTGGTACACCGAAATCTGCCATTATCTGCCGCGTGTGCCAATTATACTGATTGGCACCAAACTCGATTTGAGACCACCGGCCGATGAGATGCACATCGAAGATTACCCTATCTTCGTTAGCGAGGAGGAAGGTCGAAGACTTGCAGGCTACATCCGAGCTGACGCGTTCGTTGAGTGCTCGGCATTGGCCAACGTCGGCGTAGCCGAGGTGTTCTATCAGGCAGCCCTCCTGACAGTGCAGCCACCCCGGAGAAGGACAAAAAAAAAGCGGAAGAGAATGTGTGTCCTGATCTAGCGAGGCAAATACAACGAATACATTGATTGGCTGCTGGCTGGCGCACCGTGCCGTCGACAGTGCTCGAAGAGCGCACAAGCAGTGCACAATACAACTTGAGTACTAGTTCGGGGATGAAGCTCATAGTGATGCCACAGTGTCTATCGATGCCGCAAATTGTCGATCATAAGTGGCAGTGTGCATAGATTGCAGGAAATGCGTGTGCGAAATTTATACGGCCTTCCCAGTCTGTCGTCTCCTAATATCAAGCGCTGACAAGATACGGGTGATCAGAATCGATTGCCAGTCGACCGCGAATAATGATCGTATAGAAAACGAACAAACAGCATCACATTATCAGATGAGACCTAAGCGTGCGATCTTTCAACACGACATATTCATTGTGTTTGGACTAGCCTGTTGTTACGTGTGTCGCTGTTTCGACGTTTAGCTGAAGGAGAATGACTGTGTTTATCGGATGAATTATGACGATTTGACCCCCGTGGGTGGCTCTTGCAAACGTTACCTCTTTCAATTTAGCAATCAATAGCGTTTATTTATTTATTGAGCCACTTCATGCCCCAAGTGACTGTTCTAATCACGAGGTCGAGCAGTGGTTTGATATTGTGCAGTGGGTAGTATTTTTCGTCATCTACTATTTAAAATCGTGTAAATATCGAGTAGAAATAAAAAAAATTCAGCATGGCGAGCCAACGCGCGATGCCATGCAATTATCAACTACAGTGATCAAAACAGGTCTCAATAGCTTACTCGAACACTGATTGCGAATAAGCGATGGTGCCAATTGTCTGGGACTAATCCGCCCATTGGGATTGAAAGCTGGATAAAGCTGGCCGTCAGTGGCCAACTTTGATACGGCCTGCCTTTGTGGATGCTTGAGAAATGTTTTGTGTTGCGTTGCCGCGCTCTACGTTGATAGTTGAGTTACCTTCCCGGTTGTGCATAAGAACCGAAAATGGGTTGAAATGAACGTTTGGATTGGTGAGCCGGTTTGCCTGTCTGTTTGTCAACGCCGACCATCTCTCGCTGGCACGATTGAGTTCGGTGGCCTGGGAGTGCTTCAGCGGCCATTCAAGTTGTACATATCGTAGAACACACAGGTGGATTATATCGAAGCAATCTAGATGTTTCTTTTTGTGTAAAGCATCTTGTGATATTACGCTGTATATTGATACATTAATTGACGATGACAATGATATTGACGGCAACGATGATTACTCGAATGATCTGGAGAGAAGCTGCGAATGAATGAGTGAATAAATAAATATTACTCCTGTCACTCATAGATATCTACCTATTGGAGTTGTACTTATCAAGGTGTTTCTCCTTCGGCTGTAATTCTAATACAAACAAGTTGCTCAAACGATACGCCGCCACGGTCTAGCCATGACCCGACTCCGTCAGCATCGAATGCAGAATGTAGCTGCTTTATAAAACGGCAAGCCATCGCACAGCTTTATCTGTATGACTATATTTTGTGTAGCACCCCTTACAACTAGAACACCATCTTTGGTAAGATTTCAGCATAAATCAGACTACCAAATGATAAGTAATACATCACTGCTAGCTCACTAACAGATACTTAATAATCAAATGAAATTACATTGACGCTTATCTTGGAAATTAAAAGAACAGTAATCTCACCATACGAAATAGCCATCGATTTTTAAATTATGTCCATCGCATATCTACTCATGCGTCCATGCAGTAATAATATATATATATATCGAATCGAGAAATTTCATCGAATCGCCTTGTTGACAGCGGCTCCAGCAAACCACTGCGTTTGTTCTGTGGTTTGACACAAAATGAGTAATCGTGCCCGTCCGTCGTTCCGCGCGGTGACGCCGATGACTCGAACGGGCTGCGACAGTTGAGTTTGTCATTGCAACACTATCGCATGATGTCCCGACAGGCTGGTAAATATGCATACATATATATACAAAGACGACCATACTACCACGGCCATCTCGCGTGTCCATCATACAGTGGTCATTAACTAGTTGGGCCGTTCTTGTGGCGGCGACAAACGATTCAGCTGGAACAAGCCAATAAATTTAGCTCATTGGTATTGTTATCGTTGCTGCTGTTGCGCGGATAAGATACATGTTTACTTGAAACATGTATAATTAGTGGTAGCGTATGATGTGATCCATATAATAAAGTGACGAGAGACGGATGAGGTGTCTCAAAATGGATCTTAGTCTTTCAAGAGCGCTCGTGACGGTGACGCAGATATGGCTGCTCACTGCCACAGCTCGAAGTCGAGGTGTTGTGGAGAATACTAATCCTTGAGGAGGGGTTTTCCTTTTTAACTCCAAAAATATAGCACAGACAAACGGTACGCGACAACTACATTGTGGGGCATATATATATATATAATGTGCACTTTGTGAGAAATAAAGAAAATATTGCTTAATTAAACAATCAAAATATAATATATAAATAAATATATGAATATATGCTTATGATGAAGTCAGGTTTTACCTGTGCCGTTCATAACAACACGAATTAAGCTCAACAGTAGTTAACTCTGATTGGCACTTTCCCGACGGTGTTATGGATAGTTACTATTTAAAGCTGCTATTTAGAGTGCGTTCTTTTTAGGATATATATATATATATATATTAACAAATTCGAGAAAATACATAGATACGATGTTAAATACGACAAATTGGGCATAAGAACTTGCCAAAAGGTACAAGTATCACTTGTGAAAATGTACGTAGATTTGGAATTCTAAAAATAAGAGTTGTCAAATTTTTTGCTACTAGTGATTTAATCTCCTAAAACAGCTATGCATAGGGAAACCCAACCGATACACTGGTTTAGATGATTGAGACGGCAAGGTTATAAACTTCAAATTACATACATTTTACCCGAGACTAGAGAGAATTTTCGAAAAAGCACACAGACCTTAAGCTTTACAAACTAGTAGTTCTGACAGAGGAATCCGTTGTACGAGCGAATGCCTAAGAAGTGAAATAAGTGAGAGCGAAAAAAAACGCTGGTGGGATGTTCTGAATGAGGTCCAGAGCAACCTCTGGGCTCGCTCGTTCCTAAAAAAAAACTGGAAGCAAGAGAAGGTTGTCTTAATAGCGACTGGAGGAAAGGCTTACTCAACGCCCTATATCTCTGCTAGGGACACTAACAAAGGATAAGAATCGATAATCGAACAGCGCATCGGATACGCGAAAGACAATGGTCTCCTGACGGATTTGCCCGTTTGGGTTCCGCAGCCACAGATTGGTCCTGACAGCGATCGGCAAGGCGTTGAGAAGGTACAAAGGGGCACCAACAGTTTGTCGTTGATAAACCTTCAAGGTGGTGAGACAAAGCTGGAAGAATAACGGAGTCATCCGAGAAGGCCCCGTGCCTTCCGTGTATCGCAGTGTTTCTGGTGTTAGAAACACGTTGAACAGCTTACCTTTATGCTCACCCTATGCCCTGTTCAACAATCTGCTTGCCTAGAAACGATCAGAAGCTGACATACAAATACCATATAATATAATAGTAAGCAGAAAAATAAAATAGGGAAAAAAACTGCCGGCTAGAAAAATGCCGTCTGGGAAGGAAAGTAGCTCAGACTCCGAAGTTAGGCGAAGCAAGAGACACTGCTTCAAGATAGGGTTCGCACGAAGCAAGGGGGGGGGGGCGCAGCTCCCCCGAAGGTAACTGCAGGTGAGAAACTGGGCTAGGAGCCGCGGCCAATTGCTCCGCTATGCACACACCACTTCTGCCGGTGGCCCCCGGGTACCGTTAAATGAAGATCCGGGTCAGCAATGAGTAAAGCGTACGGGACGATTTCAGTTTAGTGAGTAGAGGTTTCGACGTTTCAAATCCAATCGCTAGGGGCGAATCCCACATTGATCTGGACAATTATTTCAATCATCCAGTGGCGGTTGCAATGTTGTTTTTTCGTCGACAGCTCGGTATTGAACTCCACAAACAAACTGGCCTTCTGCTGAGTAAAATCGGTCAGCTGCACCGCCGCCTCGCATTTACCATGAGGCGCTTAAGTCGGAGGCTGTCTGTCGCAACCGAGTGCCGCTGCTGTCAGCGACGAGTGTTGGCTGATAACAACGATGACGGCCAAGTTTGTTATTGTTATGGTCAGAAGATTCCCATCCGAGTCAAGCTATTCTGCACGGAGTAATATGATCAATGCCGTTTGAGTCTCTGTCAAGATCAGATGTCTGCAGGTGTTACCAACCAGCCGCCCACTATCAGCAATAATAAGACTTATTATTGTAATCAATAATCATTATAAATCATGGGGCTGAGAAATTCAGCCTTGAGAAGCCGCACATCATTGAGCACTACCAGGCATCTACAACTTGATGAACAAGGCATAGACCGCTTACTGGATGAAAAAAAAAAACAGTTCGCAGTAGATTTGGAGCGGATTATTCGGCCGAACCTGGTAGGTCTTGAGGATTTTATCCTCTACGGTGAGATAGACAAGGGTCGTATCGGGACGGTCATCTTCGTTCGGCATATCGCGAACGACACAAATTACGCTTTGAAACGAATCGAGAAACGTGGCTTTCGCGCGGATCGAGCTCTGCGCGAAAAGACTATCCTCTTTGCCGCTGACTTCCCGTTTATTGTTCTGCTTTACGAAACGTTCAAGGATAATAGGTACGTGTACTTCGTGCTCGAGCTAGCGCTCTGTGGATGTCTGCGTGATCATACACGTATGGCAGGTCTGGACGAGGAGGTCGTACGCTTCTGGATGGCACAAGTTGTCCTCGCGGTCGAGTATCTCCACTCCGCAAACGTCATCCATCGGGACCTAAAATTGGAGAATGTGCTGCTAAACCCGAACGGGTACGTTATGTTAACCGACTTCGACGCGGCACGATGCCTGCCGTCGAACGGCAAGGCCACATCGCTTCGTGGGACTCCGTTCCTTTTGGCACCGGAAATGGTGTTCCGTCTGCCCTATGGGAAAGCCGTCGACTGGTGGACCGTGGGACTTATGGTCCACGAGCTTTTTTACCTGAAACTCCCCTATGAGGAAAAACAGTTAGACGCTAGGACGTTTGAAAATATGCGGGCCGAATTGGAGTCTCTGTATTTGTCCATGGGACCCGGCTTCGCTAAAAGTTCCTTCTCAAAGACGATGACGGCTAGAATATCGCGCCAGTTAACCGAGCAATCGTCACTGCAGTCTGAACTAGCGGTTAGCGAAGCAGCTATCGACTTCATGTATTCTACACTTCGTACGGATCCAATGTTTAGGCTAGGTGGACACCTGTCTACCGGCAGTGACGAGGTGAGGAAACATGGATTCTTTGACGCGTTAAACTGGAAGGCCTTATATGAGAAAAGATTCCCATGGCCTGGCAAGAACAGTCCGCCTCCCGAAAGCGTAAGGCCCATGCAGGCGAACGTCAATTTTCAACCTGCGGAAACAGTACTATTCGAGAAGGAGTATGAAGCATTTTAACGCTGATGATTAGTCCCGTAGTAATGCGTAACAACGTACTCGTGTTCCGTGCTGCCTTGTCATCGAACTAACAAGAGAGGAAGAAGAACAAGACGGTCCTCGGCAGCAAACATCTCTAGGTAGAGCGACTCTAAATTCGATGAAGGAAAGTTACTTTGGACTGTTTCATTAGCACACGCTACGTGCGAAGTCGGACATGCAAACCCTATGGACATGTGACCCAAGGCAGCTGAATTGGTTGAGCCTTGTATTTTCAACATAGCACTATTAGCAAGATTTAAACGTACTTCCCCGTGGTGAATTATGCTAGTGAGTTCGTTTAGCTGTTGGTTTTCGGCTATGCGGACACAACCCGACCGGTGTTCGATAAGCTGGTGGCACAGTAAAAAGCAACATTAAAGAGGGAGTTTTGCTCAGCCTGGCGACTAGCCATCGCAAGACGAAGTCCAGCTAAACTTGCTATAATGTGCAGCATCAGAGACCCCATCTATCGTTTCCATTATTGGCTACGTCTTGAAGTGCGTGTCGTGAGCGGTCCTTATTCGTACGGTGATTTGATCCATGTCTGAGAATCTCCAGTGGACTATTGAACGAAATCTCACGTTATATGCAATTTCAACCATGCAAAAGATACCGATTTCTAAATAGAGGAAAATCGACTCTTTTTTTATACAGAAGAATTATTAGCGTATGTGATTTTTCTTAGGGCTCCATTAGCTCTTCATTTTGAGCTGCGTTTTTTTTTGCAAATCCCGTGGCACTAGTTTCTGGGAGGGCAGCATGCGCCCAGCCGGACTTCGGCTTTTCAGGTAAAACAGTCGCTTTAGGTATTTTACTCAAATGGTCATTAATATTCAGCGTCTCATTACTGTTCACATGAATGTAATATACATTGTTTGATTAGTATAGAAGATATTATAGAAATATGTAGTCCAATGCATTTTTAGGTAGTTTCATGTATTTCGGCATCCTCCTCTGAAGAAATCAAAGCAATGTCAGAAGAACAAAGAAGAGCATTTTTTTGACACTCATTGAGATACCAAGTAGATGCAGTAAACTACCCCACGAGTGTGCCTAAATTGTGGTTTAGTGAAGGCGGACTGTAATGTATTGGGGTGCATGCACTAGGTGCAGCTGAATCATAACTTAACATCTAGCATAATACACTGACATGGTCATCATCTGCCTATGGAAATATTTTCCAAGGATCGAGAACATCTTAACGAGCATCGTAACATGCCTAACGAAAGCATATAAAAGCAATTGAGCTCGTTCAAACGCTATCCATTCGTAGAGTGTCCACATGATCTGCTATTAGGCGAGAGAACAGTTATTATCGAAGATATTCACTGTACGCGATTTCGGTGACAACAGCAATTTGACATCTCTTCGTTCACGGCGAACAAGGTTTGGTATATATAGCAAGTCGATTATATAGAGCTTACTTCGACGTAGAGAAATACACACGAGGAAGTGGGGCGCCCTTCGAAAAATAGATCAACTCGAACGTTGCGCTTGTACTGGCGCTCCCCATGACGCGTTTTGCTTCCAGAAAACGAACACAACGTGTGGGTATTTGACGACACACTGCTTTATTTTTTGCTGATCCGTGTTTATGCTGTGTGTGTGTGTGTATAGAGAAGTCCTGCAGATAGCTTGAAGACAATAGACTGAGATCTCTTTGGAGTTTATTCGAAACGTTCTAAAAGGTTACAATTGTTATTTGTGAACGACACGAATTGTGGCCGTATGGCGGATTTCATACCAGAATTAAACGCTAAAAGAGGATACTTCAAAAATAAACGAAAATTACTTTCAGAATATACGTATATTCGCCTATGCACTTAACGTTGTGTCTAGCCGATGTTTCGGAAGATTGCAGGGGTTCCAGTAGCCCACAGTCTTGCTTCAGTTCGTCGATGTCAGACCTACACATCGGTCATGTTGTTGATATATCGGTCCCCTTGCCGGAATATGTACCATTCAGTATATTTAAAACGACGAATGTTACATTACACTGACTGCGTATATATGCGCCTGTGATCAGTAGGTTTGTGCTATGTTGTGTGCCATTGAAAAGGATCGCAAGCAATGCCGGCGTAGTGCCACGGCTCTGCGTTGAGAAATGTGTGCTGATGGAAGAAAGTCTGGGAGCACTGAAACCGCCAATAGGAACACATTTTAAAAAGGATCAGAAAACAGCAAATACGTGTATAAGTAGCAGCTTTCTTAATATCACAATCATCAAACCACTGTTCTTAATTGATTTATTGGTCTTCGTCGTTCGTCGGTCACACGCGGACATAGCCTAGGTGGGTGGCCTGTGACGATGTGATGACTCGTTTACAAATGACTAGCCTGGATCCACACCCGCTTAGGCACGACGCCATTGATGTTCAAGGTACTATATCTTAGGCGGTGCAGCTGTGGGGAAATAATACACGCATACTCAAACAATGGAGTGACATTTCGCGCTGAAGCGAATATCCCCAAGGAGCTCAAGCAGCGGAAGAGCTTTTGTCGAAAAAGCTGTCTTCTGACGTTTGTAGGCACCAGAAGCTGCAGAATTAAGTCCCTTTGCATGACATATAGAGAACTTAAGCATCGTATGCAGTTCCTTTAATAAATCAATAAAGCTATACCTTTACCACCCTTTCCGGTATCGCTCACGCATTCTTCAGTGAGGGTGGAGAGGTGTGTACAAGCCCAGCCGTGAGCACCACACATCCTCCTCACCGTACGGACATGACGTGGTTAGCAGACTCTCAGCTGCTTCCCTTCTCTCTCTCACTCTCGCAAGACCAGACTTTCTCTCAACACCTCTGTCCACTTCCTGCCAGTGAACAACTATGGTCAATAGGATGTCTGTAGAACGCCCCGTGGATGTAAACATGCACTATTTATGACGCATACAGGGGGCGTACGGTGCCTTCGTTTCTGCATAGTGGTAGCTGTGCCGCAGACCACATTAGTTGCCACTACTACTTAACAAATCCTATTGCGGAGATACTGCCCATAAACGTAAATAGGGGACCACCCAGATTTGAACCCCAGACTTCACAGAACTCCCTTTTTGGTACTGCCTACCTTGCCCACCACGCCATGCCCGCGGGCTCGCCGCTATCATCTGGACAAGCTGAACCTGCGAAGTTACAGCTCGTATACACCATTTGAACTCCTTCGAAGAGAAAACTTCCGTTGGAAACCCGATCCGTGGGCAAGTTTCATAAGCTAGCAAAGAATAGTCCGTTCAACGTCGTGATCTCCTTGCAAAAGGCTTAAACCGATGCGGAGTATCATACATACGCAAACTCCCCCAACCCCTAATGACTTACACCTCCAAGCATATAGTCAATAAATTAAAGAAAACCCACACATCGGATCGGATGTTTCGGCGGTAGAAAATATAAGCGGCGGTATCCACGGGAACCAATACTTAGCATTACAGAGCTAGTTAGAACGAAAGCAACTAGCCTCCTTATACCAATCTTGTACAAATATATTTGGAAGGACGAGCTTCACGCAGCGCTGAGTAGCCCAAGAAATATGGGGACACCACGTACTTGCTGTGTTTCCTCACCACACGTTCGTGATCGATTCTAAAGGCTATTGTCGTTCGTTGTTGGCTCCTTGCTCGTAGTCCAGCTCGTCAATAGAGCGTATAAACATCTCCCTTTTAGATCGATCAGTATTTTCGCCAGTTGGGAATATTTCTGTGTGGTGTCTATCAAGTCGTTGCCAGTCGTTGACATGCACTAGAAGTCCTGATAATCCCTAGCAAGCGCAGCCATATCTTGCTCTTTGCGGTATCTCTTCCTTGGCACACAATTTGTGCGTGTTGGTTTGATGGTTTCCAGCTGACTTAGTTCCATTGGCGCCTGCACCTGCTGGTGGTACAGTGCAGCGAAGCTAATGTCTTTGAAGAATGGATGCCTCCGCACTCCGACACTACCAGGGTATCGTCCACCTAACCGCATGGTTGGGTCCGTGCGAAATAGCTTGTACATGAAATCCACAGCAGCGTCGTTAACCTGCTCATTTGGAGGACCACCCTCCCTGAACTCGTCAGGTTCAAATCGTTGTCTCTTGAACCTGGATATGGGAATGCCGTATTTAAGACCCTGGTATGTCTTGCGAATGATGCTGAATTCATCCATACCTCTTGGAGCATCGTCGAAGGTGACAGGGTATTGTGAGTAGGTAAGCTTATAGACCGACACTCCAACGGCCCACCAATCGCTAGCCTTATTGCTTAAATTTTCGGATACCATTTCAGGCGATTGATAGAAGCGAGTGCCGCAATGGCCAATGCATACGGTGCCCGGCTGAATACGTACCGCGCAATCAAAGTCGTTTAACTTAATGTAGGCATTACTCTGCACTAGGACGTTCTCTAACTTGATGTCCCTGTGAATAAGGTCAATCGAATGTAGATATTCGACAGCCAGCACAAGTTGAGCGGCCCAAAACTGAATTAAAGCCAAGTTCAAATACGACTTGAGAAGATGGTTTTTGAGTGAGCCGCACGCAGAAAACTCCAAAAAGAAGAATATGTCCAATGGACTTTGCGCAATCGCAAGAGCACCAACAACAAAAGGAAATTTTGTAGCCAAAAGGAGACGCTTCTCACATGAAGCTTTCCAGCCGCTACCTTTCTGTTTCTGTACTATTTTCAAGGCGCACCGTTCTAATGAGGTCTTGTGTTCAAGCAGCAGCACGCGCCCGAAACCACCTGAACCAATTTGCCCTAAACAATGAAAATCATCGTAGTTAGAGTAAATGGAGCGCTTTAGCTCTTGAACGTATTTGCTCAAAAGGTCATCTCCTGCGGATGCTAAAATCTGCTCAATTTCAGGGCGACTTGCCATCTGGACTGAGCCTCTTAGAGGTCGTATCCTTTCGGCGTACTCTGTAGAACTGCTTACGCCCATGACTGCTCCGCGCTGCCCTGCCCAGATCAACGATAGGCTGTCTTGATTTGGTACGATGGAAGGTACTTCGCTCAATAGTTTATCACGGTGATCCGAGCTCAGCGGGTCACTCCAATATGGGATATATCACATTAGAAGGTAGCCGTCTCGTTAATGGTATACCCACCGTGAGCTTTTGTCATCGTTGTCATTAGGCAATAAACGATAGCGAGGCGCTGTCTCTGTGTCTGCCGCCTCGTTGCAGCTCGCGTTAAAAGTCCACATGAGTCGTTATAATAAATAATGCCATTATTGTGGATATTAGTACCGGGATAAAGTTGCCTACGCATGCATCCTTGCTATGATAGTTATTGGACCCTAACAAACATGCTCTTTAGTTGCAATTTTTTTTCTCTACCATATTCGATAGGGATTCGTGCACTGAGTGGACAATACGCAAGAACGCAATATATGAACAAAATGGAGACTAGGGAATTTCGCCGGTGACGACGGCCGGCTACACACCTATCCTATATGATCCTCGTCGACAGCTTTAAATACGTAATTCATTTTTGAGCTCACTCTCAGCTGCTCCCCTATGTGACGGGCACTTCAGTACTTGACCTTTAAGAAGTCTGGGGGTGACCTCGCCTACAAACGGTTGATCCTCCACGGGGCACATCATCTATACGAGTGGAACCAGCGTCCGTCATGAATCTTTAAATACGCACACTAGCGAGGCTTTGAACCTGGTCGAGATAAAGATTGCGTCTGTGAGTGAATAAGGTGTTTGCTGTCCATGGGTGTCCCACCACGTACCCTGCAGAATAACGGATTATCGTATGATAATCAGGCTTGTATGTGTGTTTGTATAAGCTGCGGGCAGGGGTGATTAATATAACATGCGGCATAATGCATTGAAGTAATGTCACCCTCGGCAGTGTCCCTAATGAACACCTTCCTCCATCTTTCTACCAAACGTCCAAGATCCTCGGCCCAGAATCCTGGCCGGAGCATCTCCAAGAAGGTCGTCATATGGCTCTCCACTTCCTCTTCTGTTTTGACTTATCAGCCAAGGCTCGCTATTTTTTGCAGACTGGCCAAGCTAACTAGGATCTTTTGTAGGCGCACCACATTTCCGTATGCGATCCGCTTTTCATAACAGGCCATCATTCGATCCAAAAACGTGCGGCATTTCTTCCTGGCGAGGAATCCATCGATTCAATTTAGACACGAAACTCAACTGATGCCGGTGACGGATAATGCTTGTGTGAGAAACGCCGAGACCTATTTTCAGTTCCTGGACAGTCAGTGTGGTGTCTCGTTCCACCCTTTCGGTCGTCATCGAGTTCCGAAGGCCTTTCTGAACGCGGAGCAATGATGCAATCCTCGTGTGGATGATGCAATGCAATCCAATCTTGATGCAATCCTCCCCGAAAACACCGTGAAGACTCGGTAAAGTTTCTCCAACGTTAGTGCCTTTTCTGTATTCAACAAACTAGCAGCTCGAGATATTAATTTTGAAAATACCGGCATTATGTAGAGAAAAAATGCCGGTGACATCATTCTCAGCTCTTTAAGAAGAGTCCTGATGTCAAATCCAAAAGGTAATGAGTATGTCCTGATGATCAAAGTGAGATCGCGAGGACAGTCATGCATTGATAGACTTCATTGCTGAGGCAATCGCAGGAGGCATCTTCAATGCGATCTTCATGGAACACGTCATGTAAAGGAACATCGATATGTTCGTTGGCTGCAGTTGTTTTTGCCCTAGAAGCTCACAACTCACTCCTTCAAACTAAAAAAAAAAACTATTAAGTTTACCACTAGTTCTCCTAAAACATTTTAGAAAGTAATTCCTTTTTAGAAAGTATTCCGGGAAGGTTCGACTAATAATTAAATATCGGTAAAACGTTTCCCAAACATCAACAGCGAACCTCGAAATTTTCGATACCTTCACTCAGGTGGTATATCAGGTGGTATATCTGGTGGTATATCTGGTACCTCTACTCAGCTATGGTATATCAGTCTGGGGTGGAGGCTACAAAAATGTACTTCAGAGAGGGGAGATTATACAGAATGACGCGCTCCGAGCTATTACTGGTAAAACTCGAAGAGACTCGGTTGCAGACGTCCTAGTGAAATTTGACCTTCCATCGCTGACTACATTGCACTCAATTCACGTCGCTCTTCTTGCTTTCAAGATACACAAGGGTATTGTGCCTACAGACGCTGCTCTTCCGATGAAAGCCTGCACCAAACGAACTGCTCGGAGAGCGACAGTGTTCATGACACCTCTGGCTATTAAAGAATCAAGCCGCCATACTCTCGCTTACCGCTTGCCGTCAATCTGGGGTTCTTTGCCTAGAGAGATTCGGTCTCTCACCTGTGTTAAGAAATTTGCTTTCGAAATAAAAAAAAAGGCTAAAATCTTTTTTGACCCAAATCCAGTAAACCACTTGTAATTATCTTGTTCAATATGACTTTGTGATATGTTTTGAAGGTATATCACCTCGAAGAACCTTGTGAAATACTTTGGTGATTGCTCTTTTTATCTTATTTTTTAATACGAGAACTTAAGCGTTGTAATATTTCGCAGTTCCGTCAATAAAGAAATAATTGAATTGAATTGAATTGAATTCAAATGTTCGATATTTTAATGCGGGCTCCATTTTGCGTAATTGAGATGATTAAGACCTTCTTTATGGTTCTGGAGAGAATGGCAATTTTCAACTTTTTCGGATTAAATTTGAAGACAGCAATGGTTTGCATAGCACATCGGACTAAGACGTAAATATAGTTGATCACCCGCAGACGGAATTTAACGCAAGATTTTACATCGGTTGAGTATTTGCGAAGTTATGGATTGGCCAAAGACTTAACGTTCACCCCATTTTGGTGAATACCCCGTAACAATACAGAATCAAGATATGCATATATATATATATATATATATATACACATGGGTGTATTTTGTCGCTTTCTGGCTATATATATATATATATATATATATAGCCAGAGAGCGACAGCTCCACGAACCAGCACAACCGAGCAAACCAAAGGAAGTTCAGGTGAGCGGACCGGAAATGAACATAACGATGCGCTCACCGCTCAACATATATATATATATACATATGTAATGGATTGAGTTTGTTTGGGTGCGGTTGCTATCGCGTTCTTTCAACGGGAACGAACGACACAATGAAGGGTGGAGGTATCCGGTGGACGGTCACCGGCACTTTTTTTTGTCGTGACCCTCAGCTGTTCCCCTATCTGACAGGTCACCGCCACTTGGCCTTGCTTTGAAAAAAACAACAACAATTATTATTATTCTTATTATTATACTCATATTATTCTATTGAATGGGGCAAAATCATAGCGTGCACAAACGCTACACTCCAGCTGTTCAGCCGTAGGCTCGCCCGATGAAGTATCCCAATTTGGCCCAGTGTTTCTTGGCTCTTCCAGTGCTGCGTCTGTTGCATTGGTGCCCATGGCAGGAGACGCATTCACGAACTTCTGCATATAAACAGTCTAGCGTTGCTAAAACCTTTCGTACTCTTTTTCTACTGAATCGCTTGCTGGTTTACGAGCTAACGTAACCCTGTGCAGTACTCTGGGGCCAGTCGTCTTCTTAGGCCGTACCGGCGATGGCATCGTTTGCTTAAATAGGCTAACGAAGTCTAGCCCTTCGAAGAATCGATGTCTCTTCACGCCCGAACTACCAGGGTATCGACAACCTAGGCGAAAGGCTGGGTCCACTCGAAGCGTCCAATACATGAAGTCGATTGCATTGCCGCTGACCTGTATCACTGTGCCAGGCTGCTCTCGCCGCTTTGCTTCACTTGGGAACCATTGGCCACTCATGCCGGGCCCAAATTTATTATATAGCTTAGCGATCAGCTCCATATCATTGTGGTCCATATTGCGGAACTTTACGTCATCGGGCTCGCTAAGCAGCAATTTTTTGTGTGAGTTGACGCCATAAAATATTTCATAGGTCACTACTCCAACAGCCCACCAATCTGTTCCTCTCGAGGAGAGGCCATGAAGGATCACTTCTGGCGACTGATAATAAACTGTACCCACACGGCCGTCAAGTCGATGAGTCGACAACAGGCGGATGGCGGAATCGAAATCAGTCAACTTAATGTATCCGTTCTCGAAAACTAGTATGTTCTCTGGCTTGATGTCCCGGTGGATGATATCAGCCGAATGGAGAAATTCAACAGCCAGCACAAGCTGGGCCACCCAAAACCGTACCACCTCTTCGTTGATGTACGGCTGATTGACGTGGTCAGAGATACAGCTGCATAGGGTAAGTTCCATAAGGAAAAACACATATACGTCATTCACATGGCTAGTGTAAATTCGCATAATAAATGGGAAATCGATGTTTGAGAGCATCCTCTTCTCAATTATCGCTGACAATCCTCGCCTCGCGGCTTTCCGTATACATTTTAAAGCGAATGCTTTCCCAGTCCGATCGCAAACATATAATACTTGCCCGAAGGCACCCCCATCCATAGGATACATCGTAGGATAGTCATCCGGATTGAACGGTGTGGACGGACGCCACATTGAACCGAATTTGCGCATCAGGTCGTCCGCTCTCTGCGCCATCAAGCTATCGATTTCATTGGGATTCCATGTATTTTTAGATTTATAATGTAGACCCCGTATGCTCTGTGCCTTCTCCGCTGAATAGCTCAATCCCATGATCTTGCTGGTGCTGTTCGATTATAGAATGGATAACTTGCAGCCACGAGGAGTGACAAATATCAGAAAAACTCGTTGAACTTTTACGATGTTTCAATCTAGTAGGACTTCATTAGAATGGTCATAGGCTCGGTTGGGCGACTTCGCGAAAGTCGCAATCGTTGTCATCAACAAATGAAAGACATTCTGCACCCGCTTTTTGCACCGCCGATCAGACGTGCCCGATCGCGCCGAGATCGAGGTATTCATTAACTGTTAGTCTCCTGTATAGGGCGACAAACTACATGATTCGTATCGAAGGCAGTCGGGCGAGTGCGGCTGTGGTAAAGGAGGACGCTGACCCTCGGAGATCCACCGATGATATATTATATTTAGGTAGAAGTTATGCCCACTAGAACTGAGATCGCAGGTGGTCGTCGGCGTGCTCATGTGACGTAACAAACCCGCAGCCGCAGTAGTAATCGTACCTTTAATACATACGCTGTTGCTGCTACTGTCTAACTGTATAGAGTTCGTATGGAAACGCGAACTTTAGTCCATGTACGAACTTCACGCCGACATCTGTTTGACAGCCGTGTCGCATCGGCTCGGCGGCTAGATACAAGAAGCTCTACCGGATACACCGGACAAAGAATACCAAGCTTGCTGTACTAAATACTGTGCTAATAAAGACTGACTTGATTTTGGAACGAGATCTACTCAGACGCACAGATCGTTACTGTTTTTAAGCAACCTAAAGTCCGTTTTTGCAGAAAAGGTTACCGGCGTAAGATACCCGGTATGTAAAATGTACACGCAGAGTTATAGTATATTTCGGTGTTATATTATCTGACATTTCGGTGGTAGCTCTATTTTCACATATTTCTATTGCTTGTTGCATGCACGTAACTCTCATATTGCGTTTCACTATAGACGCGACATATAAGGAACTTAAGCGCGGCAAAAACTGCAGTTCCGTTAATAAATCAATAATACCTTTACCTGTTGTTACTTGATTCGTCAAGAAATGTGAGTTGAACTGCTGATCCGATAAGTCGAAAAGGCATCAGGCATTGCGCCTAACTAACCAGATTCCCTACACTGGATTGCTGAAGAAGACGTTCGAAATTTCTCAATTGCATTGAACAGCTGAGCACACGAGTCACACCAAGGTGAAACAGAGCCAGACATAACGAGGATTTGCCTCGTTGAAGCAAACTTCCTTCAGCGTCTTCCCCTGATGAAGTCTACCAATAGTACATTGAGTGCACTGTTTCTGAAGGAGGACATTTTCTTCAAACGCATGGTCATCACCAGAAATACTCCAATCTCCAAAAAGCAATCCGATCCAGTGCGGAGTTGACGTGAATGACAAAGCACTTCTACCTGCTAAAACCATCCTCTGCAGAGAGTCTATATGTCCCTCTTCACATTCAATACACTAAAGTAATATAGCATATCATACTAAAGTAAGACTTGCGTCAAGCGCTGGGGCCTACACACTGGGCAAAATGTTTATAGAAATAATTATAAAGATTACCTTATTCATAGGCAAACGTTCTTGACTAAAGCGGGTAATACTACAACAATAACACATTTCGAAGGTCGCACTGATATTTTATGTTTTACTGAGCGATTCCAAGTATTTATAATAGTTGACGGCATGCAGAGGACTCATACTGGTGGTTTCCTTAAAAGTCAGCCAACTGGGCGGGAGAGAATGTTTGTTATCTCAAAGTCTAATGAATCACTTGGTGCGTATCAGGTCTTGCTACAAGTGACGCAAATACGTGAAGCTGACCTTAACGTAGAGATTTAGTGATGAACACAGAGGACTTAGGTCATCCTCAAAGGGGTGATTATACTCATAGATATACTATTTTATTTTTTTATAAGTCATAAAGATACGAGGGGGCATGCTTTTTTCGTGGGCGCATAGCGCCAGGATGTATAAGACAATTATAAGATGCGGGCCAAAGTATGTGGGAAAGACTGTAGATGAAAACAGCCTCTTACCCACTAAAACCTCCAGACCTGATTTTATGGAGCCTGTTCACACGCTGCTCTTCAGATAGGTGTCGGAACTCTATGAGTAATACTTCGAGCATTTGTCTGTGTGTTGCCGTGCTGCGTTTCTCTATCTCGTCAACTGGGTTAACCTACTCTTCGTCACTTCCTCTTTGTCGTCTAATGAGTGTCTGGCTTTCTAGTTCTTTGTTGGTCTTGAGAACCCTCTCTTCCACGCTACGGTCGATGAAGTGCACGAAGTCTGCTACCGGCATCTCAAAGTCTTCTCCAGCGGTTCTAAGTTCTTCCTCCGCTCTAGCCCTCGTCTCTGTTCTGGCCTTATCCAGTGCTGTGCATTCTAGCACTGTGTGTGTCTTGGATTGTCCGTGACACCTGGTTGGCAGTGGACGCAGCTATCGACGGCGTCTTTCCAATCCGGTGTAAATAATATATATCTTGGAAATCACCGTCACCGGTGAGGACTTGGGTGAGGTAAAAGTCCATCTCACCACTACGGCGTTCGAGTCATGCCTTTAGGTCAGGGATAACTGCCCTTACTCTGGCTCCAGGTTGTCCCCCGAGGATTTTCCTCCATGCCATAATCTTAGGGTCCTCTCCCGTTCTTCTTTCTTGTGACAGTTGGGCCTGTAACCCAGATTCTTTTCCTCTCATCTGCCTTGAGGTCCCATGGTATTACATTGGCAAGTACTAAGGCTGTAACTCCGCTAACCGTTCTGTATACCTGTATACAGCGGAGACACGGTGCTCCTTCCGGAGTTCGATTCTAGTTGCGTATGCTTTTCGTTACCAACTCCTGATACTCTTTCCTGATGATTAAGAACTTGGTGCAACAATGCTGGGCCAAGAATTTTTGCTCCGGACCCTTTCAGTGGTGTCAAAACTCGACAATCTCGCCATGGCAGTACATTTTTGTTATTAAATAATCCCATTGTAAAGCTAACTACTAAAAAAAACAAAGAAATAAGTGTGCTCGGTTTATTCCACTTATACAGATCGGTGGATTTTGATATTGAGCGAAATATTAGCCCTCCGCCTGTAGGCAATTCGACGCCGCCCCGCGCGTACGCTATTTGCTTTGTCTTTGTTGAAGGAATTCCGTGAACGACCAGTGAAGGACTTTTGTTGATTTCGACTCCCGATTGTCTCATTCCGTTTTGGCTGTGATTGATCGTTCATCGATGGGAGACTGTCGCCGGTTGTAGGTTGAGCCATTTTGTGGTCACTATCTTGCATCCCTACAGGATCTCGTACAGCTGCGGGCTGCTCTGTTGAACTGCACATACCCATGGTGGAACGATCGTCGCCCGGTGAACGCGAGGATCAGGAATGACTTGAGGTAGCAGCTTCACCAAATTGTACAACTAACAACAATAATAGTGGTGATAATCCAAGCTCAACGTTCACCTAGCGTAGAGTGAAACCTCCGAGAAGAAAATTTTACGACCTATTGAACGGCATACATAGCCACTGTCGTTGTTTTCAAAAAATGACAAACACATTGGAAGCCTGTTACCATCGGGTCAGAGAGAGAGAGAGAGACAGATGTTTTCTGAGTCTGACTGGAAGTCGACGTATGACTCCCACGGTTCTGCTTTTGAATAGATTCGTAAGATGTTCCCCTAAATACCAATGTGCAACGGTGGGTTTCGGTCGGGGTAAGCTTGCAGTACACTGACTAGACAGCCGTAAAATATCGAGCAGATAAATCTTCTATTCGAAGAACATTTCTTCTCTTAGCTGACGCTCAGCTGACTCTCTATGGCAAGCCTCCAAACCCATGTGCTTCAAGAACCTATCATGTCGTTCATGTTAGATTTATCTAATTATAATTTTTCTTTTTGACCTGAACCTCAGCTCCTCCCATATCTGACAGGCCTCAGCACTGAACATTTAGGTACTACTATGAAGACCTGTTGGGGCCACCTTTGTTTCTTTTCTCTACCTGACTCGTACCTGGCAGAAATCCTTAGGTGAAGAAAGATGATAAAGAATTCCAAAGATTCTCCAAAACGTCTGACAGGATTTGAGGCCGATAATGAGGTGAAATGTAAACCCTGAACGTCAAAAAGTTGATATACTACAACGAGAACTGATCACATGTTAGATTTATCTGGGTGTTCTCCAACATAACTTGTGTGCCGTATTCGTCGAACAGGCTTGGTCTATTATCATGTACAATGGTCCGGGTTGTTGCGTCATGAGAGCGTCTCATGCCACCATATCAGCCTTGAAGCCCCAACATTTAGAGGGACAATGCTGCAACAGTATGTTGCTGTCTCAGCAAACGTATTTGAAAATTTGAAAAATTTGCGAACGCTAATGACTGAAATGCATCACAATTTTGGAATTGACAATTGGAGAAAGATTATGACCTGTCCAAGCCAATTGTCATTAACACGAGCGAAAGAAGAAGAACAATACGAGCAAGCAACCTGAAAGGAAGAATCCCGCGGGGGGAAGGACGGGATCAGCGCAGACGTGTCAGAACTTCAAAAGCTGATCTCGAAATGAATGAATATCTCACCAACATACGCTAACTGCAATCTGTAGTTCTTGCATAACGGTCCACCAGCCTACCTCAGGAGCTTGGAACGTGCTCATTCGTTGCGTTCTCCTCAATGCGAGGGAGTTGCAAATTGATGGCCGCCACAGGTGGAAGGCCGTTCGGCTGTTCAAGATCAGACCATCCTGAAATGCATATCGTGGATCTGATCCGCTTTGAGGTGATTTGTTTGACGTAATAGGATGACCCAGGAACAGTTGCTTGCAGCGTCGGCCTCGGCCTCGGCCCCGGTCCCCTATTCCCCCCGGAAGACAGAGACCGCAGGTTCGAGCCCCGCCGCGTGACATATAAGAGAGCTTAAGCATTGTAAAATTGCAGCTCCTTTAATAAACCAATAAAACCTTTACCTTTACCCCCCCCCCCATCCCTGGCAATAATTCCTAATTATTGTATGTTTGAATACATATCCCACATTTGTGTTGTAGCATGCAATTGAGACAGTGTTAAAGAAACGAGTACGAGAGTTCCAAGTGTCGAAGTAGAAGAGCGGGTCTACTTGTTAATTTAATTAAACTCTTTTACGGATATTATTTTTAAGCATCGAGTTCGAATTCGCGGTGACAGTCGTTTTCTTGAAGCATCGAGCCCATCAGTAAACCTCGTTTGAGAGAGAATGCATGCCGTAAGGGATTTGTGAATTTGTTTTGGTCATTGGCACCGAGACTGATACGAGCTGACGCGCCCGACAAATCAGATACATCACTATCAGAATCAGCTGAGCCCCTACCAGCAGATCGATACGTCACAAATGACAGGCCGAATAGCTAAACTTGCATATCAATCAGGCACGGTGTAACTCGCCATAAATCTTGCATGTTTATTTTGAACAGAGAACTGAACAGTCGCTTGACGTTCAAACAGCAGATTATACCACAGGTGCGTCTGGCAGAAGCGCACTTGCCCAGCACTCATCGCTGAATTTAGTTTGAAAAATTCGTATATTAAACAGCTCTAGCCACATATATACATGTATACATGTGTCATCCGTTATATATGTGTGTCATATGCAAGATGTCGAACCTGCTGTGTTTTCAGCATTCGCGGTAAAACCCACCCACTTTTTCATAGCTCAAAAGTTTTGATACTCTTTTGCGTATTTCATCTTTTTTGCTACAACCAAATCCAATGGTGACGCGCTGCGTTTCACGATTCCCCCCGTTAGTTTCGGCACTTTTGGACATCGCATTCGTTTTTTGTACAATGCTGGAAAATCAAAGTTGTCGAAGCACGGGTGCTTTCTCACGCCAGTTGAGCCGGGGAACATAACACCCAGTCGGAAATCCGGGTCGGCGCGAAGCAACAAATAGAGAAAATCCCTTGTAGCTACGCTACCATTCGTGAAGTATGAATGACCACAACCTGGCCAGCTGTCGTCGAGGTCGCCATTCCAATCTAACCGCTCCTCAGCGCAGTCCAGTTGATACGGCGCTAGGCCGTGGAGGAGATAGAAGGCCAGCGTGCCAATGTTCCACCAATCTACACCATAACTGTAGGGTTTATGGGCGACAATTTCGGGCGCCAAATATCTCGGTGTGCCGCAAAACGAGTGTGCAGTCCCTTTCTCCCCGACAGATATCGCTGTATCGAAGTCAGTCAGCTTGAGATAACCGTTGGAGAGCATTAATATGTTTTCGGGCTTTAAGTCTCGATGCATGATTTGAACCGAATGGAGATACTCGATAGCCAGCACCATTTGAGCTACCCAAAAGAGGGTGACATCTTCATTTTGAGGTTCGTCCTTGGTGCAATGGGCCAGTGAACCGTTCATTGCTGCCTCGAGAACGAAATAGACATACTCATGGTTTTTGAACGTGTAAAATAGTTGAACAATGAACGGGAAATTGGTCGCGAAGAGGATATTCTTCTCGCGAAGTGCCTGCTCCGCGCGATCCTTTGTTTTTCTCACCCTTTTTATAGCTAAATTCTCCCCCCTCTCGGGATCTTTCACTAGGAACACTGAACCGTAAGAGCCGATGCCGATTATCTGATGGTCCTTATAGTTGTGAATAGTCATGGGGCTTGACTCCTGTTTCGTCGTTAAGTTTTTGGCCAATCTGTCTCGCATTTGGTTCATATACAAATCGGTCTCGGAGCCCGCTTGTGTCGTCGGTTTCGGAAGACATGGCCCCATCTTGAATGCTGTAACTGTGCGAAGGCTATGAAACGCAACCGACCAGAGCTTAATCTCTGTACCGCACAATACAACCAGATTCGATTGAATTTCACTCCAGTCTTTTGACTATAAACAACTGCATAATTACCATCGTTGCTATCGGCCAATAACTATCCCATATAGCCACCAGCTGTAACCGAATAATAGCATATTTAACCCTTGAGCGAATTCATTGTGAACGTTGATGCAAACGTTCACCACAGGCGTACACAACCGGCTACCAGCATGTACCGCTGGGAGATTTGTTCGACGTTCCTCTATGAAAATAAAGATGTTACAACTTCTGGCAGGATAAAGAGCTTAAGGTATTGCTGCCTATTGGCTTTCTAGTTTAGCCTGTTTCTGCCTATTTCTGACAATTAAATTCGAACAATCTGGCTCCAGAATAATACGCTGATGGAATCAGCTTGGTTCAAGCTCCCGCCGGATTGTACTGTAGGGGCGTCATTACTGCTATATGCCGCGAAAGTAAAGCTCGCAAAATCGGGAACGGGTCTTAGTGTATAAGGTGAACAGAATGCATTTAGTCTTATATGCTAAAATGTGCAAAAGAAAGCAAAACCACCCGAGGTCATTGGAAGGAATACTTGGTTATTAGAATGCGTTCTTTTTCATTTTACCTCATACAGATCATGAGGTTTTCAAATCGGTGAAAGACTTGCAACCCACATCCACATTGACTGAATAGCATACCCTCCGAGTTCAGTCACACCGCTTTTCGTCAACCACGACGCAAGAACGTATGAGCGGATGAATACGTGCCTCAGAAGTACTCAGCACTGAACGTTAAATCTCCAGTAGAGTAAATAAATAGGGTGTCGTTTTATAACCATTATTGTACAAAGTGCATCACAGGGATCTGTAACATGACATATAGAAAAAAATAATGACACGATTTGTTCACGTTCCCGGGCAGCTTTCGTGAGCCTGCGAGCTCCGAAGACTGAAAGCGGGAGTGTTTCTACTTCTAAATAGATTCGACCAGCGTTTCCACTGCTGAAAAAGTTTGACTACATGAGTCTCTTCTTCTTCGGAAATCAGAGGCCAACAGATTCTGAATTTTCCTGTAGAATATAAACGATAGAGCGTTCGAACAGAGCAACGGTGCAGCTCTGGAAATAATCTAGAATTCAAAATCAACAAAAAAAGGGAAAAGGAGAATAAATAAATCATGGACATAGAAATCGACTCGATCGAATTTGGCCTATGTGCATGTATTGTTGTCGGGTGTGACCAATAAACGGCGGGCAACGCTACAGCTTTAAATACAAACCTTGCTCACGAAAGTAAAATCGGAGGGAGGCCTTTTCTTCTGGCCCAGTTCCTTCAAAGCTGCCAACGAGTACCTCTAGGCTTGCGCCGAAAAGTTCATCTCCATAGATTCGCTCGTCTTGCAGATATCCGTGCCGACCCAGCAACTGTCAACGGAACACTTGATGAGATAGAAGGGAGCTCTAATAAATAGGAGCCCTCGTTGCGTGCCGACCATCGTCACCAATGCATTAATCCTCCCTCGACAGCGGCATCGCGGAGAGTTGTCCATAACCTCTCACTGCTCCGCTTAGAAACGATGTGTAATCTCGGCCGAGAAAGAGAGTGTGAAATAACTAAGCTTGCAGGACAACCCGTCTCTCAACGCTGACAGCAGTAGCCATGGATCGCCGTTACAGGCTGTCACAATGGCGAACGTGCTTAGTGTTCGTGGTGTTCCTGGCAGGCGACTGTTCGAGCGTAAGTCACATCTTTGTCACACTACCGAATCTTCACCGGCGACGTCTACAAGGATTATGCACCATATACACTACAAATTTGACTAGATATATTCTCCACTCGATCGATGAGTTAGTTCGCTCGAATGATGTCCGTATTTGTAACCGTCGTTGAATTGTTAAATTCAAGCGGACTCAACCGATAGACGTGCCTGCTTAAGCATTTGTAAAGTGAGCGATGGTAGGTAGTAGCTCTGTTCATGAAACGACGCACTTGTGTGAAAGTGTAGAAAATAGTCCATTTGTAAGATAACCAACATGAACACATCTTCAAACATTTCTTGATTTTAAACTATTACCTCCGGGGTTTGAGTTAGATTGCAGGACACCATATTTCAGAGCAAACATAGCCTTTTGGAAAGTAACACTAGACCTTCCTCTATTGAAACGTAACTCACTTATTGGCTACACAGCTTCAAATGCATAGCATCCGTGTGCTTTATTTGAGTGTTTTGTAATCAGTGTTATGACCGCCCTATGCTAAAGGATTTGGTTTTGGTGAAATTGCCAATTCGGGGGTTTTACACGGTAGAGCCAAATCTCCAAAAGCTAACTTTTGAAGACTGTGAGTATATCTCAAATTCAGATATCTGATACTGCCGAACTTCTTGAGCGTATGTTGACAAGTAATTTTTTTGTTCTGCATGTGAGATCTGTATCGAATAATTGTGGGTGAACATGTTTTAATTTGCTTAACCATGTGTGGCTATTGCATAAGCATAATGAGCGGGGTTGTATTGCAGACTTCGCTCAAAATCGACGTCCAGCGACTTCGCGGTTTTGACGGCGGCGCAGTGGAGGTCCAGGTGAAACCATTAGATACCTGCGTTACAGTAAACCTCTGCAGTGAGAACAGAGGCTGCGAATTATCTGATAAGTTCTCGGGGAGCCTGATCTTCACCAATCTGACTTCGTACACTTACTACAACGTTACCGCAACTGATGTCTACAACAGCAACACCACAGTCTTCATGGAGTTCGTTACAGACACTGGGAGTAAGTTGGAAAAAAGCATAACATGTTAATATTGTCAATTCCTATTTATAAATCAGAAGCATTCGGTCCGAATGGTAATATTTCATTAAGGATATTCTGTCGATTGGACGACTTGAACATTAGCAGACCTTAAGAGGCGCAGACGACGAGTGCATGTTGTTGAGATCTCGATTGACCGATCCCGACCGTCTAACGGCTCCTGAACAATATACATATACTATATATATATATATATATACTATAAATGATACTCTCATAAATTTATAAAGATACTATCAAATCGATTTGGATGTAGACCGGAACGACACGTAGATTATTATCGACAAGCGCTAGTTAGTTATTTCTGATGACCAGAGCCAGCTTTGACCCATGATAACGAACGATTGCATATTAATATGTCAGTGCTTCCACTCGGTTCGTTATCCGTCGAGGCGTGCTTTAATTTATCTCAATTTAACCATAATCGCTACGGGTTTTCAAAATCATAATAAATCTATATAATAAATAGTACTACTAAATAGTGCTCGTAGATCTCGTATGGGTCGTCCGTATAATGCATCAGTACCACGCTGTTTCACATTGACTTCTTCGTCGTTAGCTCCGAAAACAGGGGTCAGCTTCACGAAGATCGAAGCGGGAATTTTCTCATTTGACCTCGCCTGGGAGCCGATCAACCGCACCGAACTCAGGGGTCCTCCTACGGGATATCGGCTAGTCGCGTGCAATACCACGTGCGTGACCCTCAACACCACGGGCAACTCCGCCAGGTAAGCTGTCGCGCCATCTGGTAAAAATGATGGCCCCTTTCATCATAAAGCGCAGGGACGATTTTACGTGGCATACATCTAACATACGAATTTTACGCTGGAGACCTCACAGTTGAAATCAACTTGGGGTTGCAATCCGTCAACTGTAGGACAGCTACACATTCAACAAAGTGCAGGTCTCCTATTTTGCTTTAGGTATTCGTGTATGAAATTGGTCTAAGGCTGTTTTCCCATTTCAATGCACTAAGTATTTTGGCACAGTGAAGGGCAACGTGAGGCTGCCATATACTTCTCCACCCGCGCGCCCTTTCGAAACGATCGAAATCACCTAGATCCGAGATCTGCAAGACTAACAAATGATGTGAAATTATACCATTGCAGTATACGCAACCTGCGGCCCCGGGTAACGTACACGCTTCGATTATGGACATACAATGTTAATTCGTTCGGCGAGATCCTCGAAGACGAAACTCTGTTCAGTACCGCCGAACTTGTCACGCTTGCCGATTCGTTATCGGCACTCATTGTCGTGTTATTGCTGTCAGCTGGTTTAATAATCGTGCTTACGCCATTCATTATCTATTTACGCCGAAGCCGAATCAACAAGCGTCAAAATGAATTGGTCACGATGAGGATGCGCAATGGAGTACCTGAGGAGGACAGGCTACTTTCTCGTCACGTAGAGTGGCAGCGGTAACAACGACGACGATGTGATGACCCAACGAGTTTTCTCTCTCTCTCTCTGTATATTGAATTATTAATAAAATAATGAAAAAAAACGTGCAATACATGTTGTAGTATCTCTTAACTTGTATATTGAATTATTAGTGGGTATATCAAGAAGCAATATTTATAAATCGAGAATCTGTCTGAGAAATCTTTGGTTTACTGTGCTGTAGAATATCTTTGTTTTACTGTGCTTTTTTTCTAATGAGAATCCTAACCTAAATGCGACGGAAAGCTTATTTAACACACGAAACATGCGAATGAACGATTCTCTCTTCTTTTCGATTCGCATTTAACTTTGTTTGCTACAGATTTATTATAGTGTAGCATAATTATCCGATTTGAGTTGGACGTTTCTCCATTCGTTAAGCGAGCTAAGCATTAAGAGGAGTTTTGATACGTCCAAACCATTCACAGGTTACGAATAATGCCCCGTAGCAAGCTGCACACATCGGACAGTCAAAACTGTACACAACTTCTATGAAGTATCGCCGGCCATTCAGCCTGTTAAGGCAGATACATTGTCGGGTGAAAGTGAAACCTCATTTTCATTCGCATTAGGCCACGGCTAATGGCGCCGACTGAGTTTTGACTCCGTAAGCGTTTCCGCCCGAACCAAGCGACCTGACAAGTAATTTGCTCTGTTGTGCCAGCCACCAACTTTGAAGTGTCCTCTCCTTCCCGTTGTGGCTGGATCACCACCTTAATCTCCTATAAGCTTCGACGCCGCGCCCGCTTAACTCAAATACACACACACGCAAACGGACTAACACGCTTGGAAGAGTATCTTAGGAGGCTTCACAAGGCGTTCACTAGAGGAGACAATTACTGGTGTGTCAGCGCGGAGCAACGTAGCACGGTGCCCTGTGATTGTATTCCACGAATAAGAACCAGACTGCGGCATTATGTCCTCCTATGGAATAGCACTGCTTCTGGGGGTGATATTTTGTTGCGTCGAAAAAGTGGTATGTTCGGTTCTTGGTATCGATATTATCATTGCCGTGTGATAGCTTAGTGTCCAGCAATTTTATGACCACGGGCGGCGCACACGAGGTGTTGTTTCCTATTTCAGGGTTCGAAACCTGACGTGTCGGCGGTGACTCTGCCACGCACAAATATTTGGTAAATGGTCCGAACAGGACGACGAGAGTCTACATAGACTGTTAAGGAGTAATTCAATATATAGATATAAAGTTAACAGCAGTTCGAGTAGCGTAAAAAGACTGGATGTCCCCTACAAGGCATAAAATGCGCGGAGTGATTGATCGGGGCAATAATCTCATCCCTCTCACCCTATATATATATTATATATAAGTTCGCCTATACTATGTCTAGACAGCTAAACAATGAGAGAGCATTGTGGTTAGACAAATTTTATGTGCGGATATCAACGCATAACATGCCAAGCGTCAGTTACTCTTTGCTGTTTCTATAGCCCGCTAGGCTATATTTATATATAATATTATTGCATATCCCTTAGCTAAGTTTCTGGCTGTAAAAACCCGGAGACCGCAGGTCTGAGCTCCGCGAAGAGCTCGACACATACCTATTCAACATGAGCGATTACATTAAGAAAGGCTATATATTCGTTTATCTGATTGTGATGTTTGACAATCTCGAATAGTTATGAATGACACGTGCATGTAGAACTTACTTACAAACTAGTACATATATCTAGCTTTGTCGACTGATCTTGTAGCGTCTGTACACAAGGTACCATCTTGCAAATGAGTGGACGTACAAGAACGCCTCATAATTGAACATACTTACCCATCATAGATCACCCTGGTCGATGTTTATGCATTTATTCATATTCATATAAAGGTGGTACGATGTCTCGACCCTCTCTAGTGCCTGTCTCACTTCTCCTTCTTCTTCTGTACAATAGCTCGCCGTGGACTTATCGATTTCGCCGGTGCGTGGCTCGCGCGGGCAGAGTATACTGATCAAAGTGGATCCAGCTATGCAATACTTCGACGGCACCGTGTGTGGGACATGGAGAACAAGCCAAAATCGATGTGTACGCCACAGATTTCGGGGCACTTGGTTTCTGGACGGGGAACTCTATCCTAATTCGCTCTACAGTCTCAATATCCGCTCGAAGGACGAGGAGATAGTCGCCCCATTTCGGACCGACTATGGAGGTCGATGCCAGTTACACAGTTTAGACACGAAGCAATGATTATTTGCCCCAAACGAATAATGCACTCATTTCGAAGCAGCTTCTTAAAATCCTTCGAGAAAGACCGACTCTTGAGCTATTATAGCAAAGTAAAGTGAAGGTTTGTTGATTTATTAAAGGAGCTGCAATTTGACAATCCTTAAGCTCTCATATATGTCACGCAGCAAGCTTACGCTAACTGCTTAGCACCTGAGATGCGTTTACATTTCCACTTGTGATTGTACGATCTGACTACCTTTCGACCAACGGGTCGATCCGAGCTATAATTGGCGGACACGCATTTCAAATTTACTCCTCGTTTTTTCGTGATTTTTTCTTCACACATGTCGATCAACCCTAGTTACAGATTGGATAAAACCGACACGACTAAAAACTGTCTTCATTTTCCTCCGCTCTGTGAAATGCTTAGTGCCGTTCACACCCATAAAGGTCGTATCGCTGATCGCGAAAGAAACGAGCATCTTCCTGTCGTGGACGCCTGAGTTTCCTGAGCATCTACACGGACCACCTACAGGCTATCGTCTCCTCGTCTGCCAACTAACAGAGTCTGTGACGTGCAAGGTAAAGCACAATCTCGACAATCACACGACGCTGGACGATCTGCACCCGATGACTCGGTACAGTATTGCAGTGTGGGCGTTCAACGTCGATTCCTTTGGCGACGTCCTCGAGGAACCGCGAATCGCGGCGCCAATCGTAGTGCAAACTGACTCGATGGCCCTTCCCGTTATGGTTCCTGCCGTGCTCGCCTCGCTCTCACTGGCGTGTCTCGTTGTCCTCTCACTGCTGGCACTCAAGGTCCATTTCTTTCCTAGCGGAAACAAGCATATGCTACTGGTTGAGAAGGACTTTCCAATATAATAATTCCTACGAGAACAGCAACCCACTGTACCGAGTCAATCCTTCGACAGATACGAGTGACGTAGACGATACGAAATACGGCATCGCGCAACTAAAATAGGAAGATATATAGAAGTATTCTTCTGACTAAATTTTGCTATTACATTCCTGACTCTCTGTTTTTCCAGCTGACCCTCAGCTGTTCCCCTATCTGACAGGCCTCAGCTCTTAACATTTTCGGTATAACTATGAGGACCTGTCGGGGCCACCTTTGTTTAATCTCTTCCTTACTCGTACCTGGCAAGAATCTTCAGACAAAGAAAGATGATAAAGAACTCCAAAGGTTCTCCGCATCTGATAGGATTTGAACCCAACATTACATTCCTGACCTAATATAATATAAGTGAGTCGTGAATAAACACAGGATCTCAAGTTTACCGTGCATATCCATAACTTCATTCTACTGATGAATTTAGTAAGTGAGGAGTGGTTTATTCTCGATGATATATTGTACATTGGTAGTCCCTTACTATACGCAGGCTAGGAACTTAATTTTCTTGGAAAATATATTATTCCCCTTTGTGGATTACGCCTGGATGTGATTCATTTAGGTATCAGGAAGATTCCTAGGTAAGGTGGCCCCGACAGGGGTACCACTGTGGTAATTGAATTGTGACAATGTTGTTTAATTTGGTTGTTCCGATAGTTAACAGTTATCCACATTTGATCAACTTTTCATATTATTATAGTAGAAAAATGTGGGCGCTATATTTTCAAGAATTTGTTTAGCCAACGCTCCTCGAACGGACAGTGCGCAAAACACTGTACCAGTACACGGCAAGGCGGATTGCAGGAAGGTTAAACTCCAAAGCCATTTTCAGTTTTCCTCTCTTTCTCTCTCTCTCTCTCTCTCAGATCGTGAAAACGACCAGGAATATGTCGTTGTACGCTTTGTTCAATCCCCGTTTGGTATTTCCACTATTACTACTCGCGACTATCACTAAAATCTACGTACAGGTACAGCTACCAGCAGCACCGCTGGGTCAACCACTCGAGTCTCTGATCTCAAATCCATTCGACCTCCGAACGCAAAGCGCAGAACGCCTTCGGGGGCCTGCCCGTCCGCGAGGCAGGTCACTGCGGCCGGGGGGGCGGGGGGTGCGGTTCGGCTCGCGTACTCGTCCCATACTCGTCTACGGCGCAACGTTCCTCGAGATCGAATGCGAATCGGAAACAACCAACAAACAAGCTCGGCAGCTCGTAGCGTCGGAACGGCAGACTCTTCGTGCGCAAGTCACCCCATTTCCCGGCCGTCCCCGCACGCGTCCCCCTTGCCTCACTCGATAGCAATGCAGGTTCCGTTTTTTCTGTTTGCTTCAGGGGAGAACCGATGCCCCGAAGTCCGGAGGCCTCGTCTACCCTCGGGTGCCACCGCTGTCGCGCGCCGCCGCTGGTGATTGTCGTGGTGAGATCATTCGAAATCCATTATCCCGCGTCGGTTCGTTGTCGTTTCTCCCTTGTCGACATCGTGAGAACGTGCCGCCTAGACCACCTCCTCTTCCTCTGGCTGGCTCTGTATGCGAGTCGCTCCTCGATACTCCACCGGCGGCAGCAACAGTAGTAGCAGCAGCAGCAGCAGCTGAACGGGCTCAATGGCATGCCAGGCTAGCGCTAGTGGGATCCGAGACGGGGAAAGACGATAACGACACTGGCTGTTGCCAGAGCTACATAGGCACAGCCTGGTCTGCTACGCATACGGCCGCTATACTAGAGGGAAAGGGCAGTTCCGTCGGAGGGAAGTTGACCGGGGGGTGAGTTCTCCGGCAGGAGAGTAAGGGAGAGACACCAGAGCAACGGGAACGACAGTGCGGTAAACTCGCGGCCGCCAGGAGTCGCCTGCAGACGACCTCAGATTGAACGGCATCGGTTCAAGCCGATCGGCATCGATGCGGGCCGAATCATCGGGCGGGTGATGCAATTCACCTCGAAATGAATGTTGCACACAAATCCCGGTCGACTGTCGCTTCGGCGAGCAAAAACATTCAACCGATCAACGGCATTATCAGGCTGATCATTGTTTGCTCAGCTATCGATGGGCGAATCGCCTTGAGCAATGCGTAACCGCGGCGACGATTAGAATCGCTACAGAGACGATGAGATTCGCTTATTGATAGATATTGAGGCTGATTTTTATTCGATTTTCTACACGAGAAAAGAACGATGCCAATTAGGCTCGCATTGGCAACTTGGTGGCCATACGTTCAGCGGCTATGGTTAATGTGGGGACCTGTCGCGGGTGGCGCTGCCGTCGCGGGGACCACGGCTCCGAGCTCCTATGGCGGTCTCGAAGTGATCTGAGAATGTAAACAATGCGAACGACAGGACAACAGTGGTACGCCAAGTGGGGCTGAGTTGCAGTGGTGGTCGGTGTGTGAGGTTCCCGTGTGTGAGCTCTGCGAGCTGGTCGCCTCGTGTGGGGGCCAGAGGTGCGAGGCGCTCCAGCGCTGGCTCGAGCTGGGGGTTCATGCGGAGGGGTCCATCGCTCAACATGGACGGATCAGGACCAGAAGGTATACCCACCCCGACAGCAAGACGCCAGTCGCCTCGAGCTTCCGCGGCCACCGAATCACTAGCCCTCGAAGACAGCACAAAGGACAATAGCACACAGCATCGCTACCAAGAAGTGAGTAGAACACAACTGATCGCCACCCTCGCTGTTGGTAAGCCCTGACTGGTTGCTTGTTGACAAACCGTGTGATTCTTTCTGATTGACGTACGTCGGCGCGTTGTTAATGTCACGCCAGGTGCGTGCGGGCGAGCACGCCAATCATTTGAGGAGATCGCCCCCTTCGAGAATGACCGAACGGGGCTAAGGGGGTCATTTTCCGGGGTGCCTAGGAGGTCGTCGTGGTGTTGGTGGTGCGGGTTGACATCGTTGTTGGGATTCGTCATGGTACTTGACGATTGTATTGTCTCCGATCGTCTCGTCTCATCTCGCTGTGTCGGTTTGACCTGTGCCAACCAGACAGTCACCCCGTCGATGTCGGGGGGGGAGGGAGATCTGTAGACCAAACGCACACTCACACACACAGTGTGCTGTTGCTCATTCAAACGTCTGACGGATTACGGAATGACACGCCGTTGTTTATATCTTTCATCGTGGGGGATAGCTATGGAGGGCAGCCGTTACACGTCCGTGTCCCAGGCCGTGATCGCCGATTCAGGCCACGGTCCAAGATCATTACTCGTTCTGTTCGATGTTCTGCGACGTTCTGAACAGCGCGGAACGGACACACCGTTGTTGGGCTGCTGTCGTCGTCCTCGCCTCGGTCTCTGCTGCGGCTGCTGCTGCTTCTGACCCGTGCGACATCAGCAGGCTCACTGGTGATCGTAGACACTTCAGCCGACCATTGCTTGCCATTGGTTTCCTGCGTCAGCACAGCCCGATGGCTCGCCCCCGTGAGCCCCCATCAACGACTGCTACTCGCCGTTAGATTCATACCGAACCATACACGTACCTACCCGACCCGAAGTAGCACGGCTTGCAGTGGTTGTTGTAGCAGCAGCAGCTCGGATTTGTCGCTTTCACTTGACTATCAGTCACCTGAACGGACAGCGGCGGCAGCCAACCGGCCATCGTCCATGCGCGACTAGGCGAGCCCATCGACCGAACGAGAAGGCCAAACAAACAAGCAAGTGAGTGGGCCAGCCAGGAAGCGGTAGAATGCGGGGGACGAGACTACGTCGACAGCGGCGTCCAGTGAACAGTGCCCGAACAAGGAAGGGATCGAGGAATCGAGCCAACGAACGAGTCAAGGAACGCAAAACACAGAAAGATTCCATTGTTGCTACTGCTTGCCCTGGGGGGCTGGTGCACGGAGTGCACGTTGCTCTCGCTGAATGTACATACATGCTCGTGCTGGACCGTGCGGCCGCGGTGGTGACGGCGGCCGAAACACGGACCGAGACATTGATCACTTGACTCAAACACACGTTCTCTTTGAGGCCGCTCACTGACCGTCATCGATGCCCTCGTCCTCGGCTGCTCTCCGGTTCAATGATGTTCGTACCGATGAGCGCCGCACGCATCGTATGCTGAGATGACTGTGAATCGTCCTCCGAGATCGACTCGTTGCGACGTTGTCCAGCATCTAGTCAATGACGGAGGAGAGGGCTGACTGGGGCCTTTCCGTGTGCATCCTATGTCCTCGTGCTTTTTCCTTTACTGCCAATTCGGAGCAGCTCACGCGGCTGTCAGATGGTACAAAGCCGCGGCAGTGGCAGAAACAGCCACAGAAGTAGTAGCAGCACAGGTGGTAATATGATAATATGAGGCGCCCGCTCCACAATTCGTTACGTCCTGGCGTTGTCGTTGCTTCGGCCTATGTTAGCGTTGTTGTCGCGATTGTTTTTGTGGTTGATGCCATTGTTGCTGCTGCTGCTGCTGCTGTTGTCGTCGTCCTGGAGTTCTCTACAATTCACCTATTTACGTCTCTGGAACAGGACATCCCTTTCGAAAGTTGCGCCTCTTTATCCTATAAACGATATCTGGCAATTTCCGTACGACATATTCGTAGCTCAGTCAAATCATCTTGTTTCTGTCGGCGTCCGACGATCGTCGCTCGAATGAGCCACATCAGCGGGGGCCGCAGTAGCAGCAGCAATAGTGCATAAGTGCGCAGAGTGAGTGACAGGCAAAGAGATACGCCTGTATTCCCTATGTAATCTATCTATCTATCATCGATATATATATATATATATATCTTTCGATTCGCGCTGCGGCAATGCCGATTCGGTACCATCGACTACACCAGCATGGGGGGAGGGGGGTGGGTGGGGGGAGGAGCAGCAGAGGCAACAACGACTACTAACACTACGAGTGTATACAGTCACCGTCGGCCGACGGTAAATTGCACATAGCCCTCAAGCGCTGCTACTGCCGCAACCACCAACCCGTCGTCCTCTGGCTCATCGTCCATCGAGTTCAACAGTACGACGGTCCAGTCCGTCCGCTAGGGTAAGGGACGGCAGGAGTATTTTGGGGTCACAGGCAGACATCTACCGGAGAGCGTCCAAAGCAGCCGTCGAAGTTCGGACGCGTCGAGTGGTCGTATTACGAATCGTTGGGGGGTGATAAGAGGGGCAGCGGGGTTGCACGCGCAAGCCAAAGCGTGCATACTTCTCTCATGGCCAATCCGGCGGCCGTATCGAATTAGCATTTATTGAACGGCGCAGAACGCCGCTACGTTCACCGATGCTACTGCTGCCAACGCAGCCGCCGGTTCTCTCACCGTGTCGTTGTGGCTGTGGCGAGCTTCCACAGGAGCTCGGGCCGACTGTCGGCGGGCCCCACAGCGTTCCGTTGTGGTGACGTCCGGCGGCGATCGTCCATCGGCCGCGGGCTGGAGGCCATCCTGTCCAGCCGCTGACCTGCAAATGCTCCGGCATTTGGCATTTCGCCGCCTCGTCTGTGGCCATCGGACGGGGCAAGACAACAGTGTACAGGGTGAGGGAGGCGACGGCGCATGGGCTGACCCCAGACTCGTCTCTGGGTTCAACTCGACTCTCGAATAGAATCGACAAACTCGAACTCCACTCCCAAGGAGCACAACCGGTAGTCGAAACTGTAATGACAGACCAACGTCAGCCGATTGTAGCGTGGCTGTAAAGAGGTAACCACGGCAGGGGAATAACAGTAAATAGGAAGGCAGAGACAGGCTTAAGGAAGAGAAGGACACGCTCAGCGAGAGGAATAGATCCTTCCACCGCGTCCTGTTCAGCACTCAAGACTCGGGTCGTATTCGCACCAAAAGCATCGATCTACGTGAATGTGGTTGTAGTCGTCGAAAGATCACCTGCCGCTGGAAGGCCTTCTGCAACTCGACACTTACGACTGTCTGGATTGACAGGACAACATATTTGCTCGTATCGCCACAGAAGTGTGATCGATCCGCTACCGTTCCTTTACTAATGCTACGACGGCTTACGGAGAGGTCGCGCTCAACCGGTCTGGCCCCGAAGAAGTCAAGTGGCAAATTCAGTAGAAACACGCCCGATAGAATCCTGGTGTGACCGTTTGCTTGTCGTTGTTGTCGTTATCGTCGCCGTAGGGAGGTTGACGGAGCTGACGGCGCGATTGGCGATTGATAGCTTGTTCCTCGTGTGTTTCCTATGTTGGTGTGTTGCGCGTTCTTTTCCAATCGCCTCAAGGCGTGCGAGAGTGAGCGTCTGTGCTTTTGCCGGTTCAGCTGTACACAAATCCGTGCGACAATAATAATAATAATGCCAGAGAGCGAGATGGAGAAAGAGAGAAATACAGATCTCGCTGGCTTGTCTATCAGTGTATGCTTCTTTACTAGGGGAGTGCAAACGTGTGGTGCGGTACTTTGCCGTGATGAGTCTCCATCTGGCGTGCGAGTGTGTTGTTCCTCTGCTGTATAATTCATAGATACTATTTTGCATATATATATATATAAAAACATACATATAAGACTACCTATTCGTGTGTAGGCCTGCTGCGGTCTAATCCCAAAAGAAAAAAAAAGCCCAGCAGAAAGCCAACGACGAAAAGGAGAAGAAGGAGAAAGGACGCGCATATGCGTACGCTGTTAAACACGTACCTATCTCACAATGGACTTTTTGCTCAATGAGGTGGAGTTCTCCATCTTCGAAGGAGTGGCCCTGCTCTTCGACGGTCAGGTCGGTTCGGTTGTGTTGTACCATAGTTGACCATGTGATGGTGTGATGTGATGCAGTGGTGGTGTTGTGCTCCTCTTATTACACATGTTACGCCCATGCAAGTGAACTGCCAGCCAAGCGCAGGCACGGCAGATACACAGCTATAGCAAGCACACTACGGCACAGCTCTAGTAGAAGTCGATAGAAGTAGCAGCTGCTGGAGATGTGGCAGTGGTCGCTGGACTCGTAGTATTAGTGTACATATGTATATCAGCGTATTTATCTATTATACACATTAGGTAGTCTCGGCCGCCGCACACCGTCAAGCGTCATTGGGAACAGAGGTATGAACGCTCGTTTTCGGGCACCTTTCAGACGATTCCCCTCGAACCGTGTCCCGTTTTGATAACTACGAACATGTATGAATAATGCAATGCACAAACAGACACGTGGGCGATTGTACGATGACTGTGGCAGATGAGGAGACTCATTTTAAGAGAAAGAGAGAGACATAGATACATATAGATTGATGATAGATAAATATTAAGGGTACAAGGGATATCGTCCTCTCTTTGCCTTTAACAGCACCGACATATGCTATATGTACATATATATATTTATATATATATAAATATAAATTATTCTATTATTATATAAATAATAATCATAATATGATGTATAGTTGAGAATGCATCTGAATGTTCGGTTAGTAGATTTTTCGGTAGTCATAAATACGATAGGTGCGTACGGTCAGGAAAGAAATAGTCCTCAGATGCTTAATGAACCTTCTGGATATTTTTCGATACATTATGATATAAATTGGCTGCACCGAACAAATCGTTTTTCTATGTCGGCTACACACGAATATATAAGATCATTGGTGATTTGGCGTAAATTCACGTATTCGAAACGTTTATCGAGTATTTATTTTTGCGTGTTGCTTGGCACTGGTTGAACCGTGACGGCGGGCCTTGGGTCGCTCTCATTATGACCTTTGAATGTGATCGTCTACAGTTGTCCCGCGATGATGCAGGGTCAAGCTGAAATCTCTATAATCTGGTGGTAATTACCGAACCGATCTCAGGGATTCAACGGGTGACTCCTCAAAAATGGTTCCTCGGTTGATGGACCCGGGAAACGTGAGACTACAGGCACTATTCCACAGTGCAGGATACAAGTGCTGATCAATTTCAACTTGCTTGCAACATAAAAGGCAATAAAATGTAACTCACAAAAAACGGGCCCTTAATTTCAGGTCTAACCGATTAAAGGCGAGTTGAATTTCCACAGCATTATTCAACACTACACAAATCGGCGACGGTTACACGAATAGTAAACACGTGCAGAACAAAAGAATTCAAGTTAGAGCTTGTGCGTAAAACGCACATATAGCCCTGTCTAGTTACACTCTTAATTATAATCCATACTATAAAAATGTGGTTAAAAGCTGTGTTCCTCCACGTTGTATCCTTCGTCCATACGAACTCACCACGACATGAAAATTGTGTCGCTTGTGCGAGAGTGTTTTCGTCATTTTCGGCTACCTATCATAAAAGTCTCCATAAGCCAGTTGCAGCCGTTCGGCGTTCTCTAGTCGACATCTTCATCTCGGTTCTGTGTTGCGCCCTTTGACATGTGAATGTCGCCGTGGTGTCAGTGCACGGCGGCGATTCGATCACCGCTTTCGCCAACGATAAGTCCCGCCTTGAAATGTTTAGTTCCCATCGACTTGTGTATAGGTGCGCAGGTATGGGTGTGTGCATTTGTGGGTGTATGCGTGTATATTGTACCAGTTGCTCAGCTGGAAGTAACTGCAGACGAGGCCGATGAGACGAGAGGACGAGACAAGTAGGGTGTCTAACTGAACGTGATAAAGTGGCAACATCAGATATAGTACCCTAATAGGAGTTTGCCGATACCCGTTAGCCTATGCATAACATATCTGTCCGACCCTCCCACCTTTGCATGAGTTAGTAGTAGTGGTAGTAGTACTCTCTCGTTTCGCCCCCTCGTCTTGAAGTCGAACGGTTGCGCCTTCGAGAACAGCAGACTCTACAGCAGCAGCATTCGAGAAATCGAAGGCGGGAGCCACAACCGAAATGGTCTTTTCATTGTGGGGTAGTTTCTGACCCTATGACCCCTGACGATGTTTCTTCTACAGTACTCGCCTATCGATCTAAATCAAGCCGTGCCGTCGACAAAGATGCTTACAGCATCTTGCTCGGCGATCGTTTGCGCAGTATTTGACGTGATTTCCTTCCTTGCCAAGAATGGCATCCTTAGTCTGACCACGCTCAGGGTGGCTAGCCTAATTCAACCTGGCTTTGTAGTCCTACTAGATTACGGGCCCTATGCAATTTGGTGTCTGCCTTGAGGGGTGGCTGCTTTGCGACTTCGAGAGATCTTGCCGTTCTCAACCAGTAGGTCGCGTTTCGGTCACGCCATCAAGAGATAGGCACATTTGAAGTCCGAAGCGGGACTCTCATACGTGGTCCATGTTGGGATACTATCATCCCATTCCTCCACAGCCCAGAGACAGAAACAGCGCAGCCGAAAGTTGATGAACGAAAAATGCCAAGGCGGTACCTATGTACGCTATCTTTTGTACTGTTGTGATTAGGTTGGTAGGAACACAAACTAATAGAGAGTAAGGGGCCTGTTGAGGTCTGCGAGATAATCGCACGCGAGCGATTTCGTTCGTAAACGCATTGAGTCACCAGAATGACTAGGTTTAAAAAGCAAGCAACTACGTCTGTCTCTTGTTCTGGCTAACGTTACGTTGAAATTGGGGTTGACGTAAAACGACCACATTTCGCTTTTAGCAACAAACGAGCCCAACCGACTAATTACGAATTTCGTTTGCTAGCTAACAAAACCCAATAGTACCCAGTTGACTGGCCCTGCTCCCTGGCTGTGATATGGCAAGCATCCGAAACAACGGGCAAGTATGGCCTATTCGTGGGGTCCATAGCATGGCATGTGCCCCCCCCCGAGCTATTAGTCCCCAATCTCGAGTCTCTTTTGCAGTCGAAGTCAAGACGATACCTTGCAAGGCAGCTTTGCTTCCCAATTTAGCAACAACATCACCAGCAGCATGCTGTATTGGCTGGGAGGTTAGCCCGGCGCGTCAAAAGATCCTTCTGCCCTGATGTCGAGCTGTGCAGTTATTAGAAAGGACGCTCGTACAATATTATGGGCGAACGACCAGATGAGCAGTCCACTGCTTTCGACTCTAATTCAGATAAGGGTGACCTGATCCACATCTAGGATGTTCGTGTGGGCGTAGTTTGCGAGATAGGTGGACACGATTGCGCTGCTGGATCAGTAGCCAGCCTGCAATGCCTGAAGTAAAATCCGACTGTGTTAAAGCGTACACATGGAGATTCATATTCAAGTGTATACGCGACTGTACAAGAGTGCGGATCGGTGTGTCTGTAAAAAGCCTGTTGTGCGCTTGAATAAGTCGTATACATAGATGAGGCGATTGTGTTCCCGTAGCTAGTTGTTATTGTCGTTACAGATACTGATCGACGGGTATATTGTTGACGACAGGCCCCAGAAGGAACCTCGAACAGGTTTTCTCTAGTGAAATTCAGCGGTTGCTTGAAATTGGCCATGAATTCGCCAGATATTGGGGCCCGATGGATAAAAGCTCGGAACACGAACTCATTAACAGTACGAGAACCCTTCGAGTATATGATACTTCGTAGCTTCGACATATATTTCATAGAAAAAAAGTTATAAACACTAAGTATCATACCATCTGCGGAGCGAAGCATCATATATATATATATATATATATATATATATATATATATATATATATATATATCTTCGCTTCAAGGCTTGGCAAACAGAAGAGGGCCAATCTCGAGAGTCCACTGAGGCTCGACGTCCGCTGTACGAAAGGAATTTTGCTTATGTCCTCCGCAGTGTGTGGGGTGTCTGTCTGTGTGTATGGTGCCTAATAATCATTATCTTCCCTTCGGATCAGATCAGATGTTCCGTTAATGTCCGCGTATCCATTCGACCGTGCCAAACGATGAATCAGCAGATTTTTCCTAGAATCGTGTTGTCATTCGAATGGCATCAGTCGAGAGGGACCGATATTCCGAGCAAGCCCCTTGAGATCTATAAAATGCAATCACTATCAGGTTTATATTGGATCTCTTTTTCAAAGCATAGGCTGCCCTTCTAAACAAAACAAAGGGCTAACAGGGGACACAGTCTTATGATAATAATATTAATTATAATGATTGATACCGCTAATAATGTAACTAGGAAAAACATAGGCTTTAGTGCTAATCTGTGACAGAAATCAGTTGAAGCGTTCCGCTTTCCTGTTTCCTAGTGTGGCTGATGACGCCCCTGGCTGTGCATAGACGATTATGATCGGACACTGGAGCCGAGTATTGATTTTAGAGGTTGGCAGTCACCCACGAGAGACTCTCCTTCTCTAACTACCTCTCTCGCTCCCCTATTTCAACAATTTCTATTTTCATGCGAGGAAAAACTTAGAGAAAGCCTCATGCGGCAACAATGACTGGATGCGATCACATGGATAGAATCCGGCGTAGTCATCCGGTATGCTGATATCTCATCGTTTTGAGGCAGCAACAATCGATAATCACGCGTCATGCGTGAGTGTATGGACTAGGCTGGGTTGCCATTACAGCCGTATAGCGACTGTCAGCGTTAGCGGCCGAGAACAAAGGTTTCACCTACGTAACAACACAAAGCGCTTATTCTCCGCGCTTCTTTAACACCGATGCTGCTGCCGCGGCGGCGGCAACAGTTTGTTCCCGTCTGCACGATGCGGACGTGTCCATTGAGCAACGCTAAGGTTGCTCGATCTATATCAGTGCATTATCGTTTTAGGCAAACGGTCGAAAATTCAACGGCAAACTTTGACGCTCTGGAGGAGCTGACTACGTCCCGGGGCATTTATATAATCTCGCACCGCTGCCTTACGCACCACCATTGATAAGAGGATTGTTTCAATAGTTTTTTTTTGCTTTCTCAATTGGCGCTTCTAAATTGTTCTTCTACGAAATAATTGGCACGCAAATAGTGGTCAGCAGAGATTTTGGTACTGTTTTTGGCAATTGACAAAATTGATGGGTTTTGCTCAACATTTATGTCGGACGTGTATTGGTTTAGGGAACGTAATGCTTGTTGTTGAAATTGACAATTTACTTTTCTCCGTTATTTCAATTATCCCAAATGAGCAGTTGTCCACGTAGACGGCATCGTGGCAGTAGCTCGGGACAGGCGCAGTTTCTATAAATCGACCGGTAGAGGGAATAGACCAGTGGCAGAATTTGAAATCCAGCTGTGGCCTCAGAAGGTGTGAATATACCTCCCCATATTTCTCTTGACAATGTCATGCGGGTAACCAGCAAGACATGTCCAATGGGAGAAACGCTGGGGGAAAGCCACGAACGAGTCCAGGATCTCAGTCAGATTTCTTACAATTTACTCTAGCCAGCGCGGTGGCTTGGACGGCTGAGTCTCTAGCTGTGAAAACCGGACGCTGCGTGATGCCATACAAGAGAACTTGAGCATTGTAAATTCCATGTCCTTTAGTATACCAATAAACGTTTACCTTTATAATTATCACTTCGTCTGAAACCACACATATTGTCTAAGCGATCTCTGGAATCTCCATAGAGCTATTGGCCTGCTGAAATTAATATACTCACAATTAGTACAGTCGGTTAAAGATAACGCGGACGGAAGTAGGGGAGTACTTCAATATGGCCAGGACCAATTGCCCGATCAAATTTAGTAGTGCGTGATTGTAATCGGTGCATGCGAGATATGGGAAACGCCAAGATGATGGAATGTTTCGACGAAGACAACTCGAGTAAGATACACTGGGTTAGCAAAGAATGAAAAAGGTCTTCAGGTGAGCGCAAAGGGATCGTGTTATCTACGAGTGCGGAGTCCATCGAGGTAAAATTGTAGACAAGGCATTTTTGGGACATCTAAGGACATCATCTGGTCTTCGGAGGAAGCTGTTAGTGGTGATTGTTTCTGATGGAACTCATGCGATCCTCGATAACAATTATAATTGTATACATAAACCTTATTCATTAATTTCATTACGCTATCGGATTCAAACATATCCTCTATTATTTTAAGCCCGCAGTGTTGTCGTTGAACGCCATCCCGGTAGACAAGGTCACCAATTGCGATGCAATTACATTTTGCTAGTGCCACCGAGGTGTTTCACTCTTTGGTGGCGCTGTTCTGGTCATCATAAGCTGCTCATCAGCATCATCATTGCCATTGTCGGCACCATCGTGGATAGCAAGCAGCCACCACTAGTAATCAGCCGTGATCGCCGGCAATGGCAACATTGAAGTTGTTATATCACAACAACTGGAACAACAGCAACAGCGGCAGCACCTGCAGCCGTGGCAGTAGAGCGGAATCTTGGCCAACGGATCGTCCGTGGGATCGCGGTAAAGAGGGCGCCGCTAGCCGAAGGGTGCCCAGCGGCCAGTACCGATCCATGGAGGTAATGCGGCTGGGGTCGATAGGGGTCGAGAGGCGAATGAGATGACGGGACCGCGGAGATAAAAATAACATCATCCACCTCCGCCACGACCACCACAACAACAACAACAACTACGACGACGACGACGACCTCCTCCTCCTTCCCTCCGCGAGAACCCCAACCCCCTCAAGCCTTGCTATGATCACCATCACCGGCGTTGCCCAACCACAACGTTTTGCCCCGGCATTGACCCCCCTGCGAATGACGCGGGGGAGAATCAACCCCAACTCGGAGGGGTAGTGAAGGCTCGCCGCCAGTCTTCGGTCGATACACTCTCCTTCGGCTACCCACCATCAGCACTGCAACTACAGCTACTATCGTACTACGGCTACTGCCAGGCCCGTACCACTGCTAGCAAAGCAGTACTCGTAGCGCGACCGCAACGATTATTATTACTATTGCTTCGACTGCTCTAGGAAAAGATTACGGAGGGACGAGCCGCCTCGTGACCCCCTCCCGCCGCGTCAGCGTCGACTGCCATCGCCGTCGTCGGCAGCGACAACGACAAAGATGACAAGGGCGGCTGGTCGCAAGCACCGCCACGACTGCTGCTGTTGTTGCCGCTACAAATGCGCAGAGGCAACAGCACCAACTGTGGCGGACAGGAAAGGATAGTAAAGGGAACGCAGGCGAAGAGATAGGTAGAGAGGAACGTGAGGGAGCGGGCGGGCAGGCCACTAACGGACGCTGGGGTGTGTGTGGGCCTAGCCTCGCCAGGACCGGGGCAAGGCGGAGAATTACAAGACGGAGAATGAACGAACGAAGGAAACAACTATTGGGCCAACAGACCAAAGCAGCAGCGGCGGCGGCGGGGGCGAACCTCCCTCCCCGAGGCTGCCTCCCTGCCCCATAGGCAGGCACGCGCATCGTGGGAAGCGATTACATCGTCGCGCAGAGATGGGAGATCGGGACGTCGGCTTGGCGGGCGGTGCGGAGAGTTTAACACGGGGACGGAAGCACAGGTGCGGCAAAACGTATTGAGGAAGGCAACACAGGATGCGTACATAGCGTGAGACCTCGTTCTCTTTCTGCCAGCCAGACGGAGAATGATATCGCGCGGAATTCTTGTAACCGTTTCCTTTTTAGGGTGGGCCGAGGGATGCTACACCAGATGTATCATACGAGAATGTCACTTCGAATCTAACTTGCACGAGTTATGGGAGAGGCACGGTCCACTGCTGTGACGATGTAGCAATAAGTTCAAAATTGGTGTTGTTGTTGTTGGTTTTCTTCATGGAATCGAGTTAATATGTAGACGATGACGAGAGAATTGATAAACGTTCTTTTCAAGGACATCTCAACTCGGGGTAAACCACAGACAATGACTTATAATTATATCAATGCGCTACCTACTCTGGGAGTGTTGCGTCATTATACAGATCCACTTAGCTTAAATCCCAACACATTTTTCGCTTTGGACACAAATCTTGTGCGCGGCTCTCCAGTAGCTGTGAGTCGGGCGGGTCTTGTTGCTTGCACAATATCGTATGCCTGTTCAGGACGGGACCCAATCGTAGCATTGAACGGCAATGGAACTTTGAAGTGTGTGCACCCGCGACCCTAATCCACACGTGAAGGCTTTCGGCCTCTTCGTAAGTACAACTGAAACCATTTGCGGTGTAGCACACAATGAGCAGACTCGTCTCGATTCAGCCGATTGTACAATGCACCCGAACTTTGTGCCTTAGGCAACGTTGTGACGGTAATCGTTTTCGAGAAATAGAAATTTCGCAGTGGATTCCTTTACTTATATTTCCCATTAATTAACCCCATGATACCCTTCCCGATGACGTGTACCTTCCACATCGTTATGTACCACACAGCACAATCAGAATACGGCTAACATGCATTTGTTGTTCATTCCGTTGTGATCGCTTGCAGGGTCCTGTATCTATTCGGCGGTCTCCATCACCCACGTCGGGGACAATACCGCCGTTGCGACCTCCCAGCTCACCTAACCTATCCGCCTCATCCAATTGTTACACTGTCGACGAGTGTTACATCGAGCCATGCTTCCTCAAGGTAGGCCGGCATACATACAGCAGGACCCAGGTAGCCACAATTGATTTCTTAGGCACGCCGAATATCCAAGGAGGGCAAGAACGATGCTCTCGTTTGTCTGTCATCGCTGGACGAACATTCGATGAACGATCGCTCCCGTTTGCGAGATAGAGAGTGCCAGCTGGCCGTCCCGTATAGGCTCGGCTAACTGAAAGCTAACTGATGAGTGCTAATCGTCGAAGCGCGGTCGAAACTTGGCTTGTGCAAAACCAACTCGTGTTTTTTTCCTCCTGATACGTTTCTAGCAGTTCAATTCTAACGGGGAACGCGTCTTTAGCTTGTGTGATCGGCAGTTTGGCCTGTGGAACGGTGGGCAAAAGTTTGTGTGAAATTGTTATCTACAGAACATTTAGGGTCGAAGAGCTTTTACAGTCACATAGGTTAATCGATCGTGAAAATGAATATATGATCTTCATGCGGATTTCTCAATATTCAACCTAATTCGCGACAGGCAGTTATATAGTCAGTTATATATAGCAGTCAGTTATATATATATATATATATATATATATATATAACTAATTTACATAGGCACCTTGTAACTGACCGCTAGTTAATTAGCAGGGGTCAGTAGTAAATGCTCAAGGGTTTCCACATTTTGGCCAGTCGATCACACCATTGGACTTTATTCTTATATACACAAGGACTGCCACATGAATTCAACACTCCCTAAGGGTTTGGTTCAGTGAATGGTTGTTTCTGTGGGACGATGGTCTATTTTGATGTACGATAATTCTACAATTTAAACGTAATCTTTCGTTGCACGTAAATTACCCTTGGCGTATACTTGTCGTTTTGCCAATTCAGGCTCTTATCTATCGAACCTATTGTAATACTTCATGTCGTAGGAAAGCTGACGGTGAACACGAACGATGTTATTCCTCGTCGACCATTTTACATAGGCCCACTATTAAACAAAGTGTTCCCGTTCATTGATGTCATTCGCGTCTTTGCAGATGGAGAAGCTGGTCCAAGAGATGCAGCATCCCGAGTTGGGGGTGCCGCTCCGCTCACAAAAACTCTTCCTGACATCTATACCATCGGCGTTCGTTGGCTACGACGTCGTCGAGTGGATCATGGACAACCTCGATATCGAGGATCAGTCCGGGCCCGTCGCTCAGGAGGCACTCCACCTGGCCAATCTGCTCTGTCAATTTGGCTATTTTTTCCCTGTCGGCGAAAACGCCAAGACGTATTCCATCAAAGACGATTCCACGCTGTACAGGTACTGTGTACTTAGTTTACTTATCATTTACAGTAATACCCACTTGAGGATATTTTCGAAACTCAGGTGAAGTTTAATGCGCCATTGGTAACAATTCAAAAAGAACAATTATACGTATACGTATATATATATATATATATATACGTTGCGCGGGCGATTGGCAATTGGCCTTCTCGAGTAAATTCGAAAAGATCGTCTCACTCGGCCAGGCCAATGATCAATGAGAGAGTCCCCGTTTTTGAGATTGCGGCTGACCTCACACCAGTCTCGATCATTCGATGATCCACCGCTTATCATTCGATGCTTGTTGGATATTCGACATGAAGTCGTAGAGTTTTCATTTGCCAGATAATGATAAGCGAATGCTTGTTTCAAGAAGAACCACACGACTCAATGTTGTGCGTTGCTCACAATCTTCCACGAGATATCGAAACATACACCTGTATGCAGCTTCTTTTAGCCTTTACTTGTTGTGTCAAATAAAGTGCATTGTATATTACTATACTTCCCGAATACCGTATATATCTTATATATATATATATATATATATATATATATATATATATATATATACTCCATTTCACCTTCGCACGCTAAGAGCGACCCGTGACGTTTGTCTGTTCCAATGCGTTTGACCGTATGATTTTCTATCGTTTCAGATTTCAATCGCCAATGTTTTGGCCGTCGAGAAGTGCACCCGACAACACCGACTATGCGATATATTTGTTGAAACGAAGCTTGAAAAATAAACAGAAGAGCTCACTAGAAGAGTATGAACACGAGGCCCTACAGCGATTGAAAAAGCTCCTCTCGACAAAGTGGGACAGCGTCTGTCAACAAGCTGAAGACATTGTCGCGTGAGTGTCAAGCCTAATCTGTGAACTCTCACATAAATGAATCAACAAAACGAACACATACACACACACACACACAATAACTTGGTTTCCGCATGCGAAAGCAGAAACGACGGTAGCGTACGAGCAAGCCGGTTTGATTGATGGCAAGTTACTGCAAGCACAGATATCGCAGGATATCTGCGAGTTACATTTGTTGCCCTCCACCGGCGGGCGGATGCCGATGGTGGAGAGTATCGATTCACGAATACTGCTTCGATAACACGGTTATATCGATGTCGTTTTTGATCTATGCAGGCAATCAAAAGACAAGAAGAAGCCTGACAAGGTGATCACCTCGTCACAGGAGCGAGCGTACTGGCGGATCCATCGCCCACCGCCAGGCGTTGTCAGCTGCCTGGAACGCTGTCCCGTACCGAATAAGCGAGGACCGCGCAAGATGACGATTGAACAGCTGAAGCGACAGACCGAGATTTTGCGTCGAAACCTCCTCAAATCGCGGACGAAGAGCACACTATGGCAGCGCTGTGATGACTATCGGGAATTCGACGCTTTCATGGCATCGACACTCCCCTCGAATCCTTGGATCACCGATGACGCAACTTTCTGGGCAATCGAGAGCACACAGTTAGTGACGCGAGCGACCTTTCGTTTTGCTAACGAGACTTCTCGGAGCCGTGGCCGCAGTCTCTCGTGGATGATTATATGATTGATTACGCTGTCCACGGAAATACGTTGATTACATTATTGCAATGCTGATGATGAGAATAATTATGATGATGGTGATGAGGGTACTGATAGATGCATTGATTTGCGGTTGGCTCGTACGCTTTGATTTTTATTGGATGGCTACTACATGAGTTGACAAAGTCCAAAGCGTACTCAAAGAACAGCACTATTTTGCACACACCAGATAACGACCACTAAGAAATCCTATATGCTATACAATAATGATAATAATATTAATAATAATAAGAGACGCTTCTTTTTTGCCCGCAGTCTCTCGTGTGTAGACGCATCAGTAAAATTAATGAGTATTTGTATTGGCATGAGATCGAAGTAGATATGGTTAAAGATGTGTTGTTCATTTAGCCAACCACACTATCATGTTTTGCTGTCGGTTGTGCGGTGATTCTCGTTCTCGCGTCGATGTTGTCTCTTCTAGATGTGATACTCCGACGGAGCGACGTCTGAAGCGGTGGACACTCTCGATCGAGGAGTTGCTTTCGGACCCTCGAGGCTTCCAGGAATTCGAGATTTACCTTCGTAAAGAGTACTCCCATGAGAATATCCTATTCTGGAAGGCCGTTCGGGATCTCAAGAAGGGCTCGCCGTCCAACATTGCTCAGAAAGTACAGGCCATTTTCGAGTGAGTAGACATTTGTGCAAAGGACTACTGAAGCAACTCTTCCTCAAAATTTAAAATAGAAACTAATTAGGAATTCATTTGTACAATCAGCGTCGTTGGCTCAACAGATGGCCTGCGACTATTGACATGATTTCAAGAATAACACCAAGGAACGATCCATGTCCACATCCATGCGCCTTTATCGTTACTCATTATTTTCCTTCAGCGAGTACCTGGCATCGGGCGCAGCTTGTGAGGTCAACCTTGACTCAGCCACGATGGAGCACACCATGGAGGCGATTAAACGTCCCACACGTTACACGTTCGAGAATGCCCAACAGCACGCGTTCACTCTAATGCAGACCGACACCTACCCACGATTCCTGCGCAGCGAACACTTCAACAATCTGCTGCAGAAGGCCGCACTTATACAGGCAAGAGCAGGCCTCGTAGATACGTTAATGTAAAAGAAATCAAACGTAGAATAGAACCGTCTGTGGCATGGCGGCGATAAACTTATGAGTATATCGCCAGCTGGCAATGCAATGACCGTAAAGTATCATTGACACAAGGTACCTGACATATATCGTGTCCTCCAAACTCGTGGAGGCCAGGAAATCAGATACAACGAGATCAACCCACCATAACAATACAAATGGCCATTCTGTTCTCATCGACCTCTAAGTGTTCCCTCTCGATTTTACAACTTCGCAATCACAGATTCAAGGCCACCGGAAGCGTTTCTTCCATTTCGGAGCATCGACGCGGAAGAAATCTGCGAACCAGGACCAGCGGCCGTCCACCCCACAGCAGGCTGGCACCAGTGGCACCTCTACGCAACCGACAACGCTGCAGCCGAACACAGGCGCGCTCGTACTCTACACAAAGGCCTCAGGTGAGTGCGGTTCCGGCGAGCTTCTACCCAATGCACCATTCTTGCCTGTCCTAATTTGGACCATACACAGATACCCGCTAGTTACCGGCATCACAATGACCACTATCACCCACCACCGAAATCACCACTACTGATTACCACACTGATTATTATGATCAGTACCGCCACACGAAACACCTGTCACTCCATTGGAGATTATGGAAGCGCACTTTGATTTCATTTGGAACGAACTGACGCAATGTAACGAGACTGTAGACCCGACTGACTGACTGATTGATGACACATTGATCGATCAATTAACCACGTGATAAAGACAGCGCCTCGGAGTTATGGAGGCAACGACGGCTTAGCCATTTGAGAATGGCCGCAGCCACATTGTTAGAATTGTCCTCCCGATTGACTGACTACTCCCACTGGGCCTGCTTATTTCTCTGTTCCAAATCCTTTATACCCTCTATTCCCGCTATATCTAACTCCATCTATTAACACCGTTCACACTTATAAACAGTAGTAAAATGATTAGCGAGCAAAGTGAGAATCGTATCGTCACGAGAGATAGATAGAGCACGTACGACCAACCACGATCTAATCCTTCACCAACTAGCGAGTGACACCTAAATCGGTAGTGCTACATAGTATGTGAGATTCATAAAAAAGAAAAAAGCCAAAAACATATTTGTCCACACGTCATTAGTGACTGATTCGTAGATACAGAACGTCCTCTACTTGACACACACACATATAGAAAGATAGAGAGAGAAAGAGAGAGAGAGAGCGAGCGGATCCTGGATTGCTGTCACCGTCCAACAAACGTCACAGCTTTTCCTTTACCTCCGTACTCTCTACAGTGCATTTTCTGCCCTGTGCTTCCGAGAGATCTCGCCCCTTCCAAATGCTTCTTCTTTGCTCAGACGTTCGGAAACACTCAAACGCCAACAAGCTATTATTGCATAGGGGAGAAATCAGTAGTAACACTGCACTGCTGCCAATGGAAACACCAATCGAGGCAATAACGGGAGCGTCGTGCGCGGTGCGCCATGCAACCATCGGTTGCTTTCTGAGAATGAACTCGAAAAAGATACATGTACAGGGTGTTCGGAAATGCACGCAACCAGCCGGGCGACACGTTACGCCAACCGACATTGAAAACATCGTACGAAGTGTTCAAAAATAAAAGCAACTCTGTGGTGTTTCTTTTTGAATTCGTTGAAGGAGTTAAGTAAACAGTGCAACCCTATGTATGAGTTGCGTTTATTTTCGACATGATTTCAACATTCGATACCTGGTGCTCCGTTCGTGTCTACGGGAAACGGCGGGAGGGAGGGGTAGATTGAGTTTGAACCGTTCAAAGAGAACCGTTTTGCAAGATTAGCCATAGCTGAATTATCAGACCCAAAACGCGTTGAAAAAGAAGCGCTCCCCTCCCCGATAGGTTTTCTTGAACACCTCGTTAAACACCTTTCATCGCACCTTAGTGTCAGGCAGCGTAACTGTTTCGAACGCCATACGTTGGTTGCGCAACTTCTGTGAACAACCTGTATCTCGAACTACTGCAGACAAGTTCGCACAGACTGACACTCACAAATAGACAACGATGCGGACAGCGCCAGATATCCCGTTGCCTACACACCCACTGATTAGCAGCACAGTGTGTGTCGTTGAGAGAATAGTTTGCTCATTTGCCTCACCTCATCCGGTAGGTCCGCTAGTGTCATGCGCACCCCGGCAGTGCAACACAGTGGCTGAATGCTCAGGGCAGTCCCAATCCGGCCACAGTGTAAGTGCCGCCAGCCACGGCAACAGCCTCAACAGCAACAACACCAGCAACAGCAACAGTCAGCCCTCCGGAAGGCAGGCCGCAAGCAGCCAGCCTTCAAGAAGGCTCTCAGGTAACAGCAACCGAGCCTGATGGTATAATACTTACCGTTCATTATCTTCTTCATCACCACTTTCGCCAAATGCTTCCTCAGTATCTTCCTCGATATCAATTACACTCTTATCGCCCTCGAGCGGAAGGCCCAAGCCCGCCTGGCCTTGTTCAGCTTGTTTGAGATCTGGTTTGACCCGACGCCACGCTCGGTCCGTCCGCCTTGCATTCAATCGAATCACCTAAAAGTGCTGCTTGCCAAGATGATAATGACACAATGCTGTGCTGATGATGGCACAGTCACCGCCTGAACTATGGAGATAACTGGTAAAGGGGAAAGCGGTCGAAAGGAAATCCTCCTCACGGATCTGCGAACCCCTCCCGGTCCGTGTCAATAACTGTTCCCATCCTCCGCAACAGACACACCGCACGCAACGCAAGATTTTCCTTCCAAGCATTGACACGTTCGATTGTATACATGTAGCTAGACCTGTGTAGTGTGTAGGTGCTACAGGGTTATGCAAGCAATACGTAACAGCATCTTCCTAGAACGAGTCCCTCATTTTCGTCTACATTTCATCGACCTAACCGCATTAACCGCTGGTTCTCCTGTCAGCGCGAGATCGATTTTAGCTTCTTGACTACTTATGAATACATGTATAGCATTGGAACGTCATTTATTCTCTTCTTCCTTTGTGCCGCACAATGGTGTCCTGCCCCGGCTCCAATTTCCCACCTGATCTTATCCTGCACGCATGGCCTGCTCAGAGAATTCAAGTTTCAGCACTCAGATAGACACTCCAAGATCGCGTGTCGATCACACGGCGGTCTATATGAACAACTGTCGATGGACGTATTGTGGCGGTGTCACGTTCGTGACGCCAGTTACAACACGGAATTCAAGGGGCACTCTATGGTGCAGCATGAAGACAATAGAGTAAAAAAAAAACGCATTCTAATAATTCTAGCACCACGGATATCACTGTCACTCGATGAATATTTCTCTACCGCGCGATGAAGACCATACGAGTCCTTCCAATTTGATGACGCCACCTTCTCGTGATTTAAACGGAACCTTAATGTTTTAAAATTTTATAAGGAACTTTACGAGAAGAAGCATTTCGTGGATCGCAGAACAAGCCCCATGCAGCGAGCTGAGCTACAGGGTGTTCAGAAGATTACACAGCCCTATTTTTGAAAGGTTTAAATTGTCCATAGAGAAACCATGCATGGTGCTGAGGAAACGCAGCTCACCACAGGCTTGCGTAACTATTTGAACGCTTCACATGGTGTTCCTATGACGAATTGCGTAACTCTCTTAAATACCATAGAAGTGCATGCCTTTGCGAACACCCCGTGTACAGGCCATGTAAAGACTTCTCGTAGCTATCTCGTATTCCGAGCAAATGTCTCGCACATTATTACACATTTTAACCTTTGACTTACTGTGCTAAATTAGTGGTTTGTAACATTTAGAAAGACCTTAATTCCAAGCGCTTGCGTCGGATCACACGCTTCCGATAAGAAAAATATCGAGCTCAACTGCAGTCGCAGGGATTGTGCTCATGACAAAAAACGACGCCTTCCGGCTACTTTGCTGCGCTTGATTGGCCTATGCATGATGAAGTATTCGAATACGCTTTTACTTTAAGATAGAAAAGTCGATAATTGCAAGCGTTTGCAATTATCGCATATGTTTGCAATAAACGGCGTACGACTTGCGTGCACAATGATGAGTAAGGAAGTGAATAGTCCAGAAACAAATGGCGTCAAATTTGCTAGAGAAACGTATCATATACTTTTTGAAAACTGAACTGGCACAGGGAAGCCCTAATTGACGCCTTTGTGAAATGTATACGACCGGAATGCTTTTATAGGTCCCACCTCGTACAGGCGACTCCTTAGTAGATGATTGGTACCGACTGAGCACAAATCGGTTGAAAATCATCTTCCAAAATGTTCCTACCGTTGGTATCCGTGGTATTTACATGTATCTAATCGTACGTCAAAAATTCAGTTGTTCAATGCCAATAGCAATAGTTTTGAATGTAACCTAAGTACGCTCGTAAAGCGGCCAGCCTGGCACGCTCATTAAGAATGGAGTAAACATCGTCGAACGCACCGTAATATAATTTGGGACTATACATACGATATACATATGTTGCAGCACCGACCGTAAGCATATCTATATGAAGTATGTATATGGATAGCATGGACCGTCGCATAGGCTAACTTGGGACGCTGTGGGAATTTGTTGACTTCCCGACAGTGTCTTGGATTTCCGGGTTGACGTTGACAAGCCGCGAAGTCGCTTGTCATCGAAGTTAAACTGTCTCAAGTTGCCCGATGTGGCGGAGGTTTGCCCACATGACGGTGCTTATTGTAAACGGTGTTTCAAAATGCTCAACAAACTGATTAAGATGGAGCTCAATGAAAGCGAATGATTTTTTTCCCGAGGACAACCATGGTAGCGCCCGAGGCATCATTTATTACTAAATACGCCTGAATTGTCGCCTTACGATTCGCTTCCTCTCATGCAGGAAACTCCCGTTGACTCTTCTAAAGATTTCTCTAGGATCATTTGTTCTTCATTGCTGCACTCTTGGTCTGCAAGCAGTGGCTGATATATACATGTCATATACTAATCCACCACGTATCTCTTCACTAATTCACTAATTCTTTGTTGAGTACTTGTTGTGGTCTCACCCGGCAGCAACGGGGTTGAGAAGTTGTCCATACCCCGGTTTCTGATCAGATACTCATGTGTATCGAGACCATGTTAGCATATACAATCCTCTACAGCTAATATTTGTTACTTTCGTCTCGCTAGCCCAACTGGCGTTTGTATAGGCAGGCCAAATGAAAGAGGTCTTAGCTTGACGCAAAAGAGCCTAGGTTTCCGGCAATAATAGTACTTCATTTGCGGATTTCCATTTTAAATGAAAACAATTACGGACGATGAATTCACTCTTCTGTGTAATGCATAATTTCTATATTCTATCGTATACGCCAATGATCGTACACGCCGCCCCCTTGGGCCAGGCTTTATTGGTTCAATCTGCTCACCGTAGAGAAAGTTCCCCCTAAAACGACAAGCAGATTTAAAAGTATGCAAGAGCATTAAAACCTATTTGTATAATCACTTTAGCAGATATGCAAGAACAAGCACATTTCATTGGTCTCTCCATTCGTTCGCTTATGTAATTCCCATTGTTTTCATTCACCTCGTTTCCGCTGTTTCTGATTTCTTCCCAATATCGATGCAACGCCGCCGTGCGATTCGCATCAAAAACGCAGGAAGTACATGCGACCTCCGCGAGTCTCTGAAGCGGCGCGGAAGCCGGGGCAAGTCCGGCAGTAGCGCCAGTGGCAAGGCGGCCATCGATACAGCGTCTGACGACGATTCGACAGCGGGCGCGTCCAGCCAAACAAGTGCTGGGACAATGGTAGCATTTAGTGGTCGACATTCGCACTCGACCAGCGATCTACATCTGATGATGCCGGCTCACGGCGGCGGCAGCGGCGGCAGCGGCGGCGGCTGCGGAAGCAGCAGCAGTAGTAACAATAGCAGCGGCGTCCCCGGCAACGCCGGTATCCATTCCGCTGGCCACGGCCACCATGGACGTCATCACCATCATGGGAGTCACGGTGGTGGCGGAGGACACCATCACCACCAAGATGGCCAGACGACCTGTGGACAGCTGGCCGAGAAGGGCGAGAGCGCTCTTTCATCTCCCTCTGTCAGTTCCGAGTATATTGCGGTAAGCTCATACACGTGTATATAATATATAAGACATGACGGGACTCGTTTAATTGGTCAGATACCAATTTGGCATCTTCATATCCAGGATTGTTCATGATGCTGCCCGTATACTAAATTCTGTAAACTCGGAAAACACCAAGCGGTGGCTGTTGTCTTCTGCGCTGAATATATATATATATATATATATGTATATATATATATATATATATCTATATATATCTATATATATATATATATATATCTATATATATATATATATATATATATCTATATATATCTGACAAATTAAACGAGTTCCGTTATGTTATATTATAAAATATTCCTGGAACCTTTATTGTGCCCACCGCTAACGGAGGCGTCAGGGCAACGAGATAATATTTGAAGGACCCACCAATTATATTCAGGTGACATTCAGAAACAACATACATACCTGTTCATGATAAAAAAAAATGCTTTTCTCATGTAATACTCTTCATTCCTGGCGTGACGATTTGCCGGCGATCTCTACGGCGGCGCTTTGCAGGTGGACGCAGAAGTCGCCGATGATGGTAGCGTCTGCGGAGGTACGACCCTCCGGGTGCCCCGATGGAGCCACAAGGCCAGCGACCCCGGCTCTATGGCGATTCCATCGGCTCTTCTTGCTGTCCCCTCGCGGTCCGGAAGTAAGGACAGGGATGACAATGAGACAGACCCGGAAGATCACTCCAATAGCGCGTAGTAAATCAGTCAGTCAGCCATCAACAATAATAATAATAATAATAATAATGATGATAATAATAATAATAATTATAAGACATAACTCATCGATCTTGTTGTGTTAGTGACGGTGTACACGGAGAGCGAGCGAAGAACATTGGACCGACCGGCGTCACAGGCTAAACAAAAGAAGAAATTCAACGAATAACATCGATCTTCATCGATCATTACGACCTCGAAATGTGAAATGTCAGAATCGCGAGCACGAATGGATTCGGTTCAGAATGGATTTCGGTTCACTCATATAATGAGCCAGATGAGATAAGCAGTCAGTGTCACAATCAGAGACATTGAAATCAGTAGCAATTCATTAGCTGGTGCGGTCGCTATCACCGCCTCCAACAGCAATATCCAAACGTCTTCTGTGTGATGTTTAACATTGGATCGGCCTGGATAGCGTTGATCATGACGAAGAGGTGGAAGCAAAATCTATTATTAGTCTCAAACATCCCCCTCCCTCCCGAGCTACTGTGAACTACTTGAACCCAACACAGCATACCGCCTCTGGTGCAATACGGAAATACAGCATTCGTGGTGATTTAGAAATGAAAATAATATGAGCAATAGGCAGGAAGCTTGACCGTCGACGACGGCCGAAAATTAAGGAAATGGCTATCGAAGACAGCTGACACTAACCGAAGATGAGAGTGGACACACATCTTCTGCAGACGGGAGCATGCATATGCCATCTAGGGTACATTGTGTAAACAAGCTTAACCTGTATGACTGAACATAATTGACCTCCGACCCTGCCAGTCGCATTGTATCGCCGGGTCCGCAAACGTGTGTCGTATCAACGATGTGACGCGTACCAAGCCAATGACAATGCTGTGCTGATTGTAGAGGGACGAACATCCATCCGGCTCGCAGCAAAAATCAACACCACCGCTAATATTTATGACGACGACGATGACGACATCAGCCGCAAAGCTTCCACTGAATGCGAATGATATAGTTCTCCGCGCATATACATATATATATATATATATACGGTTGATTGCGACAATGACAAGCTCGTAATTTTATGTTCGGAGCCACCTGCTGATCTTTCGTGTATAGTCGGTTTAAGCGAAAGCAAACATAGAACAAACAGCCAGATCGATGTATAGTGCAAGAAAGGAATCGCACGTAAATCAAATCTGATCGAGTGCGCTCCTGAAAACAGGCCCGGTTAACGAACAAGCCAACGATTTGATGTTTCTCTCGCATGCGACAATGGCAAACGTAATGGTGTGTGAATGTCGACTAACGCAGACGACAACAAGGTTATCCTATCCTTCATCTATCTAGCATGACATTAGACAAATTGGTCCTGAATGATGAACCGTGTATTTTTCGTCCCGATGTATTGTTACTGCTATGATTTTTATTCGTTGTCATTAGAAGTGTGTTGCTGAAACGAACAATCTGAGATTCTCATTTGTCGGATGGTCGAGTACAATTGAGCAGTAATTGAAGCGTTCACACTAAACGATCTCCCCTGCTTTTGATTCGAAATGAGTGTTGTTGGCTACCTCAGTGGCCACTGTGCCGATATCAGCTGTGTATAAGGCGCTTAGCGATGCTTTTAACGTTGTCATTGTTGCTCGAACCGTGGGTGAAATAATGATAAATCACTTGAAATATACTTCTTGCAGCGCAACACTGGCAGCATAGAAAGATCTCTCACGAGATGCTTGCACGCTGCCTTTCAGAAAAAAACGAACTGTCTGTTTTGAAAAAGAAAAAAAGCACCACTAGAGCAAAATGCCGTTCATGTTTACGCCCCCAATATATATCTGCTAAGCTTTAACTCTTTGACCCAATCTCTCGATGTCATGAGCTCTAGAACTGCGTCGGCATTGGCCCTACTCATCACGTCTGCCGAGAGCGTGCCGCCATCAGGTCCAACCTAGTGACGTTTTGACTGTCTTTCTCGCAGGATATATATATAGAGTGATTGTTGTCGTCCATGAAGTTATTGAAGTGTGTGTCGCCCGCTTTTGAATCCATTGTATGAGGCCGCCGTGGTTGGGGAGTGTTCAACAAAGTTCGTCAATCGCAACAATAATAACAATGATACCTAAACCGTAATCATAATAAGAGTAATCGAAGCCGGTCAGTTGATGTTTCGAGGGTCTTCCGCTGCTGCGTCGCTTGAACCCAACGTTTTCGCTGCTACCATTCACGATTGCCGTATTTCAAATGTTACCGCCATGACCCCGGTGGTGATCACGGTGATGATAATGATAAGGGTGACAACGAGGCCGATAACGATGATAAAAATATCTCGACGGGAGAGCGTTACCGCCTCCGCCGCCACCACCACCGCCGCCGCTGTTTAATAATATTTCAATATCACACAAACAAACAGACAGATAGACACACGGTCAATGTGCGGAAGAAGCGGATGGAGACGAATCTCTCTCGTATCATTTGTCATATCGGGATGTCCATGTTCTGCCTGGCAATTCGAGGGGGCAACAAAATATGAACTATGAACGAAAATTATTACAGACTCACACAGCACACACAGACACGCAGACAACAGCCAATATCTAATAGCAAAGGCCATTCAAAGACGACGCCTTGATATCTACTCGATGATGAGATTGGCTGTCAGAGAAGAACGAACTGACGGCACGAAGCTGCTCGCTGTTCAATAGATCGCTGTTGTTGATAAGTATAATAATAATAATAATAATAATAATAATAATAACAACAAACAACAACAGCATCAACAACAACGTAAATAACTAAAGCAAACAACCACTCACTGAATGACAGCCACTACCCGAAAGAACGAGGTGGAACAGAGGATGAAAGAAGTTAATAATAATAATAATAATAATAATAACAATAATATTAATAGTACTGATAACAATAATAGTTATCCTAATTACAATAATAATACTAATAATAATAATAGTAACAGCAACGCTCTGTAAATATACATCTGGACTAGGCGCCGACGGCAAGATGACACGAGAAGCAAAGCAATTCATAATGATGACAGCATAATATCACTTAAATAATAATAATAATAACAATAATGACAAAAACAATATATAGAGCTAGAACGATAGAAATGACGCGAAGCGTACGATGAGAATGTTAACCTTCAACCTTCGATGAGAGTCTCCGATGTAGTTTATACCGACGAAACAGTACCAGTTTTGCCCCTAACGAAAACAGACTGATGCGGGCTGTTGGTGCAAAGCTGTCGCTGTCCGTGACAGTGAATACTTCAACAGTCTAAACAATGTCGAGATCGATAGACAACCACCAGCTTTCAGATGATCTTTACACGTCTCTCCGACCCGATGTGTCCCTTGCTTTTTGTCAGGATACAACGCATAACAATGATAGAAAGCGAGCGACGTCGGAAAAGATACCCCAGGAACCATTAAGCCGCTTATATATATATATACATGAAATCGAAAGGGCGAGCTAACGCCGGCTATTCCTTCCTACGATACGTTAGCTCCTTTGCGCTGACACCAGCTGCTGTCGATGTGGCGTTCGCCAGCTTGGCGTAGCGACAACGTCGGAGACTGGCAACCACAAAGACTCAGGTTCGAATCCCGCAGGACGCATGCGAATCTCGATGCGGTCTCGTGCTCGCAGATGTGTCAGGGAAGTTATTTTTACGACGATATCGTAGATTGCTGCCCCCAGTGAAGTTGACATTCTCATCTGGACGCCTTGAACCTGCGCGCAAGCTAAGGAGGACCGGGCCGATTTAGCTTAAAGAAGAGAAAAGAAAATACTTGGGACGGTGGAAACGAAGAAGGAACAAGCATAATAATAATGATGACAATAGACATACTAGATTAATGATGATAGTAAATATTAATATGATATAGACAGTATTGAGAGATGTTCTTGTTAGAGTCGAAAACGGATGAACTCATGCGCACGTTTACAGTCGCAAACTAATAATGATGCTGTTATTATATATACTAATAACAATAATAATAATGCGTAGAAGATAGACGGGAAAGATGAAAAACATAATACGAATATTACTATAATAGAAAGTGATCGATAAAATACAAGAACATCTGTAAAAATCTATAAATATCTCTACAGTAACGAACCTATTTTGTGGGTGACCACCTGCATCGGGGCTATGTTCAGTGGATTGTGACAGACGAAAATTACAGCAAAAAAAAGTTAATCCCTCTAATGAGATTTCCCATATTAAATACCGAGGAAAAGGGCTACAAAGTACACGTTGATGATTTTGAGTATCTGAGTTGGCTGGCACACGACAACTACACAATAGAATATCAACTGTAATTCGGTGCTAGCTGCATAATATATATATATATATATATATGAATGCATGAATGAATCGATAACATTGGGCTTTTCTTCGTTTACAATTGTCTTTGTCGTTTCATTGAGCGCCGTAACGATTAACGCATGTGCTGTTGTGTGTGTGTGTGTGTGTGTGAGTATGTAGAAATGAATCTGTGCGCATATGGCGACGAAGATTTGTGATATATAAACAACAGTATATATATATATATATATATATAATACTCCCTATATCTATATGTAGTGCATAGAGTTCGCCTTTGTTGTGTTTTTGGTTGAAACACCACTTATGCTCTCGGCAGTGGGGAATCCACTACAAGTGACGACTTGTAAAAATTAAAGTACTACTGAAAGCGCGTATATATATATATATATATCTAGAGAGATAGAGAGAGGGAGAATAATATACTATTATCATTATTATTATTATTATTATTATTATTATAACAATGTTATTATTGAAACGTAATAATACAATGTGTTATTGTTAATAGTGAGCGTTACGAAAGTATATGTAAAGATATAGGATGTGGAGATAACGACCCGCTAAACATAGACATATATATATATATATAAAAAGAGAGAGAGAGAGAGTCAGAGATAGAAGGCGTGACATGAGCAGCGAGTAGGTGTAGACACTGGATAAAGTAATAAGAAATAATACGCATAACTCTAGTAGACATGATGATGTTAAATCGAATTATTGACATATATATATATATATATATACACACACAGCATACACATTAACGAAGGCGGGAGAAGAAAGGAGATCACTCGGCAGGGCAGCCCGCGAACTCAGTGAACGAATGCAGCATTTGGGCAGATGATCACGAGAAAGGCCTCTAGCTACAGTTATTGAAATGGCCGCCGTTGTACAGATCGAATGTTGTACAGTAATAATACTACCACCATTACGTCACCACTACAACTACCACTACTAATTGCAGCAATGGTCATAGAATAATACAGAAAGAAAGAGAGAGAGAGAGAGAGAGACAGAGTCGTGTGCTACTGATTATTATTACCCACCCCACTGAGAGAAATCAATGTGGATATTGGAGAAGGGGGGGGGGGGGGGTTGTGGAAGGTTTGGAACCGATTGTGCGTGAAGTTTGACAAAAATGTCGAATTTGCGCGGGATTGTCAACCGTTGACATTCGACGGAAGGTCGTTGATGCGACATCGATAATGAGGAAGCTCTATTGAGGTCCATCGGTGGATTTTACCCTTATTGCTTTGCTTATTTAATCACAGTTTGCAAGATTTTTACAAGATAACAATTGCCGCGTTATTTGTCAGACTATGAACCCCGTGTAATGGTGAAAACATCGCGGGCGAACGGAAAATACGAATGTTAGGTCCCACCAGTTAGGTAGTCGCCTACGAGTTGTCCGATTTAGCCGAGAGCCAGAGCGAGAATGATCAACGACAATGTATGGTCAATTAGCCGATAGTATAGGATGGTGACATATATATATATATATATATATATATAATATATATATATATAATATGTGGAGAGTGTAATAAAAATGCAAAGTAAAGTAATCCTGTAATAAGAATAGGTTACGGCTCATAAAAGCAAAACATAATTATGTTTGTAATTACGCCGCAGTTCATCTATTTAGGACCACTGTACTACAAGTTCTCCTACCGTTTACACGAACTAACCACGATGATAAATCTCTATTGAATGCAAAGATTTCTGCCGGATGTGGGAAATTTCACTAACGAAAAATATATATCCGTAGTAAGATAACGTATGTTCTCCCATCGGAGCACAGCGTGACAACTTTGGCTTGCTAAAACTTCGTCAAACACACTCTGTATTCTTTATATATTCGCTGATGTACCATACACTTAACGCATTCGAGCTGTTTCTGAATAAAGCCCACCTTGGTTTTGCTTTCGGACAGCTCCTTAACCCTTAGTTAGATTAAGGAGCTGGAAGATTGGTTCGTTAGGGCTAGGGGACATGGACAACTATTGCAAGGTGTTTCCCTTCTGAGATTACTAGTGAATTCGATAGGATTCTCTCAAACAACAAGTCTCTTCTCTTCGGCGAAAATCCAACACCTACAATATGTATATTTTTCTAGCTGCGCTCTATGATCCCTTGCAATGCGAGGTTCCCGAACGAGGTTCACGAGGGCGGAGCAGTTGGTGAAGAGGTCACGCTCCTTGCCGCCGAAGCGACCTTATATCGATGTTATTTAACTTTTTTTTCTTTCCATCGCATCGACTACACTGTGAGCGATCTCGTCTCTCAAATGACCATTTCGTACCTGTACTCTGTGGTAATAGGCAGGTGATTACAACTCCCCTTATCCAACTCTTCGTCATCATGAACAACATTATTAGTGATCACGCCCATAATAATGACGCATGATAATGCCGATTAGACTATACCTGCCTAAACGATTATTCACTCTCTAATTTCTTGATCTCTGATTTACTGTTAGTTATCTGACTTCGACAAACTTCCCCGATAACAACATTAACAATTGCGTCTAATGCCGTGTTCAATATTGCTGTATGATACCAGTGTCAACTGTTAGCCAGCCACAGGTGATAATCAATTTCTAGGTATTACATATGAAGAACGATTTCTCTTTAGCCGCCCGTGATATACATGCTATTCGAGTTACCGCACTTAGTAATACCTTGCTTTACTGTTCTCATTTTGAAATTCCATTGCAAAAGGTTTATGATTACTATTATTACTATCTTGATAATTTTAATTATATTATTATACTCGTTTTAATAGCACATTTGAATTCAGTCGAATGAACGTTTTAGGCCACATGACAAGATGGACATTCAAGGAAAAATTATGAGAAAAGGGGAGACCCCTGAACGATAGTGTAAATAGCAATATTAACGACGGATTAAAATTGAGCGATACTGTGTGTATAATACCATATATAAATATATATATGATGATGCTGATAATGAATGGAGAAGCGAACGAAAATAGACATTGTTGTATCTCTAAGTACCTCCACTATCGATACAGGGATTGTTCATCAAATTACAATTCATTCAGAGAGCAAAAATTGGGAGAAAATAGGGCTAAGATCAGGGAATGAGTACACAATTGTTCGGCAAGTTCATCGAAGGACAAGCCTCTCGTGCAGAGAGAAAACACGATGAACGGCTTACGGCTCGCGAAGCGTGAATGAATCAATCGATATATAAATACATATAATCGATTAGTGACATCATGATGTATGATGTACTGAGTTAGAGATATTGTGGTTATCAGGTCAGTGCAGCGAAACTCATCAAAAATAGCCAGCGTTAGTCCTAAGTGCCGGGTCAGCTAATCCGGTTGACGAAGAAAACTGCATGAAGACGTTGGATGCCCTGCTGCTTTGAAAAGTGGCTAACAAATCTCTGGGAATATCTGACATTCGTGGCCACTTCTGAGCCGAGGTGAAGGGTGGCCCATTAGAAAGGTAGCCCCGACCTGGCTCAGCGACAGGTGCGCCGAGAAACATCGTACGAAAATGGATTCTGCATATGATGCTACCGCCTCTGGTTTAGCGTGGGGGAAAATAGTACTTGGGGGGTTTGGCTTACTCTCGCCGAAAAAATTGAAGTAACAACTATTATCTCTACTTATGTGAATTTACATGCCGAACTACATATATGTTCAGACTCTGACTCTGAAGCATAGCAATGCTATAAGAGGTAGTAGCTTATGTGCGTGTGGACGTGGAAAATGTGATGTCGGCAAAATTGCACTCTTCAGACCTCCGTCATATCATAAGAGCACTTTTGCTTTGGGCAAATAGGTTAATTGCAATATCTATCATCAGCAGCAGCAATACTGGCCGAAGCCATTGTGATAACTAACTGCTCTAACATACTAGCAACGTACCGCACTTCTGCAAGCTCGAAGGGCTCGATCCCCTTCTGGAGAACGAAGGAGATCAAGTTTGTCAAGCTCGAATTTTCTGCAGGGAAGACGACGGAAGCATATTCTTTACGGAAAAATAAAAAATCTCCATTACCATTACATGGGGCGAGCCCGTGCCGGCGGTAGATGAACTATCTCGATTGTACAAATAAAGATAAGCCTTCGGTTCTTTAATGAGAAAACTCATTTCTCACACGCGCCCACATCATTCGGCAAAGCAGAACCACAGGTAGCGATCGAGCTATAATGACACCGCCACAACAACAACTACAACAAGCCACCATGACATAAATACTGACTCGACAAAAAGTAACAATAACAATTATAATAATAATAATGAGCTGCGTATCCCTCCAGTCCCCGTCCGCATTTTGTTTACCCCTATCTTTCTCCCCTGAACGAAAAAGGATGACCGCAACTCTTGATCGTAGAGAATGCTGTACCATGCATCTGAGTAATGGATGAGGCGTTCAGAGTCGTCAATGTGTCGCTCGCTAGTAGCCTTCATAGCAGTGGTAGGGGGCGACAGTGACAGTATCAGTCTAATTGAACGACGATCTATTCGTGCTGTAGAGATACACAGGGGTTACGCTGCGACAATATGGCGAAAACGATATATATATTGACAGACGTAGAGATGACAGATGATTATGATGATATCAATGAAATCTCTAGACACATGATGTGTTGCTACTGGTCAGTGAAAAAGTAAACGAGACGAGCAAGGGAACGGTGTAGAGAGCCATCCGTAGAGTAGATGTTTGAATACGCGCGAGATAATAGGTTTCCCTTTGCAGAGAACAATTCAGGTCAGTTGAATCTCTCTTTCTCTCTCTCTCGCTCTCTCTCTCTCTCTCTATCTGTCTGCCTGTGTGAGATGTGGCGTGTATGTATATGCGTTTGTTTGTGTTTGTTTGTATGTGTGCGTGTGTGTGTTTGTGTGGGTGTGTGTGACTCAGTAACTTCGCAATGAGAAGAACGCCGGGCAACTATATAATGAAGAAGTATAATGAACAAGTATGCTACCTGCCGTATACACGCAAAACCTGGACTGGAAGATGGCTGTCGCTGGACGATGATCAACTCGAAAGGAGAGATGTTTCTCATCAGCATCAACCCCAACCACAATTGGGCAGGCACCACAAGTAAATGACGATGGTCAGTGCCGCTTATTGCTGACCGACACGGACTCGCCGGAGGAACAGTGCACAGATGTCGAGACAAGCCATGCACGTTCTCGAAATGCACACTATCCTGCACACACACACACACACACAAACAGAAGACACTCACGAATAGAGAGAAAACACAAAAATCGAATCACATGAGATCTATACCGAAGTGCAGACACAAGGCGGGCGTCATACACCTGATTTTTTCCTCGACAGGATTCAGGACGACCCTAGATAGGTCCCGAAATGGAAACGTACTACCAGCATGAACCAGTACAGGCGATCGACTTAGGAGAGAGAAAGAGAGCAGCGTTAAAAAAATACCTAATAATACTATTGTTACTAATAATAATGATAATAATAATAATAATGATAATAATAATAGGGAGTCTAGACCTACATAAGTACGTTATGTGCAGAATGCGAAAACGCCTAGCGCAAATTTCCGCGTGACGTTATAGGATACAAACAGTAACAGGCAATACGCAGACAGACCTCAATTGTATTCTGTCTAAACGAGACAATTACTGTTATCTCGAAGTTGTCTCGAGTTGGTGAACGGTGACACCGCCCGTTCAATTTCGCTTCGCGAAAAGAGCGATTCGTGGCAGCATAAGAATAATAATAATAATAATAAAATAATCCTAAATTGATAAGAATATATATATATATATATATATAGATCGAGAGAGGAATATGTGAGGAACGCGGTACATACACGGCAGGAACGTGAATCTCGCTCCTTCTTGACGAAGTTCCTTGACGCTCGATAATATGTTCGTGTTGAATAATAAGGGCCACAGAGAGAGGGAGAGAGAGAGAGAGAGAGATCTGAAACAGTGGTGAGACGACGAGCGGAAGAGTTGAGATCCATACACGCATTGAGGCAGACATACAGACAACACAGAGAGGGACTTCGTAGTCATTGTAAGTTGGAAGTAATAATTATAATAATAATAATAAAAATTATAATAATAACAACAATAATACTAATGAGAATAATACTGAAGATGATGACAATAATAATAATAATACCAACAATAATAATAATAATGATGAGGATGAGATGCGAGAAAAATGAGTAATAACGTAAAGCCAATGATGGTCGATGTGACACCCTGATTGATGATGATTGATAAAAATAATGACGAATTTCATCGACGATTGACGATTGAGACCGACGTTCGAGAGTTGAACAGCTGCTGTGTCCAGTGAGCAGCAACGTTGCTAGACCTAACAACAAACAAAAAAAAAGCGTAAAACTATACCCAATAAAGCTAACCAACCGAAAACGCGAACCTGTTCGGTGTTGTCATTCGTAGGGGTGTTAATTACAAGCGTGAAAGTGAGTCCTCGATTTAAGTATTGTATAATTTGGCGAAATAATGCAGAACGATCAAAGATGAACAACAAAAATTACGAAGGCAAAGTTCGTTGTGACAATGTCGAGCTGTAGAAATGCGGACAAATAAAGGAGGAAAAAACATTTCATTAGCACTATCGAATTTAGAGTTAATGAAGAGAAACCCATATATGGTTATTAACGAGTTATTATTAACGAGTCCCGTGAAATAAAAACGGAATTTTAATATGTATTCTAGAAAAAACAAGCAACGGGATTTCGTAAAGGAATATTGAGATTCACTTCAAGCCGCTTCAAAGGCCAGACTGTCTGGAACCGTTTTGGGGGTGACAAAAACCGAGAGCTGTTTGAATTTTTCGTACGCACCGCCAAAGTATAAGAAGGGCTTGTGTGCGTTTTGACTACACGAGATAAGAGGAAGCCCGGCTATAGGTGAAATGTTTATGATGCTCAGCGCGTGGAAATACACCTTTTTTAGTTGTTTTTTAGTTGGTTTGCATGAGTCACTGATCCGAGTCACCGCATAAACGTGTCGAGCCTCATGCGAGCAATTAGATCTTTGGCTAGGAATAGGGATTATTCATCGCTTTTGTCTTCTTTCCTGGCATTACGAAGATATATTCATATAGTCAATTAATGCCATCACATGATATAACACATTTATAGGCTTCAATTTCGCGCCGTCCGGTAGATAACTGATTCCTATTTCTCATGTGGGATTTTGCGGATGCTAGTAATATGCATGTGGAACCTCCCCCTGTACCGACAACACTATCAAGAAACATTAAACCGAAAAGCTATAATCGTGAATGTTAAAGCGAGTCGTATCTCACAACCTCACATTTTACGGTGATATCGTAGGACGCATGTAAGTCTCGGGAACTTTGCAGAAGTATAACTTGATTACCGCTCCAGCTGCTTCATTGCCAATGGCAAGTGTGGCAAGAGCATCCCAGGACAGGAAAAAAGGAGTCGAGGATATTCCAGGAGTCGAGCCCGGTGGCTCTCAGTCTTTCTTTCATCAGAGAACGCCACTTATCTGTGGGGCGTTAACACAAGTCATGTCGGAAGGAAAAGTCCACACCCGCCTGCGGCCAGCCCCCTGAAGGATTTGAACCTGCGATATTGATCTGGTGCATTCGGAAAAGTTGTGTCCCTGAATACTACTGACGTTAGCGCCTAAACCATCATCGGGACTCCACCGGATAGCTATGCTGGGCGAACTCTCCGTGGATATCGCGGCGGGCATATAAAGGTCGGATCGGCTGCTGGAAAGCTCAAACAACCGACCATCACCTAACAAAATTTGAGCTGGCAGCAAGAGCCAGTTAACACGGACATCAAGGTGCAACATCCTCATACAATTCTTCATCATCAGTTCTATCAGCGGGTAGTATCGTCTGATAGCAACAAGATAGCAAGATGACACCTGCTCACCGTCTAGCGGAATGAACCCTACTGCTACTGCTGCTGCCGCCACCGCCATACGCCCAATCGACCTCGTTTTGTTCACCCGATGTTGAAGGCCACCTTCTAATCAGCTGCCGAGAAAATCGGCTACTACTTACGCTGCGCGAATTGGATTCGTAGAGAGAGAAACTGCAAAAAGCACGTACCTCGACTTCTAGAAGATATGTACACGTCCACAAAGCTGGCGGCTGGCCACCGCTGCCAACCCCTCAGTGCGAACGGTGAAGGATGGTGATGCCCGTGAGACGGAAAGTCGAACGTATGGACGACGCGCGAAGGCCGTAGTGATTGTAGAGGCAGCGGCCGCAGTAGAAGCTGGCCCAAGTAACAACACCTCCAGGGCCAAAGGAAAGAAGGGTAGCAATAGCCATAGCAGCAGCAGTGGCACCAGCAGTGAACCGAACTAGGTACAACTTACACCCCCATCTGTCCGTCGTCTTGTAGCACCAGTGGCGCGGTTGCCGTTACGCCGTCGGCCCCACTACGCCGAGACGCTCCCAGAGGGAGAATTGCAAAGTAGCTTGAACTAAAATACAGTCCAGTTCCATTCACTTATTCATGTGTCAATATTGGCCCAGCTCAAGGGACATCTGAGCGAGTCGGTTGGCTTGGCGACTGGTTGTCTGTCACCAGCGGGCGGACCCTCCGCGCTCAGAACTGCCTACCCTGAGGGCTAGTTGAGCCAGCTCTATCCTTATAATGTACACATACATTCTAGGAGAGAGAGAGAGAGAGAAGAAAGAGAGTCCCACGTCAACTTTGCTTGATCACTACAAAGCCTTCGTACGAGTTGCTTCGCCTGCATCGGTTGTTGTTCACCCTAGGGAAAATTCAATTGGCACGCCGCATCGCTTACGAAGACAGTATGCATCAACTACACGGAGAGTAATTTAGCTGTGAAAACAGACTAACTATATATGTATATATATGTGCTTGTAGACAAGCCAACAGACTAAGATGGACGCACGCAGTAAACATTCGGGGAATATCGGCACAATAACGCTCCACAAGATCGGAGATCATAAAAAGCGAATGGGCCTGCTGGGTTTGATCGAGGTGCAGTGATTCTCGGAATGAAGACGTTTTTGTGGCCACCGTCTCGGGGACGATCGATCAACATGAAGCGTTGGCCCCTTTGAACGAGATTGAAATTGGAAGTAGTAGGTGTGCCAGACTTCCTCTTTAATATATACATATTTATAGCAGAGAAAGATTAGTAGATACAAGTTTTTATTAGGTAATAAAGGAAAGCCAATTGGACAAGAACCATGGCCGGTCCATGGTCGGACGGTATTGTACTTAGTTTCGATTCTGTTCGAGATTCTACAGCCTCGTAACAGCTGATCGCAATACTGCTGTGGACCCAATCAGATTAAACGTCAGTAGTATCCTTAATGACTAACAAGTCTGCATCTTCTGCGGACATCACAAAACCAGTCAATCGCAATGTTCGATATATTTCATATACTGAACATCCCATCAAGAGTCAATGCGTCATGAGGAGTCAGATGGGCAGTTATAATCTAGTAATATACGCACAGTTTTTTTTATTCTAAAAAAATCAACACGATCATCGCTATCTCTCTATTTCTTCTATTTCTCTACCGTTCGCAGTCTCGCCTCGCCGACGATTGGCATATGCCAACGACAAGGTGAGTGCATAATCACCCGAGTCACGTGACACTCATCGAGACGCTGAAATTGGCTCTCACTCTACCGTCTCTCTCTCTTTTGTCGTTATTGGCGTTCTTTTTTTTTAGTTTTTTTTTTTTTATTATTTCGGCTTTGACTGCAGCAGCCACCCGACGGTTGCCACTGCCACCGAGGATTTTCGAAATGTGGAAGAAACGCGCTGTTGTTGTTGCTGCTGCTGCTGCTGCTGCTATTCAAGCGGTTTTTCAAGCAGCAGACCCTGGACCCCGCAAGAAGCCACCCTGGCTGGAAGATAGAGGAAAAGCAGATCTCCATCGACATCTACCTAAAATGAATGCTGATTCCAGAAAACGTTCGATAGAGGAGAGACCACCGTGAGCCTGCTGACGACAGGAAGACAGCGGCCGAGGCAGGGAGTCATTTCAAGTTCTCGGCTACCCCCCGCCAGAAGAGCTCTCCGCATGAGCACGCGGAGCAATGAGCACGGTCCGGAACTGTCGCTGTGTGACGCGAGCTCCGGAGCTCTGCGGCAAAGCACGGCGCAGGGGGGGAAACGCCGCTCAGAACAATACATATGCCGTTAGATACGCACGAAAGTGGTCACAAAGTGGAAACATTGAGACGTCGAGGGTCGGACAAGCGACGTCGTGCACTCCGTTGCCGTATGATGCCGACAGAATGCCGCGTTCAGCTTTGCTGCTGAGTTTGAGCCGGGACCAGCCTTGGGGTGAAGCGTCTCAACGTTTTCCTCTGTATTAGCTGGGGCTAGATTTGGCGCTGAGTCGCAAGTCACCGTCGCAACGCATGACGGCGAATTATATCAAAGAGATGCACAAGCCATTGTCTAGCTGTACTGTACGTAGGTTGTCGCCGTAAGACGATGTTCTTATAACGACATCGGTGTATCTCACGACTCGTTAACAAATTCTCGGTAGATAGATAGATAAAACGGTCCGGCCATATTGAAAGTAGAGTAATCAATCATAGCTGCCTGCTTGCTGGCCAAGGGAGGAGCTAGACGAGGAAAGGAGAGACTCGCGTGTGCAACGAACAAGAACGTCGCTTTTTGACGAGAAAACGACACAACTGGAAAAGTTCGAGGGAGAAATCGGTAGAGTACTAAACAATTGTCCCGCATGAAATCGGCTACGTACAGGGGATGTTTTCAGTTAAATCAACTCGGAACGAATAGCAAGCTATTGTTGTCACGTCTACCTAATAGGCATAAACTGGTTGAGGTTAAGGTCGCGATCAGAAATCGCATAGATATTGCTTCGTAGAAGTTTTCGTGACCAGGGGACTCTCTGCCCCTGTACACGAGATCAATGAATAGGGAAGCGAGTGTTTAAAATAAATGTTCACTAAAGGCTGTTCTTCGTGACATCGACCGGTAGCAGGGTGACTGCGCTACTTTTACCGACAAAAGCCACTAACTGATTTTCAACAATTTCGGCCATTGTGCAAGCAATGAAATGAGTAATCAAATAAAAACACTCACCTAATAGTTCACGCAGAATCAAGAACCGTTCCCTAAGATCTACACGAGTTTATATATACTGGCGGGTAGCGACGTGGGCTGGGCTCAGGATCCACAATCGCCTCGGACGTCCCCGTGTTCCGTCCCCAGCTGGGTCTTACCAATTTCTCTTCTTTCGCCAGTCACATCGCGAAGTTACGCTAGACCAACGTGAGTATATAATACATATTACAGCACTTCCGATTCGTCGCCATGGGCAACATAGCCAAATTGCGGCGGTATAGGCGCTGAGACGATTGGCGCCCTTATAAGATCAATATCACGCTAGCTGTTCATTGCTTCGCAAGAGTGAAGTGCGATGTTCCGGTCTGAAATAAACGGCCATAAAGTCAGATTCTGTTAGAACGAGCGATATCCCGACCTTCATAACCAGCTAAGGTCAAACATGTGGAAGGATAATGCATGCATAGCTTAAATGAGCTCCGAGGTGAGGGCGTCTCGGTGGAAAAGTCCTAAAAAGGAACGAGAAAAAATAACACGTTTACCGCCGACAGGACACGCCCCCTCGTCCCGGCCACCCATCCACATGCAGACAATGTGTCGTATGAAATTACACCAGCGAACGCATATACCCGGCAACAGAATCTAATGGGCGATGCTAGAAAGGTTCGTCAGGTCGACGAGCCTCAATGCCCTATCGTGTCCGGCCTTTACATCGGATGGCAGTAAATACGGCGGGAAGTGAGATTGGACGCCCTTCTTGAGCACTACCTATTATAGTTAGCTGGCGTGCAACTTTACTGAAGCTTTTAAAGGATAACATCACAGGGTTAAGGGGAACGGGTCAGCTTCCCTTTTTGCTTATTATAGTGACCGGCGTGATTTACTGAAATTAAGACTTGCACACAAAACACAATGTGGTCGACATCTGCAAGATATATCACGTCGCATCCACAAATTACATTATGCGCCATAGTTCACTGGTACTTGCTCAAACAGTGAATTCGAAAACCGTTTGTTTTTAATCAAGATCAGATTGGGAACATGAGTGTGTTTTTGTAATCTTTCCCTCGTCGAATGCTACACTATCTAATAAATTGGTCTCCGTCTGTCAAATCGAGAGCTAACTCATCTCGTTCAAACTGTACTTGTCAAAGTACTTCTCACTTTTTTGCAAACTTGGTCTCCTTCACTCTACACGAGCGTATAAAAGTGGCCTATTAGACCCCTAAGATCAAGATGCACAGAGTACGCGCTAGACATGGCATCTTAGTGACCAACGTTGATGATAATAATAGTCATCGAGACGAAAATTCATGAGCTGGACAGCAAACTTTGCGTGATTGGTGATTGTGAAGTTAATTCACGATTCTTTTATCACGACTCTTCATATTCACGACTCTTTTATTTAAAGAAGCATATTCTTAAAAGCATAATGAAATGATAGGCCATTATTAAGATGCCTTGTTTTATAAAGAAGAAAAACGCAACGGCTGCTATTTCATGAGCCGTTCATTTTGAGGGTCTGTGTCTTTATATATATATATGAAGACGCAAAGACCCTCAAAATTGCCCTTTTCTATATATATATATATATATATATATATATATTACAACCCAAGTGTAAAACAGAATTTACTTCAACTATGAGCGTTAGCTTAGCCAAGCTAAAAACCTGCATATTTATCGAGTCCAATTCTATTTTCAAGTCAGTCCAATCCCGACCCTCGATCACGGCCCTCTCTAGTGATGATCACGACCCCCTTACCAACGGCAGCTGAACAGCCAACGCCGCAACAGCAGCAGTAGCAATGGTCCTTGCTTTGCTGCTCTGTAACTTTCTACGTTAGCAATTCTGCTATCCCCTTATCATTTTCTCAATGCCAACGGTCGCGGCTGCTCTACGTGCTCCCAGACAGCGCGCGCTTTATGCCCTCGACGTCATCGTCACTGTCGCCCGCATTGTAGCGCAGCGCACCCCATTTACCCCTCTATTCGCGACCCTTTCCGTTTCTCCCGGTTGTCGGGGAGAGGGCTGCCTCGACGGGATTGGGGAGAACGCCTCGGGCTGGGTGAATGGTTGGGGGCGGGGGGGGTCCTGTGCCACGGCCTCGCTAACGGCGGACCGGGGGTAACTCGGTGGCGCCGCCTAGGCCACATCTTGGCCCTCCGCTCAGGTTCGGCTCTCCTCCACCGACTCCTCTGCACTGCACTCGCTCGCTGTTGATGTTCCAAAGCGAAATCGACAATCGGGGCGCTGGACGAGCTGGATGGAGAGTCAGCACCAGCAAGTCAGCAGCAGTAGTACACGGGTTGGCCTGCGAGCCAAGCAGAGCTAGGTACCCACTGTACACTGTGTACACTTGCTAGAACACAGCTTGAGGTGCTGGAACTGCTGGAATCGCTGCTGGACCCTGACTACGAAGACAGGAGAGAGAGGGAAAGAGCGCTTCAGCGATCGACGACAACAACAGCTAGCAGGGCTCACGGCAATACATGAAGATGCGCGCGCCCGAGCGCGCGCGCTCGTGAGAATACGTGAGACGACGAGAGGTTAGAGGGTACCAACGGGAACGCCCGCAGCAGCAGCAACAGTAGCAGTAGTCGTAGTGGCTAAGAAATAAGCAGCAGCGCAGAGGCACTCGTCGTTTTCTGCTGTTACTTTGACAGTTCTGCCAACCGAGCTATTCGGTACTCCGTCGCAACGACGTTGTGTAGAGGAGCAGGCAGGCGGTGGCGGAAGTCGTGGCGGGCACCAGCGGTGCAGCATTCGTACAGCGAACGCTGTGCGCAACGGTGATGGTGTCGATAGTGGTGGCCTGGTGATGCTGACGGTGATAATGGTTGTGGTAGTGATGGCGTGACATCGAAGAAGAAGAAGAGGAACGACCCTCGTCGCTGTCCAACAGCAGCGAGCTTACCTGCCTTCGTGAACGCTACGAGAGGCTACGAGAGGCCAGACGAGGCTGGGAGAGACACCAGATCGGCTGCCGCTCGTCGGCCACGGTCATGGTGAACATGGACGGTAGTGGTGGCGGCAGCAACACCAGCAGTAGCAGTCGCTGTGGTAGCGGCCGCTGCTAGCGAGAAGACGCCGCCATGAACTCGTGAGGGGGCTATGGGCAACGGCGATCAGTGGTCGAAGGTGGCCGTGGTGATGGTGTGTGCGTTGGATGGTGGTGCTGTGCTCGGATGGACGAAAAGCGCCGAACAAAGCGACAGGCCAAGGCCAAGACGGAAGACGTACCGCAGCAGCGGAGCCGTGACCTGTCGAACAACGACAACGGAGACGGCCAAGCCAAACGGGACCACGAATTTGACAACAACAACAACAACAGCAGCAACAGCAACGGGAACAACAACAACAACAACATCGATATCGCCAACAGCAACAACAGCGACGAAGGTGGTGGCGGTGAGAACAACAAGAGCAACAACAACAACCACAGCAACAACAAAAGTAGCAGTAGCAGCATCAAGGAATTTGTGTTCCCTTGGTGGTCGTGGTGGTGGCGGTACCGCCCGAGGTGGTCGCGCTATTGCGAGTTGTCGCACTGTAGCCAGCAACGGAGGAACGGGAGGGATCGTCAAGACGGAAACAACTCAAGTGGACAGCCCCGTTACTCCTCGGGCGGCGCTAGCGGTGAAGGCCCCCGCAGCAGTAGCGGCAGGCGTCATGTGAAGCGCGCGGGCCGAAGACAGTGGTTCGTCAAGCGAGCTCGCCGCCCGCCATGGTGCATCCTTGCATACGGTGTTTTTTCGGGCCGGCCTCCATCCCGCACTGCTGTGTCACCTGGCCAGGTAAGTGATCGGAAAGTCATTGCAAAGGTTGATAACGAACAGAGAAACAAAACAGTGTTTCATTCGGTATCTGGACGACGGACGGTGGCAAGAGCGTGATTTGCTTGCGGTGTGATTGCTTGCGATATCGACTTACGATACGATTTGTTTTTAAAGAGATTTTTGGCATAGGAGGTGCTGTTAGCTGGGCCATCGTTCGGAACTACTTTTGTTTGACTTTGAAATATACTGGTACAACTACTTACCACTATATATATAAGAAAACTTAAACATTGCCCAAATTGCAGTTCCTTCAATAGATCAATATATAAACCATTACTGTTACATGTATGTTCGTTCAAATATGCGACTCCGCCAGCCGATCGAAGCTAACGTAGAATACGGTTCAGCCGAACGACGACCGCTCTGCTGGCCGCAAAAAAACATTCACCAAGCTCAATTTTAGCCATTACACGTGCAAACGATACCGTGAACATCACCCGACACCGTGAGGCGACAACAAGCAATCATTACTACGTGTCTATCGACTACTAGTACTCTTACTATTACTACAACGATAGATGGGGGGAGGAGTATTTATTATAGCGACGATAGATTGTTACTGAGATCGTCTATTTGATTCCATGCTACGACTAGATATCAGTTGCATTTTGGTGATGAGTGCGGCTCGTGACTCACTGAAGCCTTCGACCGCCGCCGCCGCCGTTGTCCCCCTCTGCTCAACACCGTTCGGCCCGTTTAATCTTCGGCAGTAGTAAACCCTGATCAGTGCACATATCCGCAGATTCGTTGTTCGCCGTGCGCGCCACCTCGCTATTTCGGGACAGCTACGATAAGTGAGACCTCCTGTGAGTGTATAAGCGAGGGCTCGGGCGGGTCGGAGCTACCATAAGGGGTCTGACACATCTCGAGAGAGAGAGAGAGAGAGAGAGAGGGAAACCGCTATCGAGAACTCAGGAGAATTGCATGTCGTTAGCCTCGGACGACTGCTGCTCGATGGAACGATTCAATTTAGAGTAAATGAGTGTGTGGGTGAGCGAATGGAGCGGGCCAGCGACAGGGGCGGTTGGAGGGGGCTGGCAGTCGTAGCCAGATGGTTGCGCTAGTTGGTTGGGAGTTTTGTCTAGGAATGACATGGCTTACGGCGGCGTTATCGCGCCTTTCAGCTGTGAGTGGAGTAGCAGCGAGGACAACTGCGGCGGCGGCGGCGTATTATATGGCCAAAAACAGAACAGACAAACAGTTCCAGCTGTATTTCGGTGGTGTTCGGTGCCAAGCGACGAGATGCGAGCGGTGACGTTTGGCGGACGCTGAGAAGAACGCTCGATGAGGACAAAGATGAAGAAGCATTCGTCACTCGCACACGAATTCAACGAAGGGCTCTGCTCCTCGACACACCCCTGCTCCCGATGACCAATGACCTTTATCATTTTAGCTATGCGTGCGTCACGTACGTATTGCCTGTGGTATCAGCGGATGTGGTCCAGGTCATGGATCCAGTTTATTGTACCTTTATTCACTGATTTTTGCCCCTCTCGTACAACGCACCGAGATGAACACCACCACCGCGGCATGATAACGGTGTGTGTATGCGTAGATGTCGATGTCAACGTGCATTTCCTGTACGAAATTAGATTATTTCTCGCATTGCCGGCAGTGTCCGCCAGTTGACTTTCTGGTGTCTGTCGGGCGATGACGACGGCCGGTGATCTCTCCGCCGCATATTCCCGTACGAACCTGCTTCATTCATCTTCTCGTTGTGTGCTTTTTTTTGTGTTCCTGTTCATCTTTCGGCGGGTCGCCGTCGCTCGTAGCGAACGTAAGGCCAAGCGGTACGGGTTGGTGTCGGCCCGTCGGCTGCGGGCCCAGCCGCCGAGTCATAGCGGTCCGGGTCATGCGATCCATGGCTCGGGCGGACCTGAACGGAGAAGCAGAAATACCTGGGCCACTTATGAGGACGAGGCACGACACAAGGTCAGGGTTAGAGGGAATGCTATCCCCTGTCGACATCTCGCGATCTCAGATCGCATCGCGACCTATTTATGCCGAGAAAAGCTATCGCCCGCGTCCACCGTCGTCCGAGACTCGTTATGAGGGTCTCGACGAAAGTCAAATAGCAGTTGAATGCCTATCCAAAGACGAAGCTAGAATACGTCATTCACCTTGGTGTTATCATATTTTAACCCACGACAACCTCCGAACAATTATTTATTACCGCGACAATAGCCCCGATTGTCGCCCCTTGCTGACCCTAGACATCAGTCAGTGATTCGACGGTCGTAGCAGCCTACGCCAGTTTGCGATTCTTCATTCTTGTTGGTAAGGCCCCCTGGCTGATTTCGTGACTCCTATGTTGGGGCCGCGTGTCTCGCATTTCGTCTGTCGTCGTGGAGAGTTACAGTATACTGCTCAAACTTAAAGTTATCTTGCAATCAACGGTGGATCGAAGCCCGGACCTGCCTGGGCTGGCGGCTGATGACCACAGCTAGATCAACTACGCCAATCTCTGGATTGGATCGAACATGTCAAGACAGAAGGGTCTTTCGTTAGCACGCACAGATGAGAAGGCCACCCGAAGCAGACCAGTCTGCAGCCTCAACAGGCCCATGTGGGCCATTGTTATAATCATTGATTGATCAAAAACCTCGGTAATATGCTCATACAACATCACTGGCGTGGCCTTGCCGAGTGGACCCTTCAACCAGTGCCGTCCTGCAAGACCGTCTACGAGGCAGGCTCACGCAATGCACAATGAACCAATACACAACATGTCCTCGCGGCAACATGAACACGCAGAGGCACACTCGCGCACTTTAAGGTGCATCCAACTTCCCATCCATTTCGGAAGGTACCGCATACGCTTTCGGGCGTGTCCAACGCATGCGGCAACGGCCGCCGCAGCAGCTCCAGGCAGAGGACGACCGAAGTTAAGCTTATCTTGCAGCCTTGCAAGCCCCAGACGCCGACTCGCAGTGAAGGACATGCACAGCTGCAACAGCAAGCGAACCGACCATCCACAGCATCTAACTCCTTCCGTTCAACCCCTCACTTCTGAAGGATATGCCAAGGGAACGCGTAGAGCTCGTGTCTGCTCCCTGAATGTCGCTGCTCCCAGGCATCCACCGTCCATACAGAACTTCTGGACGTCCACTCTAAGAGACTCAGCTGCTGCTGCTGCTGCTGCAAGTTTCCCTCTAAAAATACGCTATAGCGATAGAGCGAGAAAAAGACAGTGAGAGATAGCGGGTAAGGGACCGTGAGAGGGTGGTCCAATGTGGACATCACCTTGGCATCGGCGTTCTATCTAACGCCACTCAAACCGGCTCTACATGGCTGAATACATCTCGCTAGACTGTAGCTGCCTCATCGTTGTCGAAGTATCGACACTGCCGCTGGCTTCATGCGTTCGCAAGAAATACAGGCACCAGTGGCTTCAGTCACCGGCCCACTACGCTGCGAGCAAGTTCTCGGCGTAATTGGTAAAAGGTATATGAGAGGTGGGAATATCCGGGTATTCTTCTGCTGCTGACGACGAGGATGCCCTTGTCACGTCTTCCGAAACCTGGGAAACCTGCCATCGAACAGGGTTGGTCGATGAGAACGAAACGGCAGGTGACGTTGGATATATATATATTCTGATGAAGGGGAAGGAATCGTTGTTCATCAAAAGATAATAGGAAAAATAACGACTTAGCTGAAAATGACGACGGTATACTAGGTATTAAATCAAACGCATATGAATCAGTAGCTACGAAGGAAAAAAACTCTCAAGTATGGCTACGGCTCACCGTTCGCCATTTACGTCTCCTATAAGCTAAGCATTAGAGTAGGTCTATGCAAAGATGCACACTATACATATATATATATATATATGTGTGTAGATGCTTAGACTATGGGAGACGGGTGCACGGTTATTCACGTGACATTTCTGCGTATCGACAATTACTCACGCTATGACAAACCACTGGGCGTGGTCAGCGCAACAGAGTAGAACTCTATTGGTCGTACGTCATCGATAAAATGCTGTTTTGCAACCGAATGCCGAACGGGCACCCACTGACCCGACCAAGCCCTACCTAACCTCCCCAGCAGACCTACCTTGCGACCAGCTGCTGCTGGCGCTCCCTATCGTCTAACATGTATACTGTCAGTCTTATCTCTTCTCTGCATGGCCTTCTCGGCCCCTGTGCACCTTTGTGGAGACTAATGATGGCTTCAGGTCTTCAACAGAGGGACACAGACAGCGTAGAGTGGATATTCGGCAATAGTGACTACAGCGAAGCACGCCGCAGCGAGAGGTGAGGTGCTGAGGCCTTCAGCCAGAGGCTGAGAAGACAGCCCGCCGTATGTATAAAAATCATGATGGACGATGGCTGGCTGGCTGGCTCCCTGCCCACGTCTCTTGATGTCGAGAGATCCAGCGATAACCGTTCGCCCATAGCAGTGGCACGGACGCGGGTTAATAGACTTCAACTCTTAGATCTATTTTCGTTGGCAAATTGGCGAGTGAACGGTGCTCACTCGGTGATCATACTTCACAATCCATGCCATCGTCATTCCGCCATATATGATTGCGATTATTATTATCATTATTACGGAATTGTCATTATTATTATTATTATTATGATATCGCACGTTCCATATTCTTTCATAACGGTTTCCAATGACGACACGATTTGTTGAATGCGGTTTCATTTACCGCGCTGGCTTGTTTCGTAGATCCATCGCATACAGATGACAGGTTTGATTTGTCGAATTCAGTGATGTGATTTTTTTTTCGTTTTTCAATGAACTACGAACATTATTGCACGGCAGCTCAGTTGAGGCCGGATGTCTGAGATAGTTAAGCTGGATTTTGTCGCACTCTGCTGGAGGGTGATAAGTCGCTGCAGTATGATGAGATATTCATGAGATAATGATACTTCCGTTGTAGGGTGTAAGAAAATAATAATAATAATAATGGTTGTGTCTATCAACTAGAAAATAGGCGTTGTCTTCTTCATCTTTGGTGCGCGAACACCAAATAGATTAAAGATGACCAATAATGTTGAGGTCCGTGACACTTCTTATGCAGGGAAGACATAATAGATAATCCGCCCTCATCACAGATGCACCGTACCGTTCTTGGATGACTTCGGCCACTACCTCTGGGCCACTCGGCCCTACGATGGAGGTCGGCAGCTTTCATCGAGGGAAGTGTTCATTTACAGCCTCACACACAGCTCATGCTGCCTAGCACTGCGCATTTCGAGTGGGTATTTGCTATAATATGGACCTCGTGCATTTCGAGATGACATCGACGGAGCATTGATAAGGATGAAAAAGATGTATAATCGTTGTACTAGCCTGATAGCTCATCTTTGGAGTAGTATCATCCCGAATTGGCCCCTTGCGCGGCGATAGAACCTGTGTAATCATCGGCAAAATCAAACCTCAGCTCCCAGATCGACCTGCCTTGAAATTCGTATTTATCTTCTGGTGGTTATTTGAATTTCGGCTGGGGCAAACGACATACTTGATCTGCAGCCGGATGTGAAGCGTCGATTGAGCCTACGTCTCTCCATTCAGGACAGCAAGACTAATAACGTGCTCAAAGTAACGACAGAAGAACTAATAACGTGTTCAAAGTGCGTATATGACTACAAATCACATAGAAATATGTCTGCGTTCATTATCTTATAGGAGCGCGTCATATAAGCGCTTATATCTAATCTTAATTAGGTCGATCAAGAATATACCTTGCATTGGACAAAGTCGAACCTATCATTGCCCCAGACAGACATCGCCTGAAAATCTGGCCACATAATCAGAATCCACCAGACGGGCTCTGCTCTTTATTGAGCTGATGATCCTAGAGACGGTGAGGGTAGAAAATAATAAAGGCCAAGGTATACTAAATAGCAGGCGGCTGGCCGGAGGAGGACAGCTTTAAAAGGTCGTTAGTTGGTCTGTTTTAGGGTACCAGTATTGCCTTCGCACTGATGAGGCGCAGAAAAATGAGAGACGCCGTTGTCCGCTCAATTGCATCCCGATCTGTACCTCATTGGCTGCCGGCATTCGACGGCCAGAACGGTCACCATCCTTCGGGCAGACTCTCTCATCGGTACTTCTCAAGCTTCTGCCCTTCTCCCAGCGTAGCGCGGCGTGCACACCCGTACAACGCCACCAAACAGCCAAGTAGCCAGGCACAAAACCTAGCACACACGGCTGGACCCTCGAACCCGCTCAGCTCATATAAAATTGCCTCTCAGATAGCATTCATACGGTGAAAGGTCAGTGGATCCTGTCCGGACTGTCTCGTTTTCCCTCGAGTCGGCAAACGAGAGAGGTCATACACTTCAACAGGGACCTTCTTTTTTTGCTTGGAAACACCCGAATCACAATCAGGGTTGCCAACCAGTGCGTTGCATACAATGATGACTACAGATCCTTGTACATCTGCCATTGTTCTACCTGTTGCGGGTAGGTGGGTGCGTCATCATGCTAAAAACGAGCAGATCCAACCCGCTGTTGGTAGAGAAAACACCATCTCTAGTTAATAAAATAAGAATATTGTGCAGGTCAATTAGGGCTGGATGATAAAGTGTCGTAGTTATTACTCTCATTATTAGCATTATTATTATTACTTGCACGAATGACAAACGCAAGAGACAAACCAGCCACGGTATACATCATTAGCGGCAATATGCGACACATTCGCCCATCCCGCTGCCGGCATCGGCCTATACGTGCGTCTTGTATATTCAGACCATCGATGCGTTGCTGCAACCTCTTCCCGGTCCTGTCTCGATCGATTCAGCTAATTCAAACAGCGCCGAGTGAATCGTATCTTCGATTATTATGCCAATCGTCCATGGTGTTTTAGCTACCTTCGAAGTGAGATTACATATTGCTGCGGGTTACGGTGTTAGCCACTCAATGGTTTCGAGCGGCGTGGCCGAGAATGATGTCACAGCTCCTCAGTTCCATCATTGCGGTGCAGAATCTGAAAACATCATTGTCTAGATTGGTACGGGTTAACTTGCCGATGTGATATTCGTGAGTACAGTACTTAATGCTAACTGTACTGCATGCTCTGTTACCGACTGAATGAAGTAATACAAATTATAGTGCACAATAGTATCATAAGCAATACAGCAATGCTAAAGATCATGTATCGCGAGGTTTTGCAGAGCTTACTTACAGTCGATCGCTAACGAATCTGCATCAGTGCTCCCTAGTAATCCGTAGTAAGATGCTCCAATAACGAAGGTTACGCGAGCAAACAGCTGAAAAAGGAATCAACAATATATCGCTTGGTTGCTAAGTGTTCGCCCACCTCAGACGATTAACTTTCTAGATATATTTTTTTTATTTTTAGTTTATTGTCACTCGAACGGCTGGCTATCCGGATCAAGCACATCGTATCCAAACCTCGATGGCCTGCCCGAAACGCAATTGCATGCCATGTCCTACCATTGACGGGCAAATCGATGGCAACGCCCATCAAAGAAGGGTGCCCAACTTGCATATCGCCCTCGGAGAGTTTTGTCAACGTTGGCAAGTCATATACTGACTATCGTCAGGCTGCTTAGCATGAAAAATCGATTCCTAATAATAACCAAGTGTAGAACGATATTGTCAAGACATTGTAGCAATATTGTTAGCGATATTTCCACATTGCGGAGTTTCTTCTGCAGCGCGTCTGCTGTTAAATAGGGGTTTTCCTGGAAAAGTGCTATTGAAATTGACCTGTCCAACACCCCATGCCTGGGATGTGTCCGCTTGGAGTGCTGTGCCAACTACAGAAAGCCTAGAACATTGAATTATCTTTCTGCATTTATGCTATCCGTGAGTTGATGGCCAGAGCGTTCGCGACCAGATGGTGGGTTCTTGGCAAACTTGCATATTTTCAATGCGTGTGTACGTAGCATATTGGGCTGTTTTTCCAAAATATTCACTGTATAAATTACATCGACAGTCCTGCTGAATAGGCTTGCGCGTACAGCAAACGGTGCGGCATCCTAAGCCAGTGTTGAGTTTGCATACGCCTTGTCAACTTAGTAGAACAAGTCAGATAAGTCGAGCCTGGGCTGTCGTTCGCAGCTTGGGAAATTCAAAAATTAATGATAAATTCTGCAGACATATATATATATATATATATGTATGAATGTATATATATGTATATACATCGCGATGCAGTGTGTTCGATCAGAACAACTTCGCTTCCCTTAATTCACAAAAATTCGTAGACCTTATTATAGTTACATTATAGGAAAAACTAGCACTTGTTTAAGATTCGCCATATTCTCACCTATAATATGATAGTTATATGGAGGAGGTCCCTTAGAAGTTTTTTACTCCTATATACGGCTCCTTATCAACCAATGTGCAACACGATGGAACACTGCGGGGTGATAGAATATCTTCTAGTGATATTGATATATATATATATATATAGAGAGAGAGATAGAGAGAGAAGGTGATACTCTTCGTTGTTAACGTGTATTAAACCAATATTTATTTTCGCTGACTTGCTTGTCGGCCACTAATTGGAGGATGAAACCAAGCGGCAGTCTACGCCATCGGATCCTGATCACGGTTTGAGCGAACTCTCCCCTTTGGGATCACGGCCCTCGGTGCTTGCTCGCGTTTCGCCTCACCTGCTTAATGTACACACCGACCCAGCGTGTGTCACCTATCCGATGCGTGCGCTGCCGAGCGAATTCTATCGTCAGCATGACAGAGGTTCGCATTTGTATGAACGTCCATTGCGAGTCAATGTGCCGCATTGCATTCGCGTTGTTGATCCGCCGTGTGTCAGTCACGATGTGTCAGCCTGATGGACAACGTGAGCTGGTGCGCTGTCGCGAATTATGCACATGAAGACGTGCTGTGCCTCGCACCCACTGTGTCCTAGTGTGATAGTCGTCCGCCGATCATCGTCATACGAATGGAGAGGCGAATTTCCCCTTCAAAGATCCGTCATGAAAGACGCGATCGAGATTGCTTGCGCAGTTGGAAGTTGTTGTTTGAACGCTCAACGCATACGCAATTCTGCACGAGCTCGGGGGGGGGGGAGGCAGGCGAGAGCACGGACGGTTCGCTCAAACTCGGCACCGCGTCATCGCTTTCGAGTGCTCGTATTTTCTCAGTCCCGCCAATTAAAGTGGTGCCAAAAGACAGGAACTCATTTACATCAACAGTGAAGATACTGAACACGTTGTCACTATGAAGGCCCATGCACGTACACACAGCACACGGGGACAGCCTATCGTCGTCGGCACCCTCGTTCCGTTATGCCCGCTATATATATAGGGGGGATGCACGCTGTTAAAACATAAGCGGCTTTTGCACTACACTGCTAAGCTAACTAGAGTGCCAAGTTCTCTCAAGACACAGGGAACTAGTGAGTTTTCCTGCAACAAAAAACTAGAATAAATATTGCCGGACATAATAGTATCCCTACAAGAGTACCAATACGTCAGTGCCCGTATCGGAAATATGGAGCAGAAATCTGAAGGGAATGTGACTTCTCCCTGTGTTGAACATACTATCATCGGCGAGCAAAAATGCCACGGCGGACAGTCCAGCCGACGGCGCGTAGGATCACTGTACGGCCTACCGTCTATCGGGTTTTATGGCCTGCAACGAATTCCCCTCTCCCAGGGCTTCGTGAAGCAGCCATCGTCTTTTCGTCCTGAGGCGTCCTGACTCGCTGACCAATGGACACAGTATAATATGTCAATTTTGGAGGCGATTCGCCAGCTGTGGAAGGAACGGACTGGAAGCTGTGGCCGATGTCAATAGGACACGGGCCCAAGCCTCACGTTGTCCTGCGAGCAAAAGGTTTAAGTATCAGATATGCACTTTCTTCATGTATGCTAATTGTTCTCTATCCATATAACAGCGTCCCTCAGTCGATCAGAGGCTATTCATTTATATCAATTTAATTTACTTTTATGTATTTGGCCTTTTGGTATTATCATCTGTTTAATTCGCACATAAAGAAGAACAGCAATAGATCGATCCGCATTGCGGGTAATTAGGTTCAAGGGCGACTCTTGTAAATTTTGAACGCTCTCATTTTCCCTATGTTATACGACGGATACTGCGGGCCATTCGTGTATTATCCCTATCTGCCTACCGGAAGTTATATAGCTCACAGGTTGTTGTCGTGCTTGTTGTACCCATCGGTACTCTGGAACGCGATAAAAGCTGGAGATAGTGGGCTACTTGAAAATACGATGTCGAGCAGATTTCTCCAGAAAGCTGACTACGAATTCCGCTTTGAACGTCACAGCCTTATGCTGTCAAATGTTCGTGATTAGCTGAAAAGCCGATGACGTCAAAAAGTTCGAACGAATTGTAAAGTATGGGAGCACATCCGATAGATTGTTTGACCTCGTTGGTTCCAACAGCTGGAAACGATTTGTAATCAGGCCCGTGGCATTAGCTCGGACCGACGAGACAAAGAACCTGCTTATGTGGGAGAATAGCGAAGATGGTAAATCAATCAGTAATTGTAGAAGGAACAAACAAAATAGAGGGGACTTAGGCAGCCATCCTCGACACCTTGTGCCTTGTGCAAGTGATGTCACTGTGATATTTTACCACCCCCGTCCCTTCCCTCCGCTACTAGATCCAGTAATAATTATAGAAGATACTGAAGGAAATACACGGAAGAATACGATCAGCACGAGGTGGTTTCGGCTTGGCGTTACTTCTTTACGCGGTGGTAAGCAATGAACAGTCAAGTTCCCACATTTGGGTCTGAGAATGTGGTTCTTCCCAATGTAGCCGCGCACCTATAATGTAGCGAGTAGCAGCTCGCGCGATTTTCGTTCCGACTGCCCAAGAGACTATCCGAGAGCAGGGAAATAACGCGATTCGAGTCGCTTTTTCTACTCGTTTCGTACTGGTGGGTCCACCGGTGGACTCAAACACAAAAGGCACCATGGGCTCGGCATACCCTTCCACGACCTTGAACTGCTAGAATCTGAAGATGACCTTCGCCTGTGTCTCGTTTTACAGCTCCTAGTTCCTGCTTTCCTTGTTCGATCACTGCTTGTCAGGACGCCTGAACATATTATAGAGGCGTTTCAGCGATGTTAAGGGTAGGAAGGATCGTACTCCTCTTTGAATAGCTTGTAGTTCGAATAGCTTCTGTCGGACTTATCGCCGAGAGCCCGGCCATTCTGTGTCTAGCCGAAAAGTCAGAGAAAGTGGCACTGCTGCTATATATTCTGATGGGCAACACATTATTTTATAAGCAAAAGCTTTTTCTTCGCGGCAAGACCTTCTAGTGTAATGGACCCACCCACGAGAAAGCGAACAGAATGCCGAGTGTAGCTGCCGCTAGATACAGGTCCGAACATGCTTTGCTTGAAAGCTGCACTACAAACACCATTCGTAGAGGTGTGAATCTTGTGATATCCTTACGGAACTGTTACTTTATGCCTGACTCATACTCGATGTGATAACTCATTAACGTATAAGGTTATCTATTTTTGGTGATACATAGGAAAGATATCACGTCTACATTGGTCGTTTGAACTGCACTTCTCTGAAGGGCGCCTCTCGCGATCCGGTGTCGGACACACAATATCCATTTATGGTATATCATATAATGCTGGTGATTCGCACGTCAAATTATCCAAGGAACTCAATGGAAGCTTAGTAACTATTGAATATGAAACAGAATCGCTGATACCAGATGTGTGTGAGCGGCTGTCGGAAATTCATCTTATCGATAACATTGCGAGAGTGACCTGATTCGATTATGTTACAGTATAGAGCTCACAGTCCAGATACCTATCGCATAACTCGAATCAGCATAGCAACGTTTGCAAGAACGGTGTCAACGGTGACTTAATCCCCGCTCGCCGTTTGTCCACACCATGTTTGACGCACGAAGTTCACTTAACAGCTATGCCATTCAGGTCAAGGCAGTAACGTTGCCACACATACTGCTCAATGAGCGGAGCTGGCTCATATGAGAAAATTGCGTCGGATGTAGTGTAGGCGGTGGCGCTAAAAAAAATCTACTACCTTTTATTATGTCAGCGGTTATGACTCGGAAAGATGAATGACGCACGCGGAACGTTGGCCTTCACAAAATGCCAATTTTTATTATTTATGACCCCCAACCCCCCCGTCGTCGTCTCCGTGGAAAAGCTATGTGCTTCAAGGATCGAAGGGATTGTTTCCTCAATGATGGCCAATGAGGTTTATCATACTCGTCGATGGAATCATAAATGATCCATTCGATGCTCGACGAAGTCGGCGCCCACCTCTGGGTACCACGTGAGAATGTCGTTTGATTCAGTAGAATAAAGTCGCTTCCTTGGGGACTGTTTGAAGCTCCGCGATACGACGAGAATTTACTAGGGTTTATTAATGTTTCACTTTGACGCAGCGCGTCTTGGCGGAATAAAATGCGAAGGTCCCATGGAGAAAGAAAGTCGCTGATATCGAAAACACTCTCACTCATATGAATAATGCATCCAACAGTTGTTTGTTGTACGATCCGCATTGTTTATTGTATTTTGGCATTTTGTCCATTTCTCACCTCATTCACATGAGTAACAAAATGTACGCGCACCTCTACAACCTTCTTTAGAGAATACTAAACTTAATTCTGAAGCATTAGCCCTCGCCTGATCATCGGACGATTGGTAACACGGGGCACGCTCAGATATGATAAAATAAATTCTTAAATCGTCTTCACCACATCAATTCACTCAGATCTCGTCTTTGTATTCAGACCCTAAAGCTATTATATTTGTGAACCCCGCCTTCAGGGTTATTTTGGTTGGGGGAAAATCTTCGCTGAACGGCCCTCGCTCTCGCAATCTATATACTTTACAACTGAGTTAGGTAATCCCCATATACTCGAAGATCATGATCGCTACGGTCGAGTCTATAGCGTTCTAGCTAGAAGTACTCTGTCTCCGTGTTACCGTGGCACCAGACAGCCAGCCGTGAATTATACCTTGTCAAAGATGTTGTCTCTGTGTTCTTGCAATTGCCTGAGTATCGCTTGTCGATAGCGGACACTACCAGCTAAATACTGATGTGAAATGCTACCAATTCCTTATCTATGCCTCTCTGCCGGAATCTACTAAAAATTGCAGCAACAACCTAGTCGTCCGGTGGCTTACACCAGTCAGCCAGCTAAACCATTGCGGCCCAGTTTGTCGATTTGATCGTCAACTTGATCACACAGACGGGACCTTGCAACCGAGGCAACAATGCGTTGAATAAGTTGAGCTATTTATGTTTACGACAATGGAAACTTCTTAGTTGTGAAGGTCTGAGCGAGGCAGTATCGTCAGTCTAGCAGCACTCGCCTTCGAACGCTGAGTAACGATAAAATGGGTTCTGTACAACTCGGCCAATATCCAATTCCTTGTTGGCATCATCAGGCCAACATCCACATTGACACTGAGCTATTTCTCATTCATGCCTCTCTCATGCCTCCTCACTCACATATAACTGTAGTCTGCCCTTGGTCGGCCTAGCTAGCGCGCGATCTTAGTTTTTATGAAAGATATATAGTGCAATATTCTAATATCACCATTATGCGGTGATCATCTTACAGCTGTGCTTGACAGCTGTGCGTTCTTATGCTACTGCTCCTGCGAGTTGCGTCGTCACCCGTTCAAGTTCCGCCATCTTCTGGACAGGTTGTTGTTGTTGTTAGTGTCGTTGTCATCTAAGAACAAAACTCGTTGTCATCAAGGACATTGCGAGGATATACTATATTTTTTGATTTGGTATTCGCGTCTCATTTGTTTTATGATATTGTGGTTTTTGAGAGATTCACTTCACTACACCACATAGTATATCTGTATATATATATACATACATATGTGCTATGTATGTATATATATATATATATACATATGTGCTTGTATGTCCTTCTGCGTGACTGTGAGAACGCTGGGTTCGCGGAAGTGGGTTCGTTTGTTGCCACGTTCAGAATCGAAGGGTTCCGCTAAGAGTTCACTACAGCCTGTGGACAAGGTGCGTATCTTCAGTCGACCCGCGGACGACGCCTCTGTCCTGCTAGCCTCGAAGATCCCGCGCCTGCTGCCGCTGTTGGCTGGGGAGCCGTTTCTTCGTCCTGGGTAGCGTCATCACCTGATGCCTGGGCAGGTGAGGCCGCCCCTGATGACAATGGAGACCTCCTGCGCGGTGGCTGCCTCCGGCCACCACCTGGTGGCGAGGCCACGTTTTCGGTGCTGCCATTTACCAATTCGCGAACGAACTTGAACCGGGAAAGGAATATCTTCCATACCAATAACCAACCTGTAAAGGGAAAACATCGAGAGGTGACAACAACAATACGACAAGCCAAACTAATATCGGAAACTGCGTATAAGGGACTGGTTGTTAGACCACCTACGGAACACCCTGCTCTAGAGTTCTGCTTTGCATTTTATATAGCGTGTACGTCTATTGTTGAAGCAACCGGATGGCAATAGAACGGAGTAGTAAAAGTGTTGACTTTTGAATATCCATTCAGCAAAATTAGTTTGCTGCAGGGGAAAAATAATTCTTTATAAAGTTTGTGCTCAGGGTGGTTTACCGCTTTCGGTTTCGAAAGCGGTACAATAAAGGTTAAATGTTGGCTGAGGTTAGCCCGGAAAAGTTTAGTACCAAAAAAAAAACACCATGAAAAAACCTTCGTCCACACCCCAGATATTTTTAAGATTACGCTAGCCTCCGCAGTGGTCACTCACAACTAGTGGGGTCAAGCAAGGGTTATTACAACATAAAGATGTTAAAAGAAGTTAGTTGGTATAATCTCTATAAAGGACTTTCGTCACAACATTTTTCTCTCTTTCACAGCATGGCATTCACTCACGACAAGCAGCTGCCCAATTAATACAAGACACATTTCAGTTTCTTTTTTACCACGCCTTAGTTGCCGATATGTCACATCGCGGGACTTGAACCTGCCGCTCCGGCTTGTTATTGCCAAAGACTTAGCCGTCTAAACCACTGCGTTGACATCTCAGTTAATGCCGGAACACTGTGGTTACTTCTCCAGAACTTGGCATGTTTGAGCCGACCCTCAGCCATAGTCTCTGTGGTCTTCGGAATACATTTCGGCGTAGCTTCAAAAACTTGTTTGGAGGGGTCATGCTCGGGGACGTGGCTACCCGCTACCGCTTGTTCCGCCTATGGAAAGAGAGAAATTGGTATTGAAAGTAGCCACGACGACTAGCTGTCAATGCCACCTAAAAAGGCTTGGGAACTCGGGTCTGGCTCGATATAAAAGTGTCCGCTCGCTCAAACGGTTGTGAGAGGGCTATGGCCTCGGCGGCGGTTAATAAATTCCCGATGACTGGGACCAACTCAGCCTGCCATATAGTCGTCTAACTACAAAAGCTCAGGCGAATCATTCGAATCGGTTACTACAGACCGCACGAAATTCTACTTTATATTACATTTTTGATCTCAAGGACAGTATTCCATAGGTCGTACCCGCTTTCACTAGAACAATCACAAGCAAAAGCTTCGGCGATGTCGAATCAAGTCGCTCCTATTTCCTACTAGGCGCTGCTGGCATCTGCCGATGGAAACGGCGTTCGGCATTTCTCATTCTTCGCCACCGAGCGATCGGCCGACGTTGAATCACCGCCGAACGATCGATATTATAACGGGCTGAACGGGTTTGAACAGGAAAAGAGAACTGAGATCATTACAGTAGTCATTTCCTTAGCCTTCGGGCTTAGGCTCGCTTCAGCATTCATTCATGGCAGAATGCACCTCACGTCGCAATTGAACAGCGCCCTGGGGAGCCGTCAAGGGCAGTTGTGGACTGGTTGAGCCAACCTCGCGCGGTCCCCTCATCTCCTTAGACCACCATAACGAGTGCATCCACTGAGGCAGAGGGTAGTTTCGTCAGCCGAGTTGAAGGATCACAAGAAGGCCGTGCGGGTTGAAGCTACCGAGATCTACATCTATGGAAGCAACTTTGACGACTACTCGTCTACTCGAACCCCGGGGACCACCCCCGAATGTCTGCGGGGGAGGTCGACCAGTTTCCCTCCTCCTTTAAACTGCTTTACACACGGCCCGCGTGGAGAATCACCACCAGACGACACGAATGGCGTTGTGGGTGGCACGGCGGCAAAAATGAAAGTGAGTTACGGAGAGGGTAAACGAGGTGAGCGCTGACTGCTTTCCGCCGACGCTGAGCTTCCTTTAGACCTAGGCGGCCGCGCGCGGCCTAAAGGTGTGTGCGTGTCTACGAACAGTGAAAGGGAGACAAATTGTAACGCCAGGAAGGGGGCTTAGATTGGAACGTACAGAGACTGTGTCTATACATTTTTAACATGAAATGTTACAAAAGCACGGCAACTAGGCAAGGGAATAGGACGAATTAAAAAGTCTATATGGGCGTGCGGTCCTTCGTTTCGGCTGTGTTTTCTTTTTCTTTTTGGTGGTGAACAGCACCGATCTATGCAGCCCTCACAGCAGTGCGGTACGGCAGGTACCCAGACAAGAAAGGAAATACCTATAACGATATCTAGTGATTTGTTCGTGAAGCGTACCGACGCGTCGATACGAGTTAGACAGCTTCGATGGACCAACAGAAGGCCCACAACGACGTTGTGATTCTGCTGCTATTATTACTGCTGCCCGTTTGATCTGTCTGTTTACTCACATCAACGAACTAGTTGCATCTGAATGGATGCGAATTCCTCTCTCCGCCCCCTAGACACCAGAGGAATCTACGTGTTCTATACGTTGTAATGTACCGGGAACCCATAACCGGCTGGGTAGTGAATAATGGCTGAAAGTATCGAGATCTGCTGCTCGACAAAAACCTGTATAATGTCATTGTCTGTCGGCCTGGATGCCTGCCTGAATAGACAGTGCTGATGGCTGGGACCTGCTGCTGCTGCTACTGTGGCTGCTGTTTGGGAGGTAAAAGCTGCGGGGCCGTTCGTTGCCTGAAGTGGGGTGTGTATGAAAGGGGAGGGAAGTACATAAGCAACAAGAACAGGACTGGCCAGGCTACGCTAGCAGGCAAACATGCCGGAATTGGAAATTAGCTTCGTGCACTCAATGCGCGCGGTAACCCTGGTCCTATTGTATTCTATTGTGTTTTACCGTCGTTCGTTCCCTCATCCCAGTTGCGCCGTCCACCGACGCCGAACGATGAAGTTGTCATAGTTGTTCGGGAGCCGTTGCCAGCCACGACCGGGGGCGGCGGCCTCAACAGCTTCGCCTCGACAGCTACAACGACTGCTGCTGCTGCAGCAGCAACAACTATTGAAACTGACCCGAATCTCTTCCTCCGTTTGTTCCGACCGCCTTCGTGGTCCGCTCGCGAGCCACGAGCACAACTTCTTGTCCCGACAAAATTTTAATTTGCATTGATATTTATAATGCAGCAGATGTGTGCAAGTCAATGTGGGACGGAGGGAAGAGGGCTGGTTCGGCTTTCGCGTCATGTTTGCATGCAACGCGGACGGGCGTTATCTGCACCTCTGTTTGTGTGGGTGTGTGTATGACTATGTGTATGGGCGATGTGTCCTTTTTCGCGGACTCGGCTCCATCCGCTAGTCTAACCGAAGCGAAGCTCCTAGGCTGAGTTTGCCTTGGACCCACCAGCTAGTTAGCTAGCTCCTAGCCTGGGTGACCCTTCAAAAACCTTTCATAGAGTCTGCATGAGAGATCATGTCGTTTTTCATTTGATTGATACAGGTAGCGCTGTGACGTTGGACCAGAACGCGTCTGAAACCGACGGCTAGCCTTAGTGCAGATTTTTCGCACAGTTTGCTTCGTCATCATCATGTTCGGGCTGGGGCGAGAACTCAAAAATAGCCAGAGTGGTTCGCCTGCACAATATCGACTATTTGTTGACAGCGTACGTTAACAACTGAATGCCACGAATCGACTACAACTCGACTCCTTGTGTAGTTTCTCATTCGCGTACGTTATATATCAGCGCTGAGCTTCCCGAGTAGCATTTATTCTGTGATGGGGAGATCCGAAATGAGAAGAGAACATCCCGTTCGTAAAGGGCGAAGTCGGAACAACATATGTAGGCACTGGCCGCCCCATCAAAGGAAACACAACGGCTGGTGCTACCGGAAGTTGCCGAATACACTTCGGTCGCCACAATCTGGTCGTGCAATCCTCATAACATGGCACTGAGGCGGAAACTGCTGCTGACTCAGTAGCGATGTTCGACATTGAACATCACAGATGTCATTTTTCGCCTTTGTTTATGACGGCGGAAGACGCCGTTGAATATCAAGGCAAGGAGATGTCTGACGAATTTGTTCCCGCTATCGATGGAAGATTGCAATCATGTTTTGTGCGACATTCACTTGCCTCGGAGAGTACGCCGGGAACGCAGCAATGTATGAGATTTAATACTAGATCCTATTAGTATTATTAATAATACATTGGCTTAATCGATTTTCCGGCTTCGCCTTAACGATGTCGACTTATTCTTCATCAATGAAGTGTAAACGATCGAAATATATACAACAGCCTGGATACAGTGACCGCTCGAATACATTCGAGCAAGTGGTCGGATTTGGAGATGGATACGCATATAATATTAAAATGGTCTAGATAACGAAATAACCGCAGTACTCGTCAAACCCCACACATTCGATTACCGTAAAATCGAGCAAGAATGATAACCATTCCCTGCGACCTCTCAACCTATGTAATAACAGATAGAGGAAAAACATACCTTCAACAAACAAGTATGGTCACACAGTGATTAAAACGATTGACGGAATCTTCCCATCATTTTGCTTACAGGCTATCATATAATTATGAATCGTTTACTACACAGCGCACTGTCCCTCTGGCGACATTCTATTGTGAATCATATTTAAACAAGTACTGTGCACCCAGCCAGCCAGTGTGCCAGCCTAAATGCGACGTCCATAGCGACACGGTTGGTTTCCGCCTGCACATTTCTCTCTCCTCACACTCGGAAGAGAAAACATTAGAGTACACAAACATATAATACTAGAACGGAAAAAAGGTGCTGCGCATCAGCAATTTGACTTGTTTTTCGTTCGCGTCTCATATGCTCAGTGTACAGCTGCAATGTGACTGGAGAAGCTGCCGCTATCATGCGACAGACAGGCATACAAAGATGATGATGAGAGAGAGAGAGAGAGAGAGACACACAGTTGTATGGTGGTGGCAGATTGGCCCTTGATCCTTTCAAAAAACAGCGGGGTTCTCGGCGGCGACACACAGCCCTCCGCCTCGCGGCCCCAACGCCCCCATGGGCGGTCCGGTCGAGTGGGAAGCTGACCGATCCTCTGCCGCGTGCTGTTTCCACTCAGCGAGAAGGAAGCAAGCACAGAGATACAGCCATCACAGCAGGACGACGACGACGTACAGAGATGATAACGGGCACGGGGTCGGGCGTGTAGACATAACGTCTGTGTGGGCTCCTTCGTCCTTAGACGAACTTTATCCTCTCTGCCGACAACGCGCGTTTGGGATGTTCAACGCTTTATTTCACAGAACGAGGGCCAGGGTAGGCGGTGCTGCACCGTGCCATCTCTTGTGCCTTTATTCGTTGGCGCGCCCGTCCTTCGGGGATCAGGCGAAATAAGGCTCAGCTTCCAGCTCTGCAGCGGCTCGAGGAGCTCCGCGTCCGCAGAGCCAGCTCGGAACGACCGACATCCGTAGCAAGTGTCTGACTAACACATAGCCCAGCTGCCAGGACAGCAGCACTAGTGCGGCTGGTACCCACCACCACTACAACTACTAAACATTACTACCACCTCTGCTATTTTTACTGCTGATGCCGGTAGCAGCTTTACCTTACACGAGATGACAAACGCGTCCCACAGTAGGCCGCGGGGGGTGGGGGTGGAAGAGGCAAAAGAACAAAGAGCAGGCGTACAACAGTAGTAAACCCCTGTTAGCCTGCCTTGATCCTGCGCATGATGAGGTATTGTTGAAACTGTGTTACACATGTGATTTCGACACTTCGCCGTGGGTTCACGTTAGACCTGGTAGCGTGGGGTTCATTAGTCGATTGCAGTTGCCACTCCGAAGACGAATGGCGGCTCGTAAAGTGACTGCGACGATTCGCTGGAACGATGAACACTGCTTTGTGCTACAAACGGGACAGAAATGTAACAGAAACCCGCTCTAAACTGCAAATTAGGGTGTAGCCATATTTCTTTTCTTTGCCGAAATTAGCAGAGGGACCGTGTGTATACTCCGCTCCTCCTGGTTCAATTTGACGAGAGCAAAGGCAAGTACCAAGAATTTCTAGCTACAAGCGTCGCTTTAATATGACGGGTACGCCGTGCCGTCGTAAGCGCGATTGCCGCTGTTTCAGGCGTTTTGCGAGTTTACACCAATTTTACGAATGTCTAGTTCCATGTATACATGACACGTTCGTGCAGTAGCCGCCGAATACGAAAAACGACAGATTAGCGAGTTATTTCCGGTAGCTATCGTCTCTATTCTGAGTATCTCGGGGCGCGGTCCGTTTCAGCGCTCCAGGCCAACTGAGATGAGGGCACGCACCCGCCGAAGAGAAGAAGCAGTGCAATGTAGGGGGTGGGCTTTGGGTGGATGGGTTTAGACCGCTTGCGTACGCCAGATGGCTTTGCTTAGGGTAGCAGGACACAAGTCCTCTGGATGGTCTAGTGGTGAGCGTTATGGACTGCTAGACCAGAGGGACGCGGGTTCAAATTCTGTCAGAGGCGTAGAGTCTTTGGAGTTCTTTATCGTCTTTCTTTATCTGAAGATTCTCGCCAGGTACGAGGAAGGAAGAGAATAAGCAAAGGTGGCCCCGACAGGTCCTCGTAGTAATACTTAAGGTTAAGAGTTGGGGCCTGTCAGATAGGGGAACAGCTGAGGGTCTGCTCGAAAAACAATTATTTAGTGCAGCAGGACACGAAAAACGGGCACCAACCAGAATGGCAAAGCCTTTCCTCTGAAGGGCGGTACAACAACGGGTCATACAAGCGCACTCAGCGGGAGCAGGAGCCAATTGCACCCATTATTTTGCATCGTTGCCGCAGGCTTCTCGTCTTTGCCCTCTTGCAGTTCCAACGCCAGATGCGGAGGGACAAATGTGAAAGCATCGACTGACTATCGTTAAATGGACGTGGTCCGGCCATGGGTCACACACACTTTCTCGGACCCTACCCAAGGAAGCAGGACGAGCTGACAGCTCACCTGCGGTCAGGATAACACAGCTCGATGGGTAGCTTTCGACGAGATGTACTGGAACCAGACTGAAGAGGAGATCAAGCGTGTTGTAAATGGGGTTTCGGCCCTTCCAAACTAATCTTTGTTGTTGCATTTGAAATTAAGAGATACCAGTGCCAGGATACGACCGCGTCACTAAGTCACGACTACTACATTTAGTGTACGGTATTGCATCGGAGATGTTGTCTACAGAGGAACAAACATCTCGACTTTGACCACTTGACGCGGCGGCCCGATTCAACCATACACAACTCTAATTCATTTACGCACTCAAATTCATTGTATTGTAGTTAGGCGTAGAGAACTCGCACAGTTTGTTGTGCTTCATATACGTTTACTACTTGTTGTCTGTATATTAACTTATCTCGACGAGACGTAACGCCTGTTGATACGCCTTCTGCGTCTGGACCCTTGCCTCTCGGTAACTTTCCACACAGAATTGGCAAATACACATCACAATTGTAATAAATTATCACACCAAAATAAACTTGTCGTCTATTCTCCGATAGCGCGGTCCCAAAAAAAAAATATATATATATACCCGACTATAGCGACATGGAGTCGACGTCGACACGGTGCAAGCACGAACCGATCCAACGGTTGGGCGGGCTCAACACGCTAACGCCGTCTCTCGTGTCAAATATAATACATCACTCATCTAACACAATACACTAGCCTTCGTCGAAGGTAGTTAAAATCGATTACGCGATATTTTCATCGAAAGATCGCTGATATTAAAAAAACACGGGTCCTATGTAGTCGGCCAGTAGGTCCACGAGAAGACGTGACCAAATTAGAATTCCGTACGCGACCTGATGCGTAGAGTATTGCCCGTCATCTGGATGTGTACTGTACGTTGAAGGGTGGGGGACCCAGGGCAAGGCTTAAACACCCGAGCACGTAAACGAGTGCCGCCTTGAGGTAAAGCGATGTCGGCCAAAATCATCCGAAAGCGGAATGTTTCACATATCTCTATTGCTGCGATACCGCGTTGTCCGAGGACGCGGGCTCTTCCCGATTGGATAGGCTGGCCCATGCCGAACTAAAGAGATCGCTTGATTTGCTACTGGAGAACGGCATATACTGGATAGCGAAGGTGTACATTGCGCGGACACTGTTGTCCACCGATCATCCGTCTGGAACCTCGATAATACAGCGTCATCGTTCACGGCCAGGGAACCGTCGGGGAACGCTATCACGGACCTTAGATCTTGAGATCCTCTATAAATTGAGAGCAGATTGTCGTTGAACCGAATTGAAGCTACTCTGTTGCAGTGAACGCGTAGCTATCTTACGTTTTGGGAACGACTATAATTGACTACAGGTTATAACCTGACCTCGCGTGTCCGCGGGGGTTAAAATTCGGACATTTCTAGTCGCTTGAGAAGATATACAAATAGGACACAGTTTGGGCGTCAAGCGTAGTTACATCGAATCCGCCGACGGTAAGCTAGTTAATAAATCCGAAGAAGAATCTGGAAATATTCAGATTGTTCAGCAGATCGTTCGCCGGGACACGAAGTTCTAGTTTGACACTCAGATCGACCACGTAGGCTTATTCAATAAAAAAAGATGCTTTGAATTTTTTTTATATATAAACCGCGATGAATGTACGTAATCGCCGGTTAACAATGGTGAACGCGTTGTCGAATTTACCCCATGCCTTTCGAAGCCAACGACGGTTCGACGGTTAAGCAGTGGATTAGCATTGCTGATTAAAAATAAACATATCGTATTTGATAGGTAGATGGTCAACTTTCAAGAGGCACTTGTTATATCGTTAACTATATACGCTACATACAGCGATAGATTCATCTACTTACCGATAGCTATGAGTGTTACGAGAAGCAGCACCGAGAATACAGCCGTGATCGCGTAGATCGCCAGCGACGTCAGTTGTTCCAGCATTTTGATAGTTTATCAGCTCTTATTATTGTTGTTGTTGTTTAATTCCTCCTTCTTCTAAGTCTACGCTCGTCTCGAACACTCCCAGGTTGGCATGAATCTTCTCGTAGATAAACATGCACATATGAATGAATGGCCGATGTTTCAATACGAATGCTCACACTTATATAGAAGTCGAGACGCGCGATGCTGCTGGACGTCTGTCTCTCCCCGTTAGTAAATAAGACCTATCTCTAAATACTGATGAATGAGGAGCAACACAAACAGCTTTCCGCTGACCGCTTTATCTCGGAGAACTTCGACCGTCACCCGCCGCAACAACAGAGGCGCGAGTGGCTGGCAATTTATGTTGTCACAGAGCACTCCGAACTTAACGTACTCAATGCGTGATGGGAGGAGAGGGCATGAAATCGACGAGTCCACGCCACCAGAGATGAGTTTCTTCTAAGGTGTCTTCCAATTTGTTGCGTTTGTGACAGCCTCACCGCTCCTTCTCAGCAGTAGCATCACCCGATGGCGAAGTCACACAACCCTAATAGTACAAATACAAACAGAGAACTGCTGTTAGAGCTCAGCATTGTGACGAACCAGAAACAGTGACGCTTCACAAGATTCACTCGACAATAAACAAGCCCGCTGGAGTGCAAACGTCAAACTGAAAACAGATGTTCGAAATACTGAGGCGGGAAAAACAAAGGGATATTTGCCTGATTATAGGGATATTTGCCTGATTAACACGTGGCGTAACATGTCAATGTATCCCGAGGACACACCGGCAGAAAAGATATGAACGTGATTATGTGCACACCTATCTAAACAAGTGGCAGAACAACGAGAGTGGAACACAAATGACAACACGTTTGACAAGGCCGCGATTAACCGCTTGGTTTACGGCGTTCGACATTCGATTCGACGCACAGTAGCGGCACCAGCAGAATCAAAATCATTAATCGCTACACTCCACAGCTCTACGTACGGTAAGCTGCGGACCACATCAGCGGTCCAGCCGTCGCCTCAATCCGAGCTAATTAACTGCCCCTGTTCGCGTCTCAGCGAAAACGGTGGACATCGGTGATGGTAGTGGTGGTGGTGCTGCTGCTGTAACCGATTCCCTCTGTGTTGTCAATCTTTGCGCACTTTCAGTGCACAGACCATCTACAGCTAGCACCCGAACCGCTTACTCGAAAATGCTCTCACCACACCGCACTTACTTGGTTGTGCCGTCACTCGTTGTGCCGATGCTTCGGCCGTCTGCCAATTGTCGATCAAATCATCATTTACCTATATGATCATATGCAGAGGCGGGATGCCCCCAGCGGCGTGGTCACGCTCTTGCTCGAGCCGTTTGTCGAGCAGCAAGCGGTGGCAGTAGGCAGTCGGTTTGTTATGCTCGATGTCCTCCTCACACTGCGGCCGTCGGCGTTGCGAAGGAAGAATGGGAGAGATTGCTCGACGCATGCTAGAAGCGCCGAGAGTCGAAGTGGGGACGTTCTGGGAGTGGTGAGGCGGTCAGGGCGGGGAGCCGCCTGCTGGATGTGGGAAGGGCAGCGCTGGCTACCGGATAAGGCGGAAGAATGGGGCTATTGGAGGGAACGAGAGAGCACGCCAGCGAGTAACATCAACGCGCGAGAAACGGAATTCTGTATCGACGATATGAGGAATCAGAGGCAATTTTTGACGGCGTGTCGTCGCCAGCCTCGTCATACGCTGAACTGACAACATCGAATGAAAAAGGGAGGTAGCACGTAGAAAGGGAGAACAACGGAGAGCCAGCCGGACTTCAGAGACTCGGAGCTGATGATGAGAGAAAGTCGGTATTGAGCTTTCTCGAGTGGTCCTCCTGACCGCGGTGGATGCACCCCTCGACCTCGAAAACATAACGCTGCTCTATATAGCTCCAAATAATTCGGCATAGGCTCGTGCGCCATGAATGTTGTCATTGTAGGTAGCCGAGCATGTTGAACACATACAACCGTCCCGGTTGACATCAAAACGCCAACAAACATGTGCGTTCCGTATCAACGATCAATATACTACGGGTCTGCCCTCTACTTGAATTAAGTCTGTAAAAAAACTGGGGGGGGGGTGTGGAGCGTCGCAAATTGATATGTACTTTTGTTGCAAATTCAATGAAGGGTTTATTTTGCTCGAAAAATAGAAGGATCAAGTTTAGCGACTTTTAACGTAAGTGGCTTTGACCGTCATATTCTGGTCTCAAAATGATCTTGTAAAATTCTACCTCACTCGATATCTTGTTGAATTTATCGAGGAAAAATGCTTCTACATAACGAGCAAACATTCAGTAGTAGTATTATTATTATTGTTATAATTATCACTAATATAATCTATAGGATAGGATGGGCTTAAGAAGCTAATCAGCCTAAAAGGAGACTAATTACAATAACATTGCCCACCCCTTTGTAGAAGATCATTCAACACTGTATTCAACTATATCCGCTGAGTGGATCTTATTCGCCAAGTGGGCAAGGAAGTATGGACCCACATGCATAAATCTTCTTTTATTGAATGCGAATTAAACGAGAATAAAACGCAGCATGGAACGGACAACGGTATCATTAACCATGATCATCAGCACGGCGTCATATGTATATATACAATAGTATAATGTATGGCTGTATCGTATAAAAATCGAAATCGCTATTTGTTTAATGCTAATTAGCAGTATCTTATTCTCATCTGGATGTCTCCCTCTCTCTGTGTGTGTGTGTGACTATTCCAGCATGGAAAAGTTCAACATCGACTCGTCTGATGTACCTGCTCATCTTTACGGTGATCTCATTTGTGTGCTGCGTCATGCTATCGAACAGGTTGGTATAGCTGTCATTTATGTCGCTTGTTGAGACACTTGGAAGCTAATTGTTTTCAATGTATTAGATTGTAACAATCGTGAGATGACGCTGTAGAAACGTGGCTGATCATCACCGCTCGGAGTGCGTGGGGTTTGTATCGTAGATTGAACAGGCATCGTTCAGTGGTGGGATGTTTGTAAATGATAGCCAGGTAATTAACTGGTTACTGTGCGCTACTGGACAATCGCGTAGGATCCTTCCTTCTGCAGCGGCCTAGTCCATGCTGTGAGGCGTAGAGACAAGGACATCGCATGCCTCGGGTGTGACCATGACGGTCTCGGGTGGACGCCCTGCCCCAACTGCGTCACTATTTATTGTATATTTTAATATATAATACAATATATACAATAATGAAATAAGAGCACCCCTCTACATATTGAGTTACTTGAAAATACGAGAGAACTACAGAGGTCAAAAATTAGACTTGTCTTCTATAGTCTAAACGAAATACCAAAATAAAATTAATACCAATAATTATAATCGTTTCGGGTTTTACGGGCAGATTTTTAGAAATAACTTCAGTCGTTTTCCATTTCGAGAAAACCTTACAAAGAGCTCATTAATGTCGAACTGGTAGTTTGATAAGCTGCAGAAAGGCCAATATTGCACTCTGCAGCGCCCTAACTAAATACTACCAGCAATGACTCGGAAAAACAACGATAACTCTGTATTGTCACTATTATTATTATTATAATTATTTATACAACTATTGCTATAGCTACATGTTGGACTTTTGACATTTTGACAGCCACCGCAGGCAAGGCAATAGCAAAAAATCTACTTATAGCGTATATTTATCATATCATGGACGTGACTGGCATTTGGTCTTAACTCCATAGGTTGAATGATATAACGTACAGTCTCTAGGTCAATTAGCGATATTTGTTTAGCCAATGGCGGAACATGTATTTGCATGATATTTGCGTTCGTGCTGTCGTGGAAAGGTTACAATATCAATAATATTGGTTAGGCAGTGAGGATTTCCGTTGCTGTTATTTCCATTAGATATAAGTACAATTAAAAATAAGTCAATTTCCTCTTATAGATAGGGCAGTACTGTTATAATCGTAAAAATAGTCTACGTACATGAATGCTATTCTTGATTATTTCGATATTACAAGAAGGAAATGTTTTACTGATTTATTAGAGAAGGTGCAATTTTTACAATGCTGAGGTTCCATTACATGTCACCAGGTGACCGGACTCGAACCTGCGGATTCCGGCTTGTTGCAGCCATAGGCTCAGCAGGGACAAGGCTATCAAGCTGAAAGAACATATTACTTGATACCATTATTGTCGTTATAATCACCAAGCCCGACACTGATGTGTTCTCAATATTTTTATTATTATTATTATTGATTATGACGCAAAGATTAATTTGGCATTTCCCCTCTGGAGTTCTAGCTGCACCCTTCCTCTATAGAAACTCAAATAGAGCTTTCCTGCTTTCCGCGTTTATTTCGAATACCATTTCGTTCCATATCTTCCAATTACAATTAACCAATGCTAATCATGACAATAATGCCAATTATTCGTTTGTGGCTGATGATGCATGTAACACCGAAGCGTGGTGCGATGGGCGGATCAGCGTTTCGACATGTGTCGCCCTCTGAACTGCGGTTCAGATGCGGGTTACCTGCTCGTGTATCGCACCATGCTCTGTGTGGCCCTGTTCCACCTCGCCATGGCGGTACTCACGATCGGTGTCCAGAATTCACGGGACATCGTATCAGGCGCACAGCAGGGCTTCTGGGCGTTCAAGGTAGGTTCGTGAGTTGTATTGTTTACAGATTTCGTGAGTGATAGCCTTATCCTTGAGCTGGCGGGGCTGTAGTTGCTAGCAGCGTTGCTTTTCGCTGGCTTCACCCCGTCACGTGATTATCCTGACTACTAGAATACGTATATTATTAATATTATGCTTCAGATGCTAAATGCTACCACCGCAATGGATGCAGTGAGGGGACGTAATTAGGTTATGAACAAAAAAATCATATGAGTCATGAGAGCGGGAATATTGTGACGAACATCAAATCGAATTAAACAAGAACAGAATCATCTGCTCAGAATTCGTCTTCGTGTGTGGCTATAACGCTGTTTTAACCTTTTGGCACAGGTAATAATTCTGGTGGGAATGGTGATGCTATCAATTCGAGTGCGACTTCCCCCAGGTGTGTTTATCGGTATCGTCAAGTACGCTGGACTTTGGGGAGGTTTCGGATTCATGGTCTTCGCCTACCTGGTCATGCTTGAGAGCGCCTATAAGTGAGTAGCTCCAATGGCATTTTGGCCGTGCGCTAGTTAATATATAATAACATTAATAGCTTAGATAGCTTAGGTTGAAACAACGCGGACCGTCGTTGTCGCTACGACGAGTCAATGTTTAATTGTGTCTTTAATAAACCTGTCATTTTCACTAGAATTCACCTAACGGGAAGGCGTTGTACTTGACACGATCTTCTCAAATCGTTGTCTCACATTAGTGGCAACACATGCTAGCATAACGATATAGTATGACCAGTAAAAAATTCATAGGTACGCAAAATGATTTAGTAACACCTCACCTTCACAACTTTCTCCATGGTCAACAACAACAACAACTCGTTTTCATTTTTGCACCGCCGTTCTTGACGGTCAAATGCATCTATCTGGCCTGCTCCCACCCAGGTACGAAGACTGCTTGGCGCGTAATGGCCGACTGGTTAAGGTGATTGTAATGGGGGTGTTAGCGATGCTGTGCTCAGGCGCTATTATGTGGACACGCTTCGAACGTGACGCGGACGGTGCCGACTCAAAGGGTGAATCTGGAGGCGGCAATGCGGATCAGGCGTCAAAGTGTGTGGCAAAGCACTCAATGATGCGGCTGAATACGGCGCTCTACCTGATCGTGCTGGCCATGACATTGGTTGCTGGTTTCCCCGATGCACATAGCCGGCCCTGCCGCAATTTGCTGCCAGGCGCCGTCACGCTCAACTTCCTTGCCTTCCTCACCCATCTGATCTCGCGCAGCAATGTCTGCGGCGAGTTCGGCGACAAGAACACATGGGACGGGCTTACGCTCATTCTAGGCTTGTATCTATGCTTCAGCACATTGCTCTATCTGCTTGTGAGGTTAGTCCGCTGTCACATATGTCAACTGCTAGCTGGTATGTATGTATAATAGATAAGTGTAGACTTTCGCGGACTTGTGTGGCGTCCGTTTGACGGAGGAGAGGTGACGAACGATCGTCGATCGTTTGAAGATCATATGAAAGAAAAATGAAGAACTCTGGCTAAAGTCCCATCAGACAATAGCACAACAATAGGTAGCGAGTGCTTCGTCAGCAGTGGTATAACGACATTTGGCATTTAGCGTGTATGAACGTGTTTCCAAGTGTGGTTGATGCAGATGCCTGTGTTTGATAGGCGAGCAGCTGCGGTCCACGCTTATCATACAAATCAAACCTGTATATCTTAAGTGATTGTGCAGTCTTCCCCACAGCCGTGTCCATGCGTAGCATACCAGTATGATGTCTGCTACAAGGACTTCTTTAGTTGAATCGCGAATGATCGCAGGTGACATTTTCCACGGCAATTTTTTACACCCTCGCTAATATACCCTCGGTAAATACGAACGGCGTCCTTTACAGAATAGTCATCTTTGAATCGCCTATGCCTCCATTAATCTTGCGTCATTTTTTTACGCACACACAACCACTCTTATGTGATCTTTTCGTCTTAAATCGCACGTCATTATTCCACTCCATGGCATTCACTTTTGCTGCATGCTGTTTGTGTCATCGCTAGACGCAACGACAAACACTCGCCCTGCTCGATGTCGACGGGCGCCCTGGGTCGCTTCTACCGGCGGATCTACCTCCGGGGCAGTGGCCTCGCAGGTGGCGTCGGCGTCGGGGTCCATCGAGCGCACGCGGGCGGAGTTGTGGCAGGAGACGTGGACCAGATCAAGTTCAGGAACTGCGACGACATCTTTGACGAAGTCGACCAGCTGCAGTACTCGTGGTGCGTCTTCCATCTGGTGCTCTGCGGGGCGGCGCTATTCGTCATGCTCACGCTAACCAACCTATACTACCCCAAAAGGAGCACCAAAGTGAGTAACGATTTCACCGTGTCCAAGTTAAACACCGGGACACTGCGTTGAGCGCCCGCGAGCTAGGCCGCTCTATTTGCATACGCATATCAACGTTTGATGATAACTCATCCGCTGTCGTAATTGCCTATTAGGGTGGGGGGGGGGGGGGCTAATGCTGATTGAAATCAATATATGGAAAATAAGCCAATTGGTTGGGTTTCGGTTGACCGGTTGCGTGTTTATTCTTGTCCACCCTTACGCCATTTGTCCTCATCACCCATTGTCGTTTCGTTGCAGGCAAGCTGGTACGAGCTAATGGCAATTCCCGAGCATTTGACGGACGCGAGGTCGTCATCCTCGGCGGCGTCTCCGCTGCCAGCGGACCCGCATGCCACTCCTCTACTGTGGATGCACGTCGTGGCCTCGTGGATGTGCGCGGCGCTCTACCTCTGGTCGCTACTCGAGACGACCACCTCGATGAAGCAACAGGCGAAGGCCGAGCAGTATTCTTACTCGTACAATGCCAATGACAACAACAATACGAGCGATCACTGCGCGGTGTAAGGTGGACCTGCTCAGTGTCTGGATGTGACTCAGAGAGAGAGAGAGAGAGTGGGTATCAGAAGAGATGAATGGGTGTCTGTGTATGTGTGTGTGTGTGTGAATCTGAGTACGCCGCTGTGTGTGTCGAAATCCTGCGTCAATATGATCCCAAAAATGGCAATGTCAGGCCCTATAGCCTGACATGACATGCACGGTCGTATCATACGTCACATGCGGCGGTCTCCGTTTGTCGTGTGGCAGAACTGCCAGCCGTAGCGTGTCACATGACAACTCTAATCTTAACGGGCAGATTTCGGCAGGACACGGCCAGATCGGCCGGTTGCTTGACCGGCTGAAAGCAACGCTCATTGGCAACAAGAGAATGTGAGCGAGTGAGATAGATAAAAAAAAAAAAAAGAGAGAGAGAGATGTCCACAAGAGGTTATATCCAGAGGTGCGTACTAACAGCCCGCACATCCACAAAAATCAAGCTCTGATAAACGGCAGTCGATTGTAGGCCACGAATGCTTTCACAGATAGAAGATCAACTACTACTCATAGCTTTCAGCGAGGCGAATGCTGCTACTGATATAGTAATAATGACATAGTGTATAAGCTAAGGCAAAAAAACGCAAAACACATCGACTCAAAGAGCTTCCTCCTAAATAAAGAGAGAGAAAGAGAGAGACAGAGAGAGAGCGTGTGTGTGTGTAATTAAAAGCGCCATTAATGGAGAATATCGAGATTGAACGAGATGGCTATGAATGGGAGCTTTGGCCTGATGGGTGTCGCGGATTGGCCACGACGTCACTTTGTGACGGGCCTATGCGTGGGCAGGCCAATAGCGCCCTAGGACCGCCTGCAGATATTGGTGGCAGCAGGCATGTCACATATGCTATAACATTAAGGTACATACGCAAAAACCGCTAAACAAGGTATTGTATATCTTTCCGTGCATACGCTTCCGGTCGAGATCGGATCTTAACAGAAGGTGGCTAAGCTCGCGTAGAAGCAGAGCTCGAAATAAAAGACGAAATTGGGAACAGAATGAAAATGAGCTGGGCCCGTGAGTTAAAGCGAACCTCAATCAATGCAGCGTGAATGGAACACTTTGGAATGGCTGCTACTGGAAGCCTAAACTATGCGATGCGTAGGCAATATAGGCGGCTAACGTTTTATTAGTGGGTACCAAGTAAAGGATTAAACCACGAAAATCGTATGTGTCATAATGATGACGCCGGTGACAGGGGAATGATTGTGCTGAAAAATAGATCGTTGAGGTGAGAGAGACAGAGAGAGAGGTGGACACATTAAGCGAAGAAATGTAAGAACGTCTATACTGTCCGATAGAAGAATACAATATGCTACATATATGTGGAAGATACGTGTGTGTTTTAATATAAAGCTATTATTGAGAGACAAAAATAAAGAGATAGGCAGAGAGAGTGAGAGAGAGAGCGAGAGAGAGGGAGGGTAGTCGAGTGTGGTAGCATACAATGGAAGGCTTTATTTCCCAATAAAATGCTGATAAAATAATTCTCCTGCAGCTGCCGAAAGCACGATTTAGCAACCGAGTGTGCGCGCGACCGAACCACCATCCCCGACTACCAGGCGACTACAACGGCTACATAAAAGAAGTAGATAACATAACGAGAAAGAAGCCAGCAGCAGAAGCAGAAAATGATAAAGAATAGGCAAAGTTAATAATTAAAATAATGCTTATGATGATATGAAGATAGCTCGGACGGTGACGAACAGATGATTAGTATCGGCGGCCCATGCCGTGACAAACAAGCAAACAAACAAATATACGAATCACTCATTATTATAGATACCTTCCTTAAGCGCACGACATTCAAACTGGCCCCCCCCATCAAGCAGGGTCAGTCTCTCTCTCTCTCTCTTTCTCTCGCTTTTACATTCACATAAAACATCAGACAACCGGCACATGTGCAAAGGCAACAAGAACAGCAGCATAACAACAACAATAACAAGCAATACACGACAATATATAGATATTACATCGATGATCGTGCAAGAGAAGAACTCGCGCCAAAACAAGTATACATAGCGAATAGCGCAAAAACACTGTATTGTCAGCTATTATCTATTAACATTATTCATATATATATATATATTTATATATACATATATATATATACACACATATACATATGACTGAGATGACGACCTCACTTGGTATCACTCATCAATTTCAACGTTTATACCACGAGATAACATGCGCACTGCTACGTAGACATCGATGACAAAAGCGGTGGTGTGGCATCGTGTCATGTTCATCCAATTACTCTTGCCGCTAACAAAACTACCACAACAACAACAATAAGGTCGACTGGACACGTCACGGGCTTCTCGTAACGCCGGCTCTGGTGGCGGTGCCAAGATCGGTCATTTTAGTGCTTTCGCTCCGACAGCCTTTCACATTTTTCACGAGGAGGTGTTTACGTATTAGAAACGAAGCGGGACTGAGGATAGTGTCGATGACGAGGCTAGCGGTGATGACGAACGAGGCCCAGATGCGGGTCTTCAGGAAACCTTCATCTCGACAAGCGACTGATGGGAAGATCCGTCTTGTCTCAATCAAGCAAGGTACAAGATAGGTCGCGCGCGCGCGCCCGGTGCTTCTCTTAGGACGCTCGGCAAAAATACGACGAGTTGCCTCCTCCGATGTCGGGTGGCTGACGCAAACTTTAATGATATCAGAACGTCATTATTATATCGTATAATCAGCAGATTAATAATGTTATAATAAAGACAGTGAAAACGTTACACCTTCAATGCGAGTGCTAATAAGGACGCAATTGATGACGTATACCGTAAATTAATTGCAGATGAAACTGTGTAAAGTCACTCGCCCGGTTTTCGGAGGGGGCAACCACATCCCTAACGACTTGGCCAATATATATATATACATATATATATATATATATATATATATATATATATATATATATATATATATATATATATAGGGGTGAGAAATAGTTATAAGAGAAGAATTATGTGAATCGAATACATACCAACTTGTTGCTAGAAAAAGGAAATACGTAGAAAAGTTGGATAGATAATAACAAGACTAAGACAATTCAACAATGACGTTATCAACAATTATATAATATAAAACATTCAACTGTATTGACACGAATACTAACGAAGTAATCAAGCTCGTAACAATTATACCAATGTGCCACGGTGACAACCGTGGACACCAACAGTAATAAACGTAAAATAGTAATAACATATATATATATACAGATACCCGCATATGATATAGTGCTGGTAGTAAAACGAATAAGCTAAAAAAAAAGGAATATAAAGTAAAAAAAAATCGTTAATGAGATGTTCAAAGGAGACGGCGGAGGGTGATTAACATGGAGGAAGCTACAAACGCTATAGGGAGGCGTATCATCCCCACGTAGAGACGACCGTGAGGGATCGTGATTTTGTTCAAAGTTCTCTTATACTTGAAAATGCGACGGTATCCGTTCGTTCAGATAGACAAAAAAAAATGGACCAGGTGATGACGGAGAAGTAGCCCGCTGGACAACAAAGCAACGGTACTTAATTATAATAATAATTATTATTATTACTATTACGAATGGTTATATCTGCTAGCGGCGATAGGTCCGCACGGCGTTCGCCAACAGACGTTCCCAACCCGAAGAAAATGTGTCAGTAACGAGAGGAAGAGGCGTCAAATACTACAGCGACGCCTGATCGGATGTGCAGACGCTGACGATGTTAGATGATGGCTAACCAAAGAATCAAAGCTATAATAAATAATAACAATAATATTAATTGTAATCATGGAGAAGGAGAGAAAGAGAGAGATCGAGAGAGACAGAGAGAGAGAGATGGTCAGATGATGAAAAAATTGAACGGAAAGCTAAATACTGCTCCAAACATTTAGTATTATTATTATTTCAAGCACTTCCTACAAAATAATGATCGCGTTACGTGTTATAATAAAGGAGAAAATATGCTAAGGAGATGTCAAATGAGATGCGGATGAAGAGGACGAGCAGCGGATGGAGATACAATGAGATAAAGAAGTGTTACAAATTGTGTAGCATATCAGTTGATGGAGTTAATAAAGTTTATTCTATGCAGTTACAAAAAAAACGAACAGTGCACGTATGCTGTATATGTTTTGTGTGCTTCTGTTAGAGTTATCTAGTATAGATGAGTTAGTTCGGTGGGCGTGCGTTAGCTGAAATTGATTCGATGGCGGATAGACGTTTGATGATGGGTTTTTCTCTCTCTCGACACGGTTCATAAGTGATCTTGATATTCTACTGAGGTGTGGAAAATGATTGAGCCAGAGCACGACAATAAGACGTGACTTCTATGAGCGGGCTTGACCAATACAACGACGTTTGCCTTTGGTCATTCTCGATTTGAGAGATGACTATTTATGCCAAGATCAGAAGAGGTTGGCACTGTTGTGTAGATTTCAGTACAAACATATCTCTGTACAGTTCGCACCTCCATGCGGTGACATTGGGCGCTCGTTCTGGACGGCGAGTAGCTAGCTCTTCAGAGGTAACAAGCAATCTGGAGTTACACCGGAAAGCTATAACTTGCAAAATGATTCGGAGCCCGGTGTGCGCTCGAAATTCATTTAAGATGGTTTCTCGGCTTGATGGAAGGTAAGCCCTAGTCGACTGACCTCGATGCCGCTGTATACCATGACTTGTATACCAACTAAGTTTTAAACTTGCCGTACGAACTTGCTTTGCACTATATGTTTGAATGTGTTGTTTTTGTCTTAATCAATGATAAGGAAACACCTCGAAAAAGTATAGTAGCTCTTCTCACAGCCCTAGTACATATTTTACAAGTGATCACACATCAAAATTACTCTTGTATATACATTTTATTCGCCATTCATTGCATAATCTGATATTAATGCCCTAGGTGAACACGCAGTGTACGTCTCATCGTTAATTGTAAATATATATATATATATTGTTTTGACAAATGAAGTAATCTTTAACTTCATCTCTCGGCGAACCCCATCGACGGCCACCACAAATCCATTAACAAATAGAAAAGTGCATATTTGTGCGACTCAAAATCCTAATGATACCAGACGAGCAACACAGCGCTGACGACCGCGGCGACCTCCCGTTGGGCGGCACTGAACTCACATTTCGCGGAGGAGGAGGCATGTTAATTTGCAATGATTTTTGTTTGTTTGGTGTAAATTTCATAGGGACGGTAACAATGTTCTCAACGTCGTCTCAGATATTAATTGGACAGCTACACTGTCTGTATAACTATATATATATATACGGCATTTGTTTGTGGTCAAACAAATCGTGACCATTTATTCCGAGTCATGCATGGAGGTTATCGTCATTAGGCGACGCCATTGTGGCCTGCTCAATTCACCTTTCTCACCAGCCGATACTTCCGTGAGTAAACGATTTGATTATTGCTGTCGCGTTGTTTGGGACAACGCAATCTTCAGTCTCGGTCACGAGTAGAAACAAGATCAAAAATGGAACGTTCGACTACGACCGAAGAGTATGTCCACATAGGGTTGGTTGGCTGCCCTGTGGTGTTTTGGTTCATCTATTACGGGTGCATGTAATACGTAAATGATTTACAATAGACGTTGATTAGGCAAGTATTGGGGAAACTCGAAATCTTAGAGCGACGATTTGTCCCAACGACTCCATGTATCTCTGTTGAATTTCGACGCGCTGCACAAATGTATCCCTAATTTTCAATATTACTGCAATTGCGAAACAATAACCGCTACGTATTAGTCCGGCTGATTTAACTTCGAAATGATTCTACCAATGCTCTCGACGCGCACACTTCATCACATCGTTTTTGGGCATCGCTCATAGCGATGTGTTTTTTTAAAAGCACGGTCAGTTTGGGTGGATTCCATTACGTCGGCCGTCGAGCTCGGCTCGTGGTCTCCAAGGGTGAACGCGTCTTTATGTGTCGCCTACTTCATTTTTGTCTCATCAATCACAATCAATGCGAAGGAAGTATTCCTCACTCTTAAATCACACTCGTTTTTTTCTTGTCGGCGGCTACAAATGATACTCAACTGTTACTCAAATACGTATACAATTTTCTTGTTCTGTCTTTATTATGATTACTATGTACATTAGGAGGACAAGGGGGCACGTCAGTGGTGACACTGGTAAGAGCTCATTGTCGTTAGACATTTAGAGAAGAACGCTCCACGAACGTCGGGACTGAGCGATTTGATGAACTCGTCCGACGCGATCAGATCGAGAACAGCCGTCAGCTGCTCCGGCTGTGCTAATTTTATACGATCCACAATGCTGATTGACTCAGTGATTTTGCCTGCCGTTGGCGATGACGGCGTGTCAGCCGTGCTGACAAGCGGCTTGGTAGGTGACGAAACTGCTTCATCGGAAATGGTGATGGGTGACGCTAACGCCGCTTGTGACGTTGAGTCAGTGTCGATCGGGCATCCGGCGGGAGTATTCGATTCGCCCAGGTCCATCGCATCAGCGATATCTTTAGGAATGACGGCACTTGACTCATCCAAGTTCTGGTGGACACTTGCAAGGTCAGCGTTCGTATCTTCGACCACCACCGGTTCGACTGTAGGCGTTTCCACGGCGGCCGGTGCTGCAAGAGCCGCCTCTGGCGTCGTTGGCAGTGAGACTTCGTCGCTGATAAGCTTATTGCTCTCATCCTCGTGAATGGTCTGGTCGAGGTCGATCTCGGTGAGTTGGTTGTCGCTGATTTCGGTGCTCGAATTTTGGTCACTTTGCACCATGACAGGCGGGAAAAGCGATTTGGCAGTACTCACCCGTGGGTGCTTGTCGTAAGCACAGACCTCGTTTGCTCGACTGAAGGACACCCTTTTGGCCGAGGCGCCGGTGGACACCCGCTTGAGGATGCTACGTCCGACACTCGGACTCATCGGCGTGGCAAACCCGCCGTTCGCGGTCGGTTGCGGGCTCCCGTTATCGGTGGTCCTCTCCGACGCGAAGCCAACCGTCTTCTCACGTCGGGGCGTTGTGCTTGCCAGCGAGTGGCGGCTCTCGGGGTGGGTTACGGAGTGTCCGACGGGATTGGCGTTCATTGTATGACGGGCCTGTGCCGCTTCAAGCATCATGCGCGATCGCGAAGAAGGCGAGTTGAGCAGGAAGTTCCGCTGCTGTAATTTCGCCGTGATTGGAGACTCGATCGGTTGACCTGAAACAAGGATTGATCGTCACGTATTTCATCAAACGTTAATCTAGCGAGAGCTGTTTGAAACAAGGGCAAGTCCTTAGAAAGGAAACACTATCCAGACGACGCTAGCTGTAATTAACGAAGACAGAAAACGGCTACTTTATTCTCTAATATCGCTTTACCTGTGAGCTTCCGCTTTCGAGCGCCTTGAGGTCGCATCGGCGAGTTGACCTGCATCGCTTCTTCCTTTTCTCGTTGCAGTTGTTCATTCTGCATCGTTTCCACCATTTTGCTCAGGGTTGAAGACTGGTTATCGATGAGCACCACCGGCTCCATCAAATCGTCAGCCTCACTATACGAGAAGCGTTTCTTCTTTTTTACTAGGGGTTCCTCATTTTCGTTATTGTTGTCAATAACGATTGGGGCCTCTGCGGTTTTAGCGACAACCTCCTGTTCCACTGCGACGGCAGGAGGTGCTTGCTCTATCGGAGTTGGCTTCACCGTCACCGTGTCGCCCGCGTCATTGCTGGCATCGATTGGCTTCACCCCATCAGCGTCAGTGTCCTTTCCGGCCAAGCTTCGTCTCGCTCTTGAGGGGCGTTGTTTGTCATCGTCTTCCCCGGCCGTCGATTCCTGGTCCATCTTCTTGGGCGTGATGTCTTCGAAGAGAGCGTCCTCGTCAATGACTGGAGCTGCTACTACTACTACTCGTGTTTCCAAAAGCGGCACCTGATTGTTAACACCGTTCTGTTGCGAGGGTATCTTGTCGATACTCTGCGATAGATCCTCATACATACTAGGAATGATCTTTGATTCGGACTGCTTCTCGAGTTGATGCTCGGTAAAAATGGATTTCTTTTTGGCTGTTTTTATCGGCGTAAATTCCTCCTCGTCTTTGGCCGACTTGCGGGAGCTTCGCCGTTTGATCGTCGTACCCGAGGTCGGTGTTGTCGCCTTAACAGGGGTCTTCGACTGGCCTGTGATCGGTGACACATCGGGGATAACGACAACCTGCGACAGGCTCTGCGACACCTGTTCAGGTTCAGCCAGAGGCACAGAGAGGAACTTGGCGTACCTGACGAACGCGTCACGAATGTTACTTTTCCAATGACCGCTTCCATGCTCAATTGCAGAGCGGGCCATCTGAAAGAACTTCCCATTTTCATTACAGCTCCCCGCCTTCTCCGCCTTGTCGACGAACGCCTCAGCGAACACGGCCAGTGCGTGTAGTAGTGGCAATTCGACGAGGGTCAGCGACGTCTCACGGATGGCCGCCTTCCTTTTCGTGTGCTCCAGAAGAGGTAAAACTTCGGGTACGACCGCAAGCATGACATGCTTGGAGAGAGGGATATCGTTTGTACGCTGTATTAACGCATTGCATATCTGAAGGATATTAATGAAGAACTGGCAATTTGACTTGAGCTGCTTCTTGCTTTGGATAAACCTATGGCTACTATTGGCCAGCAGAGCTATACACTTCACGAGAGAATTGAGATTTCCCATTGGGATCTTTTTACCAACGGAGACGGTTTCCAGGCAAGTTTGTTTCGTGACTGTCTCAAAGGCCTGGCTACAAAACATCAATCGGTTAAGGTCAAATTCAGTTTTGGATAGTTCTTCCAGAAGGTGTGCGCAGAGTTCCTCAATGTGCTGGTTCACTCTGACGTCCTTCACGAGAGCTGCATCAATTGCAAATACAGTGAATAATTCTGTCCATTTTTTGATTACGTCAGCTGTCAAGCTCAGGTTTGGCCTGTAAGTAATGGAGAATGAGAAAAAAAGTGAACGTATCCAAAATTGATTAGAGGCACTGGTCGTTGTGGTATTGGGTCGGTTAATGGGTCTTACCCTAGAACCCTGTACCGTGTGAGCAGGAAGACTGGCATGAACTAAAAGCTAGAATATAGCATTCAATTAGCTGCATTGCCAGATTTCCTCGAAGAACGGGAGTATTGGAGGTCTAAGAGTTCACACAATACAAACAAGTCCACGCGATTCTGCCAAATGAATCTATATTAAAAGCAAATGGAGATAGCAAACAGTACATGCAATTAATATGGTATTGCCTTAGCAGACAAATTCATTCGCTTACCTGAATGGGTATTTGAGGGTGTTGATTAATGCGCTGAAGTCATGTTCTAGACTGCCCCCTTGATTAACTTCATGCGTGTGCTTAATGAAGCTGGATAGGTGGTCCGCAACCTCGACCCAGGAGTCCGTCTGCAGAACGCCCTCTGCTTGTGCAAGGCTTTTCGACACGTGATCCGCAAAGTGGAGAAAATTCATACCGGCACTTCCGCATTCGAGGAGCACCTTTAGCAGATGACGATATGTCCGTTTGTTCTTGGTGGTCTTCAACGCGGGTGAATCCATCCTCTCACGCTCACACATGGCCGGTACATGTTGAACGAAAAACGCGGTCAATGACATGATGGGACACTCATGCATGCTCGATGACCCATCGCGCAGGTTGAACTGCGATGAAACCATCACCTTCTGAGGAACTCCGTTGGCTAGATCTGTGAACACACTTAGGATCTGCTCAGTGTCGAATAATTTGGCTTGAATGAATTTGTAGATTGCGGAGAGGAAAGTGCGCACCAGACCATGATGTTCACCGTCATAGAGGGCGGTTATTCGAGAGAGCAATATCTTCGCAAGCAGGTATGGATACCCCGGAGGCGGAGGAGTAACACCGTGTATAATGTTGTTCAGAACGAGGGTGAAGACCTCTGATAATAACATCTGGTGTTTGCCAAAGCACGAGTCCTTTATCGCATGCTGATTCATAGGAAGGTTGTCATTTAGCTTCGACATCTCCGTCATAATCTCCACGGTTCCTTTGTAGAGAACGAGAACAAGGATGGCATATGCCTCTTGGGGAATTTCTCTTGTAGGGCTAGCAAACGCTGTCGGATTGACCTGCCGAGCTTTTGCCGAGGGAATGTTGAACACTTTGTTGATAAGAGGAAAGACCACATCGTCAAAATGCGTTTCAATATCGTCATCAAGCGAACGGACGAGTTGCCACCATGCGCCAAATTTATGCGCAGTCGTCACAGCATCGGTGTCTCGATACACGCGGTTTAGTGGGTTAAGCAGCAGCTTGATGTATGCTGGTTTCTTCAACATATAGCGAGGCAAGCTCTCGACAAGGATTCGCCACGAACTGAACGCGTCCACGTGAACGTTCGGGTCTGTTTCCTTGAAAGCAAGCGTGGCGATATGCAGGACACCATTTGTCACTGTTGTTGGCACTTTCTCAAATCCCGAGAAGCGAATCATTGCCCGCCAGAGGGCTAGGGCATCAGAGAACCGCTTGTTGTCGGTCAACTCTTTCATTATCGGCACAAGTTTCACCTTGAACATGTCGATTACCGCAGCGAGAGTGGCTTCATCTTTGTAAACGGGTGCCCGAACTGCTGACAGAACATTTCCTGCTAGCATCGTAAGGGACTCATCCTTCAACATGTGCACCAGTATGGCCATACCGACGTATACCTTGCCAGCATCACCTTTACAACGATGCGAATTTCGTTTAAGGTAGTCAATAGTTCGACGGCACAACGCGAGCTCCATCGTGCCCTCCGCGAGTTCTCCCATTACACAAATGATCTCTGGATGCATCTGTTCCCATTTGCCGTCGAGCTTCTCCAGCCAATCGAACGCCTGCACAACCCGCTCGGTATCCAATCTGGAAGACCATTCTGCACGAAATTTTGACAGGGCCTCTACAGCCTCCTCCTGAGAGCTCGGTTCTTTGAAGTCCATCTCCGACTCACTGGAACACAAATATAATATTTAGTGTGAATCACGAGTTGATTGATATGTAGTTGGAGAACAGTTTATAGTTAAAATAAAAAAAACAGGGTCATCATATGACTTTTTTTCGTCACTAACTAGAACCAAAGTGCCGGCCGAACCTTAAGAGCCACGAGAAAGATTTGCTGAGCGCGTTCCCAATGATTGCTGAAAAGAGACGAAAAACGAAAGGATACAAGGTTCAACTATTTGACAAAAAAAAACAATTCATTTCATCACAGGGCAACAAATACGATACAATAATATATATATATATATATATATAGTGAGACTTGCGACGTGCGCATTTTTCAGGTTGCTTGCTCGATCAAACTATTTATTTAGGTAGAAAAATATCGGGTTTTAGGTTCAAGCATTCTAGCGAAGGTTCCACGCGAGCACCGCAGAAACTGCAGATATTACTTAACGGAACCGTGTGTTCCACTAGTGTGGCTTTACGCGAACGTAGGTGTGCCATTAAACATTCAATTAAACGGTTGTACTCGGTGGCTGGAATCATTGCAGCGCAGAGGCGCGCTACCAAGTGAAGGAATCGGATCGACGTATTAGTTGACAAGTGCAAATTGTCGTTGTAACGCCTACCTCAATACATTTATCTACGCAAATGGTTCCTTCAGGCCATATTGTCCTATATCTCCATATGTGCGTAATCTATGAATTTGTTCACGCACGGCAATATTATAAAACGAAAAGGTATTTCACTAATTATCTGCTGTCCCGGATAACCACCACCGTAATCTCCCTTTGAGATAATATTGCTTACTCATAAGATATCCGCTATATGTTAACTATACAACAGCATATACATGTCCACTAATACGAACGAAAAAAACAACATGTGAATTTGCTTGACTCTTATCAACATCATATAGTTCAAGTTCGACGTTGATGCAATCTCGATCAGTTGCATCGAGACCCACCACTCGTCAACTCTGTAGGACTTTCGAGTGAAGCGTTCGAATGTGAGATATTTTACATTTCTTTATCTACCACTGTATCGAGGATGCCATTATCCCTCCTCTTCGTATAGATCAATTGCACGTGCACAGTCAGTCATTTTCAAATATGCCTGCCTATAGTAAAGCACCTTTGCGGCTGGCTAATTAGCACAGCAGGACACTGATTGTACCGAACATCCGTCCGAGTCGAGCATAGCCTAACAGCGCTTGTCTACCCACGACAACTACAATTCGAGCACAACAACTACAAGTTGTATGCGACAACTGCAACTGCACCTATACGATAGTAGTGGCATCTCACAGTCCGACGATCTGCACGCGTGTTGTTATCAGCTGAGATTATATCGAAATTCGTCGTCTATCCTCTCTGCTTTCCCACCCATTGCCTCCGATCTACTAGCGATGCATCTTCGATGACATTTAAACACATCACGATTTAGTACACAAAAATCGAATTCAGCCATGTATTGTAGCTGTAGAGGATTGATATACCCTTGTGGGGTGTTTTTCTTTTTCGCCTTTGTTCAGTTGCTTTTCGATTCCAGATTGTGTACTCACATGCTTTGTCGTCTCGTGAGCGCAACTTAGCGAGTAGGTGTTGATTGGGAAATCGAGTTCTTCACGGCCTATGTATGCGCGTTCGGTGTCGCTACCTGGCGTTGGGTAGATAACGTTACGATTTGCCGATTCGTGGATTTGCTCACCGTGGCCCAATCGGCCGCCCGGTTGGCGCGCAAACCAATGACTTCTCTCACGCTTTAAACGACCGCAGCGCCACTTCGGGCGCGGGGAGATCGCGGCGACGGGCAGTACCGCCAACTGGATGGGCGCCGCTCGCGCAGCAAGCTGCCTGGACGCGGTTCCGACCGTCGGAGATATGAACGTGAATCAATATCGTTTGACATTGATTATTCAAAGATACCTTGTGAAGTTATACGAATACTGTACGGAGTGACTTTTCGCCTACTAGACTATCGACTATATTCACGGCTGAAATACTGAACACCTATTAGTAAACGGTAGCTGAATATGTGCCATGTGCAAGCTAGATAACGCTGCCCTATAGATTGGTTCATGCATGTTGTCACTTTGAAGATAACAAGCTATCGAGTAACAAGCTATGGCCTAAAGCCGGTTGTCACATATATATTATATAATGTTGTGGATAGCCAAAGTTCTCGCCACTACGACATCAACCCATACCGCCACTAGGCCACAGACAACCAGTGAAAAAAACAATATGGCGACGGCTGCGGCGCGAAAAGTACGATACTCATCCGATTTCTTTCTTTCGGTAGAGCGACTTTATCGTCAGCTCATTACATACTTACCAATATTTGTGTATACTCCCTTGATAAGTTTTCTTTACTGGTTTGACTAAGTTTTACAAAAGGACATGCATATTCTATCATCATCTGTCTGCTGTTTGTACGAAACGTAGGTTGTATGTTATGTCTAGCGTTGTGTCTCAATCGGCACTGTCGTACGCGAGCAGGACAATATAGGGATTTAATATTAAAGGGATTCTACTAATGTAAATGCAGTGGTAGAGAAAGAAAGAGGTGGCTCCCTCGCCTTTTTCGTCGCTGAGCCCTGACCTTCCCAATCGTTCTAGGGGGCGCTACTGTGTGTAAACATGGACTCGGCCATGAATGGATGCGTGAGCGCGGATCTGAGCAGACTTTGTGCCAGTGTGGAGTTCCATTGATTGACATAGTTCTGTTGTTGACAGTGAATACTGCACATATACATATATATATATGTATATACAAGACATACATGTATTCATGGTGCTCGTAGCGTAGTGGCCCTGTCGACTGTTGTTGTGGTTGTTGGCGGATAGTGCAGGCCTCTCATTTATCCTGTCAAAATGTAAGCTCCCTCAATCGTACGAGAGACGATTGAGTGCTCGACGTTGAGCGACCGGCGGGTCCTGTGGACGGAATTGCAGCGCGGAGTGGACTCCTGGCATGGGCATGTCTCACGGGAAATCGAGCTCGCGCTGTTGGAGTATACTCTCGAAGCTGAGTATCGTTTTGCTAGTCATCTGTGCCATTTGTGTGTACCTCGGACGAAAACCCGACCATGGATATGACAAACGGTATGGTAACAACGTACAGAGCACATTACAGAGAGACGGGATGAAAAAACACCATTGAGCAGCCATTGTAATGGAAACAGTCTCGGACAATCGTTATAGAGGACCGTATATCAAATACAAGCAAGATTGAATTTCATTTTGTGTCATGCTGTTGAAACATAGAATTTTGCATTGCAATATACGCATTCCACTACATACTGTTTAAAGGCATGAGAAAAGTATTTTTCGAAAAATTTGCGTCGTTCTAGTGTATAATTAGCTGTATGAGACCATATATATATATATATATGTCTTTCACGCGTGCATGAAATGATGTTGTTCTGAACCAGAGCCTAAATAACAACACCTCCAGGATAAAAACAAATTATTATACGCCACCGCTCGTCACAGTCTACCCTCTCGAAGGCTCGTTAGTGGGGCGGTTCACTTTCTCAATTGAACATGGATAAGTCTAAAAAGCTTTATGCAAATCGGAACCAATCACGCACAGGCGTTCTGTTACGCTCTCTGGAGGCCCCCACGTAAGTCAGTCGGCAGGAGAAAATCCCATCTGTGAGTCGCGTATTAGATAATAAATGTATGCGCACTAGATAAACTAATGCCCAACAAATGCGATGACTCTGAGGTGAGCAGGATGTTTTCTGACGCACAGTTCATTTCGGCGAATTACAGGGTTTTCGAACCACTGTTGGTTCGTGACACAGATCACGTGGAATACGTGACAGTCGGCCTAGCGATCCCGACGGAGCAATGCACTCACTGGCGGTGTGTGGACGTTTACCGGTGCGGTCGACGAGGCGAGAAAGTCACTGCCTACATTTACCCTATCACAAGGTAGAGCATGACGTTGTATCCCTATATATATATATTTTTTTTCTTTTACTCAAAATACTTAGTACTGAAGTAACTGAGCTATATAAGGCTCGGCGACTAGAAATGTAGCTGTTGATTGCTTCAAAATATTAGGTAAGCTCAAATCGCACAGATTTGATCTCGATTCGTCGATCGGACGCAGCTAATCGTACAAATGTACACGTTTTAGCTTGGTTGAACATATCCTGGCTAGCAGAGGGTACTGCTACACTGGTCATTTCGTCTCAGATTAATACGGGAATTATTCTCTATCTCCCTCTCTCTCTCTCTCTCTTTCTCACAAACGGGAATCGTTGATATTTGCTCTAGTTTGCCTTTTGGTGTATGTATTGCCTTCTCCAGCCGCATCTTTTTGCTACTTAAAGATGCTTCAAAACGTTTATTTATCGATTTTATTGTAACTAACAACGGGTACTCCTGTTACACTCCATAGCCTGGGAATTACACGGGGTGACATATTCATTTATAATAATTTCATAGCAGATGCAAAACACAACCTCTATTGTATTAAATTAATATCACTGGTTTGATGGCTTGTAGTTAACCCTGTTATTGTTCACCTTAGCTACTGACGAACCGTAATTCGAGGACATATTTCCCTGCTAGAAATAACTTCAGTTAAGAAACAGCACGGTCTTTCTGTCATTGTGCCTGAATGAGCAGGTACGTCGATGAAGATGGAGGTCAGGTGGTTCCTGAGACGAGTGCCGAATACATGGCCATGCTCGACTGGTTGCGGCGTTCACCGTATTTCGTGACAGATCCACGTCTGGCCTGCTTATTCGTGCCGAGCGTTGACATGTTGGGCGTACAGCATTCGTTGGCACCAGAGGTGCTCGCCAACCTCGCTTTGTACGTATACGAATCGGCAGAGAGGCATCGGTAGTTCTATGAGGACATACGGTGCTTTTCGCAGGCGTAATTACAACTTTGAATATGAAACGAGAGTTTAGTTTATAGAAGCACTGGGGCATGTAGCAATATCATACCTATTCAATTGTATCCGTCCAGAAAACGAGATAAAGGACATTACATTAGGTTGACCCGAAAATAATGAGTCTCGTGTAAATTTCAATATCGGCTAAACTAAGTAATTTAAAACAAAGATTTTTTTACTGTGAGCTAGAGGTATGTACCTCGTTTATTTATACAGTGGTCCCAGAGTTCTGGGAAGACGTTCTTCAAACGTTCGCTCGCAGACCATCACAATTGACACGATATAAGTCTGCAATTATCTAAATATAGTACTTACAATGCTGGCCTTGCTTATATAGAAATGCCGTTGTTCGTTTGTTCGCCTCCAGTTGGGACGATGGATCGAATCATCTCGTGTTTAATCAGCTAGAGACAACTCCGCGAACGGGACGAGCTATGCATGTCTCTGCAGCTCTTTCCGACAGAACGTTTAGACCCGGCTTTGACGTCGCAATACCAATGATGCCATACGTGTCCGGGTATAGGATACGCGATAATAAAGAGACGCTCAGGTGAGTTTCTGTGCATGTCTAGCAAGAAAGCAAACTCGACCCTTGCCGACGTCGGGATCGACAACACCACTCTAACGTCTGCATACCTTACAAATTCTAGCTTAATGTTTAGTATTTTTGAGAATCCGGCCTTTTCCTAATGTCCAATACCGAGCTGACAAAACCTTGGTGTCGTCTCTGTTACGTTGACTTCTAACAAATCTCTCTTTTTTTCTCTCTCATCGTCTACACGATCAGGTTCAGCCGGGCTTGGCAGCTTGTATTTGCTCGATGGACGGAGCTTCCGGAGTGGGCGGAGAAGGTCGTGCTGCAGTTAGCCAGATCCTCCGCAGGAGTCACACTGCTAGAGCCGTGCACAAAACACCGCGAAAAACGCTGCGTCTACAGCAGTGGTCTGGCTCAGCAGCAGCGTCAGAACAACATTGTCGAGTATCCGAAGGCGCTTGAAAACGCTGACTTCTGCCTGATCTTCAGCGCAGTGGGAGTGGAATCGGCGCTTGTATTTACCGAGGCGGTGAGCGCGGGATGTATTCCTGTTTTGGTGCACAACGAAGAACGTATGATCCTGCCGTTTCCGGAGCGGATCGATTGGCTCGAGGTGACGGTCCACTTTAACCTCAAGCGAAAACCCGACATAGTTAGCCATCTGGAGAGCTTCAGCGCGGCCGAGATCCGCTTCCGTCGAGAGAAACTCGTCAGTATCTACGACCGATATATGAGTTCGCCAGTGACCATCATGTCGAACGTGATGGATATACTCAATGAGCGAATATTTGCACAACGAACCGCCGAGACGTACGCACTCGACCGTATTCTCCAGGTGTCGCCAAAGCGAAGAGGCTTCTCCGCCGTGATTCTCACCTACAATCGACCGGATTCATTGCGAAAGCTCATATCACTTCTACAAAGCGTTCCGTCGCTTCTAAAAATCATCGTCGTATGGAACAATCCTGATCTTGATGTACCGTCACCATTGGCAAAGTCGACGAAGCCTGTTGCGATCGTTCGATCCCGAGAGAACAAGCTTACGAACCGGTTCTACCCATACAAGGAGATTGAAACTGAGGCCGTCCTCTCGTTGGACGACGATATCCTGATGTTGACGCCGGACGAGCTCGAATTTGGCTTTCAGGTGTGGTGTGAGAATTCCAACAAGATCGTTGGATTCCCCTCACGTTTGCACGTGTGGGACAATCACACGAAGCGATGGCGATACGAATCGGAGTGGCTTAATGACATCAGTATGGTGTTGACGGGTGCTGCGTTCTACCACGTCGAGTACGGCCGGCATTTCTTCAAGATGCCGAAATACCTCCGAGACTATGTCGACTCGAAATTTAATTGTGAAGACATCCTGATGAACTTTCTTGTGGCAAACCTCACCAGCGGTGCACCACCGGTAAAGGTGGCGCCGCGAAAAAAATTCAAGCCTGACACGCCGGCAACAGCAGCGAACTCGCTCTCGGCGAGCCTCGATCACATGCAGGCACGGTCCGAATGTATTAATGAGTTTGTCAAGGCATTCGGCGGTATGCCACTGGGCATATCGCAGTGTAGGGCGGACCCCGTTCTTTTCAAAGACAACCTTCCACTCCGACTTAAACGGTTCAACCAGGTCGGCATACTTTAATATGCATGCATGTGTTTTGTTTTTTTTTCGATGTTGCAATCTTCGAGGGATAGGCGCAGAAGGAAGAACAATCTTAATGTTCGTTTTTAGTAATAACTACTTAAGAACTCAAGGTCTCATTTATTCTCGTCATGTCAATTAGTGGTAGGCCTCATTCTACTTTTTTTTAATATGGCATTTCAGTCGGGATGAAGTGGAAATAATGTGAAAACGACAACGTTTAATTGTTGTGAGTGTCGTTTGCCGAATGACGATTAAGTATTGAACGATCTTAAGTGACGACGATATCGAGGATAAGTTAGAGGACTGCGAAGCCCACTAAAACTGTTGCAGTACCCATTGTTGAGACAATACACATTATAGGTTCCTGTGCTTGAACTGGTTCAGATGCAATCTGGTTCAGTCTCCATTTAGATACGGTCGTCAACTAGAACAACAACAACAACCTTAAACCAAAGTGAGCTTTTCTTTGTTTTTTAGTATTATTGATTACCTAGATAATTGTTAGGGGTAAAAGGTAAAAGGTAAATGTTTATTGGTTTATTAAAGGAGCTGCAATTTTACAATGCTTAAGCTCTCTTATATGTCACACAGCGGGTTATTGATATTTCCCTCTCTGTAAACTACGGGCATATGATTGCCAGCGACGGTCTTTCATGCAGCGTCTTCGAGAAGTTTCAGCTGTCTGTACATTATTGACTTATTCGTTCATAAGTTCGTACATAATTATAGTAGCTCTGTGCCATAGCTTAATACGACATACGGCATTTTCAGTCGAAAGGAATAACGAAAAGTAAAAATGTCAACACGTGACTAATTGTATATATTTACTGTAAATAAATATCATTGTCAAACATGCGCCGTCTCATGTCATTCGCATGATTCATTTCTTTTTTTCAATTTGCTAAGCGTGTGTATCCATACATAATCGTTATGACTTTGATTTAACGAGAGACTAATTTGTCTAGATTGTTAAAAACATGTTTCGTCATGATTTGTCAAAAGGCTTGGTATACCTCGAGAACAGGTTACCAATACGTTCGTGTTAACGTCTAGGATTGCTACCTTACATGATTCCTTTACATATGATCTACTTGTAACAGTTATAGCGACAATTTTAGTCGTTCATAAAATTCAATAACGAAATATAGATGTTTACCTCTGAACCCGTACACTTATGACTCGACATGTTTCAAGTGTCTTGACGAGTCAAGCACAGCATTCTCTATCTGACATCTTCCTGTTATCGACGGCATACTAAATAGTATGTATTTATTTTACCATTCAATTACCTCCGAGACGCAATTATCCGTATGATCTCAAAGTACCATCCATGTTTGATTTCAGCCAAATTCTCACTCGTATATTTCTCGAATATTATTTCAATTTGTTATTTCCACCCCTCCCTCCCGCGCGCTGCAACTGATAGCTGCGACGCCCGGATTTCGAGCGAGACTGACAAATTTAGTAAATGTTCTGCAAGGACACACCCATCCGATTTATCAGCGTATACTAGTACTAGCCTTCTTTCCAGTCAGCGCAGAACTATGTATGTGTCGGTACAACAACACCCAGCCACCAGCCATTATTTGGCCCTTGTTATACCTGTTGAATATCGGCCAGAAACGACATGTGACATCCCCATGATTCCCCGATTGTAATCGTTCATCTGGGCGTTATTATGCGTTGTTGTTTACGCCACCCTACGTATTTGGTTGGCTCGTTCCAACGTCACCCTACTCGTTGCCAGGACAACTAACTTTATCAGGGCAGACCTCCACCGATTGGAACATCTCTCGCTTTGTCACCCGCCAACCGCAGTTTTGGACTGGTGGGTCGTCGCGACTTCGGCAGTAGGTAAACTTAGATGCAGATGTAGGCACTTATCGACGGGACACTGCGAGCGCTCTCCTCAAAACCGCAGTCGGCGCGACAGACAGCGTCACCAGTTAGCATTTCGGTTTTCAGCATTTGGCACGCAGCTGAGGTGCTGCTATCTAATCAATAGCAGCTTCAGCGGACCGTCGAGCCTCGAATCCGACTTCTCCGCCGTCGCCTCCTCCTGTTCTTTCTGCCGAAAGCTCGCCACCGAAGTTTCATCTCCTATCTCGCTATTGCTGTTGTCTAGCGTTGGCGACAACATCAATACGCAAAACACATACGCTCACATAGACCAACAGGCAGGTAGACAGAAATTCAACGAACGAAGTCAATGGTGCTCAGGTGCTCCAGCAACTGCTTGGTCGTTTGCGGTCCGCGACCGAAGTGCCCAGCCTCCAACGTGCGCTGCCTCCCGTTCCGACTTCTGCTGTCGGCCAATCTGGCTGCTTTGTCCGTGTGAACGTTGCTCGCAGCTTCGGATCGACCCCTCTCTCTGACCCGCCGTCCGATCGCCTGAACCAACGCGGCAGTCGGCAGTCGGCAACGAGCGCCGGACGGTAAACGCCGAAAGCGACGGCCCAAACGTCAGACGCAGGCGAAGCAGCGACAGCCCGACGGAGTCCTGTGGGACGCCGCCCAGCTAGCGACACTGAATCGTCGTCACCGCGGCGTTCTCGCGCTGCTATGGCAACCAAGCAAACCGTGCCTCCGTCTGATCGACCATCACCAACGAACGTACGAACAGAGCGGCCGCAGTAGCAATAGCACTGGCGCCACCACCAGCACCGCCACCACCAACAACAGTGACACAGCATACCAACTCTTGAGACTAGTGCTGGGAAGATATGATCTTTTCACCTATCTTTGATTAGGGTAGTTAGCGAGACACACGCAGTCTCTTCGGTCAGAACGTATGCATGTGTGTGTGTCTGCGTGAAGTGAAGTGAAGTAGCTGCTACATGAGGCAGGTGCGGAAGGCCACACCGTGTAGGACTCACTGGTGAACGACACTCCATGGAAGAGTGAAGAGCAATCTAGAAAGGCAATATACTAGTCATCGTCATAGTAGTCATCGGTGCAGATGCTGACAGGGCCGGCTATCTGAAGCTGATGACGATGGTGGTTGTGGTAGACAATGTAGTATCGTCGATGTTAGTGCAGTGATAGATCGCACACTAGAATGTACAAGGAGAAGAAATACGAGCTCCCGAAGTATGACTTGAAGATTAAGGATTAAGGGGTCCGAGTACGTGGTCGATTGATTGATTGAATAGACGTAGAGGATGGCAATTTTGTGGGTGATACAGAGCTAAAGAGAGACAGATAACGGCAGCAGTAGCGGAAGGCTCAGTGAAAGGTTCTCTGGGTGTGACTAATAGCCGATTAAGTGGTGACTTTTGGATTTCCAAACAGTGCAATCGGTCACAGAGGTGGTAGATCAGATTGGATTACATGAAAATGGTGTCGGAAGGATCACGAACAGTACGCGCTATGCGACTTGCGTACATAGTCTCCTTTGTCGCCTCAGGTGAGATACTCTTTTCGACGAAACCATTGAACCACTATACAAGAGTATATCTGTACGTACTGAACAAGGTATCATTTTGCGTACAGGGACATACGTAGACGGAACTGCAATTAATACACTTCACAACTCAATAGTGTGGAGTGCTCATAACAGCATCACACTTATAACAACAACGTCATACACCTTGCAGTGCCGTTGCTGATATGTTTGCCTTTGTTACCAAAAGGAAAAATACAATAACCGAAAAAAAAAAAAAGTTCGCTAAAATTATCAACCTACGAACGGTGATTACACGATGAGTTGAATGGTAAATGCATTTTCGAGGTAAGGTCAGGACAAGGCCAGTGTCGTATGGAGGCCGAGGAACCACGAGACGTTCGGCCGGTGAACTGTTCGATGAACTCCTGGTGCGCATCCGACTATGAGCCCGGTGCAATCTCGCTGACAGGAACGGGCCCCCTATGGTCGAAAGATTCCATTGTTTACGGATGAGACCATTCAGGCATTCATCTATTGAACAGGTTGGATCGCACGCGATCAGGAACCGCTCTCCCTGCCATCCGGTATTGCGCGGGGGGCGCTTCCAAGAAATGGGAACCTTCATAATTAATCTTCCAGGACCAGTTCACTGATGGCTGAACTATCTCCCCATACCCCCAAAACTCTAATATGCATGGCTCGGTATTGTTGATCTGTCATACATATTATATGTGTATTTTTAGAGTAGACAAAAGTTATACCTATAATCAAAGTTCTACGAAATCGGTGAACGCAATTTCACATATCATTAACGAACACACTGTATTATACAGGCAGATAGGTTTGCCTTAGCAAGGTATGGTTTCCTCTGCTCGGCAGCATCTCATTAAAAGGCTTCACTTTTCAAGAAATGTGATACCGCACCTCAGTGATCATAGCCCATGTTAGGCTGAATCAGCGGTCTTGACGGAATATATCTTCACTGAAACTAAATGGACACACATCAGAGGATCCGAATTCAGATATCGATATATATTCAGATAGTTCTTTTTTGTGCACAGATCGTTTCTGGTCTAAATTAAGCTTCCGTGTATATATATATATATATATACTTTGGCATCGGGTGCCTCTTAATCTAATTTATCACTTAGGCCACAATTGCCAGTGGGCCATGCAGTACCGTGGACGTTAAATGTCGGCTGAGAGTCAGCCCGAAAACCTGGCCTGGGTGCCCTGTTGGATTGAGCAGGCTCAATCCGTGGGCTCGCAGTTTTCTCCATTAGGGACCTATAGGTTCTCACGCTTATACATTGTTGCATAAGTTTGTTGCAGTACTGGTGCCTGCAATTGGTGAGCAGATAACCGAAACTGGAGACTTCCATCCGGATCTGGCGTTAGCAGTGACACACCTGACTTTTAGTCAGGAACGTAATGAATAAGCATCTCTACTTAAATAGAACAGAAACAGGAACTTCGTAGTCATTGATCAGATCGGTGACGTTAACTGCTAAAAACGCAGGTCAACTCACCAAATATTCATGTGATCGTGGTAACAGCGGTGTTCATTCAACAAATATCATTCCGAGTAGATAACGAACATAAGCAGGTTACGGAGGAGCACTTGCCACTGGTAAATGTCATAAACTGTGCCTGTCAAATCATAGATTGCATCCAGTGAAAATATGTCAATTTGACACAAAGATCATTTCCGAACGGGGTTTCGTAGCCTAGGGGGGCGACGATAGCGGTACTAAAGACTCTTTATTAACTCTTTATTAAAGAGTTACAATACTTACATGGTGGCGATATGTAAAAATTGGTCGGGAAGAAAATCGTTCATGTATTTTGGCCAAGCGGTTCTCAATACGCAACCCAATCAATGCTCGTCACCGTTGCAGATCCCAAATGGATTTCGTCGGACCGCTTTGTGAAGGGTTGTCCGATGAACTCCGCAGGCAAATGCCTGTCAAATAGTTGATGAGAATGTGCCGCCTATCTACAATGTCTCAGTTCCGAAATGTTACCTACGAGAACCCACCAGGTGCTTGTAACACTATGAGATGAAATATTCTAACCAATGAGGTCCAATCTCTTACAGACGTTCCAACAAAACACATTACTCAAACAGTCGGTGCTACAAGGCTTGAGGGACTGTTTCATGCCATATTTCAATGATCGTGTCTGATCTTCATTATTAAAATGAATAACACACACGCATTTTCAGGTATCGTTGCGTCGCCGAACACAATATTTGACCTGACCGATGCTGAGCTATTTTGACTATCTGACGAGAATAGTACCCGAGGGCAGCATGTTCGCTGGTTCGACCTCCATTACACGGCATAGTCACTCTTTTGAAACAAACGGTGGACTGAATTTGGCATCATTATTCAGATAAGATCGACAAAAGTCAATCAGTACTATACAGAATGACTAAGCCAATTACGTGGCTCAAGCACTAGTTTGAGGGTTGTTCTTATCGCTGTACCGAGTGATTAGATATTAGCAGCCACCACAACATATGCAGGGGCATGTACCTGGCAGTATGGTCGACTATGCATCTTGCTCAATAGCTTCTCGGTGACCGTAAATAGCCCTTGAAACGTCTTATTGATGATCTCTTCTTTACGAGTGCTCCCCTTGTCCTCAGGTACCGCCTTCGCCATAGCTTCGGCCACTTGACATTAATAATAACCTAGACGTTGGAAAAAACGCAGACCCTTGAGCGCTCCGCACAACAACACGAGCATCTGCTTACACATTATTTATCCGGGAGGGGACAGCTAACGTAGGCAATAAGTGAATAGCAATGCTAGATTGTCCGCATGGCAATACTGATCAATTAACTACCCTAGTACGTATACAGCTATGTACCTTGATCTTACTCTGCTGCTCGTCTTCTCTCATATATACCCATATATTAAGCCGAACGTTCCTTCTCAAAGATAACATAGCTGCGTGGCTAGGTCAACTCTATATGTGGTATATATGGCTCATCGCATATAGATGATATCAAGGGTCTAAGGTAGAAATGCGACTTGGGCTGGGCAGAGCGCACGTGGACAGCTCCGTGAGGGCTATCTCTCAAAAAATTGAACAGAGGCATAATCAGGATATTCGTCTGGCCTATAGAATGTCCTGCAGCACCTGTATACACTTCAAAAGTTATTTATTCAAACATACAGTAATTAGGAATACATATTACATAACCCTGTATACATATTACATAACCCGATAACTTTATGACTGCTTAGACTCCACTGCACACGCACTCATCATTGTTTGGTGTTGAGATGCTAATCCACAATCGAACTTGATATTACTCCGATACAAACCGAGTATTAAAGTATTATGAGTAATTATGATTTTAAGTTGTTTGAGTATAAGTTGGTTTGAGCGAAAAACCTATGGACCCTGTGGAGCTTTTCCTGGCATATACATGTATATATATATATATAATAACAATTGTACAATTGTACCCACACATCTAAGAACACCCTCCTCTATATATTCTTAATATAATATCTAGAACAAGGGGACCCTAGTTCCCCAGTCCTCAAGCCTGCCCAAAGCAGAAATTGCGTTCCCCCTTTGGATATGCAACGAACGTTGCAAATTGAGAGAGAGAGTTTGCGTGTTGCTTGATTGGGTTTGCTTCCATTTCGCAGGTATGAGCTCTCATTGGAATCACATACATTATTTACTTAAATCTATAATATTTAGTGGCCCACAACGAGAATCATACGGCAACAGTAACTTCATCGGAGAAAATGACAACTACTAATGCACCTTTATCTTATCATTTTCTTTTAGTGGCACACGCCGGCCCACTCGGTAACATCACATGGTGTTCGGTGAGCGATGTCGAACATCTGAAGTGCACGGAGTTCGCCGAGGCGGTGAGAATCTCGAGGCGTTTCAACGTTGACCTCTACTGTTCCCAGGCTCCGTCAAAAGACCAATGTATGAACTTCCTTGACAACCAGAAGGTCGATGTTGTCGAGCTCGATCCCGGCGAGATGTATCAGGGTGGCGGACACCATTCGGTCATACCCATCCTTAGTGAGCTCTATGGAGCGGGTGAGTGTAGAATCACGTTTGTGTTCGGCAGCTTCATTCTCTGAGTTGCATTGTCAAGCCAGGTCGTTCTATTTCATAGATCGTCGGATCATTACTGTTGTTGTTAACTCCATAGAAAAACAGGTGAACAGCTAACTCATTTTCAGAAAAAAAAAAAATTAATATTAATAATATAGTGTAAGTATTGTTCAAAGGACTTTTTTGCAATTAGTAGAGCATGATCAGTTAAAGCTTGTACTGGATTTCTCTCTTTATCTGTCTTTGTCTGACCTTCCAGAGGAGCAGGCCGGCTTCTATTCAGTAGCGGTAATCCACGAGTTTGCCAACATTTCGGATCTTTTGCATCTTCGGGGCCGCCGAGCATGTTTTTCGTCAGTAGGCGATATGGCTGGCTGGGTCGTGCCCATGGCCCATCTCATCGAGAATCGTGTTCTTGAGGTAGGATAGTATTTCTAAATGTGTTCTACGGAAATAAGTATATATACATTAACATGCATACACATATACATTACCCCGTTCATTCTCGAAGGCAGATCATACTATTATACCTCGATGTCCCGACAAACCGATGTTATTTTCGGAATCGTCAATACAATCGCTTGCTCCATGCAAGTCTGCAACTTTTCTTGCTTGTTGAGCCTCGCGAGCTGGGTTTTCAAATGTTCTTACAAGGACGGTAACGTTTCTGATCCATTTTGGCAAATCGATAGCGATAGCTGTCCACAAATTGGGATTGAAGGCTGATGTTACTAGCTCACAATGCCAGTGTCCCGTCTCACAATGCCCTATCGTCTACAAAATCCTTGAGAAACTCATGACCCAAAATGCGCAACCATCTGAGCACAAACAGCCTCTGGGACTCCGCCCAACATGGACTCATCGGTCATCGTGTGCTCTATGTGTACTCAACTGTCGGAGATGATACACGGCTGAGCTATGTACGTATACCGGAAGGAGGCTTTCATTGAATGGTTGTGCCTCCCCATTGCTGTACGCTATCTTCGTTCCCGAGAGAACCCGTTTACCGCTCGTCAGAACATATGATACATTGCACTATGTTATCTTATTCGCGCATTATGTCTATGTTTGTTTTGTTTTTTATATATCAGGTTGACCCAAAAAAAATGACACGCCTATCGTCCTGCGGCGTATTCTTATTATTGGCCGGCTTGAATTCAAACTTGGCGAGTAGTGAGACACAACGGTTAGTTTGATTGGGCGTTCGAAATGGCAACCGGTAGACCAGGTCCGTCAGTCAGGTTTATGTTTCAAGAGAATTATGTCCAGCTGAAAGCCATCGAAGGTTGGTTAGTGTGCATGGCCATAATGTCCTGAGTCGACGACAGGTGTGCCGTTGCTGTGCGCAGCTTAGTCAAGGTGACTGGGACATTATGAACATCAAGGGCGCCCACCCCTTCCCGAATCTCGATTCAACGAACGGATCGAGATAATCGAAAAAGCTTTTGAGAAAATTAGAGATTGGTCATTGACGACTTTGTCGGTTGAAATTGACGTGCCTCGTGAAATATGTTGCCTAATTATTAAAAATATTCTGAGGATGCAGAAAAAAGTGCTAAATATGTCCCTCATTAACTCGATCCTGGCTAACTGAAAATGCCTGAGGAGTGTTTGAAGACATATAGGGTATATAGACAATTTGAAGATACATGGGCAGCAAAAGAGTCGCTTGACTCGGCTCGATATCTCTAGTTCTTGAAGGGACCCATGAATAATTGGCATGGCAACAGGAAGCGCCGCTTGTGGCTGCTCGATGACAATGCTAGAGCACATCGTAACGATGAAATCACGTCCTGGCTTAAGGGCAGAAAGATTGAGCCGTGGCGTCACCCCCCCTATTCTCCCGATGTAAGTCGGTGTGACTACGGTTTCCCATTTTTTTGTTAGTTGTGGATAGCTATCGTGTTAGTGAAGCTGATATACTGATAAATTTTTAAGACGACTTCGCTGGGATGTGTTCATGTGTTCGATAGTGACGTTTCCGCGCGCTTCACCATCCTTGAAGCTAGGGAACCACACGGGGATCAGTTATCGATGGTTACCTTCCGTCTTAATTTTTTTAAGCAATTATTGCAATATATATATATATATATATATATATATCGCAGGAATCTCTGTGATACTGAATTCATAAACTAAATCTTTATTTGTTTCAGGTGCTAGACTGCAATAATCTCGTCAAAAGCGCGTCACATTTCTTCGGGGCAAGTTGTGCACCGAATTCGCTCCTTGATAAGCACAACCCGACAGGTGAGTCCTCCAGTTACATCGGCTCTCGAAATAATTGAGGGCTTTACCTTCGTGCATTTCCCGTTCGAGCAACAGATTTCCAAATCCATTGATCCATTAAATTTGCCATTCAGCATTTAGTAAAATGTCCATTCTGTTATAGATACGGGCAAGCACAATAACGCCAGTGAAACACCCGAATCTGCCAGAGAATATTTTATGAATAGCTGACGTGTCCCATAGAAGACCAGGATAACGGGATCAGTCTCGCTAATGCACTGTCCTTGAGAGATGACCACATTCGAAGTGACTCTCTTACAGTCCACGTTTTTTTTATAATATCCGCCGTCTTTGAGATATTCGAAACAGCGGAATTTTAGCCAACCTTTAAGAATCGATATCTCGAGAACAGCGCACTAACGACGCTAATCCAGTTATCCTAGTACGATCAGGGACAGAGACTATCTCTTAGAAAATTCGACTACACTCGGTGTGTTTAGGTAGACTGTAGTCCCCTTGATAGTGGTAGTGATTGATGATGCGTGAGGTTAACTACTCCTGATTGTTTACTGGGACATTGCAAAATCCCCGGCATAAGCTACTGCACACATGGCTTGACAAAGATTACTCCTTCGTTAATGAGCCGGCAACACCGTTCAGCTACAAGAGGGCTTGTGCCTCGACTGTTCTTGGGGTAAATGTCATCGTGGCATTTCCACTGCGTTGATGATATCGTATGTACCTTGGAGCCATGGTTGTTATTGAAGAAACCCATTTTAGAGTTTATCTATCTCTCTCTCGACATTATGATCGGTGCACGGGTTCTAAGTGAACAAGAGATTTGATGATTATTTTGATTTGTATTAGTGCCTTTTACCGTTCCTGAATAAATTTCGCCGTCAAAGAAGACACCCACGTACTTGTGAAAATGAACATTGGCTTATTTGGCAGCAAACCTCCAAATTGCAAAAGTTAGTCTGGAACTCCTTTGGACTAGAGCTCCCGTCGACCTAGACGACACGGCCCCCGAAGGGACACTTTTTTTGCCTGAATATATTGTAAGAATATCGTATATTGAAAATTACAAGGATCGAGATAATAAGGTGGTCTCTCGTGGATACAATGCACGTCTTCTCTGGGACAAGTACATCTCAGGCAGCGGGAACGGCTGGGCGAAATGGCTTCCGTTATTAGACGAGAAAAAATGGAATCATGTCGCTGACCCTAAGCCCAGGAAGAAGTCGGCAAGGTCATTGTGATATTAGGGTTTCTATGCACAAAGTTGTATGTTCTCATTATGATCACCGTCGCGTCACACCGCGGAATTCCCTGTAGCATTGTTCGTGTTCCGAGGAATGAGCTCTTGTCAATACGCCGACGACGACGACCAGTAACATAATAGCACTCGAATTAGGTCTAACTTATAAGAATAACAAGCCTGTGGTATCAATAGATCGGGAACAGTCGAGCACTTGTTCAAGTTCAACTCAAGAGTAGATACGGTCAAATCGCTAATTACTATTATTAATGATCGTTTACGGCATGCTCCTTAAATAGGCGACAACCCTCAGCAGATGTGCGAGATCTGTGCGGGTCGCGGCGGAGACCGGTGCTCGGGGAACGATCCGTATGCAAACTACGATGGAGCGTTTCGCTGTCTCGAGAAAGATGGTGAAATTGCCTTCCTCAAACACACCACGATCCACGAAGCCACCGTCGATAATCCCTCGACGAAATTGAAGTAAGGATGTTATATGTCTTTAATTTTGACCAACTCATTAACGGATCGATCTTGGAGCGAAGGTTGTGAGATTTCTGATAACGTCTGCTGTATGCGGAAACAGGAACATTGCATAAACTCAAGCATAAAAAGCAGCCACCCTAGACAAAGAGAGGGTTCATCACTAACTATTATAACAACAGTGAGCAGATGGCGCGTTCTTTCAAATATTGCTCATCAAGTAGACTGGTATGATTCGATTTCGTGTTGCTAAACGAACGCCTGATGTGCCTACCTATGTCCGGGGCAGGTTGGGTCTGACCTTTAATTCCGTCGCGTGTGTTGAGAGGATGGATTGTCTTATAAAGGAGGAGGGGTACTCAAAGGAGAGATGCCATCGATAGACCAATGGTACCCATGTACACCTGAACAGTTTGCATATCAATACGTCAGTTGAAACGTTCTCTGCGCACCTGTTTCACTCGTTCTCTGATTTCTGTACATCCAGATACCGTTTGCTCTGTCCCGATGGACGTGTGGAGTCTCCAGACCGGTACGACAGGTGCAATTGGGGCTTCGTTCCACCAAACGTTATTGCTACAACCTCCGAGACATCGAGCGAGAGACGAAAAACTATGCAAGACTTTATGATGGTAAGTTTTACTTGACGAGCCAACATTCTCGAACAGGTGGATGTCAACACCAGCTATTTTACGTACTGAGATGTTCAGTTATCATAATAATATGATAAATACGAAGCAACGCTTGAAAATTGTTGTGAAATTGTATAGCCTTCACGCGCGTACGTACTACACTAACGTCTACAAGGATATTTCGTAGACACTTGCGGTCAACCTTCGATCGAAAATACGGTGTCCCTTGTAAATCGATGTATAATCATGATTTGTTCATATTCCAGCAAGCTCTACAGTTGTTCGGTAGGGCCCGGCTGGCCGGGCCGGACATAAATTCGGACGGCTATAACCTGCAGTCCAGTCATAACTACAACAGCCCCAGTGACTTTAACAGCAATCTGAATACCAACTTTGACCAAACCAACCCGTTCAACACAAACTCCGGAAGCCAGCTGAACAACAATCTCTATCAGTCGATCAACTCGTATGTATTGAAATTGTAACGTTTCAAATAACCATGATACCCCACTATTTTCGGGGGAGGATTCTGATCAGATGTTCTGGTCAGACGATTGAGCGATGATGAGTGGCAAGCCGCGCACAAAGAGAGTTATCGTGTGAGACAAGCATTAAGCGGTGATGCCGATGAGGATATAATCATAGCATCAGAGTATTGTGGCATTTGATATTGGTGGCAATTTTTTGCACACTTACCGCTTTTCGCGTATTTGATATTAAGTTAGCGTGACTACTTCTCACTTAGCAGATCGGACTGTCTAACAAGGGAAATATTAACAATTTCTTTTCAAGCTTCTGGAATCGCCCTCCCATTATAAGGCGATCATCGAGAGACCGGTATACATATATATAATATCATTCAGTAGATTTGTCTATTTTAGCGAATTGCACTTGTAAATGTATCACTTAACCTTTTAAATATGCCATTGTTCGCTATCGCTTTATAATGTACATTGTATTGATTGCACAACGGAGACCGCCAAACGACAAGGGCTGCCTGCGAACGAGAAGTTGGTTCATTCCCGTTGGAATAATTTTGACGATTGACAATAAATTTCATCAGAACGAAAACAATATTCACGAAGGCTGAAATAGACCCCGTAGCCAATGACAACTACCTTCGTTAGGCTATTCGTTTTTGGTCAAACATTCGTTTCAACATCATGCGGCAAGGTCGCGAGCTCCTTCACAGTCAATCTCGTTCGTTCCTAAATGCTACCGAATCGAGTGAGACTTCCACTTAAAACGCTCCCAGAGGGAATTGACTCCCGTTCGAATGCTGGCCAGCTAGCGAGCGATCAGATCTTCATTTCGAGGCCGGAATGACGGCGTGAGCCGCACCCGCTTTTTGCTGCATCACTGTAGCTAACACTGTGTGTGGTTGATAATTTAATATTCATTCGTGTCGGTTGCTTACGCTGCGTGCCAGCTTGCGTTCTGTGTTGAGCAGGCGGCAGTTTCGACGCGTGCTGCATTCCTCCCGAGTGCACACGTTGGTTCCTGCCGCGCCAACAGTTGAAAGCGGTTGGAAATTCGACCAATGGACAAATCTGAAGGTACTCACTAAGTCATTGGGTGTGAATGGGCATGCGTTTGCACATCTTTCGCAGCGATGCCGGAGCATGTGTATTTTGCCCAGCTATATATGTCGTGGTCACGTATACTGAGCGAGAAGCAGAGTGTCAATTGGGCTCGGAGTTAGCGTCGGAGTCAACCGTCGACCCAACAGGAGTTTGGGAAAAACAATTCTCGACCTGAGGATGTACCCTACGTCGATGTGAAGACTGAGCAATATCTGTAGATTATTGTTGGACTCGACGATAGTTGTCGCCACCGGCAACTAATATATTATTGGGTGACAATAGAACTAAACGCTTTATTGAAACATACAGTAATTTGGAATTATTTCTAGGGATTATAGGGGGGGGGGGGTATGAGGGCGACTTGCTGGGACCGGGGCTGAGGGCGACGAGATCATTTGTAACAGCTTTGATATCGAACGATTTTAATCGGTTCATTAGTAGGTTATGTTGGCGCCATAGAAATACATCAAACACCTTCTACTCGCAATATGATGATAGCTTATATAGTGACACGTATGGGTGGACCTTGTTGCTCATGCTGTTGTCGTTGATATATACAGCTACTACTTAAGCGCAGTTTCATGATCGGCAGAAATGGATTCCAGCCCACGTCGCATCGATTGTAACATCGCAACTCTTCCGATTTCATTTTCCGGCTTCATTGTTCCCGTACGATATGACTATCTACCTGTCCCTCGTTTGGCCGGCTTGCTTCAATCGGCCCGACGACGACGTCCCATTGTCGTCCTCGGGTATTACTTCACCATCATCATCAGATCGGAGTTCCGGCCTCCGTGGGAGTCACGTCAGTCGAACACGCAGTTCAATCTGTTCAGAAAGTACGGCAACGGGTCGAATCTGCTGCTGCAGGATCGGACGACGCGTTTCGTTCGCCTTGACGGTCAGAGGCAGACGTATGCCGGCTTCCTCGGCTCGCACATCGAGGTGTTCCAGCAGCTGGGAAAGTGTCCCGTGCCATCGGCCGGATTTTGTGTCGTATCCTCGCAAGAATACGACAAATGCCAACGCATGCGGGTGAGTGGTTCAGGTCGAGGTAGTCAACATCGAGAGTAGTCGCAACTTTGTAGGTGAGCGGCATCCACTGACTCAATGACTGCCTGCAAGGTAGACGGCCAGTTGGGGGTGTTCACACTCGAAGCGAAATGAGAGTTAGAGAGAGAACGACTAAGATACAGCAGCACGCCGTCCGTCCCCGTTAAAGCTTTCCATGTCAACCACTCTCAGAATGGGCATGCAGACAATATTCAGAGGAAGTTTATGATAGAACATCTCAATGCCAAAAGCAACGCGTTCTGCTGCTTCGAATTAAGGGGAAAGCGAAGCAGTTAGGTCTATTATGGCTGACTCGAGTCGAGTGATATTGTGTGTTGTATCTCAATACATAGTCTCCCATCGATACGGTCAGCGTTTCACATTCAATGTATCTCTGGAGCACACGGAGAGCAAGGGTTCGAGTCCTGCTGCGTGACGTACGCGGAAGCTTGATCTCGCGTTGCTAACTATTGCTGAAGTGGGCCACTCAACGATGCTGGGGGTAGCCTCAAAAGTAAGATGAAAAACAGAAATGATTGAACAATGACTTATTGACTTATTCGTTCATAACGAACTACGTTGCACGAGATGTTTGAACTGATGTCAGCAAGGGATGACTCGACAACCAGCTCCACAGGGAGCCAAAGGAACTTCCATGACTTGCTCTTTGATCGAGCTCGCTTGCAAAATGCAGGTGGTGATTGAACACCCTTCGAATGAAATGATTTTGACAGCCGCCGAAGAAAGCAATTTACTTGTCAGCAGATGTTGGCGCATTCAAAGCGTCTGACTATATGAATAATTTATTTCACTCGATTTGGGCCTTACGCAATGTCTTCCAGAGGCCACCCAGCATGTTTGATTGACTAATGTCTAGCGGACGTTGAGAAACCACGCGCTAAGTTATAGGGAATGACAACAAATGATAAGGCCGGATAACATACGGACCACATATTTCATAGCCTTTATGCTCGTATTCTAGATTTACGACGTTATACTGAAAAAGATGCTTTATTAAACATTACAATATATATACATATATATATATATATATATATGTAGAGCTGACTTGAAATTTTCATTGCTGTTTCGTAGTTGCACATACACGCTACAATGCTATACATATACCACATGGATACGTTATAATACTCTGTGTATATGCTTCTGTTTACGTTGTGACTCAATGTAACTCGGATCGTTCATTGGTTGACGTTCATTCATCCAAACATCTCTAGTCGGCGTTTAAGGCGCAGAATCTCAAGCCAGACATTCACTGTGTCCTGGCGCCTACCCAACTCGTCTGCATGCACATGATCCATCAGGTAGGTTCAGAGACATCGGCATCGTGGTTTATTCCGAATGGTGAACAACACCAACAGCTATCGCATCACGCTCGATCTTCTCGTGTCTGTGTCAGCCTGATTTTCGGTTCTCTGATTACCGCTGTACCTTCTGAATACACAGAGATACTATATATAATAGATCCACACGACGGTAGGGCGGTCTTTGAATTCGTTCACCGGATTCATGTTGTCTCAGATAGTGATTTCATGTTCTGGCCATTGCGGTTCATTGCTATCAATTCTGATCGCGCAATCGATCGTACGATGATACGATCATCAGCGATACTGAACGAATCACCTAGCGAAAAATCCTAATGATTACATGTTTGTGTTGCATTTGTCGGTCCCATTTCTCGTTATTAATAACGTTCGCATGAGAGGCAAATGCGAACTTTGCTTTCAGACGGTCCCGCGACATCGTTCCTATATATATATATATATTGTTTCATTATAATAAACTGCTTCTCAGTGGCACATTACATAAGACAATATTAATTTAGACATGTGCTATTTGTGTTGCGGGCTGAGTAGGGTAATGCGGATCTAGCCATGTTTGAGGCCGGCGACGTCTACCGAGCCGGGTCTCGCTTCGGCCTTGTACCCATCCTTGCCGAACAGTACAATCTTGATGAGCCCTATTACTATGCTGTTGGAGTTGCCCAGCAGAAGGACAAAGATACAGATCTGCTGTACCTGAAGGGTAAGGTCGAAGTGCGGATAGAGCGCCCGCCACGAGCGACGTATGACTATCGATCCAAGTACATAGCCATCGTATTATTATTATTATTAGCAGTATTGTGCATATGTACATATCATATTACCGCGTGTAGCAATTGTATAAATCCGCGAACGTTTCCACCTAATAATAGACATATGTCGAATTTTCAAACGACACCCTCAACCTCTTCTCTCTATATCAGCACGATATGTTTAATGACGTATTTTTGCACTCAGTGCAAGACCTCCTTGTTTATGAAAACTGGAAAAATCTTTATATAAAAAAAGCTCACGCGATGTACTTTTCTCTCTCTCTATGCAACTACTATAATATAGGGGTAGCCTTTTTTGTCCATACGTTACACGCCTGATTCTGCCCAGTATACAGTAAGAATCTGATGCACGACACCACTTGAAGTGAAGCGGAGAAAATCAAGACATTCAGCATAGCAAAGCTGCAAGTCTCTCTATACAACACATATATATATATATACACCGTCGTTCCGAAACCATTTCTGTCATTAACATTTCTCTTGCGGTCTCTTTGTGCTGTTCGTGCAATACAAACGCATAATGGTGCGCTGCCTGTTGTCGTGTATGTCGACGCTATTTGCTCCGTGTTTATAATAACACTAAAGGTAAGCGAGTCTGCAGTGGAGGGATGTTTACTGCAGCCGGTTACGTGATCCCGTTGGCGTTCCTGCTCACCAACGACCGTATGAGGTCCTACGGCTGCGACTCTGCCCGGGCGATGTCGGAGTTCTTCGCCAAAGGATGCGTGCCCGGCGCGCTTAACGAGGTATCTCTGTGTGTGTGTGTGTGTACATGTATCTCATTGTGCGCGATATACAGCAAAAGCGAAACAAGTGAGGAACGAGGCTGTAATGTCAGAATTTTTATACAACTGCGTCTGTCTGTGATAGCCAGGCAGAGAAGTCCCGTCGCACATTCTGCCGGCGCTGGTGCTCGGACCATCCTAGGTTAGGTATGAGATAATAAATATGCCGAGTATATATATATACATATATATGTATACGCCTTACCTCGACTTTCTTATCTCGGCAGGGAAATGCAAAATTGTCTTTAAACAGGCAAGCACATGACGGGCGTAGAACTATTACAATGAGAATTTAGTTCTCTCAACCTTGTCTGCGGTATGGTAGAAAAGGGTGGCCACTGGTGGTCGGCGACTGACGTTATCAGTTCCAAATCGTGGGTGTTCATAGACGTTTTCAAATAATTAAAGGCACACTTCAACGAGAGCATCGAACACAAGGCTTACTTCCTTACCTTCCTGTAGTTGATGTTTGTTAGCGTTGTGCAACGTGTCATTTATACGTCAACCCATTGCTCTCATTGTTCAGTTCAATTGAACGCGCACTATCCCACAAGTGATGATAAATGTATTATATAGATTGGTAGACATACAATGATGATGCTGATGTTGTTGTAGTCAATTCGACTAATGTAATGTCCCATATAATTTGTAAGATACATTTTTATTTACAGTATGTCCCAAAACAAAAACAAAGTTACATTAGCTGAATCGATAATTTTGTTGTAAGATACCTGTCGCTATATTTGCTACTACGCTCGATTCAAGAGATGTCGCGACAGCATCCCATACCTCAGCTGGCACCATATTGAAACACCAAGTCGAAATATTATATATCAAAAGAAAAAAGGTTGCCTCAAAAAACAAATCCCATATTTGTTTCTTATGCTTCTCTTGCCTTTCTATTCCTCTGCAGGAGTTCGCCGCACCATATTCAAGCGAATACAAGAGCTATCGCAACCTATGCGATCTTTGCCATGGCGAGAGTCGGAACTATTGTAGCCGCGATGCGTCGGAACAATTCTACGGACATTCGGGGGCCTTCCGCTGCCTCGTCGAAGGCGGTGGTGAGATTGCTTTCGTCAAGCATACAACCATCTTTGAGAATACGGCCGGACGAAATCCGTTGCCCTGGGCTAGGAATGTCGCTCCGGAGGACTTCGAGTTGCTGTGTAGGGACGGTAGCCGGCAAACATTCGACAAGTACAAGAGGTAAGCAGCATCATATATTACATCTGTATAACATCTGCTCCCGCTTAGTGCTTACCGGCTATCTGCTGTAGGCTCTGAATATGCTCCAACCCGACAAATACGTAGATAGACACGTTAGAAGTTGGAAATGCAAAATATTTCTAAGCGAACGCTGTAGTTGACTCTCAACTCAACGGCGTCCGTAAACGTGCAACGATGTTGATGACAAGTAGAAAAGATGTGTACGCAGGATGCCATGGGATAACTGTAAACGGAGTATTGCGTGGGTAGACAAATAGACTTGGATGATCGCGATACTGGCTCCTCATTTAGAAGACTTGCATTGAGAACTTACTAGTCAACTTAGACATTGATTGTAGATATTAAATGAAAATGTTAAGCCTGAGCTTAGAAGAACTCTTTCATCGGAGTGATTGAACAGTGTCAATAATTCAAGCTCATATATATATATATATTTTTTTTTTTATATATATATATATATTGTATATATTTATATACCCATATATCAAATGTTCTAAGAAATTTGTCTGTTGCCATGGTCGAACTGTCATAGAGGTCCCCGTAGAAATACCAACAACCATTTTGCTGACCAAGTCTCCAAAGGAAGAAAAGGGACGCCTTCAACTTCGGGGGCGGGGGGTGTCGCTGTATGATCCTAGAATAGTTATTGACAATATCACCATATCGTCAATAGCCGTTGGGTAGACGCTTGTTGTACGCGTGCTGGTGGTCCTATTTATTTTTCTAGTTTCTCGTCTCCTCGTTGACCTGTCGAAGGCGCAGACAAAGATTTTGTAGGAGAAATGTTTTGACAGTGGTTGTGCGCCGACCTACGTCTTGTTGAACTGGAGACTTGTGCCAAGCTCGACGTTGATGTTGCTTTCACTCGCGTCAAGGACACAATCCGGTCGAGCGGTGACGGAAGGCCAGCAACAGGTGTAGAGACACCTGTCAGTCGGATGTCAAGGGTCGGAGCGCTGGGTGGTCAGGACATTCGTGTCCTTGCAGATTCGTTCGGGTCCGCGTTGATTTAGATGGACGGCAAAATATTATATATATATATATATGTAAAGCGAAGAGATGGAAAACTAACAATGCTACAATAGGCGGTGAATACAAGCGGAATACCTGCCACGACCTGGCCACGCTGCTAGCAACTAACATGTGCAGATGCAATAGCAAACGAGAGGGTGGAGGTCATGGAGGTCACGGTATATAGTGATCCACCGCGGATGGATATCAGGAACTGCAACGCATGACTGTTATTCCATCAGCATTTACGAGTATGACCCGGCACTTTACCAACAGGCTTGGAAGTTAACGGAGATCTCTTGTCGCCACTTATGCGTCCGCTACGTTTTGAAAATCGTTGATCTCACAATAGCATCGATAGGCAAACCATGTACGCCTGTTACAGTATAACACGCTCAGCTATAGAGATATGTATAGAGCCGTTTATTTTTATACTGAGTTATATATGCACAATCGACAGAGCGCTGTCGTCTTGTAAAAAAACAGCGAGACAGTTGTCGATTTCCAAGCAGAGTTAAGGGAGAGGGTAGCATTATTCCAGACCTTGCACATAACTGTCAGGGCGCCCGACCAATGCTGTTGTCCTTGGGTACTACTGGTGATTACATTGGAACGTCTGGCCTTTCAAGTTGCCTTACACGTATCTTGCTCAAGTGGCGTACCCGGAAATATATTCAAGTACTGTCTCCATCGGTAGAACTTTCATTGATCTCACTATGAGAGATCTAACAACTCAAAACACTACCACCACTACGCTATAAACCAATAGACAGATCGCAGGGAAGGTCTAAAAGACGGACACATTTGCAGGATACCTGTGGATATTACGCGTATATTCTATCGATGAAATATTTGGTGGGCGATATATTATAGGATTCCTCGTATTAATTACTAATACGTGTTCACGGGGTACAATTGTTCCCCAAATGATATGAATATAGAAAATGTCAGAGTAGATCAGTCCTATCTGAAGGTGGTGTTTATCTTGCGGTAGCGTAGAAAAAAGTAAAGTGAACCACCAGAAGGTCTCACATTGATCTTCTTGAAAATTCGCCCTTTTTAGTTGCAATCTTGGAAAGGTTGCCGCCAACGCTATGATGACCGGTAAACACAAACGTAGCCAGGAGATCGAAGCCTACATCGCGTTGTTCATCTATGCGCAACAGCACTACGGATCGAAATATAGCGAGGAGTTCACCTTCAAGATGTTCGTCTCAGACTATGATCACCGCGACCTCATATTCCAGGTACAAGCAAAATTACTATATATTACTATATTAAATACCTATATATATATATACGCTGTGCATTGGTTTCGATGCATAGCTGTTTTCATTTCGATCAAGGAACTACGTACGGTAGCTGCCACCATTTGCAAGCAATCATATATAATAGCTGATTTTTACTATTTTCCTTGATAGGACTCTACACAGCAGCTTCGCCCGGTAGCCGAGGCAAAGCGCGTCTACAGAAGATACCTGGGTCTCGATTTTCTCAGCGCGATTCGAGTTGTTGACTGCAACGTTGTAATTAACGCCGCTTCCTCGCTAATTGAAGGACCTTCGTACCGTCTAACCATTGCACTAGGGACACTATTGGCAGTAATGTTCGTGTAGATACAGCTGCAAGACGAAGAAGGCCATAAATGTAGAGAGTCTATTTATAGATTTCCGAGATGTTAATAAGGGAAGAAGGATTGAAAAGAAAAATAATCCGAAGGAAAAACGTTCCAGTTTCCTTCCATTTTAGGTCGACTTGACTCCCACAGTTATCGAAGCATAGAGAGAGAGAAGAGAGAGAGAGAGATACAGGTGGCTTCATATACAATGTATATAGTTACAGGTAGGTATACGCACCTGTATATTTGATATTTCAGTAAAGCGATGACAGTTATTTATCTTATGAAGTTGCTGAATGGATGTGACGAGCGCAAGTATTCGCCAGGTTATTCAAAGTTCAGAGGACGATCACTTGAATATATATATATGTGTGTGTTCTAGCCATTCACAGGCGATGCTGAATGTTCCTTGACTATAGCAATATATCATAACCACGTGTTATATAATATAATAAATGTACTGACACTCCTTTGTAACTGTCTTTAGCGTGGCCGATGGAAAACCATAATGTTGTTTTATGGCAACAGCGAACTGATACACCTCCTCGGAGACATACTGTCCATGGGGCGCATTATCGAATACGCTGAATAATGTGCATGTGATGCACGCACAAATCAAAACTTAGCCAGATACGTTTTGTCTTGCAACGTACCAGACGAAACAGCATGAAAACAAATTATCCAATATATATATATATATATATATATTCGCCTCCCAGTGTCACTTTATGGAGCGCACATGTTCACACTAGCATCGTGTTCCTTGCCGCTCTCGTTGCGAGTGACACTGAGTGTGAACTAGCCATAGCGAATTAGCAAAAAATATGATACACTAAACCACGTACGAGGATTCCATTACCTACAGATCATTCGATTTAGATAGCAAATACTAAAAAGTGTGCGCACAATCACTGCATCGACAGTGTGTTACGAGAATGGACGCGAACAGAACTGCCGACGTTGTAAGCGTAGATATGAACAAACGGAGTACGTCTTGGAGCATAAGGCGATGGAGCCAGCGGATGAAGAACGTCGTTGTCTCGTTATTTCTATGCTACGAACTAAGGGTTCGTCCCTATTTTTATACATTTGTATACACACGAAAGGAACAATCGTCGTCGAGGTAGGAAGAGATGAGAAAGAACAATTTCATTCGAAAACACAGTCGCACACCTACAACCCGGACGCCGTCGGATGGAACGGGGGCGGGGGGGGGAGTCGTATAGGAAAATTTGGATGTAGCCGATTTTTTTTCACATGAATATTCGAAATAAAAATGAAGAATATTTAGCGTTCGTATAATTTGCGAAATAATTGTATTATGTAAACGTGTATTAACAATTAATTACCTCGCTGCCCCCGTACACTTTATGACTCGATTCGTTTTTCGTTATTCTTTCTAGCGAAGCGTGTCCCCCGAAGGTTAGATAATTCTCCTCTTATTTGTACGAATTAGCATAAATACTAGCAACAATAATAATAATAAAATAATGATTATAATATATATATATATATATATATATATATATATATCGGCAGGTGCTAACATTCGCCAGAGACAGCACAATTTGCCTTCATATCTAGGTCTCAAGGCACTGTGACGCATTCAACAGGGTCGCAGTCTAGGTTTACTAGTCAGTTTGTACGATCAACAAAGGTCCGCCTCGCATCGCTATCTGGCCCATACAACGCGAGGCTGACAGAGAACAACTCCACGCGCGGCTCCCGTGAAACGGATCCCCTGATAAGGTTTCGGCAAAGCATCTCTGTGACCTACGCGATGGAAGGCGCAACCGAGGCTGGCCTCCGACGCGGCAGGCACGCAAGGATCCGGTCCGCCAATTCAGCTGGCTGCGCAGGTGATCAGGTGGTGCGCGCGTAGTTTCTGCACAGAAGCCGTATTTTGTCTAGATTCTCTCCACCCCCCCCCCCCCCCCTGGGAGCCAATTTCGTCCAAAGCCATCTAAGGCGGCGTTAAATCCTTGGCGTATCAACGAGGATTCGTCGTATAGACTCCAGCGTTTGAAGGGGCGACACAAAACGACGACGCCCATATATTGACTATTATCTCGACGATGAGATTGAATATTTGCCAGCATGGCTGGAGCATGAGTGCCTTACAGCGATCGTGGCACAGCGTTGTATCGAAATATTGTTAAAACAGTGTTTAGTAAGTATCTTGATGAGAAAAGAGAATCTATTCATGGCTTTGGGTTGCGCTTACAGCAAGGCGCAGACAAGTGCATACAGAAATTGTTGCAGAAGGAAAAAAAAAGATGACAAAATGCATCACAGGTGTGACCTTCGTCAATCTCCAGTTCAACAGGGCCTGTAGGACGGTTGACTACCATATTCGTTCCGCTCGTGCTTGCTCTGACTCGGATACACTGTATATGTGGCAAGTGCATGACCAGGTTAAATCAAGTGAGATCAGTGAGCTCCGTAGATTCTTGCATACTTGCAATGGTGATATCGACAATATTATTTCCTCCAAGACATAGGTAGATAGGCTTCGAACCACTAAAACAGTCGTCCACTGCTCTTCACGCTTCGGATTTGTTTGACTTCGCAGAAGACACATGATCCTGTGTGATCCTGGATGATTAGTTAGCTGAGTACGTCACCAATAAGCCAACGACAATATATACGATTACTCACATGTGTCTCTCGGTGGCTCGAGAAGCTGATTGTGTTCGCCGACTCGTTCGTACGGGCGTCGTTATAACGCTCGCAACGCACTGCTCGATTGACCTTGGCAATAGTCCGCTACTTTTGGCGTTCAAGCTTGGAGCAGAACCCTTCAGCCGACTAACTCAGATTAATAGATATTGAGCTAAATGACCTTCAGCGTGTAACTTAAATTTACTTGGCAGACGCGAACGATGTGAACGGGACCATCTTGTTCTGCACATGGCCCGTCGAAATCAAATTTGTTGCATGCAAATTATATGCTTAAGCAATAATTGTCGTCATGCTTATGTAATTAGAGGTGGCTGTTGCTTGCTCGGTGCTGAGGCGTCGGCAGCTGGCCAGACGAATTGCTTGTTGCTTTTACGCACATAATTATCCTCTTCATTAAGCGATAATTTTTTTCATTGCTTGACACGCATGAGATCAACATGAATTAAACGCATTTAGCGTTACGGCCCCCTCTGTTCGAGCAGTTCACTGTAGACGGCAACGTCTGAACAGGTGACGGAGAGTGTTAGTATATGACGTCGAACCTGAGACCATTGTGTATGTGTGTGCGAATAACTGATGTGACGAATCATTGAGGGCATTAGCCTTGCGTTTTACCCACTCAAGAAACCCTTGATTCACTTCAGGTTGATTCTGTGACTCTGTCTCCGGCGCCTAAAAAAGGGCGTGAACGTGCGCATTACGTTGATGATACTGGGAATTTTGCTCCACGCCTTGCTCCAGAAGATCGTGATACATTCACGCTGGAATGGTAGATCTAAGGTGCTTTTCGTAGACAGATTTTCGTATCCGATATTTGTATCTGTTGACGTTGGCTGGGTCGATCTCGGAGGTTTTTGACTCGACTAGTTTGACCAACCTTCGTGATCACCTTCGATGTGCGCAGCCGTAAAACAGCTCGAATTTGAGCTGTTCGAAATGTCCGAATATCATCATATCCATGCTACGCTTCATGCCCTTCAGCGAAATTGGCTATGCGGATGCTCATCTCATCCAGTCTAGTTAATCAACTCGGGATAGATTGAACTGCCCAAGTGGTTGAGCATTGCTCACTGCACTGCATCCAGCTCCCGGACCTGTCTCGCTCGAGCACTTCAGCGGCTGGCGGCGGCGTTGGCTAATTGCACATCGCCTGCAACTGACACCCTCAATGTCATGTCACTTTCCGATGCCGCATGACCGCGCGCTAGCGTGAGGCCGGGACGCCGGAGCGACGTGGCTTGCGTCACGTGGACAATGCTAGGCGCAATTTTACAGCTAGTGAACTTAATTTGCCTTCTCCCTGTGGAAGAACGTGCAGACGGGGGACTATAATCATACTAATAATAATGGTAATAGTAAGGAGTATATTCTCCTGCTCTTTTATTTATAGGACCGTTAGATCCGGGTCAGTTACATATAGAGGATTGACTCAATAGAATGCGCAATGCGTTGGACACAAATATTTGTGGACGCTGGCGGAGACGCCACCGCTGGTACGTCCCTGGTAATCTTGAGAAATTTGCGGACCGGCATCAGTGCACTGCATCGCTAGCCGGACGTGCACCTGGGGAATATCATCATGAAATGGCTGCTTCAGTTTAGAAAAATTTTACCTCGTTTACGTGAGACAGGAATCCGCCTTTTGACGCGGGCCGTCGATCGTTAGAAAGCAACGCGCCGCCAGGGAACAATTGACTGACTATACATTCGTACTTATTAGCTCTGTGTATGTTATCTACCGAGTTTCAGGACTAATCCAACACGTTGATGTTCGGAAATTCGCCACGTTCCAGCTAAAGGCGGGTCCCAAGGGTGGGTCGCCCGAGCCGATTACCGTAGTAGGACCACCGTTACATGTAAATTGTGCCCTAAGTTAATCAATATGTCTCATTAACTCCACTGGCCTACTGACGTTACTGTGAAGTGCTGTAGTGCTTCTTGTGTCGGCCATAGTAATTATTTCGTCCACGCCGCCGGCTGGCGAAAGCAAAGGCCCCATCAAGGCAGCAAGCTCACAGATGAATGATTTGATGTTTTGGTTTGAAAAAAATACAACGTGGAATCGTCAAAGGGCTATGTGCGTTAAATGTGGCCGCCAAACATCAAAGTAATGTACGTCCAGGTGACATACAAGAGGACATAAGCATTATAAAGCTGCAATTCCTTTAGAAGACCAATGAAGTCTTTACCTTTACTTATATCGGCTGTCACCCGAAAAGAGTCGTGTCTCCTAGAATTCTACGTGGAGGCCATCCAGTTCCACTAAGTCCGCGGCCGAATTCCGCCTCATGCTGCTCGATGCATTGCAGCGTTCCAACCTACCGACGTGGCTGGGTCTGTCATTTGCACTATGCTCAGATAGTGTGGCAGATGGAATTGACTTCGTTGTGATTTTTCACTCGCAGACTCGAATCAACAACCGCTCGCTGTGATGCCTCTGCAGAGGTCTTACATTCTGTTTTTGCAGTATCTACCGTCGTTACAATTATAGCTAATATTAGCGGGTACTTCGAGAGAGGTTGAAGTGATTGAATTCTCCGAAAAAGAGCTCAAAGCAGCTACCACTCCTCTCGATCCCTGGAAAATGTTTGCAGCCAAAAGGGGCTCGGAACAACGTACGAAATAGAACGGCGAGAACAAACCTATCGAGGATCCTAATTGAGGATTTTTCTCATTTCTGAATTTACGATTACCTACAAACTAGCTTGACTGTTAGTCGTTTTGCCAATTTCGGTTATTCTACAGCCCAATCGAAGGGGGTCTCCGGGGAGCCGTCTTTTTACAGAAACAGTGTTACCTGCTGATCAACCTGCTTCTAGTAGTTAGCAGCATTTAGAGTTAGTCCCTCGAGCTTACTCACGTGGACTCGTCCTGTTCTTTCGTTCGATTGTACCTACCACGTTCGCTTCGTCCACCGAGATCAATTCTCGAATTCAGCGTTCAGCGTGAGCAGGAGGTTTGGACGATACACCGCCACGACGATTTCTCAGTACGCGCAAACGGTCGGAGGCAAAGTAGTTTCCCATCCGTGCTTCGAAAAAGAGCTTTGAATTCTCGAATATATTTGAATGAGCAGCCGCGCTAAAAGGTCAACTAACTCTAGACAAAATAGACGATTGGCCAATGTTCATTAGAACCAAAAACGGAACGGCCGTTATGTAGCTGCTAAATATGAGTTGCGTTTTTGTCTCATAATTTATTTGGAGCGGAGAAATCGATGCGAAACCTGCGAAATCCTATGAGAAATCCTATGAAACCTGCGACCCCAGCTAACGCTGAATCCTGACGTGTCATACGTGATGTCAACAGCGGCAGTGTGACAAAAAAGAGCCGCTTTCGGAATTCGGATTAATGTACAGCGTATAGGGTTGTGCATTAGGCCAGATAAGGCAAAAGGATTCGGCGGCCGGAAATACTTCTTTCATGGAAATGGCGTTATTTTCCTTTCTTCCTTCGTACGTATATATATATATATATATATCTTTTAGAAGTAGTCAGCCGTTTTCTCTGGCCGTGCCTTTGTGCGTGACCGACGGTTCGCCTCTGCTGAGGGGAGAGGTGGCTCTAGGTCTGCGTCTAAGTGTCGGAAAAGCTGGTGACTTTCGGGTGATCAATTATTTGCTCTGCTCTAATTGCCTTTCTCGAAAGTCCATCGTCTTGGATGGGCTTTCCCGAGGCGTACACAGCCTCTGTGGAGGTTCGGTAATGCACTCGCCGAAGACAGACAACGAAGATCAGGCTGTTTTCTACAGCCGGCGAAGCTCCAGTGAGAGACGAGTCAAGATTCACTACAGTGTGCAAAAGGATCGAAACTCTCGCTTAGTCGTTTGGGTGCGTTAAGACGTCGCATGATTGCGTCGTTCTATGTTTCTTGTCAGGAGGAGAGAGAGAGAGAGAAGATTCTATTGACATATACTGAATAACGTGAGATTCCGCTCTCGTCAGAGGCTGTCTCACATGGTGAATGAGATGTGACGAGTCGTCGGCCGAGTATTCAATTGTCGGTGCCCGCCAAAGAAAGGTAGATTTCTGGCTCGTTCGCCGATGTGTGTCCGTTTCATTGAAAACAACAAAAAGCAAATTACTTAACTGCCATGCTCCCGGTGATTGGTGGCACGCACATTGTCGTGCTGTCATACATATACAGGTGTTAGCAATGGTTACGAATGGGTTTCCGATACATGTTTGAATACGCAAAACATGCATGTTAGTGCAGTCACAAAATAGCTGGCTGCTGACTGCAACGCACAAAATCTACACGATTATAGATGGACGATAGTGGTGTGATGTACGTGCTAACACAGGGCAGAGAAAGCGTCTCGCGTCTAGTGATAAAGCGAATACGCCTTGAAGTGTTTAAAGCACATGAGAAAAATAATATGAGGTGTTGACTGTTTGCACTGTACTGATGGTATTACAGGTATTCGGTAGCCTGCTACCTTGAAATAGTCTTCGTTGACAGGGAGTCACCCTGTTACTTTCATTATTCTTATCTACTTTCTGAGAATAGTTCCTTCGTAGGTTGGTACGCGGTGAAACTGATTCAGGCGAATAGCATTTAGCCTGTTTTTTACGTCTGCCGGTATTTATACGCTATATATATATCTACATATATATATATATATATATATATAGCACAAGGGACAAATGATTGGTCAACTGAGGATTGCGAAAGTGGATCAGTGTGACGGTGGCCAGCGACCGAACGATCAGTTTCTGCCGCTGTGGGACAACGGATCCTTTCATTGTCACGTCTTCGCCATCTAGGGCGGCTACGGCGTTGGGCGGCGGGGGGGGGTTAGGGGAGGCCTCTTTTTGCTATAAAGCTAAACTGGTCTCGGAACAATGGAAAGAAGCGACTTCGTAAGACTTCGTTCCTCACTGTGGTCATCTTCGCGAAGTCTCCAACTGTGAGGATCTCCAGCTTAGCGTGAATGCGGGGAGTTGTAAAAATATGCGTAGACCTACACGTATATATGTCCTTCGGTAGGTTATAGTATAGATTTCTTTCCTAACCCACATGAGCCTTTCGTTATCAACAACGAATTTTTTCCATCTATATATATATATATATATATATAGATGTTATTCAACATATATGAGCATACATGAGATTATTATGTGTGAATTTCAAACAAAAAAAATGAAACATGCAAGCATGATAGACATGGCTAATTAAACTAAAACTAGTGATCTATTATCTTCTCAGACCACTCCATGCGCATCGATGAAACTGTCTATGTGAGTAAACTCGTGCATACACTGCTCGCGCTTGCGGTACCTTGCGATGAGAGTATTTGTTGTGCTGTGCGACTGATTAGTAGTGCATACAATATGCGGACTAATTAAACAGTAAATGATTGGACACAGACACTAATCACAGTTCAAGTGCTGCGTTTCCGCCTCATCAACTCACCATTTCGCATGACTCCCAGCGCATTTTAGCGTGGTCAATTAACACAACAATTAAACATGTGTTTAATGTAAAAAGGGGACTGATGTTAGGGAGCACAGTGCCCCAATATTGGCGAGCCTCGAATATCATCCTCCTAGGCCTATATCGGTCTCTAGGGAACGCACTCCAGCTGATTCTGCAGCAAAATAGCGCAAAATAGTGAGCAAGCAACTAGACACAAACAGAGAGAGAGAGGAGAGCTTCCGTTATTTATTATATTTGATGCATTTATTTCGCTCTCTGATCAGTACAAGTTTACCCAACTACAAGCGTTGTTATTCGCAAGCGAGAGCTGTACAATGTTTGTAATCAGAGATATAATCAGATACCACGATAGACACACTCTACCTATAGAGTAACCTCTAGAAACACTCCACCTTCAGTGACTTCTCCAGAGTAGTTTCTAGAAAGGATGAAATCGATATTATGAATAATATTATTGATGTCCCAAATATCGTCTTCACCAACGGAAGCCGTTCAGTGGTATTTATCCTGTGCTCCACGTATTCAAAACATATATATAATATATATATATATATATATATATATATACGGAATCACAGGCATGAGCGAAGTTCACAGGTGTGTTTATGGTGGCTTTCTCATATCAACTGTATAATAATTATCTCATATACAAGGGAACTTGGAGCAGTGGTTACTTGTACCTTACCCACTGCTGGGACGTGATCTCTTCCCCTTCGGGGTCCAAAGAGGAAACGATGACGAAGAGAAGAAACCAAGAAGAACAAGCAGCATACGAGAGAAAATACCAAACGAAGAGAATAACGAAGACGCGAAATCGGTTCTGTGCGGAGGAGTCGCGAGGCGCAAACTCATTCGCCCAGCTTAGCGAACAAAGCAAGTCGCCTGCTGGAAATTGGCCGACGAAGTAGGTGGCTTCTAGCTGGCTAGAAGTTGCGAGTTGAAACTCTACCAAATCCGAGGGTAGTAGCTTTCTCGAATATTTGCCGGTGGTAGCGTGTGACCGGTATGCCAAAACCGGACGGAGAATACTACGCGCTGGGCTAATGGGCTTATGGACAGGGCAGTTTAGGGGTGACGTCGGGGTCTTGGCGGGTTGAAATCCAAGATTTTCCACTTGGCTGGTCGCGATGTTATTAATATTCAAAGCTGAAACTGGTAGCAGCAGGGAGGGAGAGTCAGGAAGAATTTGTCTGCTTCATTTTTTTTTGATCCTGAACATTTTCCCCTGCGAATTCAGATTCCTTGGTTGTTCGCAGGACGCATCGATTTGTGCCCGCCTCAAGCAGTGGACATGCCGTCGATGCTTCACAGTGAATGCATAATGAAATTAGCTCGATATGGATTGAGGCAGATGTGAATGAAAAGCATGCTTACAAATGTATATATATATATATATATATTTGTAAGCATGATTTTTATTCATATCTACCTCAACCCATATCGAGCATATATATATATAATATGCCACAAATATAAAGCAGGTCGTCGATCCATGATTGATCATCAGTGATCACCGTCAATAGGGCAATAACAGTTTTTCGCACTTCCGTTGAACAGCAGCCTAACCACTGCCGGCCAATTTTCCCGTTTTCAAGCTGTTACCTATTCTTTAAGCACGTTGTCACACCACCAGTTCAATTGTACGTCCACCAATTCATTCAGCAGCAAATTGACTGCAATCTACGTTTAATTATAAAACGAACAATTATTTAAGGACCGTTGTCAGGTTGCAAAACAGTTGCATTCACCATTGGCTAGCAACGGGCCAATTCCCAGCGTCGCGTACAACGATTCTGTCACGTCCGCATAACAAAGGGCATCGATTACTCTTACTCCATTGGCCTGTATACAAGCATTTGCATTCTCGTGACATCCCTTGCCACCGGACCGGAGAGCGAGACAGAATATGTTTCAGAGAGAACTGAGCGACAATTGTGCCACTCGCTGAACGTGAAATACATCTAAGAGCACCTTCCCCCTATATATTCATAATGCATATCTAGAACAAGGAGGCCCCACGTTCTCAGTCCTTAGCGTGCGTATCCTAATGCGTATTTCGAAATGCACTTTCAAATTTATCTACTCACGGTGATGTCAGTATGACGGCCTCCTCGCTGTTAAATACTATACTATATATATATATATAAGTGATGTCCGGTGCAGGATGATTACATTATGGATTTTCGGGCCTGCCTGTTGCACGCCACCCGCCTCGGCCACCCCAAACGCATGAGGCGAATTGTCGCTCGGATTCCTGCTATTCACGCCATTGTTGTTTGGTCGAGGTTTCTTGTACACTCGGTTCAGTGGTTGATTAGGGCCATTTTCGGTAGTTTCGCACTCATCGTCCGTCGTCATCGACCGTCCGCCACCCAGTCTCGCTGTCAAGGAGTTTGATTAGCTTTGTGCGAGTATGGCCAGCTAATCTTGACTTGCTTGCTCACTCGAGCAAGGTTCGCGAAGCGTTGCTTAGGCTTTGGCCGTCAACTTATAGCCCACGCGTTGAGTGTAGTGGATATCTACCCGTCGGCAGCCAGGAGTGCCGAATGTGGCAGGAACGTCTCGAGATAGCTGGGGCCACTACCATCAGGCCCGGAGCTCCCCTCGGGCTTGCTCTTCATTCATGATAGAACTGTTGTGATGAGCAACAGCGCTCACAGCAGTGGCGCTTGAACGCGTGCTCCTGAGTTCCAGGTGTGGAACTGTGTTGCTGCTGCTACTGCTGTTGTTGTTGGGACCGCTTGCTGGCTAGCACCCGCAATACTCAGCGAGTCCGCGGCCACACCAGATAAAGGTATGGGGAGGCGCCGGGAAATAGAACATTGAGCACGGTCAGGCACAGATGGCTGGAGCTTTTATGGCAGCTGCCGGCTTACTCTTAGAATGAGGATGAGTTAGAGCGCTCTCTCGTGCTTGCCTGTAGGCCTTCAGTCCTACCGGTAGCAATCGGCTTTTGCTGAGCCTACTTCTGGACACCACCAGCTTGCGTACATCAGTCAGTCGGCCTACCCGAGAACCAGCCGCCTCCGCTGTCTAAGCGATAGTGAAACAGTGTTGCATGTCTATCTTGAGACCTAGTTGAGCCGTGTAGGAGCGGGTGACTAAGATAGTAGCCTTTTATAGAACGATATGAGTAGTATTAATATATATCTAATACCAATAAGCGTACTGCAGCGCTCAATGATTGTCATCGAAATCGTAGTAGGGTCATACCAGCGTCGTACTGGTTGTGGATATATATATATATATATATATATATATATATGGCTCTCACTCTACCAAGGCTTGTCGACTGACACTGAGCGAATTCTGTCGCTAGTGAAAACGACTTTTTCCTTTTTTGTCTTGAACCACCTTGGAGGGAAGCTGTGAGCAAAGTAGTGTTTCATAGTGATAAACGTATTGTTTAGATGAAATCGCATTATCACCGGTGTTCAATCACGATGATTAGCAAACCTGATAGACGTCGCTAGTACATAGTCACAGCATTTTCGGCATGACCGCTTTTACGATCGAAGCGCAAGACATGCTGGATGGATGAGTAAGCTCAGCCTGCCAAGTTATCCCATTCATTTTAAGTCACTCCAGTTTACGGTACGATGAGTGTACGACAAGAAGATCGAATTAGCTCTAAGCGCGTGGTGAGTCCTTTGACAGGTATGCTGCTCGTTTGTGCAGTGCCTACGAGATTCAGATGTTGCGACATGCTTTCCGTGGGTGGCTGGGACACGAATTTGTAACAGCAAACCTTCTTCTTGGTGACGCCGCGTCATCCCTTGGGGTCCCGGGGATCGTCTCCACATTAAGGTATTACGCATGGCACAAGGCTTTCCGCCATCCGACTTTCCTCCGAGTGTTCCATAGACAAGCATTGAATATAGCCCGTATAGCAGCGCAGGGGAATCTGCTGCTGAATCTGTTCGTTCCAGATTGTTTCGGAATCATGGACCTTGTCCCGAGAAGCCATTCGTATGGTCGCCATCATCTCCCTGCACGTCAACTTCGTCACCGAGTGTATCACGCATTACATCAACGGATTATCTATGAATTATACTTACAGACAATGTTTTGTAAACATTCAGCAGGGAGCTGGAATGATGAGGGGGGGCCGCGTCCGCCAAACGACGCCGCGCCACTGCGAGACAATTGTGGCACAGCTGGGCCGTGTCCCACTGTATACCAGACGTTCCTATACATGCGAGAGCACTGGCTGAAATGGGAACTCGGAATAACGATGTCATCCATATCTCACACGCAGCTGGCGGAGGCGGGTTCTGCTCGGAGCGGCGTCCGCACAGCAGCAGCCAGTGGCTCTGGAGCATCTAATTACTTTGCCATTGTGCAAAGTGCACTCCTCACCTTCAATAATAACTATAATCATTATGATTATTGTTGTTATTGTTATTAGCACCAGCATAATAATCCTACACAATGTAACTTCAAACGGGCGGAACACGCTCTCACCTGCAGCGCTATGGCTTCAATTACCTATACGTGTGTGTGGATGGTCACCTCTATGTGCGCGTCTGTGTATGTTTGGTTGTGAGGTCGCGTTGAAATACAGAGAGAGAGGGAGAGAGCGAGAGAGAGAATGAGATAAGATCAATTCGCGCCTTACATACGGGTCGTACAAAGAGAAAATGGAGCATTGCATGAAGGGGGCAGTCTCGCACGAGCAGCGCGGTGTGATCATCGGTCCACCACCTCGGATTGAGGTAGATCCCGGTGTCTGCGACAACACGAAATCTCATTGCAACTTGCTGCCACTCGTTCACATTGTGAGCACGTGTCAATTTGTCCCATCTGTCGCTCGGATGCAGGACGGGCGAGCGTAGACGTCAGATCGGGGCAGATCGGTATAGGAGACAGAGAAACAATGCTTCCGAGACACTTCAAGAGAATATCTTCTTTCTTGTATGATTGAGTCAGATTGTTATCATTCATCCAGGATATAGAACGGGGCATCGAGCAATTCAATGAATCAAGTCAATCAGATAGGTAGTGATGTCCTCGGAGATGCTTCGGTAATCATAGCATTCCTCAAGTTGATATGCAAATACGATATAATTCATAGCCGAAAGGTCACGAAAGAGATGATAATGATAAGATGATAATATTTCCAACTGCATATGATTTGATTTTCTAATTACGTTTCGTTGGTGTTTGCGGAGGGTTCATCTCGGCAAAATATCACAAAGAAACGATAGATCCAGGGTACACCGGTCAGCGGTGTCAAATATTTGAGTTTGCAGACAACATCTGTTGTAGCTTATTTTCTTATAAAAATATTAAACTTCATTCAGATAACTGATAAGCAATAGAGTGCGTGATACGCCTGAACAAGCAATATATCTGACACACACGAATCTAGCAGCATGACATGTGTCTATTTCTGTTTGAAAATCATATAAAGCAGTTTTTGTTTGAGCTGCTAAATAGTGGCGTGAGTCGAAAGTTCCGTTGCTTTCTTGATAGCCAACCAACAACGCCTATCCTCAGGCTGCGTAACCTAACGTAGACAGGCAGGTTGACTCAAGATGACTGACTCCCCTCCTCTATCAGTTTGGGATTCGGGAGTATTCTGACAGATAATAACGCCACGTCGGACGTAAAGGTTAGCCGTGACCCTTATTACGGAGAAGGATTCTTTTGCTGTACATTCTCCTGAGCGTGGGTCGTAGTTGTTGAGGCCGCTGCCGTGGCCGACATCGCCGCCGGCAGCAGCATCCTCGGCGTCAGCAATGATGGTTGTGTGCGACGTTGTTTGTGCATCACGCTCTACTCAATCACACGATCAGAGCAGGGTTACGGCGGCCTGTCGTGCGCGAGACAGAGAGATCCGCCGGATATTGAATCGCTAACGTAAACATCGAGTACGTCAGGGTTTCTGGCAGTGTGCCGACCTGGTGCCACCTCTGTCACCACCGTTACGACTACGATGAAACGCTGCAAGATTGATGCGTTTCCAATTAAAAATCGCTTACGCCCCCGCTAACCGTGTAGTTTCTGCCAGATGGTTGCGCACCTCATTTTTCATCACTCTCCATGGGTAGATAGGTAGTATATAGGCTAGGATGGGTAGAGGTAAGAACGAAGCCCGAACTTTGTAGCTATTCTCAATATATGTCTTTTTTTTTCGGTAGACACGCGCTTCTGGCTGCGTAGTAGTTCGCATAGGACATGTCACTCAACGAACTCTCAACCAGCCTGAGGGCTACATAGGTTTAGGCAAGGTCGACGTGGTGTGTGATTCATTTAGGAGTATAACGGAAGCCTCTTAGACGTTTTTGAGAGGAATCTAGAAAAGAAGGGCTCAACTCCAGCATCAAGTTCGATATTGACTAAGGGGAAATGGACAATTGGAAGCAGGGTATCCCTGGCTTTACGCGAAGTTGAGAAGGAAATTATCCCCCCTTGTTGAAACTCACCTGCCACAAGGTGACGCGGCCGTTCCGTCCGACGTCGACGTTAAATGTCGCTTGTGAGTCAGCCTGGAAAATTTAAGGTGACCCGCTTGTTGATTTTATGCCACACGCCAAACATCGGTTGCGTCCAGCCATGTGTCGAGCCCGATAGTCTCATAGTGTCTTCGTGTACGCCTTGCAATCGAGGGAGGCATGTGGGTGCACGGTTCGATCCCCACCGTTGCGTGCTTGCATTTCAAAGGGGTCCATCTTATGAAGCCGAACATGGTACCGCGAACGTTGAACGGTGGCCTGAGCGTCAGCCTGAAAAATTTACCTTGGCTGCCAACCATTAATGGCAATTTTCAAATCGTCATTGTAGTGAGTCTGACATCACTGGATCGTGTATGTTTTGCCATCGTGTAGAATCCACTAAGACAGTATTCGTATTAGGGTGACATAATTTATATTGTGAAAGATATGACTTTTTTCACGAGCGCTAAACGGTGCCCGCCCATTTACAAGGGACGGGCATTGGTTGTTAAAAAAATGCGTCTATATTGCTCTAATGAACAGTAGCTGACTACGCAGTGATCGATTGAGTTTCGAATGTTGTCCATGAAAATATGTTACACTGTATGATGATCCTGTGAATGCGACGTTCCCTGGATTCAACCATGCAGAGCAGCAAATAGTCCTCTGCCCGTCTGATCAGATTACGCCTCGATAATTCCCATTCATGGAGAGAAGCTGATACGAGACTAAGAGGGAACTGTCCATGAGTTTATTTTATACTGACAACTAGTCCCTACAGATGCACAGCTTCGTTCAAAGCTTCCTCAACTTCTATATATATTTTAACTGTATATAAATGACGTATTAACCTGTGCTCACAAGTCCTAATTAGCGGGCTTACATAAATGCAAAATGACTAGGTGCCCCATCCGAAGAAGACGTTGATATTACTCGCGCTTCCACAATGTTACATAAACAATATGCTTTTGCGTTCATTGTTACTCGGCTGCGTGTTTGGTGTTCATTTATGTACGCGTTCTGTTTGAGATCCGATCTGAGCGCGAGCGCCGCCATCCGACATTACACGACAAACAAACGCATGACAAAAACTACAATCCATTATTGTGTACTCTGATGCTCGGACGGTTATATCGCGGCTGCATAGTAAGGTCAGATCGAGATTACTGTTCGGAGCTTTGTTTGCATGCGTTATTTTAATTTTCCAGCTCACTTAGTAAGTCTTGGAATCATTAGCCTTCTAGGAAAAATGCTTTGGAATGTGTGTTTACTCTCGATGGGATGCAACCAATAGCTGTCTTCAAAGGTGTCGTACATTTAAACGAATCCACTGTATCACAAGTATTAAAGGGCTTGATTTCGATAGCGAGGTCCCACAGTACCTGAGACTTTGGTAGATACGCCTGTGTTTAGTATCGCTCGAACGTTGACGACTGTCGTTACGTGGCTCAGTCATCAAATTGTATGTATCATTCTTGAGAAGCTGCGCCTGGTGTCAATCGCGTGACCTCAGGAGAACAACTGAGGCATCTATATATATATATAGGGTAATCCCCTCTTCCAAGGGTAGAAAAGGTTGCTATTGGTTAAAGGTTGCTATATAGTGGTTATTGAAATGTAACGTTTTGTGAAGCAGTTACGTCGGCAGCGCACCGCCGACACTCTTTATCTTTTTAGTGTCAAAAGTGCATATGAGAGTCAATCCTTACGATGTTTTCAACGTGGCGTAAACGGTCCGGCGAAACGGCTGGCTAACCTCTGTGTAAATATGATGCTGCTGAAAAATGTCAGGTCAGGCTTCATCATCCGATGACGCAAACTTGACCGCGATACTTTTGTTTTCATATTCGAAAAAATCCGCGGCAGTATTTGTAGTTACTTCTGTGATTAATTTACCACCAGGTCACCTTTCTCCAGGGCGACAACGATGGGATCGTACAATTCGACGCCGATGCGCCTCGAGACAATCGAGCACAGGTGTACTGGATCGCACCGGTCACGGTCACGTGATGGCTCGAAGAGGAGTGCTCGACAAGATTCCCGAAAATACAAGAAAATCCTCAACGGTAAGGTTAAAAGTCTGCGATTCAGCATGCAAAATCCGAGGGTGCCTACGGCATGCATTAGCGACTTCAGCGTGATCGGGTTTTTGGGCGGAGGCGCGTTTGGTCAGGTTCTAAAGGTTCAGCATAAAGCGACGAAAGTATACTACGGCTTGAAGGTCCAATCCAAGGAATACATCATCAAATGCAAAAATCAGCTCGAGCGACTAATGAACGAGAAGCATATCCTTGCCGCGGCCGATTACGGATTCATCGTCAAGCTGTATTCCTCGTTCAAGGACAACGCCTGCGTTTATCTAGTCATGGAACTGGTGCCCTGTGGCGACTTCTTCGAGCTGAAGGACAAGCATCGAAAATTCGATGAGTCTATGGCTCGTTTCTACGCGGGACAGGTTCTACTAGCGCTCGAGTACCTTCATGTTGGCGGTATCATCTATCGGGATCTGAAGCCCGAGAATCTGTTGGTGTCTGCCGACGGCTACCTCAAACTCACCGATTTCGGCTACGCGAAACCTCTCACGGGTTTCACGTACACGTTTTGCGGTACACCGGAATACATTGCACCGGAGGTGTTTACAAAGCGGGGATATATGCAATCGGTGGATTATTGGACCTTGGGAATCCTGACCTACGAGATTCTGTTCCAGACGACGCCATTTTTTGCACATTCAATGGAAGCCATATACGAGCGTATTCAGAATGAGACGTGCAAGTTTCCCCTTGTTCCTAAGATTAATGAGCAGGGACTTTGCTTGATGACGCGTCTGCTTGAGAAGGACATCACGCAGCGACTGGGCGTTCTGCGTAATGGCGCCGATGATGTGAAGGATCATCCGTGGTATAATTCGGTGAATTGGCTAGCATTATACGAGAAGCGATACCCAGCGCCGCTGGAGCCTCGAAAGTACCTGCCGAAACCATTTGATATAAAAAAGCTGCCTCAATCATCAATAGCATTATACGAACGCGAATTTAGGAAATTTTAGGCATAAGTACCACCCACCGTCAATAATTCGTCTGGGTGATCGACGTGATAATGCGTTGATAAGGCTTGCTTGTGAGCCTACCGAGGCCATATGACCACATCAGTGATATAAAGATTGTACACATCATTCGAGATCATAATCGGCTCGTGTGGATAAAGTAGCTTGCCTGTCTCTCCTCTTTCCGATCGAAGCTGACGTTTCCTGCAATGATTTGGAGAGCTTTTGGTCAGGGACTCGTAGATGCGTCACCATACTGAGACGAATGTTGGTGTAACCTATATGACGCCAACAGCGGTGGACACTGTTTGTACTTTGTTTTTGTGTTCAAAGACCCGACAGACTGGCAGCTGGTTGGCAACGTTCGTCTGTTACCATTTGCGAGAGTTCTAGGTGAACTATCAGTCAGTTACATAACCATTGTTCTTGCTCAATAAACACATGACGTGGGGTATTTGTAGTTTTAGATATAGTGCTTCTAAATCGATATGACCATTCCTGAGTAAATCGCTCAGAATTTGAGCACAATATAGTATCATGATCATGCATGTTTCGCCTGAATTATAGGACTGATATTAAAATATATACACGAACATGCACGAGCTGAGAAATATAACTAAATCATGTAGACAGCGTCCACCTCAACAGTAAACCCGAAATGGCGTACGCCTTAAAGATACTATGTCCATTAAGTCGTCAAGAAGCATGGTTTCTAAAACAAAGTTCTCCAACAAAATTTGTTCCGTAAACCGGTATAGTTGATAGTGTCTATTGCAGTGCCAGGTAATTCGTTGGTAGAGGGTACCGATTAGACATCCGGGAGAGTAATCTCGTACGATTCACAATGGCTATATTGATTGCCGTCATAATTTCGACGTTTCATCTTGCTCTTTCCATTAGGACCTATCTCTCTCTTCTTCATCTTCTGTATATCTCTCGGAAAGTTCCGAAAGTGCCAGGTAGTGATGCCCGTGCCTGCGGCGCTGGTCTGAACCGTTCGCGGCTCATACGCACGGCGCGCTCTCCTTATCGTCTCGTCTCTGCTGACAGTGTGCGCATCCGAGCAGTGATTCGTGTAGAAATCATCAGGCATTTCCGCCGTTGCCTTTTTGTTCATTGAGACCGCATCACAAAACCATATCACGATATATGGCCACCGACCGTGCAACAGTCCTGTGCAATTACTTCCCAGGAAACATTAACTGTCTAACTAGTCGTAGGGTCATTATTGCACTGATGATGGTTTAGAACAATTGTGACTCCACGATCAACCGATGATTACGCAGTGATCATCTGTTTGCACCGTTTTCGAACCCGGTAGGCAACAATCAGCAAAAAAAATAGCCAATTTCGACCCGGCAAGTCCAGTCGTATCCGCATTTGAGAAGTGCGATCAGCCCAAATCCGCCGATTTGCAATATACAACAGACGACTGGGACGGACGCCCCCTTGGCTGTGGTGCCGTGCCGGAGTTTTCTAACCCCACAAAAATCGTAGCGATTCGTAGCTCAAGTCACCGCCTAATCTATGCGATAGTTGTCCGCTCGAATAGATACGTAATAGCTACCCCACATGGGCTTGCGAGAATAGCGGAGTCAGTGTACAACGAGGTCTCCATGTATGGCAGCGCTGATCCTTCCTAATTCAATCTACGTCCGTCCGAGTGCTATTACTTTTTGACTTGTCCTCTCCGCTTGTTTGAGTGCGATTCGCTATGTGCACCTAACGGTAACAGGAAACCGAATCGGAGTAAAATAGTGAGATACCCTTCGTCGAGTGCACTCGTGAGCTTTGTACGATGTGATCATGTCTGGGAATCATGTCGCAAACGAGACTGATGTCAGAAAGTTGTCAAAAATAGAGAAGCAGTATCGGAAGGTTATCGGGCGGACCGACGACCGTAGTTCACGGGTTAGACTTCGTATCATGCCTCCATCGCTGCAATCAGTCGTGCTGATTAAATTGTTTACGTGCGTAGGTAACTACACAACCTAGCTAGAGTGCATTTATTTATAAATATCATTTGCGTAATTAGCATATATATCATGAGTAAAAACTACTGCTCATAGTTGATGCCAGCAGAGCTTTTCAGTTCAATAACCCTCAACGCGATGCGAAACTAGCGGTCAAATTTGGCGGATCTTCAAGGGGTTTGCCATGAACACACACACGCCGGTACGTAGCATCCACCCCCACCATCTGCTAATTCACCACAAACGACCTCCAATCTGCAAACCACTACTTCTATTACAACTAGAAATGCTCGAACTCCCTTTCGAAGAGCATCTTTTTCGATCGAGGCCATTTACTCATATCGGCATATTTGGCCTCGTACGGCTCGGGTGTGTGCGGCACCTCGCATCTCTGCTGGTATAATGCCAGCCAGCACAGACCTCGGAACCAATCGTGGTGTTTAACGTCGTCAGTTCCGCCGAACAATAGCCCGAGTCGCTCTGATGTTTCTTTCTCCAATAGTCGCAGTATAAAGTCTTGCACAGGCCCACTCAATCGGGCTCCCGCAGGAAATGAGACCCGATCATTTTTAATGCGATAGTAAAGCCGCTCCGGAATATGATCGTAGAATGGCGAGAACTTAAACAGGAGCTCGTATGTGAGTACACCGACTGCCCACCAATCAGGACTGCGATCGTATCCCCTCTTCGTGAGCACCTCAGGTGCCATATACTCATCAGTCCCACAGAATGTATACGTTAAGCCAGTCACGCGTTTTGCAAAGCCAAAATCAGCGACTTTGAGGAAACCCCTCAGGTCCAGGAGCAAATTCTCCGGCTTCAAATCACGATAGATCAGATTCGAACGGTGAAGATACTCGAGGGCCAGCACGACCTGGGCGACAAAGAACCGCGTTTTCTCCTCGCTGAATTGACCATGCCGAAGCTTTGCCTGAAATAGATTACCGCAAGACACGTATTCGAGACCGAAGTATACGCACGCGTTATCTTTGAAGCTATAGTACAGTTTCACGATGAAAACATGATCAAGCACGCCCTGTATATTCTTCTCGTTGAGCAGCCGCTTAATCTGTCGCCGGTTCTGCATAATCCTCTCTTTCGATTGCACCTTTAGCGCGAACAGGTCCAGTGACTTCCTGTGCTGGACCTGAAAGACCTGGCCATAGCCGCCCTCGCCGAGGAAGCCCATCACCTCGAAGTCATCGAGACGGGCGCCGGCAATTTTCGGATAGTCGAGATAATGCTGTAACGTGTTGAGTTTCCCGCGAAGTATCGACTCGTATATCGAGTCAGGTCGACGCTCGCTCTGCCGGACCTGAATCGTCTCCTCCGACATCTTCGACGATAGGCACACAACGTGCATTCGTCGGCTGCACTCATCTTCACTTTTGCTTCTTTCCTTCAAATGCCTAATACCTTCCATCGTTATTTTAAAGTTAGAACTACGTGGGTAGCAAGCCGTAATCGATGGTTGCCATTGCCGCACAAGAGCGAATCGTCGAGAGGCTAACAGCTCGGTTGGCGAATAGCCGAATTCGAGCTAATTCCTTTGTTTTGTTCGCCGAGGGGACCACGTGAACGTCGACTGGAACTCGACAGGTACGAAGTAGACATGTGGGTACTTTCGAATCGAGGTCGGAGGATGCGGGCGTAGGTGGACAGGTTCGATTCCCACCGTGGTACATTTGGATTTAAAGGGGCCCGTCTTGTGAAACAATGCCGAAAGCAGTTCTATCATGGACGATAAATGTTGTCTGTGAGTCAGCCCACAAAATTGACTTTAGGTTCGTTTCGATTGATGCGGCTTATCTATGTACTTAGCCAGTGCACCTTATCTCGTATAGTTCATTTTCATGGCTGATTCCGAAGCCTACAATTAGCGTCCACGGTACTGCTTTCAGTATTGCTTCATAAGACGGTCCCCTTTAGCTGCAAATATGCAACGGTAGGGATTGAACTTTACGTGCACCCACGTATCTCCTCCGGTTGCGAAGTGCACACGAATGCACCACATCGCCGTACTCTCGTATAGTGCCCGCGTCACTGCCGAGCGCTGTTCGTCATTGCCGACTGCCCATAACGGAAGTACAGTAACGTAACACTATTGCTTGCCAAGTAGCTTTACGAACGGCTAATGTATTATATAATATAGCACTGAAGGATGTTTATTTTAAGAAACAAAAACCTAGCAGTAAACATATTTTACCACTTAGGAATAACGACATGGGACAACATCAACATGTCATTATTGAAACACGTGCATGTTGCCATACAGGACGGGCATGTGGTATAAAGCTTGGAATATGCCTTAATGATGTCTTGTTTATCGAAGCGATCAGCCACGTATGCTCCGTACTGTTGGGTCGGTTCCTCCTGAAAGCCTGATTCCCTTACACACCCGTGGTAGTCCTTATTTAGGCCGGGCGCGAAAACCACAGGAGATCGGTCGATCACAGATGGGCAATGCTGTATATCCTATCGCACAAACACAAAGCCAATCAAGGGTCTCCAAGCCGTGCTAGCCATGGCAGGTGCCCCCTATACTTCGCACCGAAGACTGATGGACCAACCTGATGCACCATGTCGTCGTTTGGCCTCGAAGGACCACCCCTTGGCGGCCAGCACCGTCGACTATGGTGGAGTGGAACACAAACGAAACATTGTTAGATATCTCTTTAGCAGTAAATAGGCTGGAAACGGCTGGAAAAAAATCGATTATTACCACTATCCTACCGTGACAAGCTGTTGCTGCGCCTCTAAAGAGCACTATCATTTTCTACTCTTACTGGACGCCTATTCATAATACGGGCCAACGAATTACTGTGGTACCATTACTACAGTAGACGGCACACTTGCAAGTGAAATTCTATAACTTGGCTACGACTTCGAGATGGCTAAATTAATCGACAGTGTCCGGCCTCAACTTGCTGGCTTGCTGTTCGGCGCATTCCCGCAATTCGAGAGGCTTAACAGCAAGCTATATATTTGGCTAACACATTGGTCATATATATAAACACAAATAATTACGCAGTTCGCGATATGGCGCCGAATAATAACCTGCGGGCCAGAACCCAAAGGTAGCTCGATAAATAACAGTTCCCTCTGGTACTTGTTGTCCTTGACTGTGACTATAGTAAGTGGATGGGGTTAGATAACGCTCAGTAATTCTCTGTAGAAATGCTTGAATTAGCATGATTGTACATATTTTAAATATCAACATAATCCTATATGTTCTAAAAAACATCAGCATTGCCAATGCTCTGTATATTTAAATAGCGGGAAATCACCGCCAAAAATTTACACAATAATGTTTTATTCAAACATACAGTAGTTAGGAATTATTTCTAGGGACTATTTGTTCAAACAAACACCAAAGTCGATACAGTCTATCGATAGCCCTCTCACACATTGAATACGGCTGCAGCAGATAGACGAGACACAGCGAAACATGTGTATCTGCTGTCCGGTAAAATACTATTAATAATAAGTTATTATACAAAAGTCGTGTGTCAAAGAAAATTACCATAGCTTAGTGCGCCGGATCAGCACCGCCCTGAGACAAGTTCCACAGAGAAGTTGTATCGTGATTTTCGTCAACGTTTAAGATCAAAGATTGCGTTAGTTGTATGCAGCGTACGTACTCAACCGCGGGCTGCATATGCAGATGGTCTACAACTTTACCGACCTCTGCTCTACGGGTAACACGTAAGTAGTGAAAGTTGTCGTTTCGAAAACGCCTGTCTTCACCGTGGCCAATTTAATACCGAGCGAAATCATCCGGGAATAGCGGTGTACAACGCTATCCGCTCTATTCATCCTATTACTCTACGTGTATACGGTTCACTGAAAGGAGTCACTAAAGTTTAACGCGTCGAGCTTGCTGAATTAACGTGTGTCGGCAAGTAGCAGATTACAGCTGGATGCGCGGGGAGTCTACATGGAACTAAAATTAATTCAATAACAGTACGAAGAGCTCGGCACATTAGATGGTATCCAGACAAATCTCATTTTCGCGAACGATGTCAAATATTATACTTAATTTTTATCCACACAAGATCCGCTACTGTGAATTCATCATAGATTCGCAGAAAAACGAACCTCATGGAAGAGGTTTTCACATTGGAGTTTCTGTGAGTACACTGTGAGAGCTATGCTAGTAGACTCTAAGCTGTGTCCTCATCGTAAGCTAACGACGGGCTAAAATGAGGAGAGACTAAAATTATAAAGTAAACTTTGAACCATTCATGTAAAAGTGTTCTCTTTAACAACCATACAGGCGTTTCCAATAATATTGAAGTTGCAGAACTGAAGCTGAATTAAAGCTAACCAGGAATGAAAATCAAGTACAAAATACAATCCAATATTTTTAGTTATATATAATCTGACCTATTTTTAATATTAGGTCAAATCTGGGAAGGCATGCTTCTTCTTACAAAGTGTTCTTGAGATGACCGAGTTTCGACCAGCTGCTGAAAGGGGCTCGCGTCTTTGTTTCCGTTAGTGCAGAGGTTTAATAATTGGCTAGATTAGAGGCGCGCCGAGTTCATTAAGGCGGGGTAATTAAGTCACAAATTGCTCCAGTCCGATTGATTTATTAACACAAACATAAGACATACTAACAAACATTGAAAGCTAGAGAGAATTCGGTATCGATAAGAACTTTAAGTATCAAATACTTATATATATATATTTTTTTTTTCCATTCGCCTTTTTCACATATATACTGCATATGTCTACAGCAAATATATAACGCATATGCCTACCTCATTCAAACTTGTAGTCGCGTGTTCGAGAAATACACGCATTGAATTGAAATCCGTTTCATATTCGAAACGCATCGTGGCTGCCCCACGCCCCTGTAAGCATTTGCATACGAACGTATGCAAATGATCGAAAAGTCTCACTGAAAGCGTCTAGCCAGCTGGGCAAGTTGTTGGTCAGTCAATTCGATACGAACTATAATAGAAGCCGATGGACGAGTGGCACTTGCGAACTTAATCGCTAACGCTGCACACAGGAGCTCTTGGAAGGATCAGACTGTCATTGCTTGGTAAAAACCAGCCGACATTATTCCATTGCGTATTATATCGCGTGTCCAACACACTTAGCAGTCGGTAAAATTTTTACTGCGCATCACTTACGTTAGCTTTAGATAATGCCAAGGTCTATGTTTCCGTGCCCGACGCACAAGTTTGCAAGCGTCCTTCCATTCTGTCTGTCTGGGTGGTATGTGTACACTGTATGGAGTATTATCGGTACACAATGCAGCCTAGCGACCGCATGTGAACGACAAACATTCAGCTGTACCGTTACATTGTGGGGCTGTCAACCGGTCGATGCAAATTAAACGGGCCGATATCGTAGGGCAGTTATAATAAGCTAAAACAAGTTATCTTTAGGAGGAATCGCCGACTCTCTCTTAGCCTCGCGTCGAGGTGCACAATGCGAATTCAAGAATGTCGAAAAAATGTCGAAGATACTCGCTCGAACACAGATTATATATATATATATATATTCAACTGTGAAACGAAATAGGCGTATATGTCCCTATCTGATTGAATAGATATCCCCATAATTCAGCAATTGTCTCCGAGTGTGATATATCTGTGAAAGAGCTTCACAATGAAATTGCATTTGATGGCAGATGTTGTTCAATTATCTACTAGATCCGGCAACATCTATGTAAAGATAACATATCTAAACGGTGTCGTTACGCGGTGCAACCTTCTTATACTGGGCCTGGCAAGTCCATAGCAATTATGTAGATGAATGCCGACAGGCAGATGACACAGAACGAACTAGCTCGACATGGAAGCATGCATTAGCTTATTTGCCTTTGTGTGCCAATATATAAATAGGTGTGTCAAATAAATGCCTGACCGAATTGCTCCACATACACGCTCGAAGCGAACGTCACGTTTGGTTAACTACGGCGACCAAAAACGTGGTCGTGCCCACCACAAGATCACGTGATACAAAAAAAAATCAATTAGCATCGAAATATCATCATGTCACAGTATGTAAGGACAATGAAATACAGAAGGAGAGGAGAAAACACGGGGAAACGCTTACGAACTAAACAAGTATTCATTCAATAGAATATTCCTGCAAAGTCAGCAAGCTGTAAAAGTCAGTGACAGTATTGGAGTAGTCACCCCCTGCAAACGATAGTTCCGGCACATTCACATTTGCTACGACGACACGATTTCGTTCATTATAAAGCGCAATTGTAGGCTGGTCAGAGGGGGAGGTGATCTTGCGTGTGGTCTCCTCGTGATAAAATTCCGGCATCAGATAGCGTCGTAGCGTCAGTTGTGTAAGCGCTTTCGGTAGAACCGTCTGCTCCCGAGTTGGTACCGTCAGCGCTCAGCTTTCGTGTACCCGGCTGGCCTTACCAGCGGCAGCATTTCTCGATGCTTGTCCAGCTAAAGGGCGGCTTGCCGCTCCCAGCATTCGGCCCGGCGATCCCGATTGAAATGGAAAACTTGACAAAAACGAGCCGGACCAGAGGGCGCTATATGCTCTCAAGAACTGACCAACGTGCTCTCACAGCCAAGCTACGCGGCCGCCTTCAGATGAAGCTGTCGAAATGACGCTGTTGAACCGCGAATGAACGAATTCTCTGATCGCATTATTACAGTTCTTGCTCGCAGATCTTTAAAGGATACAAATAACGATGGGATCTTCAGATTCCAAGGAGTGGGGTGACGCAACATGTCCCGAAACAAATTGGCAACCCCTGAGGGGACTTGAGAATTTGATGAAACCACGTGTCAAGTACTTTGCTGACCACTTTCGGAAATTGCTGGACACCCACCAGCCGCCACCCATCGATCTATCTGATTGTGACGATCTGGGTGTCCTCGGCAAGGGCGGTTTCGGAGTGGTAAAGCGTATGTTTCATGAGCCGTCAGGGAAGCTATTAGCAGTGAAGTTCCAATCAAAGCGACGCATCGTAAAATCCAACGGTGTAAGGCAGGTACTGTTTGAGAGGGATGTCCTTCATGCAATGAATTTCGACTTTATTATCAAGCTGCTTTACAAAGGCAGCACCCCACGGCACGTTTTATTGGCGTTCGACTATATGCCCTGTGGTTCTCTGCAAGACGTCCTCCGTGATTATAAAGCATTGATCGACGAAGCGGCAGCGCGGTTCTTTATTGCTCAGATAGTGCTTATGGTTGAGTATCTCAGCCTAATTCACGTCACTCACGGCGACCTAAAACCGGCTAATATACTTGTCGACGGGAGTGGGTACCTTAAACTGACGGATTTTGGATCGGCCGAAGTGCTCTATTGGGACAAATCGTATATCATGCGGGGTACACTTCCCTATATGGCACCAGAAATGTTGCTGCAATGGGGCTACTTTCAAACTATTGACATATGGTCATTTGGCTGTATCGCGTACCGTACGCTGTATATGGTACATCCGATCCCCAGTGCAACAACGCGAAGGGAGATAATCAGCTGCATTGAAAATAATCGAATAAACTTTGATTTACCCAGGGAGGGTTTGAGCGATAGAGCCCGTGACTTCGTCAGGGCCGTATTGGAAATGTACCCGGGAGACCGAATCGGCTGCAGAAGTTTTGGTGTCAAAGAGATTAGGCAGGATCCTTTTTTCGAGAATATCGGCTGGATACAGTTATATCAGCAGCAAATCCAATGCCCCATCGAGATTTCTGCACGGTTCGCAATCGCTGACCCCGGCGAGACGAACTCAGCCGAGTTGGCATATCGCGGAGAACTCAGCATGTTCTAAAATTCATGGAGGATGAGAGGTTCCAACACGGGCGAAATAACCCCCGCCGATATGTATTCTCCCATTCCGAGGTAAATTCAAATGTAACACGATGTAAATGGTCATAATTTGGGAGACGTTTCGCATATCGCATATAGTATAAATGAAAATATATACGCCATAACCGTCGCCTAATTAAAGCCAAGCAGATATCCGGCGTAAAGTTGTCCTCATAAATAATACGAAACGTAAGCAATACAGTCAAAAACTTGGGGGTAACATAGTGACTTCGTAGTGGTGTCCGATGTGGTGAACTTATCATCAAATTAATCAACTACTTCAGTCGATAAATCAATGATTTTGACACATTCTATATGTATCTTCATCCCTGGTGGACATGGTGTGCAAGGCAAAGAACACGGCGTATGCCTTAATATACAGGGTGCTCTGTAATAACAATTATTGTTGACTAGTAGTTTACTGTTCGTGGTAAAGGATTCCTCTAGTCTCTAGAAGAATCTAACGGGACTAACTAATCTGAAGCAACTAACGCAGAGGATAAATACGGTGTTTATTTCGTTCTAAAAAAATCTTCACAAATGAGAAGCACACAGTACTATTAGTAGTGATGGTGTACGTTCCTCGTACATTACTACATTTCTTTATTATTATTAGTATTATCATTGTTAGGAGAGCTTTAAGTTTGTAAGAACTGCAGTTCCGTCCCAACTTTCATAGTGTTGTACTGTAAGTACCAAATATGGTATCAAAGACTGTATGGCTCCATATCCGGTGTCTGATAACAAAATTGTATTGCACCTATTGCAGACCTGCAACCCCACTTTAGTGTCCCCTGACATTCATATCATGTAAACCAGCATCTTTATTCATAGCCCTCTCAATTGTAGATCATCATATTGGACCTTTGAAAAGAAATTCACGCCTCTCGGAGGCCACGGGGTGATTCAAACCTGCGACCTGGGACATATCTCAGCACAGGTCTATTTGCCAAAGCTGTGTTTGCCCTCGGTGATGCGACGTTGGCGCCTCAACCGCCAGGAGGACCATAGAGGTGAGGCTTTAGGGCGCCTGTACCCTATGGATCTGCTCCGTGCCTGTGTAATTCGTCAAAGCGGTAGGCCGTCTATGTTCTAGGCTAACGGGTTCGCGTAGAGAATTCTCAAGAGGTCGGTCAGTCACCTATAGGGAGAATGCCAAGGTATTGGCCTATGTTGAAGTTGGTCTCGGTGTCCTACCAAGGCCATCTCGACTATCGTGACCATCTTAGGAAGACTAATGGACTAACCTGATGCACACAATTCAGGTCGCATAGACCCGAAGGACCACGGGGACCTCGGCCGACAAACGGTGTGGATTTCGAGGCACATCCGTCTCTTAAACCTCCCTTATAGCAACACGAAAGGCCCCGGAGGATTTATCTCTAAGGGCCGCGAATGGGTCGCCGCGTATCCGGTACACAAGGGCTACTGACTCGAGCTTAAGATAGCTGTATATCGCTTTGCATGTCCCAGCAACTAACAATTGGACATACTGTGGACACACACTAACACAAACATGTGAGAACTATAGAGCCTGGTCGGTGCACCAAGCAGGCTGGGATAGTTCACATTTTTCTATCTCGTATACTTCATACAGCGGAGCGTTTGTATTTAAGGGTACTTATCGTAGACACGTAACAGCAATTTATAAATTTATATATCTTAAGCCACTCCTTTCAAATTTATTTTGAAGAATATATCATATAGACCCTAGCCAATATGGCGGTGTACAGAGGAACGGTTCGAGTTTCTCACCACTCATGTGAATCTGAATTCTCATTTGCTCATACGCTGGTACAATGGTAAAATTCACCAAATATTTGATCACGAAAGACAGTTTTAAGGATTGCTTGAAATTTACATCATTAGAATCATTCAGAAGTATGGGTTTTGTGGCCGCATATTTTATTTATGCTATCACTGTATCGCGACGTTGCAAACAAAAAGAGGGTATAAAATGTATTAATACATATCGCGCACAAAAATGGTCGAAACAGTTCAGATCGGCAAATCGATATTTAACGCCACATATGATACATTGTGAGAGACTCCAATCCCCCATAAGCAGGTTCCAAAAATGAGCTCGCCTAGGGTGGTTTCCATTGTCGAGAATATTCGTACCTTATTGAGTTAGCGAACGAACGACCTGGTTTGTGGGACTGGCACTCGTGGTCCGCAAAATCTGTTGATCGTGTCAACTTTGTCAACCGATTGAGGACGAACAAATTAGCCGCATGCTGGTATATCATCCGCCTAGTATATTGGATATGTCAGATATAGGACAAAGCGTTCCCTGTGGCAAGCCAAGAGCATTGCTCACACATTTACGTAGCTGGTCGACTCTGCTTGCTGCAACTTTGGATGGCTTCGAAATATCTGTTATTCAGCAGTGGTACACTAGTTGAACCATAATCGAGAAGGCCCTCCGCATAGGGTGGACACTCCATGAAGGCGTCGCTAATCCTCGTGCCTAATGAGGATTAACGACTCATATCAGACTCTGCCGGCTGTTTCTCGTGAACCTCCATCTACCCCGACAGCGGAGCTCGGCCTGGCTTATTTCCTTAGATCGTAATATACTAGGACAGTGACTTTTGGATAAGGACTTTTGCATTTGGCTTGTAAACATTTCTCCTTGCTAGCTCCATTTGTCTGGTAATAGTTAAGGGCGAGGCAAAATCCATGCTCGGGCTCGGCTCTATCTGGCCGAGGGTTGCGTCTCATGTGAAACAAGGGCGTGCATATTGTGCGTCAGACGTTATACGAAGTGAAAATTGAAGTTACACCTTTACACTTCATCAGATGATAAGCACTTGACACGATTCTGCTACGATGAATCAATTATTAGATATTCGAGATTCCACTGTGACACATGCCTCCAACAATTTGAACAACCTGCAACGAGCGGTACAATCGCACACCAACTTCGTTTGACTTCTACCTTTTGATGCAGTTTTGTTATTTTTTACCAATTCAAAGAGATTGCAGGATAACTAGCGCTAATGACAGTAGCGCACTGGTGAACTGGTATACGTTTATTTAAGTTCAAACATGTTTTCTTAATACTTAACACTCAAATATATCGTGCTAGCCAGAGGTGACGTACGGCCATTCTGCTGGCGGGCGCCAGAGGCCGGTTCTGTTCGTCCACGTGAACTAGGATTTCAGTCCCCCTCGGGGGGATTGAAGCGAGTGTGTGAACACGACTACTTCAATTCGACGCCACCTGCGACAATATCCAGATAATTCCTATGGGAGACGCATGATTCAGTGGTTTTCGAGGTCACTCAATAGATATTCGCCAATTCCAGTTGAAAACAAGTACCTCTGCAGCTGAAACAGCCTATTTTTCAACTGTACACCCACACCTATTCCTAATTGGAATCCTTGTTCTTCCTAGTCGTAAGCCTACATCGTGCCTTTCCATAATCTCAATTCTCGCCCACTACCTACAACTTTGTAGGCTTCGCGCGTTTACGGATCAACTACACGAGCTTTGGAATACGCGACAAAATCCTGAAGCACTCGTGCAGCTGTACCTCTGGAAGAGGTCGGCGACGGCGCTATACTTGCAGATCACCACTTCGCCAATAAGCTGGAGTCAGCTCTAAAGCGACGCGTTCGGGGTGCTGATCGAGATACTGCCCCCAAGAAAATTATCTATGCAACGTTCAGATATAACCGTGTCAAATGAAGCAGGCGCCACGAATAAAATGGGTAGCACACGCCAGTTCGATCTTTTATTGGTCCCAAGGAAATATTGTTGTCATATTTAATTGTATTGAATCGCGAAACATTGCTCTGACATTCGGATATCCATAAACTAGCGACATTCGAAGGTCAACACCTAACCTTTGAGCTGCTAAGCATAAATCCCATACTGTCTACCAGATTTTGTGATATATTAAGCAAACTAACTAAAAATCGACAGCGGATCACTTGTTTTCAATTGTCCCACTAAGACTACTCTATTGCTAGAACGGAGCTTGAATGAGAGATCTCTCTCGGATATCTCACTTTGGTTATATTACATAGCCACACATGTTTGTCTGTTTCACAGCATTCACCAGTGTCGCTTTTATTCTCACTTAGGATAGGTCCTTGGTAGAGTAATACACTTACACCAGACAGGAGCTCTTATTAATGCATAGCTTAGTGCAGCAAGTACCCTAAGCATTGTTTTAGTCTTGAATTAACGCATCTTTATATGAATGCATCATTTCGTTTGGCCCAAATTCGTCTTTGTTGAAAGGGTAAACATGTACAAAATAGGAAAATATTTGCATCATGCCATTATACATAGCGTAGGGCTTTGGTTAATGTTCCAGACGAATGTGTAATTTCATAGACCTCCTATGGCTTGCTGTTTGGCTGCGCCACACCGAGGGACCCATCAGGCTTAATAGTCCCCCTCATTTCGGGAGTACATCGACAACCCTAGCCTACGAGCATAAAATCAAAGTCATTTTTATGTATTTACACGACTTAAATACAGCATTGCTGTTTTTATTTCACGTAGGTGGTCTTGAAGATTAATTCGAGAGTAGCCGACATCAGCGGGGTTCGAACCTCCGAACTTCCCGATGCAGCTGGACTGCTTGCTCGAAATTTACTTATTTAGATCTTCTCCCAAGGTAACGCCTTCGAAATATGCAAATATGAATCAGTCAAGTCTCGCTCCGACTCATATTCCCGGTTTCACACTTTAATCCGAACCATTGGAACTGGGATCGCTTGTAAGCACTTGCATGGAACACCGATATTCCGCCATAGCTAATGTCTGCATATTACGGGGAGTGGGCGATTTTCGTATCATTATTTACTTGGCACATTATAAATGAGGCTTTCAGTTCAGTTGCAATTTTAGAACGACCCACCTGTGGCCAGCTACGTTGAGCCTAATAACGATAATGACCCTAGGCTCTCTCGCTCGAAGGCTTCTTGCCGCATGCTCTGTCTAAAACGCTCTCAGATGACTATTGCCTGAGAAACGCGAATCTTCGAAAGCATCTAAGGCCTGGCTCATAACGTTCCCAGGTTTGAAATAAAAGCATGTCACCAGGCATTATCTACTACACATCCGCTTGTATCTACAAAAATATCATGGCTAACTTCGAGAGCAACTCGACTCAATCGGGCGAATATGTAGCTCAACGGGTCACAACTCCTTCCGTTGTGAGATGCATCATCATTCACGAAAGCGGCTCAAATAGCGAGATTTTTGGCCCGACATGCGTTTTTATTGGGTGTGTTCATAGAGTATCCTGGCGCTCCATCCTGGAGGCACATCACAAAAATTGCTTGGGTTTTTTAAAGAAAAATAGAACGTACAGTCGACTAAAAAACAGACAATTCGTTAAGCGGTTCACTCTCGTTGTCAGCTGCTCCATCCATTCAGCTCCGATACATATTAGAAGATGGGTCTTCTTTTGGGAGCAACTAGAAATGACAACGAGTCGCTGAATAGGACCACAGGCAGACCACTGATCTCCAAGATATCTATTTCCCGAGGAATAAAATTCAACTCACACTTTCAAAGGTGAGTCCATTTTTGCAACAGGCAAGCTTGTCTACTGACCTGCAAGTTTTATATTTTGCCATGACAGGTATGATTGATGAAATTGTGAGTTGTCGGTTTCTGCAGCCATTTGAGACCAGCCATGATTTGCCAACATCGTGGTCTTTATAGATAATCATCTTATTTCCGTTTCGTTTACTTCACGTTTACGTAACACGAAACAACGAGTCGGCTAATGCAATGATCATCTTACTCCAGTCCAGCCATCGTACCATATGCAGACGTCATATGCGCATTCTGACGCATGGTATATATTGCAGAAAAAATCAGAACACCGAGAATGATGGAATGGTGGATCTTACTTTATCCACGTGTTGCAACTTGAAATACGGGCCATGATGCTTCAAATACGGTTCGATTCCAGAAATTTATAGTATTAACTAATAATGTAAATAACGAATCTCGAGTTCTGCCGTGACAGCGTCTAAATGCCATGTGATTACATGGCGATACTTGGGGCGCTCAGAGTGAATCTATCAGTATTTTCTACCGTACAGTAAATAATAGCCAGGAACAAATATATTTCGCTCATACAATTCACCATTTTTCCCAGAACATATTCATCTAATGCATTCATATGCTATTATAGATATACACTCTGTATCGGATACTTTGCAGTTCAGTCCCCCCACGACGAGCGAATTGCAGTCAGACCTCTAGGTCAGTAAATCAATGTAGATGTTGACACGTTCGATTCATACCTAGCACCCGCCGTGCGTTAGCTCGTTCGAGAAATTTGAACGTGTGTGTCACCCAGCTGGCCGCCTGAGACTGCCTTGGAATGACTTCAATCCACGCAGGAATGAACTCGTTCTTCTCAGAAAAGCTGTCATGCTATTAGCTCTATTGTGGTTATTTTTGTCTCTGGAGTTTGTCGCCTGTCACCCTCGACTCCTCCCTGGCATCACTGTTGGCATCGTGCTGCGACACGAGTTGGGGCGGCCCCGAACGCTGTTGTTTATCCGCTTGATCTGTCAGTTTCTCTGCCGCAAACTATGTGCCCAAAACGGCAAATGGATGTTTTGCACAGTGAATAATGTTGGTTGCTTGAGGCTATCAGTAGAGGCGAGGGTCTCTCCAGCCAGCTCGCTCTGCTTGCTTGCTGTCTATGGAAGAAGAGCCGTTTTTACGGCACCCATGAGGCTTCGTTTATTCAACGGCCAGCACGAACTGTGTATGGGTAATACCATTTATGTGCCTATTGAACAGAGAGTGGATTGATGATTTTATGGGGGCAGTAATACACAAGGGAACTTAAATCAGATATATATATATATATATATATACATATGTGGTGTGTTTGAAATGCAAGCTGATATATTATATTCAACATAAGCCTTTAATTGTCCTGATGTATATTTGGGAGCGTGTTTATTGTCAACATACTGCTAAAATTTGTGATGTTACCGAAGCGCGGTTTGGCGCACAATATCTCATTCATTTTCGATCCATTCCATAAAGTTCAATTTTGTCAGCCGAATGTCAGCGTTTGAACAAAATTTTCTCCTCTCAAAAAAAAGAAAAAATTAAATAATTTGCAGGACGAAGCTAGTTGTAACAAGAGCTTTTGAATGGAGGATTTCGGGGATGCATAACGCCTGCGTGTCACTTAGCCGTAGTGTCTAGTGTGGGGCTTATAAACCCATTAAATCCACTTCCCACCCCCCAAGGCGTGGAAAGTGCTAGGCATTAATAAACGATATCAGCTAACAAAGACGACTTTTTGTACTTATTACACAGGCTGAGCCAGTTAGACCTCGAGAAAAGGACAAAGTATCAACCCTTCATTAAACAGTAATGTGACCTAATTTTACTTTCTCTATGTATGTGAGTATATACCTATTCTCGAAAGTTGCCGCAAAATGGTTGCAAGACCAAATAGACTGTCTTTCGTCGAAATCCTCACTCCGAACCATATTCTGCTCGGTGTTAGTGGGTGAGAGTCCCACAGTCCGCTATTATGGGACCCTCGACCACTAAAACCCTGGACCTCTGGCTCTTAGCTCGCTCAATACCGAAGTCGACACTGTCCCCAAGATATCCTCCAATTCATACTGTACCCACTGATTACTGTTGAATTAACGCTAGCACACTGCGTGCCGGATACATTAAATGCTCGACGGGCCACAAAGTGTCACTGACAATGATACAGCCAAATCAGATCTTGTCTATTTTCTATTGAAATGTCTCCGTTCTTCTTGATCCCTAAGTTCCTTCGTCTTAACGCTCACTAGGCGGCGGCGCCTCTGGATTCCCCGTCTCGTCCTATCCCCGTAAGTACACGAGCCAGCTGGGTGGCCTTTTCATTTCTTCTTTTCCTCTAAGGGGCTCCTCGTTCTTGCTCGCTTCGTCTGCTGTGGCCGCTTGGTGCGCCTCCTCTGCTGCGCCTTTACCTTCCCCTTAGCAATCTCTCTAGGTCTCTCGTTTGCTTCGTTCGTTCCCCTATTCTTTCATGTGTTCACGCAGCCGCCCTCACTCTGACCGCAGGCTTCTGGGAGCGAGCTCGGGGCGTGGGTGCCGCCATATTATAACTGGTGGTGTTAGCTGTGCGATGTGAGGCACGAGCGAATGTCAGATCAGAATTCTTTCAATGGTTGTCGGGTCGAGTCCAGCTTTCCCGGAGCGGCTGCAGAGGAAGCAACGACGACGACTGCGGTGACTAGTGGGGGGGGGGGGGTGCTAGGAGGCCGACGGAAGGAGTTCAGAGTCAGGGAAGGATAACCGAACGACGAAAACGGAACGGACGAGGCGGGCCGTGACGGTTTTGCCGCGTGATGCTGGCGCCCGCGCTGCTGCTGCTGCTGCGGAGGCTGCAGGGGTAGCTGCACAGGGGCAGCAGCAACAGCAGAAGTGGGAGCTGCCCTGCCCTTTCGAAATCACTATGGCCTCTATCATCATGAACGAACCAACCAACCCTAGCTAGCTGGCTGGCTGGCTGGACTGTGTCGGCGGTGCAAGCGGCAGCCGCAGAAGTACCAGCGGAGCAGCAAAGGCAGCCCTTTGGATGGTGGCGTATGACGGTGACGCCTCATGAATGATTCATTCGAAACGGGTAAATCGAAAGGAATCTCCCATATCCAGTCCCGCTGCCGCATCCAGCCGCACACACAGATACACATATACTCACTCACACCGCCACAGTACTTCCCAGTACTGTCGTTCGTTCGTTAGGTGGTTGACTTCTCATTCTCACCGTCGGCTTCTGACTTCCCTTCCGCCCGGACGTGAGTAGGGGAGGACTGAAAGAAGGAAAGAGAGAAGGCAGCGACGAGAAAAAGAAGAAAACGAAGAAACTTCGGCGGAAAAACTCACAGAACGAACCCGGAAAGGCTGGGCAGAGATTCGGTTCGCGTTTCGCACCTCACAACGACCGACCTTCGCGACCTCCCCCTCCTGCGTGCAACATTATTAAGCTGCTACGACCGCTCCTTTGCCACTGTCCTCGCACCTCTCGCCTCGATCCCGTCTTGGCCGTGAGCCCCGCGTCTCTGCCGGTTCTACCCCGGCCACCCCGTTTGTGATTCGCGTTCCCAGCGACTCGGGTAACCCCGTCTGAGCCATTGGTGGCGCTTTTGCCGCCATGGCCGACTCCGTCTCATGAGTACGCAGAGTCTGCAAGGCGAGGCGAGTCTCACGGACGCCTTTTGTCGACGCCCCCTGCTAAAGTTTTTTTTTCTGTCCCTGCACCACCTTGCGCCTATGATCTCGCCTTACGTACCGTACCCCGTCACATCCCGTCCTGAAGCAATCTCTCTCGTCCCCCCTTTCTCTCCCTTTCTAAGTCCGTCTCCCACTAGGCTTTCTAAAGAGCCTCAGACTACGAAAGGCCGGCTCAGAGATGGGTGGACGACACGAGGTCTCTTTTTCGTTACGTTCTTGCTCGCCGTCTCAGTGAGGATGGCGGCGGCGTCGTTCGTCAAATGAAGATGGGATGTCTTTGCCTTCTTTTATTTCCTTAGCCCCCCCGACTAGGCATCGCAGCAACTGCGCAGACCCTGTCGCCGCCGATTCCACTCCAACGTTCGCCTTATAGAAGCACCGTGTGCCAGTGTTCCAGTGCTCATTACTACTCAGAACGTTGTCTCGCGCCTGTCCGACTGCTCGGGTCAGACACCTCTGCTTCTTTCGATCTCTGTCAGTCGACAAGTTCGAACAAGTCGACGAGCGAAAGCTTAAAACCCGCTGCCGTAGGATCAGGTGTTTCGGTGGCCGCCGGATACAGAAATGATGACAAAAAGTTCTTTGTCTTGTCTTTGTCTCTGACGAAATATAACAGTCGTTTATGGTAGTCGAGAGAGGGGAGTATCTTTAAGTAGAATTGGCAGTGTAAGTACTAGGCCAGGCACTTAGTAGCCTTTTAACCCGAGTCTTTGACATCGTTGTGTCGTGTCGCACAACAATGTCAAAGGCAAAGGTTAAAAGCACAGAATGAGTGACGCCGACTGAGAAGCTCTAACAAATTTCTTTATTCCAATAGCTAGGTATAAATGCACTTCGAATGGGCGATTGCTAATAATTTAAAAAATACTTATATAATAAGGGCGTGCCTACGAAGATAAGTGTCATTGCATCGTGGGGCCGAATATCAGATGCATGATGATCGAGTGCAGTTATTAAGCAATGTGACCTTCAAGGCGGCGGAATGAGATAAGATTCGTGAGTATATGGACCCTTCGGGAGAACATTCTTTTATACAAAAAAGACCTTATGACCCGGACGTGATTCGAACACGCAACCTTCTGATCTGGAGTCAGACGCGCTACCGTTGCGCCACCGAGTCACATGGCTACACACGCCGTTTCTCTATGTAAGTACTACAACTGACGGGGAATGGTAACAAACGAAGCATGCGTGGATCGCCCTCTATCTGCCACAACCCCCGCCAACGTTTGCTTTGCAGTTCACGACCCACGAAATGGTTAAATAACCTAGCGAACGATGGAGGTGATCATTGGTGAGTTTTCACGTACAATGTTATACAACCATCTCTAGGATTCTACGTTATTATTTTATGTTCGAGTCATCTCTGGCATTCATGGATTGCTCGCTTCCTCCCAAGATCAAGTGATGTGCAGTTGAAAGATTGTATTCCATAGTGGAACAACCGACCCAGCAGTCGTTGGCAAACACAGACAACCGCAAACGGTGTATCTCTTATCACAGATGGCAACATTCAGGATTATTCCCACGCGCTGGCCTCCCCACGTCCTGGCCGCCCTTGTTCGTGTCTGCGGCGCCCTCAGATGACCTTGGGCCTGCCACCCAGCCACGAACTCAACTCTCGCTCAACTCGTGTGACTGCAACTGTCCTATGTCGTGCGAATGCAAAGGAGTCAGAGCAGGAAAAAGATAAACGTGGACAGTTGCTCCCTCCACCACACGCAGCACAACGTTGACTTTTTTTTTGTTGTTGGGCCAACCAGACCAAACGAAGTGTCAGTCGTAAAGTAGCAAGTCGCAAGCCGCAGCGAAAATAAAAAGCTGCCTGAGCTCGCAGATCTTATACCCCGGTCAAGCTGGAATGAGGCGAAGGGAGAATGAATGGGGGTGAGTTCCGATAGAAAACATCGTACCCTATGGTATTATTACGAAATCAATCCAAGCCGCCTTATCCACGCGCTGGGCCAGGTGGCGTTAGCGTGCGGCCACAATCCCTTGCGAACCATGACTGCTGTCAGCACATATCGCGAGCTGGGTTCGTTCACAGCAAACGAATGGCTTGCGGCTGTTGTTGGGTGACGTTCGTTATCTCGTAACTCATGTGCTCTCATATTGTTGGAACATTAGCTGGTTGTTAGCAGCTTTGTTTAGCGCCTCATTTGTCTTGTCCGTTCGAAATCTTCCACGGTGTCGTTTGAGTGAGCCAGAGGCGCTCAACCAGAACACTTGTGCTGTGCCTGTCGCTGGTAGCCCGCAGTTACATTTCCTGTTTCTTTCTTTTGGGCGACAACAGCCACTTTGGACTCAACCAAAAAAGTCGTCAGCATTCACCGCTAATCGAGGTGGAGCGTTATAGAAACCGAGCTATGCATGGTAATAGGTTAGAGATTCAGCGGGACGGCCGGCCAAGGTGTCACGAGGACCTTGTGTTGATGCATAAATATATAAAATAGTTAGAATGTGGTCAATGGGCTTTTCATTTGAGAAGCAAGAATCAACTGCAAGGATAAGTCTCGTCGTCGGTTTATTCTCTAATCGAAACGATTTTATGTACGAATACGCTGTTACGATTACACGACGACTGTGCGGTGTTGGACTGCTATTCATCTTAACAACACACATATACTCGGAGGATGTCGCATTTTTGCTATCTAGTTATATATGGTAGGAAACGCTTAAACGAAAGTCAATGAAGAAAGCGAGGGTGGCGACGGGCTCTGTATGCAATAACACATGTGTAAGTGACACTCGAGGTTCGGGAATCACTATACATACAGAGAGAGAGAGAGAGAGAGAGAGAGAGAGCGAATGAGTTCGACCTCGAATTCTTCACTCTGGCACAGTTCGCATCATTTGCCCCGGAATCAGCTGGCGTAGCAAGTCTATGTGCTTCGCTCCGTCATTAATGAAAGACCGGCGATGTCGTCCCCCACTAAGCTGGTGTCCCGTTGGAGGCGTTTTTCGCTTTGCGCACCACAGCCTGCGTTTTTCTAAGGCCAACCCATTGATTCATCCGATTGAATCTGCAAGGGAACCGGCGCGAATGAACGGTTCGAAGAACGGCTTGTTTTTGTGTGTGTTCTAACGAACGAACTGTTGCAGCTAATGCCCATCACGAGCACAAAGCCGGAGGTCCCAATGGAAGAAGGAATATAACACACACAGGTTTCTGGGAACGATTGGAGTAAAATGTGTAATTCAGGAAGGAGGCGACCCAATACTAGGCGTCTGCGGTCGGTAAGCCACTATCCATCAGGTTCAATACAAGTACGAGAGAGAGAGAAAGAGAGCTGAAGTCGATGATGATCTCTACGATTTCGACTTGTCCTTTTTTTGGTGGTTTTGGGAATACTTAATGCAAATCTGTCACTCAGCCGTAATGACTAGTGTGGGACTCACAAACCCACTAAACCCGGATTCCCCCACCCCCAAGGCGAACCCTTAGTGATCCTCTATACAATTTTTAATAGGAGATCTTTACGCAGTTTGGTCTAGCGTTTAATTGGCATGTAAACAATTATAATTTAACATCCTCAGTTTAGCATGGCACTGTGCGATTTGTACGGGACACGTATGCTGCGCATTTAGGCCTCTAATGCGTAGATTTCAGGGGTGTGAAAACAAACCACTTCTTACCCACAGATAGTAAGCTTACAAGCACATGCCTAGGTAATAGATTTCCCGTAACGCTCTTCCACCATACCAGTTGCAAAGCAGTGACCATTCGGGGGCGTCTGCCAGTAGCGTCAAAAACCGTATAGCTGTCCCTTTTCAGCAAGTAACACTGCCAGTTAACTATCCACTCATTAATGATTCAGATTAATAGTGACCATAGTCTCAGGGTATTGGGGACTCGAAGGACGAGAAATTGTGTTGGGGACTACTGTTTCCGTCAAGCACAGAAGCAGATCGTACATGACTGCTCTGTGCCCGACGAACAAAAAACAAAGCGAGCATACAAACGACGAAGGTTCGCTGCTTCAGATATTGCTGCTGAGGATTAGTCGACGAAAGCTGCTTTTGTGACCATCGGCCTATCCCTCCACGTGTCTGTCTCCTATTCTATAATCCCGTATACAGTGTTACATCATCTAATACGGTCTCTCATCAAATCTTGCCGTTACGTCGTATAGCATAGTCGATCTTCGAAAAACCGCTAATCTCTAAGTACGTTGATCTACCATTCAGTCAGGACCAATGCATACGAGAATCGTCTAGTTCTAGAACTGAATGAAAAGCCGCCTACTGCATAAGTGAGCTTGCAGTGAAGACATGCCTAATAATTTAGCAATCAATAGCTTGTTTATCCGGCATGAGACCGAAGTGGTAGAGTTGTTTCACATCCATTGTTTATACCTTGTGCTTCTCGCTTCCTATGAGGCGACATCCATCTACGCGTATTTACAATAAATCGGTGCAGCATTCGATCGAAGGCGGCTCGACTTACTACGACTTGTTTGGAAATGGCCAAGCACTATATTTACCCTCCAGCTACAAGGACTTTCTCATCCGAGACAATAACATGTTCTCGCTCACCACACCACCCAGATGCTCACCCGCATCGACCAACACTACATACGACTTTTTCTGTCGCTTACCTAACCTCGACTCGGCGGATCCCTCCAGCCAGCCGCTGCCAACGCGACCTGCTGCTGGTCAGCCAATAGGGTGCGGGTGCCAGTTCGTCCACCTCAGAAGAGGTCCTTCCGGCGTTGTGCCCCAACGAGACGTTAACGCGAAGTGCAGAAAGCGTTAGCGAGCGACCGGCCGCGTAGAAACCGGCAGTACACGCGAAGCACTTTGCCATAAATGGCGCTGTTTTTCATGTCTTTGTTCTCTGTCGATACCCTCTCTCTATTTGACAGCGTGCGGTTGTTGTGAGGCTGGTGTGCGGCACCCGCCTCAAATGATACTTTGGTTATCTGGACTACTACAACGCCAAGTACCATATGTGTGGCACATGTGCTACGACAACGGCGATTCGGGAAAACGCCGGGACTTTGTACTCGGGTGAGGTCACTCCCCGAGCTGCCGCTTGATGATTGACGTACTGTATATCGTCAACCATTGTACCGTAACATGGAAGCCGTGTCGAATACGTCGGATCCGGACGTCGGTCTGGGACCTCGGGACAGCAGGAGTGCAACAATATATATATATATATATATATACGTATGTTGGAAATCGGAAACAAAGTACAATGATACGATAATAAGACAATCCATATTATTATTACACATTCATATGTTTATAACTCTTACACAGAGACAACTAATGACGGAACAGTCTACAACCTGTGGTAACGATATTCGCAACAATATTTCCAAGGAGCTCTCTACAAGCCGTTTTACATTAAAATAGTTAGCCTGATCTACCATAACTACGTGTCAGCCCCAATCGTAACCCTGTCGATTTCATATGATACGAAGCAATACCACTGTTGGTGTTTATCAAGTTTTTCTATCCAGCACATCATCTTCTCGACACATGTCCACGTTTCGACATCAAGTCTTCGAACACATTGTTTCTCTTATCCTTTCCTGTCTCATCCATGGTACGACAAACTGGAGGTTGGTACGACAAGGTACGACAACCGAGCGAAATAAGAACAGACTCAAGGATCCGAGCAGTCAAAATAAGGCTCTAAATATTCTTTTAGGATTAAAAAATGTTACATCTCGCATACCATTAGCTAATCCAATCGTCTTTTTGGCTATAGTGTTAAACACAACAATGTATACCATTGTGCTTGTACAGCAGACGCGTACGGGCAGGGTGCGTATCTTAATACGCCTCGAAAGTACTCAGTTTTTTTGACACCGGAATTGCAATGCTCAGTATACTGCCGTGTGCTATATGTTCCCTCTGTACACTGGCTGAACATGAGAAGCGCATTAAATACTACAGCCTAACACATATTGAGATATTTCTGTAGTGGTGTAACTTGTTACATTACGGTAGATGGATGCTACGCATATCGAAGTACATATATTAGTACAAATATTTTTTCCAGAAGAAACACTGGTTTTTTTTCAACATTATATTTCGACCTTATGGAAACATTGATATAAGAATCACTACATTATGTATAAAATATCAAACAGCAACGAAACCCTTATTCTAGAATAAAATTTCATACACAAGGTGGCGTACGCCCGGCGTGAGCACCAGCCAGCTTTGTAGTTTGTTCAAATAAATAAGTATTGAATCCTGGAGATGGCAGAGGATCGCTCCTCTTTTTCTCGACTCTGACAATAACGATCCGCTCGTCTCAGCACTCGGAAATACGTAGTGCATTAATGAAACTAAGAAAATTAAACCTCGAAGCAAAATGTAGTACAGGGTTAGCGAGGCGTTATCAGCCTTGGGAGCTCAACGTCGGATTGTCGCAATCGAAGCACAGTAGCAGCTGTGAAGGTAGAAGAAGTTAGAGGATGCCATAGAACTTAAGAGCGCTGATGCGGTTAACGCTAGCCTGTGCTTTATATTTGCTTGATGACTTCACACTTTCGTTTCGAAAAGGCTGAACCGGCTCAGCGCCGATACTCCCGTAGGGGACGATATTCCCTGTGGAACGTTGGGAGCCAAACAATGTCGAATCGGATAACGGTAGAAGAGCTAATAATGTGCACGCTTGATCAAATGTCACACGACACGGTGAGTTGATATTCAGAATCTCAGATGGTTTAAAGAATTGGTCATTGAGTCCTAGCCGGACTTCAAACCCCGGATCTTCGTAATTGTGAGTTCGGTGTCCTGCGTGTAAATAAACAAAGCATCTCTATGGATTCTGCCGAACTCATTTCACGTACTGTATTTTATTATTATGAATTTTATAAATGATTCGCCCTCGAAGGTTTTTCTCTTTTTCTGGCGACACGCTGTAAAGGACCCGCTCCGGCAGATTAATAATTGTGTACAAGGAAATTATGTCGTGTGCTTTTTGTTGTTGAACAAGCTTGAGTACATAGATCATTCCCAAATATGGTATTCACAGCAAGAAAAGAAGTGGCTCAAATAAGTCCGATGCGAACGGACGCAACTTTGTCACTTATGCAAGTGGACAACTGCAGATGCTTGTTCTTTCTGTGGTCTTCTGAGAGAATCGTGTGCTTTTGTTCGTCTTTGTTCGACAGAACCGAAGGTCAGAGCTGAGTGGCCCTGGTCCCAAAGGAACTACTGGAACATAAGAAACAACCCTCTGACCCGCCACCAGGACAAGGCCTGCATGTGAAGCAACATTGTGCAGAATTCACGTTAATATACGCGAGCCACAGAGTAAGAATATGTAATTTCCATAGTCTGTCCATCTGTCTCTCTCGATATATATATATATATTATATATATGTATTTACATCAGAATGATGTAGTCCATATCACTGTCAAGAATTGCCTTATTGAATACATACGTTGAAGGCATTTTTGTCCAGCATCTTCGCGAATTTATTATATATATTATTGTGGTAGCTGGATCGAATGTTGATTTACAAGATTATTGCAACACGAAGCCCCGTGTTAGTAGTATTCGCTGGTATTAGTCGGGCTCCGATCGTAATTGATTGTGGTACTTGCTGTATTTTGGGCCATTTCTACAATCATCTTTATTGACTAGATTTAGGCGTCGTCTAGAATGGTTCAATTTGTACGGTCAGAAATATCGGAGCCCACTTTTTATTCTTGTCGGACCTGATGATCACTATTCGCTCAGCGTGCTATCGGAGCGTTCAGTTTAAGAACGCGGTCAAATCGTAAAGATGACACGAAGTATCGCGCGTGTTTCTTTTGGACCTGTATGATGGTGCTCGTGGTGACTAGAAACTGGCTTCTGACAGCTGACAAACCGCACTCAAATGGAAGCACAACCCGTCTTACTCTGATGTTAGCAATATGTTATCATTGAACTCTCCTTCTTGCTCAGTGTTCACGTGAAGCATAGACGTACATATTAAGGGTCAGCGTAAAAACCGTCTCCTACGCGGATTAACGGGTCTAATGTTTTCGGGCTGAATCTCAGCCAACATTTAATATGTACGGTATAGCTTTTACATTGCTTCTTAAGACGGATCGAACCAGTGCACCTACGTATCTTCTCCGGTTGAGAGGCGCACACGAATGCAGCACGCGACCGGGCTAGACGCGGACGTAGAGTAACATCGAGAAATGGTTCTCGGTCCAGGTTTGATCTTCTAGCGTTTGCTCATGTTGTGCTACAATGGCCTACTCGCGCATAACGCAAACTTGTATTAAAACAGCCTTCCTATACGGAGAACTAGAAGAAACTGTCTATATGAAACAGCCTGAAGGCTACGATGATGGAACTGACCGTGTATGTCTACTATTTCTACTAAACAAAAGCCTATACGGACTAATTTAGGCACCAATATGTTTTGACCACAAACTCCAACGAGTTCTACTAGGTATGAGGCTGAAACTACGCCAGGCAGATCAGTACGTCTTCATAAGACGAGACACGAATGAACTCCTAATAATAGAAATATATGTTGACAAAGCAATCATTGTTGGCTCAACAAAGACCTTAATCAATAACGTATTGAGTAGTATCAAAAGAAACTTTGAATAGAAACGAGCTTACTAAATTTCTTTTTAGGAATCCACATTCATATCTATAAGGCAAACTATATATGCATTAATCAAGAAAAATATATAAATTATCTACTACAACGTTTCAACATGATAGATTGCAAGCCAATATCAACCCCTTTCGGACACAACTATATATGACCTAGCATCTGAATCTAAACCTCCCGAACATAATATATAAAACCGAGAACTAATAGGCAGCCTCGTGTATCTGGCATTATGTACTCGATCAGATATTTTTTTAAAGCGAATTCATAAGAGCGAATTTCGTAAACGAGCAAAACATACAGATGTACGATACCACTTCATAGTCACTTTAAGACTGACTCCTACAGGGCTAGTGTAGAAGTCAGTCTTAAAGTGACTTCACAAGGGAAGTGCCAGGTTAGAGCTTAGAGTTCTACAAGGCAAGGTTAGAGCTCTTCGTTCAGGATTATTGCGCATCAGGCAGAGGGGCAGGTCTGTCAAACTATTAGCGTTAAATAAGCTACGACTCTATGTCAGGCTGGGGGAAAATGAGCTGGGAGGAGCCCACGAAAAACAACTATCTCGTCCAAAAACTAAACCTGAACATTGGGCTATTTTTCAGACGTTCCAGCTAAGTCCCAGATAGGGTATATGGGTGTTGAACAGACAACGAACGGAGCACAGGATGTAAGTTGGCTGGTCACGCCGCGACCCATCTGCCTCTCGTGTTTCTTCGAGTTTGAAGAAGCGTGTCGTTCTGCATAAACCGATGCTACTGTTCATCAACGTATTAGAAGTTGCGTCTGGCCAGGCGCCCGTTGCTCTGAACTGCCACGTTGGCCCCTATGTCCCTGTATGTAGAGAGTGAGCGTTGCTGACGATGGTGCCACGTGAAGTGAATGCGAAATAGTTTGCTGAGCCAGTCACAGCTCGGCTGTGTCGATCGCGGGCGCCATTGCCCCGCCCGCGTAGAAGATGGAGTGGTCTCTGCTCGCATCAGGAGATCGGTGGAAACGAAACTGTGAGAAACAGTGGAGGACAACAGGCCGAGGCGAGGCGTTCGAAGGCGCAGTTTTACGTTAGGCCTGTGCAGCTTTCGACGTCACTGCAGTTCGTGTACAGTGAATGATCCTGGCTCGCGAAGGCAATGTCTGGCCCATGCCGCAGACAACGTGCAACTAACGAGGCAATAAAATGTGTAGATTTAATCTTCCGCCTCACTTATCGTACATGTTGTTATTTTTTGTTACGGTGTTTCGTAGAGAACAACTCACATGGAGGCTTTACTCACATTTATGTGTATGGTTATTGAAATGGTTACAATGACTAAATCGCTGTTATAATTCATTCACCTGCACTCTTCTTCTACGAATATCATTTAAGTTCATCAAGTGTTTACTGATCACCATTGGATTAGGCCAGAACCAGTTTCGGCAGCAGATTCCTTTTTCTGAATACGTGTAAATTGTCAAAGTGAATGGATTCTTACCAGCTCATGATCTATGTGATTCACTACTGCATGGAACGACTGCTTTAACCGCTACACTTGAAGGCACACTCGCGAAAACACTATCGTAGGATGCAAACAAGCGGATCCTCTACCATTTAGTGAGATCTCTGTCATGTCAGTGTCACGGTCTCGGAACGCCGATGTCCATGATCGTAGTGTTCGATATCGACTCACGTGCTGTAGAGGCAATCTCTGTTCATAGCACCGCCTTCACATAGCGACTATATGGACAGTTCCTAGTGTTTGAATTGACATCAAGCATTTGAAGTGGTTCCCGAGTTACTAGACCTTTGAGAGAATCGGCTTGCTCGAACGACACAAACAACTTGGATCGTTTGTTCAAAACACGCTCCATCCTTGGCTTCTATGTATTACATTACGGCGAGTCACCCATGCGATATCTCGAGGAATTCGACTGACCCGCGTCAAACCGTCACACGAAAACGCCGAAGACATGTGACAAGTGTCGGCCAAAGTGCTGAGCCAGCCTGTCAAATGCAAACTTCAACTCACTACCACTGCAGCCGTAAATAAGGTCGCATAAAGCTGCTGCTGCTACTACTCCTACCGATGCTGACATTTGATTCTACAGGTGGTTGTGCAGACACGACTGGTTAAGCTAACCTCGGACGTATATGCAGCGCTTGAGGCGTCTGACTTCCGAGCCAGAGTGGCGTGTTTGCTTTGCGCCCCTGGAGTAGCGAACGCGACATGAACGAACGCCCACATTCGCCCGAATTTCAATTGTGGCGGAATACTTCCGAGTGCAGGAGATACAGGTTGAAATCTAACGGAAGACAGGGTATGCACCTGGCGGTATAGTGTCTGTGTGGTGCCGCTCTCAGCCAGACACGATGGCCAACACTTAAAATACCATAGTCTAGGTTAGAAAATAGGCGGGAAATCGATGGAAGTATTTATTTTTATGCACAATGCGTCGTTGATATATCTGCGTTCAAAATGTGCTCATTGAAAGTGTACTAATCTGTTTGCATGTGTTGTATAACAAATAGTTGTATCGTGGTCGTTAAGGGCGTTGCCCTCGAACAAAGAGGATTCCCCATGATACCGCAAACGGTGCCTATGCTCATTCATAAATGATCCGCCCCTCGACGAAGGCGAAACGCAACCATTAACTATTTAGATAGATCATATTATATATTGACGAATGCAACATCCATACTTCCTCCTCTGGTATAGTGTCACTATTATATAATCAACAACATAAATTGCGCAAGCTTTTGTAGATCGGCACGTTTACTGCAGATCTACAAAAGCTTGCGCAATTTCATATCGGTCTTTTCCACACGTAGTGTCGTTTCCTTATATGTTTATATGCCTCTCATATTCAATTGCTAGCTCGCCAGGTCTGGGGTCGAAGTCAGTTGGCTTTCAGCAAAACCGCATCCTACATACTCCACAAACTCAGAGGAATACAATAAAGCACATTGAAGAAATATACCCTTCTTCACCCTTCCAGCTTGAACTATATCACGGACAAAGGCGATAAGAGAACGCGTATCGTCTCGATGGAATACTACAGCCAATTAAACTATTTCCAAGACTATCGACGTTTGGGTTACTACGTCAAACAGCAGAGCGAAAGTTTCCTAAAGGTGTTGTCAACTGGAGCGAAAATAACGACTGATAACGAGAAACTCAGCGCGAACTGCGATGAAAAAATTAGGCATCGGGGGTTAGACACATGTCAAGGCCATGCACCCCATATGCTACAAGCGGTAACTATGGTTCGCAGAGCAAAAATTCAATAACCCACACTCGAGATTAAAGCACTTATAAATAACAACCCACTGTACCAGTAGAGCTCGCTTATGCCGCAGGTCACCGAAATGTACGGTCGCAAAAACAAAACTAGAATACTGTCATGGTTCATCGGAGTCACACTGTGACGCTCGCGTGTGATAACAGAATGATACCGGCAACATTGGGAATGTCATTGCTCATATGGTCGACTGGTTGAGAATTGCCCGAGTGGAATGTGCTGCTCGCAGATAGCCTGCAAGGCCATCCAAGCCTACATCAGTCTAGCCAATATGGTTCTGCCAGGATAGGACCTTACACAATACTAACAGTTGTCTGGAGCGTGCAGCCGATTAGAAGAGAAATGAATGAATGGAAATATAGTGACAGGGTACGTGGGAGTGGAGTATTCTGACTTTCTGTTGTATTTAGACTTTTCGCATAAAGGAACGCCACGAGTCGCTCCCAGCATATAGCATAACACGAATACAAAAACTGGACCATCGTGCGCCAGACGGAGTAGGTGGTGGCCTACATGTCTGTGTCAATTATCGTATTCTGTCGAAAAAGCAGAGAACCTTCAGGTAGAATACGATATTACGTCCACCAAGAAGTGCAATAAAACTATTCGTTACGTCTTTAGGCATATCTACAAAGGCCTACCCGTCGTGACTGGTCTAACTTGGTCGTCACGTGACCACGAGTACCAAGCCCTGCAGATAGCGAGCATATATGTATTTCCAAGAATTGCCAACTTTGCCATAAAGTGTGTGTACACAAGAGGTGGGAGTATGGCGAAAAGGGGCACATTTAAGAAACAAGTAGGCTTACAGCTGAAGCAGCATTTCGTCGACAATCGATTTTGAAGTGATTAGCCGATTCAGGAGTATCTCGACCTTTACATATGCTTATAGGACATTATTGTCATTCCACCATAGGGCTCAATATTGCCATTCTTGTGAGAAGTCGACCCGTGAGAAGTCGCTGCCCAATTGAGCGTTCGAGCTTCAAGAGGTGCATGTCAGTTCGTCGGCAGCGTTCTCTGCAATGAGTGTGAGAACAGAAGGAGTTTATTCCAATTCTTTCATGAAGGTCCTATTGCCTCACGACGCTCAGATTAATTGCGAACCGTTATCAGGACCGGGACAGTTGTCCCTCGGTCTTCGATCGAATGCGATCGAGCTATGAATATCTCATAATAATACCATACGGGCATCACAAACTGAGGGCTTAACTTAGATCTGTGCATGTACACCTGTGTAGAGCAGATTGCGAGAATCAGTACCTACGACCTCCTGGCCATTAGCATTATATTGAGAATGCACTATTATCTCTGTCATCTTCAACCAAACCTAGTGTCGAATATAACGTCAGGTCGAATAAGTGCACTCAGTCAGCTGATATGTTGCACAAGTCGATATGAATGCCGAACCTATAAGCTGGAAATTAGATTACATTTCGTTGAAAACATTTGACCGATAGTTGATGATCCCGAGGCCTAATGGCACGTTGCGGCCTTATGTTAATTTGGCCGTATTGCCGAATTATACGACTAGTAATGCCAATAATGGTTATAATATGCGTTACTGCGAAATATACTTTTGTACTGATCTGAAAAATACTAAAACCAACCTATGGGACGGTCAACAATAACCTCTCCAAGTATGCTACCTTGTTAGCGGCCCCTGTGGGTGTTGACATGCGTTGACTCAAAGCATCGTCCACAAGATCCAGTGGTCAACGTCATGCCAAGGGATTTGCCGACCAAGGAGAAAAAATCGCCCACCTAATTGGCAAGAGGCGGATACACCTTATCAATTATTTACATCTAGGTCAAGCTTGACCGTCGATTAGGGTGCAAGATACACTAGTCTGCTATCTCAAAGTAGGTATATGTTCGATGTAGTCAGTAGCTCAACGGCTTTCGTGGCTGAAGCCAAGGGGTTTGTTTTCTGGTGACGCCACCTTACCACTCTAATTAACGATGATTTTATCAAAGTGAGGTGAACGACCCATACTTGTATTATAGGGACAAGGGTCCACAAGGTAAACAATCTCTTCTCTGTTAGATGAATTAAGACTCTAATAGTGGCTACCCAGATGTTCCATGAATGAAATCGATCAACTTAGAACGCACACCCTAACTTGTGAATGCACTGCGAACAGCGGAAGGGCGAACATGGTTTTGCCCGTTCTTAAGAAGTCAACATGTCCCATAACTATTACCCAATTAACCACACTGAAATTGCACATATTTTAACATATATGATAAATTAATCTATACTATTTTCTAACTGGAATCGTATTATTATTATTACAATATTTTACCTATATCAGTCATAAGCTCATGGAATGACCGGGGAGTGGGGACAGGCTTTCAGGTCTAGGTCCTTGTCACCCCCGAGGGAGGCATGGCATTGCCTCTCTGTCTTGCAGTTTGAGCAAGGAGCTGCTGAAAGAAGGACCCCGCGGAATTTGTCACCCGTAGCACTAACCTATGGCAGACCCCCTCAAGGTGGTAGATCGCGAGAGGGCCGGGGCCGCCTAAGGTTTCGAAGGCAAGAGAGGAAAAGAGGTGAAGCGCCTGCAGAGCACCGTACCTTCATAGCTTGACCTGCTTCACAAGCGATACCACGTAACCGAGGCTGGTTGCACACTGACATGCAACATTATCCAAAAATCACTCTGTGTTAAACAATTCGGCAAATACGTAACCGTGAATATCTCCTCTAAAGCGAGCATTAACCCCGGCTTATTTCTATGCAAGATGTTCTAGGAGTAGTTCACAGAGGCGAGTCATTTGACCTGATCATAAAAAACGAAGTGCCAAGCGTTAGGGCAATCCCAATAAAAGAATAGGTAAGTCACCTTTTTTGCTAAGTTCCAAGTTCAGAACCATTGACATCTACGCCATTGGTTGCTAGTCCACTTCGATTGCCCACTCTATACCCACCTAAGCGCCGCGCGGTAATGTAATGAGTGAATTTCAGCGAGACCACTTGCACTCGGATCGGGCTTAAAACGCACGGAATATGTTCAAGTTAGTAGCAACTAACCACTTTGAAAACAGCAGCCGCCGCAGCAGCAGCAAAAAAGAAAATTCAGCACGGGACTAGGATAATAATGACCTAAAACACTACGGACACCTCGTCCCAAATCTCCATTCCTCCAGCACTTCGTCAGTGTCACGTTACGGGTGCAACCAATCCGGCTACGGCGATTCCTTGTGTCGGGGAAACTCAAGATGCATGCCACCCCACGTCGTGCTCATATCATATTGCCAGAAGCTCCATATAAAACTGGACTATAGATAGATAAGGATAGGGAATCCGACGTCGATCTCAATGCAGTTCCCTACAGCTGGTCCCGAGATATTACACGCCTGAAATGCTCAGTTCGATGACAAAGAGGAATCACCACATTCAAGTGTAATTACTACACTAGTGTCATGCCGATTTGACGAAAAAAAAAAATCAAATAACAATCAAACAAACAGAAGCTGGAACAAACAATGAAAGACGGAGAATGACTAGGGAACATTTGTAAACAAGAGAAATTAAAAAGGCTTTGTAAATAGCACTTGGATTTAACCGTGGAAAAGCAAGGTTCGCTTTTTCATTGCTATTTGATTTTTCTCTTCTCGGTAAAATTCGGGTCTTCCAATTTCAAATATACTACATATACAGTGACCCCTTCGACAGCTCAGGTCCAATTACTGTCGAATATTCGAGCATAGTCAATAAATATTGTTTGCGCAGCGGCGTCGTCAGCGTTGTGTTCACACAATCGTGTAACGCGGGCAGGAGCTCACTTCGAAAGCTAAAGAGAATCATGTTCGACCTGAGTTAGTCGCTCGATCTGTTATTGTCGGATTTGGCGATTTGCGAATCCAATCAATTATCCTTGCCTGAAATCCTACGTATTTTGGTAAAATCCATATACAAAGCTGCTGCGACCTGGCGGCCCACCTTCACCAGGGCGGTATTTTCTGCATGTCCAATAAGCACTTCGAAGAGCCAAAAAATATGGAACCGCCGCATTCGGCTTGGGGTTATACGAGTCCGGCCGGGCACTCCGCAACGGGCGGTAACATCTGGCGGCGATAGCTTCTTCAGCCATCTCCACAGACTCGGGTGCCTACGCCTATATATACTCGAAAAGCCGAGCAGGATCAAATAACTGTTCCGCGTTTAGATTAGCTTGCCAACAACAAAACTTGCCTTGAACATAGCCAGAATCAATACCGACTCATGCGCAAGAGAGACTAATGTATAGTATTTTAATGCACGTTTCTCATTAATCCTTCTATGAGTTCCGGTGCTTAGTAAATTTCCAGAAGTAGAACTCCGATTGAAGGAATACTTGAGGCCGTTCCAAATACAAATATTATCGATATTAAGCCGCTGTGATTTTCAAGGATTTCGAAGCGATGATTTTGTAAATCATTATTTTAGTTGATGTTGAATTAAATAGGTCCCGGGGAGTTTATTGTAAATATATAAAATCGAGAGAAGAAGCTGAGACCTTTGTTTCTCTGCTTCGCGCTACTTTTTCAGCCAATCCGGAATGCTCAACTGCACACGCTGATAAGATCGCCTAAGATCACACACTGACCCTCTTGCAGGGCAACACTATTAAAGCTGTTTTGCACGGCCGGCCATGCGAGAAATCGCGACGCGGATGATTTTGCCACGAGATTGAGCGACAAACTAGCAAGCGTACTTTTCGATTCGTAGTTGGCTCAAAAGGGTTTCCGTTGCAACATGTCACTTCGTCCTATCTAATCTAGGTATTGCGTATACTAACATATTATTCAAGGTGCGTTTTCTAGGCTGGCCTATTTATTTATTTAGTTTCTTTCATCCGGCTCCTCGCAAGTGAATCTTCGCATCGTGAGCTTTAAGGCAGCACGAGTACTTTACGCAGAACACTCTTTAAGGCAACGTCAGATTGTATGTCCATGCTCCAGTCAGTAGCAGGGCCACTATTATATATAATATCACATATAATCTATCTTGACCTTAATATACAAAGGCTTTGGCTGAAAAGCCAATTATTTATGACTCTTGGAATACCTCGTATTGCCAATGCTAAAACTTAGAGGTCGTGCCCGTCCGTGATCCCGTCCCAGTTCACTCAATGTTGGACTTTGAGGATGTTTTCAGTATCGATCGTCCGTGCTTCAACATTTTATATCGCCGCACAATGAGCCCTGTTCCTTGGATCTGGTTGCGACCATCGTATATATGTATATATGATATTAGGAACTGCACATTGCGTCTGGGTACCATGCCGCCATGTGCGTCCCTCCTTAGACAAGGTATAACCACATACAGGATGTTCGGACAGTTACGCGACATTTTGGCAGACTGACAAAGTTTGATGTTTCCGTAGGCAACCTTCCAGTCCAATATACTATTTTGTCTGTTAGTACATATGCTCATAGAACCGTGTAGGTTAAAGTAAAAACAAGAAGAGACTGAAGGAAGTTTTGTGTTCGTCTATGACTTTCCTTTCGGAACCTTTAAACTCCGTACAACTTTTGCGAGTCAGAACCTTTAAATACCTCTGCACACTCTCGCAAAACGTTGAACACCCTGTATACTAGTGTGCCAAACTATGTTTCTCCTTTCTTCATCCGTAGCTAGCTAGGGCGAACCCACTAACCGGAGGCAATAAATGCAATGAGCAACGCCAAAAACGAGCTTCACTCCAACGACCACCACGGGCGAACCAATAATGCGCCGCCGCCGCCGCCAGTACCACCACTACCGCCGCAATGTCGAGATGAAAGCATGCTCCAAGCAGGCCTAGCGAGCCGCGCGATCTCCCCTGAGGGTATGCGTGAAGCGTGTATATGCGGGCTAGCTTTCTGCCGAGCTGACAATCACCGGAGGCGTGCGCCGGAGTACAAGCGCCGGCTTGAAGACTCAGACAGCGCGCTGCTATGTCGTATCTCGCCCCGTCCTGTGTCAGGACCGGCCCCATATTGCTGTTCTATGCATGCAATATGTCGCACGAGTTCGTAGACAGAGCGTGACAAACAAAAAAAACCTCATCATTACATGTCTCCATGGCGTCATTGCTGGGGCTCCTCAGTCGCACTCGTCCCCGCCTTCATTCCGTCGCTCGGGTCTTTCTTGCCGGTTCAGCTCTACGGGTCATGTCGCCAATGGGTGGTCGTGGCGTCGGGGCAAACGAGATGACATGATCAAAACCGAAAACCGCTATTATTCTCACGGCTATTTGCCGGACCACCATTTTGGCGGTTTTGAATAACGACAACGCTCGAATGTGCGCTCGTTTTCGCTAACTCTGCTGCGGGTGAATCAAGTCCCCTTTAAATTGGATTGAGGGTATCTGGCTCAGAGGACAGTATTTGGGTTCGAGGCTTTCAATTGTGTGCCTATGCACATCATCAATTCAGAAGTTGCATTTCAGCACACGTAGGCACCTTGGGAACATCCACGGTTTGGATCGGTACCTCGCAAGGGACGTTGCTAAGGTCAAATTGACCAGAAAGTTGGAAAAATTCGCCGCGCTTTTAATATTTCAGCCGCTTCCGCATTTTAATGCCTTTTTTAATCGTTCACTTTTCGCCACTCTTCGAGTCCTTGTATTACTCTGACATATTGAATTATTCGCTTGTGTTGGATAACTAGCGCCACACTACATTGGCTATCTATGAATAATTGCTGCCTGACAAGAATTACCTATATTTCTATCACATTGTAATAATCACCCATTCTCAAAAGCATCTCGCAGGCAGATGCATATTGCCTTCAGCGTTCTTCTCAATACTCGTTCGAGTTCCCACTACGGATTTCTTTATATGTTCACCATATATTGGAATCAGTTCATAGTTCACACGGATCGTAACGTTTGGCAACGAACGTAGAATGTGCGCACCGGCAGTCGCAGTCGTCAAATGCATGCACACACAGATACTTAATGCACATTTTCTCTATCAGGGTCGGACGTTGGCTGACTCCTTCGCTGCGAACGATAACAATAATAACACAATAGTAGAGAAATGCATATAAATGGACAAAAACTCGTGATGACAATGAAGATGTCGATCTAAATAGCGTAGTGTTTTCCCTTCATAAAAAGGAGAGAAATGCTATCTTTTCTACATTATGGGGACGTTGTGAGGCAGAGGCCTGTCTCACAGTTTTACCTGCTCCACTTCTAGACCGTTGTATGCTGCTGAGTTCCCCTGTGTATCTCATATCGTAACGTTTCTCCGTTAGTGACAAAATACATGCGGCCAGGCGAGAAGGACACAACCGGCATGAGTTGGAAATCTGCTCTTTCGGGTGCACTCACTGACTGACTCAGAGTAGTGTGTTTTTTTTTTCTAGTGCGCACTTTGCTATAGTGCTTGTACATGGCAGTACTGCCAGACGCTTGAGGTATCATGTCAGGCCGAGAAGTCTACCGAGATTTCTACAACTCGGTGTCCTCTCTCTCGTATCGCCATCAACCCGATGTTGAACGCTGTCCTATAGCCTTTGTTTCCGGTGAGCTAACGCAGGCCAGTGTCCTTGATACGGACTCATGAGAAACTGGCCGGGTAGATGGCATCGTGCTTCATTTTTTACTGGTTTGCTCCGAGTGAAATTCGATTTTATGCTGTCCGTGAGCAAATGTGCAAAGAGATGCCGAGAGAAGCCATGGGCGTCATTTCCTCCTACACAATGCCGCTACGCGGTTCGACAATGGTGAGAGATGGGAATATTTCGGTCGCCGTTCGGAACAGACATCGGGCTACTAAGTGAACGGAACTATGATAAAAAAGTTCTATGCCTCTCCCAGTCCGACCTCATGAATGGTCCCCGACAGAACTCTGCTCGAAGGGGGAGAATTGAAGGGCAGCATATATATATATATATATGGTCGTCTAGGTATTGTACTATCAACTAATATATGCCAATATATGTACAAAGTTGACGATGTTACTTGTTGGTCAATGGGTGTTGTTATTGGTCAGTGCCAGTTAGAAAAACCTTTGCTTTTCTTGCTGAACACTTCTCATTTTACTATCGTGTTCCCACTGGATATTTTGGGAGATGTGTTTATGCCGAAAGGCATTTTTTTTAATTGACTTTATTGACCGTTTTAGCTGTGTATGGATACACGTCTAGTGCTTGACAACTCTATTTAAAAAATGCCTCCTGTTGGTCTCCAGATGGCGTTGATATTGTATCATCACCTGGTTATGCAACTCTTTTTGGGTTTATGTGGCCTTGTACCTGGGTAAGTCTTACGAGGCCCATGTCGATGACTCCTTCGAAAAGCGTTTTGTACTTATGTCTGAAGGTTATTCATTCTACGCACATCTACGGCACAGCCTCTTGATTAACTGAGAAGTTTGCGATTCTCCCGTCATTAAACCAGCTCTAAGCAAGCTATATTGACGCTTGGAGTATCGAGGACTCGACTGGCATATTAAATTCATATTAATTAAGCTATTAGTAGAGCAGAGTGTGCTTTCTTACGAGCTGGCTGGGCCGATCTCGAAGAATTCTAACTTTTCTTTGCGTCTAAAAACTCCACCCAAACTGACGTAAAGCCTTGTCAACGTGGTCGCCTTCGCACTGCCCCACTATCATACGACACAGTCGAACGGCGAACGGAGACCTTGAATATATATATATATATATATATATAAATATATATATATATAAATATATATATATATATATATATATATATAAATATATATATATATATATATATATATATATATATATATATATATATATATATATATATATATATATATATATATATATATGCTTTCGTAGGTAATACGAACTTTAATTCCTTGTACATTTTGTGCTTAATTTTTTGCCAGGGTTATTGTTCACGAAACGGTGGCCTCACACACGCTTGATTACAGACATTTATGAGATTCAGCTTTTGCTGTCCCCGCGCTTGTCATACCCACATGGTAGGCGGCACATTTTTCAACTCCAGTACAGGTCGACAAAGATTGCCAAAAAGGAAACATCAGTACCCTGAAAATAGAAAGGCTCCGTGTTTTATTCCAGCCATTTTATATTCATAAACGTAGACGGCGGCATCAGAGTAGTATTCTTGCGCCTATGGTCAATCTATATCGACCTTGACATAACGTAAACATCTCAGTTTGGAACATAATACGGATCACCTAGTCGAGGGTAGCTGGCATCCGTTATAAGCTGCACGAAAAAGATTAAATAGACCTGAATAGTTTCAAGCGTCTAATCTTACTAGAACGGGTGCAAATCGAACGGTGCATTACCCGACGTCATAATGGGATTTTGCTACAATATTTGTTTCGCATGTTGACGTGCGGGATCGAAAGTCCACACACACAATATATTGATTTAGGCGTTCCATTACGCGGACCATGGAGCACATTTGAAAACTTCCATTTCATCGATTTTCGAAGGCAGATAACACGTGGGTATAACATAATGTTTAAACGTTTTTTAAGTAAATAATGACGTAATTAGGTGGTATACTAAGTTGGTGATCACATGCTAAATATATATATATATATATAATATACACAAATACACAATTTGTTGGACTCTTAGGTGGTCCCGAAGATAGTAAACCGAACAGCACAACCATAAAGAAGGTATACACAAATTATCACCATCATACGAAGTTGGACAGTATTTCACTAAGTCACATCACTAAGCTAATTAGCACTAATGACTGATTGTTCAACTCAATGAGAGCTAATTGTCTGTCTTGTGTATTATTTAAACAACAGCCACCCGTTATCTCCCCCCTCCCTCTTGCAGCAGAGTTTCCTCTTAGTTCTACAGGTGATGTTCTTAGGCAGGATGTGCCGGTCACGTCGACATTTAATTATCTTCGAAGCTCGCTTTGCTGTGACGGGTGGAGTATCGATGACTACATATGTAGACTAGTATATCGGCTGCACGTCGTTCATTTTGCTAGTTACACTCGATTTATTCGTTTATGTTTCGGCGTAGTAAATTACAATAATTAATTGTTATTATAATACGGCATACGATGTATTTGGCTGTTGCCACACGTGGGCAACGGTTAGAGCAGTAGCACGGTGCTATGTGTCGCCAGATAACAAAAATATGATTGTTTTCTCGAGGCCCAACCATTGTTATTACTGAGTTGGTTTCAACTGTTATATATATATATATATATATATATATATATTTATGAACGCTATATATATGTGTTGATAGAGAAGTTACCCCCAACGAAACTCATGGGTTCTACGTTATGTAGCGTAAGAGTGTAGTTGCAAATAATAGTATAAGCGACGATAGTGTATTCTCTTTCAGCGAAACAATAGTCCTCCGTTATTTAGCCTACATTTCATTTACTCTACTGCAACTTGAGATTCGTCTCCTTTTGAACTATTGTTTTATCATACAAAATATGTCTATCCGGAGAGTTGTCCCGAAACTAACACTGCTATCAATATTAATGCAAGATTGCTCACATGAAATAGATACCGAAATCTCTAAAGGCAAAATGATAAGAACGAAATCCTCCCTCAGATACCCGTGTGGACGTCCACCTAAAAAACGTTCAGCTGCTCTTTCTTAACTTACTTAATCGTAAGGTAGCAGAACTTAGAGGCATCAAGCTTAGTGAGAATTAATTCAACGCTCACTGAGCAATCTATCAGATTATTACCAGCAGTGTGGATGGTCCTAGACTTTGCCAACAATACGGTGGGCGTCGTTCATTCTGCAAGTGTGAGTCCTCGTAGAATCCATTATTCTAGATGAGTTGTATGAAGCAAACACTGTGTTGAATCTATTTTGAGCCGTTGGTGGGCGGCGGTGACCCGACCTGCGTTCGCCTCGCTAATATCCCTTGCAGTTTATTTGCAGTGTCTCGTTTGCACATATCCCCCTGTCTGTTCGATACAAGCAGCCTCCTTCTGCTGTTGGTCACGCGCTGTCGTTCAAATCTCATGCCAGCTCGTACAGCCTCAGGCGACCGAATCCACTGGCACTGGAGAGGAAACGGTGGAATCCTCACTCAGCACCAGCTAACCAACTAGCCAACGAATAACGAGAGGATCCATAGAACGAATGAGAACCATACTATAACGATACAACCACGACGATAGGTGCAGCTCGAGTGTAAGGCCTATCTCACAATAGCCAACGATGTTGTCCTTTTCTTGCAAGGCCTTTGGTCGTCTAATAGGACCTTTTCTCTGGCCTACCTACCGCTCCTTTCAGAAGTCTCTCGCTACCGACGAAAATGAAGACACAGCAGATTCCTTAACAAACAAACATGGTTTATTATTATTATTATTATTATTTTCAGTCCTTGCCCTCCCTTTTCTCATGACTTTATTTCCCTTTCGCTTCACCGTATTATCCACGTGTCAGCGGTTTGATTGAAGTATATATATATATAGGCTTATCTCAGCAGAGCAGTTCTCGAAAGTCACCAATATATCGGCATTGTCATGTTGTTTCCATTTATTGTCCTTTTTATTATTATTATTATTATTGTTATTATCGCCGTATTGTGACATATCAGTGTGTTCAGACAATTATATATTATTGATCACGCGATCTGTGTGTAATGTACCTAGCATATGTATCTTACGACGTTCTATTCATTCCTAATCACGCTTACAATTTATCATTTTACATTTATATATATATATCGATGCGGAACCTAACTTTAACGGCAGAATGTGTGTGTGTGTGTATGTCTTTAGATTACCTGGATTAATATAACGTTCAAGGACACGTAATACGCCGTTAGGCAAATCTTCCTCGACACCCCCTTTTCTTCTTCTTACAGAGTACCTGATCAGCATACCCTCTTCACGCTGTTGTTATTTCTCTGTTTGTGTGTGGGTGTGTATGTGGTATTTCTATTGATACCTTAGCTTTCGGCTGAGCGGGTGACTGACTCAAAATCATGACGAAATCAAACGAGATATCTCCTTTTCTCTCTTACTATTGAATGGCTTCTCCAGCTTCCATTTCAGCATCGCATTGGAACAGTACTTCGCAAACTCGTTTATAGTACATCACATTTACACACATATAAGATTATTACCACACAGGCACAGTCATTGTTTTCATTTCGGAATACATTAGTCTCGCTTCCGCTACTTATCTGACGTGTGCAACTTCTGTGTCTAATATACAGGGTGTTTCCCATCGAAGTCTGTTTGTACAGTTTCCGATTAGTGAACGTATTTACCTGCCTGCTATTTGACAGATATGTTTATGCCTTCGTCATGGGTTAGTGGCCGAACTGACTTCAAGCAACTTTTAGCAATTTCATGTATGGTGGCCTTTTCTGTTGTTTAAAGCTCATTGGTCTGGTTTTGTTCATTGAAATAATAATCTAGGATGTCAGTTCTGGTTCCCCAAAGGCCGTGACGTTTTTTACGACACTTAGTCAAATACCGAGAGAAATGCGTTACTTTTCTATGTAGATCCTGCGCGGTGACAAAACAAGCTTTGGTAGGGCTTTAGGATGCATTTTTATTTTTTGTTTTAAATTAAGGTTATAACAATCATTAAGTTTCATCGAGCATTTTGGCAAGTGATATTCCATGTCAAGTACTTTACGGGAGCTTATTAGAATACTTTTAAGATGATGAGTTAGTCAGTAGTTCGCAGTGACAACCCGGCCCTTATTTTTTGTTCAGGAGTACAGCTACTGTCGTCAATAAACTGTTAAATTAATTTCGCCATTAACCAGCATGGTCTTAGAACAATAATGGCCTATGGTAGTGTAATGTAATAATGCAATAAATGTAATGTGTATAAAATCAATCATTTCTTAGAAGGCGAATCCAATCAGCGTTATGATAGTATGGTCCGCCACAGCGGTCGAATGGTGACGTATTTTTCCCCACCTTCGTATGATAATCCGCCATAAACATTAAGTTTCACAGATACATTTTGGGACACCCTGTACACGTGGACACCCACATACACATACACTTCTTTAGCAACTGCCCACCAAACCTTAAACTAAAGGTGGAGCAATTTTACGAAAATATGTTATAACGAGTCTTGTTTCTTTGACGTCATCATTATCGTTGTGTCGGTAAACTGTTTTAGCTCTTTTTCTCATCGTTTCCTGAAGCACAATCTGGCCGGAGCCACGCCGGTAGGTGTGAAGTTCATCATGGGTTTCACGTGCTGCCATTGGTGGCTGGTTGCACGCCTCAATTTGCATCATAGACAATTCTCACTTCTGGGACATACTCTCCTCCTAAGGGCGGCGGTTCCGGCATGGCCTCACTCTTTCTTAGGCAGTCACACGAACGCAACCAGCCAGCCAGCACGTTCACACTTTTGTGGCTTCCTTTGCGTCTAGTGGTATATTTGCATTTCGTTCGACGACGTCCAAAGCCGCCTTAGGCAGGTCCATAAGAGGCTCTGCTCCCCGCGTGAGGAAGTAGCAGCTTCGCAGAGGAACCTTTTCAACTAATAACGCAGGAAAAACGCCATTCGGATAGGTGTGTAAACCGCCGATTGTGGAGTCGTCCTTTAGCGTCTAAATAAGAACTGCCATCGAACACTGGGTTTCCATGACGGGATGCCCACTCTTTTGGGTCTGTCGGTCTTACCGGTTTGTCAATTAGTTCGTCAGCCATATCAAAAAACCCACGGACCGTATATATATATATATATATACATACCATTATTTTCTCTCGTTTCTGCCCTTTCCAAAGCATTGCACAACACTGTACATCATCTAGATCTAGTTATACTCATTTTTGATCAATGTGATCCGTATCAGGGCATAACTACATACACTGTAACTTAGTGTGTTAAAGATTATCAGCCTTAAAGTGGAATAGTGACATCCGCTCGTACAGAAAGTGGCTAAATGCAGACCCCATGCCTATCTGCGTATGGCGATGAGGTCGTTGCGTCGTCCGGATTGGATAATTGGACCTGCTCTACTAAATCGATTCTTGCTAATCATAATAATAATAACCATAATAGATTACGTATATTAACCTACACTACAGGCTAACCGTTAAGATGCCACAGTATTAATGAGTGTACAGAGTTGAATTATTCCACACATGCCGGCGGCAGGAAGTCATTGGTGAATCACCAGGTTCTATACAGATTTAAGTATGGGTATTTATTAACCACTCAAATGGAGCTTGTACATGTATCAATACAATACGTATATATATATATATTAGCATTTCGGATCATTTAACACTCATATATATATATATATATATATATATATGTTTATTCAGATAGTACGTCGATCTGCGTGTAAAACTGATTAACATTTCGACGACGATTGTTACATTAGGTTAAGGATCAACAGCATTCTATCTACTTTCGGTGCAGCGGCATTGGCTTCCTTGCGTCCAATCCTACTCAGCTCATGGCCGTGCTTGCAACATTGTTGCGATAGCGGGTTGTGTAGGTTATGTCAGCCTGCACAATCGATGTTCGCGGAACAGCTTCGATCAAGTATCGTTCTTAAATTGACGAGTCCGTAGTGCCCATTGCGACTCACTGATATTCGCATCTCACAATATATATCATCATCACATGAGCTGTTGAGAGCAGGGCGATAGCAACGATTATAATGGATGAACGCGAAATCAATTTACCAATCTCAGTTTTGCTAAATCGGCAAGATTCTCGTAGCAGCGGCGGCAGCAACAATAGCAGAATAACCATCGCGGGCATGCGTCGGTCGACGTCTTTGCTCCTTTGGGTGGGAAGAGTGTCACCATTTGGATCATTCGTCCAGACCGCGCGATCTCTACCATCGAAAGTGGCGCTTGCTGTTCTACTAGCAGCAACATGACACGCACGACAGCAGCGTGTAATTGTGAGCTGGTTCGATCTCGGTTAGGACAGGTTACAGCACGAGAGTGATGAGTGAATGGTGACAAGTGAAAATCAATGGTAAATGATAACGAGACAGGGAATACTTTCCACGCCACGTGTTCACTTAATATCGAAAGGGGAACTGGTTGAGCGAGAAAAATGCCAACTTAACATTGTTCCTATCGTCGAGAACTAAGCGTCGCTGTAGAATGGCTGACAGGCAAATGGATGGAAGGTGTTACGCGATGATTGGGGATGCGAGATGACTGAGCTTAAGAAATGTAACTAATCCAAAAGATAAAATCACAAACGGACATCTATCTCCTCTCTTTGATTCTGCTGCGAAGACGAACAGATATTTTACAGGACAACAGCTAGAGAAACTACTTAGGTTGATACTTAGGACGGTACTATTGCAAGAAAAATTCGAGCGGTTCTTGAAACTCTGTGCGCCTTGCGACGCTGCTGCCAGTGGCACAGCAGTCGTAGACAATCTATTACATATATAATATATATATATATATACGTGGACTATAGTGGGTCTCGTTATTGATGGGACGGATATGATGAGGAGATATAGGATTTCTTCAATCTCGCTTGTGCCGGGCGTTTATCGTTATCGTCTGTTCAGTCTACGCCTGAGTCTAGTTCAACGCACCATCTGGAGTTGTTCAGGCCGGGGAACAAATGCATGAACGAAAGCAACACTGACATCTTCCGATGCCGGCTGGCCACTATCTCAAGGACAGAGACCCGGTACCTTCCTCTCCAGCATTTCCCTCATATGTCGAGTCTGGTCCACGGGCCGTGGGAGAACGGCTGCCTATGACAGACTGCAGCAGTCAACGTCTTGCGATCAGACTCAAGCACACGACGTTTTAGCTTATGTGAGCTGCCACCACTTCACCCACAAACACATTACTGCTTGCGCTGTTTTTGCTACGTGTTAGTGCTTCTGCACCCCTCCCCCTATTGCCGCTGGTGTTGGTCAGCAGCGAAGAACATGCTACTATGTTAGTAATTAAGCAATTGCCGTATTAGCCATCGGGGGGCTGAGAGAGTTGAATGCCCTTGTAAAAAGACCGTTCCTTGAACTGCGTTCACACCTAAAAGTTGTAACATTTTAGCACATTCTAAATGAGGAGCACATTTTATGGACGAGGCAAGATGGATGTCACAATTTTCGAAATAGGCATCGGCATCGTTCAAAGCTTAGGACCAGCAATCGCAATGATGATGATAATGAGCGCAGCGAGCCAAGTGCTGACTACCTAACACCAACTTACACCACTTCGCATTGGGCGAGCTGTACGGACTTAGCCAAAACAAACTGGGAGTGATGAACTGGATCTGAGCAAGGAAGGCCGTTCGGTGGGGCAAAGTTTCTACAATGTACAATATTTCTTGAAACGATAGTCTTAAAGAGGAAGATAGATGAGCTTTTGGGACCTGTCCATTATCTCTCACTGCAATACGTTCGTGGATGTCTAAAACATGTTTATTCTATAATATATCGTGGCCATATCCTTGAGGTGTGTGTCGCCTAGAGACAGACAGTCAGATAGCGAGCAAGGGTTTCGGTGAGGACTCACAAAAGTTTCTGTACACAAAATTATAATAATAATAATTCTCATAATCTCATGTGTTGACGGAGTTAGGGTTGCGTTCAGTGGCCAGCAAGCTTATTGCTTCGTTTGGTCGTGTACAATTAATATTATTATTATTATCAGCATCATTATTACAGAGAATTAAGTAAATATCATACTTCTATATACATGTCAGTATTTGTATGACGCAGATCAGAATTCAACCAATTGTAGGTTTCTTGCATTTGCGTTACCTACGTATAGAAGTATTATTACTGAAATCTATAATATGTATCTATGTATGCATGTAGGTCGCATTACTTCTCACAAGTCCATATATGTTACTTACAAAATTAGTGCAAGCCTTACAATCCCTATCCAGCTTAGATCTTCTATGGGCTATACACAAGTCGACGCGAGTTCATTCAAGAGCGAGCAAAGTCCCCCACAAACCTCGTGCAGTCGGTAACTGCAGCCTACAGATAACATCATGACACTATGTGGCTTCATTGTCAGCCTGTAGTATTTCTTGAAAAACACTTCTCCTGTCTCCTCCATGAGGTAGGAATTACCGTGCCGACGCACAGTGTGTAACGCGAACGAGGGAAGGAGCTATGTTGTTTGAACAATTTTGAACATGTGGTACTCAACGTTGTTTCAGCTGAACATCATCGGACTGAAGTCCACTAGTGGATAGCATCTATTTTTATTCGTAGTAGTATTATTATTATTATTATTGTTATTATAATCATCATTATATTTATTGTATTTATCATTAGCGTTGTTATAGTTACTATTATTATTATTATTATTAGCTCGTTAGTACTAGATCATACGATAGCATAATAACAATAATAGGCGTATAATAGACTGAGGTACGCTGTGCGGAGACCGCTGGAGCGGGAGCTCCGGCGAGTCCCAAGGCTATCCGCGTGGCGGATCAGGCCTGTCGTTGACGAAGTGGTCGCACGATCTGCTGATGCCCATAATGACCTTGTTCATCAAAGTCCAACAAGTTTCGTCGTCTGTAGGGAGCAATATCTGTTATGGTTCTCTCCTATCCACCGTATTGTGCTTGGCGGTTTTCAGCGCTTCGTGTTTTCTTCGATTGGGAAGGCTGTTGATGATTAAAGGCTGGATGGAGGCAATTAAACGACATTGATGGAAGTAAAAGAGTAGGTTTACGATAGAATGTGCACACATATTTCACGGATGCTGATGATTGTGAATATTGCACCCATTGCCCTCCGCAGGAGCCTGCAAAAGAGAGAGAGAGAGTGAGAACGACACCGGATTGTATAATGAGATCGGACGATAGGACACGCTGCATTGACTAAGCTTCTCATCAGTGTTGCTTCCGTTAACTTCCGTATTCCGTATGAGCTTCGTGGCTAATTTCATTCGTCTTTCATTCTGTCCCTATTGCTGTGGAGGAAATTGGGCCTTACAAAACGTAGGCCAAAATGGGGGCCCAAGGGGAGCCGATTTGAGAAAGTGTGGCGCTTCGAAACGCACAATAAATTGGCTTTTCATGATCTCGAGTGATCATGAAAGGGGAACACAATTTGAGAACCTCATGCCTAACTATCTCAATGTTTTCAAGTCAACGGCGTTCATTAAGCTGTTCATCGTGTGGATGGACTAGGGTGTAATGTACATACCTCAAGCGTGTACGTTCGCAGATAGTAATCGTCACGTAGGCGACTATTCAATGTTGACCAGTGACACCGCAAGAGCTCCTTGAAGGCCCGCCGAAAGTCCTGATGGAACGTCACATAGATGATAGGATTCAGCATCGAGTTCGAGTATCCGAGCCATAGCGCGAAGCTCTTAAGTTCCTGTGGCGCATTGTATTTCGCCAGCGGCTCGAGCACCGCCAGTATGAAGAACGGCAGCCAGCAGACGGTAAATGCGCTCATGATGATACCGAGCGTTATGGACGCTTTTCGTTCGCGGAGCATCGTTGAACGCCGCATATTGTTCTGCCAGCTCTGTACACCAGACGCGACGGCCGACCCGGAACCGCAGCCTTTGACACCGCCGCCGGCGAGCGGATGGTCACCGTTGTGCGCTAGATGCCCACCCCCATGTGGATCGCCTCCGCCTCCACTGCCCTCATGCCAGCCGTCGTTTTTACTGTTGTTCAACAGAACCTGCACGGGATTTATGGGGAATGATAGACACGAGACACAATACAAAGCATTTTTATGTATTATAAACGAAACGGCAGTTTTTTACAACGCCTAAGTTATCGATATGTCACGTCGCAGTAACCTGCAGATCATATGCTGTTGTTGTTAAGGGCGGCAACCAACGAAATAAGCAATTCACATTGTTGGTGATTCGTTTGTCGAGCGGATAGTGCACAGGCACGGCGACTGGAGTGTCACCAGAGATGGCCTTTTATAGTTCAACTGTGTTTTTAGGAAGAAGCTCCCAATGTAGCGTTTTTTAATGCTTTTTAGAATAAAGTTAATACATATGTCTGAACTGTTCAGGTAAGCGCGAGTGTGGTTCTTTTTTCGACGGGCAGGAATAACTCGAAGGCTAACCCAAAATGTCACGCTTACCTTCACCCTACCCATAATATAATGTTATCTCCCTTCAACATAAAGTACACCTAGCGAGGTATCTTATGGCGATGAAGAACAACGCTTATCAAATCACAACAAGGCAGTACCGATCGAGTCAGTTTAGCTGGGATATTCCAAGCGATGTGTGTGTGTGTGTGTGTACGGGGAAAGTGGCGTACCTGTGGATTGATTTGAGCCCGTTGGTCAGCGTCAACGACTCGTTTAGCTGCCGCGTAGATCTTATAATACATTACAATCATGATGAGTAACGGGATATAGAATGCACCTGGAATAGCGAGCAATAATAACGTTAAACCATATATAGATTATACGTGAGTACCGTCGGACATTCACGCTAGATACTCATGAATGTCCCAGTGCTCTTCAGCACTTCGTTATTTTATGTATCTCTGTTCCTACTGGTCTTTGCCATGATAAAAATAAGCTATCCTGTGACGATCTGTTTAGTCGTCCAGCCTTCAAAGGGTTGAGTAACAACTCGAACGGTAACTCGGAAATTGTGAGGAACCAACTTATTCGTTAGTTCTAGGATGCGGTGAAAACAACGAAGGAATACATTTCCATCGAGAGTACAAAGTTCGTTGGCGTTCATCCCATAGAGTTTGTATGGGAAGCCACTTATACAGTGACTAAAAAAACTGAATTTTCTTCAATAGTACCGGCTGGCTTAGCTTTTAAAGCAGCAATATGATGTTCTGAGAAATTCAATGTTCCGCGACGGGGAATATATACTTCCATGATTTTAACCTTTAGAAAGAAGCCAAAGTAAATTTTTCCAAGCACCATCATAAGTCTAGTAATTAACAACCACAATATCCCAGGGGACCATGCCCACGCAGGCATCCATTTAGGGCGATGAATAATATTTTCGGAGCGATGATGAACAAGGAAAATCGTTCGCGTATACGTGAGCGCATATATTAACCATTCAGACGTCGTCTTGCTCAGTGATCTCATTATCCTCGTGCCATCTTCGGCGACAGCCACGTGGGTGTCTCGTTTAATGCAGCATGTGCCAGTATTAGTAGTGGTGGATAGACCGTGTAAGCATTCGCCGTCGTTATCGAAGGTATCCGCATTTATCAAGCACAAATTATACGCTTACATATACGTAGCATATATATGTGTCCGTCCCCGAAATGCAGATCCCGTATTGAGTCGTCATTTTCTTTGAAGTCGCCTCGCTCAACGTTGGGCATCGGTATGACCAAGGTGGACTAGTCGTCCTGTTTGGAAATGCCCACAGTCGCCATCTAGTAGTATGGGTACCGTGCTTTACATCTCGCTATTCTTCCTGTTCTCGACCTATATCGCGTATTCTGTGTGTACACCGCCATTCGTTCGTTCGGTCGTTCGTCCGCTAGAGTGTGTGTGTGTGTGGGCGTACTGAGTGCGTAAGGGCCTCTAAGGATGTCCTGTATCAGCTCCAGCTCTCTGAAGTTGAGCTTCTTTCTTCTATTTTTCCGCCATAGAATCTCGTTTCAGCAACAGTATATAGAGTCCACCAGGTGAATCTTGAGAACCATGGCAAGGTTTTTGAAGACAGACATCCACCATTCCCTGAGGCATAGTTTAACAAGTTTTTCGCCGACTTCCCATTCGTCAGGCTAAAGGCTCTCATCCGTCAGCCGGGTTATGACAACGAGTAGGGTTCGTGGCATCAAGGAAAGTGGAGGGAACCCGGCCCTGCAAATGTAGCCATCCCAACTCTAGTGGAGTTCCCTTACAGAGATTGAGCCGGACCGGAGGTATCGCATAATATAGTTGGCCCGCCGAGCTTAGCCTAGACCGGCTAGCCGCCTGCCGTCATCAACCGCCTGCCACTGTTAGATTGTGTCTCTTCTTAGCTAGACATTATTCGAATAGGGTGTAATAACAGTGTTTCGTAGAGGGAAAACAATGGCGCATTTTGCACGCCTCGGTGACGGGATGCACATCTCTCATCAGATCACTTTTATAATAGCATTTTTATAATATAATATAAATATACAAGAATACTATGACCAGTACAAAATGAGAGGTGCTCAACCACTCACCTAATGTGGCGTAAAGTTGATACGCAAGGTTTTGGCACACCTGACAGTTGGGTTGGTCGTCTGTGCCGTGCTCATTACCTGTAAATGTAGGCCCCATCACATGTTACTCAATTTGCACACTTCAAAAGCTCCAAGTGACTCATACTGTTTTTTGCTATGTTGGCATTGTTTGTCAATCTTAAATTTGGAGAACTCATCGTTCCTGGTCCAGGATGCCATCCCCATCATTTTACTAGACAATGCTAAATGAATTCGGTGCAATATGGAGACTCGTAATTATTCGCATTAATTTTACATTCGTGGCGCGGGAACAGCACATAGTCAATAGGAAAAGGTGCTCCTGAAACGATAACTGTTCCCGTGAATAGGCCATGCGTTTAAGGTCGTGAGTGTCGACCCCCTGGATAAGGCTTCATAGAGTAAAATTAAATTAACACTTCTTTACCTGTCGAAGCACTAAACGTACTCATGAATCACTAGTATATATATAGTGATATAGTATATATATATAGATTAGATTCTCGTTAAATTCCTGTTAGATCCTTGTTAATTGAGGTACGCTCATGTTTATGAGTTGCAGATGAACCGACGCATGTTATTCTGCTTTAGGTGAAAGTATTTGTTTATTTGGAGGGCTGTTTGTAGCTGGTGGACTATTCGTCGCTGTCCAACACAGTTGAGCTGTTTAAATATTCAATGGCTCCCTATGCTACAATGTATATATATATATATATGTCCATGTGCCGTGTCAAGGGCATTCACTATGTGACGAGGGTGATTATTCATTTCTGGGCGTTCGGCGGAGGGCCAACTGCACTTTCGACCATTGTAGTCGCAGGCGTACAGCTGAAAAGGCGAAGACATTTTTCTTCACTGTCGCTCAAGCCGGCTTGACAGAAGCGATCTGACCACTCATCAAGCCCGAGAGGACAATGCCACTTCTGTGAAAATATCTCAATGCTGCCTCGTGCCACAGTCCGCTTGCGAGCACCGTCGCGGCATTTTTTCGCACCCTATCCACCACTCATTAGCGGCTCTTTCGAAATGCTACCTCTAAGCATCATGTTGGTGTCATTATCAGATTCGCCTTTCTTCGCCCGCGACCTCTATCGTTCCACCACCTCGTGTTGAGATAAACAGCGATTCTGGCATTATCGCACCCTTGTTGCTTTGCAAGATATTATATGTGGCCCGATCTGGTCACGTTCAACCGAAACTCAAGCATCAAACTGTTATTTTCGACAATCCGCCGATGCCGCGTGTATTGTACCCCACCACCATTGGTGGAAAAGTCTATGTAATAGGCCTGTAGAAAAGTCTATGTAAATATACATGTAGGCCTGTAGGTGGGCTGTACCTCCGTGGGTTGCAGAACCCTTCGAATCAGAAGTGACGCTAACTCAGAGGGGGGCTCCCTCATCGGCGGTCCGTTCCCAGTTTGTTCCGCGCTTACGTTTCAGTTGCTACATCTCTCGTGTATAGCTAGCAGAGCCAATCCATCTGTTTGGCCGAGCGGATCGCTCCCTGAGCCAAGCGGGATGAGGGGGTTGTCACAATAGACCTCCCCATCGAGTCCAACAGTCGTCGATAGTCGGGCAGCGCTTTGCGATATGCTAGGAGCAAGCTGTGTGACATATACGACGACAATACGACAGCAATGCCAAGCGACCTTCATCAATTACCCCCTTCCGGCATCTCAGACGCCGTTTTCTTATCCTCGCCGTCTTGTCATCTCAATCACCCTGTCGGTAATAACCAACGTCTCGACGAGAGCATATTGGAAATTCTTTCATCATCTTGATAATCATAAAGAAACCGGGAGAGGGAGAGAGAGAGAGATGTTGTCGCTACCGAGGCGGTCGACCCCGCGTCTTAACATTCTCTTCTACCTAGTACTATACAACCAATGTACGTGCACCAGGCTCTTCGAGTGTTCCCACGCGGACGAACGGATAAATTTCGCTGATCGTCGACGACGACTAGATCATCTAGGCAATTCAATCGATGGACGTGGCCAAATGCATTTTGTTGGCGCGTTATTGTCCTGCTGAGCGTGAGTCTTGTTAGCCGCCAACTGCTACATTTTGATAAGACAAGCAAAATGTGGCAGTGTGTCGTCAACAACCAAGAAGCAAGATTTCTGCCAAGGGTATTTGTTGCCTTGTGCCAGAATTCGCAATCAGTCAACGCAATCGATGTCCAACTTATGTACAGCAGTCGACTGCTCATTTATGTCCCTTCTATGAGGGAAACTGAATTGGTATTATGGATATCCGCCGCTTCGGATAAAGAATCGTTCATTCTCTCGATTTGCTCTGACGCTGCTAAATTTAATTCGATTCACTCTAACTCTGTCTATCTAGTAATCTAATAGCTCTCTCTCTCTCTGCATTGCCCCTGGTGTAGACGCCACGGCTAAGATGCCATTATTGTTCCGTTGAAGATTGTTGCAATCGAACAAAGGGAGTGTCCAAGCTTTCTTGGAACATGTAAAGTAAAGGTTTATATTCATTTATTGAAGGAACTGCAATTCTTACAATGCTTAAATTCTCTCATATATCACGTTGCGGGACTCGAACGTCCGTCCTCTGCCTTTTTACAGCCAGGGACTTGGCCGCCCACGTCACCGCGTTGACTTGGTAGCAGGTACTTGTTTGTGGGCCAATCGATAAACAAAAGAAATGCTTATAATTCTCAGCTGTGAGCATTCCTTTTCACTGCTCGAAGGTTGAGTTCACGAGCCAGCGATTATGTGTGGAACTTCGCTGACGCCATCGCGATCTTTCACTAGTTGGGTAGCCCGCCTCTACTCGGCCTCTTCATTAAGGCTGTGCGTCATTCTTAGAGCTGTTTTGTTTTCGGCTGGCCCCCTTAGCTTCTCTCATCATCGATTTCAATATCGGTTACGATGAGTTCTATTCTGAGACGTGCATTCTCTCCTTCTCTAACTAATCTAGAAGTCCCATGATGTCTATAGATATTGTTTCTTGGCCCGACCGCTCCATGATATGGACAACCTCTTTTATCCTTCTTGATCCCTCGGAGTGCTCTGCTCAAACAATTTCCGTTCGGCCTCTAGTCTGGCAGGAGTTCTTCTGGAGGGATAGGTTGTAACAAATCCTGCAGAATTTACATACGTAAGTCGCGCTGTATTCTCTATCTACTTAACTCGTACGCCGTTTGTGTTAAGCCTTCACGCGCAGTCAGAAAGGAATTCAATAATATTCTCGAATAGGTTTTAAACGTCAACTAATTACTAATGCAATGTTGAAACTTTATCGAGGCGTCCTTCAATGCACATTGCTATACTGTGGCATCCTTTGAACGAACTTCGACTGCGAATTGACCAGTTAAAATATTCCGCAACAGAACCCCTCCAACTATTATGCCAATCTTCTGTACAGAGTGTATGCTAGGCTTCCAGATGAGGGGTAAGTGCCGAAGTGCTCCTAGACTCCATGGGACCATTGCCGACGGCACATGAGGCCCCGTGTGACATAGTATCAAGGAAAACGGCACAGGAACTGTATTAGAAGTTATGAAAAGATCAGCCCCATCCAGCGGTTTCATTTCTGAACATATTAAGCAATGTCTAAAAATAGACATACGAACGATATCGAAAACAGACGCTCCACGAATTCCGAGCGTGGCTAGACGCTGAATTAAATCGGTAAATTAAATACCGTAAGGTAGCGACTAGAAAAATATGTGTGAGGCACAAAGTGCCAAAGTGCAACAAGATATTAGGAAAATTGATCATAATTATCAAGTTGACCATAATGATTATTAGTATTATATTATATGTGTTATGATTGTGGTTAATAAAGAAGTAATATAATATCATACTAATTTGAAATTTGCACTTCCAGCAAGCAAGTGATATAATAATCGTCTGCGCGTGTCGAAACAAAGAGCCAAACACGCAGCTATAGGCAAAAGCCTTATAGCCATGGGTGTGGATTTACGTACGATAGGCTTTCGGCCAGAAAGGCGCGTAGCCTATCCTATTCAAGACAGGCTAAGCGCACCTTCCTCCTGTGTCTTCCTTCCTGTCGCACGTGTCGCACGCATCAGGATAAGGTGTGCGCGGTGTCTCGGCAAATTGTTTCCAGCTAGAAATTGTCGTCGCTGAGTCAAACGAATAGTGGCTTTCGAACCATTACCCATGAGGTGTGCGGAGATGTCAACCAACGACCCTCTTGGCTACCCTAACTTTTGAGTTCTTGCGAGCTTTTGCCGTGAGCGCCGCGACACATCGCAGCACTTCTGTATGTGCGTATTATGTGCGCGTCATCGTTGGCTGCTGTACGTTCCATTATCTGGGTCTTTTTTCTCGATCTCACCCATATATATATATATATATATATGCATATTGGTGATATAGACTTCGTCCCACCTGCCGAACATGGCAAAGAATGTCCAGGTTGACACCTACAACCGTTTCGGGATATATCAAAGACACCGAATACGTCACTCGATCAAAGCCGGTAAAACAGTACCTAGTTGGCAGAGACTTCGCCGAAATACAAGGACACATCACCTGCTAAGGGCTGTTTGGCTCACGTCAGTATTCTCTCGTGCAATGACAGTCGCGGTGGTTGTGTCTGCTCAGCTTGTCATGGGAGTCAATGATCTCGGGGAAATAGGCCATCTAGCAGACCCCCTTTCAACCAACGAACAGTATACAAGCGTCACACCATATCCTGCCTTAGACCGGTTCAGGTGCAAGGACAGAAAGCAAATCTGGCCGCGCGCAGACGCATAGTCAGACACATAAACAGTGAGATATATATATATATATAAATATATATATATATATATATGTAGTACTGCACCACGATCGAACAACTGATACACATCAAACAGGATGGGCCGTTCAAGGCCGTGAATCCGATACCCCAGTACACACATATGCTGGATCGTTTGCTATGTGCTGCCTTGACAGTACACAGAATGATCTCTAGCGGAGGATACTTGCTGGGGTTTCTACTACCGCCATCGCACACATACAACTAACGTAACTACGTCGGTCACATCAACAATGAACTTCCGTTCATGGGCGGCTATATTCTAGACCGGCCTTCGTCTCAGTCAGATCGAAACACTATATACATATATATGAAAAAAAAAGTGCGCCATCAGGTCGACAGAAGCATCGTTTATACAAATGCTTAAATGGTCACACAACATGTAATAATATCGTGTTAGAAGAAGCAATGTTGATCCATACTGATTGAACTATAACTCTTGGCAGAGACTCCTGAAGCGTCTGGTATTGTCCTCCCAATAATTTCGATCGCGTTTGCTCACGAATGAACATGCATTAGCAAGTCGACTTCGACATAACCGTTTTTAGCATCTAGCTTACCTAAGACGATAACGGGCGGGATAGAGATGAGGCAGGACATCGACCAGACTCCACAGACGTAACAGCAGATGCGTTTCGAGGTGCGCCGAACTCCGTAGGTGAGCGGTCGCGTAATGGCGAGATAACGGTCCACAGAGATCATGCAGAGATTCAGGATTGACGCCGTGCACGACGCCACATCGAACGACACCTATTGACAGATACAACAGGAAACGAGGGCAGGACCAGCAAAACGCAAATAAACAACAGTGTCGAGTACGATTCGTTAGCAATTTGTTGTCTTGAAATATGAATGCGTATATATATATGATATATTAAAAATTCAAATTAGGCAAGGGCATACGCAGAAGTAGCTTCGTAGACGCGAAAGCACCGTTTGATCTGACATTCGTGTTCTACATCGACACAGACATATATACACACCATGGTCTGCTTAATTACATCAGCCGATTTATAAAGATTTGGCAGCAATTGGCTAGTGTACTGGAGATCCGGAAATCCATCTCCTCTTGGAACATGATTACCACTGAACCCAAACAAGATCGATTGCAGTCTCATGACGTGCAGGGTAGCAACGTTTCGTCTTTTGTTCACCATTGGCTAAATACAGCCACAGCAGGACTCGAACCTGCTAAGTCTCTGGCTGTCGGAAGCCAGAGGCCGCAGGTTCGAGCCCTGCTGTGTGACATATGAGAGAGCTTAAGCATTGTAAAATTGCAGCTCCTTTAATAAACCAATAAACATTTACCATTTACTATGCATAATTAATGTTGCTTGGGTAGACGCGAAGGTTGAGATATGTTAAGGCCGCCTATAATCGTTCACAGGGTCGTCGTAGTTACTCTGAAACCATGGCGTAACTAAATCCTGACGGGAATTTTGGCAAATCTATGAATTTACAAATTCACTCATTTTCGTAACGGCTGCCACGTCAGCGACATAAACCGGAGCCGAGCGTCTGGCATGTGTATATCTCGCATTTTTGAGCTATATTATCGCACCGTGTCCGTGTAGCACGCGGGACGAGTGGCACGGGACCGAGCGACTAGAATTCCCAATCTCTAATAGGCCCGCTAGCTATTCTAATCAAGTGGAGTAACAGAATCGCAGAATAGAATATCGTACTGTACAATTGGAGCGGATGAGGTGGCTTCTGGTCGGTACCATGGCTCAATGATCTTATCGAAGGCGTACAGAGTGCAGCTAATACGGGTCTATATACGGTACAAGCATAAGCATATATTCGCAAGCGATACGACTACTAGAACGGAGAAAGAAGTCAGTGCCGTTCGGTGGAAGACCAGTCGGGAGTGCCCTTGCGAGCAAGAGCGAATGAGAGAGAGAGAGAAATGGGACACTCATCAATATTTATTTATAGGCGGTAAAACTGTCGAGAAATGGACGTATAAAGCTAGGCAAAATGTAGTCATTCAACGGGGTATTTCGGTAGATGGCTACTTGCTGGTAGAAGAGAGCAAAAACGCCTGCTGTAGACCGACGGCAGACCAGTGCCTTTTTTTCGTGTTGGTGCCTTGTATGTTTTATACGGCTGGCTGCATTTTTGCTTTCCAGCGAGCACTACACCCTCGAGACGCGTACGCACCTAGTCAGGCTCGTAATGGGGTATCGGATTGGATGATGGTAAGGTGTGCCCCGACGAAGCCAGTCAGAGAATGGCGAGGGGCGCATAGAGTTCCAGAATGAGCGGCGGCGACGACGCCGCCCAAACAGAGGCTGAACTAAATGATGGGGCGCCCACTGATGATGGTAAAGGTGGTTTGCTATACTCGCCTTGTGGACAGGATTTGTGCTGTCCCGCCCGTGTATGTGTGTACTCGGATGACTACCGCCGCGTGGGTTTAAAGTAAATGATCATGAACCTAGAGTACGACACGTGCGCTAGAGGAGGGAGCGTTTGCAGAAAGGTTTAGACGACTGTAGTCCGTGTGGCTCTAGATAGGCCCTGGTAAACTCACGAAGGATCAATCCTGGACAATCCGGTCTCCCTGTGATGTCTGCGGAAGCGAATACTTGACATAAGGCTATACAACTTCTTTGTCAAGGTACAACAATCAGGCATAATATAAATAGTCGTTTTAGGCTTTGAGAATCAGCTGCGCTTGTTGGTTTAACCAGGCAAGATCCACACATATTTTTAGTCTCTTCTAACGAAAACAAATATTAGGGTGAACAGCAGGTAATCTGTTAATACCATAAACGCGTGTTCTGTTAGCAAACAAAACCTACACTGACGCTTAATGAGTGGATTCATATACGATACTCGTTTTGCAAGCTAACGCCGACAATTTCCTTCAAATTTATTCATCAACAAATTATAAATATTTACCACCACCGTCGTTGATTTTACAATCGATTTTTTTTTTTAGATCTTTGACACTGAAAGGTAACAGCTGGATAGCTGGCGGGTATGGCTATTATAGATTATTTTCACGCAGGCCTGGAGGTCTGCAGGCCGACGAACTAGCTTTCTCCAGCTTCGCAACTTCCGAGCTCAATTGGGCAAAGATGTACCTCAGCGTCAAATATCTATTGATGATATAATCCACCATCTCGTCTTTCAGCACCAATCAGCCCTGTATTGACCACAAGACACTGCCGCGACATTATGCAACTCGGTGAGCACTAGCAATGTTCGGGGAACCTAAACCTGAGCCGTTGTTCGAGATTCGGGCGGCTCAACTTTATCACGAAACTACTTTGGGATTAAACTACTCACCTGAACTACTTTTCTGTTCAGGTTACAAAAACCGATGAAAGAATACTGCCGCGTTTCTTATAATATATAGGCAATGTTCTATCGTTTAGTGTATGCAAGACGCTACCTGTCTTAGGTGAACTCGCGCTCCATGATACCGATCTAAATCGTGGTGTATGTATAACAAGTATCGATTTCATTATAAATTATCTTTGTGTCCACGAATAAAAGGGTTACATGAAAATTGTAATCACTATTGATGTGCACGCTTAGAACACGTCTGAGACGACTGGCAATGGACAGCGGATACCTTCAAGAACGCGGAACCGTAACACAGCTGTGCACACCGTTGTGTATTGGCGTGCTTTTCTGACCACAGTTGGTTTTACTCTTCCAGACATCCTGCATTGTCGGTGCCCGGTGGCTTGGTGGTGCGTTAGTGTGCCCCTTGCAATCAGGAGAGACACGTAGGTGCATGGGTTGGATCCCAATGTTGCGGATTTACATTTAAAGGGGTTTTCCATCTTATGAAACAGTGCCGAAAGCAGTTGTACCGTGGACGTTAAATGTTGGCTGCGAGTCAGCTCGGAAAATTTATAGACGTCCTACATTACCACGAAACTGGTCCTTTCTCTGTGGTCTACGCAGGTTAGGTAATCATCAGATTTGGTAACTTCATCCGGGGTGTCACCAGCGTCAGGATTATTCCCCAGTGGGTAGAAGGCACGAGAGAGAGAGTCAATGACCCCAAGCTGCTCGCGTCATCGTCGCTTTCCGTCCGATGCACGTACGAGTCTTTGCGGGACCCCTGACCAAAACGAACTCCTCATCTGGATCAGCCAGTGTTCATTCAGTGAACTCGATTAGCAATTCGACCTCGCCGAAATGAGAACGCTTGCGTCGTCGCTCTCTCCGGACATATGTTGTCTGCTCGAAGTCAGATCTTACGGCACCGTTTGTAGGAGTCCTCCCATCCGAATTGACAGTTGTACATGGCCGTGCTGTTGTTGTCCTACGATCTATATAGCACTCATCTGCCCTGTCCCCCCCCGCCCTTTTGAAATATTCAAATCCAGTGGTGCCTCTCCATCCTGCGCCCTCCAATTTAACCTTAATCGTCATCGGCGTAAGTGGCTCAGTCAGAACCCCCCACGCGGAAGTTTCGTCAGCGTCCTCGCCATTTCACGATTATAGCTCCAGCATCTCGAACACTCGCTTGTCACGCCGACCGTATCTCCCATGACACGATGTGCACTTGCAGGCTTAGTCCTCGTCACTATCATCGTTGTTGTTTGCGTAGAAATTAAATACAGCGATACTTCGGCTTATCCCGTCCCGGCCCTCCCACCAGTCATGAATGCTATGTTGCGACGGGTACCGTACAACGCTTTCTTTCCGCCTATCGTAGGGGATGAGGCGTGCCACCGTGTACGTGGCTGGTCATACATCGCTGTGGGGTTCCGCCATCCACGATATCAATTTTGGTGGCTTGAGCCACGATGATACGATGAGGCGATGGTCGTAATTAGCAGCGCGATCGAGCGGCGCACTGGAAAGCGTCCGCGAAATTGCGGTAACTGAGCAGACGACTGAGGCACTGGAAGGAGGGAGCAATTCGCTAGGGAGATATTTACGAAATGGCACATTTGCCACATCTGTGTCTGGATGTCGATCACGACGTCGGCTGCGGCCGAGGAGACATCGGCTATCCTCTGGCTAGCTTGTCTGGTTGGCTGGTCGTGCCACGCCGACGGCTCGAACTGGCCAAAATAGAATGAAGCATCCATTGAGCTCTTCGGTGATCATCGATTCTGCTGAAGGCTGTTGATACGGGTGACTCAGCTACAACTGTGGCATATAGTAGATGTAACGCATATGTGATATATAATCGACTTATTAAAGCAACGAAATGCACAGCGTAGGGAAGTGTTGCGAATTTTGTGATAACAATTACATTTGGCCATCGGTAGTAGTATTGAAATCAAACGATATTATAATTATATAAGTATGGTTGCTGTACTAGTTTACTCGATTAGTTTCCGGTAAAATTAATGGACAAAGGATTATGTTAGCAAAATGATCATACTTATAAATGCGCTCTGTTTTCCCTGCCAGCACAGCTTAGAGACGGAGAGCGATTTACTATTCCGCCGCGTAGTAATCGTCTAATATAAAACGAGATTAGACCGGCAAGCTCATTTGTCCCATAATGTAGCACGCGTGTGACCCCGAACATCTGCGGGCATCGCAGACCTGTGATTGTTCTGTCTCCCCGAGTTAAACACGTCTGAGTTAGGTTATTATAGGCAAGTGTCTCTCTCCACTACGGTACGCATCCCGAATCCGTCGATCCAAATACAAACGATTGTATCAATAGGTGGAAAACCATAGCGAAATGCACGGTTCGAGCTTACCCCTCTGCGTTAAGTGGAGTGCAAGCTATTGAAATAAAGGTGGGTAAACTTCACACCAACCTCGTTCATCTGCATTGGCAGTGTCGGCCTTATGGGACGATACTCGGAAATCTGTTCAAACAGTACAAGTCTGTTTTCAGAAACACGGCCACTCCCAGTTCAGACGAAATCTACCATTAGCAATACTGGGAATACATCGTCACAGGCAACCGTTCAAATCAACTAGTGTGTGTCCGGTTTTAATCACCCAGGTCACATCTGGCCTGGAGGACCTAGGCGGGCTCCGAACGTTGGAGATGCACTGCGGCCGATTAAGGCGATTCCGAACTCCGATGTTTGTAGCTGCTATTATATTAGGCAGAGAATTTCTTCAGTCTTACTATAATCCAAAAATCAGACCTAGGTAGCCTAGGCCGGACATAAAGTAATCTTGTGAACAGCGAATAACTCACCACAGATGCCTCTCTATCTACAAACCATTAGAAATGTTATAGGCAGTAATAGCTGTTAGTAGAATATTTGTATGGGTGCGCCTGCTTACGTATCGCTTGGCATCGCCGACTCGAACGAAACAACTATTGTTAGATAATAGGCTTCATAAAGTGATAATATAATCTGTTTTTTTTTCTGAAATTTTGGAATTTTATCTTCAAATTTATCTCATAGCTCTTCCCTATAAGTTTCTAGTTACTAGCTACTTACCCAGAGGTCGCATACAGTGGCGCCAAGATACCACTTGCCGACAACATCGAAATACATCGCGAACGGCATCACGAGCAGGGCGACACAAAGATCGGACACCGCCAGTGACACGAGAAGATAGTTTGACGGATGCCGAAGCCGCCGAACTGACAGGACCGAAACGCACACGAGGATGTTTCCAATTGCCGTTAATACGATTATGCATGTTAATACTGAAAGATCGTCACAAAAAGACAGACCACGTGCCCCATCGTTAGTTACCAACTTACTTCCTCCAGCTTTCCAGCTTGTGATCAAACTTCATGTTGCGGAGATGTCAGTACGTTTGTTAGCAAATAAATGAAGTAACTGCTGAGCAGCAATGGCCTACGTACGATTACTATCATATTAGAGACTGGGGCGAGCCGTCACTGAATCGCCTCCCTCCTCTATAGTTGGATAAGATGATTTCGAGCTCCCTAATTACTGAATCATTATTATGCTCAATGATGTTGGAAAACGTGGGAGTTTTCTTATTATTTCTTGTTTTTACCCCATTGCATTCTACAGATCAGCCCAGCTGTAGCCAGCTGTACGAACTAGAAGCAAAACGATGCCATTTTAACCCCCTAAGATAGCTGCCCTAAGAAATATGCTATATTGTGATCGCAATGCCATCGTCAAATATGTCATCGCTTATACCTTTTCTTAAATACGTATTAATTAGGCAGGTGCGCCCCGACGATCTGCGCTCAGCAGTTAATCGACGTATACGGCCAGGAGAAAGTATAGCAGGTCAGCGAGTCTACGGCCGGCCTTACTATTGGCTTCAAGTCTTTATTGATTCTCGAGGTAGTTCTGGAATCGCTGATCGACGAAGGCCGTGACACAGCGCAGGTCCGAGACAGGCCGAGAACGGCCGCACGATGACGACGAAGGTCATGATTACGTAATATGATCAAGACATCAACGAGCCATTTCGATTAAGTGTCGTTAGGCGCTCTCTATTTTCACTCTGCCCGCAGAGGCTGCGCCACCCGTGCATCGTTCCTCACCCAGGGCGACAACGTGAACAATTTTGATTTATGAATCCTCTTATGCCAAGAGGTAGCGTTCCGCCCGGTATCGTAAACCGTTCCGAAGCAAAAAAAATCGGCAAAACCCTAGCGCAAACATAGCGGAGGGCAGCGGGAATCGTGGCCTTTCATTGGGCCTCGCCTCGCCGGGTTCTCGCGAACCGCTAATCAGTGGTATCCATTGACGGGCGGCACAACTTCATCGACGAACGAAAAAGTGATCTACTTGAATCTCTCTCTACGTTGTGCTAGCTCCGGAGTATTGAGCCGAGTTGCAGGGTTAATAGAAGCCGGCTAGATGATTTAGAAAACGCTAGTCTTCTAACCGAAAGCGACTTCGAGAGATTTGAAGATTATAGCTCAAAGTACTGTGACATCACGCATCATCCATGAGACTGATAAATCTCAGTGTTATGTTAGCTGTACGCCATCAGTGCTCTATTGAGTTACAAAGCGAGCGCGCCACAATTGCAAGATTAGTGAACATGTGAGCTAGCTTTGAGCATCGTTTCTCGTTAGCATACAGCGATCCGAGCCCAGCCTGCACGTGTAGATTCTGTGGGGATGCGTGCTCCAGGTACCAACTCAGCACCTGCCAAACAGGGCATTCATTGACCTGGATCACAACCCCTCACCCTCACCCTGACCAGTAGGGTTGTCATATAGATCTTCTGTTTTTGCACTGTTAAAACTCATAATTCACACCGTCTGTTGATGAAATAAACAAAGTAACAACGCTGATGGTGATGATGAAATTTGACCCATTGACACTTTGGCCTTTTTTCTTGCATGCAGACATGAATTCAGAAGCACACATATTGTTGAGGACTGAAAATCAGCATTTGGTGATCACATTTTTGTTTCTTGAAGGAACAACTGAATTGTGGCGTGCATTACGCAAACATCGATTTGTTTACGAAAGCTATCAGTAATAAAATTATATAAGGTAACGCTTATAATAAATACATTGCCGCTCAGAAGCTGCCCGGTCGCTGGCTCCGGTATGAAGATAAGAATGAAGGAGTGTATAATCTCTAACAGAAACCAACAAGGGTTAGTTCTAGTTAGATTCGTTCAAAATCCGAAATAGTTCCAAACTACCTAATATTATTATTGTTGTCATTGTTATTTGTATCGTTACTGTTCCTCTTGGTGAAATCCACCTACCAATCACTTTCCACGTGGAGTTCTCCTCGTCGAGACTCTGCTCGAACGGATTGAGCGCGCTGGCCGAATTCGGGTATTCGAGCGGCGAGAAGTTGGCGAACAGCAATCTCTTGAATTTCTCGCTGACGAGCGGATCTAGAGCTGCACTCGCGCCGACCGCCAGCGTATTCTGCAGGGCAGGCATCGCGGGCAGTACAGCCAACGATGGTAGAGGTGTCCCTCCCACTACTGATCCGGAGGCAATCGAGCTTCCAGCGGCTGCGGCCGCCTTCGCAGCAACTGCAGTCGCCGCCGCCACGGCGACCGACGCCGCATCGAGGATTTCCGCGCCGGCGGGCGTCGCCGCCACCGCCATAGGTCCACCGCCGCCACCAAGGCCCCCATCGACTCCACCCAGACTCATGCCGGACTCCGGATCGAATGTTGTTGAATCGGGGGTCACCCTGCAGCGTGACACGAGTCGAGTAACGCTCCCGTTTCTCCTCGTTGACGCCAAGTACCAGAGTCGCTGCCGCCGCCGCCTCCTCTGCTGTTGCTGCTTGAGCCGGAAGAGTTCGGTCGTCGTAGCTCGTGAAGATGTTATTGCTATCGTTATCGTTGTTGTTAGTGCAGCTGATTCTTGCAATATTGCTATGGTTGCAATCGTGCTGACGGTGGTGATCGCGCGACTCCTCGATGGATTGCCTGGTGTGGCGGGACGAACTGAGGTCCTCACCGAGGCGACCACCAGCGATGGCTTCCGACTTCGTAAAGTCTTCGGCTGGCGGCATTCCTACGACCACCTCCGTACGGCGACCACATCACCGATTTACGATGAAGCTCTAGAAGAACAAATAATAACGAGAAGGACACCGACAACGGGTGGAAAGGTTAGACCTTGTATAGATTTTATGAAATCGACAACTTGAGCGTTGTGACAAAAATCGCAGTTCCGTTAATACAATAACGCGAAAACTTTGCCTTGTATTATTGTATCGTATATAAGCGTGATTGCGTTCAGTATAATTCTAAAATCTAGATTGCGGTGGGTGTGTTGATCGTGAGAACTTAATATGTAAGTAGTAATCGCCGCAGGTTACAACGCAATATAACTTTGTTTTGGAGAGTAACAATGCATACGTTGACTGGACTGTCTGTTTTGATGACACTTCACTCTGAGGAGTTCGTCCCAAATAACAACAAGTTCGTGTGCAATCGACCATGTCGACGAGGGCGACAAAATTTACCGCCCATAGCCAACCCACAAGCCAGCTTCAGTGTTCACGATGATTTTAATGCGTAACTACCACCAATTGCTTTAGAGCATCCCTACTCGCTTTAGCGGTGGTGATGTTTTGGTCATCCTCAAGACGAACACACAGAGAAACAACTTGTTTTGTAGTTATTTGCAGTTTGCCAAGCAAAAGTGCAAGAAATGCCCCGTTTTACGGAGTCGCGTCATTCGAAATGTTGGCAAAGCCCGTACTATCTACTAGCTATCTTCCTCTTTGTCTCTAAGTAAATTTTCCGGGCTGGCTCACAGCCTGAAACATTTAATGACCATGGTGCTGCTTTCGGCATTGCTCCATAAGATGGACCCGTCTCTTTGGTCCCGCCCCGCGGGACCAGTGTCAACGGCATAAGTGCTGTTACTTTTGTAACGATTCGCAGTTTCAGCGCCGTTTATCATCACTCCTGCTTCTCTCCAGCCCCCCAGGTCACACACGGCCCGATAAGCTGTACTGAATGCCGCGATAATTTACAATTCAATTAGATCCTTCAAGCTGCATTTGCTCGGCATCGCTGTGATCCATCCGCATGTGCTGCATTGTGTGCTGCATATCCGGAAGTTCATACGTCAGTGCACGTACGTGTGCGAGCTTTTGTGCGTGGGCCTGTTAAGACAACGAAACGAAGGCAGTTGTTCCTCTCGCGTCGGGACCCTCCATTCGGGGCGTAGTTTCTGGGACGACACCATCGGCCTGAGGCAGAGGAACCCCTCGCCTCTGAGAGCATCGCGTAGGATAGCGTCATGATAAAGGGGCTAAATGCCTTTCCCTCCCGCCTCCTTCCTCTGCGTGTCTTCCCCACGTCGCTTATTGCTTTTGCAATTTGTCAGGAACATAATAGAGCATTAGCTGGCCTCGTGCTCAGCTTACAACAGAGATTTCTTCCAGTTTACGTCCGGCGATTCAGTCGCCGAGTGTCTGCTCGTGTCTGCTGTACAGCGTCGCGGATATTTCCTGCGATACGTTGGGTAACCTCACTAGTTGACCCCCGTTCGTGGTCCCCCGGGAATGACGCGGACAGAACGGAATGAAACATTTTCACCTGCCACATGACGGCATGAAGGAAGAATTCCTTCACACGACGTGCGTGGGATGTTGCTTCTGCTGTTACCTTCGAAGGGAAACGCCCCGCTGGCAGCCTCGAGGTATGGTAGTAAGTCCAGAGCCCGAAACGGGACCGACACAGAGTGTGCAGTCGCGATGAGGGCGATACTTGAATATAACTTTGAAGCACGGCGTCCGCGGTGTTCTACATAACAGAAGCAAGATGAAGAAAACATCGACGCCTAGAATTCGTTCCGGCCTCTCTCTCTCTCTCTCTCTGATGTTCTCTAGCGGCTGTAAGGTACGCTCGTATGTCCTGTGTAAGCGCCTTTGTCCTGTGAAGACACACCGCTGTTTGCAAATCAGCCCGAATGACTGAGCTAAGGGGCAACCCAGAGTGTTTTCTTCTACAGTGAGTGCACTCTCACAGATGCAGGCATGTACGTGAAAAACAACTATAAATAGCAAGTGTGTCCTGCATGAAATTCATTTCTCATTTATGATCTCTGTTGTCGAGTACAGAATTAATGATACTGTGCACCAATGTGTCGGACTGGATTAAACGTATCATAGTTATATATATATATATATATATGACATTCGAGCCCGGTGGCGTGCTGCGTTCATGTGCGCCTTGCAATCGGAGGTGGCACGTGTATATATATATACACCACTTAGTCCCCTCTGGCCTTCGAAACCCTAGGCGGCCCCTCACGCGTCTTTCCCTCGGTGCGCAAAGAGGCAATGCCATCACCTTCGTCGGGACCATGACAACCTCGGCTCGACACCGTATCCCCAACCGCTTCTCTAACTATTCTTTATTTCAAGACACACAATCATATGAAATAAGAGCATGCCTCTATATAAATATTTTAATAAAATATCGAAATATATTATTTCTCAAAGAATAGGCTACGAATCAGAGATAATATCTCGTCGCATCCGAAGTATTTTCAGTTCAACTCGCAAATTGTATCCCTCTTACTACGGCCGATTATTAAAAACTGCAAACCATAATGCTAGTTGAAGAAGTTACCACAAATCACTGAACCGGTTTATGACACGATCCTATACTGCATTTTAAACTGTGTACTTTTGTCATCTCATATACAACCTTCGTGAGACATCTATATGTCGCTCACAAAAAACAACTACTTCTTACCGTCTTTCGTCTACTTATTTGACATTTTCGGGTTTTCATGCATGATCGATTTTCATTCAATAGGGACTGCCAAAGAAAACGCCATATGGACTAATGGCCGACGATTGTCTAAGAGGGTCTCACGGGTATCTGCAAGCGTTATCCATATCATTGCGACGTATGAGGACAAAAATAGCACTATTGATTGTGTCTGGCCATCTGCAAGGGAAATACTACCCAAAACGCTCGAGCTAGATTTTCTTGATGTATTAGTACTGCCTTGCTAAAAATTTGCCGTTACGGGTCGCGCCAGAAATACTGTGCCTCTCTACTAAGCCCTTCGATTTTTTGCAGAGATCGGAACCTCTCAACGCCTCTGAAAGGCTAAAAAACAAAGATAGACATATGTAGTCGAACAATGTATTATACATGAAACAGATGAGCTGAGGAAGGCGCCAGCTGTAGATGCACGAGCTACAATACCATGCCACCCACTCGGGCTATAGTAACAACATAAGGAGGCTTGGCCTGTCCTGACTAGCCTTGTCTCCGGAAATAGAGAAGCTACCGGCCGCGAAATCTCTTCGATAGCTGAAGCCCGCCCGTAAGGCATCGCCGCCACCCTCGCTCGCGCCCTTCATCTTATTTCCTTGCTGCCATAAGCCATCCCCCAGCGATCGCGGCCCACCGAGACCCCATCGCTACTCTACGTTTCTACCTGATGCTCCAATTATTTCCAGCTGATCCCTTATGACCACAATGAAGGTCGGACCAATCCTTGTATACGAAGGAAACTAATGGTGCTCAGACCACTGCGTACCCTTCTCACTGTGGTCAACAGGATTCTCGACAGTTCCCGACAGCTGGCCCGTGTGATCACCGTGTCTTTTACCGTTGGAAACGACATAGTATGACGTAACAGGTTTCTTTCGAGGTTTGTAAAAGTCCGTCTGAAATTGCCATAATGTCTGAGCTTGCAGAGCTATGCACGCAGCTTATATATTATACAATACAATATGCCTCTGTTTCAAGTACAAGTATAGGCCACATGGCCACTAAATGGGCTAATTTATCGGAGACCATACAATCGCTCGCTAATTATATTAGATGTCCTGTATTCGAATGGCGCGTCCGTAGCGCGGCTGCTTTTTAGCGCTCAGGTGTCCAGACCGTGGCGATACCATAGAAATATCAAGTATTATACTGTCTTAAAGCTGTTCAATGGTGTGGCTTCGAAATCGTTGACTATGCCAACCAATGTGCCTGTTGCCGTGGCAACCTGTTCGTGGAATCGCAGAAACGCTATACTTTCAATTAGGACGCCCTAGGCGGAGAAATGGCCGAGACTCATTCGGCCTATCTCATCTACCTACTGAGTTTCGCGTCTTTCTCGCATTGGGAGCATGCACGCCCATCGGCGCAAATCAAATCGCCCCAAACCAGACCAGATCGACCTTGGAAAACGCATTCAGTTGCCTACGATGTGAATAGATGTTAGCGAAGATTGCCCCATCGAAGGGGAAGCGTGCTTCTGTCTTTTCACTTAGTTGGCTTGCGTCCTGACGCGAGAGACCAGGCGGGGTGTGGTGGACGAATACGATTGCCTTTGGTAATGGCCTGCCGCCAAATTCAAACAGTGGCTGGTGTACCGACCCAATTAACTGACTGGGAGATACATCGGTTACTTTGATTTTTCTCTTTTCTTTCTCACGTATAGCGTGCGACTAACAGATCGTAGATCGACTTTGAGCGGTCTGTTGCACTCCAAATTCTATTGGGACGACAGTCAGGGATAGGCCAGATAGTATGTGTGTTCGGTAACTTCGCTTCGGTCGGCCACTATCTTCAGTAAGAGGTGCCAATTTAGTTAGCATGCCAGTGACATGACGCGGGAGATATTGTCAACTGCGTCTGCAGAGGTGCGTTGTGTGAACCATAAACCACCCCCGAAGCGGGTTACGCCTGGCCTACGGCTATTAACGTAGGGCAGAATAGAATGCCCAAAGTTAACTCAGTTGCTGATATCACAACTGGTGGTATCACTTGTTTAGAATGGTTGTTTCGTTTGCAAGTCGATAGAAGCCATCGCTTCGTTTAGAAGAGCATCCGATCAACGTGGGAAATTGCCGTAAGATGGTGATCACAGCGGACACGCACACAGACTCTTGTTTATTTCAACTGACTGAATTAAGGCTCGAACACTTACGTCAACTAGAGTTCTACTAAAAGCACTTCATAGTTTTCAACAGCAACAACGTCTCTAATAAAATAATAACAACGTCTCTTCCCCTTATATATATATACTAGTAATATACACCAGCTTGAGATCCTGCACTACACACAGACATGCAGGATTAATACAGGATTCTCGCTAGTTCTGCGTTTTACTCAGCTGCTCTATGGTCAGCCAGCTTCAATGGTGTTTCTAGCAGGATCTGTTTAGGAAAATGACTCGCAGATAATGATGTTGAAGATAATGAGGAGCGTGATAATGTTCTGCGACCGCGTGCGCGCCGATTACCTCGCTGTGTTTAGGCGAAGAGGGACTGGCAGGCTATCGGCAAGCGGATATCATTTAGCCTCTGCCCTCGGGTGCGACTCAGCTGTGGAAGAAGACTTCGAATGGATGTGTATTTGCATTGGGTATCATTTAGCTCTTCTTCAAAATGCTAAATCTAGATATACCAGTTCAACATGAGACTACCATGGTATTCGGGGCCAGCACGAATATATTCTTATTCACCTTGATAACCTTCTCTCGCCACAGCGAACAGGTGTTTCACGGTGCTTCTTTGTTATTGTGGTTGCCGGGTGTTACACAACAATGAGTCTTCGACGCATTTAAATGCCAGGTCAAACCAAGATCCACAGGAACCAACACGCTGTCGTCATAACAGGTGAGAGATACTGCGTCCCGAGGGCCCACATCGTTCGCCGTTAATGCGTTTTGACTGGCTGGCCTAACGCACCTGCGCTCATCTTCTTGACAGCGGACCAATAAAGAGGAGCATGTTTCGACTTTACCCAGCCGACAGAGAGGGCTAAGTCGTATGAGTCGTTGTAGCGAATATTTTTAGATAAAGATATTTATTCCACGGCAGCTGTCACGCCACAAAGTGATGTGTTACCCTACAATGGTACGTCGGCTCGCAGTCGCCTCCTTCGATGAGTTGAGTTCGGGTAGATCTGAGTCACGCACCTCGTTCATTGTCGGCGAATAGCGAACCACCACAATCATCGACGCGATCGTCAATTGCCGGAGGGCTGCGGAATACCAATCTGCTTCTGCTGTTCGGGTCAGTTTTGAATGGAACAGCTATTAGTGTGCATTTAGTGGTGAGTGCGCGCAGCGTCGAGTGCGGTCTAAAAGCAGAATTGAACACGACATCTGCCTTCATTGGACGTAAGTTTTGTCTTGGGTTTGACGCAACGTACATGTAATTACATCGTTAACATTAATCCTCATTATCGAATCGTTGGTTAATAACGGCAAAGTATACGTTTAGAGAGGTATATTCATGTTTTAAGTAGACGCGGCGTGGGATAATCTAGCTATCGAAATAAACGAGTTACAATCCGTTTCTGATATCGTTTCTGTGGTTATGATGACAACGCTGTAAGGGGCCGTTAGCAAAGGCATTGTAAACCGTTCCTCTAACGTCAAGGGCTCATGATATATCTTGATAGCTCGTTTATCTGCTCCAGTGGATATTCGGGTATCCCGATCGAATCAAAATATCGAATGAGAAGAAGTAGCTCAAAGGTTGGAAACTGTACAGGAGTAGTTGCCCTCTAGAACGCTGCCTATGGACAATCTCGTTTCATAAGAATGAATCTGATGTTGTCAACGCGGGATGAACGCTGTTACGCTGTCGCATTGCGTTTGTATAATAACTTCTATTTTAACAACGCACGCACAAGTTATGCGGCTTGTAGTGAGAAAATGCTTGCACGTGCGAACTCGCAGGAGTCGTCACAGCCGTAAACAATATCTGACTAAGCTACCGCAGCACCCCTTTGTGAACGGCTAAATTTAGCGTCGAATCGTAGCCAACGAATAGTTTATAGGTCCCTTGTAAGGCCATTTCGAAACGTCGAAAGCTCAGTTGTTGGTAGGTTACGAAGGGCAATCCTTTTCGATGTCTAAGTCATACGAGCGTTCCTTGACCTCGCTCGGCCAGGAAATCCTTGGTCCCCGCACATATATTTCGGCTCGAACATTTTACACCTCCACGCCCGTGAACTCCGTTCGAATATTGTTGAGCGCTTTTCATACAGTGAAAATGCGAGCTTTACCGATAGCTGCTATGCTCAAATATTCGAAATTCGTTGAACCGTTAGTATCGGTTGACTGAGCGCAGAATTTTGCACAGAGGCTATATCCAGCGTTCCTCCGTATGAACCTGCTAAGCAGGCAGTCTGACGATCTGTCCGGCCACCGGCTTCTTATCCGGGTTTATTCTGTGGATGGCCGCCCCGAAGACGAGTGCACGCTTCCAGCATATTATTCCTATTTCTCTCTAGACGATGTCGATGCGTCGTGGTTCAATCGTCGAAGGACAATAGCAAGTCACAATTGATGTCTAAATTTGTCCGACGTTACACCAAGGGCCTATGCATATCTCCGTAATTCCATGGCGACGTATCTGAGGCGTAGGAGTTTCGTCATCGTGGAAATAGCCAAGCGATCGTACTCGCACATGGTTGCGAGGGAAGAAGAAAGTCGTTCGAGCGAGCGGCGGAAAGAAAAAAAATCGAAATTGAAAACGAAGACAAACAAAAGAGGTTGTCCTATTTGGCCGTCAGCAGCGTTATCGCGATCGGTGGCTCGCGACGCCAGTTGCGAGCCAATGTACGAGTTCTTCGACAGGCACCGGACGAAACAGACACCGAAGATTGTCGATACGTAACGTATCAGGTGACTGATGAAGGGTGCCGCCAACCGCGGGTGTAACCGTGCTCTTGGCGAAACGTTGACCTGTTGCACAGATGTGTGAAATGCTCCATCTGCTCCCACAAACAAAATGAGTGCCCACGTGTGTAAATAATAATCACTCACACAGCATGTTTTCAACATAGTTGAATATAAACACAAATCACGCATTAAACTGGGAGATATAACGAAATAAAATGCTGTTTGAGATCCCCACCTCTCAGTAGGATGTGGCAGCCAATCGAAACTTTAGTGCTGGGTGACGGCTGCCTCCCTGTTCGGGTGCAGCTTCGTTCAATCGATCCTTGCTGCATTGTTTGTGTAGGGTGCTCCGTTCTCGAGGGAGACCGGGATTACTGCTGCGGCATAACTGAGAATTGCTGCGCACGCTAAGTAAACTCCGGCCCGTCTGTCGCACACACAGGACATACAATAACATTATACGTTCGCTCGGCCGTATAGTATTTCTAGGATTTTCTTTTCCTCGCTCAGTTTCTCTCACTCTCCCCCTCGTTCTCTCTGATCTCAAAGAATATAATTAACAGCGGGACAAACTTACGCAGAAAAGTCGCCTGCGTCGCTTGCATTTCTCGCTCTCTTCTCCAACTCCTCTCGACCTCAGTTCTTGCAAATCTTGCAAGGCCAATCGAAGACAGGCAGGCAGAAATCGATCAGTCGCCGAGCTCAATGACGTACAGTTTCGGGGGTCTGTTCCCGACTGGCCGAGTCTCCTATTTCGGGCATAGGCTGAGCTTCAACAACAACGGCAGCAGCAGCAGCAGCACCAGCAGTCCTAAGGGAGGCGGGAGGCTCGGTCGGAGTAAGAATGCGCTGGGCGCTATACGTTCATCGAACACACCCCAGCGACCACTTTATCCCTTCGGGGCGGTGGCGACGGCGGCGGACTGGCGACCGCTCTGAAATCTCCCAAAGCAGATTACTTAAGAATGCCCTAACAGCAAGAATAAGGCAGTGTGTGCTCTGTAGCCTTGCTAGAAAAGCAAAGATGAGACGAGGTTGCAGCGAGAGCAGGTGTGAATTCGCCCGGGTCCCTCAAAATCACCGTTTAAGCTTTTTCCCATTGTAAATCGAGATACTACGATCATCGGGACACATCGAGCTATTTTGGGTAGGTACGATCCTGGACGGCAGATACGATACAATGGGACCTTATAATAATACCCGACATAAAGCGATAATAAAATCCTATATAATTGCAATAATTACAGTAACACTAACACCGTAGTGGGGCGCATCTCACTGGCGGTGTTAGATATTTGAGTGTTTTCCTAGTTGAAATCGCTAGCGTAAACAGCTTGCATGTTTGCACAGCGTGACCTGGATACACTAAAAGCGCGATATTCTAAAGTGGGGTTATTTGTTTACTTGTCGCTGATGGAAGTGGTTTACAATGAACAAGTTGACAGGTAGCGGAAGTTATCCTTTTTCAATGGTGTCGTTTCCTTTTTGCTGATTGATATTTTCCTATGGGTCCTTGATGCGTGATTTTGTTGTTGTTGTTGTTGTTGTGTCATATCATATGATACATTTCAGTACGGTAGCCATCTTGCCACGTTACTTGCTTCTCGTGACCTGGAGTGGCCGAAGTCATTGTCGATAATAAAGAAGACTGCTGACAGCAAGCCTATGGGCGTCCCTTCATTGAACGTCATCAATGAATCGTCGTAGCCGCAGACATCGACAGTCCTGCAGTCTTTTTTTGTCTGTGTGTCACACTGTCATTATGCCATTTTCATGTGCTGCCTCCTACTGCACAGATCGCAGATAATCGCCATTCAATTGAGCAGGCAATTCGATTGATGCCTGATTGATGGCCGCTATTTGTCCCCTCTATACCAGCCCCCCATCCCTATCAGCATTCGAGATGACGTAGCACTTCACATTGTGCCCTGCAGAACGTCTGCCGATGGCGAGGCCTTCGCAGGACCACACGATCGTATTCGTCCTGTGACGGATATGGCGTATGGCTTCAACTATCCTTCTTGCCGTGGCCACGATAGGGATTCCTACCCTCTCATTCCTACACAGCGGAGGTTCGACATTCTGTCTTTCTGGCGGGTTGCCGGCGGTTACGTCCACTTGGCCACTTGGCTAGCCTGCCACCTACTGCTGTGTCGGCTTTGTTGATGCCCTCGTTCGGGCCCTTGCGGGACAATGCGAATGATGCAAACGAGAAATCCTTCTGTTGCGAGCGAGGACAAGCAACCGGAATGAGAGCCGGCGCTGGCGTTGCCTGCAACTCGACGCTCGTCATTACCGGCCGTGTTCGCGCAGTCGCTTCAGCCTTAAAACGCGATCACCAGACAAAGATAAAGGAATAGAGAGAGATAGAGAGAGAGAAAGCGAATCGGAAATAGAGTTACTCGCGGAGCTCAATCGTCCTCTTCACTGTGCTCCCTGCTTACTGTATATATGTATCTACCTGGCAGTCGGTAATGGGCGTCATTTTCGTCATCGGCCTCAGCCTGTTACCGTGATTCCCCCAGTAGAATGGCGACTACTAACTGTTTCCATCTATCTCCTCTCTCTCGTTTCTCTCTCTCTCTCTCTCTCTCTTGATCTTGCTCTCACCCGAAGTAGGTAGTTTCGGTTAGCGACTAGTCCGCGCTCACACTCCTTGTGACTCTCGGCCGACCAGCACATCTATCTCTCTTTTTGGCTATGTCTCCTATTATATTTCTTCCACTTTTCCATCACGTCGTCCTCCAACAGCTCCTTCCCCTTCGCTCTCTCTCGCCCTCTATCGTCCTCTCTCTAATCTGACAGTATTCGAAGTAGTGGCGATTATCTGCCGTTGCGTGTCACTGGTCGTATCGTGAGCGGTGGGCCCTGCCGGCGTTCGTGTGTCCGCCTCGCGACTCGCGACAGCGTCATCTAATGGTGTACAGCTGAATGAACGCTTGAATGGCCGGCTGAGCCATCCGCCACCAAACGTCGAAGTGGAGAAAACCTAGTGCCTTGCCTGTCCTTGCCTAGTCCATTCTAGCCACAGCTATTTAGAGGGAGACAGCGACCGGCGACTCGACTCTCGGCTGCTCAAGCTGTGAACCAACCAACCCTTCCTTCTTTTTCCCTCAAAGCAGCAAATGGAAAAGCAAGTACCCGCGATCTCAGTCAGCGGCAGTAACATTATATTCTAGACAGACACGAGAAGTGGGAGCCGTTTTGAAAGGAGGCTGGAGGGTGATCGACTGAAAGAAATGAGATGGGCAGAGCGACTCCTTAATAAAAAAAAGACAACAATAAATATGTTATTTTATTGCTTGATATAATATATACACTAATTTGCATTGTCTTGATACTACAAATGGTGATGAATTTCGAAAATATATTAATACATGTGCACGTGCTTCGGATAAGGATATTTCGTGGTGAATTGAATTCGATTTTTTTGTTGCATATTTAGGCATTATATTTTTCGGCAACTTAGACGTTGAATTACACTTTAGTGTCTATAATTTTGCCATCGTCTCACTTCGTCTAATCAAATATGTCCGTGTTAACTCTGCTCTCACGTCAAACGTGAGGTGCGATCAATACGTGAACAGTTCTATTATTTATTGTACGAAAGCAATAGCCCCTTGCTCCGAACCACAAATCACGGTTGAGACTTAAGCTCCAACGTCCGCTATTCTTAGATGATGCCTCAGACGGTGGAAGTATATATATATATACCATATATAGATATAAATAGACGCACACGTTGCTCCGTGTGTGGATGGTATGGTGTGGCGCACAACTTTTGCCGAGACCAAAAATGTGTTGGGTGATACTCGGCGCCGCCGTCAACAGCCAGCATCCCTCTCGCTCGTAGCAGGGCCGTTTGCTGGCCAGAATGGAGCAGCAACATCTCCAGCAGCGACTGTTCAGGTTTTGTAGGGGCATCGTTCCACACTCACATTCACTTTCGACCGAGGGGGGGCACACAACAACAGCAGCAGTAGCACCAACCACCACCAACAAGAAAACATTGCGGAAACAAAGAATGGTCGCTGTCTCCTCGTTCGAGCACTGGGACGCCAGCCCAGTACAGGGCTATACGAAGTGCGATGCTTTGGCACACGATCGTTGCGTTCGTGTGGTCGACACCAGCCAGGAGATCCCGCAGGGCCATGTTATCCTGCAGGGGGGGGGGGGACATAGGGAACGACGAGACGTTGGTCGGATGCGTGTATCGCTGCTACTAACAGGGAGACGTGCTGCGTTGGGCTAGTCGAGAATTGTCCTGAGAGAGCTCGCATTACTTTGGCTTAGTGGCCAAAGTGTAGCTCGAACGAAGTGGGACATCCCCACCGACGCCGCCACCGCTGACCGCTCTTCCGAGTTAGTTTCGGTTGTGACGTCGAGAGGGGCTCGTGATTCCGAGTGCTCGCGGGTTAGCTTGCTGGACTGGGCTGGGCTGGACTGGCCTGAACGTCTTTGCTTTCAGCCGAAGAAGTAAAAGGGACGAATCCACCGACGGTAGCGGCGCGTGTGGCTCATTTGTGGCTGGTAGCTACCCCAGCCAGTTGGTACGTCGTACCGAACGCTAGATAGAGACCCCCCCCCCCCGACGAATGGATGCTTGCTGTCGGCATCGTCACCAGAATCGTACAAAACTCACCACTTCGTTCTGTCTGTAGAGACGAAAAGAGAGACGGAACGTATCGCCTCTTTTACACTGTTCGTCTATGAGAGTGCATTTGTGCCTCTTCCTGTCATCTCTTCCTCTCTCTCTCACTCGGACTCTTGCTGCTACTAAGTTGCTCTCGGCCTTCGGACAGCGCCACTTCGGTTGTGCTACAATCACCGGCCGTACACTACAACTGATCCGACCTTGCCAGAGTTTCGTTGAGCCGAATCGTCCTCACAGGAAGAATCGCCCTCACAAGCGGCAAGCGGCGGCCCGCGTTTTCGCGCAAGTACGTAATGCCAAAATACAAGAAGAATCCAGAGCGAGTGACTTAACTGAACGACTCACGTTGAGAAGACCACACGCAGAAAACAAATCTCATGCGATCCGAATATCGGCATTGCCACACCCCTGCCAGCTCAAAACTGGACGAGTCCTTCTCGTTTTCGTGATTCCAAGCCCAGCGAGCTCGGCCTGTTGGAGCCTGAGCTTAGGCCAGATGTTCAGATTCAGGGGTAAGCTTACGCTAGTCAAAAACGAACGGTTAGCGCATTCAACCTTATGGACAGGAAGATCCTGAGTAGATGTGATTCTTGCAGCTGTCTCGGAGTAACCAGATGGGCCAGATGAGACATGGCACGAAGATCTAATAGAGACAACGTTTGAAGCAAGTTGTGCAATAGCCTCAGGATATGTTTCGCACAGATTCATGTGCCCATTTGAATCGTTCAAAGTGGCAATTTTGCATGTTGCGAGACGTGAATATCACTTAGCTGCATCCGATGCTAAACGGTCACTGTACTCATGAGCGGGTTAACAGTGAACTCGGGTAGCCATAGAATATGAAGGTATGAGAGGTAAGGTAAGGTAAGGCTTTATTGATTTATTAAAGGAACTGCATAAAATGCTTAAGTTCTCTTATATGTCATGCAACGGGATTCGAACCTGCGGCCTCTGGCTTTTTACAGCCAGAGACTCAGCCGTCCAAGCCACCGCGCTGACAGGTATCACTGGACAGATGCGTGAAAAAGAATAATCTAGTTGCCATAAGGGGGAACGTACACAACTGGCACAGGAGGTTGTCGGACGGGTGCCGACAAAATCATTAAGAGAAAACAAATGCTAAGAACCTGTTAGCGAATGTGCCCATTTGTGCACACGTATACCTACATATCTACCAATGTATCTCTGCGTTCCAGTACTTTCAAGAGAAGATCAGCAGTTGTTGCGTCTGGACACAATGGGCGAACGCAAATGATCGTTTGCATGATCTCCTTCTACAGGTCTGCCATTGAATCCCCTTCCCGTTTCGTCGGATATTAAAGTAGTGTCAGGCAAAAAGTGTATGACGCAACTCCGGAACCCCAAACCAAGGCTTTCCTTGAGGACAGGACACCGTTGGGGATCCAGTGCGGATATCCCGAATGGATGCCAAATATCATATATGCCGCGACAAATGGTCGCTCGCACCTGAAGTTCACAAGCTTCTGAAACGACAGGCGTTTCATGATGGCTACTTCTTACAACGTATCCGAGAATCATCGACCAGTCAACCCAACTAACAGAATGGTGTTAACCTTATACGGAATGGGTCACGCGCATGTTCGACTTTAATATTATCGCCTTTTCAGCTTGGCTTTCAGGGACGCTCCTAGCTCCCTTTCGACCATCGGGTGGCGAAAGCCGCTCCAACGTTAGCTTTTGTGATCGCTGGCGGCGTCACTTGGTCTGCACTTACACGATCAAAAGGATAATGCTACAGCGGCTAGCCGCGCTCAGCTCCCTGCTAAGCATAGAGTTGCCCCCTTAACTAACGAGACTTTGATGAATATTGCTTAATTACATACGCGTATCTGCTAAGGCAATGTGGCTAAGGTTTGATGCCTTGGACAGAAAAGGTTGGTCTCCGTTGCTATCATCGTATGTTCTCGTGCTGTGTGAGAGCTCTGGACCACGTCCTCTCGAATAGGGGAGGCAGATATGGGTCTGCTATATGAGGACGCCATCATCCGCCGATCAAACAGACGCCTGCGTCGAACAGGGCCACGTGCCAAGCGAAAGGGGCAGCAGCGGGGCAGCAATCTTTTGTTGTAGCACCCCACCGAAACGAGTCGCCAATCGACCCTGAACAGTACAAGAGGGCTTGGACACATAGAGTTCATTGGGGGCGTCGCCGGCGGCTCGCGATGCCGATGGAAATGGGTAGGCGGACGCCTACGCGGGCGGCGACGATGAGGTCACGAAGTTGCGCCGGCTTCTTGACTCGAGGTCAGGGTCGTCAATCGATTAGTCAGCTAGTCACGATGGGCGACCAACTGGCTCGATGGCTCGAATGCTCATTGAATCGCTGACGGTCGACGGAGAGAAAAAGCATCGTAAACGGAAACTTGCCCAAAGCGTGGACCGGAACACGCTTGGCCTAACGAGCGATAAGCCTAAATGGTTGGTTATTAGCGGCTGACTTGTGGTCAGCCCTACCACAAGGATAGTTGATGATACTTGGCCCTATCCTGTTATATGTTACATCTCATAAACGTTCGCCCTCGGACACGTCTCCCATTGCGGAGCGATTCGAGACAACCACTGGTTTTCTAATCTCTCGCACCAGCTGGATTTTCTCTCTCTCTCTCTCTCTCGCGTGCGCAAGCGTCCGCACTTTGAGTGGTTGCTCGGCTAATCTGGCTACGTAACCGATATCGTATACAACGCAGTGTCCCCAGCAGATGGGTGGGCAATTGGCCACAGTGGTCCCTTCTTCGTGGCTGGAACAACTGGAAATGGAGAGTGTCACGACACGGCGGAAGAGAATACGACGGTCTACTTCGGCCAACGAATGAACCAAGCGACGGACGGATGGACGGACGGCCTGTTCGTAATTAGCACAAGATATCTGCACATGCTAATGATAATTATCTCCTACTATTACAGCGGTGCTGCAGGGCTATGCGACTAGAAATAAAGAAGAAAATCACGATCTCCATACAACAACGACAACAGTGTCTGTACGTAGTCCGTTGACAGTGTGGCAACGGAAGCCGTAAAGAGAGTTCCGTGCGAGAGTGGTGCTCTGACCCCCTACCAGCCACACGGTACTGTGAAAAATGTCTGCTTTTTCTGCTACTGCTGCTGCTGTTGCTGATAATAATGGTGCATTGGCAAACTGTACGGACACATTGTGCCGACGTACGGAGCCATATGTATATGGTGTATATGTATAAAGCCGACGCTCATCTAAGTGTAGGACACGAGCAGGACTAGGGTTGGCCGCCGCCCGTAGGGCAAGGCCAACTCTAGTTATTATTATTAAGGGAACATGATAATTCATGTATGTTGGTGCAGTGCGCGTGTCCTCGTCGACTGTTCTTGCAATCGCAGTTAAATCGTAAAGACCAACGTGGGATCTCTGTCTCTGTTTTACTTTTCTGGAGTATTCGAAAAGGTTTGTCAGCCATTCATGAGGTCTCGAAATGGCGACAACGCCCAACTCACCACAGTAACAACCAAAGCAAATGCAAGGGAAGAATAATGTTTGAGCGGAATTGCAGGCTGCTTTAACGCTAATGTTCTCGTTGTCTTTTCTGTCTTTGTTTTGTCTTGTCTACCAGTCGATTTTAAGCTAAGCTGCATAATTAACTTAATCGAACGGTGTTCGTAGTCCCCCAGTGAATTGTCCAGTCGGTTTGCCGTGGTAGCGACACAAACCGTCTGCTTAGTGGGACGGGCACTGCCCACGCACACAGGTGCGACCAATGCGCCGTACAATGGACGGCACTCGCGGCAATATACAGAGCAGATGCAATGACATTGACAGTTGTTGGGTACCTGCTGCCTCCTCCATTCTGGTGCTGTCTGTGAGAAAGAGCAGTCGAGAGATCGAAACTTCAGGTAAATGGTCGAGTTGAGCATTCATCTGCGCGAAGTAGGCCTCCCGGACGCGAATCGATGCAAAACCGACTACAATTGCCTCTACGAGTACAGCCGAGCGTCGGTCGTATCACAACAGGGATTGGTCGGAGATCTCCTGATTAGTATACGATGTATATTGTTCATAACAGCGAGTGCCAATTAAAGCGAAAAGAGCAGAGGATATTCGAGACCCGTGGAACATGGTCTATATCACGGAAGAGAAGTTCTCAGTTTCAGGTCATTGGAGACAGCACTTAGCTATTTCGATGTAGGTATATATCCCATAGTGTCCATGACTTGCACGGCTTCGGCTTGGCCATGTCCATTCAATAACGCCTAGCAACCTTCCGATAATTTTAGATCCAATGGTCGACGTCCCACAAGGTTCCGCCCAGTGACAATAGGTTGTTCGAGAGCTGCAGTCGTTTCGCATTGAGCTATTTCCGACTGCCAAGCCGTTAGTCGCGTTCAGTGGCGTTGTCGTTGAGGTCGTCATTGTCTCCAGCTGGCTTCGGGCTCGCCTCGTCCGGGCACGCAGACTTTTTAAATGAGCCGTCAGGCCATGCCGAGACTCAGGGAAAGTTCGGAGATCGTTAACTTCGGATGTCCTCACAGTAGTATACTGCGCTGCAAGTGAACGCTGAAAAACCAATGGTAGTGCTAAAGACATGAAGTAGGCTAGTCCTTTGCCTTTTCGAAGGGACATTGACATTTTGCGTAGGTAGACAGAGATCACATTCAGTGCTATATTGTACTATAGTAGCTATAGAGTGGTTGGTGTTGTCATTCTGTTCCGGACATTGGACATTTGTCTTCATTGATGTAGTTCTACCGGTTCCAAATTAATTTAGTTTGGCAACGAAATACATTGGCGCACAATGTGAGGTGAGCTGGAACACAACATGGAGACATACGAAGAGGTTATTGCAACGAATTATTGCGCCATCGACGACAATCTATGTATAATACAACATTATTCGAAAATATCTACGAATTTAATTGTAACGCTTGCCGAAGTGTCAATGTAACGCTTGCCCTTGTACCGCTTGGATGTTGCCAGTACTTCTTATGGCCTTTTCCTCTGTCCTGGGCTGCTCTTATGGTGCCTACAGCGTCACTGCCACTATCATATAAACGGGAGCATTCGGTTGGGCAGATACCGCTTCGATCGGATGCGGCAGCGCCCTTGGGCGAGAATCTCACGTCCTTCTACGTGTGTGCTCGTGTCACTAATTGCTGCTCCACCATCTGCGGCGGACACCAATCTCCGGCATCAGGAGAGCCATACCGCGGGAGAAAGCTACTCGTTGTCAGTTCCTGTGTGGCTTGTGTGGTTTGTCTGAGTAAATGGACGCGGCTGCTGTGGTTGGAGTCGCCGTTACGGCGTGAACGTGGGTATCCGTGGATAGCAATAGCTCTATACCGTTATATAGCAACGGCTCTCTCTCTCTCTCTCTATGTGAACAGACCAGAAGTCGAGTAGACCACGATACAGCAGGGGGCGGAGCTACGGCAAAAGCCAAAAGCTCATACCCATCGAACTTTTGACGCATCGCCAACAGCGGCATCGTCGCTGGCCTCGCCATCATAAGCAGCGCCATCAGTGATCTGACGGCCACCATCATCCACAGTGTCACTACGAGAGCTGAAGGAGTATGGCTAAAGGAAGTCTTCCCACTACGATCGACGGAAGATGCAACTTGAAAGCGCGACCTTATCAACGGCGTCACGAGCTATCGGCCGGACCGACCTTGAAGGCAACCAGGGATGATGTCAGAAACTCCGTCCGCCGCGTCCCGACGTTCGTGCCGCGACCAGCGGGCAAGCAAGCCAACTAGTCCTACATGTTCCCCGTGTTGAAGATCGTTCATCGTTGCACACTTTTCTCCTGCGTAACGTGGCCAGTTGCACGTTGGCCGAACAGACCTTTGCCTAAAGAACGTCAGGTCTAACCTTGTGCGCTGTTCCTCGCCCCGTCGTTCTAAGTGCTCTAGCCTTGTTTTTCGCTTGTTGCTTTCTATGGATGAATATCGCGCATGAGAGATATATCGGTTCCACATCGCTCTATATCCGCCACTCCCTAAGCTGAGTGCGAGCGAAGGCCGACAACGGTCCTCTTGTCAGAGGGGATTATGCATACTCGAGTTCGCTGGGAGTAGAAGTCTAGTGAAGGAGGAGGAAAAAGCCCAAAGAAAATACAGCGGAGAGGCGGAAGTGGATGTGAGGGAGAGCGGCCTCCCTCCCTGATGGAAGAAACTATGGATCTAAACATACGTATGCCCTGTGAAGGTCGCGTACAAGAGGGTTCGTGCCTCAAGATAAAGTGGAGAGCAGCATACGGCGGCCGAGTACTTGTCCCAGTGCTGTAGCCGCCCGCCGCCTATACGAGACTTCGTTCCGTCACTGGTTTTAGCCGTCGTCTCGTTCCGCCGCCGTCAACTGCTCGTTTTCGGACCCACCCGCAGTGCCGCGAACAGTTCATTCTCGGGGATCAGCGGCTGCGTCGCCGTCTCGCCAGAAGGTCAAGTAGAGAGATCAAGGTAGACGGCGGCGGCGGCCGTGGTCGAATCTAAATTGGCGAGGGATTCGTTGTCGGTGTTGGCAGCGTCGTATGCAAAGCAGGCAGCCCGTCGCGAAGAATATGGGAGTCCGTGGAAAGCGGGAAAGAGCTACTTGTCGGCAATAGGAAGCCGAGATGGCCCGTTCCTCGATAGGTTCAAGGGGTCGCAGTTACCCGGGGTGGGGAAAATCCCCAAGATGAAGGTTATTCTCTTGACGGACGAGCTCGAGCCACCTGCGGCGGGCGGTTTCAGAAGAGCCGTCATCTGAAATTCTTCCTCTTCCCGGCCGAAATGAGCAAGGCAAGTACTCTACTCGGGACACGTGGCGTTGATGGATCGAATCGAGGGGATTTACTTCTCGTGTCGAGAAGTGTGACGTTTACACTTGCATATATATATATATATATATATATATATATATGTATACACATGTATATATGCTATATGGGTTCGTTGCAAAGTGGATCAGGTCCTCGAATCGACGAGACAGTTAAAATAACAATTTTTTGGCCTTCAATAATTAGTGTTTCCTAGTTTGTAGTGCTCATGATTGCCAGAGGAAGGCCTAATTGTGTCTATTCACACACCTTTTTAACAGCAACAAAATCACCGTTGAGTGAGCACTCACAGAGGTATTCATTTACGCTGGCAACAATACAGAACATAAAACAATTGAAGATCGTAAATCTATCACTCAGACGCGTATCACCGGTGCACCACGGATACATTCTGTTGATATGGGCCACACCTTAAAACACGTGTTTCGCATGTCGCGTAGTGGTGACACGATGCGCAGACGTGATTGCCTTACGTACACGTGATCTTCGCACTTCTCTATGTCGCGCTTGTTTGTGTCGGACGTGTAAGCACTGGTGATTTCGCCAGGGCGAGAATGCCTGCCATCTGACATGCAGTCACGGGCTCTCCCGGTGATTCGGGAGCTGTCGGCTGATTCGATCGCTGTCCTCAGCCCTCAACCCATCGGCCGTGTTCGTTCACATGTCCGTCGGCGTACAGTGGGCGCTGTCGCGGGTAATTAACGTAATATAATTAATTATATACGATAATATGCGCGTTCGCTTAAGGTGGTAGCTGTGCGGTGGCCGCCGAGTCACTAGCTTAGTAGCCAACGACAATAACAAGTTGGCTGCCCAGGCACGCCCCTCTCTACCCGCCGACACTCGGGGTTTTGGGGACCTTTCCGGTAGTGCCCCAGCACGGGACGAGAACGCGAGAGGCCGACGGATTCTCTTCTGACGCCGCCACCGCTGCCAACCTTCGCTGCAGAGCTCTGCTCGAGTTTGCTCTGGACGATGGCGACGAAGAGGTCGGCTAAACAGTCGACGCACCGGCTCCCCTGTACACACAGCGCCGATTGCCAATGTTGAGCATTCTCCACATTCTTCGACTTTAATTTACTCAACTAGTTTAGCAGACGGCGTCTGGATAGCGGAGCCTCGGCCGCCGTGGCCCGACCTGGCATAGCCCTGACCTCCAAACGCGCGATTTTCTAGAGGTATAGCGGTCCTTCTCGGAAATCGAGTCCTCCTGTTTAGAAAGGAGCAAATGAGGATCAACTGCTGATGGGTTCAGTAAAATCTCTCTCTCTTCCCCCCCCTCTCTGTTATTATTATAGAGCTACCTACATTCTAAACTTCTGTGCGCGGGTAAACAGCCCCTAATGTACACAGCCGATGCGGTAGATTATAGATTGACAGCAGTGATAGCTTAGTGGGACACGTCTCAGAGTCATTAAGTATAGCGCATAATTGGAGCTGGTTTAGATAGGCACCATGTATATGTAAGTCGTGTAGACATTTGACTCTGTTCTTATATGCAGAGTTTCTGTACGAAGGCTACAACCGTGTTTAGGCGAGTACTATTGAATATGCTTATAGGTGTCTTGCATTGATTTATTTGCATAGCGTTTGCCTAATTACTCTATCGTTGTTCCGACTCATATTTCGGGTATTTTTTAGACGATCAAAGCGAGAAGGACGAGTAGTAGTATATCACTAAAATAACCCAACGTTTTTGTTCAATAATCCAACAGTAGTAGCTCAGTAAATGAGCGAATTGCGAATCCCCAGTTCAAGTAGATGATTCGATATTCTCAATTACACACATACACATGCCAGTTCGGTCAAAAGACAATCGTCGTAATCCAGCATTTCTTGCGACGCGGACATACGACCATACAAGCAGGGGTCATCACAATTTTAAGGACAACCGTAGTCCCCTTCGCATTTCAGTGTGGAACTACTACTGCTACAAGTGAACACATTTCGTATTGGACTTCTGGATGGACTCGAATCACTTCGGGCGTGGGCGAGTCGCTGGAAATTTGTCGCTATCTTTGTTTACTTCGTTGGCCTTCTGACCAGACGGGAGAGCAGAGCACACGCCGAAGAGACGAACAACAAACGCAACAAGGTTGACATGGCCGGCGTGGAAGGTTACACAGCTTAAGTGGATAGTCGCCGCCTTTTTTGTTCACTGTCCCGTATATGATATTTGCTTAAAGCATTGCTGTTCTGATCTTTGTAGATTTGTGTTCTAGAGCGAATCACCGTACGAACACGAACGGCTGGTGACATTGAATTCCTAATAGGGCATTTCACTATTCCTATAGCGTGGTCGTTATCCGATTTACTCCGTGCGTTCGTCTGTTTCGAGGTGCAACTTTAACAACACAACTCACTCGAGCTTGGCTCGGCTCAGTAGAACGGACGGCGGGATAACGGGGGCAGAACGCAGCAAAATATAGAAACTCCTATTTGAGAACGAAGCGAATAACAACGGCGAATCGGTAGGTGGCTGCGTGGGTGGCCTGCCGATCGTCCTTCGGCTCGAACCCTTCCCTGAAATAGGTACAACATATTCGGCACGATTTTCTGCGCTCGCTGTGAGCCTGCTGTCATCGCCGCCGTATCGACACCAAAACGGGATATCGAGACCGTTGAGAGAGAAGCCGAACGCTGGGAAAATCCGTCGAATGGGCCGGCATGCCGCCCCGTGCGGTGGGGAACGCACGGGCCGGCGAGCCGTCATGCAGACAGACACAAATTGAACATTAAAGTAGTGCTCTACACTGTACCGGAAACGTCGGGCGAGGGAGGCTACTTCGGCGGGCACCGGCGCCAGCGACTTCCGCTAAAAAGACTAGCAGAACAGGGGCACGATCGAAGGGAGCCGACTTCGAGGCCAGTCAGGGCCAAGCAAAACGGATATGCAGTGAGTGACAAGACAAGCGCGAGAGACGTCAAGGAGGAAGAGGCTATATCGTCGCCGCCGACACTGAGCTGTAGACGGCCACCGTCAAGGGACGCTGCCAGATGAGAACTTTACATTGGGCTTCACCACGGCTACTTGGTCTAGGCGTCTCGAGGTACATAACTCGCTCGTGTGTAGTGTCGTACGTCAAGGTATAGGCTGCACGTTGATGATCGTAGAGTGATTTGTTCTTTTTTTTTACATAAATCGATTTAGGATGAGGACGTATTGTAAGTGTGTATTTATAACTCGAGGCTCTTGGGGAAATGTAGAGGTTCAGGCAGGAACGGCATGTCAAGGATATCGGGGAGGGGTGTTCGAAAAGTCGAGGCTCATAATTCTACGCGTATTACATGATTACATTATTGCAGTGAAAACTGATGAAAGAAATTGACTTCGATAAAGTCGAAATCGTCATATCGCACATTAAGTGCACATATGCGTTGAATTATACACATATATATATATACATATGTTTATTGATGTCACTTAGAAAGGTCCCACACACTTTTATATATGACTCGTTGTTTGGTGTAGAGACAATGGCGACAGCGTCCGGCCCCTAAAAACCCACGAGCACACGTTTCTTTAAATGCCCGAAGGGGCAAGCTTGTGTCTGGGATTACAATAGGATCCCATGAGATTTACGTTGAAATAGAATCGAGTCGAAGTAGGCGCTCGACGAAGCGGCCCAGTCGAGAAGTGCGATTACCTCAGTTTTTCTATAATACTATTTCGACTAGCCTCCGTCCGTTCTCGTCCTTCTCCATAAGCTTCTCCGGACGACCAATCTATTATACAGCCTACAGCCTGCTACCAGGGATCGAGAGAGTTCACTTGTGGGAGCGAATTAGTTTAGCAGAACTTCGTAGTGGCTATTCAATGCCAGTAAGGTAGGGTTTTATTAGAACTGTACTTTATTTTACAGCGCTTAAGTTATTAGACAGTATGCTAATCTTCTCTAATAGATAGAAAGACAATAGATATAATATATAATATATACGATGATCAGATTAGATCTCTTACAGATTATATCGAGATAATAAAGGTGCTCAGATAATGGTAAGTAAAATGTTACAATGATATACATAGATGCCTGCTCATTTGTTGGTTGCACACAAGTCAACGGAAGGTCGTACGTTCGAACACAGTGTACTCTGCACAATGTGAGAACTCTCGGATCGCCATTCCATTCGTTCTTTGGAGCTACGGATTGGAACTTCGAGGGACGAGTCAAATGAATTTACCAGGCGCCGCTTGAAAATCCTCTTCATTGTGGCCCGTGCAGACATCAAACACCCTAGCGATTTGTGTGGGCCTTTGACTTGAGATGAATAATGTGTTAGTCCCGTGGTGTGTGAAAACGTCATAGCAGAGCACCGCCTTACAGCACAGTCCTGCCTCAAACAACAAGCCGTGCAGGAGCAGGCTGACTCAAGGCGGTTCTGTTCTCGGTAGGATAGATAAAACACTGAGCTAGCTGGACAGATCTCTTGCGGCCGAGTAAGATCTGCATGATCGTACACCCCGCCCGGGACAAATACACAGTTCCACCTCGACCTGCCAGCTCGCCCATATCGAGCGCTCAAACTGAGGGATCGTTTGCTCGTCCCAAGCTCGCAAGCGCATGCGTCAACGACAACGTCGAAGCCTCACCTGCCAGGACAACCACAACAAGTTCTAAGCGCTCTTCGTGTGTTTTGCCAGCGGCAGACTTTTGTCATACCCACCGCGTGTTTAAGGGCAGCAGCTGCCCGGGAGACAATGAGAATCCCCTCAGCGACGAGCTCCGATGGCTGGACAAACTGGCCCAATCTATCCTGCACGGCACTCCACGCCTGCCTTAGCTTTAGACGGAATACGTGCCAAGCATAACTGATCTATAGTGGAACTGCGCAGATGTCATAGACGCAGACAATGAACGGGAGTATATTCCTCAAGGTATAGAATAGTATTTGCTTTAGAGAGTTTAGTCTACCTATCTCCCAACTTAATTGAAGACTCTCAAACCGTTTGTGTGGTATTCAGTCATTTGTAGCCAGCTCAATGCGGTTAACAATTCATACCATTCAAGTTAGTGGTGTCGAATTCCAGCGTTAGCTCACGGTAACTTGATAGTTCACGACCTGTATCTCGGATCTCGTAGAATTACGCCAGCGTGGCACAAGTGGCGCGATTACACATGGGATTAATTTCGCACAAGATTTTTTTTTAACGCCTCCCCATACATTGCTTTGAACCAAACCAAGAACGTCTCCGAGTTGCTAACGTTGACACCAACCCACTTACAGGTGGTAGATCCGGCGGAGGCCTGCCCCGAAAGGCGCCACATGAAACATTTGAGAAACAGGCTTGACTGACATCAATCCGTTTACATGAAGATTATCATTGTCTTGGCCGTTTCGATGGTCATGCCGGCTGTACATTCAGTGAAGGTATGCACAGCGGACGTGCAAAGGTATTGCTCCTCGAGAGGTGGTGGCGGTTCGGCAACAGCCTGCATGACGCAAACGTGTCACGGCGTTTTAAAGACAAGCGAGGATGACTCTGTCTTCAAGAAAGCTATGGTGGCCTCTCACAACAAATACCGCAGAAAGGCTTTTAAAGGAAAGTTTGGCGCCGATATGCTCGAAGTGAGCTGGGACTCCGAGTTGGCAGCCACGGCTCTCAAATGGATGCACCAGCATTGCATTAATGGGCAGGCGCTGGACGCTGGCCATGACAAATGCCGGGTTACGCCACGCTACAACTCTGTGGGCCAGAATATTGCCTGGGGCACCGGCAACTCATGGAAGCGAAGCACTGAAATTGCCACTATGGCCGTGAAAATGTGGTATGATGAAGTATCGCTGGCCTCCAATAGCCAAATGTTCCCTTACAAAGGCTCGCATTCGATAGGACATTATACCCAGGTAAGGAGCGATGAGTACACTCTAGATTTTACTAGAACACCACTGATATCCTGAGCAATGCTGCCTCATGTGATATTGAAATAGATAATAAATACCAAATGCTGGGTCAGACTAGTGCGTTTTTGTCAAGATTAAGTCAAATTCTGAATTACTATAATGCGATAGTGAAGTCTGTACGATTTAACTACATGTCCATATATAAAACACAAGCTATAGGATGCAATGCTTTAAAAAAAGCGTTACCCCTCAGGCAATACAAAATGCTTGTAAAAATCTTACAGAAGCTTATAACGCTAGGCAATTTGAAGACGGATCAACAACTATCGCGGTGATTTTCGATAACCAAACTGTTATACTGCCGGAGGAAGTGTACATTCAAAGGCACGGTAGCGTGGATTTTTCCTTTATGTTTAATACACGGGCTTGTATAAAAGGCGTATTGCATTTGCGCTAATCGTGTGACAAGTGCGACCTCTGATACGACATCGCCATGTTGTCTATGTGATCATAATTTCTGAGCGTTTGTCTGTGTTTTGATCTCTGTCGGCCTGCAGCTCATGTGGGCAAAATCCTTCAAGATCGGCTGCGGCTTCGTGACGAAGGCTCACCCTTCGTATGGCGCGCAGGCTTGGGTTGCATGCAACTACGGCCCGGCAGGTAACTACCTCGGGGAAAACGTGTTCACCAAGAGCGCTCAGCTCGGCTCCAAGTGCCCTGTCGGATCGCAGAAGAACAGCAATGGACTCTGTAAGGTCACCGATGAAAGGCGGCTGCGTGCCTCGCTTGGCCTTTCGAAGCCTAGGTAAATATAAACAGAGAGGATCAGCAAGGCTGCTCGTCATTCCCCACTATCGACAGCAGGATCAGCGGCAGCATCATCAACATGAACAAAATGACAATCTATCCCAATTCGCAACGTCCCATATAACGGCCAGAGCTGATGAATACAAATCTATTGTTAACTAGGAGTTCGGCAATAACAACTTGGGGAGTACTTCAGCACCAGTTCACGACTTGAGCTGGTACTTATTAATTGATAAATTTGTTCAATGATTTTTGTCACCATTGTTTCTAACTGGAGATGTAATCTCAGATCATGTGCGCTACTACAAAGACAAGAGAAATAAAGTTTGAGAGAGAAAGCGACTGAGTACGAGAGTATTGTTAACCTGTCGGCACCCCTGCGCAGCGTAGTAGGCTAAGACTAGCTAGCAATCATGGGTATAATGTTATGTTAGGCAGAACACGTTATTACAGTTGAGGTAAAAATGTATTAATAGTCGTTACTCAAAACCATATCAGGACTATATCGACTAGCTGGCGTCCAGACAGTTGTGTACTGCTGAATATTCCACTGGCATTTGTGGAGATCGTATGAATACTCTCGATGAAATCGAAAGACTTCCATTCTTCTCTTTTCCTTCACCTACTCAGGCAGTTTTTAGCCAGTACTGCCTGAAAGAGATGTTGAATATAAAAATAAACACACACACACATATATATATATATATATATATAAGATGCATAAGCGCGACAGCAAATAGCAACTCATTCGCTTTAAATTGCAGATCGCTGCTCCCACATTTAGCAGCTACCAAATTTTACAGTATACATCTTACACCATTATTTGTTTGAGATTCTTGGTTGGTCTGTCGACCAGTCCCTAGCGTTTACCACTCCAGCGTAGGTACCATATCCCGACAGTTACTCGAGCGTCTCCAGGTAAAATGACTATGTGCGTATTTGCAGTAGACGTATCGACGATACACGTACCGTTTATTGGATACTCGGACCAAGACGGAGCCACATCGTTATTCTCGGTTCCACTGCACGATTCCTTCTGACCCAATTTGCTAGTCGGTAACTGCGTCGGTAGTCGGGCGAACGTATCGAGCCAAGCGTGCGTTCACTATCACGTACATCAAGGCACGTCTTTAGTATTAGTCGAATGTATCCTAAGTAATTATTGGCTCGAATGGTGCTGGCTGTATTTTCGAGGTTCCCGTCCCCGTGACCCGTTCCGATAGTGGGATGGCAATGGATAGCTAAGCAGTACAGGAGAAGGTTGCCAATCAGATGCACTCGCTTGTTTGCATGTACACAACATCAGGACAGATGCAGACCCGATTGTGTAAGATGATTTCACCCCATTACACACGATGCCGACTCCGCGAATCGGTGTCCGCTTCATATCGAACTTGGGCGAGGAATCGTTCTTATCTGTCGCAAATTGGTTTCAGTTTTATTTTTACAGTACTTTATGCACACCATTGTAGGCATGACAGGTAGTGACGAGGATCGTATCTATGCATATTATAGTATTTCAGAATTTCTAAGATTTACAGGTGGCCGCAGTGCCATACAGGAAGATGGGGATGGCTCAGACGTTGTAACGAGACGGGACAGCTTTCTTGGTATAGGCAGTAAGGCAGATATAATACAAACGTTCATACGTTACGTGTATTTATTGTGCGCAGAGATCGGCGTATAGATTTCACGTAGATTGAAACACTAGCAACGGGCGATTGCTAGTCATATTCACGGTAAACATTCGTCTGTACCGCCAGACATTTCATTCAGGCATCGTTCTCAGGCATTACCCAGCAGAGATCCATCAAAATCATGCATCTGAAGACCGAACCTATCAGCATAGTTTCTCTCAACTATTTTTATAGGGAAGACAATTCTCGTTTGTCGAATGTGAGCAGCCAAATTATCGATCGCTGAAGAAAGGTTTCACTCCACCGAATCTCATTTGCCTCTGCTCTGTTTAGCGGTGACGACTCATTGGGGAAGTCCCCTATGAGACCTGCTCCCCTCTTTTATTTTAGACGAGATCAGCTCCTCGTCCGCAATACCTATAAAAGGTTTCCTAGAGGCGAACTGAACGCACGCACTTGCGTGCTATACGTGCTGTGTACAAACGTGACTGGGAGATCGGCTAGACGTGAACGCTGCTTTCCCGAATAGGCAGCATTGGCTATCTTTCGAACTTCAATGTATTCGATCCCCGATGGTCGGGGTCCGGCGCGTCTCCGACGGACGATTCCCCAACACGGAGCAAAACTCTGCCGTCGCGACCATCCGCTGATCGCCAGACTCTGATTGGCGTTTCACGAGACTGGACGACAAACAACACGGTAATCGATTTCCGAATAGAAGAAGCGGCAAACACCGAAACGACAGGATCGGGATTGTAGTGGCCGCCCAACGCCCCTGATCCCACGACGTCGTCCGTGTGCTACCAGTTCTCCTAGCTCGATAGTGCGACTAATTCTTCTTCCCCATTGAACGGCTCCTTAGCAGCTGCTGCTGAGGCAATAGAAGCGATAGGGCAGAGAAGCCATTGACAGGCTGAAGCGAAGCAATCTTCTTACGTTACGGGGCGTCATCGACATCCCGAGGACCTTCCCCGAACACTCATAGTAGACCTTGGATTTCGGTAGGGTGCAAGCTGCTGCTATCGCCTCCTCCTTCTCCTCCTCTTCTTGTCGGAGACAGAATAATACCAACCGGATGGATTTGATCTCATCTGTTCGATGAGATCAAATCTATACCGATGCCCGATGCATTCCCCGCTGTTTGCCATCGTTGAGTGCATGTTCATTGTTGCGGCTTGTCACCACTTCTGCCTAACTCTGCCCGTCTTATGGCGAAGTGGCCGATGCGAGAGGGAGAGAGGGCGAGCGGAGATAAGGCGACAGTGTGGAGAAAACTGTATAGACAGAATGACAAGATGCGAAGGGCCTTTTAGTGAGACATATCAGACTGATATTGTATTGCATTCAAGGTCGTGCAATGTCAATACTTACTATACATGTGTATATACATATATAACACGTGCTTTATGTATATAGTCCATCTTATGAAGCAATGCGGAAAGCAATGGGCGTTAAATGTAGACTTCGAGTCAGCCCGAAAAAAAAATTACTATGTACATGTATATACATATGCGGTTATTATTATTTTACTTCGTGTTATGCACATAGTGTTAAGCAATGGAGCACAAACTCATACGGTAGACATAACGTGATTCAAGACTGCAGGGCAGTTGAGCAGCACTCAAGCCGCGCTCGTGTTAGTAGGAACCACTCCGTGGCACCCAAAACCAAGACAAGGCAAGACAAGCTTCAGACAGCCGTCCGCAAGTGACAACGAACACCACGGGGGAACTCTGGCTGCCTGACAGGCAGAGTGGCACGTCATCTCGAGGCTAGCCCCAACAGCCTCGGCCTCACACCAGAAATTAGAGCCTGACCTAGAAAGACCAAGCGGAGACCTGACGTATTTTCTGAAAGGACACGGTGATTGAAAATCTTAGCTCCATAGGATCGGAAACGCACCCTCGGACATCTGCACGCACTGCACAATCGGACTGGCCGACAATGTCGCGCACACGCTTACAAAGCGAGAGGAACAGAATAGCCCCATGTAAGAGTTACGGACTCTAAGTTCAGGAAAGCACTTGAAGATAGTACACTGGGCTCCGTAAGGTATATATGCGGTGGTAAAAAAACATTGGAGAAGGTGAAAGGCATTGACCTTTGCGGTCAACCCTAGACGGATAGCGATTCTCTTCGATACCGATGCGCACCAGCCAAGATAAAGAAATAATAAAGTTCTCGGTAGAAATCATCGTGAAAGTCATTTTTGTTGTTGTGTCGTTTTATCACCGCAATACGAAAAGAAAAACCCCCTGAGGATGCGTGATGACGCAAATGACTGCTTCGCCGATGAAGTGTCGTAGCCATCATCGAGAGCAGTGAGATGTGAGTCAGCTTTTCAAAGCCTATAGTGAGGCGCAGCTTACCGAAACTTGCTATGGACTCTAGGTTGAGGGCCACTATGATTCCGCCACAATCCCTTTGTATGAGCAAGCCTAAACTCTCAGATGTTTGTGTGTAGAATTTGAAATCATGGCAATGACCCAAGAAGTTGAAACTGAAAAGGAGACCACCATCATAGACAACGCCAGTAGTGGTAATCGCAAAAGGGGAGCATATATGTATACCGATCACTTTCTGTTATTTTTCTTACTCGAAAGAAACGCGTCGAGTGATCGTTCGATGGCGAGCATTGTGCACTCATCGTAATCCGCAACAGCACCATCGAAAAGGACCATAATGGGAGAATTACCACCGTTCGAGGTGGTGACTTTTCTTTCAGTGTTGCCGAGTACCCCTTCGTGCTTCCGAGAAGAACCGAACAGTCAACGTACTTTTTACACTAGGGACTAGTTACAAGTCTTCACACAGAGCTTTCATTTACTACCAGATGTTTGTTTGTTAATAGCACTCGTACCACATGCATTCGTCAAATGAGATCTTCGGATATGTCTACAGCGTGAAATTGCTTAGTCTCTTGATCTGGATGGCACTATGCAACGGTGAAATGATGACCACAGTGTTGCCCAAAAACCTATGGTGAAACTTGGGAATACCTGAAACCTCTCGGCATTAACAGTAGTAGCGCTCACGTGGACAAGGCTACCTATGAAGGGCTCAGTCGGACCTGTTTTAGTTCTATATTATTACCGATTTTGCTTTATATATATATATATATATATATATTACTACACAGCAATGCTTTCACATATATCTGCGATCATATGGTGTATCAAGCGGTCAATGCAGCAAGCTCGATCTCGCATATCAGATATACGTTGCTCAAGAAGTTGCTCGTATCTTCGGCGTATGCTACAGCTTCTATAACGTTCGCCGATCTGAGCACCAACGTCGGTTTGTCGTCACATATCTATCTATCTAGCTATGTATAGGAATCTGAAACTTAGAATCTAATTACTTCAACGTCTCGAAACTATTAATGACAGCGTTGCTGATTTTTCTCTCAGATTTCTTGCAACTTCCCTCCTACATTGGGAATCTTTACACACAACATTCTTTGAGAAACGCGAAGCGGATGCTCTCGAACTGTTGAAATATCAACACGGCCATCAAATTGTGTTTCCGACTCTTCTCGATCTGTTCGTACTCCCCCCCCAGCAACTGATCGCTAAGAGAAGATTCGATATCAGCAATATGTTCGAAGATAAAAAAACTACCCCCTAAACCGTGAATTATTAATATGTATAGATTACATAAAAATAAGCAATGTTTTTCATTTACCATATCTACGAATGCGCCAGAATCCTCTGATATAGAGAACGAAATCTCTATCGAACTCAGATGAACACCGGGCGGTTAGAATTAAAAAATTGAACAAAAAAAATCTCGCCGTAATCACTAGGTAGCGGATCAAATCAGCGGGACCAGACTAGAGCGACAGGAGTGATACACGTGTGCAATTTAGCTACGTACTGACACAATATTTCGACAAGTCGCTGTTTCTAATCATCTTCCACTATTGCACTAACAACCCATAATAGTCGATTCTCTCTCATGGTTTCTCCATGATGTGAAGCCAGAGCCGCCTCCGAGATTTGCTCGATTATCTACATACACATCCCTAAATAGTAATCGTCGCCCACCAGCGTCCGGTGACCAACCACAGGTTCTTCCTATGCAATTACCTAGTCGTTCACCAGCCTACGAGTATGTCTGTTGTTGTATTGGAACATTCACCGCACACTGAGCTCTGTCTGCAACGTCGTCACAGTAGGTTCGGAACAGAAGCTACATGGTCAGCGGGTAGGCGTCGCTGCTGGATTTCGCGTGACTCTCTCTCTGTCTCACTGTCCCCTTCTTACTCTTGCTACGAATAATCTGCCTGTATCCCGACAGACAGCAATATTGTCACCCCCAAGGGACACTTGTTACACGGAGCGTGGAGGCAGGTTTCCATGGTCAGCTTCCACGGCACATTCAAGAGGCCCTTTACATGTTGCATGCGGCTAGAGGTCTTTGTCCACAAGCAAACGTATGGTCCTCCGCAAGTAGCAAGATGGTCAGCAAATGGTGCAGACTGTCCAGTAGACAAACAATGGAACAGGATGGAGAATCGTGGCGACCGACCACCTGCTTGCGTCTCCTGCGACCTTGTGTCCTTCATGTAGAAGATTATATAGTGTAAATGTATACACTCGTATGGCCTACTGTGTCACACTGTGTGTTTGTTTATGTATGTATACATTTAAAATGTATGTGAGTCTGCCAGCTCAGGGTCTGGCAGGTTAACTCTGCGCTTAATATGTGCTATACTCATCCCATTCTTTATATATTTGCGTGTTTATTTTTACCCGAAAATTTTCCTTTGCAACTCGGCAGAGCGCATACACGAGTCGACACAGTGGCAGTAAACACATAGTTCGTACACCCTCGAGCTCACTACGAAATCTAGGGAGAGCTGTATGTTGCTTTACGACTTCGAATCCCTCAAAGGCTTTGCATGATTACGATGATCAATTTGTCGATAGTATAATTATAGTTATAAGCTACAGAATAAGGGAATAATAATAATGTATTTCGCGCAGTGATTGCTATATATAGGTAGGAGTGAATCGCGATCACGAAACATCAGTCGACCACTTCGAGAGTTATCGTTCTCGTTGCCTTTTATTCTTAACGGTTGCCCTCTCCCCCACTGCTGACTGAGACAATGGCCTCAGGGGTCCGTCTATGAAGGCGGAAGTTCGGAGTTCCTCCCGACCAACAGACGCAGTCTCCCCTTTCTCCGAGTTCCGGAAACCAAAGTGGTACTAGTGCCGCTACTCTATACGCCTTCCTCTAGGTCTGCCTGCCGGTCCTATCTAGCGGGCTGGCACGCACCACTACTGAACCCGCCGTTAGCGCATGAGGCGCCTATCCTGCTCAGACCCCAGAATCATCTGGGCGTAGCGTAGCGTGGTGGTAAGCCAAAGCGGCTCCCTTGCTTTTTCCTTCTCTTCATGCAGACACACACACACACACACCCCAAGTATCCCCACAGTATTCCTTGGCATAGGACGTTTCCGAAGCGCTTCCGCTCCGGTTCATTAGGTTTCCGTGTGCGCAGCGTGCCCCAGGTCGATTCGTGCTTCGCGAACGCCTAGCTGTTAAATCGAGAAGATTCGGAAAGACCGAAAGTCGAGCCAATCGGAGGAGAGGCTGGCTGAGTCCCGAGGTGGGCGCCGAATTCATAGAGTTGAATTGGGTTTGAATCGCCGCCGAGGCGCTCCGAGTTATTGCGGCCAGTGAGCTCTATCTTTTCTTGTATACTCCGAACAGGATTGTGGCACTCAGGCCGATGTCGTCTTCTTTCTGGCGTTTGCTTTGCTACGCGGTTGTAACAAAGCTGAATAAACGTTACTTGTAAGAGGAGCAACAGCTAGCAATGTTCATCGCAACACAATACAACAAGGTACTTCGCCCAATATATTTCTCTACACATACTCGTGTCGTATCTTGAATTTAAATCGAGAATCGCGTGCATTTTCCGTTAACGACGTTGGAGAGGGCGTACCAACGGGCTCTGAACAGGCGCGAGCACGGCGCGTCCATATCCAGAGCCAAACTTCTGCAAAGATCTGGCGAGGAACAACGGCCTATCCTCAAGTAATTCCACCACTAAATTTAAACGAGGTAGCGAGCACGATATCCGCTCCTCTGACATTACACCGTCAACTATTTCAATTGAATACGTGTCTCAGGGGGCCATCCTTCAACCAGTGCTTCAGTGTCGGTAACACGTGCCAGCACGTGACAGTACTGCCATGGTGTGGCTTTAATCCGCAAACTAATGTTTTATTCAAATATTCTCTCTTATTCCCTTCTATCTTGCCCCCTGCCCGTTTCCTGTATGGGTTCGTCGCCTCACGCTAGGGACTGGAGAGACGCCACATGTGTCAACGGCAGTCGCTGCAGCGAGATACAGTATGGCATAGAGTATATCCGAGCGGTTCAGATGGGCAAGACGACCCAAACTCGGCGAGAAAACAGAATAAGGAAGACTCATGACAGTAGGGTATTCCAGGGCGGGGCGACGGCAAGTCGATTATTATTGTTGTTGTTGTTGTTATTATTATTATTCTAGAACAGCCCAAGGAGGCAGTTAAGTGACGCTTAGACAAGGGAAGATAAGCACGACTGAGCAATATATAGAATGCCTGAGGGTATTCCTATATAGAGCAGTGTTTACAGGGCCCTACAGGGTCAGCACAGGAGTTGTACCCGAAGTGTATAGACAACATTTTCGCTTGATAAACATGAAACAATGCATCGAATGGAAGCGTTTCATTGTGATTAGCTGGTGCACGCTAGGATTAACTTGTGTTTGGTGGTTCGACTAATTGGTCTGGAATTTTATCACCAACGCACATGAACTACTTCAGGCTTAAATTCTAAACAATGAGCAAGCTCATTAAAGAGGCCATGTGTATGGGACGAGGTTTCAATACTCTAGCGGAAAAGAAAAAAAATCTAAAATTATATGTTGAAATCGCACTCCCGGAAAGACTCAGCTAAGTTAACAACCTGGACGACCGTTCACAGCACGAACAATACGAATGCCACAGACGGCAAGTAATAGTTTCGATTTGTATGTGTCCAATGGACACATACAACTCGACTCTAGGGAAGAGATACACTCTCAGCAGAGGATGGTGGTTTTAGCAGGCAGAGGCGTTTTGTCATCCACGTCAACCCCCCCCCCCGCTGCGCGGGATCGAGGCCCACTTTCATGGAGACTGTAATGCCTCTGGTGGTGTCCGTGCATTTGAAGAAAATTTACTTCTCCCAAAAGAAAAGACGGCGAGTAATATAGCAATACAGGCAATCATATAATATATTGTTTTATTTTATGGTTAAAACTGGGCGACTTTTGTGCCCCATGAGAATATCCATTATTTTTATTCGAATTGCTTTCTCTCGCCATCCTGAAATTCGGTGTGTATAATAAATGATTGCTAATTACCATAATGAATTGGCGATTTCTAATAAAAACTGCCAATTCATTATGCCAATTAGCAATCATTTCTAATATAAGATTCTTTAATTCATCATCTAACAATATTGTCTGATGATAGTAATCATTATTCACCATTCTGTGTCTGTCTTCAAAACGTCAATCTACCATGAATGTGTTGACGTAATGTCACATGCACCCGCCGTTCCGGGAAGTGGCGACTTTCCATCATTTCAACGAGAAACTACCGCCCGTGTTTCTGGACCTCAATTACTTCCACGTCGTTCTTCTGTTGACCAACACGCGATACCTAACATATAACAAGCTGCAGTAACTACATATTCTCCCCCCTTGCCTCTGACAATTTCCGCCTCAATTCACAGCACACACTCAATGACAAGCCACCTTTGTACATATGAATTGATTCTGTGTCACCCGCACTGCTTGATACTGGTTTCGACAATTGTTCGATAGACGAAATCGCTGTTCTATCAGCCACCTATCACTCTATAGCGACGATTGTAAGAGCCGCTGAATGCGAATGAGACATCATTTTCATGGAGGCTAACGGCAAAAAGCTCAATGTGCGAATATGTCACGCGTAAGAAGGGAACATGTTTATAGAAGGTGAAGCTGTGTGCTGCTACTAGGACAAAGAGCACAAAGCAATGACAAACACACACACACATACACACACGTCTGAATATGCTGCTACAGAATTAGGTAAAGGTTAAATGGTTTATTGAAGGAGCTGCAATTTTACAATGCTTAAGCTCTCTTTTATGTCACACGGCAGGGCTCGAACCTGCGGTGTGGTGGCATGAGGATGCACCTGTTTATCCTGTCAGCTCGCATCTGCGGACGGGCATCCACGAGGCTCGATCGACTAGACTTCCCTTATTGATTCGTTTACACACATATCTTTTGCAGGTGCTCAATGAATTTCACTTCATAATTTCTCCACGTTGTTACCACAATATTTCACGCATCGTCTAATGGACTGGGGACGTCAATCGCCACGTCTTGTCATTGATTCCGTATTTCTTTCCATTGCGTTGCGGTGCAGGCCAACTGCCCAACTGCAATGTAAAACTGTACCGGGTTTTAGCATCGTCAGCGATGGTGCCGCCGCTCGATGCCGCTTTCATCTGTTAATAAATCTGTGTAACGTTTCGTTGCTCCGTCGACGTTCGCTACTCGTCATTTAGGTGTGGCACCTCCCGCTATATCAAGGTAGACAGGATTTTCGCCGCGACACCTATGATTGCTCTGCTGCTGTGACTGCACACACTCGTATACGACCCAGGCCGCGGGAGGGGAGGGTGGCTAACATCATACAACCGGCAGCCGTGCAGAATGTGGTGTTTTCGACACCGCGGTACTCTGCCGCACTCGGCCACTTGAGATGTCACTCGCTGACGTCCTTTGCCTGCTGCTCTGTTTTTCTCTCTTTTTTTAAGCAGTAGAAAAGGCAGGCAAGCCGGCGGCGGGGCATGCAGCATTTGCGCGGCAGCAGTGCCAGCATCGGCAGCAAGCGGCAAAGTGGCGCAAACCAGCCGAACCCACCCACCCACCCAACGGCCGCGGGGCAGGGAATCCAAAGCAGGTCGACCGTCCATACGGCTGTTGTACAAACTGGCGACATCGACACCCGGGAGGCTGGTTTGGCGGCAGCAGCTGAAGTAGCTGTAGCCGCAGCGGAGGCAGCAGGATTCAGCTGTCAGAGAAGGCGCACCGTGCCGCACTCAGATGTTCAGCTACGCAACGAAAGAGAAAAGAGCATCCACAGAAGTAGAAGTGGCATCGATAGGGAAAAGGCGCCAGTCGCGGGAGAACAGACACCTCCTTTACGCTGTGCCACTGTATAGAGAAGTATGGCTTCGACAGCGTATGACGGTGGAGTCGGGACCACCTTCTAGCCTGCACCACCTCACCAGACTCGCTCTCCGGCCCTCAACGCTCCTCAACGTGAGTTAGTCGTTCAGCTGGTCCGTGCACTGCCAGCAGTCGTCCGGCGGTAGGCGGGGGCGGACTCGAAAGCGGGGGCCAAGTGGATCCACAATACAATGGCCGAGACGGCAGGGCCTTGCGTCGATTTTGGCCGCTCGATCTCTCTCTCTCTCTCTCTCTCTCTCTCTTTTCGTTCTCAATCTCTCCATCTCTCTCTCTATTTTTTGAAAGTGTCCATATTGCTCCTGCTTCTTCAAATGCGGAGCCCGATGGCGAAGAAAGCGGTATATGTTTGAGGACTGTCGCCCTCAAGCATATCCGCTTGAGATGGTTTCCCATAAGTTGGACTCACTTTTGAAGATGTTTCTGCTAGGGTTGTCTTTGCTATACATTATGCCTTTCTCTAAGTCCCAAGGCGAATATATAGGTGTGTGTGTGTGTGTGTGTGCGAGCGTTTGTGTGCGTCTGTACACATTGTACTGATCCGCAATTGACTCGTAGCGATCATGTGTCGCAGGCAACCATAGTCGGACCAATGCTACACAAACTTGTCTATGTCGAAAGCGTCGACGCCTAATTGTAGACTCTGCAAAGTTGACGTTTCATTTGGCAGACACAGAGTGCGCATGTGCGTAGGGGATCACACAGAAAGATATTATGTCAATTTAAAATTCTTGCTCTTTAGCTTACCAATACATCGAGTTTAGTGAGCATAGGAATAAACTACCTCAGTGATCAGTAAATTGCCCTTGTCATTTCTCCGAACCGCTTGAATTTAGCTTTCCGATCGATGTTTAGTTAAATGAAAAACGGTCAATAAGTTACACCCCAGCCGATAACCGGGCACTTCAAATGCGTATTTTTCACTATTATTTGCACAAACCATGATTCTAGACACTCGTTTCGGCGCCTTTGTTTATTCAACTAGCGAAAAGCACGCCACTGTTACGAACTCATCCAAGAGATGATCAGTGTTTAGGTCCTGACTAGGAGCGGAGCAACGAACTAGATACGATGTTGATCACAATTTCTCAACGACGAGAGGCCGTGGCGTTCGCGTAGTTCTCGTAGGTATCGGTCTGCTTCAGCGCGCACGGCCTGCCTTTGTCAAGCTCCTGTTGAACGACATGGATGGGTGGAGACATTGTTGCTTCTTCTGCTGTGGTTCACGTTGATAACAATCGAAGACGTCGATCATCACAAATTATCGTTGTGTCATGTTAGATTTTGTCCTGCACATCTGGCCTGCCCTATCCATTCGAAGGGATCTTCTGTTTGGGTGCAATTGTAGCCGCGCCGTTCGTAGCTGTCTATGCCATAATATGACAATACGATGGAACAGATGGTGGAATATACATATATTATATAATAGCTCATTCGATCATCGTTTAGTTTGCGTTCAACTATTGTCTTAATAGGTAAATATCCTATGCAGGTTGGTTTACTCAACGGGGATAAATTATGAAGTACACAATTCATCCGAGTGCTCAATAAGGCTCTACTCCTGCCGACGGCGCCAAACACTATAATGCATATAACACACTTCGAATACATGGGACGCGGCAATAATAATAATAATAATATATTAATGTCGTAGTAGAGAAATTACTTGCTTGATGGGATCACCATTTCTGAGCGTGCTTATTATTGACTTGATGCGTCCAATGTAATTTCACCCTGTAACAACTGGAACTGAACATAAAACGCAAGCCAGATTTAATCGAGACGCTTTCTAATATTGTGCACTTTTATTGAATATTAGGAAGAGATTTTTATGCACGGTTCGTCGTATCCTTGTAGGCTGGAAATTCGACAGGAATTCCGGTAAATTCTGTCGCAAATTCAGTATCGCTATTTCTGTAGTTATCCATTTTTGTTGTCTTGCCGGCGTTGCGCTATGCGGACGGAGGTGTACTAAACAAAAAAAAACAACGTCATTCTTTGCCAACGCAGGGCCACAAGTTCATGGCCAGTGGCACACACACACCCACCCACGCACGCACTCTCGCTCTCTCACCGCCAATCGATACGTGAAGCGAATTCGGACTGGCCGAAATGACTCAGGATGTACACCGATTTTCTCCAAAAATCGGGGTGATGAAAATTCATGTTAAAAGATTACAAAGCGAGCGCTGTTCGAGATAGCAATGGAATGGTCGCTAAGGTCCGGTAACCAGCTGTTTTTTGGTGTTTGGTACAAGCTATTGTGCCAAGATGACCCTGTCCATGTTTCCGATCGAAATCCATTGACAATGATTAGAATAATTCATGTATACACTGATAAATGAGAATAAGCTATAAAAAAGCACACACCACCACATTTCGCCGAATAATCGATTGAGCTTCAAGCAAAACTATTTATCTCTGGATAACTTCTAGCAACAGTGACGCAGTTGAACAGCGGAATATAGATGCTTCAAATGGATAATCAGTCAACGGTGTCAGCTGCCAATATCGAGCAGGTGCTGTGCAATGGGCTATTATACTATGTCAACAAGTGCAACAATATATATTCGACAGCTACAGACGAGCGGCAAAAATCATTGATTTCATCTCGATCACACACATGTCAAACACAAACAAAAATACACACACACACCCAAATACACACAGACACGCCCGGCCCGCCTAGATATACCAGCATGCACGTGTTCGGCGTAAGATAGACAGGGCAAGTATGCGTGCAGCGAATCTATATATCTATAATACATTTTCGTATAATATTCTACCCACATCGTTAAATAATAAACAACGAGGAATGACAGCACCGCTGGGTCTGTAGCGCCCGCTGGCCAGACTATGCCGGGACAGCATTATCGTGGCCTATCGTGGGGGTGCAAAGCGAGCGAGTAGATGGGGTCGGAGGGAGGAGCCTGCCTCTATCTCGTCGCCGCTGTGCCACTGAAGCATGCACACCTGTACAGTTGCCGAAAGCAAACGCACACCTGCACACAATGCTGCAGTGGACAATGCTACCACAGGAGCCCACGCCAGCTGCAGACAAGTGCACAATTACGTGCACCACGCCACATCGTCAGACAACAACGACAACAGCCATACGAGTACACTAGACACGAGAACGCACTTGTCTTCGTCGTTGGCGTCGTTGGCCCCTCTCACTAACTATCTGATGTCCGTACTAACTGCTAGGCTAGGCCGTGGCCTAGGCTAGGGAGATAGAAAGGGAGAGAGGGAGGGCCTTGCTGGTATATCGTCGTCAGTACGTTAGCATTATACGTTAGCGCCTACTTCTCACATCGACTACTGTATACATGGGCTGTCTAGTTCCGCGGCCTGTCGCAGTGTGCTTCCAGCATAGACGAGAATGGTTACCCGCTCGGTTGTCGGCTGCCGGGGTGACGGGGAGGAGGGGAGGGTTGTTTGCTGTCGTTAACGTTCAATAGAAGATAGACTTGTTCCTCTATTCCGCTCCTGCATGCAACTGTTTGTTATGAAACCCAGACCCGACAGAATATAGCGTAGGCTGTCCATCTAGTAGCTATATTGCGAGCATACCGTGGTAGCGGACGACGAAGCTCTCTTCTAACTGCCATCTAACTAACCGATTACAGCAGTTGATGCGCCACAACAATTTTATCTGGTACCGCCCTTTTCGCGTAGTGGAAAGTCGAGGTACGCGACAGATACTAACAATAACAACAACTGTAGCAACAGCAGCAGCAGCAGCAAGATAGGACAGAAAAACCTGCACTGGTTACACCTGTCTTCCATAGACGTCGAGGCAAGGTCAATCGGTGGTTGACAGCGTTGCTCAACACCGCCGTCACCGGCATATCAATACATCTACATATATATATATATAAATCTGACCACACGATGAGTTCAGCTTGAAGTACTAATATATGCTATGTCTGTGTGGCAGCTGAAATGCAGAAAAGCTAGGCTTTACATGGATCGGCAGGCTTAGACACATATGAAAGCAAGAAGCACGGATGGCGGCGCGTACAGAACGCCCTGTTCTGTCTAAGCGCGATAGTTTGTCGCTATACGCCGAAGTGCTGCTGGGGGGTGGGGATACTGGTCGGTGTATCGACGGCACAAAAATCACCACGATATAACAATGCTTTTTTCTCTCTGCGTTACAAGCGTTGGGCCAACAAATGTCAACATGTGTACATATAATGGTGGGTTCGTTTGTTTGGGAAAAAAGTTCTACGACTTTTGATGGACGCGCTAAAAACAAATAGCGATCAGTCAGCCATTGGACCGCGTATGCGAGGCGACTGCATCGTACACCTGTACACATACTGTGCATGTGCTATGCAATCGAGCGTGTTTCGACTGACTCGTTCACAGCTATGGGCTGAGTCCGCTGACGACGGACCGCCCACGTGCGATAGTCTATGGGGCTGTTCCCATGTAGTCGTGCGATGGCCGTATGATCGCATATCGTTCACACAGAAGCCACACGTCGAGCCGTTGTTCAGCGGCCTCACGACGACAGAACTAGTTCACTGGGCGCTGCCCAAAATTGGGATACTTCGCACTGACGCACTTTATAATAATAATAATAGATGTATGTGTCTCTGAGCCGCCTCTGAGCGAACCGTGGGGTACGGTTTGCCCGATTCGATTCAACCCAACTCCATTTGAATTCCCTTTGTCATTTGCTTGACAGAAGCTGAAGCCGCTACCACGCCAGGGCGCAATACGATACAATGACAATGCTTCTGTATAAAAATGCGAACACGTACGCGTAAAATTGTACAATATGTATGCAAAGTTTTCACTTGTGTGCTTTCCTCGTCTTGAATCAAATAGGCCTGGTTTAATCATCCGAATATGCGAGCAACACAGATACAAGTGATATTATCATAATGGTATTGTCATATAAAGAAGAAACTACACAACGCGACATTGCCAACGATACGCCAGCCGATTTTCATCGACTGTGACAGTTCTTATACTCGTTCAACGAGCAGAAATCAGTCGCCGTCACGGATGCGGGTTCCGTTGGCCGCGTCGAACGGAATATAACGCCAGGTGTTCGCGTTGTCTCGGGTAAATTCGTAGTCGACTGATATGTCAGTGGCGTTACCATATCAGGTATTTGGTGAGGCAGCTTTTGGATAAAAATGAATAATGTTATTATTTTGGGGTGGCCGAATTAATGATAATACTAAGATAAAACTACATGAATTCGTTATAGTTGGGACAATTTGAAATGAGGATATATTACTCATGTGTCGCTAATACACACACACGCACACACATATATATATATATATATATATATATGTGTGTGTTTCGGAGCACCACAAATAATCTGCCTCGGAAGCTGCTGCAGATGATGTATGTTCACATGGATAGATAGAATGTTACTGAGAGTATATAAAACACGTGTGTCTTGAGCCTAAGCGGCTTAGTCAGGACTATAAGAAGGCAACTGACAAAGATTAATGTAAGGAACGTTCGGTTTACTTAAAAATAGCTATGCTGACATCGCAACGGGCACCGCTATTCATACGAGCTGCCTAGGCAGCTCATATGGGATTCCGTGGACGGGTGTAACTTTACTCTGTATTTCGTATTTGTTTGTCAGCGTCACTTTTATTATTTCATTTATGAACAAATAAACACTTGCCCAAAACATCAAACAACTAGAGAAATATACATGTGTCCACCACAATTATGTATAGCACTCGTGAGAGGGTTCGACCAAAAACCGGGCTGAACATGGCCAATTCGTCGGGACCGATAAACATCTACATACAAATAAACACCCGAAATCATCGCGCTGCTGGCACCGTCGACGGACATCGCTGAGAAATCCCTGCACCTTTGGTCTATTTTTCGACTGATGGGATCGTGATGTCCTTCATGGGTTTCTTCTCCTCCGACCGCCCATAGACAGACAGTCGAGATAACACCGAAGTTGCCAATCGAGGAACTTGGCACTAGGGAGCTGATTTGAAAATTTGAATAAAGCCACTCTGTGGAGATTCATCGGACAACCGCTGAGGCACTGCCGGGTCGAAATAGTCACCGCTCGCTCATTGAAACGAATTACGTCAACAGGCGTTTCATATTGGTCGGACGAGGCTAAAACCAGTCCAGGATGCTTATTCCAGAAGAAAGGCGCCGCCCCATTTCATCTCCGTCAGAGCTTACATTCATTCAGCCATTCGGATGGAAGAAATTGTTGGCAGTTACTGCCACCTTTACATGGGAGGGGGCACGATGGCTAATATCGATGGTTATTTCACAAGCGTGAACGATTTTTGCCGGGGCCGCTTGACGGTGGCGGCGTTTGTGCACTACATCTAGCAGTGACGACTCGGTGTGCCTACATACGCCAGATGATGATGATAATAATAATAATAATAATGCATTGAGTAGTAGTTATGTAGTCAATTGCTGTTGCTCACTAATATATTGTCGTTATTTCAATGTTCAATAACATTGTGTAGTTTTCATATATGACTATTTAAAATACTAGATACGAAATGGCTGAAATGATTGTAGACGACCAGAATACGTTGAGATGGTGATGATCATCGGAGAGGACAGGTCTTTCTAATTAGTTACACTACGGATCGTCTGATCGTCAGCGCATATGAAGCACTCCCGCCGAGCAGTAGAGGCAATTTGTTAGATGGCTCATGGAAAATTAATTCGCCTCTTTTTTCTTCGTGAAAAGTAACACGCTAACTAGCACCATAACGGCACAGGAGTGAAGCCACCACAGTAAGCTACGCACGCTCAGAGCGGAAGTCGTCGATCACCATCGAATCACATATAACCAATGTGTGGTTATTTGCATTTTGAATATCGTCGTATATCTGTTATCATTGGTTATCATCGTATTTGTTTATCGTTGCTTCGCTATTAAGTATAGTTTCCTAAATGGCATTTTTTTTTTCGTAAGTCTAAACGTTTCGAATACTTGCATGTCCGATATTCCGTAAGCGATTGTCAAAGCGGTTTGGTTATGTTTCGTAATCGTTTCTGCTGATACAACCCAGAATGGCGGGTCATTATTCTGTTGGAACAACGAGTTAGCCTGTTTGCTCTGATTATCGAAATTAAACTTCTGTGTTGCAGAGGTGAATTATATATAATACTATCTTAATTTAATCACTCATGTTGAATAGGTATACTTCATGACTGGACGTTTGTCTCATTTACAGTGAATTATATAACACAAAACATGGTGTTATATATATATATAATAGATCTTATTCACATTTCGGCAAAGAATTATTGTTAATTGTAACACGAAAACGCTGACTCCGCTCAGTGCCGCTTTTTTTTTTATCGACAAGGCTTTCTAACAAGGCGATTATATCTTGGGGGAGGAAATATGTTTTCTCGCTATTCTAAGGGAAACCAAAAATGTTCATAACTTTATTTTTTACAAAACTCACTTTTAACAAAAATCGTTTTGTTATTACGATTTTTTGGGAAATCGTGAGAGCATGCGAAATCCACTTTCCGAGCTTGTAAATTTGCCCCAGCTTCTCAACGAGCATTACACTGCTCATTGTCGGTCTTCCCTCTAATTCGCACTCCATCCTGTCACTGTCAATCTCTGTGATTCTTCCCGACCTGGAAGCGCCTTTGAGGTCAAGGTGATCGGCACAAAATTTTTCAAACCAGCTCTCAATCATCCTAACTGACACACGATGGTCAAAAAGGCTCACACAAGTCGGTAGCAGTATTTGCACGCGTGTGTCCGAGTCTGACCTTGAATAAGAACATAACATGACAAGCATCTGATCGTTCGCTGTAGTATTATCAGCCAAATAATGTGAAGAAGGACGGGCCCGCCAGAGAATATAGAAATTAGAAACTGAAAAAAAAAACAGTTTTGTTCATTGTTTTTTGAAATGCTCATTTGTGTCAGCGATATCCCCGTTTTCAAGCTGAATTTTGGAGCAGGAGGTTGACCTGACCCCTCCCCACATCGCTGATGGACGATGTCAGTTTCTGTCCTGACGCACATATATAATATCTATTGTACACGGTAGTATTGCAGTAGACATTGTCCACATGAACATCAACGGAGACCCGAGAGAGAACGTCAAAAACAGGAAAAAAAAACAATCTCCTAAATTGGTCAATTCCAATGACATCATGAGTTATAATCACACACCACTGCCTTTCATGCCACGTGAACACCTTGACGCCGCGGCGATGTTATCAATAGCATCTTCCCCTCGGCCATTGTTAGCAACGAGCGATAAGCAAAAAATATATATATATATATATAGATTATATACATGTACACTAACTGGTGCTAGCAATAGTGTGCAAGTTAACCAAGGCCAGAACCGCAGTACCACAATAGATTGAATAGCGACAACGAAAAAAAATGATACGTTCTTCTCAGCCTTTGGCTTTTTCTAATCATTTTCATTCAATCTCCTTCCCTATCCTCTCTCTCTCACTCCCTTCCGCGACACGACGTATAATACGTTAGCCACTGTCGATGTCGTTGTGTCGTGTTGCGGTTGTTGTTCTTCAGCGGTCGCAGTGAGCACCGCAGGGACAGCCGACAACAGACGGCAGACGACCGCGGCGTTTTGACGGGAGTAACGTGTCAACAAATTACGCCACCGCCACCAACAACGAACGATACGGGGAGCGGCGAAGGCAAGCGCCACCAACAGCGCTGGCGTTCGTTGGCGAGGCCAACCGCCAAAACAGTGGCAACTATTATAATAGCACCGGGCACAATGGATACAGCAACGCGTATTGGCAAAAACATGAAGAAAATCTTTGGGAGGGGGGGGGGGTGGGTGAGACGTAGTGTTGTCGTTGATACCCACGGAACTAAATTATTACTTGAAAAAAATGAGATGCCAATCAAACAATGGGCAGGAATCTAGTGTAACCTATATTGAGAACGTTTTAAAAAAATCGACGAGAGAGAGAGCGAGAGCGAGAATTCATAACAACGTTAGGGCGACCACATATTTAGCTAGAGATTGGTAAATTGCCGGCTGATCCAGCAATTGTCGAAGGGACAATGCATGCAAGCCACAGTATAGCGAGTCGGATATATAATTACAACAGAATATTGCCGAATTGCTCGCTAGCTGATTGCCGAGTCACTGCTACTTATTATGATAGTAGTATAGGTGTTCTAGCAGTAACAGTTCACAATTATGAGGATGTTAATGACGTGCGTACATTGTGTAGTGTTGTCGTTATGATTGTTATTACTGCAATTCACACCGCCGCGTACTGCGCCCCAGCGCGACCCAGCGGTAGCAGCTGCAGCCGCTGGGGTGGTATAATGCTATTCTATTACTCTGTGTATGGTCCAACGGAAACTTCAGTGTGCTGCCACCGTTTCGTCGATCGATCTCGTCTAGCTCGGTATCTACGGTTCTGTATGTAGCTGCTCTGTTAAACCCTCACTCTCTCTCTCTCGCTCGCTGTCTTTGCTGATCTCGGCCCCTATCAGCTTATTTTGTGATGATTGTTTGTATAGCTGGTTGTGGTACATATTCGTAGCGGTCGTGGAGCTGTCACATTGGACGGGTAGCGCTGCTCATCTCGGTCAGGCAGGGTGGTGGGTTGTTCAACGATTAAATGATAGTGATTAGCGCCCTTTGCAGAAGCAGAGGCTGATGTTACCGCAGCAACAGTGGGGTGGGCAATTTAACGAGCATTTAACGACGTCACGGACAATAACAGTAATAATAATAATAACAATAATAATACTAATAATAATAATAACACCACTAATAAAGAGGTAATAGCGACGAGGAGGAGGAGGAGGAAGAGAATAGCAAACGTAATAATTTTGATGATGACCATAATTATGTGAATAATAATAATCATTATTATTATTATTATTATTATTATCATTATAACGATACATGTGTCTGCAATAGTAATTATATAATCGTAATGCTGCAACAGGGATGATATCGATACTGACTGTGGTGACCGCAGTATCCTGCTCCAGTGCGAATGACAACAGCAACAATGTCCTTCAGCAAAAGTGAGTGCTCCGCAGCGAGAAATCGTCTTCGACAAATTTGAACCGACCACAACAACTGCGACGACGAATGACGGCAATTATGAATCATCTATTGTATAATTATTGCAGTACAAATAAGGCGGAAATGACACGATGAATCGATGAATGGACGCATGTTGTTATACAGCTTGGTGTGATACCTAGGTAATAGGATGGTCGTCTTAGGTCGTGTTGAATTGTCGGGCTCCGTTGGCCTGACGGTGCATTCGTGGGCACATTTGTAACCGCAGGAGATATAGTGTCGCATACGGGTTAGATTCATAAACTGTTGCCCAAAGGAAAACAAAAAAAAATTCGTATTCAATTGTGTTGTACCCATTGGATATTGTTATCATATTAGTTATCGGGACAGTTCATTTATAGTTCAGCAACAGCTCGACACGAGAATTATTCTGCAACAAGCAAGCGCTAAGTGTGAATAGAGTGAGAGGCGCAACAAAACAGGTAACAAAAAAATAATCAATAATCAAAACGTATCGATACTCAATACTCTGAGACAATTCAACCCACAACGATGGCTATCCAATGAACGAATCTATCCGCGACGAATTTCACATTGTCCAAAGGTGTTTGTTGATTTGACGCTATTGTTCAATAATGTCCCGATAGGACTTTGCACTGAACCACAAATAATTAGCATCGTATTGTATTGTAGAGTAATTGTATAGTGCTAGTATAATGTGCGGCAATGTATGCGTAATGAGAAAGTGGCGATTTTATTACCTCTAGCGGACTAATGGCGGACAGAGCAATGCGGGGTGTGCGAAGGGCTCAGTCAATCAGTTGCCGGCTGCCGGCTGTCGCGATAATGTAAACGTTCTGACATTCATTCTCTGACATCATCGCGCGCCCTCCTGCGTCTTGCAGGGTCGTGTGCAGCAGCAGCCGCCGCCGCTGTTGATCAGATCATGCTATTACACGCTGGCCCCTGTTCAGTTAGCTAGCCGCATTCGATTTCTGCGTTAAGCAGTGTCCGTCTGACGGCATGTCCGTATATCTATGCGTATCTGCCTGAGCCGCGAGTGTTGTCTGTCGCTGATGTTAGTATATGAATATCAGCGACCAGCGGCGCCGTGAAGTGGCGCCCATTTTCAAACGCCCGCTGCCGTCTGCCCCGAATCCCCCAGCAACAGCCCACCCCCGAGTTAGCGGGTACCGTTATGCATTGCCGCCCGGCTCTGGGCGACTTGCTTTGGGGGCCGTCGCCGGCTGCTGCCACTACTACAACCACTATTACGGCTGCGGCAGCGAGCGCCATGTGGACCGGCTAACGAGGACGATGGTGGGGGTTGGGTAGACGAAGCGCTCGCCTTTCTTTGCCTTAGCGGCGCCGCTGAACAGAGCCGGCCCTTCGGGGCGAGGTGGCATACGTTGGGTGACCGCCGGTGCTGCCGCCGCCGCCGCCGCCACCGCCACCGGGATACACACACACAAGCCGCCACGATCACAGCGGGCAGCGCCCTGCCATTTAAAAGGCGGGTGCCCCAATGTCTAACGGACTAATCTTTGCACAACATGATCAAGGTAGGTCAGTGGACAAGAGAGTTAGAAGGGTAGAGGTAGCCTCAACCGAGATCACGTAATCTCGAAGTAGTGTGTTAGCTTGTCAGCTCTAAGTGTGTGACTTGCCTTATGTCATACCTGTATACGTTGATGTGTGTGTGTGTGTGTCCGATAGATCATATATTGTACATGAATGTATTAATTGTAATCCGAAGAGTTTCAGTTTCAAGATCAAGTTTAATAGCTGTATTGGAGTCTGTACAAGTTAGTTCTCTTTGTGGTCGAACCGCTTTGGCTGGCCCAGAGAGTCGCTCAGTACCTTTATAAGGGTAATTCGTTTACATCTAGTCGCTTGTCTCTCGATGAGATCAATCTCTTCATGTTCGTAATGACCTCGTAATGATCTGCGTAATGACCGGAGACGCAAATGACTATTTGACTCGAAATTTCGTTGAGATGAGACGAAGCCACACCCGCTGTCCTCTACGGACGTCCTCGACTGTCTGCTGTTCAAAAAAATCATTCCGGCTTCGTGCAGCTGCGAATCTTGCTCTTACGAGCGGCTTCAACAGCTTCATTCGTGTTTAATATATCTCCCTATTACTAAACATGTTCTCGTAGCAAGTGGACCAACAATCTCAGTATGATAGGTATTGCATTGCAGTTGACGGTTGTTTATCGTCTAGTATTTCCGGCCTATCCTACAGTGATGTGCTTACCGGCAACGAAGCACGCGCAGTCTATCTGCGTCCTTGTGACCTAGTGTGCGTCCATTTGTGCTATTGTCCGCGGGAACATCGCCGCGAGCTGCACGACCCAGGAGGCAGGTTGCATTCGACAGCGGAACACGAATCGACATAATGTGCTATTGCGTGGTGCCGCCTGTTACGTTCAAGCGAACGCACACCCTTCAGACTCAACTAAGAAAGTGTTGGACACTTATCATTCTCCAGCCGAAACCTCCATTCGTCGGCCACCAATTGGCGCCGGTGACCAAGTTGACCGATTGCTGTCATTCATACATAATTCCCTGCACGTGTGCGTTCGCTCGCCGTTGTGATTGTTGTCGTCATCACCGTCACCGGCCATCGGCGAGATTCATGCAATTACTCTCTGCTACGTTTCACAACGTGAAAACCGCGGAGAACGGTCCCACGCCGAACGAAACAGGTGCACATACCCTCAACTCTTGAATCCGTACCAAATCGATACCGTTATCCCGAGCGCGGCAAAGTTAAATCCAACCTGTTGATAACACAACACCTTCACGAGTTCGACTATTGTATAGTGTTCACGCAGTATTCACTAGTGCACCGTCGACATCCGTCTCGCACTTGCCGACGATGGACGGACGTCGATGGGAAGCGTACTTCATCTGGCGTGGTATTGCCAATATCGATCGTTGAAATTTGCCTAGACGGCTTTTCTCTCTCTCTCTCTCTCCTGTTCCGCTGCCGGGCACAGGTAGAAGGAATCACATTACATTCATCCATGGGTGGCAGCGATCGAATAAAAAAACTGCCCTTTCGCACTGCTCCGGGAAGGTTGAATCGTCGTTGTGAATTGTTGTGTCAATGCGTTGCTAAATACAAGAAAAAAAAGCGTTCCTCCACTATCAGCGGCTCGGCCGACATCATCAAATGGCCTTTATTGCAGAGTTTGCTGAAGTTTGTTAGCTGGTTCGCTTCCCTGTTTGACGTCGAATACATACTATTAATATTATTATCATTATTCTATTACGTTGTAATTAATAAGTTTGTCAGTGCCATCCAATCGTCTCCTATTTCTACTCGGTTCCGTGCTGCTGGCAAAATAATCAGTATGCTAGCTTTGCGGTGCATCATGTTTTTCCTCATTGTTCATATCGTATTATTTACATATTCAATTATATATATATATATAATTGAATATGTAAAATTCTATAAAATTAATATATATATATATAATTCTATAAAATTAAATAAATCAGCCCACACCAGCCACTTGCGCAGCACACAGTGCCTTCAAAAGTGTAATAATGAATTAGCTACTCACCGAATCCCCCGGTGCGTGATGCGTAGCGGGGTAGAGAGAATTTTGCTTATACTCGATGAAGCTAACGATCGCTGTACACAGAACAGAAACGGATTGTGATGTTGGCGTTCAGGTTCCAATCGGCATTTCTGATTCACTTCGGAGTCGACAGTTTTGTCACGATGCTGTCACCCGCGCTGCGGTCGGCTACCGCCAACACCCTAAGTTGTGACACCTGTAACATCATAGCGAGGCGTGTGAGATCGTGCAGTTATGTCTGGCGACACCTTTTGGACGCAGGCACTCGGTTACCTGTGCCGCGCACTAGTCTCGCGCATGTTCCAGCTTGCGGAGGTGGGGGCGCAAACTAACAAGCAAACTTACGGGTCAGTTGTGGCAAAAAACTACAAACATCCTTTGCAATGCACGTGCAGTGTAATATATATATATATATATATATATGTAGCTTGACGTCCTTCACTTCGACCTCCGACACACCCAATAATCGTCGTTTGTGGAACGCTGCTTTACTTGTTAACTTGCGTTGAGGGGCGCGGCGCCGGCTCGGTGCTTGTTGCATGCCGCACTTCGGCACCAATCGGGGAACCGTTTCGACCACCACCACCTATTCGGCGGCCACACCGATCCAACAAAGCTCTCGGGCGGTGAGTTTCGCCAACGCAACGATAATATGGACTTGGGTTACAGACCGAAGTACCCTTAAGCGTTCGTTAACTGAACCCCGTGTGCCGCAGGGCGCAACGTTCCCGTAGTTCATTCAGCACTCAGCGTCCTCTCTCTGTCTCTCTCCTATATTTTTGCGTAACACTAGCGAGTACCGATGCGGTGGTCGGTTACTGCTGCCGTTGGGTTCGCCGTCGCCGAGGCTGCTGCTGACGACGACAGCAGGGGACAGAGGGCGCTTACATAATGGTCTATTCTTACCTTGCCCGAGCACTCTCGTCGCTATTAAGCGCCGTATGCGCGCGGGCGTGACCTTCACGGCGTGAACGGCATATGAGGTGTTCCCCAAACTGGTTGTGTCGATTTGTACAGTACGAGGTTCAAGGCACGAGGCCTTTGAGCGTCGCGAACCGGCGACTGATAGACCGAATTGGTAGACCGTTGCAGAGCGTACGGGAGGTGGCACCTGTGGAGGTTTCCCCGTAACGAGACAGCTTCCACTTCGTGGCCCCCCCCCCGCCCGACGAACGGCGGGAAACGGGTAACGACAACGAACGCTCTGTCACGAGGGCGTGCTAATCACCAAATCCGGTTTGACGGTTTGCGCACATTTGCGATATGACGCCGACCATCAACAGCGTTGCCGGGTCGCGTTCAAACGGCAGAGAGAAGAACTTCTTGACTCTACTAGTGCTGTACGCGTCGAGTTGGTAGTTACCGTCGGGCCGAGTCTGTCCCCCGCTCTCCGCCGCAGGAACTCGTTAACCATTGTACACACAGCGCACAGCCGGGGGAGGCGCTAAAACAAACACACACAAAGTCAGAAGGACACACTCCATGCACCCGCTGAGCACTCTGGCCGCAGAGCGGTTCGCGCGCCGACATCACTCACTGCGGCTGTTTCGCGAGGCATGATGATATCGCAGCGGCTACAGGGCGACCAGAACAGCGGGGCAGAACAGGACAGCACGCGGTGGCGTCCAATCGGAAAAGTGCCAGTGAAACTACAGGATAATAGCCGCGTCCTAATGTGCCTGTTCTGTGTCGCGTGTATATATGATGCTACGCTAGGCCAAAAGCGGGTAAGGCTCAGGTTATGAAGGTGGTGCATCAGTGGACGTTGGCGTCTTCGGCGCTTACAGCGCAGCCGCTGTCGTTGTCGACGTGTTCACTGAAGCGTGCAGGAGCGTGGAGGGGCTCTCGGCCTAGTCCAATGGATTATACTTGGCTGCGCCCTTCCCGAAGCACGGCACCCGTTCCACGCATCAGCCGCAGTCGTACAGTAATCGGCGCCTTCTTGTGCTCTGCGTTGCCACAGTGTGCTCACACTTACGTGGTGTCGTCTGCAAGATTTGTCTTCTTAAGGACAGGAAAGAATAAGGCAGCGCCAAGCAGAGGGTGACTGTGGTGACAATCATATAAGCGCATTGTAGCGTTGAACACTAGCCTATGTCAGACCAACTATGCCATTACAGTAGTATAACGTTAGACATCCGGTAACATTGGTGTGTAATGTAAAAAGGCAATGTTTCGCCGAACGTGCCAGCCTCTGAGTGACGTCCATACGGATCCGGCCATATCAAATTCGAAGCACGTATTCTAGTGACTGATGAAGATACGACATGATGGTGGCGATTAAATGAATAATTTGTTTGGTTGTTGGATGGATATTCGATGATTAATCGAGAACGTAAATCTCGCTTTGCCGTCTCATTGACAACAAGCTCTTTAAACGTGATTAGATGATACCAGGCTAACTTTCCTTACAAGCCTATGCCTCAGACGATAGCCTCAGTTCGTCTTTGGTCGCTTACAAGTGCTCCACCCACTTCCAGATTCATATAATGATCGATTGGCCCGAGCTGCTCGTGAATGCAACGAGCTATTTGCAACTACGATTTAACCTATTTGCATTCAATCTGCCTCCTTGTAGTCAGTCGTCTTCGTCGGCCTCGCCGTTGCCGTTAGCTGCCAATACGGTGGTCAGCAGGGCGCACCTCAGTACGGCGCCCCTCAGCAGGGAGCCGCTCCTGGCCCGTTGTTCTCGTTCTCGAACCAAGTGAACCACGCGGCCGCCCAGCCATCATCCGGAGCCCAGGCCGGTTTCGGGGCACCGCCGGCGCCTTCGTACGGCGCACCGCAGCCACAAGCCGCCAGCTACGGACCTCCTCCGCCGCCACCGGCGGCCGCTGCTCCTCAGCGGGGCTATTCGCTGCCCAACTTTGATCAGCTTGGAGCTCACAACCCCGCCAGCGGGGCCGGATTTGGCAACCTCGGCCAGGTCGCCCAGCAGAACCCTGCCTTCAACATTCCCGTTCCTCAGGGATACGAGCAGCCCGCTGGTGCCGCTCCTGGTGGATTCCCGGCTGCCCCTGCCCCGGCTGCTGCCGCCTATCGTCCCCAGCCTCAATACGCTGCACCTCAAGGTGAATGGACAGACACTCGTCGTGGGACCGGCGTTTATTTGTCAATTATTAGAAAGTATATTTCCTCTTTTTCTTGCTGCTTCACGATATATATATATATATATATATCGTGCATTATAGCAGGGTGACTTGCCTAATTCTCGCTGGTTTACTTTTCATTTCGCAACTCAGCCTACGGAGCCCCTCAGGGTGCGGCAGCTGGCGGCAACCCGTACGGTGGACCGTTTTCGTTCTCCAACTCGGTGACCCACTCTGCGCCTCAGCAGGCCGCAGCCGCAGCGCCCGCAGCTGCCGGGGCCCGCTATTAAGGGACGCCCATGTCAACACACAAATTGGGCAACACTGAGATAACTCGCAGGAGGAGGAGGATAGACGACACACTCGCACTGGGCAATATGATCGTCGCTTACTCGAGGCGAGCGTCCACAAGCACCTCCCTGTTGTGCCATGATGCCAAAGATACCCCACCTCACCTCCACCTGACGACCCCGGCGAAGATGGTGATAAATCAAATAAACCGATAAAGTAAAAAAATATGTAGTGACATTGCTTTATTCTTCTACATAACATAATTCATTTTATTTGTTTGGATGTCATGTTTCGTACACACAAGATCCGCCCGTATGAGCGGATACAGTTTCGCAGCGTTATGAAAATGGAAAAGTGGTTATTTTTTTAATTTTCATTAAATATTATATATATACATTGTTTTATAGATGTTACTCAGCAGGTTAAACCCTGAGCGAGATCCACGGTCACCCCTGTCCTTGGTTCATGTCTCTACTTCGTCGTCCAGAGCCAAGCACTAATTCGATTGCAAATTTGGCTTTGACCCATCCCATTCGGAATGTCTATGAAGTCATAACTCATAATGAAGCTGACGTCCCAACAATTTCGCATAACCCCATAAATGATTTTCCTATGATGACAGTTCAAGTCTCGCGGGGCCACCTCGGATAACTCACCATAATGCAATGCGGCCTGTCGTTATTGATTCGTATCGCTTTCATATCATATAATAGTAGTAATGGTGGTGTCGACTAGTGCGATCGCATGGCCTGTCTGAGCCTCGCCGAGCCGAATCATCGATTCGAGCAATGTAGCTCTGTATCGATGATATATATGTGTAGTGGTGTAATTCAGGGATAACTCTCAATCTAACCATCTACAAGGCAAGAAACAGGTGATCCTCTGAACTGAAGAAGAGGAGAAAACACCCGATCTGAAAAAATTTTCTCGCAGGTCGTAGAAACTACCCATGTTGCACGCACAATGCACCTAATAATTTATTACTAGATAATATATATATATATACATTAGATACCCCCAGTATAGGATAACTATAGATAGAAGTACATAGTACATAGTCCAAGAAAAAATTACGTGTATTGAGGCTTCCCCGGCCTATTCGCGCGTCTGACAACAACTCAATGGAGAGGTTCGACGCGTGATAGATTTGAATGCCAACATGTGAATTTTGAACGGGCTGCCAAGTGCAGTCCTTTCAAAGTCGAAGTTACTGGTGCGTTAGTATGAGACCGTCATCGACGCTTCATATGCGTGAACCGTTAGCGCCCACAGGCAATCTGAACTCGCTTCAAAAGGTGCGCGTAAATTGTGAGCATATTTGACAACATGTCTAAAGATCAAGAGAATGAACGGTGTGAGCCCGGGAGAGCCCAGATATGTTCAGACTTTCTGTCTCGAACTCTCTCCTTATATATGTGCATCGCCTTGCAACAGAGTGTTATGCTTTGAAATGTTTCAGTTCACTTATTCACCTTAGACGTATTATATTTGTGGAAAATATCATACATCGGTGTCGTCGAATGGATTTTCCCGGTTCACCTGGTCAACAAGTGAAGTACGATGAAGCGGCCACGTAGATGTTCACAGAAGTACTCGTCCTGTGCCATAATTCCCAACCACCTTAGGTGAAATCATTGCGTTATTAACATAGATGCAGACAATAGTAAAGCATTTACAAGGACAGAGTGGAGGTATTATATAATATAACACCATAATTCCCTAAAGAAATTACGCAACGGATTGCCTCTGACTGCAAATCACTCGCACACTCACATTATTTCATCAAATATACATCTGTATCATGCGATGAACTTGATATGTCTATGTATCTGTACACGCATTAGCTAACTCTGTATATAAGAAATATATGTCTTGGGGCTAGATTCAGATCTATTGCGTTTTATATCTACATCAAGGGAATATACTAATACTAATAACGTCATAGAAAACGTCAGCCTGAAGAGGCCATTGACAGACTCAAACATCTGAGAACCCCGCCAGTCAGTTGTCGCGGTCAACGGCTCCTGTCACGTAGCAACAATAATACCACCCATTCTGCCACTCTCGTTCATCTATCTCCTCCGGAACAATTGCAATATGCCATTCTGAACGTCACGTTGTAACAGCATTTGTGTGTACAGGCATGAGTGGAGCCTATGGAGTAGAACGTTGTAGTTGTTCACCCAGTGCTTCTGAAGCGCAGAATATACCTCATACGAAACATGCTCCTGCCGCACGTTGTTCCTCTGACTCTTCGGGTGTCATCTGTTGTCGACGGTCGGTGCGGTTTCTTAGCGGTCCCGCACGTTGCACGCCGGAGCGAGAGACACCGAGGAGAACTAGAGAGAAATCGCCACCAGCCAATTCCCGATGCCCGAAGCGCGACGGCCACAACGACGACCGTGATGACGACTCAAAACTCGCGTACGGTCAGGGGTACAACCGCGCCGGCATCTGCGTCTTGGCGCGGTTTTGGTTTCCGGTCGCCGCCGTGTGCGCAGACGATGTCGGTGGAGGCAGTGACTCACTTCCGTTCGGAAGACAAATGTCGCATTGAAGCTTCCGTTTCATCGTACCGAAATGTCCGCCTCCGCCGCCGCAGCCGCCGCGGTTGTTGGGGACTACAGTTTCGTGTCTAGTGAGCATCTACCCGCACGAGGCTCGAAGTGAGTACTCGAGTGAGCGGAGTCGCCGGCGATGCCTGAAGCTGCCTTCAGTTGTGCTCGGCTCGGCCGGCTTGTCTTTGCCGGGCTTGAATTTCGAGCACGCGTGCATATACATGTTTGGCGAGGAACTGGCCGAACGCATTGAGTGTTGTCCGCTGCTGCATAGTCGCGCCGCATACACCCTGAACCGAATGGACTGAGCTGAGTCGAAGGTGAAGGTGACGAGTCCACCCGTCGATGTCATGTCGACTCGGGGGAAATCGGTGGATTCTCGCTGAAGTCGACGATGTCCGCCGGCAAGGCAGCACAAAACTCGAAGCGAACAGCTAGACTGAGCACTCCGCGTCTGCAGTCGACAGCCTCACGCCGAAGATTAGGTGATGGTGTTCGTATCTAGTATGATTTTATACCACTAGTGTCCAATTCCAAAAGGGAAGATTAAGGTCGCTCCAGCTGCCAGCTACGACGGCAACCCGACAAACTCACTCGCGCGTTCACCGAAGAGCAAACACGAGAAGATTCGCTAACGTGACGTGTGTACCTGCCTACAAACATTTCAGGGCGCTCTCTGTAAACGATTTAATTCTCTTCCTTTCCAAGCCGAGTCCACTGACGCTCTGGCCCTTGTCCGTGTGCCGAGCCTGATTCGCAGTGGACTAAACCGGGTATACAGCTAACAAACGATCGATCAGTAATGAAAAGTAGTAGCTGGACCGCTCACTCGCCCCACCTTGCTAAAATAGCCAACTTCTACTCGTATAATAATAATACCGTCTGTATCGTAAGGCCGAACACAGCAAATACACCGCAGAATGCACCCCCTACCCACGATTGCAAGTCTGGTCTCATGCTGGATCCAGAATTGTTGCTGTAGTTGAAATTTGGATTTGTATCCAGCGTACTTAACCCCGCCACGAACGTAAAGGGGTCGAGTGCTTGTATGGATATTATTATTCTTTGGACAGAACGTTGGATTCAAAAACCAGAAATTTAATAAGTATATCTGCGAAAGCACCGCTCGCCCATTGCAACGAAATATCACAGATATTATACCAACTGAAGGCTGAATGTGTTATATATACTTCGACGTAATACTCTCGAATCGTCCTCTATCATTCCATTCTCAAATGAAATTAAGAAGTTTCTCTCTACGCATCTTTGCCGCATACCCGACACTCCCTCGACAACGGGACGCTCTTCAAAGATAGCTAGCGACACAGCTCGACGTTCATCGTCGTGTGTTTTCTTCGAAGTCTTCAATTGAAGCGTTCCCTGCACTCCGCAAGTCCCTAAACCACTATCATGATAAACGCTGACTGTTTATTCCCCTATGGCTGCCTTTACTGACTGATGCTCGCACAAGGTCACTGAATGAGTTCATTCGTTTGACGTTATCTGTTTGTATTTGTTTGTTGAACGACGTCGTCATCGTTGGACGCTGCTGCTGCTGCTGTCCTCCCCGGAAGCTTTCTCTGCGGCTCTTCTTGTGTGTGCATTTGTAGTTTTCGGTCAGCGACTCATTGGCCTTGCGTTGCTTCGGGCTATTCTTCGACTATGATAAAGTCGACTGCGTTTCCCATTTGAGTCTTTCCGTACTGTTTATTATAGCACTAATTTGCCCTGTTCGTTGAACAAACGAATGTTAACTTTCTGGAGTTCGGCGCCCCTGCGTCCGCCCCGCTTCGGCCAGGGGAACTCCTTGCAACTGCTGTGATTTCCTGGTCGGACTCGGCGTCGATGTCGGGGCCTTTCATGTCGGTCTCAGACAAACTCCACCATCCTACCTCTTTGCAGCTTCACCAGGCGAGAACAACAACGACACAAACAACAACAAGAAGAAGAAGAACAACAAGAACGACGTGAAGAAGGAGGCCGCCGTGGAGACGGAAGCGACTTGTTTGACTTGGGACCTTTGCACGGATCACCAACTTCTTTACAGTGGTATTCCGTGAAACGAGTGACAATACCGGCGTGTTTGACTAATACTAGCACTATTCATATACGCTATGTATATATCTGCTACTGTGTGCCTGCCAAGCGCAGATCAATATCTTCGTCATCACCCTCTGCCATATAACAGCGAATAAAAGACAGTGGTGCTGCAGACAGCGAGTGTTTACAGGTTTTCGCAGAATGACACCTATCGGCCGCGCTCGCCGGATTCCTGGAAGGCTGGCGGTCCTGGGCATAGCCTCAGTCTATTGTGCGCTATTTGTTGGGTGGTGGAAAAACCCTTGAAATGGCCATAGTGCAAAGGCTCATAATGAAGCGATTAGGTTTAAGTCAAGTGATGAAGATCTGCCAAGCTGTAGGAAGCACAACCCATAAACAATACCTTCTTCATACAAGGGCTAGATTTCTTTTTTATAATAAATGAGAAACGCCTTAACTCGTTAAGTATTATACTATTATATATCAGCTCTAAATCGGTAGATGTGGCTTGGCATCCGCATTGCAAGCGAAGTGGTGGCCTCGTGCAGAACTTAGCCGTTTTTCGGCCTCATTTTTGTTATCGCTGCTGACTGAAGTCTCCGCGACAGGTTGCTGTATGACAGTCCTCGAAACAAGTCTGGTGGAATCAACAGGGATAACAAGAACGACGAGAATCCCAACTGCATGCGTCACAAATGGCCGAACCGCAACAGTTTGCTGCTAGAGGTACGAACGACCCCACAACACCTGAGGGCGGGAATCCGGGAGGCGGCTCACGTTCTGCATAAGGCGAAGGACCAATCCGCTTCCAGGACGCTGCGCTGAATGAATCGAATTAAGGCAGTTAGAGACGTCAGTGGAGGCGTAAAAGCAAGAAGCCAGCAACCGGAGATACACACGGCGCGCGGGTTGACGTCACTGCTGGATCCAACGGGGCACACCTGGGCACCGTTGTTTCAGCGGAATCTAACGCAGACCTCGGATCTGGCCCCCACGCGGCACGGTTAGCTTGGCGAGAAAGGCTTTACACAAAAAGGCCTCTCGTTGCTGGGCTGCTCTCCGGTATACTGGAAGAAGAAGTGCCCAAATGAAGATGTTCCCTTCTGTGCAGACACAAGCAACTATACAAACGTTCGTCTTGCCGTCCAACCTTAGGAAGAATTCAATGAGATGAGATTTATTTTTGGGATCCGTGATGTAACTTGGTACACGGCGAGCCTGATAACGAATCAGTGTCGAGGTAAAAGGTGGGTACTGGTGAAACTCGTTCACATGAAACGCCTTGGGGGTGAACTGATTTTCTGCAGTCTGACTAAATGGAAATTTTCGATGTAGGATCATTTATGGTCTGAAACAAAATGTAATCCTACTATGCTAGCATGGTGAAGACAGGATTATTGGATCACTCGAATGCATTAGCGTTGTGAAAGCAACATTTTCAATCCAGCAATGTCTGTTTGCCGCTGTTGTCATTTTGTAGTTCCACGAGTCCACGCGTCAATTCTAGTGAGGAAATCAATCTGAGATGATTCATAATCGCCCCACTCGAGCTCAAGGCCCTTCGATAGGACATCGTACTTTGTACGTTTGTACATGTGAAATGTATCGCTTGAGGTCAGATTCATGCACTCGCATCACAGCAACTTCATACAAATTAATTCTCTTCAATCGGACCTGACAGATGGGCGTTTCACTCTCGGGATATTGTCGTTATGATTAAGTCGACCCAGCTAAGTGGAATGCAGCCCTCGCCCGACCTCTTCGTTGCAATCAGATAATAATAATACCACAATGCAATAATGCTCAGCAACGTGTGTATGGAGAACCCAAGTGCTTGAGCGAGTAAGGATTGTCATTGTCGTTACACCGTAGTCCCTACAGTCCAGCATCTCTTGGCTCGGAGCCCACGAACCTCAAAAAGAGCTATGGCTGCTACCTTAGCCGAAGTTGTATTCAACTGCATCGTTTCGATCCTGTACATTAAAGGTCATATCTATGTCTGGCTGTGTACCGGAGACGGATTGCTCTTCGCACGATGTCGCCCCGATGAGTAAGGCAAGTGCGCGTTATACCTGTACGACTAGCGCACTACCGCCGTAGAACGATCAAGGACAATCTAAGCGCCTTCCGCTCGACAACTCCAGAAGAGCTGCTCACCAAGATCCATCAACAATAATGGCAGCAGCACCAGCAACAATACTAACAAGCACAATCGTACACTCAACGGCCGAGACGGGATCTGGCGACGTTGATTAAACTATCCCTTACTCATTCAACGTGCGCTGCTTACCCATGGCGGATTGCGGCATGTGTATATATATATAATATATATAACATATCTCCGCCCTGTAATCGCTAACCCGCTGGACACGGGACCAACTGGGGAGCCTTCCATAGACCGTTGGCAAAAGAGACTACTTAGGCTTAGGGTTTCTCGCCGCGGTAAACGGCTTGCATTCCGCTCGTTAAAAAACTGAAGAGGCTCGATATTAATCAACGTTTAATTAATATATATATATATATATAATTCAAGGTCTGAGGGCAAAATGTTCAAATTGAGGCTTGACGCTCAGCGGTCTCGATTATCTTGTACTGTTGAGGCAAATATGTGTGCTACAATGGTTCAACATAGTGAGGATTACATCAAGGAAAACGATTTTGGTCAAGCAGACCATCGCTGCCGTAACGGCAGCTTTGTGCAAGAACTTGCAGGCAAGGGGGCAAGGCAGGAATTCCTCCAGTGCTCCAGCAGAACTTAGATGGATATTGTGTTCGCCAACAGCCTATTTATCACCTGCACTACAGATCGCATTCCGAGCAAAACTCAGACGGCAAGCCTTGACGCGCTTGGTAAGGGCCAAGCAGCCAACACCACGGATCATCTGATGTCAAATATTACCTCCCTGACACCGGAAGGCAACAAGGAAGAAGAAGATAGACGCTGAACGATATTTGATGCTTGCTTGAATTGTTTTTCAAATAAATGCTTATGCATTTACAAAACGGCCCGAATCAAGAGCACACGTCCACTCGAGCTAATCTGCAATATATCTCTAGCAGGAAATCTGAGACACTTATGTAAATAGCAATATTACACAAGCTTGCGTTCAAACCTATACTACCACCACCCCCCCCCACACGCCCAGCAGAAGAGAATCGTTAAGCTCAGCGATCCCGCCGGGGCAAAACGGAGAACGTTGTCCCATGACAGGAAAAATCGGTATTTGGCTCATTTGGGAATTTTCTTCTGGTCGCCGCAGCATAGCCCACACGCGGACTCCTGCTCACCACGTTCTATTGCTACTCTTTTCCTGTACCGCCGGGCCACAGGATAGGGTGGGGGGGGGCTGGGTAAGCAGGGCGGCCAGCTGTAGTCCCAGTTCGTACTTCCCGCGCAGGAAACCGAATATCTCGAATATCGATAAATTCGACGCTCGTTGCTCGCTCCGTGGCCCGCAGGCCTCGCTGTGATGTCGAGGTGCTTTCTTCGCTGGCTGCCGGCCTGCTTGTTTCGCTGAACACTGACCTATGACTGGCGTGACGTACAGATCAGAGCGCATACGCTGTCGAACAACATCGTGCTAGGATACGTGCCTATGGTCGTAGCATAACGCTGGTAAACCTCCGCTTGCTCGTGCCTCGATCAGATCTGGGGGAAATTCTGAGTTGCCGAGACGAATCGAGCTACTAGGACAGATGTGGCGACAAGTGTCCAGCTATAGCAAATAGTTGGAAATCGCATTTGTCAACACTGGTGGGTTGCCTGAGGCCAATCAAGATGGAAAAAATCAATAATTTCACCGAGTTCTAGCTTAGTTTAACACCGACTTCTAGCGGCGTGGACAACAATCGACGTTTCGCCCAAATCGAAACCCCTTGAGAGAAACCTTGAGGTCATACGTGATATCAGATGAGAAAAATAAGTCCAGCGGTAGGAGTGACACTGACAAGAGCTCACTGCCTTTGTAACATGCAATCGAGTCGAAGGGATTTTTATGCGATATTATACGAAGTGATTACTCTACAAACCCACTTTGCCTAGACCAAGCTTCAGATTATAAACCTGATATTATATCAGTAGAAAATAAACGAAATTTGAAATAGCCACGGCTATCGTTTTTTCTAGAAAAACTAGAAAGTTTTTCTTCCAAACTGAAGGTGTTGTAATGAGTCGCGCATCAATAGAGACTAAGGGGTAGTACAATACAATCTCAAGACCAGAGTAAAGCTTATGTTCTAAAACGGTACCAATGGTAGGCGTATGGCTACTTAAAACGGCCGCATTGATTCACTTCCCTCTTTAATGATCCGCCCCCGTGTATTCGTTACGATACTGCCTAGTATCGTTGGCCGTCAGGCCATGTGCCTGTCTCGAAAGTTAATCACCGGCTCACCAGCGTAATGTCCTATTTGTAGTACTATAACAATGCTCGCTGGCGAATACGATTCGAATCAATTGGCTAATCGCTCACACCGCCATTGACCAGCTCTGAAATCAGGGGCAACGCCCGGTTCATCGGCTGCCACACTGGTCTCGCTTCTCGGCGTCGTCACGCCAACCAAGTCCCCGTCGACTCGCTCTGGATAGAACGTCGAACAGTCTCCCAAAGTGGTCGTCGGGGTTGAGCTGCGGTCTGATGGCCTCTGCGGCCAGATGCCTCTACCGCACGATCCAGACGGCCGGAGGCCCCGAGAAGCAGGAGACCTGCTGAGGGGCCGTGAGAGGAATCGCAATGAGGCTGGACCGTTCCGTTCAGCCGGAGACAGGCAACGTGGCCAGATAGAAGATTTTCATGAGAGACACACACACACACACACGCACGCACGTACGCACCTGAGTTGCTGGAATACATCGAACTAGCCGGAAAGGAGGAGACCTTCGCGCTTGTGAGGCTTCGCAGCTTGAAACGATCTGTCGCAGGTCTTCGCACCACCATAACCACGCGAAGGCAGACCTTCATCCCGCTCTGCCATAATCAAATTCCGTTCAGGTTGCTCGTCGAATGAAAGGGTGTCACTAGCTTCGTCCGATTCATAGATGAGGTACAAGTTCCCACGTAGTCGATAGTACACTCGATCGAGCGTTATGAGCAATGATGATACGGAGGCCCCCCAAACATATTCGACTACATTGTCGTATGTAGTTATACGCATTTCGTATGTCTGTGTGCCGATTTGACTATCTATCTGTCGGTGTGTCAGGTTATGTGTATTTCGGATTGCATGTATGTATGCAAAATACACAATTCGATTCCATAGCGAGCCGTTCACTGGGATACCTGCTGTACACGTGAGGAGGAACTGATACACTCGACCATCGCGATTACGAAGCCTTCTTCGTACGCATGTGACTATATCTCGGGGGAGGGGGACTGGTGTGTCAACGGGCGCAAAGTGTTCACGACACAATTTGGTGAGCATAGCTATGCTCAGCACTGCAGTGGACTTCGTGATGGCTCAGAGGGCCAGGCTGCTGATGAGTCGCTGATGATCGCGCAATTGAGGCCCAGTTGACGTTGGCTGGCGGACGTCGGGAGTTGGCAGTGTGGATTATCGTACCAGGACCCTGCTCCTACACGGTCCATCCGAGCCTTACGGATAAACAGCTCAAGGGATTGAGCGTGTATGTTTGGCGAGTCTAGCTCACCAAATCGTTTTTGCCGATTGGCAAACAGAACCCTCTCATCTTTCAATGAGAAAACATAGTGCCCCTATTTTTGGATGGGATTTGATCCGAGGCTGGCCGAGTTCCGGACACAGACGCTCTACACCCGCTATCACGTTTCCGGTGACGGTCGAAGAGATAGAGCTCAATAGATTGACTACACCTTCTGCTCAAGCAACAAAGAACTACGCTGCCAAAAGGAACCCAACCTCAGGTTCGTAGACTAGGACAGATAGCGTGAAGGTCGGAACTGGATCAAGCTGCGGACGAAACTGAGATAAGTACGGCCTATATCTACACAAATGCAACTAAAAAGACAAAATGTGAACATGCACATTACATTCATTACTTGAGGAACACGCCAATGATTTTCCACAATGGTGTGGGACCTATTCCGCTATTGAGGGAGGTCCCTCCCGGAACTGGCTCGCGGCCGACTCTCTTCTATCTGATGGACCCATTCACGCAACCATATTAATACATATCCGCCTGCACATATTTTTGCGCGTACAAATGTTTTTGTGTTATTCACTTGGTCTCTCTTTGCACTCGCCTGTTCTATCGTTTTCTCTCATCCACGATCATTGTGATGGATGAATAATTCATTGCACAACGACCCCTGTTCGTATCGCCTGTGACCGCAGGTCACTTCGCCATAGTGGGGCAGGTAAGGGCCTAACAAATACATTATTATATTCGTTCGTATAAACTGCTAACTAATCTGACCGAACTGTTTCCAGCTGCGTTCCCGCGAATATGTATTACTATTCTCGCCTCGCGGTGAATTATGCATTGATTATGCAGAATTTTGCATGAAAATGACAGAAACCACCTATGGTTCTAGAGCAGGTGCATTGATGTTTGGCTTCGTGCAGGTTACCAATGAAATGCTGGGGAAAGTAATGCTTGACTGAACTGAATCTTGCTTTAACTTCCCTTCAGACCGCTCCTCTTCGCAATTTGCGCATTGCGTGCCCGCTTGAGGAAAATATCTGTCTCATGGTCATGTACTTCTATAGGCTCACAGCGTCTTCGAGAGCCCATCTGGAGCAACTGCTACAGGGAGGTAGCGCACAGACCTCATCAGGCTCTGGCTGTAATTAGGGTACGGCAATTACGGTCTGGCTCCTGTCCAACACCGTTGTACACAATTAATACAGTCCACGTGCGAATTACCCCCCCCCCTCTCCCGAAGACTTTTTGGCTAACCCAGATGCATCATCAATTGCATAGAAGCCAACTGAAGCCGCTACTTTACATCCTGTCCGCTTCTCGATGAAAGAGATAACAGACGACGACCGAGGAGGTCTCCATGATTCGAAAAACGACTGGGCGTAATATAAAGACGAGTTTGTTTAACTCTTATAGTTAAGTTCTTCTCTTACCACTTTATACGATTTCAGGTATTCTCAGTTTAGAATGGGCATAACCTGTGTTTATCTATTTTAGCTTAGCGGTATTTTTCACCAATTTGTCGAACAGCACTCAGCAATATCATGGGAGAGTGAGCACAATATTACCCAGAGCACCTCGTTATCAGCGTTGGCTCTCCACGATATAAATACTCGATCCCATTTCTGTCTCTGTGGTCGCCTGAATGTCGCTTCATAAACGGGGCCACCCATTACCATCCACAGAGATCGAGAAATCTGAGATGGAATCTCGATAGGACGATTAGCCCGACCACTGTCTACTGGTACCGTAAATTCGAGAGCTTCAAAATTAACGAGAAGTAATTTGGCCGTTGATGATAGTGGTGGCGAGATATTCAGCGAATCTCATGGGTGGAATTCATCAACTCCCAATGGAAGCAGCAGCAGCAGCTAAGCAGCTCTCAATGAGAAGATCGACGAGTAAAGTGCGAACACCACCTTCACGTTGCTGCTGGTCGAGATATGACGTTAGCAGCACACTGTGTTGAGAAGGTCCGACGAAGGTGTCTGTCCATTTTAGTAATATATATTAACGATCGGCGGCGATCCTAGGATATATTTTTTCCAAGTGAAAATTAACATATATATATACATACACATATACACACACATACACATATATGTATATATATATAGCCTGACTAAAGCTAACTCTAGATTTTATTCGTACTAGTCAAAACGAACAAACAAATCAATGAAATCACGAGAACACTGAACAAAAGGTGTTCGTACGAAACTGGCTGATAGACGAGTTGATATATTGTATATTACATCTATAACATACAAGAACTCTATATTCAGTGCATGTAATGCTCTGAGTGATGCACGCAGCAGATAACAACACACCACCACGTTGTACATGCCGACTCTACTCGATTGTTTGAATTGTGCCTACCAGGATACTGTTGTGGAGAAATATCTAGCGGAACAACACCAGTTGAATCTATGGACGACCACCGACCGCCAAGCTAAAACAACGACATAGCAGCAACAGAGGAATGGGAAATTGGTAAACAGATTCAGCATGCTATCCAATACAAGACATGGGCTAGACACATCCACATCACCATACGGTTTGTTGGCTGTGTGTTTGCACTGTTGTACACGAAATAAAAAGCATACGCCGGCAACAACATGTAAACTGCTTGAGGGTGTGCTCAACCGATCGGCGGAGTGGACTAAAAGAAGAAAGTCGCTATATCTCCCACAGTCTGTTGCTGCTGCTGTTGTTGTTGTTGTTGTTGTTACTCTGTGTTCATACAGCAGCACAGCAGCAGCACCGTCGCGGGCTCTCAGCTCATCATATAGGGCGAAAGTAGCAGATGTCGCTACTGCCACTTCCACCGCTAGAGCTACCATTACCGGGACTGCTGCCGCGATCGCTGCTTCTGCTCAGAGTAGTTCGTTCTGTCGTCCGTCCTTGGACGTTCATCTCATGTCCGGCGTGTGAAGAAGAGAAGGAGGATCAAGTTGGACACGCACAGGAGGCGGCCTGTCCTAAGGGGACTCCTAAGGGGACCCCGACCGACAGCCGAAGGAAACCGTATCATGTGTCCGCTGCTCGTTGTGCTGTGGACGCATGGACGCGTTGGATATCGAAGCGGCCTGAAGATGGCCTCGACGGACGGCGAACAGGGGACCACGGAGATGCCCAGTCGCTCGACACTCGCTGTTCCACAGCACAGACAAGATCTCCATCGCGTCGGGTCGCATAGTTTAGTGGTTGGTTGTCAGTGGATTGGACCGCTTCACGAGTCCGCCATCCTCGCTAGTGCCGTTGGTGCTGCTGCTGCAGCTACCGCCGCATAATTTGAGTCGCTCGCATGAATATGGGGGCGCAAAAGTAAATGAAGAGAGGGATGAGGCCCTGTACCATGACTGACTTTATAAGGCGCATAAAGCTTTAGTGTATGCGTATGTACCCTGTGTAATGCACACACACACATGCAAATGCACTTAAGTACTTCACACTGAGTGTAGTTGTAGTAGTTGTAGTATCAAAATGTGTAGGTTAAAGAATACTAATAATAATAATAATACACTAGAGCTAGTTGTTAAGGTGGAAGTCTTGAAATTCGGCGACAACATTGAAAGAGTCGGCGACGACGACGGCGGCGGCTACTGCTCAAACAGGGCACAGCGCTACGGCGTTCTGAGCAGCAGCGAGAAGCCGTCAAGGGAACTAACTACTTGAACTGTTAGCTACTACGACTGGCAGGAAAAGCACGACTTCGAACAGGACGACGAGCTCGAACGGCTTAATTCTCTAAGCGCTAGTGCTAGAAAAAGCGCACACACACACACACACACACACACACACACAGGGTTGTACTGACGACGTCTCGCACTACCAGGAAGTCGATTTTTGCTCGACATCGACCGTCCGTCAGTCAATCTGTCGCTCTGTCTCTGGGTGGGATCTATTCGCGTGAGTCTGTCCCCCCTTCGACTCAAAACTACAAAGTGCCGAAGTCTCTCTTCGTTCGCGCTGCTCTCAACTACTCTTGCATAAGTGAGAAGACGAATGAGAGAGCAGAGCGCGGCAGCAGCAGCAGCAGCGTGAACCGCTCGAGCAGGAACCGAAGAAACGGGAACCCTCCAAACTAAGTAACGGTTCGCTGTTAGAATCTGTTAGATGGAGTGGTGTGGGCAGGAACATTCTATCGTAGACGAAAGATAACGACCGCGCGCATCCGCTTCAGTCTTCGGGCGTCGTCTGACGAGTGGGCTAAAACGCAATAACAGTGAGGTGGATAGAGAGGCGTATGCGGTAGCCAATAGACGGGTGAGTGTGAACAGAAGTGTTTTCTTTATTATCGCACTCTGCTGGATGGACTACGGGGGCTGAGAAATTAGAACAAGTACTGAAATGAGTTAGCAGAGTGGTGAACCCAAGGGACGCCCAGGGGCGCAGTGTTCGAGTGAAACTTTATAATCGCCTCGGAGAGAGAGGGAGGGACGGAAGCAGAGGCGAGAACGAGAGTACAGGAACGCGAGCCATTACAATTCAACCGCCGAGTTACAGGAGCCTGTGGTCTGGAAGAGGTCTTCTCAGACGTCAAAGAAGGTGAACCGAGACTGGGTTTCCAATCAGGTATCTGCCATTGGGCCACAGAGACGGGGTCGACGATACAGCGATGGGACGCAAACGGGATATGGCTCGACGGCGATGGCTAGAAATCAGGAAGGCGATCTAGAACTCAGAAGTGAAATAATGTATATTGGTTGGTCGGTTGGTTGTCTTGCTTCGATCTTTAGGAATCGTCGCTGGTCTTGAGTTAACATCGTCGGGTCGCCACGTAACTCGTAGATCTCGAGATTGTAAAAGGAACGAGTAGTTTGCAATGACCGACCGAGTGTGCGGAGAAGAGAGAAAAATAGAACAAAAAAATGGCGATGAATGATAACTTCCCTTGGTCCCGATGGCCCGATATTGCCCTTGTCGAGTCTCGTCAACTGACATCGCTTGGAAGCAATGCCATACAGCGGTTCTGAGCGGCCTGTCGTGGGGCAAGGACAGCTGAGATTCGGCCATGGAAAGAAAAGCTAACAGGGACTGTATGTTAATGAAGGAGAAATTCCAGTAAGAGGAGCGCCGGACTGCAGTAAGGCCTCAGCCTCCGAATTCCTCGTGAGGTTCAACAATGAGTGAGCTCGCACTCGTTGACTCATGGGGTTCTTCACTTTCAAATGAAATTTGTGCTGGAAACACAATTCGCGGTTTACAGGATACGAGGCTCGCTCATAACACATGCCGTTATCGTTAACATCATTTACTCGATGAATGTCTCGTCTCGTGAGGAGGTTTATCAAACCATCTACAATCCATATAAAAATAGTGGCTACGATTGTCGCCAGAAGCTGAACTGAGTTTGCGAGTAGAATATTGCTCACAGCAATTGCTTGCTGGTTACACTGACCATAGCCGACGACCATCTACGCCCCTGACTATTTTCCACAATGGACAAACATTAGATTCCAGGGAGGACCGCGGCAAAACGGGATTCGCCCTAGTGTCGTTTTGTCGATCCCGCCCCAAATCGGTGGTCACTCCAGCGGCGTCTACGAGAACGAGACACCGTCGTCTGGGTCAGTCGGCCTCTATTGAAGTGTAACCAAGTGAATATCGCCCCCACTGACCGTGCCGCTCCAACTGTCGCAGCTGTTTGGCAAGCTAGACAGAGTAGGACATATTCAACCGAGACGCCGGCTCTGCCATTTGCGAGATACGAAAGAAGTCTTAGGGAGATCTCGCAACTGCGTTTTGCCACGGGCATGAATTGGTGCACGATGAAGGGGTGCGTCATGTTGCCGTGTGTTAAGCTCATCTCAGAGCCGTTGGAATATAAAGCGCGCGCGTCCTATAGCAGTTAACGGGCGACGACAGTCTACACGTGACGTAAATATTTTACGTTGAAAACGACAGCGCAGCGTCTGGATCGCGGGTAAATTCGATGCTTCGAGGGTCGAGTAAAAGTCGTGCGTCGGGCGCAGAAGCTCAAAGTTATCCTTGCATAGATCAGGCGTAACTTTTACTAGAATTCGTGGAGCTCTACGCGGTCTGCAGCTCGAGTGGTTGGTCCGATAAGTGGTCCGATTGTAATGAATTCGTTTAAATGGCTTTTCAAATGTGACCACCCCAAGGCTGGTGTGCAGAAACACCCCAAACATTCATCCAATATCGTCTATCCAATAGGTAGCTTCGTTTTTCAATTCCTAACCGAGTTATTATACATTGGGTCCGTATAGTCGAACTGGTTAGCCTTAGTTAAATGTCTAACGTGTATCGAGCCCGGTGGCGTGATACATTCATGTGTGTCCTGCGACCAGAAGACACGTAAGCATTTGCCTTAGGGGTCCCTCCTACGAAGCAATGCAAAAGCAATACCGTGTACGGTAAATGTTGGCTGAGGATGAGCCCGGAAAACATACTAATAAGATGTATATAGTGTGATGTCTTCAGTCATTACTGAATATGGACATCATCGCCTTCTAAGCCTCTGCTACTTATTATCTATGAACGAATTCGCATACGTTATATATGATCTCATAACGAGTTTTAGGAAATGTTCATACTGAGCTGAGCGCGAGAATCTTTGTGCGAGGCACCCGCTCTATATATACAAAACCATCATTTGAGGGAGTCCGGTCCGGTTATCGAAGGCGATAACTCCCCGATCAGCGATGCGGTTACTTTATCGAGACAAAACTTAGCTCCTGAACTTTTGCCCTAATAGCGAAGGCTATTCATTATTGGTCCGCTATTCTAATGAGCTTGACCTTACGAGTTGCCTCGTTAGTGTCCGGCTGCACCAATGGTGACGATCGAGAATCAAAAAATGAAATCTCGCTACCCAATCAGCGTTTGCTAGTAAACTCGGCTCCCTAGGATCATTTAACAGTGAAGTACAAGGCGCCGAACAATCCCGTGCCCTTCTACCGGCATCGAGACAGCAATGTCTCAAAAGTTATTAACTGCATGCTCCTATCATTATAAGCCGAGTACATTTTTATCCTCGTTGTCTTCTGATAAAGATAATAATATTAATAGCAAGTACTTTTGTTGATTTTATTTCAAAGTAATTGTTGCGATAAATGAGCGTGTAAATCGTACAATTATTCAATAAGCTATTCTTCATTAGCTCCCATGTCACGAATGTATAGTTTCATCCAATTCACATTATGTACTACCAAACAATAATACTAGTAATAATAACATAAAACGAATAATGATAACAATGATAACATTAAACTATTAATACTATGAATTTTAACAGCTACATCGTGATAGCTCTTTTCAGATAGAACGTACCATACTAAATTCGTAGTGCGTGCGGACTGGATCAACCAGAGACAGATTTACGAAACTTCGAAGCCTATGTATCTCGCCCGTTCACTGATGCAGTTAATTTTTCTGCACTCCCTCAACTACATCTACAACTACGCATTATGCATGGATGCCCACACAGCCAATGTATACGATGGCAAAAACGTCGAACGGAGTCGGTGGTACGAGGTGCTTCCCCACATCCAGCTCGCTGTTCCTCGGTAGTCGTATCCGACGATGCCACTACAAGAGAACTACGCGGAGGACACAGTCGCTGCCAGCGCCGCTGCCTCTGCATTATTAGCGAAGTCTTGCAAAAAGACGCCCGCTGCTTTCCGGCGCTATTCCGCCGGCGTCGAATCAGCCGCCACGGGAGCCGCAGGGGCTAAAGCTGACACTGTCCCCAGTGGCCAGTTTGTACAGATTATGCGCACTCAGGGCCAAATGTACGAACGAGTCCAGTTTGCCGTCGCCGCCGCCGCCGCCGCCGCCGCCGCCATCATGAGCAGCAGCAGCAGCGACACATAGCGCACGTTGGAAACGAGAGCAGGCGCGCAAGAACGAAAATGGACATTGGATAAGAGGACACTGAGGGAGGCCTGGTCCGGCCGTTTAATTAGTTTTACGGACAGACACATATTATTATAACACGTATAATGCACACACATACACCCATCCTCGCGTAGTTCCCTTGGCACGGTTCGCTTCGCTTGCTAGAGTTGGGTGTTCGACCCTCGGCGAGGATGAGCCGCCGCGGCGGAGAAGAAGGAGAAATGGTGAAGGAGCGGCGGTAAAAGAAAACCGACAGAGAAAAAGCTGGAAAAACGCGATCGCACAAGGGGTGCAGATGGGGTTCGGACGGCTGGTCGACGATCCGAGCATCACGGCACAGAGTCGCCAGAGAGTCGAGAGGAACGAGAAGAGACCACGGGACGGAGAAGATAACCGGACGATTCAGGGACTTCAAAGCGCCCTGTTCTCGGATTTGTGGCAGCAGCCACCACCTCCACCTCCGCTGTTGGCGTCGCCGGCGTTGTTCTCGCCAGAGGCGGCTTCCGGCCGGGCTAGCGTTCCACTGATTAGCATAGTGTCTCCACGGTGATTCGTGCGCAAGACGAGCGACGTTCACATAGCGGAGTCAAAGTGAATCAAGTCTATACCGTTGGTATCGCTTTATCAGCACTTGTGGTACATATATATATATATATATATGAACATATGCTCCTTGGTGTGAGTATGAGGCTTAGCTATACTGGCCTGTACACTGTGATACCTTTGTTCACAGCTAGAAACATTACATATATGTCCTATTCATTGCTACATATCTCGGTGACCACAGCGAGTGTTCAGCACAGAACGTTTCTAGCTTTGACAATTGCCGTCCAGTGGCTTATGCATAGAATCAAATTGCTCGATTGCTGTAGTCCTGTGTTCGTGACAGTGATGACGTCCTGATGCAAACATCGCTGTGGTCAGCAATTGTGCACGTCTGACCGCGTTGTTCCCTCTATCAGGCGTGTGCAGGTCTTCTTCCCCGGTTTTTCGACTCCGGTTTTAGCGATCTAAGGGTAGTTGGTAAGCGAGCCAGCATGGCGTAGGCACACCTACCTGAGTTAATGGGATTACCTATTTTTTATGATGGCGCGACCAGCTCCAACTAACAGACTCTCACGTTAGCCGGCAAAGCAATAGCAGAGACCAACGAGAAAGCAACAACAAAGAACGATCGTTCCTTCCGAAATGTCCATCGGAACGCGTACTTATATCTGTTAAAACTGTTCGTGGCACATGGATATGTCAGATGGACCAACAGGTTTATGAATTTCGTTCATGTAGGATGCCCGTAAATATATATATATATTATATATGGCATACTGTTCGGTTGCTAGAGATCTTCTGTTTCGACAGCCTTGCACCTACGTGTATATGTCAAACATGCGTCGATACGGTCACATGATGCTCGTCATACGTTCAGACCAGCTACAGAAATCAAACATATTATGCCTGCTCAATATGTGAAGTACACAACGGCGACTATCAATGTCGTTGTTGTTATCGCTGTTTTGCTGTCGAGCAGTCATCACGCCTGCCGATATAGTGTGTATGTAGTGTGTATGTAGGTACTCTGCAGGTGACTCATCGTATTATAGTAACTCATTAAAACTATAGAAGCTACCAACTATCAATCCCCGTTAGCTCCTGCCAGCGTAGTAGAGATCTACTTGAAGTGAATTGAGCAAAAAAGAATGGCACTCATCCTCGGAACGTGAAGTAACGGTAAGAAAAACAAGCTGGCGATTAATGCTGTGAAAGAAAATAATTGTGCTCCTGTCTCCCGCTGAAGGTCATCTTCGGGTTAAGCCACCGAAGGGAAGAAATTACCTCCCCCCCCCTGCCAATCGCATCGTTCTTATTTTGTTGAAAGTCCCTCGTCGCAATTATGTAGCTGCCGAAACCTCTACTGCTCCTCTGCGTTATCCAATCTTTGATAATACATTTTCTTTTATAAAAATAGCAGTAGGAGTATTTAGCAGAGAAGTCTCAAATACTGAATACGAATAATGTGATGCTGCTGAACTGACCGGATGCAATGCGACCGCGTGACAAGCACACGCTGGTGAAGCTACACAAGAATTAGAAAAGTTTATGCATAATTCCACGTTGAACAACCCAATAGATAATATCCGTTTGTGGACAAGGCTAAATTCATCAAATATATATATAGTGGTACTAGATGCGTATCTGCGTCGAAGTCCCTGCCTTCCGCAATCATTTCCTCATCCTCTGCTCTGTTTGTACACGATGCTCTATGTACTGCATAGCCTGCCAAATCAACAACAGCGGTGGTGAGCCTTGTGTTCACATCGATGTCGAGTGTCTGTCGCGTAGAGATGCATCTCAGCTCCCCTCGATAGGAGCACTGCACTGATTCGGCTGGTTCATCCGCATCACATTTGATACACGCGCGAACACAACACGTTCATGCGAGAGCGAGAGAGAAAAAAAGCTGGCTTCCCTCGAGCGGAGGGAGGAACAAGCTCCACCGGTCGTTCGTGGCTGCCGCAGGCACCGATCTATGAATGTGCTGCGTATGCAACGAGAGAAACACCGGTTTCCCTCGATCACGGTCATCGTGCACAGGCGTTGTTTGCGGGTAGGGCAAGTTGGCCTGCTGGGTCCGGTCCGCCTTCCATTGCCGGTCAGGACCCGGCTCAGCCGAAACCGGTCCGCTGCCCCTAAGGTTCTGAGGGTCAGAACGCGGCATACAGACCCCCGGCCGTTGTGCATACATATACGAGTACCCGAGTGTCCATAAATCTATCTAGTGCGCGCGTTCGCTTCGGTCATGACATGCCTGTGCCAACAGTTCACCAGCATTGGGCTGCAGTAAACCCGGCGGATAGCGGCGAACGAAGGCCGTTGCATCAAAAACCTCCCACAACCTTTAAAGAAGAGCCGCTTGGTAAAAAAAAATGACAGACGGCCATCTGATGCTGTCCATTTTCTATTATTTATATCATTACTATCATCGTGGTTGGTTGTCTGCGTACACAGACACACATATATATTTACTTGTGGACGCTGCCATCCAATGCGTTGGTTTTCGTGACGGGCTGCGTATTGTATAATAGAAGCACGTGCAGCGTTCGCTGGTGTGAAATGCGAATATGCCAGCAGTTCAATCCACGTTTTTTTGATGTGCCTTTGATAATAGTTAAACGTAGAAGGGAATCTTTGATATTCAATTTGGCCATTAGAAAACAATAGGTCAAGCGTTGCCTTCTTTTCACTAATTTCATGTTTGTGCGCGTTCTGCTTAGGAAGAGACTAAGAAATGTCTAATTAACAATAGCATCGAAAGGATAAACGAAAGTACAAATCATGAGCTATGGCGTTCGGCGTCGCCCTTCGATGTAGATGCGGGCAAAGTATCGAATTTTGGGGACACTCATCGATACGGCAGCAACCATGTCGTTGTGTAAGGCCTGACAAGCATTCGCTAAGATTCGAGACTTCAACAGATTCAAGCGAAGATCATCAATGTTTTTATAGCGACTTCGCTCCCCTCTGCCTTCAACGGTCGCACTGATGGCAGAGCAACAGTAACAACAGAAAAAAACAGCGTGTTGTACTGTTGTTCCGTGCCTCATTGAGAATTGCCCCTAAACCCCAATAGTGAAGCATTATCCATCGTTTGTATTGCTACTAGACGCTTACGAGGGTCGTTTCGCGTATCTCGAATATGGTTTAGCTGCCGTACGCGTTATGAGCAGAAAATGTTCTACTATTTGCTATAAATGCAAACATTTGATTGCAATTAAATAAGAAGAAACACCCCCAAATACGTGTGGCTTAGCATATCAAAGTATAATAACTATAATAACGATGATAATTCACTTAAATAACATTATTAATAATGATACAATTGTTAACAAAATCAGATTTACTCACAACTCTCATCTGCGACAGTGCTCATGCTGCCAGCGATGTGGTTACTTCTCGTGAGATGATTCGACGTCAAGATTCAAGCGTCGCCCTTCGCTTTCCCGGACGAGGATCGGATTTCGTTTGTTTCTGATCTGCGGTCTCGGCTCGTCTTCGTACAGAACGCACAACGGAAATTGAGCGGACTCGAACGCTGAGCACAGTGCCTTTTCTTTTGTAGTGTTTACATTTTTCACTATTCCGCAGAGGTTTTGTGTCTTCTGGCTGCATATGTTTCTTGTGCTTCCACCGATGTTAAAGAGCTACTTTTCTGCTTGGCGGAAAAATTTGTATGGGTAGTGAAGGCACATTGAGTAATTGAGGACTCAAAAAGAGGGCGTGCGCAACCGGAGGGAAGAGCTCCAGATTTTTTTTAAATAGGAACTAACTCATTTACTATTTATTGGGAAGAGTTTTTACACACATTTGTAGGTGTTATTGTGTACTGTAGTCACTTAAAATTATATCACTGTCTTGTGCAACGGTGAGATTTTTCGAAGGCAGGCCATAATGATTTTGCATATTATGTCTATGATTATGATCAATGGTTGTCTGTAATTAGCTAACAGCATATAACATTAATTGACGTCACGCGCAACTATGTCACATAAACAGGTGATTAACCGTTTCAATTAGCGCAATAACTTTCGGGTATAATACAAATTCCCCTCAAGTGTTTGTGCTGGTTAGATGAAAAGCTCGTCGGATTCCTCCTCATTTTTTAAAATGCTCCTTAATTTTTCAAGATAGTCATTTTTAAGTCTGTCACGGACAGAAGCAAGCATAAGGCTATGACAGCCGAAATATCATATATAATATATACTCCACGGCTGAAAATCAGACACCCAAGTCCCTTAGCCACGTCAATCTTAAATAGAGCAGCTCCTCCCAACTTATTGTCCAACTTATTGTTTCGACTTTTAAGGTGAAGGTACACCACATATGTGGGTCGACATCACAAGATCCATCGCCTCGGACCATGCAACTAAGTCATTTAGGGAATTCTGTAGGGTTGTTCTGATAGACATTGAACCAGTTTAACATCGTCGGCGTATACGAACTGCTGTACCTGTCCCTTCAGTACATCATTGATGGGGGTCAATAAATAGCATGAGTAGAATGCTTTCTACCACCGTTCGCTATGGGAATCCTGTCATCATCCACATATCCCGTTGTCGACAACGAACTGTTAACTTTTACCTGAAAGAATCGATCTGCCCCCGAAAATAGTCAGAGACACAATTGACTAATTTGGGCCCGACTCGAAGACAGAACAGCCAGCATGTATTATATGTACCGGCAGAACACCTTGATTGAGTTAGCCCATTGAGTTCATAGAACCTTATTCTTCATCGTTGTTGTACCGCATGCGTTCACCGTTCCTCTATATCTGTATGCTGTCCAATTACTCGGTCTGGCTGCAAACATGTGATTTTATGAAAATACGAGAAAATCATAGCCTATTATATATTTTTGCACATTCGCACACATTGAGGTATAAATCTTCCTCAGAACATTGTGGCCAGCCTTCGCTGTACTAAAACAAGTTGATCGACTATAACACACATGACCGCTTGGATATAAAGCCCTTGCCTGTCTACCCATGTCTATCTCCGTTCCCTCGTCTTAGTGCACCCTTTGGTTCACGAGGGGAAGAACAACTCAGGAGCTAACCAGCCTTCAAGGAGCCTTCGCACGGTCGACCGGCTGCTTGCGATTGCTCGCCGCAGTGTTTCGTTTTACGAAACTACAAAAAATGAAAAGCCAGTCATGCTTCGAGGACTTGCAGCCTGCAGACAAAGATGTTGTGATTGTAAATGCGTTCGTCATTAACACGGCAGACAGTTGGAGGTGAACGCCACCGTTTCCACGGTCGATGTAGGCGACAATCAGGACGCGAATATCGAGAGAGAAGCGTCGAGAGGGGGTGATGTTGCCGTATCATGACGCCGCAATGAGAACTACATTACTAATGACTACACACTCTCATCGAGCCTGTCGCTTGGCGTGCTTGCATTTTTCACGTGGGACGTCATTGTAAGAATGGGGTGACCGGTTTCGCCCGGTTAGAAGCAATCAATTTCTATTGTTTACGTTGAAATTAGCGTTAGTTAGCTGACACATATTCATGTCGTGATAGCACGTTTTTACTGCAATGCACAAGCTTATTTTTGACGATTTCTTAATGGGTTTAAATATTCTATTCTAATCAGTCAAAACTTCCACTTCCTACTCCCATGACTGACTGAAACACGAATTGGACAGTGCCCGAGACGCTGTTTGTGTGATCACACAGAACATGGGTGTACGCACAATCTGCATTTCGCTAACTCGAAACCGGTACCGCGGGTAGATGCAAGCGGAGCTACGTTCTTTAAGCATAGAACGACACTGATCTGAGAGCGTTATGGGCCTAGCCGTCGATAATAACTGTAATAAGAATTCGGAGAAAGAGCGTATTAAATTACATTGAAGATCGAACAGGGGCCGGCAAGACGAACTCAGGAAATCTGACACTTTCCGTTTGTGAACTTAAGGTGCTTAGCGATTTCGTTCGATTTTTCGAGTCAATGTAGTATTTCGGGCCTTTGAAATACGTCTTCGTTGCTATGTGGAATGACCCGTGCGTTCGGCAAAGAAAAAGAAACCGATTGTGTGACACTCGTTTGTCAGTTGGCACTCATTGGAATATCAGATTCCACTGCGGATATCGTCGGGAACACATGTGCCTTGTTCTATGAAAGCCTGCCTTATTACCTGACGTCTTGTTCGTCAGCGCATCCTCATTGATCACTATCTAATAAGATACTACAGCTATTATACATTGGCAATAGTGTTTTGGCTGGCTTGCTGAGGACGTCTTCTGCGTATGCGAAAAGGCGCTGGATATGGTGTTAATCTTTGGCTAACATATGCTAGCTAGGCTGTTTCCTAATGAAGTATGTATTGTATATTGCAATCTATGGCTATGTGCAAGGCAGTCTGGTATTAGACATACGCAACAGTGTATACAACACTGTTCGACATCGGATTGCCGTCTTCATTGACACTGTGACCTTATGATTGATTGTGTAGACCACGTTTCCAATATATCGTGCGAACGTGGCACATATACTGGACTAATTATCACACTAATGATTATTATTGGCATGAAATTATCCATGAGAGCAGGTGAACCCTGTGGATCGTATTAGAAATCGCTATGGTCAACATCGCTGATTACAGATCCAATGGAGCAAACGTCAACATTCAATGCTTCTCATGCAGGGAAATGTCACAACGATTGCTGCCGACGCCATCACCTGGAAACATCAATCAAATGGCTGACATGGCTCTCTAACTGGGGTCCACGACAGGCGACATTTGTATATATATATATATATATATATAGGTGGCCACATAACCGCTTAGGATACGGCTGAAAATGAGCAGAAAGAATATAGACGTTGAAGGAACGAATATCATTGAGCAATGAATATCAGGGAGAAGTTCTCACATTTCGGACTAAAAGCGTAGTGTTCCTTATCACAGCTTTTCATGGGGACGAACACATAGAAAAATGAACTTCGGAGAGAATAAAAGCATGGCATTTTTGTGATTACTGTATAGCCATTGTTGTACAGTAATCGTAAATGAGCAGTCACGCAATGAGCAATGGCTAGTCATCAAGATGCTTATGAAGAACAATGGATACGATTTTCAGTAGAAAAATGATGTGAGGCATAGGCACGTCAGGGTGAAGCTAAGTTGTAGTATGGAGTGACTACCCCAGGGGTTATGCAAGCCCGGCTGACAATGGATTACAGCAAATCGTTAATATATTAACTATGAAACTCATAGTTAGGTTAACGCATCCCATTCGACGCTACTGCTGCTACTGTTGCATGGCCAAGCAGGTTGATGGTTTTCATTTATTTAGGTCAGATCGAAACGCTTCCGTAAGCAGAGCACGGAAACGATGTTTTCCAGGAACAAGTCCCGATATCCACGGGACAGGGTAAAGTTATGTTTTTCGGATACCGTAGTAGTGGCATCCGGTAAATGGCCGATGTGGTGAACGGTCTTAGCTAGGCACGGCCTTATCACCTTCGGCCTTCGAATGTCGGCCGAAAGCAAATTCACAACAGCGGAAATGACGACGATTCCGATGGTATGCTTTGCTGCGGCAGCTAACCTCACTAGGCCCTCACGATAGGCCTAGTCTCTCCCTGTGTTCTCTCAGCGGGCAATGCCGTCACTGTGGTGTTTGGGAAAGACTTCCAGCGTGGGAACGGCCTGTTCTCGGCAATTTCATCATGAGCCGGTGTTCAAATCGCGCCACGACAGATCGACGGGTTCTTTATAACTGTCCATTGTCCGCCAAGACGAATGCGTGATCCCAAATGGCTTTCAGCTATTGCGTGCTAAACCAGGGAATCTGGCCAAGAAGACGTTGGCGGTTCGGCAAATATTGTGGAAAGGAAAAACGAACAATTCTTAGTTCCTTATAATTAATTAAATATTAAAATTATAATAAAAACAAACTCGGACCAACGACCGCAAATATGAGCAAGTCAGGAACGAAAGGATACCGCACTTTACTGAACATAGATCAAGACTTAAGAAGGCAGGGCAATCTAATCGCAGTTTTTGCGGACTTTAGCAGCTTAAGTATTTAGGGTGATTTAGATTTAATCACCAACGTGTTTCTTCAACTGGCACTTTTTTCGGCACAAATCTCTTCTGATGTGACAGCAAGCATTCTTTGACATTCATTCTAGTTGGGTCATAATTTACCGAGAGTTGATTAGAACCCTTAAATTATGATTATAATTATTACTATCGTTTTGCTTCTGACAGTCACGTATTACTACTGGGATTCTCGCCTTATATATATATATGTATATACCTCATTTGTTCTGTATTCTTTCAGACAGCGTCAGCGCGTGGGTTAACTTATAAGCGGGATAACCACACCCTGTTAGCAGAACCGAGCCTGGCTGAGTCGCTCAAAACTAAGCTGGGTCCAAACGCAGCTCCGCAGAACGCCGACGCAATTTGAGACCATCGGCTGCCTTCGAGGAGTATTGATTGGGGTTAGGCCAGGCAAGCTCGCCCCTGTTCCTGCTTCCTGACCGCCGCCGTCTATCTCCCTCTCTTTCTCCTTGAAAGGGGTAAGGTGGCCTTTAACAACCGTACTGCCTGCGAAGAACACGACACGACCCGAACCTAATCAAGTTGCAGACAGACGCTAAGGCTTTTGAAATGTCGTCGAGTTTCTTGGCTTGACGAGAGCCCGTGCGTCGACGCTGAACTGAGTGATAGCGATCTGGTGGCCGAGGTTTCGATGGGGAATTCGAATCCTTAACCTGTAATTTTTTTTCATTTCTAGCTGTGAGGAATGACAATGGCAACGATGGGGAAAATCATTACAGTATTATTTTGATTCTACTCTTCGTGTTTTTCCTCGGTTACCTGTAACTCTTACTACCAACTCTTACTATCCTATGGGTCCATATTCAGCTAAGAAAAGTTGGCGTTTTTTTAAATGTGAGAATGTGTGTGTGTGTGTGTGTGTGTGAGAAATAGCTAACCAGAATGCAGTCCGCTCTCTTGGTTTGAAAAGTGGTATAGCTTATCATAAGTGTAACCAGATAACACAAAACGACAGCGCCAAATGCAGCAATAGCAGAAGCAGAAAAAAAAATAGCGTTTTGGCAGCAGTGACATTGTTGTGTGACATTAGTGCAACCGTATATATATATATATATATAATAGTAATAATACTTTACTTTGGCATGGTAGAAGTCAAGGACGTACGTTGAGAAAAGGGAGATGTTGACGCCAGCTGGCAGCAATGTGGCCAATTCATTCCAATGCGGGTCACGTAAATCTTACTAAACATGACATATCTACCTGCCGATGAACGGCTCAAGGATATATCAGATTGGGACTTTTAAAACTAGAGTGTCTGCTGGGCTTACAACGGTAGTCGACAGAGGGAAGCATTCAAGGTTTGTGACAGATACGCTTTTTGCCCTAATAACTGCACTCTCCCACAGAGAGCTACTGCGTCACCCATTAAAAACTCAAAATGGATATGACTTCGGACGGTGATCCCATTAAAGACATTGAACATCGTCGCCTTAGATGTGCGTCTTGGACCGCTATATATATATATATATATATATATACATTCATTTGACTCCGGCACTTTATAGAGGTCTCATGTTTACTGTCAATTCCTGCAACAACTGCTTGTACAAATTGCTTGGAACGACTTAAGTAATACTTGTCATACCTTTTCTGTTTAAATCTTTTGGTTGTGAGATCTGCAGAAGTTGCTTCAACTCTAGTCGCTTACAATCATTGCAATACTACAAGCAGGGGCTAGTTTGTCAAAAGATCAAGTTAAGTGGTGAACTGTACCGTAACGAAATGGGCCAGCAATAGATACTGCTGCGTCGAGAACATTCCCAAAGACAAATTGCCACCAAATCATCTCAGACCTCAACCATACCCTAGCCAACGAGCCAACTTTATAGGCAGCCCGCTATCCCTGCTAGCGTGTACGTACCACACCCATTGGGGTACGCAATATTTCACCACTTCCCCACGCACACGTGGCGTTGGCTCAGCGTCGCGGGCTCACACATCCGTCATCTTCACCACCTCGAGCGACATTACAACTGTTCACCCTCGTAACTAATCTTCGATTCGTGAATAACAGCAAGAGGAAGACATATAACAAGCGAAAAGGAGGCGATAAACACGGCGGCCGCAAGCTTTTCTTTGACTACCGAGTTCGTCAGCAGCAGCAGCAGGTCGCAGGGAAAAAATGATGTGGAGCTAGAATCGCAGGGTGAGAAAAGCCGACAGCGCGGCGTCGACGGCAGCCTCAATTCACGGAGAACGAACGGACGAGCTAGCTGCGAGGGGTGGGAGACGCGAGGAAAGTTCTTCATCGTCGCCTCCGCTGCGGCGTCATCGTTCGACATCATTCGCTGGGGCCTCAAATCGAATACGCGTAGAGGTGCTCTCAGCCGGCGGGCAGGACGGTCGGCTTCGAGCCCCGATCGGTTCCCACGCCCATGTTACCACCAGCTTGCTCGCTCGCTCGCTCTCGAGCGGTAACCTTCGACGGGTCCTCCTTTTGCTTCCCTTAGGCATTCAGATTTTTCTCAAAGGCGTCCGCCGGCGAGCAGACGGACATATCCGCCCACCCCATTGCCTCATCGTCCCTGTCGCCGCCGCGGCCGCCGTCACCGCCTCCGCCTCAAGGGTAAGAGTGCCTTCGTTGCTGGCTTTCGTCGGCGGACGCCTTTGAGCGCTCCTGCTGCCGCTGCTGCCCAGAAGAGTACTAGCTCATTCGTTCGCTGTTCGTTGCCTGCTGGTTGGTTCGCCCTTTTGGCTCTTCGATACAAGGGAACGAGGAGTGGAACCAGCCGACCCACAAAACGAAATGACAACCAACGCGCAATAAGGTGGCGACAGAAACTACACCAAAGCGAAGGTCGTGCCAGCCTCGGATCCCCTTCCCTTCGGTCACTTGGATAATAGGAAGCTATTATCATCGCTGCCCGCCCATAGAACCTTATCCCGTGTGAGGAAAACCTGATTCGTCCTCGACAGCAGGCCGCGTCGTACCGTGTGGCGACGTTAAAGGTCCTCCTCATACATAACTAGACTAGACATACAAGCGCGCACGGCGGCGAAAACCATTGATGGTCCGTTCTGCACATTGAGCTCATTGTGTTGGGTCTCCTCGCGCCATCGCCGGAAGAAGAAAGAGCAGTGTTATTTTGGTCACGTTGCCATGGCGTCGCTGGGTACCGTGGTACTTTGCTATTGGCTCGTTCGAGGCTGAGAACAACAATCTTGCTTGGAAATACGACACGGCAACTACCGCTATAACAATAGATCAACAAAAGTGTATAGAAGGAAAATAGGAGAGGAGAGTCATTTGGTCGACACCCTGCTCAACACAGATTTGGACAAGACACTTGCGTACCCTTACTCTAATTGTGAAATGGGAGAAAACGTTGTAAGTGAATCTGACTTCACTAGAGCGAACAGGTGACAAAGCTGCAAAGCATGACAGGGTCTTTTTACAATACAGCATCCTCACATGGATACGTTTGTTATGACCAAATATACCGAAGTCGAATTGAGCATTTGAGCATAGCAGGACGAATGTATGCTGCCGCAATGTATTCGTCGCACCGAGTGCATTTCCCGACCCATTGTGCTTAATTTCCGCTCGAGCCCTTCCATGTGAGGGCGCGAACACAGGTCGTGGTGCTTAGGATCTGCAAAGGATCTGATATTCAGCTCCGTCCACTCGTTAGAGTTTCGGGGTGATTTTCCCTATTCATCCACCATTCAACCACGTACCCGTTCGTCTGCGTTAATGTCTTGCCCAGGAACGAAACATTCCTCAAGTGTAGGACCCTCAACGGAAACTATCATTTTCTTCGAAGTCGATATAAAGACGAATATGTAACGAGAATCCCACGCTCGCGACCATTCGCACATGCGAATTCTGAAATCACTACTTTCCGTCATCGCACTGAGCATGCTCAGAAGGAGGAGGACATACGGAAGCGCAATACCCAGGACGAGATGTCCAGGATAAGACACCCGCTAGCCTTCATCTCATAGGGAATCCGTGGAGATACTTCGGCAAAGATTGCCCGAGGGAGGAAGCAGTGCGAGTCGCGGTGGTGGCGGTATCCGCCGTCATGATGGTGGTGATAGCCGCCGGCTACGGCGAGAGAGAGAGAGAGAAACCGAAGCTAGCGGTTGTGCGGCCATAAATCCATAATTCCATAGGCACTACGCAGGGTACGTATACCCTTCGCAAGCCAGTCGTCCAGCGTAGAACACCCCTTGAACCAGGGGTATAGTCGACAGCTAGAGGCTGTGTGAGGGGCTGACGTTGTCAGAAGAAGTAATACTGTCCATGTATAATCGGGAGCATCACTCCATTTTCTCAACCACTTGAAAGCAGCACCAGCAGCAGGCTATGACTCCAGATGGAACGTTCGGAGTAAGTCTCGGCATAGCGTACCGCCGCGATGGCCACGACGGAACACCCCCACTCCAAACAGTCCTAAAGAGATACAACAACGCAACCGAACAGGGGGTCGATTGGGCCAAGCTTTCGTTGGCTGCTAGTGTTATCATCGCCACCAACATACTAGCTCGTTCCACTGGTTGGCAGCGGATATGCAGTTGAAGAATAAGCGAAGATCGTCACATACGTCCCGACGACCTTCGGGAGTCGCTCAGTATGTCCTTATGCAACGGCGGATTTGCTGGCCACAACAGGGAGAAGTTTGCAGGTTCATACCATCGCCGAAGCCCTTGGCATTCTTTGTGTACACATATAGTACATTTGGATATTCGATGAAACTCTCCAACTGTAACCAAAAAGAACAAGCACCATGGAAAGATCATTGATACAGGTTATGTTAGGCTTCGCATATATTTCTCTCATATCCCATCGACTAAATACTTAGCGAATTAGCTTAACTATTCCATTTGCAATGGAAGGCTCGATTGAAGCAGGATGGGTGCCAAGGCAAACCTCTGCACAAGGCAAGTATTACTTGTTTGTCGTTCAGTCGAATGATTGCGGTCAGCACAATGGCGACTCTCGCAGAAGACCGTTGGCTGCACAGCGCGCCAATTGTGTTTGTAGTACGAGCAATAATATGAATCGTTGGATAATGACGGCAAGCTGTTCCCATGAACGATTCCCCTTCCGAGTTCGGCTACTCGATAGTATATCGTTAATGGTTTCTATTCAACTGCAGTCGATACCTAATGATAGACGCTCCTCGAACCGCGAAAGCTGTCTGTGGCCGAGAAAGTCGCAATTAACGAAGCAAGGCTACAGAACATGCTGTAGGTACTTTCATGGGAAACATATCAGCCATATAGATATTGGCTTCACTTAACATATACACCTATATTCATCTTTAGGGCGAAATCAATGAATGTTGCTTTGCACTGGCCGTAACGAATTCTAGCAAACTCAAGAATAGCATGGATCTGCAACATTCGTCTCCTCTATTGAGAAATGCAATAACGTGTCATTTCATTGAGCCATTGCAACTCGTTCAAAGGGTGTGCGCCTTGTGAAAATGCAGACGATCACTTGCGGTGAAGTCACACCTTTAGCTAAGAAGCCACGTATTCTGAAAAGAAAAACATCTGAATAGAACGGGCAGGGTATCACTTGAAAAACAATGCGTCTATCTGAACAGTTACCTGAGCAAGCATTTTTTTCGTTTCTGGCTCGCTTACAGACCTTGCCGCTAGACGTTTCTCGGCCTTTATCCATATGACATTGCCAGAGGAAATATCAGGCGAAAATAGCACACCTCCCTGAGGCCATAGTATTAGCTGAACTGGACGCGATACGGGACGTATTCCGCTACCGGTGTATTTCGGCATGGCCTGCCTCTGGGTGGTGGTGACGTTAACATGTCAGCGATCGCGCAGAGCCCAGACTAAGCAAGGAATGAGTCAGAAAATCCACGATGAACTTCATCGGGGATTTCCTAAATCAAGCCAACTTCTGGAAAGATTTCTGGGACAGCGGATCTCAACTCACTGGGCCGCTATTCTCCTTGAATGAGACCCAAGGGAATTGAATGGATGCGGGCGAGCAGAACAAGCGCGAGAAGTATATTATTAATAGCAGACGAGTTGCTCGTTATTGGCAACATCTTAAACATCAACGTACTTGCGCCACTGATTGGGGTCAGCGGCCAACAAGGCAGCAAGGCCCGGGAGGCGGAAGGTGTGCCCGCAGTAGCTATTTCGACGTTGAGTGAGCACGAGCACGCGTCACACGGGCGGCTGTGTTGCCAGTTCGGGTCAGAACTCCACCGCAAGGAAATTCAATTATGAAGCTCTCAGGAGTTCCAACTCCCGACACAAGCGTGCAGGGACAGGGGTGTGTGGTGTCTGCCGCTCTATCTTATTATCATTGAATTATATTCATCGGATATACTGAAGGCACAATATTGAACAATGTTTGAAGAGAAGGAGCGCACATCAACTAAACGAGAACATGGACTCGATACTACCGTGATCATTTCGTCTGCGCGCGACGTGTGTGCTAAGGGGTGTAATATAGACTCGATGAAGGTCTGCTAGACGCTTGCCTTGAACCATCAGTAACCTGACTTATATGCATACGCACCGTTATGAGTAAGAGTACTTGGTTGTGTTGCTGGTCCATCGTTCGGATGCTGAGACGGCTGCGATTCCGAATCGCATGTTGATCTCCGTAGCGAAGCATGCTGGCGAGGGTGAATTTTCTATTTCTAGCTACTAAGACGCAAATCTGATGAGCAGCGGTCGCTTGACGTTCACCCCTTAACACAGGTAGGCGCCAGAATGTGATCCGATTTTATTTAGGCGCAGGACGTTACTCGCAGTAACCTAGTCTTAACTCATGGTAACCTAGTTGCCAACTAACTGGAGCGCTATGGACCGCTTGTTGCCTTCAGTCTTGACTAACAGCATGTGGATGTTTATAGTGCTTCTTTGGCGTTATGTTATGGTGCTACATAGATGCGTCGCCACGCTAATAACACTATGCCTCCATTAGTATATATATATATATATAGATCTTGCCACCACGCGTGGTTTAAATCATTATCATGTAAGATACTTGCATATGCCCCATCCTTCGCTCGCCGCGTTCGTTGCCTAGAATTCGGAGGACAGATTAATGACAAGCCAGCCTGTATTGTAATCTTAAGGTGTTGACCGTGCGCAGGGCTGCTCAACCTGTTCGAGGAGCTATGAACGGCATTAAGGCAGGTTTATATATATATATATATATATATTATATATATATATACCGCTATAACAAGTAATTTGTTTTCTCTTACATATATTTGATCAATTTTGTGCTGGCATTAGCTTCGGTTTCATCAGCGTTGTTTTTTACGTTGTTAAACGCCACTAGCCAATCAGCGTTTCCTCTACCGTAACGAGTCATAGAATCTCTGCAGTGTCTTCTTGGTGGCTCTCTAGCCTACTCTATCATGATTGGCAATATAATTGATTTACGCTTCGAAAATAAAGCTGTTCCCTTCGTTACAATACGGTTTCGTGTATTGAGGAGTGGGTGTAGAAATGCTGATTCCTTATGTTCCTGTTGCTGTATATCTGCTGATGTTGTTTCGCCCTCGAGCAATCATAATGCCACCACCATGTTAGTCTCCCTGACGCCTGCAACTACGCTCTCTGCTGTTGAAAGAGAGAGAGAGATTCGGGGCGTCTGTTTGCGCCAGCGCTGTCCGGGCACTGCAAGCGCTTCTTCAAACCTCAACGGGCCCGTGTCGGCTAAAACGACGAGCTCAAACGACTCCAGCGATTGCCCCACTGGGGGGCGAGGGGCAGCCCATGGGTCTGCCCTGGGCGGCCTCCTTTCTGTTTTTCTTTTGCTCCTGCCGCTGAAGACTAGCTGGGTCCACTGACGGGTATCGTTCGGACAACTGTGTTATTTCGTTGCATTTCGTTGAATTTGCATAGAGACTCAGCGGGAACGGTTGTACACAGCACACATGTGGATGAGCCGCCACTGATATCTTCGGCCGGACGAACGGACCGGCAGACATTCAGACACATTCATTCGGCGTTCGTTTGTGGACCGACACACGGCAGACGGGCCGAGTGCCCTACGGAGGCTTTTACTGCTACGGCATACAGAGCACGACAGCTCGGTCGGCAGTCGCGACTGGGGGCTGTACGCTGATAGACACAAGTGCTCAGTCAGACAGGCAGACGGACACACATACAGGCGACACGACACGCTAGCAGCTGAATGCCGCAACAGAAACGACCAGGGGTACCCATACCGCATTGCTGAGGGCTGAGAGAGAACCCGAGGAAGTTTGATGATGACAACCAACGGCGATGACGACGAGCGGACGGAAGGGCGAAACGAGAAAAGGCCGAGTAGAGCCATCCGAGAGAGCGGGCGCCAGAGTGACAGGGCCAAGGAGGGACCGACCAGCGCTGCTGGAGCATCGCCGCAGTTGTTGCCTAACGGCAGCAGCTTCAGCAGCAGACAACAGAGGAGAACAACAACATCATCGGGAGCAACAACAAGAACAAGAACAGTAGTAACAGTAGTATCAGAGTGGCAGAGCTTCACGGATGAACGCGCGTGGTCTGCCGACGGCTGGCCGATGCGGGACGGACCAGGGAGCAGGAAACAACGCGGCCGCAGCAATTGCAGGCAGCACCGGCGCGATCAGTCACATTGAGAAGCGAGCGACGCCGAGAGACGAGCGTGCTCCGGGGACCTCGTGAGAGCCAGAGACGAGCAGCGAGCCGATGGCCGGGTGGCCGCGTGGAAGATGATTACACATCTGGCGAATAAACTTGTTCGTCTGGATAGTTCGAGCTGACCCCCTGCTTCGCTCTGTCCCGCTTTTCCCGCGTTCTTCACTGGGATTTACCCGATACCCCGGCACACAGGCGCGGGGTGGGCGTAGGACCACGAAGAACTGGATAACCCGACTCACGGTACGCGAGAGGAAACCAAGGGCATGCGTACGAGCAATCGAAAAGAAAGGGACTGCAGCTGGACAGGGCAAAGCAATGAAGTGCAACTGTGTTTTTGTGTATAGACTGCGATGCTGCTGCTGTCACCACCACCACGACCACGTATTCAGCGAATGATGGCGCTAGGAATAGGGACACTCTATGGAAGGGGGCGAGAGGAACAGGGATGTTTCGTGAGAGAGACGGAGACAGAGAGAAAATGAGTGCTATGTAGAACTACTCGGTTGCGGTCATTGCGAAAGCAGTGTTCCGCGAGAAGTGTCGAACCCTTCAGCCCCACGAGGCCAGCTGAGGGGTCCTCGTTGCCTGCCACTAGCGGCCTTCTCTTCCCTACGAAAGGACCCAAGGGACTGCACCTTCGGAACATTCCCCCCGTGCACTGCGTGTCTCAAGCCGCCACCAGCATCACCACCACCTGGTCACTACGATGACATCTGACCGCTTTGGTTCCCAAGTCCCGGAAATGGCATCCATCCCTTGCTGTCGTTGCAAGTTTCTCTTGAATGATGCGGAATACCTTCATGCGGCGTGCGTGTATGCACGAGGAAACCCTCTAGGAAGCATCGTGATGAGCACCATCGGAGCAGTGGCGGTAGTAGCAGAAGCACCCCACAATTATACGTTGGTTTCTCCTGTTATTCGGAGCAGAGTTAACGACAACAACAGCAACAACTAATGGGCACTGGAAGTTAAGGCGCTGCGATACGTAGCTAGCACGGCGGACACCGGCGCTACCTCAGTCAACAGCACTCTTCTCCCGGCTTCGCTTCTGGCAAAACTTGCTTTCTTTCATGATACGCCACACAACTGAGCGTCCATCGTTATTATGTGTCGTTATTGTGTGCAACCTTTTTGTGTCAGTACAAATGCTAACGCGTCATGTGCACGATACGATCTGCCACGTGGAGCAAGCTCCGACCGTAAACGCGCGTCGTAGTCCAGCTCTGACCGCCTGTCATCAGAGGACTGTCTATTTCGGCTGCTGCTACCGCTGCCTCCGCACATCATTCTCCGCAGGTCTGCAGTTATAATCTGCATCGCCCGCAAATGTTTTCGACGAGTACGCGATAAAAAAGCGAGCAGGTTTTAGCGGAACTCTATATATAGTACTAGAAGCTCGTTCATATCACATGACATAGTTTATATATTACATTACACACCTGCAAATAGTGGTCATGTATCTGTAAAGCGAACGCCTTTAACGTACCTGCTCGATTTGATGATGTATTCAGCTCTCGCGTGTTCAACTACCCTCTGTGCTAGTTGTTCCCGTATTAAACTGACAATAGCGTTCAACGCATTCACCTACAAAGCAAAATGAAATGAGGTCAGCCCGACATCGAGGGGAAAAATCTAAGAATGTTTCGTCCATCAATATCTCTAGGCTTAGCCTACCCAGTCATCAACAGTTTTTCGTGCTTATGTATTTGATAATAATAATAATAATTATTACCTAACTATAATATTTATTAAGCAAGTGCCATGTACCTCTGAGTATATTCTATTTTACAATATCGTTTTTCATAATTTTTTCATGATTAATTTTTAGTATATAAATGTCTCCCTTCTGTCGAGTTCGATGGCGTGATGCATTCGTATGCGCCCGTTTTGCTGACCATCCCAATCAACAGTTCGCTTGTTGACCTCCGACATCTCGGGCTCGAGTGAGCACTTGTATAAAACAAATTATGGCTCCAAATGCGTATATATATATAATATATATACCCATGCATGTATGTGCTAAGACGTGGGCAAGGTAGATGCGTAGAAAAGTCGCGCACGCTAGACTCCACTCATTTCACGGCGTGCACTTACACGATATATGCTGGACCTACTGACAGAGTGAATAAACGATGACGATGAACGTTTACCCTCTCCACTTTCTTCTCCCCGACCGCGCCTCTATATATATATATATATATTATAAATAGGCTAAGGTCACATATTCACAAAATGTCATTAGATATCGACCAGATTGTTCAGAGTACGAGCCACCGTCGTCGTGGGCGGCATTCACACTCGAACTAGCCATGCTTGAGAAAACGTCATCTACATACGATGAGGCACGGACATTTGAGGGTGGTGGACAATATCGGATGATATAATATGCAGAACAGCAAACTTTACTAAAAGGAAGTCTATACATATATACCTGCCACACGCAAATGCAGGGGCTCAGTGAACTCGTCTAGATTTGTTATGATAGCTAGATTCGGCTAAGGTCAGAGGTTTCGGTGCCACGGCAGGATGTCCGCCGACTCATCCACCGTGTCTCTCTAGCAATATTCCTTCATGCTCCAGCTCAAGGGAGGGATCAGCTCAAGCGAAAATGAATCCTATCTATACTATATCCTATGCATGTAAACACGCGTGCGATTATGTGTTTACACAGCGATATGATACTAGGCAAGGATTAAGCTGTGGATTGTGGTTCACAAACGATGAAAATTTTCGTTCGCCACACGTTCGCTAAACTCGAAGGTGGCACGTTCGCTAAACATGATGACGCGTTGTCTGGAGGCGTCACGTCGCTTTGACAGAACAACCGGTATGGGGATTGCTAGTCAAGGTGTCCAAGGTGTGGCAACGTGTCCCCTGTTGCGAAGTTTCTACCGTATAAGTGAGAGCAAACGGGCAAAAATATGTAGTTGGTGCAACGGAGTGGTCAACTGGTAACGGGCGCCCACCGAGTACAACCTAGTGTGCGAGTTCGTCTCAGACACAGCAGTAGGAGGAAAATCGAGAGATAATGAGAGACAGAAAACTCTCCATTGGTACCCTCCCCCCAGCATAACTGAGTAGCGAGGATATCGGTTCGCTAAATAATTTGAAGTTAAATTAATGTAAAGTGATGTCCCACCAGGAAATGTCTAACATATATATATATATATATATACAGAACTGTGGAATCCGTGAAATAGGGTAAATTCGACATAACCTCACGATTAGGTTAGGATAACCACAGGCGCGTTTATTCCTATAATACATTTGCGATGACATTTATAATGACGAATTTTGGTTGTAAAACGACGCTTAACGAACAGAGCATTTTCCTAAGCACAGCTACTCCGAGCTACTCCGGCTTTTGCTTCGTCATTAAACTTGGCATTTGCATTTTGAAAGCAGCCGGGCGTACAGCACAATAACAGATTTGTTTTCTCTCATAACGACCCAGGCAATTTAGCTCTAAGCCATTTTCACAGGTAGAGTCCCTCCAAATAGGAGCATGATTTCGATAGATTTCTAAATAAAGCCACAATATGATAATCAGTACAACTCAGGGGAAACTTTCTAGACTAAAGGTCATTGCTGGAGAAATTTAGCCGACAGGTGAACGTGCCTAGTGAAGCTAACGAGTTTGTACACTTAATGATTGTACCTCCAATAACAATAGCGGATAATATCGATACTAGACAGATAAAGAAAGGATAATTTTTAATTTGTTTTGAGCAGACAGACGTTAGTATTGGTGATCTTGACCTGGGAGTTTCTGGTCTCGCCTTGGGGACATAGTAATGGTACATAGAGAAACATATATATATATATATATATATATATATATATATATAAGATGCGTAGTATACCTGTATAGGTCCGCTAAAATATCAGCTCATGAAAAAGTATATTTATACAATGCATACCTTGTGGCATTTGATGAAACTCAGTAATTTGCACGGAAAACCCTATGCATGATTTCGAAACGTGCTTTTCTAATTCTTCTAAAATCAATCTTAATTGTCCGTTCAGCTGATTTCCTTAAATTTAATAGCGGACATTGCCCTGATTCGCTCCTTTCAGTGAAGCTCATTGGAAACAGATCGGCAGTGTATCGTTTGCCCGATCGGACCCGAGACTTGAATTCATTATCGAGTGCGACTCGATATTTTGGTGAACAATTGGCCGCTACGCAATTATCAGATTCGATATTGCAAAATGCTATCGAAACATCATCGATAAAGCTGATCTGAATTAGCAGAAATCAACGAAGCAGCCGACTTGCCGAGAGCTGGCGAACGAGCGAATTCAGCGGAATACTCGCGTCTACAATTAATTTCCCATTGTTCCCACCACAGGGCGTCGAGTTTGCACGGGTCGCGTAGGTGGCTCAAACCGCCACCTTCAGTGACACTGCGGGTGAGCTCAACAGCGCCGAGTGGCGATAGGCGATATGTTTGTTCTAGGTCCATCAGTCATCGAGGATAGCTGCTGGCTTTCACAACCCGCGAAGGCGCGCCCGGCTTGGGGCAGCTACGGGAGCTTACGTTCGACGTGTGATTTGCACGGCTGTGACATCATCGACGATCAGAATCAGCTATCATCATAGATATGGCAGACACTACAGCACTCGTGCCCTCGTTCATCCACCCTCAAGGGACGACTGTGCGAGAGGATATGGCTTGGCTTCGTTTGTTGTTCGTTATTGTGTCCATCGAATACTGCTGTTCGCGCATACAAAGGCAAATGAGGCTGGCGACCCGGCCGCGGCCCCTAAACAGAGACCGCCTCACCCCGCTCGCTCAAGCCTGACGACGTACTTCTAGCTATGTGACATAATCAGTCTCCTCACATCGGTCGTTGTCGATCTGATTGGCTCGTCGACATCGCCAGTAGCCGAGCGTCGACTTGTTCATATATTATTACTATTATTATACATAGTGGCGATTGTTGAAGCAGGCACATCGCATACCCTGTCGGACAGTGGGAGATCGGGGTCTATGCACGCTTTACATTGTATATGCACAAAGCAACACTAGCTGCCAGAAAACATTTTGTCCCATGAACTGTCACGCTCGTTCGCGCCATCTTTCATCATCCACCATTACCCTACCATGTGTTCGCAACTTGCATACGAATGGATAATGACAAACAGTGATCTGCATAATCTCTGAACAGTTTTTCCTCTCGCCAGGTCTCTCTGTCTCGTTACTGAGCGGTACCGGGTGATCCTCATTCGGAATATAACGGGGCACCAACTGCGCTTGTTACCGAAAGTTATACTCACGTGCATATATATATATATATATAAATATACGTTAGAACGTATCCTAACCAGCCGCCCAAGAAGTAATAGGTAATAGTTTATGGGTTTATTAAAGGAGCTACAATTTCTACAATGTTTAAGCTCTCATAAATGTCACACATCGGGGCTCGAACCTGGCGTCTCTGGCTTCCGATAGCCAGAGACTTAGCCGTCCAAGCCACAGCGCGGACCGAAAAACCAAAGAATTTGGGTTTGTGTGCGGTTACGCCGCCGTTTCCCTTGTATACAATATATGTTTATTGGTTTATTAAAGGAATCGAAATGTGGCACTATGTGCCGTTGTTGTCGTCTCCTCCCTGTTGTTACACAGAGTAAAGTCGTCGAGCACATTTATGATCAGACCTTGATCATTGTCAGCACGGTTCCGGCTATCCTAGGGATCCTCCGAGCGTCAGGGTCGGTGGCGGTGATCGAGCAAAAGCGTCTGTATGTCTCTGCGTTGTGTCGGAAATGTGTGGAAAGAAATCGAGAATGGATTCCACATTGCGAAAAGGATGTGGATCGGTTGTCCAACGCGGCAAGGCAAGCTGCATAGCTGCTGTGCAATTGGCATACATAGGGACGATGAGTACGAAGCAAAGATGCAGCGCGGCATCTCTGTTTTCGACAGCCGCGAGAGAAGCAGCAGGGCGGGGGGTTCTGCCGGTCTCCCCGGGGGCGACGTCATTACCCATCGATTTTGCCATCATCGCGCGAAGTTTGTCTCTAACCCCCGCTTGAGGGGGTTGGCCTCCGAGCGGCCAAACGAGACAGAGAAAAACAACGACAAAGAAGAACGGAGTCCAACGCACACGCCCATCTGTGTTGTATCAACTGCTCAACACTTGAATCCGCTAGACGGATTCCACGATGACGCTGGAACGCCGCGGCGTGCCACGGCAGAACGGGAATAGCCGCTCTGTCGGCTCGGCTTTGTGTTCGGCGTCCTCTTCACACGAGGAACTCTGAGATTGGAAAAATGCGAGGCGACTTCCATACCACATCAGACACATCCGGCCCATCCGCAAACGAAAGGCCACACATCAGAGATTGCACTTTCTGCAATCGCACGAGTTGAGCATGGGCGGAATGGCCCCGTTTGTTGAGTTGTAATCAAAGGGAAGATATGGAGACTTTAGGTCATCACGGGGGGACTCGGTAAACGCCCTAGCTGACCTCATGACCCCTACCTTTGGTTCTCCCGGACCACGATAGGTGTGAGTTATCATTTAAGTATCAGGCAGTATCACCATAGCAATGAATATAGCAGGGCATTCAGCTAACGTATTCCTTCTTTCTTAAATCTTCTACCCGGGAGAATATATATATAAGTTTAATCTTAGTTCATGTTTATCGTTTTATGTGGAGAATATAACATGTAAAATTAGTGCACGCACATGGTTGATGAACAGACATCAGCACTCATCTTGGACGATGGAGGCCGCTACACAGATGAAAGGTTCCACCATCGCTTCCAGGTTGCCCTCTATGCGTGGGTAGCTACGAAAACGCAATGCTGCGACGTGATGCAACCAGCAACAGAAAGATGTTTTCCTTCGTTCTGGCCGGGGGGATAAAAACTTCTTCATAGTCACTTTTTCATATGAGGAAATCCCATCCTACAAGGAAAGAAGACGACGAAGAGCACGACGATATTTGACGACACTGCACACGCACCCTTCTCCAAGAAGGCCTGGTCCGGTCTGGCCGCTCGGGTCCTCACCTCTGTATCGGGAGGGAGCGTGGACCAACACCCTCGAGGGGTTGCTGCGGGGGATTGTCGCTCGTTGCAATAAGGGGGTTGATCCTGAATGACGGACTGAATAGCAAAATGACGATGGCAGCGACTCTCCACGTCGCTCTACCCCGTTCTCTTCTTCAAGCCGTATGCATTCTGCTTACGCCTCTGTCGACGCTTCTTTTCGTGTTCCTTTCCAAGAGTTCTTCTCCTTCCACTCCAGCTGCAGCAGCAGCAGCGTTATTCGTTCGTTTTTTCGTCTGCGGCGACAGCAGCGGGAGTACGACCACCAGCTCCGCTAGCGCTACTTTTACATGGTGCCGGCGGCAGCGGCAGCGCCGACGATGACACCATACGGTACAGTAGGGGCCACCGACACGAACACCACTACTCGACGGAAGGAAAAAAGTGTGACGAAAAGCATACAGGGAGAGAAGGGCATAGTCGCAATTTCCCCTGGAACCAAGCTCGGAACCTCCGTGGAAGCCCGGCGGGGCGGAACACACAAGCGCATACAAAGCACAATGCCATCACTGCCCTCGTGTACCCGTACCGTGAGTGTATAGGAGCGAGCCTATGTATGTATGCACGGGCTAGCTAACGCCTCTGGCTCGAATGAGCGCGTTCGTACGCTCGCACACGGGGTAGAGGCAGGAGGACCGATAGGGCAGACGGGACACCTCACGACAGCCAGCTTTTGCCCCTTCTGCCGCTGCTGACTCTGTCAGTTGCTGCTGTTGTTGTTGTACTTCTTAGCGCGAAAACCGAAGGAGAGGTAGGTGGCCGTTGAAGAATATTCAGGGTGGTTGTTTCCCGTTGTGCCTAAACTCTGCATGCTGACACATACCAAGAGGCAGCTATCCAGCGGAAGGGGCGACCTGGTGGATGCGCGAGCACGCTGACTGTGCTGAGCGTGGTGTCCACGCAAAGGACCAAAAGAATAGACAGAGAGAGAGAGAGAGAGGAAGCAGTGCGAGACTGGTGATGGTGGTAACAGCTATAGCACAGAGTGAAAAGCTGAGATGGAAAGCGCAGACTGAGGAGGAGTGCATCATGACTAGGGGGAATGGAGAGAAATGCCAGACGATGCGAACATGACAACAAGACCCTTTTGTAACGAACGAAGAGCTTGCTAGATGCTGTGCGCAACCTTCTCATTCTGAGTGCTGTCCACTACGCTCACCTTTGTGGAAGGCAGCAGGTCGCTGCCGGCCGAGCGTCGTCGACCCCCTTGCCGCTTTGCTCATATGCGCCCTCGAAAAGTCGACGAGACGAGTGCGCGTCTGGACATTGTCGACAAGGCATCTCTTTTCATACCACCCCAAGGAGACGCCGAGAAGGACCTGTCTGCCGTTGCTGCTGAAGCCCTCCGAATATGAATAGGAAGTCAGAGCGAAGAAGCGTTAATACCTCTCCTACTTCGACATTCACTATCCTCCGTCTTCCTAATTGTATGGTGGGGTGCCGCACCACGGTGGTTTTTCTTTGGTGTGGCCTTCATTTTCGGTGTAGTTTGTATCCGACTTTCAGCAATAACAACAACAGTCAGTAAAAACGAAGGGGCGAGAGAGCGAATGAAAAAAAACGACCGTACTCGCAAACACAGGACGAAAGTGGCACATTTACCCACAGATGCGGAACTCGAACACGTACAAGCAGGAAAATCGAATAGAGCCGACGATGGTGGGGGGATTCTGGCGGGAATCTCTTTACGCTATTACGAGCCCTAGATCCATCCGGGGAAGCGGCGCAAACGTGGACCTAATTTTGGGTTTCGCTCAGCGAGACACAAAACCGAAGCATACATAATCCGCATTTTGAGTTTCGAGAAAAAAAAACGACATAGACTCGACAAAAACCAACAGCCATTGCGTGAGTGGGCAGAAGCCCAACTATGGCCGTGTGAGTTGGAAAGGCGGCGACTCCCTCCAGAGGCGGCCCCACTGGGCGCTCGGACCGCTCAAAGTCGAAAAGCACATTTCGAGAGTGACTCTGCTTTCAGAGCGCTGGGGAGTTGCCATCCAAGTCTTGCAACTCTGAATGAGAGAAGTTAGCGAGCCAGTACAAACGAACCAGACAGTCGCACGGCGCTTTCATCCTGAAGACTCTCGCCTAAAGACTCCAGCCTGAAGATCCTTCCTTTAGTTAACTTTCGAGTCCCCGCTATTGCTTATGTGACTCATAGCTCGCTGTGGTCGGAACATCGCCGTGCAAGCGCTCAGCCGTGTAAGCTTATTGCACTAGTAAATAAGAAAAACTGAAATAATGCCAAATCTGTCTACCTAATATCTAACTGATACGAATATCTGCTGAATTATGCTTCTGCTGCAAATAAATTGAAAGTCAAACAGTTTGACAAATTGACACTAATCATCTATTATATTTCGATGATCAGATATCATACTGTGCTCCAATGTGACCTTCTCAGTGAAGGTCATGTCCTGTGGAAAATGCCGGTGGGCAAAATAAAAGTTACAACTGCCACCCTCGAAGAAGTTCCACTCGAACGAGTCCACTCGCTGCCGATAGCTCCTAAAATGTGATTCCTACTTGCATGATCACCTCATATAACATCGTCGACCCGTTATCGTAGCAACCCAGTGGTATATGCACACCCTTGTAAATGTTTATTAAAGATGAAAATAAAGGACTCCATGGGGCGGTTAATATATATATATATATATATATATACGAGTCTTAGCAAATTTCGGACCTGCTAAAGAGCTGGAGGTTAGAATGGCAGCAGGCTGCCGTGTATTTTACTGAATGTATGCAAATGAGTGCACTATATAAAGTGTTTGACCAAGCTACAGGATGGGCCAGTATACGTAGAAATGCCCGAACGTAGACTAGTATACAGATGCAACAACTGATAATAGTAGCAGTAATAATTATAGCTAATAATGATTATCGGAAAAGCTGCCGGAGAATAAAGGTCTCGTACAGCTGCCCCGACCTTAGCTAGACATTATGTAAGGGATGTCGGCTTTCCCATGGATGAAGAACCACAAGGTGGCCGCGAGCCATACCGCAATGATTACGTACCACATGCATCTACACATGCAAGCTACACAAGACATTTGGCGCCGCACATACAGGTCGCTGCGTTCCTCAGCGATGCTAGATGATACTTCGTATTATTATTTTGTATTTTTGAAGTGTATATGACCAAGTGGCGTATCTTAATCATTTGGGTAGTGAATAAGGCGGAGATATGCAGAGTTGTCATTTGAGGATCGTTTCTATTTTGTTTTATAGGAGAACATTGTTAGCACGGCGCCAATCGTTGAATTAGAGCTCGGCCCCACCAGAGGTGCAGGGCAAGGTGTCTGTTTCGTAAATGGAATATAAACCTATCTGGCTGGCCATTTCTGTAGCGTGAACAAACCGCACGACAGTATAGAGCATATGGCGAACGGCAGCTGATGCCGAAATCGCCAATCGGGCATTTTGGTCAGATCTTTCGAGGGTATACACAATGAAACGTTTATAGGCAACGCGCCCTTAGGCGGACATGAGCTCGGCCAAAGGCGTTGATGGAGCATCGCGGCCGTGCCTCATCGATCAGCGTTATCACAACACGCAGAGATCGACCGATACACAGAAAGCGAAAGGGGTCGAACTGGCCGGGCCGGACCTCGAGTAAGTGAAGCCGAGTTCCGGCTTGAAGTACTGCTGAGGACCTGCTGCTGCTGCTGCTGTTGCAAACCGAGCTCAAGCCGACCCATCGGAACCGCTTAACCGCCTCCCCGTATCCCGCGATGCCTCCATTGTGACCCAACATGCAGCTGGGCTCCCCAACCGCCGTTTCCCTAACTGGAGTGCAAGCTGCTGAACCTAGCTTAGCAAACGTCCACTTAGTCAACGGCAACAAAGAGGAAAACCTTTTGCAGTCAGGCTCTTATTCGTCCATATGTTTCTGTCAGCGCTAACAGAAGCGTGGCAGTGTGCACATGGAATATTGCGTTGAAGTACGTACGATTCCATTTGTTTGTGCTGAGTCAAGTGAACATCGCATGGAGCTAGAGAAACGGCGGCGGCGGCGGCAGCAGTGTATGGCGGTGTTAATTGCCGATAACTAATTAAGTTTTAGACTCGCTTGGCGGTCTCACTCAATATAGCTGGGGCTAATGACAAACGCGAACGGAACAAATGCTGCATTGGCTTGCGTATGTCTGTGTCTCTGTGTGTAGGCGTGTGTGTATATAGGGGTTTCGTCAAATAGACAGTCGTTACATTGTGCTGCTATCACGAAGATGTGTTGAACCCCCTCTGTGAACATCTGTAGGTGTTCATCGGGCTCCGATGAACCTGCGAAATGTCAAAGAACCCAAGTTGGATTGGAGTCGGCAACTTTCTCTTTTTCCGTTTGACGGAGGTTTCACCGGTGAGCAAACACCAGGATGTTTGCGTGTTTCTAAAACTGTTCGTATTTATTGTATTTAGTATTTGCCCTCGTATATATTCTTATCTGGCGAGTGTCCGCCATCCGCTAGTTTCATATGAGCGATCGGCGCAACAAAATCAAATGTCATCCGTTAACCGCACAAAGGCCCACGCGAAGTTTACTTCGGACCCTATGTTTGCTAACCTATCGTTAGACATCCCTGTACGAGTATCTATGCGGATGGCATTCACAGCTGGTAAATATTGAACGTTCAAGCGTTGCGTACCAACAGCGGCGTGGAACGAAAATCACACACGATGTTTTCACCATAATGACATTGACTTCCATAGCGTCGAACGGTAAACGTAAGCAGCTGTGTGGATGGTGCCTAAAGTCAGGGCGAGATCGTTTCGTCCAAGGTTAATATGGAGCTGGTTCGTGGCAAAGGGGAATTCATCGAAGGGCACAAACCACTACCGCTAAACGGAAACTACCACCCCTTAACGGGTATCTAAAGGGGAACACAGCTCCTTTGACGATGCAGGCTAAATATGGTGGAATACTTGATGTTGCTACGGGTCCTTCACGGATCATTTCCAATGTACCGAGTTCTAATGGTCAAGGTTGAGCAATATATGACACAGAGGGCTACATGCGCGAAATGTACATGCGGCTATTTCGAATGGGCAGGAAAATCATCTTGGATACGAATGCTGCCCTCGAATCTCACGTTAATATCATACAAGCTGGGCGTGTTTCCAACATGACCTTTCTCCTAAATAGGGTCTAATTCTAGACATTGCTATCTGTTCTGGGACACGTATACCTCTACCGATCTATCCGTTATGTGGCTAAATCCACTTACACCTTGCTTTGAGGTGAAATGATCCAATCGATTGCTACAATTTCGAAAGTTCGTGACATTGAGCATATCGAGGCTGTTCCTATTTTTGAACTCAATTGCGGCGACCAAGGCCGACCCCCACAGGTCGCATTTGGCGCTCGTGTACAGAAAGGTGACCAGCGTCAGCTGAACGTTTGATAACTGAAGATCGTTTGGAAGTGGATCGTAAGGAAATCACTCACTGGCTGGATAATTGATACTTTAAGCATGAACTCCCAGAAAAATAGACGCGTCAAGTATTTACCTGAGACAACGATAACCAGATGGATCAGTCAGTAGTGAGATACTTCCGATTCTGAACATGCCATTTACAGTATCACTTTAACTGGTCTCAGCCCTCACTGAACAACTACGCGACAGATAAGTCAAAGACTCGCGGGCGGTTCAGTGAGAAGTTTAGCTCCACCTGCTATTTACTGCGCCAAACATAGTGTAAAGGTGCAATTTGAGGACGTCAGACGTCGACGATGCTCATAGGCGAGGGATATCACGCGGTTAGATATAACATTGTTTCCACGTCCCATCGGCTGCTTGTATGCTCAGGAACATGAAACTTGAAGCAGGAAATATCTCATCTCTTCATCCATAACGCTTCAATAGAGTTGCCTTTCTATATTTGGAATGGGTTGAATGCGCCGGGCGGGGTGGCGCCGATATGTTGAATAGACAATAACCAATAGCATCTGCATCCAGATATAAGAATACCTATTTCCCGGCTGTTAGCACTTGATCCTCTCGATACCATCGAAAACGCTGCAGTGTAACAGTATCCCGCTGCAAAGTATTCGGGCACGTATTGCGATATCAACAGCGTTCTCAACTTTAGTACGGAACATTATGGTCGGAGCATTTGTGTTGTTTTACGACTCACTATTACACACACACACACACCTGAATAGGTGTATCATGGTACATCTGTCGGGGTAGACTTTGCGCATGGATAGATATACAATCACAATTACAATTCTACAAGAAGCACTCATTTCCTTCTATGGAGTTATATTTGAAGGAGACGAACAATCACATCATTTCATACCTCATTCGAATACTGTCATATTCAATTCACATTGTGCATACAAACCGCTGTGTACGGATGAGATAACAAAAAAAAACGATCACGCTCGATGGTGGTGGTGGCCTGAGGCGTACGATGATTTCGAAACGCCAGTGTCGTCTTCCCGTCGTGAATTGATGCGCGGCGAGCGTGGTATTGTACGCCGAGCACGTGGGCATACACCAAAACATCGGCTGAAGAGAGCGTGTGTCACTCAGCAAATCCATTACGTCCACCAAATGGTTTCGTCTTCCGGAGGGGAGGAGGGGGGCATCGACGAATCAACCGGTGGGAAGGAACCTACCCTTAATACGTAGCCTTTATGTACCAGCATATAGTAATACATCCTTGTATGGCCGGAGACCATAGCCAGCCTTAGGTATCTGGAGAAAGCCAACAGATCTATCGGTTCCCATTTGAAAGTGTAGAGCAATGTGAATTTGGTAACAAGGAAACAATTTGGTAACTTCAATTGATGCCTTCCCCCTTCTACTCGTATCTGCCTCGGGTGTTGGCAAAAAGTTCGACGAGAAGACTTCTGTGACGCGCTGTCCACTTGGTAAATACCTGGCGTCTGTGTCTGACCTGTGTCTTTACCATACTGATAAACTGAGCTAGAAAATAGTATCAAGCGAAGCCTATATTTTGGAACTGGGTCGACTCTCTATTTCGATAAGAACGAAAAAGGTTTCATGTTTCTATTGCGCATATCTTAAGCACCTTGTTATTAGTACAAAAGGGGACTTTTCATAAGGTCACACTTCTTCCGCATTATTCACAACTTCAACTTATACCAACAATGGTGCGAAATCGTTCAACGGAACAATCAATCGTGTCGACAGTAGAAATATTTCAGTGTTTTACATTTAGCTGAAGATCTTTGGACAATGATTAGTCAGATGTTGTATCAAAGGTCGGCTTAGTCGCTATCAGACAAAACTGGCGTTCACGTGTGCAGTGGAAGAAAGGTTCTATCATATCAAATCCCATCAGCCGTACGGACTACATTTGACCTATGCGTTTCGTCTCTTCTACGGTTTCCAATAATAATATGGTGATCGAATTAAATCAAGTCGAAAGCCAAAAGATCTGATCCCACACAGTCAACCGCAGTATCAGCAGTAATAGCGGCGATGCGAATTACCGTAGCCAAAGTAAACCAACAAGCGTTAGTAGTTTTAGACGACGAGCCGCATTCGGTCTCTGCCTCGGCGATTACTACTTCGGCATTGGCTGCGTAGGCTACCTGCTACATCCACTTACGTATTCACGCAGACAGGCAAACACCCATTGCAGTAACGGACGGGACGGTTTCGCTGCGGTGCCAACCGGTTGGGCCACTGCAACTGCCAATGATCTTCCGGGTTGAGTTCCCCCCAGTTGCCCTAAAGGAATGGAGGAGGCAGCCAGGACAACAAGCACAAACCTGGTCGGACGACTTCTCTGACCCCTCCTCTGGTGTGGCCCTAGAAGATCGCTTGGATAGGCATGATAGGTGAGCCGACGGTAGCGGGTTACGAAGCGCACAGTGAAGGTAGCAAACAAACCGGATGGCGTCCTACGCCGGCCGCAGCAGCCACAACGGTGATGGGGCTGGGGATGACAACAGCACCAGCCTCTACAGCGATACGGCGGCCAAACGAATTCTGCAGCGGCTGCTATTGCTTGGAACACCTCGCTTGCGTTTAATTATGTTCGCTGCTGGCACGACATTCCCTCTGGCATAGCAACGGCGCTTGGCAGCGGCTATGCCACTGAATGGGAGGTAACGGCACGAGCTACCGCGCCCGCCACGAGCAGCATGCACGGTCGCTCGTGCCGTTGCAGTGGCCATCGGCAGTAGCTGGCCGCGTAGGCGGTGGGAATGAACGAGAAGCACTCCCACGCTTTTCGTACTGCTCGTGGCTCACTCTTCTCCCAGCTCCATCTGACTACTCTGTTCATTTAGGGGTTCGGCCCGAGCCACCGGCATCGGCCTTCCTCTGCTATCACTAGACCTGTTGAGGGCACCGACACCGTGTCGTAGTTTTACTGCCCTTCTATTCGATTCAGGTAAGCAACGTTCCCCCCAACCACGACGACTACCACCACCATCACCGACCGTTGTCATCATCGTAGTAGTTATTTCGCCGGGAAAGCCAAAAGCACAGAGATGAACAGCCTGCCCATCTCCTCCTTCGTTAGGCCTACACTGCGCCTCACCTGCGAGCAGAGCTACCCTTGGTACTAGTGCTCGTTGGATAAGTGCCAGTAGCCGGGGGAATAGCAGCACAAGTCGTCGACTAGGTCGTTGTATCTGTAGGAGAAGTAGGCAGTTGACTGGTTGGTCTCGAGTTCGTTCATCTCACACAACGAAGTCCTTTCCCCTCGCCTACGGTCGACGGCACCATTGGGCGGCACTCACACACACAGCAGTCAGCTCGCCTCGTCGAACGTTGCCGGCGCTGGCGTTGGCGTGAGTCGAGCGGCGGGGCCACTTGTTCATTCGCTATTGCTACCCTGGCTGAAAGCGACGCAGGAGGTCTATTGCGTCTCGAGCGGTCGACCCTGTTGCCATGACCGACAAGTGTTTGAGCGGGGCGCACGGGGAGCCAGTTGATCGGACTTTCATTTGTTTCCGTTGGCAGCCGGTTACACTTGGCTAAACGCTGCCACCTTCCTCGAACTTCTACGACTACAATTCCCTCGAATTTCCCGTCGCTGAGTCAACCTCCAGCCAACCTTCGTGTCCGAGTTGAGGATTCGAGGAGAAGGCTGAGCTGGTTGAGCATTGGCAACATGGGAACGATAACGGTGGCGCTGCGAGTTTCACGAACGCACGGGAGAGAAATGGCCGGTAGTCGGATTCACCCAAGCCGCACACAAAGCCTTGTTTGTGTGGGTGGTATTTTCGGTGGTTCTCGGTTATTTTGCTGCCTTACAGCTCGTATTGCTGTTCGCCGCAGGCTCTACCGGTGCTAATAAATAGATTTCAACCGCTACCACCACCGAGCTCTTCGAGTATTCTCATCTCACACCGTGGACCTTGATGCCAAGTAAAAGCACACGGGCAGCGTAGCGACCGAAGGAGTCCATTTTGTCGCAGCCATATATATATCTATATATATATATATATATATATAATAGACGCGTAGATGTACGCCAAGCAAATGCTGCTTAAGCAACAGGAGTACAACAATGGTAGCGAGAATGAATGAGTATTCTCCGACCTATAACCAGGTTCACAACGCTGGAAGCAGAAGACTGCTCGAGTCATCGTTCCATCCCGTTTCACCGACACCGCGACCAGCACCACTATAGTCAGTACGGATGAATTGACCCCAAATGACCCTTCTCGGCCACTGTATCCTCCAGCGCATCGGAATAGTCACTTCCACCCAGCAACGGCGGTACCTAGCGAAAGCGATCAGCGAAGGGAAGAGGAACGGCCCGAACGAAAGTTGGAGATACCCCAAGTACAACAAGAACATCCTTAATACTGACACAGCTGGCCGCAATAGCCAGTGTTACGATGTCAGCTATGTCATCTATTATACATAGGAGAGCCCACTGGAGAGCGATTGTATTATAATAGTATCTATAATGCTAAATCCTAATACTACACTAAGAATGAAAACACAAACATATGTATGGAGAGCGAGAAGGGCAATGTAACGGTTTGGCGCGAGAGGTTCCTGCAGCTGATGGAACATTCAGCGCGTGTTACCTGACCACGAGATTACATCGATCTCTCTCTCTCTCCTGTCTCTCTCTCTCTCTCGCTTGTGCTTAAAAAGCTTACAGCCACAGCTCCAAGACAGCTGAGTTTACGCCAAGCTGAATGGTATGATTATACAATTTTTGACCGCTTGTATGCAATAGCATGTATTATACAAATGAACAAAAAAAAACAATCAAATGTTTATGCTGTTGTCACTGTTATCGTATATTTAATATGTGATCATCGAGTCGTTAGTGTACACTCTTGCGTTCACTAGCATCTCAGTGTGCATACCTCTTTATATTTTCACTAAACCGCCCGATCAAATGCAAAAACATGCCACACTCGCCCTGATCAGTATGACCTAAGATCCCCTGCATCTGACTATCGCTATTATCTGCCCAGTGGTCACCTACTTCGTTCTAATAAAGTAATATATATATATATATATATAGCACAAAGAGGATGTCGCTAAAATGGCCCCGCCAACGCGACGCTTCGGAACCAACAGCCCCGTCAGCCATAGGTACACAATCGCGTACTATCGGATAGGTGTAGTAATATATCGGATAGAGCCGCTCGTGATGCCAAGAATAGCGCGGGTATGATGGGTGTCAACCCAATTACCACCAAGCAAGTCGCACTTTTGCTGCCATGACGGGCGTTACGACGACGACGACGACGACAACTGCATTGAATGAATGAATGACAAGGCAGTCGTGGCAGACTACGCCGAACCCGCTGGGAGTACGTTCAGCAGAAAACATGAAAGCGTCTGTCATATAGATACGATAGACATACTCGTGAGATAATCAGAGAACATGAACCAAGCGCCGCTGCCCACTGCTGTCGTTCCCAAAGGCGCTTCCGTGGGGAAGCCGCGCACTTCGTGGAGTCGATTTGGGCCGTTGTCGTCCACTGACGATACGATACAAGGTCGTTCACACATTCACACGATCTCATTGTTTAATTCGATTATTCGCACCACAGCTTGCCGCATCTGACAGGTGCAGTTGTGTCGCGACTAGAACGGGGGGCCGCGAACATCGTTGTTCGTTTAGCGGCTCGGCAACAATGCGTGGCTCTACTGCGTCTTTCGATTTGACGACAGTCTGTTGTACGAAGAGGAGAGGAGGTCCGTTATCCTCAATGTCTTCCCATGCTCTACACAAGTGCCTTTTCGTCAGGGCATCCTATCCGTTGCTCGGCCCTTTTGAGGACGTCATACCAGGGGCGGGACGGGCGGGTGAAAGGGGGTGCAGGACAAGGCGTGCCAAGGACCGGGGACCTTTCGTCGGGCACCTGCCGCCGTGGAGCTGCGTGAATGGACCCTGACGAATGACAACGTGTTGGTTCATTAGGGTTGGCACATTGCAGGGACTCCATTGTTTCGAAACAGTAGTAATAACAACAGTGTAATATGTTTCTTCGAGCCATATTTGCTTTCGTTGAGAGGCTCAAACAAGTAATATCGTAGGTAAACTGATATTTGTAATAGTTAGCCGATCTTCTATTATATATAGTAGAGCCTCGACTTTTCTTCTGTAAAAACGCCCGAATACTGTTACGATGTATATTGAATAAGCAGAGATGAATTAAAGAAATTTCGATAGAGAAGAGAGAGACGTTACGAGATTTTGAAATGCGTGAACTTCGGAATGAATATTACTCCTTGCTGCCTCTACTAATGTGCAAAGATTTATACTTCCCATTTCTGAGTGACGGAATTGTTGTACAACAAAAGCTATAGTACTCTTACCGATGACATCTATTGTCTATTTTTCTTCTATTATATATATATATATATATATATATGTTCGTATACCCACTATTATTCTGGCTGCTATATGATATAACCATACTGTGACGAATAATTTAACAGGAATAATCAATTACTCATGTTTTAGAAACTGTCGAGCCACGGGCCGGCCCTACCCACGGTTGTCTGACAAGATCCGTTGCTAATGGTTCACACCACCAACGAATGTGTGACCGCCTAATAGTGTGTTGACGAAATCGTTCGGTCTCCGTCGGTCAGAGGGCTCGTCCTTTCCTGTGACTTCGATCATTCGTCTATTGTCTCGGCACCAGTTGCATGCACGTACGAATCCGTTCCGAGTGCATTCGGGAGTGGCGGTGCCGTATCAACGCGGACGAGTTCACCCAGCAGACCGAACAGCTTGATAGCAGCCTAGAACTTGGAAGTATACTGTCACCCCTTCTACTGTCTTTTGACTCTCCAAATGGTGGGAAATCCTCTTGGGGAGTACGACCCTCATGGCGCCCTGACGGACGGCGAAGGAAGATGTGTCGCCCTGAACGAGCAGTTGTCGCAGCAAATTGCCAATGAGAAAGGTTAATGGAGGGTCGGCAACTGCCTCCTCTAGGGACTGCCGCTCCGTGAGAGGCAGAACCTTTACAGAACCTCAGTTCGGTAGATGCACGATCGGTCCATAAGAACAGCAGTGCCACCGCGAGCGAGGCGCCATGCGATTCAGGAGGAGATTCTCCAAGGACGATGATGATTTCGTCGACGAGAGAGAGAGAGATAGAGAGATAATGAATCAACTGACTGATCATCTGATTGCCTGATCCGTTACCTGGATTCTCCTAGCCCACCCAAGCCTTGTCTGTCTCACTAGACGGAAGGGCAAAGTCGCATTAGTCTGCTGCATTTGGCCGGGAGGCGAGGACGGATATTAATAAACGACGTTTTGTCAGTTAAATAGAATTTCGTTGTCGGCCTTTCTTCATCCTGTTTTTTTGCCTAGGCCGTTTGTTTCATTAGGAAAAATGAACTCGACTGGCTGAATCGGCAATTCGACGAGATGACTGATATATACATGTATAGATCATTTGAAATTTTACTTCACATCGGGGTGGAGTCCAATGGACAGATGGCAAGGTGCTCTCCACAAGAGCCATGCAGCTTGAAGTCAAGCGAAGGATGTGCATTTCGAAACGCCTCTTTCCGGTATTGCTTTGTCGGCACGATTATCGCTTACTCGATAATTAAGTACGACTACCACGGACGAATCGTGGAGTGGAGATAATCTGTTATCGCAATTGCACATGTACCCAATGGTCGATAACACAGGCATGGTGGTGGCGGCGAGTTATTGTACAAGTCAGGTAGGTGTACGAGGAATGCAGTGTCACCTATTTGGCGACCAACAGAAATATGCAATTATGTCTGCGAGCCTAAAATATAAACCATCATCACAGTGTTTGACAATATCGTACACAATGACACAATCTATGATATCACCAAACAGCAGTGACTTAAATCATGTCGGCCTTATGAGACAATTAACGGTAGCTGACTAATCGCGAACTTATTCGACCTCCTTGATTCGCATTCGGCGGAATTCATCCCGACTCAGCCGGCTCGATTCCTCGATTCGCGAGCTCGTTCCTCAGCCTTATTCCTGCCTCTCGAACCCCAACTGTGGTTCACTGCAGGTCACCTACAAGAGCCTACGGTGGGACACAAAGCCTTCACGACAAGCCTGTCTGGTGCGAACGATGCTATCGTTACAGACAACAGCCTTTCCTGTCGATGTCGCTTTCTCGTTGCGATGTATGAGCCCTGATGTTGTCGTCACGTTGTTCGTCCCGAACTCGACGGAGTTGGAAGAAACAAGCCTCTGAGGCTAGAACGGCGCGTGATGCCACCATGTAGGTGTTACCTTCGCTGGCGTGCACGAAACGCTGAACTGAGCCGGTGACTGGTGGGAGGCACTTCTGGCGAGTCCCCCGCGCGCTTGTCTCCTCTTGCTATATATTGTAGAAGCGTCTCGTCAGAGCACGTAGCTGGCGAACTTGGACTCCGCACCCAACCCACAACCACCCAGCGGCCCTTACGCGTTTGTTGGACGCACTTCGGCCGGCCTCCTCAACATCGAACGTCGAAGCGTTATAAAAACGACAGACGTCTCGTTGCAGTAGGCCGGGCGACAACACGCCGGACAGGTAGTGTTTGCAGCAAGTTTGGTGTTGTCTCCCTTCTCACTTTTGTTCTTTCACAACGGCTTGCCTTTGTGAACTGTTCTCTCGCTCGCGTGGCAGCGTGGATTGGCTTGCGTAGAGGAACGCCTTGCGTTGTAGGCCATTGCCATCGTAGACATTTTGCGCGCCAATGGTGCGGCGGAATTGGTGGCGGCAACGGGAGACTGTGAGACACTGGCTTGAGTAGCTGCAGGGGACGAAGGCGGAGGGCACGAAGAAGCGAGGAGATCCGGGACGCAAGTAAGCGACAGAAAGTGGCTGCGCTATAAAACGGCGGCTGGCTGTGGACCGGCTGAACTACGCCGGCCTCGGACTCCGGAGCTGGTAGGCGCCGAAGGGCTGTCTGTCCAAGCTTCTCCATATGGCGCATACACTTACAAATCGGCCCACGCGATCATGGACGGGCGGGGGGAGCCTCGTCTGCAGTTGCTTTAAACCTTTCGAGCTGCTTTACTTTCCATCGGACGGCAGAACGAACCTGCCGTCATATGAAAGCAGCCATTGAAAAGGGGGGAGGAGTGGCGTAAAAAGTGAAGAGTGTATGTAAGCGACCATAAATCAACATTGAGTAAACGTGGAGCGATCGCGCGAGGGCGTCACCAGAGTAACGAATGTTTAACGCACGATATGCAAGAGATAATAATATTCGCTTACTATTATTATTATTGTGATTATAATGATGATAACGATTATTATTGTCATTATCATTATAATTATTATTATTATACTATTATTTAACTATTGTCAACAATACTCGCGTTATTCGACAAAAGCATTTGTTTGCCCTTTGCTCTTGAGACACTTATTTGTACGAAAATAAAACCGCGTGTTAAATGTTCGTCGGGTCAGCCCCTAAGTGGAGCCGGTAATATGTTGGTGTACATTCCTGATGGAGTCACATGAGATTGTTGTACATTATGCCACGTTATTTGTATTTACTTATAGAAATAATCGCCAATACATTTTACGCAATTTTAAATAATTGCTGATCAAAAAATCAAGGCCTAAACTAAGTGTCGGCAACCAACCGGCGCACGTTGCAATCCGCTCAAGTGCTGTTGCAATTCGCTTTCAGTTTCCAGTGCAGTCGACATCTGAAAACGGATATGAGCCGCTAGAATTTCTGCACCATGTTTGTCTGAGCGACTAGCGCGCCTTATATGTTCATCTCTGTAACCAGTGTCCACCTATCTGCTTCGACGTTTTTGTCGTCAAGCGGCTCCCCTCACCTAATGCCAACTCCACAGACGAGCACACCAAGCTGTGCCAAGCTATTATTATCAGCCGGACGATCGTCCGAGCCCCGAGGCGATGACCAAGCAGTCCCGAAATGAGGATCGAGGTTCGATAGGTAGACGCGCACACACACACACACACCCGCTCAAACACATGCCTTACTTAGACATCGGAACGCATGACCTGACTTGCAGCTAGATACTAGTAATAGCTGTAGCAGCTGCAGATAAGAAGGCATCGTCCACTTAAGCATGAAAACGGATAGCTTACTTAAAGTGTTCAGCCGCTGCATGATAGCGTGGAAAAGGGTTGTCTAGTAATATTCGACGTATCGGCTAGTAAACATCTCTCGAGCGTTATGAGATCTTGAGCATGCCATGTAATGCGCCAGTACAATAGGTTATCGTGTGATTTATTTGCGTGTAATGAGTCAATACGAAAGGCCAAACCGCTACTTCGCGAGCGGAGGAATAACGAGCTTGTTTAGGGATGCGTGTTGGGCTGCTTTGAATGCGTTCGAATATATGAGCCCTGGACCCGAGTTGACTTGTTCGTTAATGACAAACTAGACCATCACCTTTAGCATCGATTGTGTTTACCTGACAACCGCATCGGCAAGTTGCGATTATAAAGCAAAGCATAGCCGTCTAATGCGTTAATTACTACAACTATTAGCACACGACATATTCATATGCCCTCAAACGAAATGCGCATTTCAAGGAATTGCCGTACCGTCCGGCATTCGTATACATACGAATGCTCTAGAGGGACCATTTAGGGTCAGTCGCACTCTCCAGTTCATATTTATATAATATCATAAAATATACAATACTATACACGGGCACACTGTACGATCCGTATATACATATCATAGTATCCACTGAGTCGCTGTATATCTCAGTGCACGCTCGGGTGTGTTTATGTCTTCCTGCTTGACTATCTTGCCGATTTCGATATTTCACTAATGCTGCGCTGCTCCAGCTGGCTCTGTTATAACCGTTGAACGTCCGCCCCGCCCGCAGCGCATCTGTCGTGTGCTGATGTCGATCTTTCGTGCGTGGTGCCGCATTCATAGCGCGCACTATACGCGCACGGTTAAATGTCACACAGGCGATGGCTGGACGCTTGTGTTCCTTTTTGTCTGTCTCTCTTTCTCTCTCTCTCTCTCGTTCCGTCGCCGTGTTAAAAAGTCCAGTCACGTCCTTTTTGTTGGCTGAACGCTGGACGCCGAGAATCTGACGGTGCCGGTATCGCTGCCAGTGAGCCCGATAAAATCGGGGAGAAAGCATAGCCCGGACCAACAGCAGCAGAAGGAGTTTCTCTCTCTCTCTCTCTCTGTTTCTTTCTATCTCCTGCCCAGCCGAGGATGCCCTCAGTGCTGGGGCATTATCATGGAGCGGCTGCGCGGATGCTACAGCCAGTGCGCAACTCGTCGGAGTTGAATTTCTCCGTTGCAGACTCCACTGAATTCTTCTGGTGGAAGCGACCGTACCATTTCGTCGCTCGCTCGCTCGCTTTACGCCACACGGGAGCGCCGGTCACATGGTGGACAACGCTGATTACGATGCCGTGAGTCGAAGGGAAATTGTCCGCCGCAAAATTGCGCGCTTTCGTGAACGACCAGACAGCCTCAGTTCGGAGCGGATAATAGATTTGTCGCTATCATGTCAGATAAGAAACAGTCCATCCGAACAGGGGTTTTGTGCAGTTTTACAATCTCGCGATTTGTGGAGGGCGGTCGCCATCGACAGATGGGCTGATTATCGAGACCGCACGTTCGATCCGATTGTAGATATCGTATCAATGTATTAAAGATTAAGATTGGACATATCGCAAGCAAGTTGAAATCGCGCCCGATTTTTCGGGTGGTCTCTCCAACAGCGATAACGACTGTGATACTGCTTAAAGTCGCGTAAATGCCATTCTAGAGTGTAAGTCATCGCTGGACGAGATACCCCCAGAGATGCTTTCACACGCTTAACAGATAGATGCACATTTACGGATGAGAGGATTTCGCCCTAGACCACGATTCCTGTGCATCTCCCAGAATCCCATAGCAGCACTCCGGTTATTTGCTCTCGTGTTTTCGTGAGTTATACGCAAACATCAAAATCGAACGAGACCTCAATTAAACACTGGACGGAGCGCTCTCTCTCTCTCTCTTAGCAAATATCCTTAACATCGTCCCACCCTGTCATATGCCAACAGCCTGTGGCATTACCAAGATTTTGTCTTGCTTAAACACTCGCATTGACGCACAGTAAAACGAAAAGTGGCAGAGCAAAGGCAGTAGGAACTATCGCATAAATGATGAGAAGGGCAAAGTCAAGACTGGCCCAGCTCAGTCGAGAATCTCTATGGACTGAATTGAGAAAGTCGTTCGGTTCCAGCAGACAGAGCAGTATATATCACAGGTAGACGTATAGAATAAACATTAACCCAATATACCTAGCCTAAAACAACATTGCATGCACAACGAAGTTGGATGGAGCACCATGTTTGTGGATACACACACTTGAAATGCGATACGCGAACTTACTATTTGTCTAATAAGTTCAGTGTGCACGTGGCATTTTCTCGCCTACAATATATCTGACAGCGGATGTGTGCTTCTCTGAAAATTCTGTAGCCTAGCCATCCTGTAAGTACTACCACCATACATACTAGTTCCACTCGGACTGATATCATAGCATGTGACCATACTGAATAATAGCAGGTCCGCCGAGCAATTTCGTTGATTCATATGCTGTCCCGGTATGCTAAGCATTCAGGCTTGACTAATCATCCATAAGCTGCTATTGGGGTGCAAGCAACGTTGTCGATATTTCAATGGTATACGAAATGGAGAGTGGACTTCCCATCCCCGCGCCCGCGTAGATATTGGCAAATATGTTTATCTACCTTTGACACGACGCATCGAGTTCTATTCAAATAACTTTGCGGAACTATTTACTAATCTGCAACTCGGAATAAGGTTCACATGGGCTTCGGACATAGTTGTATTTGATTTGATAGAAATATACTCCATGCATACATAGATGTAAACAGCATATTGTTATAGGTCAATCGAAACGCCCATCGTGGCTAACGTCAAAGTCAAATCGTTCCATCGATAAACACAACGGTTCGAAGAGCAAAAGTCGCTGTAAAAACAAGTGGACACGAAGACGCAGCAGAAAGACGCAGCTATTTTCTTCCTGTCTACGAATCGAACCTTTGATTCAAACTGATAACCTACGCTCGTCACCCGCCATTAAATTATATGACAATTTTTCGATTATTATCCTCCAGTGACACAACGTTAAGTTGACTGATTTATTTACAAAGCATAAATAGATATAACAAATCACGTACAACCCACCCACATTATCGATCCCTGAACAATTCGTGTGCAGGCACCCAATAGTCCCAGTGTCAGCGTCCGTTAACAGCGAGAACAACAATAGCTATAGGAACTTCTGGGAAGTTCTTGTATACTCAAACACACACACACACACAAACTCGCCCCATCTACAATAAATCGGAAGGGTGCTTCGGCCTGTTCTTATTTCTCACATATTGCTCTAGTAGTATCTGTACTAAGTCGTCGCGAACCCTCAAGCGCATTGGACCATATATCTGGACGCCAATCTAGTTCATTCGTTCTGTCTCCGAGTTTCTCTGTCTCGCTTTCATGCCATGATGTGATACTCGTGTTTCGAAAGTATCACCGCCGACGCTTCCTACAGCAGCAGCAGCAGCAGCAACTGTAACGCGACGGAGAATCGCGCATGGCTCGCCATTCTCCATTTGTATATCTGCCTATGTGTATGCCTGCCGGTGAATCCTGGGGTGTGCTCCGTTTCCCATAACAAAAGATGTCCGTTGGTCACCCTAGCGCCCCTTGTGTCTGCCTGTTCGATCGATAAGTACATACATACGAACAAACCTGCATCACATACCCGTCCATATATGCCACAGGCATAACAGGGCCGGGGGCTACACACAGAAAGGCAATCGGATATTGTACTGTATTGTACTACAACCCGCCTAGGGTCCGCTTGGTGTTCGTCGAACAGCTCGTACAGCTCGACCATCTGCACTCTGTCAACACGACATACACATGCGTGTGAATACGTGCGATACAATTCCACCTTTCGGATGATGACGGATTGCATTCAATATTTGCGCACGCCGAGACGAGTGTTTCCGGGAAGCTCTATAGAGGCGAATGGCGCGCGTAATGTGAATCGCGAATAAAAAATACCAAGAAAGCGACACCAAATTTTATAAACTAAAGCTACAACAAATGGAACAAACAAACGACTGGAAATTGGCATAATAGCGGTTGCTGGTAGCGCCAAGAGGCGTCCTCCACTGTCGCTTCGCTCATATGCGACAGATTCTACGGATCAAATAACCACAGGCAGCTTCGACACCGATCATCGTTCCCACAACCACGACCCCCTTTCATGAGAGTATGCCTTGCCGCCGGCCGCGACCTTTCGAAATGGCGAAAACAGCGATGACAACCGGGGCGGGTTGAGTGTTCTCTTAAGCGCCCGGAGGGTACGACGCCCTCGGGGCGCTTAAGAGAACACTCACCCAAAAAAAAACTATTCCAGACGCACAAACACCGTGGAAATCATGCAGCGTTTCATACTTGGCTGGTACGCATTATCTGATGGCATACAACAGACAAGGACTCTTGAAGTAACCGAGTGATAGTGAAGGGGAGAGATGGCCAGACCGAAATAGGCCGCAATACATATATCTATATATATATATATATATGCTATAAGAATATAAATAGAAATGAACACAGCGATACGGACGAGCACGGTAGCGGTAGCTGGAAGCTATCAGGAAAATAGCTGCGTAACCACGAGGCAACACAACGTCGTCTCGTCTACTGAATCCGGTGACGGTTCATTTGCCTGTGATCTCTCTAAGGACAGAGCAGTTTTGAGGTATTGGCGGCGGTTGCATTTTTATATGCATGCACTCGAATATGTGAACCGAAGTTGATGGGGAAATGCTGCTTTATTTGACAGATATAATCAATGCCTCGTTGTAACTAACACTAGCAGAATTAGCTATGAGTTACTAGGTATGAATTAGATGTTTGACCAATAGAGTAATCATACGATGATAACAATAATAATGATAATAAGATAATGACATTTTCATTGCCGTGAGAGCGATGTATAATAATCAGCAAAATTTTATTCAGTCAAACCGTGTCTTCACGGTTTGCAGCCCGGTTTGTCAATCCTTATATCATATAACAGTGTCGGCATCAATGTGGTGGTCGGCTGGAGTGCTGTTATTATATCATACGGACGACGTGGGCGATCCACCGTTGAAAGCAAATACTCGGCTTGGGTCACTGATAGAGAGGCAGACGGTAAAACCTCTCGGCACGGCCACGCTGAGGAATACACTGCTGGAGGAGCCGAGCGAAATATGAATACATTATTGTCAGGGTGAATAATCTTCAGAGTGAAGGTTACCTCCAAACCAGTGTGGACATCGATCCCATCGACGTATTTGACCCGACGAAATCTTCAGGGCGACTTGCGTTCCAGGATCCCTTGACCTGAGCTATAAAAAAACGCATCCTGTTCGAGTAAGCAGCAGGCCGAGAGCGTCATTCATCAAATGTTACAAAGAAACCTTGTTTTTATTCTTGTTGTTCCAATGCTTTGCCGTATCCCCTCAATAGATGTAATAAGCCCTAGAGTGACTGTACAGTCAGGATTAATGTAATAATAGCTACATATATGACGCAAAAGTCGAGAAAATAGGTTTAGAACAATGTGGCAATACTTTATGAAAAATATGAGTGTATTTCTTGCTCGGCCATGGTGGATTATTGGTTGTGAAAAATTCTTTCATCTATACTTCTCGCATGATTGTACACTATGAGAGGTTCGAAATTTATAGAGGAACGGGGTAGGGAGAAATTGTGGTGTAACCAATACGCGAAGCAGGCGGGACACGTTTTATATACGTACATGTTACTCAAGTGAGCGTTACTAGGAAATCCATCGAATCCACAGGTCACTAGCACAACTGGTCACTGGTTTAATCACGACACAAGTGTTGACACAGTATGTTGGTGCATATGTATATATATATATAGATATGTATACATATCCATGCATATATATATATAACAAAAACACATTAGATAGAAACACAAATCATCCACGACTAGGTGGAGGCAGATCAGAGGTAACAGCGGTTTGAGTTCGCTTCAGAATCATGTCAGTCAGCAAGGGCTCCAGGTTCCTCAAACGTCGTATGAGGGAGAGAGAGAGACACAAACACACACACACACTTATGGGAAAGCCACACCCCGAAGTCAATTTAGTCATATTAGTTTGGACGTACACATCCAGCGGAAGCGGTTTTAATGAACTGCGATGTCTGTCACAGTCGCTGATGCTGGTTGCTGACGTCTTCTCTGGTCAGCTAAACGCATTTCTAACCAACTGGTCAACTATTTAAGGCTACCACTCCGCCGCACGGGTGCACATGCAGACACAGATCTGATGGACACCTGTCGCAAGGTGAGTTACTCATAACGTCGCTCTTATGACGAGTTTCCCTCTTTCGCTCGCCCGGTTTCGAATTCACTCACCGACGATAGTTCTCTTGAGGAGCGTTCTCATGAGAGCCTCAAACACATCTCGATGTCGCACCTCTCTGTCAAGGGATAGCTCTCAGTTAGTCTCTCAGTACGCATTGCTGGGGCGCGTCAGCGACCGCCACGAAATCTGGCCGCTAGCTCTCAGCAGGCGCTACCTGTAGTAGCTCTCAGCTCCTTTTGCACTTCGCCCACCCAACAGTGAAGAGACTCTCAGCTCTCCACGGCAGCGTTTCCTGTCACAGGGCGACCCTATGTTTGGCCGCACATTGGTCCCGCTTCCACGCATGTGACTCTAGAATAGGCAAACTCCCATATCAACTTCAGCAGCACTCATTGCGCACTCAACGAATCACTTCAATATGAAAAGCACGCTGTGAAAGAACAAACAACAACACTCGATTTGGGACCAACTGCAGAGCCAACAGACTCACGCATGTGTGAGTGAATTTGTCCGGCCAAACAGGTTAGACGAATTGTGACGGTTGAAAAGAGGCCCCTGTCAAGCAATACCACAATCTATCTACCGCATACCTAACTTCGTCGTGAGAGATAATCGTGTCCTACAAAGAAACTAAAAAGCTTGAGAGATCATTGCTGCACCCGAGATAATATCCTCTGGTTACGTTATCATCATCGTCTGCGCAACCAACATCCAAATCACCATAATCATCATAGCAATCACGACCTGTGTGTTTTCTATTTTCAAATGAGACGCGAACAACGAGGACGAGTCTGACCAGAGGGTCGTCATCAATGCGAAGCTTCGAGTCGGACGCGCGCGGGTGGCGATATTTCAGGTTCGTCTCAGTGGGCGAGATACTTGTTCAGTGGCGACATCGCTCTCTGCTTCGTCGTCTCTAAGCTGCCGTCTCATACCTACGAGTCGCTATTACCACTGCAACATCTGGCCATTTATTTATTCACCTACGTGAGCTCGCGAACAGCAGCGAACGCGCGGCCCTTACCAGGGGCCTCGTCATCGCAAGCCGACACCCGCAACCGTCGACCGCCACGGCGATTAGAGAGCTCAGAGCGAGGCACAGGAGCTGGCCAGCTTCTGAGCCACACTGAGCTTCGCTGGCCACACTGGTGCACGAGGGTGGTGCCGCTGTCATCTATAATATTACAGCGCGCAATCGCAGTGAGCAATGGTCATCGCAGTGGTACTTCTAGTGGCCTGTTGTACAACCACAGTGCTACCACGCTACCACATACAGTGTTTCTATACGAGATATACGTGTACATATTTGCTAGGGTTGGCAATCGCCAGTGCCTGGCTGGACAGTCACTCAGTCAGCCTGCCATTGCCACCTTGGTCGCCGTTTCCCTGTTTGTTTGCCGGTCGGGTCCTCCATTCCTGCAGACGGCGAACGTTAAACACTGCACGCAGTATACAGAGTTACGTTGTTCGCGTTGTCTGCCGCCGACGGTGGCAAGCGATTTCTGCCCCGCGCGTCATTCACAAGAAGAAGAAGATGACGATGATAACGAAGTGAAAGAAAAACAGCGAGTGAAGGTGGGCTGCCTGAACTAGAAAGTGCGCGCGAAGGCCCCGGGCTAGCGAATGCTCAGAGAGAGAGAGAGAAGGCAAGTGGCAGACGACAGTTGACAGATGAGCGCAGATAGAACAGGATAGCAAGGGCCCGTTGCAGGGGAGAGCTTGCGGGGAAGGAAGGCCGGCCGCCCTGACCAGCATCAGAGCGAGGGCCAGGACGCTCCGACTAGTCCGCACCTAATGTCTGCCTGCTGTCTCGTTGATGGCTAAACAGTTTGACATAATATATTGTATATACGAGTATGAAATGGAAATCAAACGGGAAAACGCGAACGCCAGAGTTGAATGGTTATTCTGCATGGCATTTTGTTCAACGTGCATTGTAGGGACGATTGCGCTGTGGTGGCATCGAAGGGCGTTTGGCTTGACGGCGCTCGCTAGAGAAATCTGAAACTATAAGCGTAGGCTGGAAACGTGGAGAGCTGTGATAAACAGACGGATGCTGAAGGATGTAAATGATGGGTATGGGAGCGGCTATAATTGTGGTGGAAGTAACGATGGTGGTAATCTGACGACGGCTTCGCCAGGACACAAATAGAGGAACAACAACGCGATCGATGACAATTTGTTGTTTCACCCTTCACGGAATGGCATGATCTTCGTTTGCTATGTGGTGTCACTCACGCACAGGTGTGTATACATCCAGAAATGGAGTGTATAGCAACATGCTACTGGCCGAACAGGCACTAGTCGCTCAAAAGGAAGCAGCGCGCGTACGATACCAACAGTCTTGCTTGTCCAAAAAAGGGGAACGTTGCCTTGCCCGTATTTACCTGGTTGATAATCGCGTATCTTTGTGCATGATTTTGAAAAAAAAAGCCGCCGATGATGGCCACGGTCTCAGCTGGTCTATTTCGTGCCAGAGTCACAAGCCACAGATGCGCTACGATAGAGATGTATGAACTGACTTCTCGGTATCCGTGTCTCACAGCGTGCGACGCTCGCTGTAGTTTTTTGCGAAATATTGCTAAGCGGCAATCACAAGATAGACGACATCCTATCTTGGATGGCAGGGTCCTCTGTCTGCTTACCGAGGGCAGCATTAATCTCTACTGGTGCCGCTGCTTACATGTGTGTGTGTGTGTACTCGCCACATGCGTGGCGTGTTACATATATGTATGATGCGTTATTGTCAAGTTGGTTTGTGCAGTTTGGCATTTTCCTTCCACCGGGGACACTGCTGTAATTCGATGTTTGCTGATTCGAGGTCGCATCCAGAGAAAATTACAATTCGATCCATATATAATTATATTTGATCTACAAGTTGATACATATCACGCACGAAACGGTTGATGTGTAGGGAAGGGAAGGCATCCGAAACATCATTTTGTTCTAAGAAACTGTGAATTGAATTAGGTTAACACAGACGTATTTCTTACACCTTGACCCGTAGATAAATTGGGCGTGTAGATACAGAATGATGTTTCATTGATACGAATCGAAATTTTTTTCTTTTCGACCAAAATCGTCCACAAAAATCCACTGAGTTTCGTATCGCTCGACAACAATATTCGAGAGACGAGCAGCTAGCCCACGGACAGAAGCAGCAGGAACGTTGCTACGGCAAAAGCTGTCGTTCAGCTGTGGTTGACGGCGCTCGGCGAGGCCGGTGAGGTAATCTTGGCCATAATCTCACGCTCCGCCACGCAACCCCGGCCGAGCGAGACCAGGCAGGACATCAAAAGCGTGACTCACGACGGATAACTACGAAACGCCACCTCAGCTCAGCGATTTTCTATTTCTGACGCGTTTAATACTCTCGTCACTGCTGCACAATTGTGGCGGGGATGTTTGCTGCTAAGCTTGGATCCGTCAGGTTGTATTCGTTAACGTTGGTCGTTACTTTGAAAGGTTCCGGAAGCTCACATTTGTTTGTTTGGTAAACGGCTCTATCTGTTGTACTCTACGCTTCTATGGGTAGTACCTTGAAAATAACATGAAGTTATACGTCGTTCCGTATTATCCGATCGATCTGCTCGATAGCCGGGCAGGAACAGTGTGATTGATAGCAGCTTGGTGAGTGCTACCTCTTGATAAACAATGGCTATCGCAGGCAATAAACTTTACAAACCAAATAGTGTATATATATATATGTATATGTATATATATATGTATATATATATAGCGTACAATTATGGGATACTACACGCACAGCTATTTAATATATTTATTGTATTCTACGACAACAGTCTATGTACTGTGTTTTGTATCAGGAGCGTCCCGTATGTGTTTTGCTCGAATTCTGGTAGCATATATTTATTATTGTATAATTGAGCGTTATCATATGGGGTTTAATTGCACATTATTATTTAGCACACTATATTCGCCGCTTATGCCGCATTGCCAGTCTGTGCTCTTCATTACATTTGCTTCCCCTGGCAAATATTTAATAATAATAGATGCAATAGCTGCAATTTTTATATTCCAATTATCCTGCCCTTTTTTATCCCAAAATATACATTGTTAGAATATTGAAGTCTCTGTATAAAACTGGAAACGAATATATATATATTCACAGATGATTACCTTCAAAACTGCCAAATTTTTATTGATCGGTTGTAGGTTTGCGTGACTTTCCAAACGTCCTGTACGCGCTATGACGCTTACAACAGCTGACCTTTACAGTACACACTTCTAGCTCCTGCGAGAATAATTTTTAGCGTTTATCTTAACTTGGTCCAGGCTTCTTCGTCGCTCGCGCATGCCACCGTATCCGGAGTGTTGCAATCACTAATGCACACACCTAGAACGGTAATGCACGGTCTCTCTCTTTTTCTTTTTTGATACCACTAATGTCTAAGCGGCAATAGCATGCTGGGGGTTGGCACTTCGCTGCATTTCTAGGTGCTCCCATCTCACCCGTCATTCTACTGTTCACTTGCTTCACCCCGAACTCAGGCCACGCCTCCCCAATATCCATCAATACATCTTCCCTCGGCTGTGAGCCAAACGCTGAGCTGTGAGCGCCAAGCGACAAACTACTAGTCGTATTGGCCGTCATTAGCGGCCGGTGCTGCAGAACCACAGCCGTCGTCGGCTGCCAACACGTCTGCGGCCAGTGGACGGCGCGACATGAAGACGTCCTTTGGCTCGTTTTTTCGTTCTTGGTAGGATTCCATGGTCCTACTTACAAATCCCGCAACCTCCATCCCAATAGATATAGACTACTACCTCTTTGGACTCAGGAACGACAGACGCATAGCAAGAGACTAGCAACGGGGGAAGGAAGAGGGGAGGTGCTGTGCATAGGTGTGTGTAACATCTCTTGCCATAACCCACACCCCGGACTCGGTCAATGCCGAAAACGAACGTTGCAACCGAAGCCAGCCAGCCGGCTGGCCTGGCCCAACAGTCTGACCAGGCGTGTCAGCCGATCCAAGCTGATTCGAGGCTGGCCCGAAGGCCCTGATGCATCACGGCCACCTAGAAAACGACAAGACTATCGAGTACCTCCAATATCATTATCGTCATCCGGAGAGGTGGAAGCGACACAGTGCCCAATGGCAAAGTGAGGCTCCCGTCGATATATGGAGCGACAGTACGGCTCGCTGCTGCTACGGCTGCTTTCGTTGTTTTCAAGGCCGGGAGACAGCACGTGATGAGAGATTCAAGGGGCAGTGGTGAGCGATGGGTGGCCGCAACCCACAGACCGACGAGGAACTAACCAGCGGTATCGATAGTTGCTGCTGGCGGCGAGCGCGACGGGTCGTGCCAGTCTCTCCAACGGAAGGACAGCGCACGCGAGAAGTATCTAGTGGAACTTGAACGTATTATCACTCTCCTATCGTAAGCGGAGGACCCACACACATACAGGCGACATCCAGGCTAGCAAGCAAGCGAGACAACGTGCGGTTCCTCCAACGCCTGCTTGTACAGGTGTCCCGATGCGTTTCCGAATGTCTCGATGTCTCCTTCGCCCGCTGGCGGAGGCCGAGGGCAAAATGCGAGAAGCGAGAACAGGCAACGGAAACGATACAGGAACGAGCGGACGTTACTTAATGAGGAACATGGAAACCGATCTAGGCGGCTCGCGTGCGTGTTACATGCGCCATCGATAACACATAGCATCGCTGTATTCACGACCGAGTGTCCTTCTGTTCGATATATCCAACCAGGCAGAGTAGTAGCGAGACAGATCGAGAGAGAGAGAGAAAGAGAGAGTGTGTATGTGTGTTAGAGCGAGAAAGATGCAGCAAACAGACGGCAAAGGAATTATTGTTGAGTGTATTGACGAACTACGGCAGTAGCGGTGATCAGAAGAGACCAACTGCTTCAGTGGTAAGACAACATCGTTATCACTGTTTATGCACTGGCGATGTGCCATCTAAGCGGTACGACAGAGAAGCAAGAAGGATATCTGTATTAACGTCGTTGTGAATGCTATTTGTGTAGAGGCACACATGATGTAATCCCACAGCGGCACAGCATCGTGCGGATCGTTGGTAGGGCTCAAAAAAATTGGCCCACTTTTGTATCCACGAGTGGGCGACATGTATATGTTAAGCCTGTGTACACAACAACATGTTCTGACGTCGACCTCTCGTACGCAAGCGGAGTTGTTTCGTGGCACGGACCACTCTGTCTTGAAACTGTGGTGTTTTAGTTTCCCTAACACTCCCCCTATTGAATTGATAATGAAAACCAGCAAATTCTTAGAACGGAAGCTTTTTATCAATAGAATATTTGATTGACTCTCTCTTTCTCTCTGAGGGGTACTACTCAAGGAATAAACCCGACTACGGTTCAAGCTGTCCCAAGTTAGGTTATTGTTTTAAGTTTGGCCATTTGGGTATGATTCCATATGAAATGTACGAGATTCTCATTTGAACTACTAATTTTATGTATGCAACAGTTGCAACAAGTGTAGAAGAAAATACACTTTATTACGACAACGCACAATTAATAAAAGTGCAAGCATTTTTATATCGAATTGATTGTATGGCAAGGTCATTAGCAATGCAGTGTTTCATAGGCGAGATCAGCAAATAACGTCGTCCACGGTTTCGCTCAGAAACTCACTTGGAATTCATTTTCAAGTTTTCGACGCATTGACATAAGCCAGCCAATTTGTACACACATCGATACATATATAGACATATGCTAGACGACCTTGACTTCAGCGGAGTAGCTTGTTCCTTGATGGTTTGGAGTCCATGTCAGGCAATATATTTAATTAAGTTCGTACGTTGAAATTAAATTTCGCTTGGCATTAAACATGTCTAACTAGCCTTAGCTGTATTTGTACTCCGAACCCGAAGTGTGGGCGTGATTCCTGACACACTCAAGCCTACGATACATTGAAACTACATTCAGCTACATTGTTATATGTAATCATTTTTGAGTCAAACGATCTCTATTCATTTTCATCGCGGGGGGGACTGATCAAATACCATATTATCTAGTATACGCGACAATATACTGTTGCTACGATAATGTTTCTCGACAACCATGTCATATTCAAGCGCAGACAACCCGGAGCTGAGAACCTACGTAATTCGACTCACTATAAATATATATATATATATATATATTAACTGTGGCGCGAGTACATTCACATAGGAGTTGGCATCGAAATACTAATCCTAGACGAAATTAATATTAATTGGCGCTGCTAAAATTACCCGCTGATACGATCGAAGTGAAACTTACCCCGGGAAATCTCCTATGGTCGCCACCAACTATGCACAGCACATTTTCAGAAAGATGACACTACCAGCTGGTTCATACATATACTCATATACACATATACGAACAGCTGGCTCACGCTGTACCTGAGCGTAGAGAGAGTGTAAGACCTAACTTGAGGTTTCCGCCAAGGTACATTTTTCCCCGATCGACGTAAAATCTCGTATCCTGCCACATCATGCTTGAGGCATTCTGAAATGCGGTATCGATCGTATTTCGGCCGAGGCAATGCGCGTCCGCTATCTCGAGGCCAACGCACATCCTTCGAGTCTACCGATCCTGAATCTAGACGAACATTGATTTATTATTGATCAAGTGCAACTACCTACCATGTTCTGGAGTTTCAAGCAATTCGAACCGTTGGTAAACCGATTTTTATCATTCGTCAAGCCAGGATGGGAAAAAATGTCTCCTAAAAATCTTATTTCCCGAAATCTCGAACTGAACAACGCCGTTGGCACTGATTAAGAGAGTTCGCTGAGTTGGTACAATGCTTATATATAACTGTATGGTCGTCGTCGCTGGGTCATCCAAGCCGAGAAAATAGTAGCGTCTCATGGGCTCATAGACATTAAAAGGCCAAGTGTTCATGTGGTCTCTCATTCAAATTCGTTGAAAAGTGTCCATCTCTGATAAAAAAAAAACGAAGGGTGCAGCATATTTTGATATGTGATATCTTCTTGTTTCTCTCCTCCAGCCCTGGCGGGTAGCAAAACATAGGAAAAAGAACGCGAGGTTATAACATTTCATTGTTTGTAGTGCGGAACACGCAATTGTGCCAACCTGCTGCACGTTAGGTTGCCACCAACCTGCATCGGGGAGCAGGTTGATATCTAGCGTGCAGGTAAGAGAGCTCTACTCAAGCATTGAAGAGGAACGAGAAAGGTTGGGCCTTTAGTTAGTCCTGCCCTGTTGCAGCCCGCTAGCTGCTGTCGAATCTAGCTAACCTAACCTAATCCAGCTAACCCTGACCCGTTGATGCTGTCATTGCTGTTCCAACAAGTTGACCCTGCCTCTTGGCAGCCTTACACCAACAGCATCAACATGAGTAGCAGCAGCAGCAGCACATACGCCTCCGCCGCCATGTATACGAGGGTGGTATGATTGGCGCAGTGTAACCTGCACTGATGTGATCTGCCACTAACCACTTGATCGAACAGGGGCGACGACCATGTTGATCCTGCTTGCTCGCCGTAGCGTGCACGATTGAAGCCGAGCTAAGTCCCACAGAGGGGTCAGTCAACGAGAAGGAGAAAGGGACGGAGTTAGGCAACAGCGAACGGGTGTAGCAGAAAGATGGCAACGGATGTGGGGAGGGCCTACTCATAAAAGCAGTTCATATCTTCGTCGTCGAACAAGCGAAAAATCGGGTCACCGGAGGAGAGGTCATCGAGGAGGCGAATATGAGGGAGCTGGCCACCAGGCCAACCCTAAACATCCGCGCAGTGTTGATAAGGAAGCACAGGGTAGCTGGGGCAGCAGCAACACATTGATGGTCCGATCAGTTGGTTTTCGCTTAGTGAACTGGTACAAACAGCGGTGGCAAACACCTTTACGTTGATTTCATTTGAATCATTTGCATATTCGTGCGCAAAAACGCGCGCTTCTCTATTACATAAGGTGTGGTTCAACGTAGATTATGATAATAATAATAATAATAATAATGGTAGTAGTTGCAGTAGTATAGCAATGCCGAAAGCAGTACCGTGGACGTTAAATGTTGGCTGTGGGTCAGCCTGGATTTTTTTTAGCAGTAATATAATTATGTATTATTCTATAATAATAATGAATCTAGGAGTGGTAGCAACAGACGCGTACATTGTGGCGATACGATGTACAGTGAAAGGTCTGTTTTTGAAAATCCGTGAAATACGTCTAAGAATACACTCCTCTATATCTGATTAATAAATGATCTAGAACAGTGAATTATCTAGAACAGATTAATACATTATCTAGAACGGTTCGCCGCCGTAAGTGATGATATTGAGTGACACGATCCGAATTCGAATTTTAATTACAGTATCGAGTGTGGCCTCCGTATAGATGTATCAATTGCGGCGGAGTAACGCTGTCTTTTCGGCTCGCTAAGTACGATACAAATTGTCAGGTAATCGAAAATTATCGCGACACTCATCCGAAAATAGCCCCATACGTTTGTCAGCGGAACGAAGCAATGTATTCAAATGACAGACCCATTCCACATGTCACATGTGTCTGCACCAGTGCTGATATATATATATATATATATATCTGTAGCAAACAGTGTGTCATGAAAATATGATATATTCGAGAAAAAAACGACGCCAAGTGCTATTATACCGTCGTCGGCGATGTGGGTCAAGGATAGTGGTGAAATGGTCTTTTGTGAAATGTTTTATCTATATTGGATATGTGAGTTAGTGTCCAGCGGTTGGAGTTTCAGGAACTGATGACACTCGTATTCATTCGTGTGTGCTCGTTCGTATTAAGGTCGGCAGCCATAAACGCGCCTCACAGGGTATGTTTTCTACTCAACGTTGCTCAACGTTCTGTTGTTTGGTTGAAGTACGTTCGTGAAAAGGGACCTCAACCCGCTGTTCAAATATCGAGAGAATCGATTAACTTTTATATCAGGAAGAAATATTGGCGTTAACGATTTTTCTCCAGGCTTAAATAACCAGTGGACCTAACTTCGTTCGACCTAACTCGAATGTGCAGAGGAAATACCTACTTTGTATTATGGTTTCTCAGATAGAAGCACGTATTGAAATTGGTTGCAGCCGTTTCGTATGGGAGATCCATAGTCAGGTACTTTGCTGGTAGCGTTTTGTTTAAAGTGACAAACTAATCGTTTGATAACCTTAGTCTAAGCAGGTTTATATTTAGCTAGACGGTCCAGTCTCCACGATATAGGGTCTAAGTCAGTGTTACTCGTGGACCTACAATGGACTTAGGGCATTTTGCTTGGACATATCTATTAAGGCTGTTGTTGTTCTTGTTGTGGCTGCTGCTGCTGCTGGTTTTTATCAACACGTACAAAAGCACAATTTTAAGCCAAATTTCAAATAGTCATCTGTTACCTCATGCAATAGATAATTCAGAATTGAGAAAAAGGTTTAGGTCGCTTCCTGTGTTTGCTATGACGGCTTTCCGTCTGCCTCTAGTCTTTGGCTGTTTTTGCAACGCTATATCCAACTGTATATTTGCCCGTCTCTGGCTATATAACAGGGGCCACCTCCGAGCGTTCTGTTTTGTACTGTATGTATTCCGGTGCTACCACTGCTGCTTAGTGTAGTGTCGTTCCAAATCGAGTTTTGTACCTACTATCGCAAACCTTCGACACAGCGCGCCGCCTTGTTTGGGCACCAGGACCATTGGGGACGCTGGATTCGCTGAGGGTCGTTGCTTCTCCCTCTTCCATTGCTCTCGCTTCTTCTTGCGCCCACGTTTCCGGGTGGTTCCGCGACAGCATAACGGTGTAGCAACGGCAGCAGGCCGCAATCGCCGCCGGTGCCGCCGCACTCCAGAGGTCCTTGGGGCCATGAAAAGCCTTCAGATAGGGTATGGGCGATGGGACGTAAAATGCGTGTCCCTTGAGGCGCTCTGATCCCAGACGAGCCTAGCTGCTCTATGAGATCTGGCGTTTCGTGGACCGCACCCAGGGGTACAGCAGCAATATACACTTGTGCTACGCTTCTATGGCTGAGTGTGGGCACCACCGCCACATTTCACGGCCGGTCATAGGACACTGATAGTTGACTTTGGGCTCGGCTAGTCGGCAGAGGGCTGCACGACCTGGGCAGTGGTGAAAGAGAACGGGCAGTAGGAATCGTTGTGAGCGCAAGAGAGGCAGAGGAGCCGACTGACAGTGGGACAAATACTGGTAACCATCAAAACGAGGAGGGCTCAACGGAGAGAGAGAGAGATAGGGAGGAAGGGCGCAGCCTCTCACCAAGTGGAGCAACCTGCTTCAACTATATGTTTATAGATGTGTCTTTGTACCTTTATATATGTATATATATAAATATATATATATATGTATATATATAATCCGTTTATGTTAGGGAGAGTAGTTTTATATTTTGTTTATACTTTTGTTGGTTTTTATTTGTTTGTATTGTGTACTCGGTACGGTCTCGAACATCTGGAAATGGTGGAGAGAAAACATCGTGCTATCTCAGATCAGAATGAGGGAAGCTGATTTAGGAACATCGCGCTCACTCGCCAAGATGGGGTCGCAGAAGATGACGACATCATCGTGGAACCATCAACTCATTTGGGAATAGTTCTCTCTAGGCCTTCATTAATACTGGTAATGCTTGAGTGGCGAGTGTGAATAGTGATAGTGATTGTTTCAATGTTTTTTTCTGTACTCTTTCGGTGTGACGATCGGTTTTGGGCCAGTTCAAAACATGTTCGTACAAAGTTGATATAGGGTAAGCTTGAATATTGTACCTTCACGCGAGGATCGTGAAGCTCGTAGTAGAAACATTTAAATATTGAAGACGGTTGGTCGACCCAACTGTCTTACCCCCGCTGTAACAACCACTCCGATATCAACATGAAAAACAACAACCTTCAGATTACCAGTTTCACATCATATTGAATCGTTTGATGCGACTTATGTACAGGAAAGACAGACATCTTCTCAGTGGGTGCAAATTGAAGGGCAATACGCGCGGCAGAATCATCCAATATCCGTGGTATCAGGATAGGGGTGTCTGTCTCGAGATGCTTATAGCTCGAGTATCACTAGTCGATGTGGCGATTGCTTGCTACAAAAACGAATTCACTTAAGGTAAACATTATAATCCTCCTTGTCGCACTAGCTTCTTGCTATTTTTATCGTACTTTGCTGCTGCAATGTTAGAATTCCCTTAAGCAGGCACTTACTTCGTTTCAACTACTGCATCATGTCTGGTACTAAATGAACTCAGCATTATTGACGAACGCTTTATTCTATAATACTGATGTGCTGCTATTATTTTCACCGAATGGGTACGAAAGTATTCCCTAGTAGATATGAGACACGCGTCACGAGCGGGCCGTGTACAAACAACTCCATATGAAAGAAATATGACCAAAATATTTCTAATAGGCATATGCTTAGTATAGACACATAGCATTCGCTCAGTCGGCCATAGCCCGTAGAATTGGTTACAGTGGCGTGTGCATTTTCTAGGATCCGCTGCATTTCAACCAATGAATTGACAAGAACATTGGGAATTTTCCACACTAGATGAAGGAGGGCTCGTTCGCAAGGTTGGCAAAGTATTTTCGTTGTCTTTCGGGTCCCGCGAATGATCGTCGTGATGGTAGAAAGGTGGCTGCGGAGTTAAGTAAACCGCTTAAACATCGCGCTCTTTATGGACTAGATGAACGGTGGAAAGTTCCACTATGACGGCTGGAAGCCAAGTTTCGATGGACAACCATTTCATATTCAAAGGCGTTTTCAGTTAGGCGTTCGAAGAAATTTGGCGCGGACCTCAACGCTTGGCCTGCAAACAGAGCTTACAAGATCTCAGAGCGCCATGTATAGCCACCGCGGCCCACAACGGTTTGCAACTGTCGAAGTCAGAGGTATATCCCTTTAGAGGTTCGGCGCAAGGTAGCAACCATGTGGACGTAACACTCTACGCCCTACAGTTACCAGGTGTTCAATTAATGAATACCTAGAACTGATAAAATAAACCGTTCCCGTGTTGCGGCAGTTCTTGATTGCTGACTCAGCTCAGATCATTACACCTGTGCATCGAGAAGTCTGCAGACGCATTTATATCTGCCGCCGTGACATCAAGAAACTATTGTAGTGCAAAGTATACAATAGCCCAGCTCTCCCACGTCTCTAACCATTATCGAATTTCTCGGCTTACGAAGGGCTGACCCACTGATAACGTATGATATAATACAACAATGATTCACACCGTTGACGCTACGGCCCATATCAATAACACTGTTATTACTGTTGATGATGTTGTTGTCGCTTGCTCATCTGCACGTCCACTCGTTGTTATTAAATCGTATCGTCATTTGCTAATGATGTCTCACAGGCATTAATTGCTCTAGACGCTCGTTCCCATTCATTCCTCGCTCTTTCGATCTCTCTCTCTCTTTGTCAGCTAGCCTGAACAGATAATTTGTTCAACCCCTGATGCTGCCGATAACGGGCAACATGAGCCGATCACTATTTCTGCAAATGAAGCATCAGTAGCCGCAGCCGCCAAAGACCGGGTCCAGCCGTAACAGTTGCGACAGAGGTCCTTTCTTACCCCGGGTGGCGTTATCCACTAGCTGGCAGCGGGGGGGGGCAACACCGGTGGCGCCGTTGTTGTCTTTCATTGCTGGCGTTTGTATAATGCGTTGTTTCCTGCTCCGCCTGCTGCAGCGCGATGCTCCCGGCGCAGGGGACGGCGACGTTAGGTTAGGGAAATGTGCGGATGGCGTTGAGGGAACCCGTATGTTGAGGGAACACTATCTGTGTTCCTCTTCCGCAGTGAGCGGCCGAGGGCGTCCCTTACCGCCACTCATTCTCTCGTCTTCTTCCGCCTTCAGTGCGATAATGAACGCTGCTGCGTAAGCATTTCCTCCCGTAACCACCTCGGCAAGCGACAGCGGCTGCTCCAACGAAAGTAGCAGCGTCTGTGAGTAGTGTCTGCAGCCTCCCGGAGCAGCAGCAGCAGTCGACTGGTAAGGGGCGGCCTGAGTCGGCCGAACGACTCAGTCAGGCCCGTGTGAGGTAGGTAACTATGGCGATGGTGGGTCGACCTAACGCACTCTTAACTTACGGCCCACCAGCCCAACAGTGCCCAACAACAGAACCCGGCTCGGTCCAGCCATCCAGACTCCACATCTACACGGAGAGGGCCAAACGAAGCTTCTACGAGCATAACCTCCCGCTGTCCTAAGGCCCCATCACGGTCGCCCACTCCTGGCATTCGGGCAGGTGCACCCATGCCCTCTTCCTTCTAGCTATTAGCATAACAGGTTGCATAGACGAACGACGCGAGGTTCTTTTTTTCATTAACTCTTACCATACAAACTACCACGGCCTATAGTTACGAGGCTGGCAACACCGTCGTGCGCGCCACGGGCTCAGCGGCATTGATGGGCTGACGAGCTACAGTGGCAAGGGAAGGCGGGGAAGTCAGTAGCGCCGAAGTCCTCGAAACAGCAGACTACGAGGACTGGATGTTCTCGCACTTAATGCCAAGCTGAGCTGAGTTGTGCCCATCGCACACGTACCCTTAAGGCTGGCTGACTTGCTGGCTCGCCGTTAGATTCGCCTGAGCGGACAAAGCAGCCGCTTCTTAGCTTCTTAATCAAGGAGTTCGATTGGCTAGAATTTTACTGCGTGGCTGCTGGTTGGTTGCCTCCAGTTATGGACCTACGTAGATCGTTATACCTCCCCTCTCCTAGCTCTTCTCTGCGTCTATTTCTGCTGCTCTGTTGTGGCTATTGCTGTGGATGTGTGTGTGTATGGTAATCATTGTTTGTTACTAATTGCAAGGCACCGTTAGTCGCCAAAGCCGCACAAATATAGTAAGAAACAAACAGTTGTTACTGATCTTAATGAGATGGTATTGCTCTATCATTCGTGACCCTCACTGAAGCGCTATCACCATCCGAATCCGCCTTCCAGAGGTTCAGTTAACCTCTGCTTTCGACATTTTGACGACTACTGACGAGAAGGGTGATGCACAACAAAAAACGCCACACGATTATGGGAAAACACTTAAATCGGAAACGGATAGTTGGGTCACTACAGCTGGTGATACTTTATCGTAGTGAAGTGTACCGCATACATTTCGGTGTAACTTTTACGCAAGCATGTCTTCCACTTGTTGCGTATTTAGTGTGAACGCTCGCTGGCATACTACTACCTGGTGACATATGGCATTGTAAAAATTGCAGATCCTTTAATAAACCAATATACACCTTTACGTTCACTACTCTGATACGGTCACAACGTGAGCGGCTTTGCCATTCATCCAACTAACAAGTTCCTTTGCCACTTTCAATGATCTTCTCAGAAACGAATCAGATGAAAATATAGGCACGCCCTTTTAACGAAGGATGCGACGCCGAAAACATCGGAACACATGGTAACACAGCAAAAAGGGAAATAAACAAAGTAAACTCCCCGCCCGCCCTTAATTACAAGGGACACACCGAACGGCGTATCGGACCCCCGGAGTTGGTTGTACTTAGTTGTCATGGAAGGGAGGGAGATTGCGATGTAGTTCAGAGGGACACAATGAAAGAAGAGGGACCTCGGGATTTTCTCTTATTTATTTTTCATTTGTTGTTCTTTCATTTCGACTGGTGAACGCACACACAGTGTGAGAGTATTCCACTTTGTCCAGTTGCTACTGCTGTTGCAGTTGATGCAGCCCGCTTACTAGATGGGTGCTATCGGCACGGGATTGTTGTCTTCCCTGGTCGGGGTAGTGGCTTATGGTTTATCTTTCGAGAAATCGATGTAACTTCCGAGTGCGTCGGTACCCTCGTTCGCTCCCGCTATCTATCCCATCTAAGAAAAACAATACCTATCCGATTCATGTTCGCATGCGCCTGTCGGCCGCGGTCAACTGTGCAAGCTGCTCAAATGGTGGCGGATTTCGCCGGCAGTCAGGTCGTTCCACCGTCCGTAGCTGGTTGGAACGTCAATAGACGGGAGGAATCGTTTTGCGATCAGCTAGCCGACTTTGAATATCGAAGTTTGTAATCTTTCTTTCTGTTGAGCGAGAGCCGAAATCGCGGCGGGGAAAGAGAACGAGAAGTTGCTGAAAAATTGAGGCTGTAAAACTGTGTCGAGTTGTGCACACAGCTTGAACGATGATTCGTACGAGCGGGCGGAGACCGATTGCAACAAAAAAGAATTGCTACTTGCTTGTAAGTACGTTTTAATGATCTGGCGAACCATGCGGCTCCGCAACAATCGCTGATTATATAAGTTGTTATTGAGTATTGCAGATAGATTCGCTACCATTGAATCTCGTAGTGTCAAATGGACACGATGTTGTGCCAAATCACAGTGGCGTAGTACGCTGAGCGGCTCAATCAGCGAATCTTACCACCCAGCGCTCCTGTACGTGTAACAAGATTTAGGCTGTATCCTGTTTTCATATTTTTTTATATCAATAATAACAACACCATTTCAACAGTCTATGTGTAGTGTTTTCTTTTACCGTACAATTTTCAGCGGCATTGCCATCTTCAGAATAAAGACGTGACAGTATTTCCTGATGAAACGCAAGAGAAAAAGACACATGGCTAATCTATCGTTTTGAAGTGTGCGGTCTTATGGTTCGAGCCCACAAGCCTAACTGCTACAGCTAAGTAACAGCATGTACGGCTCGCTTATACCCTCACACAGTGTTGCTTCTATGAAACTCTACTACAACTTGTGTCCAATACTATTATCATATATACAGTACACTATCTTATGCATCTTATGCCTCCCTTCGTATGAGTGCCTGACCATGAGAGTATATCGGGCAGGTTGTCAACCGGACATGCGAGAGCCATAGATCAAATGATCACCGGTCGCTCCTTTGAAGTCACCTGGCGAAAGCGATGCGGTTGTGTAGGCCAACTAATAGATGCGCGACATCGGCGCATATACGCCCCAACCATCGTTAGTCGTTCTAGCTCGCTGTTGGGATGCCCGTATACGTTAGGTTTTATCGGCGATATCGAGGACCTTCCATCCAATCATTCTCTACCTTTCCTCCATCCAGCCGTTCATCATTACCAGAGCGATCCCTATTAACGGGATCTATTCCGAGTAGGTGGCGTGGAATGAGGCAGGAATAAGATCGCGGGAGCAGGACGTCTATCTGGACGATCGGGGGCGTACACGAAGCCCCCATTTCATTGGGAGTAGTCAGAGAACACTTCAGCAGACGGACGAAGCATGGAAGAATACGAAAGAACGTCAGTGATGAAAATACAGCGAATAGGTCCAGGCGGCACTCGAACTTTGTGACTGCTGGGGAATTGGATAAGATCTACGGGCTAGAGGAATTGGGCCTAAGAAACCTAGCAGACATTTCTGCGGCGGCTCCTCTAGACGGGAAGCGCACCCAACGACCCGTTATGACTTGGTCGTGCCACGTACGGCTGTCATAGAGGCGAATCGAGAAAGAATCTGCAAGGAGAACCGTGCCAGGATAGGTCAAGTGCATGACGTATTTATCTTCGTCGGTTTTGGTAACTACAACCCCTCCCCCCTGCATCGGTGGCTGTCGTGGTCTGCGGTCAACCATCTTTAGAGTTTCTTGAAGTCTTACGTTTACTAACCAGATACTTATACACGGGAGCGAGAATGAGAAGAGATGCTCATCGGTGATCAGCATGCAAGATCAAAGTTTACCAGTGACTGCTGTCTAGTATGCCATACCAACATCAGTAAAAATTCTATCTGTGATTGCACGCCTTGCTCTGTTGAATGGAGCGTCCCAGCAATGGAAAAGATCGATCGTAACAATTGCACATAACCAGTCTGCAAATTATTATTCGTATCAAAGATATACAGAATATAATTATAATATAGTATATAAGCAATTGTGATACGTGTGTGCAGAATATGCATCAATAAATGGCAACAATTATTGAAAAATAAATATACTGCTATTATTATAATCTTATAACTATTACTATTAATATATTTGTTTTCGTCTTATCAGGAAACATGCGACATACTATAAATCAGACGTTATCCAAAAGCATACCGTATCTCTTCGCGTTGTGCGTACCTTGAAATTATCAATAATACCAATGAATTATTCAGATTAGGTAGGCGGCCATTACTGCCTGCTGCACGCCTGCTCAACGTGATCCTAGTCACAACATAGATGTCCCAAAAAGGCCATGGACCCCTTCGGAAAGTAGGCCTCGTTCATTGGTATAATGGATTGCCGAAAACGGACTCTCCACCAACGGCACCGAGCCGATACTACGTCGCGCTTGTTAGCTATGCCTACTACACTGGGCGCGTTATTCGCGCCCTGCTAGCGTCAAGCTAAAAATAGCCATCGGCGTCGGCAAGCATTGCCACGCATTTTATGTAGAACAGCCGAGGAAAGTGGATACTTAACTTTCCTGCAGGAAGCTTTAATTACAAAGGTTCGTGGCGACTGAGATGGGCAAACCGTCCGCGGACGACTGGAGGAACATGCGTTGAATCTTTGGAGCTGCGAAGTCTAATTACAAGCGAGAGAGAAGTTTAAGCAGGTGAACGGGATGATTCGGAATGCTTATGTGATGTACCCTAGAGCAATAGCGGCAGCAATAACAGCAACGGTATTAACAGTAATTGTTCTTAAACGAACGCTATCGTCAATCCGGTGATCTCATCGATGGACTACGAGTATATGTAAGAGAGGAAGCAACGTCTCTCAGTAAGAATACAAATATCTTTACAAGTCACTTGCGGGTAAATCAGGTTTCTCATCGTCGTTGTTGCTCGCGCAGCAATAAGCTTATTCATTGTGCGAGTCCTACGGCCTAGTCATCGTTGAGGCCCTCCAACGCCCTGCTCCGTGTGGAGCATTTTATGAACGACCTTGTGGAACGAATCAAATAATGCAGCCATATCATCTTCTATAACGCTTCCTTGAAAATCTGTTAAGAGCTCCGCCCCCAAAACATATGCGGCCATCTATATATATATATATATATGCGAATAGTTGTGCGTATCAAACACAGGCGACAGCACTTGACAATTTGCTGGAATTGCAAATCGTCTTCACCAGTCGTGCAATATGCCCCTCAGAAAAATCGTTTTCTTTACGCACACTCGAAACCAGACGCTTCAATGTGGTGACGTACACTCTGTGCACACCATACGGATTGAATTTCAACGATTTTCACTTTGCCGATTGAATAAGCAGAGTTTGCTAGTCATCCCGTTGTTGGTGTTCAGTGGGTATTGACTCTAGCTACTCAAGCGATACGCCTCATATAAATGTATCTGTATCTGCGTTCACGTTAGAGCTACTAATTAGCTCTTCGGCTTCTATGAAGCAGCATGAGATCCGATGCAAAAAAAATTTTTTAACATCAGATGGCTCCCGTTGGTTACGACTATGTCAATGCAGAAAACAAGTAGCCGATTGATGGCGATTGACGTTCGATTGCTTTTGATTGCCACTCGTCGAACGGCACGGGTGATATGTTTTTAAATCACCAACTATCGGTCACTTCACACTGGGGTGAACACGGATCACACAGCTCATCTGCTGGCGAAGGCCGACCCATCGATAGGTACATCATCGTTGTGTAGGCAGCTATTCCGAAAAGCGTTTCTATTCGGCACCAGGCAACGCAAATATTATACCTACACAGACAGGTGATCTTGTCCCAGAACGCCATTAGGATCGAAGAAGTACATCATACACGATATTAACTAGTGGGACTGGCGACACCACATACATAGTCACCTGTTACCTCTCCACCCAAACCTGCTGCACAATATGAAACTATTATCAGAAAATTGCGTTGCACTATATTTTCTGAAAGTCGTATAAAAATGTCGACCTCATTGTTCAGTGTTGTGATGCCGTAGCGATGCGCAAGTTGACAGAACCCTTTCGTTTAGACATCAAATAGAAATGAAACAGAGTTTATCTTCGGTTGCGTGGTTATTGAGATTTTTTCTGTTGCTGCTTATTTGTGTGGCGTATCGATTTTCTTTGTGGCCATAACATGGTACAGTCCACTAAAAGCGCTGTTGCATTAAGTATGATCAGTAAATAAGTATCTACTTCTCAATCAATATAACACATGAGCTGTGTTCATATGTAACGTCTGTAAAACACGTTACATAGCACTCAAGTACAAGTCGATAATTGCTGTGTTATATCTGCTGGCTCATAACGCACCTCTCAGGATCCTGCCGCACGTGTACACCGTTTACGGTTTCCTGGAACAGCACCAAACGACAGGCTACCGAGGTTAGAACAAATCGTCAAGCTAGTAAACACATACGAACATATATAGTATTAGCTTGGTGGCTCCACTGTATTGGCTAGTTCTCCGATGGCTAAAATGCCGGCAAGCAGCGAAAATGTAACTCTAGACGCTCTGGATCCTCTGACACTCCCGGAGCTCCCCAGGGAGATCCTCCACGCTTTTCAGACAGCCGCACAATTCACCGTGAGCACACACCATCGAGGACAGCCAGTGAATCGTTTCTCGTTAGACTGAATGTAATAGCACTTGGATGGGCAAAAGGGAGTTTACCCTCGAGACGCGCCAGAGCGTTTACAGGACTCCGCCATCTCCAACGCCGAGATGCGCTCTAACATAGTGACCTGACGAAGCAGGAACCGGTGTCCATTTGCTAGGATCACTCTGTGGTATTACTGTGGAAGTAACATGGATGTGTTTAAAATGAGAACAAACTGTCTCGTTGCGTGGTGGCTGTTGAGAGGCTCGCACTAGCTTGTGTGTGGAACACGAAACGAGAGATGAAATCGGCAGTATTAACAGGCGTACGCAAGGGCTCAGTCGTATCGCTGAATATGCAGTTCGCTACCGTGAGACAATGTCCTCAATGGCTGGCTGATATGATTGAGCATGATAATATGTGATTGTCATGGAGTGAATTGTCATGGAGCCGGTCAACGGGGGAAATTAATTAAAACTCGACAGGAAATACACTGTAAAGGCACCACTCATTAACTCTTTGTTTGAATCTTCTGACTGGTCTTAGCGCCTAAAATGTTCGTATCTGAATCGGCTGGTCATAATCGGAGACGAGGGCATATATTTCAATAGAAATTTCATCGAAATTGATTGATTTGTTTAGCTGAGCTAGCCACTCACCTCACGTTTGGCCTAGATCAGTATAGTTGTAGTAGATTGTGAGCTTGTTCGGAACTATTTTCCATATCGAAAAATTTCGATAACTTTGAACAAAAAGAACTAGAACTATGCTTCGTCTAGCTTATATTAGAGTACTCCCCATTATTATCCTCGCACTGCAGCCAGCGCCCGGAGAGCTTCCAAAACGGCAATGCACTTGTCATTTACGCTACCCTATCAAATTATGTTATCTTAATAGCTTTCTGAAGCAAATCGATGTTTGTATAATGTACTCCACCAACTACCCATTTTTGATGCATAGAAAAAAAGCCATGATCACAATAAGGGAATCTTGAAAATAAGCAGATTGAATTCGTGGATGAAAATCGTTGGCCTCTATCCAGTTCGTCATTGCAGCGGTACGCTGTGGTTTGGAGTTGTCATCGAGAAGCCACGCTGGACGTTTTCGATTCAGGCGCCAACTCGAGATATCGGGTTGTATCGATTTTTTCGTTTTGATGCAGTTACTCAAAACTACAAATGACGTTGACATCCATGGCACGGATACGCATTGGGAACAAATCTCTTCGGCACTGCCACTCTTTTTTCGTCAGTTCGAAGCCACTTTCCTGCGTGGCCCCCTCTTAGGCGGCCGGAACAAACTCACCCAAGGCTCGTCGATATCAACGAAACGTTGATTTTCATCCTTAAACGATATTTTTAGCTTCAACATTCTGAAGACTGTTCTCAGGAAATGAACCGGCGCGGAGCGTGCATATATTTAGAGCAATAAATATTAAGAACTCGATGGTCAACACTCAAATTTCACTTTTTTTTTTAGCGCGTACTTCAAAGGTTATCAAAGTTCTCCGATATACAAAATATAGTCGCTCCGAACGACCCTAATATCTGCTGTTAGATCTATTGTTGCACGCACAAATTGTTAATCGCTTATTTCGTTAAAACGTCCATTGAGCCTTGAAGCAAACGAGTTGGCCCTTTATACATCTATAATTAAAATGTACATCTATTGTTAATGTTTGGAGACACGAATATTTGGAGGCGCCCGCGGCAGACGCCACGCCACCTAGTGGCAGATGTCAACACACGGGCACCGAGTGACAGCCCACAATAAAGATCAGTCACTGCTCAACCTTGGTCTCGTTAATACCTAGCATGCATAACATGGCGCAGCCGACAGGATTTTGAAACGTCAGACCAAGGAACAGCAACAGAGAAAGATGACTCAACGAAGCAACACACCACGGCCGATGAGTCATGATGGTGATCGAAGCGAAAATTGGACCATTTTCTTGGACGCTTGGACGGACTACGCTCTAATCAACGACGTATACAAGATGTCCCCCCGGAGACAGTTGGCACACTTCAGGTCAGTGTACGGAGACGAGCACCGCATATTCTTGAATGGTCTCGGAGTTGAAATGGTACCAGGGGACAGACAGGACCCGACCGGCGAAGAACCTTGCCTCTCACTCAAAGCACTCCTGGAGGCACTGTCCAAAAGATATAAGTGTCACAGGAATATCATATTCCAGAGATATCTGTTTCTGAAGGCCGGCCAGGGGGACGCTGAAACCGTGAAGGAGTTCAGAGAACGGATGACTCAGATGGCAAAACGGTGTGCGTACGAAGAGCATGAAAAAGTTATGCTCAGGGACAAACTTATCCTCGGAACTCGGTTGGCAATGGCGAGAGAAGCACTTTTCCGCCACGAAGACCATAAAAAGCTGACAACCGAGCAAGTCATGCTCACGCTGGAGACTTACGAGGACAACGAGCGTGCACTGTCAGTTATTGAACGTGATCGACAGGGAGGCAGTCGTGATAAGCAGCGTCCAGAGGAGGTAGCCTTGGTGCGTCAGCACAGAACACAAAACGGACGCAAACGACAAGAAAAGGAGCTTCACCCCCGTGACCGACAGTGTCCAAATTGCGGACGAGTACATCCACCACAAAGATGTCCGGCAGCAGGAAAAACGTGTAGCGAATGCAACAAAAACAACCACTTCGCGCGTATGTGCAGATCCAAGCACAAGCACAACATAAGGGCAGTAGAGGAACAGGACATGGAAGCGTACGAAGGATTCGAGTCGGACGACACATTCCAGACTGAAACTATCGGTAGGATACCGAAGAGGAAGTTATACACCACTCTTCGGACCGGAAGTAAACAAGAAATAGAAATCAGAGCTCTTCTCGACACTGGTGCAACGTGCAACGTCATGGGACTGTCGACATACTTGACCATACATAGCGTCAACAAAGCCGCTCAACTGGACCACAAGGACAGAAAGCTGTTGAAAATGTACGACAATTCAAGAGCAGTCACCATGGGGTCCGTTGTGCTAACCGTAAAGACAAGGAAGATGAAAAGAACGATCAAATTCCAAGTCATTGACGGAAAAGTAGAAACTTTACTGTCGGCGAACACTTGCCTAGAACTAGGTTTAATCAAAGTGTCACAAGAAGTTGAAAACGTGAACATGGTGATACAACAAGACAAGGATCGCATCGACGCCCTCATCGAGGAATATAAAGACATTTTCCAAGGGCTCGGTAAACTACCGCAACCGGTGAAAATCCACATCAAGGAGGAAGCGAGGCCCGTGCAACAGCCGCCACGCACCCCACCTGTCGCTTTCGTCGAGGAAATCGTAGAACGGGTCCGAGAATTGGAGCATCAAGGCGTCATACAAAAGGTGGACCACCCGACGGAATGGGTATCAAATCTCGTAGCAGTGCACCGTCCAGGACGTAAGTTGAGAATCGTCTTAGACCCACATGCATTAAACAAAGCTATACACAGGCCACGATATCCAATGCCTACGCTTAATGACACACTCCACCGCCTTAGTAAAGCAAAAATATTCTCAGTACTCGATGCTAGGGATGGCTTCTATCAAATGGTATTGAGCCCAGAAAGTCGAGACTACACTACATTTTGGACACCTATAGGTAGATACCAGTATTGTAGGGTACCTCAGGGGATTGCGTCGGCTCCCGAAGAATACCAGCGACGGCAAGTACAGGCATACGAAGGACTTGAAAACGTAGCCGTGGTGGCTGACGATACAATTGTATGGGGAGAGGGCAAAACATTAGCCGAGGCCACCGAAAACCATCACCGTAGTCTACACGCCTTATTTCAGAGAGCACGCACAGTAGGACTACGTTTCAACAAAAGCAAACTACGTTTAGGTATGTCAGAGGTGAAATTCATGGGCCACGTGATTAGCAGAGAGGGACTCAAAGCCGACACAGATAAAATAAAGGCCATCAGAGACATGCCACCCCCCAAAAACATAAAAGGAATAATGAGCTTTCTGGGTTGTGTCAACTATCTGCTCCCATTCGTCCCCAACCTGTCACAACTCACGGAACCATTGCGCAGACTCACACAAAAGCAGTATGAGTTCAGTTGGCAAAGCCAGCAACAAGAAGCCTTCGAAACAATAAAACGAAAACTTACAGAAACACCGATACTAGCATACTTCGACAAAGAGAAACCAATCATATTACAGACGGATGCAAGTGAATATGGATTGGGAGGTGTTCTGATACAGGACGGCAGGCCAGTGGCGTACACATCTCACTCGTTAAGTTCCACAGAAAAAAACTACGCTGTCATTGAGAAAGAATGTTTGGCAATTCTTATGACATGTAAGAAATTCGAGAACTACATATACGCGATGAAGAACGTAACAGTCCATACAGACCACAAGCCGTTAGAAAGTATATTTTCCAAGGCTTTAGACTCGTGTCCAAAGCGACTACAGCGAATGAGGCTCGAACTAATGAGGTATGACATAACCGTGAAATACATACCAGGAAAAAACAATATAATTGCGGATCTATTAAGCCGACACCCCTTAGAATACGAGCAGACAACGGACCATATATGCAGGCTGGAACTAGAGGAAACAAGACAGAGAGACCAGAACAGAATTTCCGACCCCTTGATAGAGCAAGTAAAAGTTGAGACAACACAAAATACCAAAATGCAGATTTTAATCAACAATATACAACAGGGTTGGCCCGACAAAGAAAAGGACGTCCCAAACGAACTATTGCCTTTCTGGAGTATACGTGACGAACTTAGTATAGACGAGGGTGTAATATATCGTGGGTCTGCAGTAGTGGTCCCACCAAACCTGAGAGCAGAATTTTTGCGCCGCACACACAAGTCGCATCTCGCATACGATGCCATGTGCCGCCGTATCAAAGATACTATATACTGGCCAAAAATAAAGGAAGACATTAAACTTTTTGCAAACCGATGCACAGCCTGTCAGACCTACAAAATAAAACAGCGCGCAGAACCACTACTCAGCAAGAGTATCCCACAACGGCCCTGGCAAATAGTTCATCAAGACATTTTCGTATGGGAAGGAATGAACTATTTGGTCACTGTAGATGGATATAGTGACTATTTTGAATTAGATGAGCTGGGCCGGAACACAACTACAAGCCAGATAATTAAAAAGACCAGTATACAGTTCGGGCGACACGGAAGACCGAGCGAACTACACACGGACTCAGATCCACGGTACATGGCAAGAGAATTCAAAGAGTTTTGCAGCACATGGTTGGTTAAGCACATAGTCAGCGCACCACACCATCACCAGTCAAACGGAAAAGCAGAAAGTGCAGTCAAAATAGCCAAACGAATTGTGAAGAAGGTGGGGCACAGTAAAGAGGACATAAACATGGCTCTACTAGAATGGCGAGCAACTGAACAAATCGAGGGGCTCTCACCAGCACAAAAATTTTACGGACGAACTATTGCAACATTTCTGCCAGTGAAAGAAAACAGACTGCAAACAGCCAATCACAAACAGGTTACCGAAACAATCAGTAAACGTCAACAAGCCGCACAAAAAGCGTATAATCACGGCACAAGAGAACTCGCTCCTATAATGAGAGGGCAGTGGGTTCGAGTGCAACCGATGGATTTATCACACGAATGGATCAAGGGTCGGTGCGTAGAACAAATCAGACCAAGAACATACAAAATACGCCTGGAAGGCGGCAACGAACTAATCAGGAATAGAAAACACATCATTGTAGTTCCCACCCCACAAAGCACAATTCATAGTGATAAGGAAAATAAGGCGCACTCTGTTTGTTCACAGCGCGTACCTGTCAGCGGTCGAATAGTTCCGAGGGCACCTGTAGAGCCGGCCGCTCCAAGAGAACATCCAGAAAGTGAATCGACACCAAGGGACATAACGATGCACTCGCCAGAGAGCCCATTGGGGCGACAGGGGACATCGGACTCACAAAACGGGCTTAGTACACACACAAATACACCACCGACCACCAACACCACCAGCCCACTCAACACTGCACAGAACACTGTCAGCAAAAGTACACACGGTACAAGTAAAATGGCGACCGTGCACATCAGGTACGCTACAAGAGCGACAACAGCAAAAAATCGGGCGGCTACACTAAAGGCGCAGGTCACTCCACCACCTCAAACACGCAAGCGCAGAGCTGAGTCTGACATAGCGCACACGGCGCGTAGGATTTGTAACAGACATACGGCAGTGTTCGAACAGAGAGCAGAGAACCAACGAACACAGACCACACGCGCGACGTCTCAGGCTAGTACCACCAGCAAAGGCGCAACAGGCGAATTAGACAATAGAGCAAAAGGAGGCGGGAAGATTGGTAGAAAGCAAGGAGATATTCGTCGACCCGCAGAGAATATAGCAAAAAATAAAACAAGCAAAAATCGCCAATGTAAATAATAATAACAATAATACAATAATAATAATAAGAGAACAAGTACGTCGATACGGTAAATGGCTGTTTGTACTGAGTCATTTAGTTGTTTTAGTCATATTTTAATCATATTATTTTAGTATTATAAACCCAACATTGTAGCACTTGTACTAAACGCTACGACGTTATGGGTCACAGACACACTACAGTATATTGTAATTGTTACCAGAATCATCAGTCTCCCACATCACTCATTGTATAAATTGTAAAGGAAAGGGGATGTTTGGAGACACGAATATTTGGAGGCGCCCGCGGCAGACGCCACGCCACCTAGTGGCAGATGTCAACACACGGGCACCGAGTGACAGCCCACAATAAAGATCAGTCACTGCTCAACCTTGGTCTCGTTAATACCTAGCATGCATAACAGTTAATGCTTATCGTTTGCCGTCAATCGAAGTACTCGTATCCACTTCAAGGGCATTCAAGACTAATTTTAAAGCATTCTGCTCGTTGAAGGATGTTATTCAATGCGGTACTTGACTACGTGGCCTATGTAAACTCCGGCTGTGGTTGCCGCATCGTTCTGGCTGGTGCCGTTTTTGCTTCCCTACTGGTTGTTGCGACATGCGACATCGTGGTAGTCGTATGGTAGGGCCTATTTCATCTGATAATTATCTGATTTACTTGTACTTGCACTCTTCAATAGCGAATCTCTCTTTAGTGGGCTCTAGTTTCTCTCTCGCTGCGAAATTGCCATTTCAAGCTTCAGCTGCGTCGTTCGGAGTCGTTTTCTATTGACGGCCGCCCGAGACGCCAGTTGATCAAGGCTTCGAGCCCCGCCTGATCGAGGCAAACCGCCACACGGGAGCGAGCAAAGCGAAAATGGACGAGGGGACCGTAGGGGGTTAATGGAGATCAGTTCTCCAAGGTCGCCACAAAGGCGACGTCTAGGCTTATTGCAAAAGGTTGCGGTGACGATTTCGCCAACAGGGCAACATACGTGTGCTCTTCGTCGAAACGTCATGGTGGGGCGGAAAGGGTTTTAGGCGAGGCGGTAGAGAAGCTAACATCGACATTGAGGTCAATCGTAAGAAGCGCCCCGAGCACCGGATCAGGTCGATGCGAAATGGCCCACCGGATGGATTCGGCTGGGCCTCTCATATGGACATCGTCTGCAATGCCGACTTGCGTAAACTGGTGTCGTCGTATCGGCAGACAGGGTGCGGGTGAACGTCGTGGTAGAGGACGTCTAGACGGCCGGTTAGATGGAAAATCGTGTTGCGCAGTAGCAGCCCAACGACCGCGACGAACGGATGAAAGATAAAGCGGCTGCGAACAAGGACAATCGTTACAAGGCTCCATTTCTGTCGAAGACGATAGGGCTCCGCAGTTCTGCCTCTCCTTGTTCACGCCTTTCCAATCGTTCTAGTCGCTCCGCTTTGTGCCATCTTCGTACTAACGTATTAGCGCGCTGGAAACAAGCGCTGCTTTGCAGCAACAAAAGCTATTCATGGTGATTTCACATAACATTATGAACCGATGAGTGTAGCCACAATGATACAAAATATTATGTGACAATGGTGCCAACATGATCGAAATCTGTCCGTGATGATATATTAACTTGGGGGACCAGTCTAGTTAGCCTGGCTTGCGCCTCTTTTATTCAGAAAAGAATCATCGATATTTCGGTGGCGGTAACGGCAGTTGTGGCACAAGTCGACGACGGGCTGCTTCCGCGAATAACACGGAGTGTTCGGAGCGACACAGTTCACGTTATTAATAGCAAGAGCAAGATACGGTAAGGGAGAGAGAGAGAGCTGGTATTATATAATGAATCTTACAGGACTATTTCTTGCCACAACACTACATACATACCAATAACACTAATAATAATAATAGATAGATACATACACAGATCAATCCGAGTTTGTACAAATATATACCTACTTGAGGCGGCCATGAATAAATCAGTATCGTATGTTTGAATAAAGGCCTTGTTCAATGGCTTTTGAATTGCGCGTTCTAAAAAAGACGCTGAAATTCACTATCTATATTCAGGCCACTAGACCTACATACTCACACTGTCGTTCGTGGCCAGCAACAGGGTAGATAATCACAGAAAAGCTGTGTTACGCGTGCAAGCAGCGGAAATTAGATTTTCAAGGAAGATATCCCATTTTACTCAGCACTGAACAGGGTCAGGGCACACAGCAGTATCCTAGCGAAAAATTCTTATGTATAATACCACAGGCCATTTCAAATCGAACTAGGTGCCAGTAATGAACGATGCGCTATCTCTGTTAGTCTGGAACGGGTGATCGCGAAAGTCTCGTGTAGATTAGAAGCAATTCATATTAAATTGACATTTGTTTCAAAAGGGATTTTTTCTTTATTCGACTTGAAATGTGCGTTCGTGCACTCAGATATATGGCATCAAGCGGCTTGAACAAGCAATCCTTCCTTCGGTTCAACGAGAGAAACTTTGGTGTGCAAACGAGGTCGCCGCCTAGCGAATGTAACTAACAAGCGTTGCGATGAACGTATGTTAAATATACGTATAGCTACGTAAACTGTCGATTACCTCAACAGTTATCGTTACACATATATAACACCTGTCTTTACAACGCCCAATTATATCTGCATCGCTCTCATGATACTATACATGAAAAATAATCCAAAAAATGCCCTCAGCTCACTCTTCAACTATAATGCTACCCCATTCTAGCGAAGATGCCGAAGATGTGCTGCATCTGTTAAAAGTACTTCATCACTTGCTTCGATTGCACTACAACTAAAATAACGCCCACCCAATTCTCCCTTCGTTAACACGAATGGTAGCCTATGGTAGCCAACGACAAAATCAGCCGTATGTGCTCGCCCCAATTCCTCTGGTTTGGTAACTGTCTAACCCAAATCACAAACTTACCAACTGGCATTATACATGCGTACTGCATCTACCGGAAGGCGACCAAAGCTCCCGGCGTCTATTCTTCATACGCGAATCAAATGCTGCGAGTCAGGCTAGCCAGTAGAATGTTTCCTTTTCAGCATCTTATTTCCCTCCCCCCCTTCCTCTTATTCAATCGTCTCATATTCTTGGCTATAGCCACCTCCTGGGCCAGCGGCAAACCTCATAGAAATGTTCCCGCCGCGGGCTCGCCTGCTCGCTCGCCTTACGCCAGCCTTCCAGCCAGCCTAGGCTATCCCGATAGGACGGCCGTCGCATGACGATAACGCCATGCGATCAGTGAAATGGAGCGAGATTTATAGCAGTGGTATATGTCGATCTATATCTGCGGGATAGATCGGCCGGATAGAACATTTGCGCGCTTCGCTGTACTGCGAAACTGAATTCGCGAGGATTCTTCGGCGGACGCTGTTGGATGCCGCATCGGACGGCCGACCAGTCAGGCGCATGTAGCTGTCGAGCGTAGCTTCTTCCCCAAGGGGCCTTCGCCGGATTTGGTCTGACGCCCAGACCACCGCTCTGGTCGGTTTAGTCGCCGAGCTGCCTCTTTCGCTGAATAGCTATTGAAGTCAACAGCTGGAGCAGTAGAGAAGAGAGCTTCACTTCGAATTCGGACCTTTGTAGAGAGACGGCGGCGGACTGGAGAATGAGAACGAGGGAGAGAAATCGTTTCGAACACTGCGTGAGGTATTTGGCCGTCAACAGGTCGTCAATGCAGGAAATGACGCGCGTACTTGATGTACAAGGTCGTACCCAATGGGCTCCTTGCATCAGGTAGATGGCTTGCGTCACTAGATTTTTGGATAGAGTAGCTTCTACCATCCCGACCTGCTGTGGAGGGCTTTTGAAGGTTTTTCTACTCTTGGGTATGAGCGCAGTACATGCAATTTGCCGCAGCAGTCGAATAGTAGGTACACCGGGCGAAACTATTCGATTAAGGGCGAGAAATAAGAAAATGGCTGCCGTTTAGTTTACTATAAAAAATCTTGTACGGAAGCGCTGTAGCGGCTGCGGGCGGACAGACACAGTCGTTTCGAAAAGGCTATTTATCAATTGGAATTGAATGAGTGTGGTTATGTTTGACACGGTTCCGAAGTTAGATTCATTACTGTTGAACAAAATTTCACATCTTTTGCAAACTTCTCTTCTCCCAAAGATCAAAATTAGATAATCGAAGGTTCAAGATATACGAGTGAACTTAGTTCGTCAGCGCACCGAAATCTAGATTCGTTTTTCGAGTTTTGCAGCGTTACTTCTTCGTATACCCCAGCGTCTTGTCGATGAGCGAATTGTGATGGTGTCACTGGACGCAACGATACTCTGCAGAATACATTCAGAACTTGAAACTCTACTTCTCAAAGTTTGGCCATCCCATGATTGCCATGGAATGCCTCGTCAATGCTAACATCTGGAGTCGAGCCACATTACCAACTTACGCAGCGATTGCATTGACCCTTCTGTTCGAATCCTAAGCTGGCCGGCACTGAACGTATAACTCTGACGAAATCTGTTACGTTTTGGGTAATCCGTTAACCATTACACCTAATCAATCATACGTTTGCTAATCTCTACGAGGTACAACGAGTAACACGTATGTATTATATGAACGGTCAGCAAAGCTCCTAAACCAAGGAACGAGTCGAGCTGAAGGAGTGACGACAAAGCTCACCTGGGCCACGCATTTTGTAGCTGCATGAGCTAAGGAACCCATAATTTCGAAACCGTAAGTATTTCCGATCATCTTTAAACGCTTTTCCGGAGAGCTTTCCATGGCTCAGAACTCTTCGCGTCGCTATAATTCGCCCTTCATCTCACACACGATATGGATGGCTCTCGTCTTTCAATTGACAGCTATATTACCCCATCTAACCGACTCCGTCTACAAGGCAAAAGCTGCTGCTGTCCAATTGGAATCGAAGCGACAACGACAAACAGGAGTAGCCCATATAGAGTTCGAACGAGTTTGCGCCTCTCCCTTCGTTGAGTTCGCTCGAATTGCTTTAGCGCACTATTTTCCATTATTTTACACTTCGCGGTGATACCACTATCATTAGTACACCACTACTCATGCTGCTGCTGCTGTCCATCAAACAAACAAGCGATCGGTTAGGTTTAGGTCTAAGGTCGAGGTCTTCCCCGAGTAGTTTCTCTATCTAGCTCCAGCGAATTATCTCGTAGACGACATCTCGCGTATCCATGATAGCGGCGGTCGCGGTAGCGGGGGTGTATTGTACGTCCTTCGTAAGTAGACGTGTGGGGATGTGAAGATGTAGAGATTAGAGCTTTATAGTACGACGGTATAATGCCCTCTCAATCGCTCTTGAGCCACTTTTCAACCAGCTTCTTCTCGTCTCTCTCTTTTCCTCGGGCTTAAAATACAGACAACCATCGGAGGTGAGCAGCCTGAAGATGACACTTCCCTCTATTCAGTCGTCCGCTCCGTCAAAGCGCTCACTCTAACTCGCTTAGTAGTCTACGTAGGCTATCGCACAAGCGGAAATGAATACCACTGCTACAACTACTACTACTAAAGAGATGAAATTCACAGCAACTGTCGACCTACTGACCATAATAAAAAGCTATATACGATCTCGCTGCAGATCACTCGGAGGGGTTTGAGGAATCGGTGCCGGAGGCTTTCGTCTGGAAACCCCCATCCGGGGGCTCGCAGCGGCCAATGGACGAAGCACGGAGGCCCCAACAAAGGTAAAAAATGGTATGAGCCGCGCTTGCCTTGCTGAGCGGAGTCTGGAGCTTACAGTGGGCGAAATGTGCGACGAAGTCATATCACGTCACGGGCGGCTATATAAGCATACGCCAGTGGCGGCTTTCTGGCAGTGACACTTAGCTGGGCAGGATAATGCGTTTGAATGAATGCGTTAGAAGCACTGTATGATACGCTGGAGAGAAACAGCATAATTGTGTCGCGTATAGGGCATTATACGGTTATGCTGTAGTCAAATGTATGAATGAATGTAATACTTGATACGCGCAATTAAACAACGAATAGGGCAAACGTTCACTTGTCGCCTATTGGTGAGGAAATACACTCACAAATGATTTTCTAAACCATTTGAAGCATGCTCGTAAGGAAAACTAATAAAACAATAAACAATAATAATAATAATAATAAGGGTCATACATAGATTCTTCAATTCCATTCATTCATTTTCATAGTGGTGATCGTTTCTCTGAGGGTCCGTGAATGTTTTCTGCATCAGCACGAAACTAGGGCTGTCATATTGATTCCCTTCAGGATATGAGCACGTGCACATGTTGCTGTGCAGCCCACACAAGAAAATTGTGCATGTCGCCTGTTCGATTTTAGCCGAACGTCCTCACAGTCATTAGCACTTGATATGTTTTCAATTGCGGGCTCTTGGGGGAGGGGGACCAGCATTTGGACAGATCAGATGCGGACAAGCGTTTGACATCGGCTGTGTTATATCCATCTTTCGGTCACACGATGCGTGTGCGTTGCCTGACACTGAATCGTCGTGAGAAAAGTCACGCGAGAACAGTCACCTTTACATCGTTATCTCGAGCTGTTATGGAAATCGAGAAAAAAAAGGCCGCCATGACAAAGACCAACGCCCATACACAGCAATAGCTACGTGATAGCACAGAAACAGGCTAAATGCAGGAATAGTCGTTCCCGTTCGCCGTATCGGCGGGCCAGCAAAGCGGCAGCAGCAGCAGCCTGCCGCCACCGTCCGCCGCGATCAGAGTAGCTTCCGGAGTTCGCTTCCGCGCGCTTTCCCCATCGAGGGCAGCCATTGGCACTCGGGGTTTTAGCAGGCATTGCAGCTTCGTCCGCCCCTGTCCGGAAGGCGGTTTGATAAAACGAAAATGGCTGGGCAGCAAGTCGTCGTTGTCGTCATCGTCGTCTCGTTTGGCCGTACATATATTCAACGATTTCCTAAACTATCGTTGATCGTCGACATCGAAAGTTTGCCTGAAATACGCGTCAATAACTAACCGGCGAGAGCCGAAGAGAACACACACGATATAGTGAGGATAATATGTAATGTTCATTCTCGCAAAAGTTCGCGCACACCATATGGCAGAATGCATGAAGTATATTTGGGGGCGTGTGGGGCTGGGCTGGGGTGCCGCTACGGCTGCTGCTTTTTTTGTTTAGTGTTCTATGAAGCCGTTGAAATGAGAGCTCACACTCTGGATAGTCTTGAGGGGTTTATGTATGCCAATGAGGAGCGCTCGGTTTCGATTGTAAGGTTTAAATAAACGCGCGCCTCTCTCTCTCTGTCTCTCTCTCTATTTATTTCTTTTTATGAGTGATCGTTAGCTTAAGGTGCGTTGTCATACTGTGTGTCATTTAATTTGTTCTGATATTATTCTCTCTGTTAGCATACTTTGAAATCAAATACAATTTCACACTAACTTAACTAGCCGTTGTATCAGTTCGCTTGAATTCCCTCTATACGACGTCCGTTGACTAGTGACCGGGTGAGTTTTGCTTTATTAAACAAATCATTCTAACAAAAACGACGACTGTTACTCCTGGCAACTGTTCGGTGACAATATTCGATAAGGGCGTACATGTATTGTTGATGTGAAAATATGGGTACGTTGCACAGCGTCGTAATATCTGTTATTCCGCGACGGCTTCTCTGCGCTGCTCGTGTGGTCTCGATCACAAATCTGCCGCGCCAGTAAGTGTCTCCCATGTACGGCCTCGTGATCATAATGCTGTTATTGTTGTTGTTGTTGCTGTTGTTGCCACGGCTGGATTGTGCACCTTGCGAATGCGCCACCGATGATACTATTTTTTCCTATTGGTCAGCGGTCGCAAGTGCGGTTGGCTGACGAATCGTGTCGCGCGGCAATGTCTTATACAATAGTTATCGGGTAGTACGCTGGAAAATACGACGCCTTGTTCTACGTTTTTTTTCTTGGCTATCGCTGGCGTCATACCACACTGCTAGTTAACATTTGACCCCTGTGAGAGCATAGTGGCATCGCTTTAGTGTGGTCCAACCACCGCCTCCCTTTCATGCCCCATCATGGACGACTTCGCCGCCGCCGCCACCACCACCGTCGACTTCGCTGCCTTTGTGCGTCACCACCGGCGTCAGCTTTGCGATTTTCTTTGTCATTGTTCTCTCCTTCTAACTAACGAAGCACACAAGCTCCTAAAGCGCGAACGAATGATGAAGCAAGCAGCCACCGTCTAGCACGAATCGAGAGAGTCAGCGTCATGCCACGAAGAATGTCACGTCCCAGTTTCCTGAAAGCCGCCAGTGGTGTCATGTCAACCCTGCGAGTTTGCCCCGTTCCGGCTAGACTAGATGTCAGACCCCAGCGCGGTCGCATGACGAGTGGTCGCTGCTGGGCGAGTTTCCAGCTCTTGTTGGCATTCTCACACTGGCAGCAGAGCAGCAGTAGTCGTAGTAGTATGAAACCTCGTAAGCGTAGGCGTCGAATAGACGTACGGCCCAGTCTAGCGTCACGCTGTTATTTCCGCACACCGACGCTATTCCTTCCCCGTCGCTGCCGTGATCGCTGTTGCCTCTTTTTCATGCCCTTTTCATCTAGTAACCCCACATTTTCTCTCTCTCTCTCTCTTTCTCTCTATGTCCTTCACTCATTCACTCACTCACTTCCTCTGACACCATGCTCCCCTTCGTCGAGGAGGTTGTTCTCGTCCGCCCAATCTGCAACAGCTAAAAGGCCCGCAGCTTCACTCCGGCCGCTAGCTCACCAACCAGGCATCGTATACCCTTTCCACAGTCGCTGGCTTGGCTAGCCCGTCGTGGCGAAACGTTGAACGTACGCAAGCCGAATACGGCGTACGGGGCCACTGTCGGCCGCCGCCGCCGCCTCATGAGGATGGGGAAAAAAACGGGGATGGTTGAGGTGGGAGCCACCGTCGCCGCCGACGACGCCGTCCGTCGCCTGGCCTGACTGTAATCTTGCTCCACCAGAGGCGTGCTCAGGGGCTGCTATTTGTCTTCAGATAGGAAGATTAATCTCGCACTACCTGCCGCACTAGGCTTTCGGGGGGCGGAACGGAGAGCACGCGGACGGCCCTTAGAGCGGTGTCAGAGAAGCGGTAGAGAGTAGCTAAGGCAGGCCTGGAAGAGCCAAAGCAACGCTACCGCAAGCTGGCTGGCTGGAAGCCGGACACTGCTCGACTGTTCGTTCCCGCCATCGTCCTGCGCGGATCGGGGGAACAGCCCGCTCCCAAGCCGGCGGCCAGCAGGACCGACGCGATGCGGCGGCGGCAACAGCGAACGGAAGTGGCCTACGTCAGAGTGGTCGGCTTCGTTGGCAGCGGTTACCCACCACAGCACGCCGAAGCAGCGTTTGGTTGGCCACAGGAGCCTACGAGGAGCTAGCTGCCTTACTAGCTGGCTGCTATAATAGCTTGTTTGGCCGTCTGTGCCACCCACTACTTACCGGCCCATATGGACGAGCGCATTACCTACGTACGTTGCGGCGTGCTTGGTTTGCCCACTTACACGAGCAGTACATGTAGCAGCAGCAGCAGCAGCTTGGTTAGAAGGTCTCCGTAATTAGATGGATCTGCTGCTGAGCAGGTTGACCATCAGCCAGTGACCACCAACGAGCTTGGCGGTCACAGGCGAGAGTTAGCGTACCACTGGTTTAAGGTAAGCTCGGGTGGCGTGCCTTTTTGTTGAACGTATTAGAAGTGCTGCGAGTAGATACGTGAACGATATGCGTAACCGAGCAATTGAATATAAAGCATATGTGTCTGATCTAATGATACATCAACGTCTAATATATATATATATATATATATATATATATATCGTAATGTAGCGGAGAAGAATCAGAGGTGGAGGTTACTATTAAGCTATTATACGCACAACTCCAGGTGCTGAATATATACAATATACACCGTTGTGTCTAAGGATCAACACTACGGAAGAACACTAGTCGTAAAACAATTGCATGCTTCACGGAAGTGTCGATTCGTCTAGTAACGGGATGGTGAGAGCGTTTTTTAGTTTGTCTTTTAAGCGGGTCCTTATTTACGTTTGCTAGCTGAAGCTTCGCTGCAGTTCGTACCCGCAAGCAATATATTCAAGGCTGGTGCCCCAGGGCTCCACAAGCATTGGACTCACAGGGGGAGCAGGTCCTTCAATCATAACCAACTTAGTTAAGTACTCGTTAGCACGCATATTTAGACAAAAAACGGAAGTCCCCATCTGGCTCGTGTTTGTTGAGGCACGCATTTGGCATGCCGCCCAGATCCGATATGGGTTGCATTTCACCGATCAACGCTTCGGTGTGTACTTAGAATGATTTGAAAACACTATTCTGCTCCTATTGGTCTGACCGACGTAATCGAGACTGGAACATCACATTTGATTATTATTACTATCTTTACTATGGCCCAGCAGCCACCAGCTTCAGTCTGCTACACCAGCGTGTAAATGTGGTGTAGGCAATGTGCGTGCAGCTACGCCCGTCTACAGGTCATGTGACTCCCATAGACTCAGCTCAATTCATCCAGTATGACATCATTCGGAAACTCAGTCCGCAGCAGCCCTCAGCAAGATATATAGAGAAATACATACACACATACATATCTCCATGCAGTGTATGTGAGTGTATGTGTTAACCCGATCTAGCCAACCCTGATGATGGGACACATTTACGGGCTGAACGGCCGCTGTGTGCGGGCTTTTGCTTGGGCCCAGCTGCTTTACCGTCGACGCCGAGGCCCGAGATGGAGATTACTGTATGGTGCTGCTGTGGTTAACATGCCGGCCGTCGTATGCGCCGCTAGAGCGCCAGACCAGAAAGAGAAGACTTTTACGGCGACTACAGGAACCAACCGGCAACGATGTGTGTAAATACCAGCAGCCATCGGGCCCAATAAACCGCAGGCATTCTCGCATTCACGCTTTAGATTAATATTCCGAAAATGCCCATGTTATACACGGTCTTTGAGCGGGTACGTGTACATATATGTGTGCATTAACACGCACATAGTTGATCAGATCGTATTCTCCATGGCCCGTGTGGAAAACCTCGATCGATCGACTGTCGACGAGCGCGCGATATGAGTTCCTTCGGATATGTTATTCGACGAGAGGCAAGCACGTGCATTCATCTCGCCGGAAGCTTCACCCAGAAGCGCTGACTTACGGCTAGGTTATGCAATGTCTCTATATGCAAGTGGATAAATGGATTAATCCCAGTGAGTCATTTCGGGTGTGCGATACTCTTTCTCCGGTGAACGCTGAAGTCAAAACAAACGTATGGTATATAGGCGGCCTTAAAATTACTGACAGTCCCGGTCAGTACCCCAAGTCAAAATCGGTTCTGGGTCTAGTAAGGGTCTGACACTACCAGGTAAATACCTTAGTTGTGAGTCCTGGTGTCCATGCAGGATTTACCTTTAACCTCTTTAAAAAATACGTTAACTGTGAGATGATGAAAGTGAGAACAAGATAGAGAGAGAGAGATCAAAAGACTAATGCCACCTCTGAAACACAAAGACGACTGCCGTACTAGTCGCGCTTCTATTCGACAATCGCATGCATGAGTTTGACGTGCTTGAAATTGCTTGCATCAGTCTGACGCGACCTCACATGGGCGATCACTGGCATATCGCTGATGGTACCCGCGCCTCCAGTATGATATCGAGTCTTAGAGATTTGCTCGTCAAGACATAGCGATATGATTTTATAGAGGCGAACATACATATAGATATAGGTTAAGGATTGTACTGGTGCTACGAAAATATGTGATGTCTACGACAATGAGAGGAAAGCCGAGAGAAGAGACCGGGGGACTCACTGCAAATATCCTCGTCCTCCACAGGTCAGGCGCGCTTGTCTAGTCAGTAGGCGGATAGGTAGTATAGAAAGGAAGGGATGGAAAGCGGCCGGTCCATTGCTGCATTGGTCTTGCTCGAGCCGTCCTCTAGTCACCTAGAGTCATCTGGATATAGCCAAGCGGATATTGCCGATCGTATGTCTTCCCAGCCAGTTCTGCGTTACGCCAGGTGAGCTACTAGTAGGACCGTTCCGCTAGCTAACGCATCAATGTTCTCTGTGGTGGTGGCCGTGGTGGCGGCGGCGGTAGTAGCAGTCTCAGCAGTAACAACAATTGCGGTATAGATCGAAAGGTATGCGACCGAGATCTCGATGGATCGCAGGCCACCGGACGACATTGGGACTGCAAGCGGCGAACTCCATCATCGCCGCATGCTGGCTTGTCATCATGTCAGCCGTTGTAGCTATTCGTCGCGATGACACCAATGGCGTCCATCCAACTGCATACATTCGACCACTATTCGACACACGAAGGGACTGCTATGATCTACGGTTACGCTCTCGTGATCGCTGTTCCCGCCATGGACCTTTGGGAGATCTTCGCTGGCTACCTCGCCGACTCGCTGGCCAACCGCCTAATCTATGCATAACCCCATCATTCTACTCCTTGGGGTTGCCTAAAAAGGCGAGACGCCTTGAACGCCTCCGGGGCCGTTGCTGTCGACAGGTGTCTTTCAGCAGGACGGACATCCAGACGGTGATGGACAAAAGCGGGACAGAGGAGAGGGGTTCATGGAGGTGCCAACCCTTATTATGTTTTTGTCATCTAGCGGGGTTGACATACCATCGACGTATAGATTCTCCTTGAATATCCCATGCGGCGTGCTCTGATGCTCCCCGGCGAGGCGCTACTCTCCCGCACACGTTTTGCCCTTGCCCTTGACGGACTCCATTCCGGGCAGGTTCGCAATTCGCTTTGGATGGGACAACAGAATGTGCACCTGTTTTGTCATCAATACCCAAATGACCTAGTGAGCTACTTTTTTGTGGCTCGGAAGAGCCCTGTATTCCATCCAGAAGCCACATTTCATGCAAACCAATCTTTCGTGATATTGAAGATAAGTCATCGCCAGAGGAATAGCTGGTTAGATGTGCATTACTTCAATAATGCTCGCTTCGCGGCGAGAACCGAGATCGTGCCGCTCATTGGGTCCGATGGGAGGCTTTCTGTGTCGCATTGTTCCTTTAAGTTACCTCGTCATATGTGAACCACCCGACATTTACGTGGATATTTGTGGCGACTGTTTCCCTAGAGCGGCGGGACGCGACTGGGAGAGTCACGCTCGAAAGACGAAGACTGACTGCTACTATAATAAGACGCAATTACGAGTATAAGACAATACGAAGATGCTATATAAAGGTTTCAAGAAGGTCCGCGCCATTGTAAGGTGAGAGATACACAGGGGCGGAATGAGATCCGGGCAGGTCAGAGAGCCATGAGGGCGCTGTTTCAAATTCACTTGCGGCAAAATCGGACGCATCGAATGTAATTGAAAAGTTTGCACGCCTTGGGCTGTTTCGAAAGCGTGAGTTTCAGCCGATTCTATTGTTGCCAGCTTACGCAGCGAGCAGCGATGCTCGCTAAGGTTTGGGCGACGTCAGCGTGACACATAACAGTGGTGAATTTTTCAAAACCGCAACAACGGCTAACATGTTTCGAGAAGGTTAAGCAAGCATAAGGGCGTCACTGTATTTCATCATATAATAGTAGAATGCTATTACCTTGTCTTTCACTGATATATATCCCTCACATATAACTCCCACCATCCATCATTGCTTATAGCATCATATTCTCTTCATAAATACATAATATTCCAATGTGCACAGCGAAATTACAACCATGCAGTTCGCCAAAATATAATAGACTAATCGTAAGATGAATGATCGCATAGGGAACGGGTGGAAAATGCAGACATGAATGCGTATGCATTTTGAGTAAAACACAAACTCGAAGAATGATGGTGGCTCCCCTTCCTCCGTCGCCTTCATTGAGTGATCAATTGCAACAGACTTGTGGCGTTTTTTCACGTAAACGTCAAAGTCTGCGATGCCTCCGACGTAGGATATCTTCCCTTGACGCCTGAGTACACTTCTGCGTCTGGCTATTCCAAAAACAGCGAATCTAGGTCTCAAGCCTATTTTCGCCTTGTTAGCAGCGTTCACAGCCTTCCCTTCCCCTTCTGGAGTCCCCTTTGACGTATAACACGACAGTGTCGAAAGGCCTCATTTCGTCACACCGGCAACGTATGAGGGATGCTGTCTTGCGTCAGATATTGCAGACGTAGTATGCCGATTTATTAAAAATAGGGTTTTGCACAGCTGGTCCCGTAAGCAGCGACCAGTACGATATGTACACTGTACTTGCACAAGGAGATTGCATCGTACTCGATTGGTACCTTGAAGCGATAGTAATAATAGTAAATAACCCAAACAGATGACGGGACTGCTTCCATTCACTTACTACAATATAGTTTAAGGTAAGCCCGGACGTCTGGAAGCCAGCTTCAAGCCGTTTATACGGACAGGACAAGCACCTTTAGAGGACCTTTTAGAGAAGCAGTGCTTGCACAGATTGGAGAGCACCGCCAACATCGAGTAAGTCTGGCTACACGACCTCGTTTCCCGGGGCGCAATGTCTGTATTTCAACGAGGCGGGGCAAAAGTAGTTTCTGTATCGTTTTCATCGTGCGGACGGATGCGGATCCGCCAGAAAATTCGAGATAACTCTCAAACTTCTTGGACGGCTAAGTCTCTGGCTGTGGAAAGCCAGGAACGGCGGGTGCAAGTCCCGCTGCGTAGCATACAAGGGAGCTTAAGCATTGTGAAATTGCAGCTCCTTTAATAAACCAATATAACTTTACCATTACCTGTTACTTCCAAATCCAAGATGGGGACTGAGGAAATACTGGGATCGTTGGCAGATTAGTATAACAGGGTGTAGTAGGAATATTATTATCATTAGAGACCTTACAGAGAAAAAAGTCCACCAGTCCGTCGTGAGCTGAAAATCTGTGCTAGATCATTACGTAAACAATGACTACAGGCTTCGTACAAGACTTTCAAAAAATGTCATAGCAAGTTGTCAACACCTGCATGGTTCTCCTCTAGGTACCGATGCCTAAGGGTCCCATGTCAACTAGGAATATATTAACTCGTAGGGTGTCAATAAAGCAAATCGAGCTAAATATTAGCATTCTCTTAGATAGATGTTTTGCTTAATATTTCATATGCGTTTTAAGGAGAACTTTAGTTAACAAAGAAATATATCCAAACCCTTAACACGCAACACTTCACCCATCTATTCATTGTCATCCGTCACGGAGTTTCGTGACGCCTTGGAGGCAGAGCCGTATTCACGCCTCAGGGGGTGTTTGTCCGCTAACGACTTCTGTTAAAAGACTGCCCCCACTTGCACTAGACGGTTTTGGCTAAACGTGGCTGGTTATCTACCCCTGGTTCATTCGATCCGTATAGGCTCGTCCACTCCCTGTCGAAACTCCAGTTCTACTCTGAATAGAGGAAAACGATCGGTCCGAGCAAATAATCCCTCATGGTGTGATTTCCAATTCCTATCTCCATGCCGATTCAGCACCGATTTCTGGCTCACTCTCTGCGTCAGTTTGTTTCTCTATAAGTCGGTCGAGTTACATTAGTGGCCAATTTTACGCTTCCTTCCTCGAAAGTAATTCAGAGAAGGAAAGAAAGATTTCCAGCGCCGACCGTAATCAAATCCTCGTTCAGACGATCGCGCGTGAGGAGCAGCAGCGGCGGCGGCGGCTTCTCCCGTTATGCCAAGACCGCCGCTGCCACCGTCGATATATTTCGATGAGGAACACTCGGAACGCATTTGCACGGCAATTGCGTTTGCTGAGCTAGTCTTTTAGGGGAGCCATCCGTTCCCCGAGAAGATGGATATTCGTTATCTTGTTCATGATCAGCGCCGTCAACATCACCACCAGCAGCTTTTGAGTGAGGTTCCCGGCTCATGAGTGAATTGGCGACCGAAAACTGACACTAGCGGGTACAACACGGGAAATCAATTGGCCGTCAGCGTTACTTTTCCATATTCCTATTATAGAATAGGTAGGTTAATCGGCAGAGTGAAGCGAGAAAAGATTGCTAGACACGCTTAAGGCGCAAACCTGAAAGGTCTATCAATTTGAAACGAAATTACCTTCGCGATTACAATATAGTGATCATTTCGCCAGCTCCGCTGTGCTCTAGCTGTGCTGGTGATAGGAAGAGACCCAGCAAAAAACGAGGATTTGAGTAGCGCTATTCTATGATTGGGCTGAATCGAGCGCTACGGATTAAGTGCACGTCGCCTATCGGGTCGCAGATAAGAAGCACGTTGACCTGTTTGTTTCTGAGCTATGTTTTAAGCTATGTTTTGACTAACAACACGTTTAAACAAATGGAGCGCAAGATGGAACCGAACACTGACCTTTTTAAGTAACAACGTCAAAGAACCGCTCATGTTTTGCGTATGTTACATATGTACATGAGTGCGAAGTTGGTCGTCGACGAGCGATTATCGTAATGAAGAGGGGCTGAACTATCAGTGGTTTCCGTGGACCTGGTAGACCTGGTGTTGACGAGTCGTTCATATTAAATTTGACGCTATGATATTTTGCCCCATCGGCTACTGGGTTCCCATTTGGACAGGTCCAGGTCAAAATGATTGTTCAAGAAGGACTAGTCTAGCGATTTCCCTAGCGTGAGAGTATGCGTCAATGATCACCCTGACGGGGATCGAATAACCAGCTGACGGTGCCTATTATCAGACCTGGGTTATGGTTAGCACACACATATGGCGCGCAGGTTCGTATAGTAATTATACCCTCCAACGTCCGTCTCTGAAATTATTGATCGATACAACGGTGGAATCAAAGAACGGATAAATAATTAATGATTTGCCAAACACTGCGCTCAAGCCAACTAACCAGCCGGCTGGTTATCTCACGCAGCTGCAAATGGGAGGTTGCTCAGGCACAGCTTAGGACGACTAATGGAACGATTCGGATGGTGGACGTTTTTACTGCAGCTGTCGCAAAGGACGATACCCTCCTGATCGTTCGTCCGAGCATCTTTGCCAGGCTCCTCTTATTTTCTTTTAGCACTTGAGCTGTGGTGGCTGTTGACAGAACAAGTCGAAGCCAGAGTGGCCAGACGACCCCCTCTCGTATCTAGTGTCTAAGCGCCTATACCATCATAGCGTTGCGTGTTATAGCCAGCCTGTTTCATCGGATAACGTTGCGTAATTGCAGGCCCTGATCATCATTATGCGCCTTCAGCGAACGACAATCTCAATTGAGAGAACGACGTTGAAATGGAGGAGCCGGCGAGCCAAATCACAAATATCTAGCTACAGATGTAGATGGGTCAGAGAAACATGGTACAGTATGCGTGGATCTCCCCACTAAATTCAAAGCAGGTGACAGCACCGCTATTCTTTTGTGTGCAGTGTCTGCCGAGGTTTGCTAGGGTGCAGGAGGATCGAATGTATGCCAGCGAAGCTTGTATCTCAACTATGCCTTTGGTGGAACAATATCCGATGTACAAGGCATAGCGGGAGGCAACGATCGACAGGCCCGATCGTCGAAGCCTCAGAGGGGAATTCTAGATCACATTGTCTATATATCACTTTTATTATAGAACAAGAAAACAGACAATAACGCAATAGTGTGTGTGTGTGTGTGTGTGCAACACGTTGGGAGTCCCAGCTAACTCAAATGACGTCAGCTCTGGTTTCAATGTAAATGAGCAATGCCTAATGTACTGATCTACTAGAGCAACGACATTAGAGGTCTTAAAAGATATAGTGTAGAGCGTAATGAAACTGGATTCTCGAATTCGTCATGCTGTCCCGTTACTCGGTGGTGTCATCGTAGGCGTTGATGAGGCTGTCATAGAAATACTACTTCATAGATAAATCTAAGCAACACTTGTCTTGGGATTGCAAAAATTCACAATATTTCGAAATATCAACGACGTCACGGGTTCTATTGGAATGTGTCATGGTAGATACGATTATTCATCAGACGGGAATATTTTGGGAATGTCGAACGAATTTTGTTTTCATATATTGCTCAGGGTTTCTGGGTAAAACCAGCCTTCGTAGGGGTCCTATCAAATTTCGTCAATTAGACTTGACGGCCCCAAGCACAGCCTAAGCCACTGTCTGCTGTTAGATTAGTATCAATATTTTAGAGAAGCCGAGATGTCTCATCCATGTTCACATCAACCAACACTGCACTGACCAACTAGCACTGAATTGTCGACTAATCGGCAAGTAATGCCATAGCCATGTGAGACGTCGAGTTTCCAATCATGCTTTTGACATTACTGCTATCAATCAATCAATCAATCCATGAACGACCTTAAGTGAAGCTACACAAAGTATAAACCTAATAACCAAAATACGCTATCTATTGCATGTCCTATATCATCCGCCTCGACGTCGCCGTAGAGTTGGGGCCCGCTAGAGTCAGAGCCGCCGCTATTGACAGAGTAAACGGTCGATTGTTATTACGCTGCTTTGTGTTCATCGTGGCGGAAAATTAAAAGCACGTATTGAACAGCGTACGTATGATACACGGGCGCTAATGTTGGCTCGCCACCACACTCAACGACGGCTATTTGTGTGTGTGTGTGTACAATACCGAGGCGTAAACACGTAACCTAGTCTCCGGCTGATAGGAGACTATGACTCTGGCGGTTATGTTGAATAAGAAAAAATCAGTCCCCTCTAAGCCACGCAGTTTGGCAATAACCTCATCATTATGTGGTGCTCTGGGCTCCTCTGCTTGTAATCGACGAAAATAACAATAGCAGTAACACTGAAATAGGGTGATTTATTATCATACTAGCCTACGAGGAATGGGGTTACCCCGTTTCTTTTATCCTCCATCTACCATGAGGCATTTCGACCATCCGTAGCAGCGACGCTGTGAGAAGAGGCGCCCTCCGCTGAACTGGCTGTTCGCAGAGGCATACGGAGATCCAAAATCAATATAGTTTATTACGAATATTTGAGACTTGCAGAAAAAGAGCACGTGGGAGAAGATTCGCCACCACCCTTGAGACGTCGTTTTGAAAGTTTTGGCGTCGAAATCGATGCTGTGTCGAATGCAACACTGTGAAGGCATCGTCATACGCACATGTATCTGCTGAGTTGGCGGACCTTGGGAATCTTGTAGAAACACCAAAAATGAGCTCAGCACTGCTTGGCGACTCGGCTTTCTAGGAAAGAGTTTCTCGTTGCTGCTTTAAGTGACGAACATCACAAGCTACATAGGCACAAGAGTTTAGAAAACCATGTTGGTAATTGTATCGGTTATTGAGCATGCGTTAATCAAGTCTAAAGACGACCAATAAAATGTTCATTTTATCCAATGATTAAACATACGAGTCACGATTATAAGTGATAGTATGCACATACATCGTATTGATATGTGCCGTTAATTACGGCATTAATCGATCATCATGAATAATTAGATCTCGGGTTACAAATGGGTGCTCCCGATCGCGGACGTACGTATCGCATATGTCGTATAGATCTTCAAGGAGAACGGCTGTATTGGTCACTCGAATTTCAAACGGCTACTTAAATTGTACATATTACGTGTTTCGGTCCAAAAGTGACCTTTAAGAGTATATTAAACTAACGCTGGACTTCGATCCTTTTGCACTCAAGAATTTCATATGTGATGTTGTGGACCCTTTCAACGCTTGATACTTTAAGATCGTAACCATGGATTTTAAGGTGGCAGACGCCAGTTACCTCGCGTTTCCATAACGGACGCCGGATGAACTTGCAATCTAATAACAATGACACTCTAACTATATATATATATATATATATATATATATATATATATATATATATATATATATATATATATATATATATATATATATATATATAACACATTTCATTTAGTGATCAGTTTTGAGAAAGTTTATTTTGTGAGCTATATTACGACGGTGACTATTTTGCAAATCTAGAAAGAAAACTCGTCCGTCACACCCGTGTGTTGTTAACCTAACGATTCCACCGGTTAATAATGTCAATTCTATAATAATGTCAATTTGTGATCAATAGCATACGATAACCAGAGAGAGACGCGAAGAGAGGAAACGCACCTCGATGGGTACATTGCCACTGTAACACAGCGGTGGATTAGCATCAGTTCTCGAGAGAAGACCAATACAAGACCTCGCTAATGCTTTGATGTTAAAATCACCAGTGAGCACAGTAGACAGTGTACATATTATAATCTACCGGCTTTAGATGGGACACGAAGCTTGAAGAATCTCACTATCTGGTAAACCGGTCAAATATTTACGGCCTGTACGTCCTGCCTCATTCCCTCTCGGCCACCCATCTTGAGTTGGCATTGAGCTCCACGCGAGCAAACTCCTATGATCGTATCATGGGTATCCAGCCCCATAGGTGCTTTTTGGCCCTCGTGCATGCCGCCTTGGATAGATGGCCATCGTATGCACTCGCCTTTGCATTTCTTTGTTTTGGTGGTAGCCGGCCGGCCGGCCTGTTCTCTCTGTAGCATTTGGCAAACGGGAGCCGAAGTTCACAGATGTTGAGGAACACCAGAACGATAACCAGGCAGACTCTCTTCCAAGATCTGCCACGTGTGCTCCACTAGCGTTCGCACTATATCGGATAGAAGCTCCACCATATAGGCGGCTGTCGACAGCCTACGACCCTCCTATTTCAGTATGAGCGTTCTGTAGACGGGCCCATCTCTGGCAGTTCGGCAGTGGAGCCGCAATCCCTGAACACTTCGTCACTACGTCTGCTGTTGAAATGGTGGGCGTCGTCGCATGTCTATCTACTGATGCCGCCGCCGCCGCTCGCGCACAACGTGCATACGCACGAAGCCGAGTGAGTCTCCCTCCGGCTGGCTGCCGTGTCTTGCACGAAATGCACGTTCCACTTCTTCTGAGTAGTGATCGTGCGCACAGCAGTGTCCGTCTGGGGAAACTATCGCGCGGGGATACTTGGTCCCTTTTTTAAAGGTGGGCCGGCCATGGTAACACCAGAGAGAGACAGAGAGAGAGAGAGAGAAAGCCCACCAGCTAGCTGAGTGGAATCCAAGTGCGCCTACAAACGTGTCTCCCGCCTCCGTGCTTCGAATCATGGCGAGCTACGGGCAGCGCCGCATTGACACTAGAGGAGCAATATCAGTAGCTTGTAAAGAGGGACCCAGAGCGAGAGAGACCCAGAGAGAGAGAGAGAGAGAGGACACGAGCCACCTCTTTCGTAGTTTTTCCACTGTCCTGCCTTTTTGCACATTGCGCTGCCGTTGCCTCATTGGCGGCGGTGGCGGGCTGCTGCCCCTACGGCGTAACAATCGCTCATATTCACTCCGTTTATATTCAGACTAGATTCATTCGGTCCTATGCACTTTTCGGTTGATGGCCCAACAACCCGACGCTTTCGGTTCGGTTAGTGTCACTAACTAAGAGAATGAGAGACGGAGAGCGGGCGAGAGCGATATGGTTCATGCAGGATGGGGTAGCAGCTTGCGAGCTACCGGACAATGGAATAAACCTCGCAGAAGTAGCGTTAGAGGAAAAAAGTGAGCGCTTTATCAGTGATGTCTGCGATATGACAGCTGGAACGCACGTAGCAATATACGTCCCGTGGGGGTCTCGCGTTGATCGCTGCGTCTGGCGTCGCACGAGACGCCACCGGCAGTTTATGTTTGTTTATGCACGCGTAGAGAGAAAGTCCCACTACGAGAGAGGCGATGGTACAGCGGCCAGCATGCGAACACACATAGGGGCTACGGGGCGGGTTGGGTAAGGCGTCATAAGGCGGAGGTTTCTCATGAAAACTGTGTAAAGGCGGAATGGAATCAGGTGTAAACGCACGCCGAACAGCGCGACACACGAGTACCAGAAGATGAAGGATACGAGGGCGATTCACTGCTGCCACAACTTTCCTTTTGTTACTGCTACCAATAGTACTACTATTACTACCACCATCACGTAGGGTGAATGAAACGCTGGGGTGACAAGCGCTCCATAAATCACCGCTGCTCTCGTCTCGCGCCTGGCCCCGTGTAGTACCTCGTGTCGGAGCCGGATCCGGAACGATTCCGGCGGAGCTAGAGGCCATTTGTCGGTGCATGTGGAAGACCGTGCCGCGTGAGAGTAGAACGTGACATCCTTCAATACAGTGTTGTGTTCGCAGGAAAGGCGCAGCCCGTACCAGGGCATAGGCAACATGGCGCACACGTTCGCACACGCCGATGGCCGTTAACGCCCGTTAACCAGCGAACGCGAGCCGGCAATAATTCGAGATAATTTGTTGGTGATTAATGACAATGATGTATTGTGTTGGTTGATTTGGGGATATGACACAAACGTAGATGGTACGAGTCCGCCGACGGTGTGACAGCAGTGCATTTGAAACGCTTTTCAAAAGGTAGAATAACCGAAAAATCGCCCCATATCCTGGATATCCACTCGACGTTAGGCAATACTTCGAACGCACACGGTAAAGGACAGTACAGGGAGAGTTCCCGTTCAGGATAGAGGAATTCGTTGGTGGGAGTTTGCAAAAATAAATAGATAGAAAAGTTCAACAAAATTCGGCACTGAACTCGATAAGCACCAATGAGCTAGTTAATTACTATTTTTTGCTCCTTGAGCTTATTTTCATATCATATGATTAGATTCTATATATCAGTTACGCACTTGGGCTAGCGAGGAGGGGGATTGGACAGAGTTTCAGATCGCAGCGGTCATAGTTTCTCCTTGGTTATATGCCCTCTCTCTCTCTCTCTCTCTCCATCTCCCTCTCTCTCTCTCTCTCTCTCTCTCTCTTAGAGAGTCTCAAGCAAAACGCGAGAGTTTCAAGTTGACCTTTGTTTGACATCATCGATTACGGCGCATACAGCGTATTATATTCCTATCTCTGGCTACTTCCCACCTCTGTCACCCCCTCTCGACTTTCACGTAGGACCCGATGACACGTGTCGGCACAGGTTTATCTTCAAACTGACAGCATGGGCACAAGGGTGTCATGGGAATATGCCATCATCCCCGGCGGTGTTTACACCTCATTGTGATGGTGAGTTCATATGTGAATAACACTGACAATGTGCGTCTGCCTGGCCGTGGGTGGGTGGACCTGGACGTGTTTCGGCTTTCAATGAACTCTGGACTTGTGACCAGCTTTGATAATAGGATACCGCCACTTATGCCCAATGACGAATTATATGTTTCAGTTATTGATATTGCCAAACGAAATGCTTTTATAGATCGTTCGAGAAGCCATCGCCCAAAATTGAATATGGGTTTTAGACAGTTGTATACCGCAAAGGAATCGTGGGCGATTAAGGTAATTCTTATATACCGGGGTGAAATGAATGCAATTTTCGAGTTCGCGTATAACGCGTTATTTGAAGACTTACATAAACATATGAAGTTCATGACAAGCAAGCTCAACCTAATAATAAATTTTCCAGGCTGACTCACAGCAAACAAGCTCAACCTAAGGGCTTTCGGCCAACATTTATCGTCCACAGTGCTGCTTTTAGCATTGCTTCGTAAGACGGACCCCTTGAAATGCAAATGTGCAACGGTGGGGATCGAACCCGTGCACCTACGTGTCTCCTCCGATTGCGCCGAGGCGCACACGAATGCACCACCAGGCCACCGGGCTCGACAACAAGCTCAACCTAGAATAACAATACCAAGCCTGTTGGCAGACAGTACAATGACGACACAGACGGATTGGAAAATGTGGGCAAATGAACGCACGTTAGCCTGCAATAATAACCCTTATGTTTGTTTGATATAGGCGCCAACGGGGTTGATGTATGTAATCATATATAGTGTTCAACAAGCCACCTCTGTTGCTTTCTAACCAGAATGAAGGGGAGTTTCTCGCCTGCAAGCCTAGGTTTTTGGGAATGATTCCCAGCCACGATTTTAAGTTAAGCTTCTGATTGACTACCACCACGAAGCTCGGACAGGGCGAAAATGGTCAACACGTCCATCTATGTCTACGGGAAAGAAGGCCACCAAGGCAACATCCTCGCCTCCGTTTCACCCTGATTGCAGTATGTGCCAAGGCTTCCCGTCGCACTACGACCAGCTATGTCCATCAGCCTTCACACGCACAGCCACTATTATTTTTTCACCTTCAATGGCTACCATAGGACGAGACGCCCGCAAAAAGAACCGTATTTATATAGCTCTTTTGATTTCTTCTAGGCATCCAGCCGCAGAAATCCTTTGCAGCGAATTTCTGCCGAGCGGTATTACCTACCGCCAATTTACTGAAGTAGGTCGCTGCTTTCAGCATGAACCGAATGATATGTCAGAAGCGCGGGATAGCAATCATTATTCTGTCCCTTGAGCGGACGACGATGACGATGAACGCAAAAGGTGCCGGGTCTGCCGAGAAGGGGTCGGTCCATCGGCAGAGGGTCACTAAAGGAAACAAGCAAGTCACTACGTTACGATACGCCCGCGCCGCCCTTTATGTGTCATTCGTATGAAGAGGTCAAGCGATATTAAGGTGTTTCTGCTACTCCCTTTTAACGAAGTCGACGGCGGACGCCAGCCCATCGTCTTCCAAGGTCCGGACGCGGAGAACGGCCGGATTGCCGGACCGACCCAGAGGGTCACGGTGGGCGTTCGTTAGTTGGTGTCGGTGACCAGCACTTAGCTGGTATCGACTCTCACGCTCAGTGTCGCCATATCGTTTCTCCATTTTCTGCTGACTCACCCGAAACGATACGCAGGTGAGTGTCTGTGTGTGTAGTTGGTTCAGCCGTTAGTTGATACTGTTGAGTGGAAGGAACGACTGGTGCGCCGCACTAATCGACAAAACAGAATGTAGAAAGGACAAAGGAGAAATAAATAATAAAGCCGGGACAACGAAGAGCAACGAAGAACGGCGTTTTGGACAGAACTATTAAAAACGTTCGAGCGAAAGATTAATCGAGACGGGCCCGAGTAGCGCAGAGTTTTTGGCGTCCCGTTATATATTGACGGGAAATATGTACTGCATAATAGATAGCCAACGAATAGGCAAGAAATTGAGCTAACAGGCGAGTTCGCTACGGTAGCGTCTTGAAACGATGCACCGCACCGCTGAGCACCTCACCGCTGTATTTGTGAAGTATGAAATGGCTTCGCAGCTCCCGCGAAATACAGAGGTCGTTCTGGCGAGTCAGGTGCTGTAGAACATCGGCATCTGACGATAAAATCTACAGACAAATTTTCTCCAGGTGTGCTCTGCTGTGACGATTTCGTATGTGCTATTGCATATGCCTCACTCAGGGGTCTGCGAATTTCAAGAACTTTTAAAAAAGCGCCCCTGAAAATAACTCACAAACATGGAAAATCGATTGCTAAGTATATTTCTGAAAATCACTGGTGGATTTGAATCCCGCTCTCTCTGTCGCTCTCTCTATTTTTCCAGACCAGACATCCGCCAGACAGTATACATATTGATAAATTGATTGGCAGTTAGCATATACAGTACTGCTATCTACGAGAAGAAAGCCCTCAGCAAGAAAACCGTCATCGCAAACACGTTAATCTGTTATCGTTCACTGTTACCGCATGGCGTATTCCACGTTCCAGATTCTCTCTCTCTTTCCTTCATTCAATCTGTCTCGATTCAGCCAGAAATCTACAATTTAGCGCAGTATGTGTCATACATTCTCGTACACTCTATAAAAGCACAGGTATTCCTTTGTCTATACACACACGTACGATGCGTTAGCCATTTGCAGTCGGCCTGAGCAGCTCGCCTTTAGCCACGTTCGAAGGAGGCGCTCTTTATGACTCCTTTGCATCACGGCACCAGGACCAACATTATGCAGCTGGCCGATATTGTTCGATATTTTTTTTGTCTCCTTGCCGCTTATCCCCTGAAGAGGATTTAAGGCATAGTCATGCTTTACTGTGTATATATATATATATATATATATATATACCACCCTTCTCAACAAACAGATATATATATATACGACCCTCCTCAGCAAAAATATATATATATATTATACATATTCTCCCTACAGGCTATTCCATCTATTCCGGCCATCGAGTTGCCTGTATGTCCAGGAAGAGCCACTGTTCTGTGCTAATCCACATACGCACATGCGACGCATACTACATCCGACGACCAAAAAGCCTCCGAGAGCTGACTCAAAGACGGCAAGGGCCTTCATTGAAAGGAGCATTCGAGGGAGCACTCGGCCTGCACGCGCATCATCCCGCCGACGGCCACGAGTATCATCACCCATGCGCGCACGTACTCCTAACCCCTCGGCTATCGACCGGCGTTAGTCTCGCGAACTGGACACAGCAAGCCAGAGTAGCGAGTGCTTTTCTATTTACTTATATCCACTATACAGCATTTGCACTCACCGGCATAGCACAGCCACTACATCCTCGAACACTGCAGGTTCGCAGGAAACGAGCTGCTCCTGGATGGCGTCAGTGAGTGCCGGAGGCTTTCGAGACTGCGAGAAGGTGTGAGAGGAAGAGGGGGAGACCAGGCCGGCGAAGAAAGCCGGCCTGCTATTGGGCTATTGAGCGGCTTCGGCTGGCTAGGTGGACTAGGCCACGACAACGTGACTAGACACAATGAAAGAGAGAGGGTGAGAGCTAGCTAGAGATAGAATTTTTGTTCAAGCCAGAACAAGAGGGAAGAGGAGCCTGCCTTAGTTCGTGCTCAACGCAGAATCCAATCTTTCTCTATCCAGCCACGGGATCTGAACATACTGAACAATGTGGCGAGGAAGAAAGTGCCCCGCTGCTTGTGTCAGTAACAAGAATCAAGTTCAGATATAGGGTGGAAGTTGAATACAACAGCAGTAACGCACGGTGAGCATGCCTTTAATCGTGCGACATCGTACCTTACACGCGTGACACCGTGTTACCTCCTCGTGGGAATAGCGAGGCCGGAAAAGGGATCTGTGTATTCATGTTACTTGTAGTGTATGCTTGCTTCCTGGTCATAAGCGAACAATATAAACAGCTCAGAATGACATCAAGATTAAAGACGATCAGCTATAGATTCATCGATAGATTACTGACGGCCAAACGATAAGGCGGCCGTGACGGTCCGAGTTGGGCTATGACGTCCGGAATAGCGAATCCTACAATTGGAACTCGTGTAATCCAAAGAAATTAATAGTTAATAGCTGTTCCCAGTCAGAATCTTAGCACGAATAATGAGGCCGTTAGTTAATTAATTCTACAACTGGTTAATTTTAGACATATTGCTATAGTACGAAGCATACGTTTGCCCATTATTTTGCTAAGTTTTATTCAAATGAATAAATTTTTGCGCCATATCACCGTATCAGATCGATTAGGACACAATATCACTCTACGCCGTTCTTGTTATAGTATGTATACAATGTGTAACGTAAGTGGTCGCCGTCTGTTTTTACATTTGAACGCAAACAACTACTATTACTACTCTGAGTACAAATACTCGTTTGATTTGTGTTCTGTCCTTATCATTCGCATCAGTGGAGTCTGGCATAGCTTCGAAACAAAAAAAGATGACCACATGAAATGGACTTAAGAGTAACCAGCACCGATATAGCTTGCATCAAGCCGTCCTTGTATCCAAGCGCCATCTTCTATCGCGACACTCACAAAAAATGAGGATGCCAACCCCTACACCATGTGACAACTACCAGTCTCCATTCGCGCTCATGTGTGGCTACGTTTACACAAATACAGTCGTTCAAGGGAGAACGGGAAGAGAGAGAGAGGCATACAGGAGAAGTGTTGTGGCTGGTCACTGAGGTGCTGCTATTCGGTGGGCGCAGCACCTCTTCGCCTGGCGTTGACGCGCCCGTCCGTAACGAACCACTTACAAACATCCGCCATTAGCAGATGAGATTTTTATATGCTCAGCGAACGGCAAACAACGGGAGATAAAGCCGAACTGTTCGCTCATCTGTACGCGAACGGCGGCCGACCTGAGGGAGCGACTTTAGCGAGCGTTCCGAATTGCACTGAATTAAATGCTCTGTTAGGGATATGTGTCTATCCTGTGATTGCCTGAAGGAATGATATTTTCGTGTAGATTTCGCTAATCTAGTATGTGAAATACAAGCGGAAGGAAAAAATTAAGTTGGACAACAAAGGTCCTCACCGAGGCCAGACAATAGTGCTCGTAGTCGTTTCAGTTACATGAGTTCTTTTTGCCAGGCAGATCTTTTAAACTGAACTCGTTCTTTGATTCTCAAGCAACATCTACATGGACGTCCCCATAGGTGCACAACTAATGTAGTATAATAAGTATATTGCACCCTATCGTTAGCTATGTCCATCAATTGTAAGAACACCTGCTTTATGCAGTCGATAGAGTCCACTGATTTCCACAAAGCCGATTAGCCGCGGTCCGCGTGAATCTTTTCGTACATTTTCCATTGGCCACTTCTCTGCACTTAGTCTTGTGGTGGCATTGATACAAGCAATGTCGGGTAGAAAAATCCACCCACCGTTAGCCACACCACGGTTTTATCCTGGTCTCCAGTCTGTTTATCCAAGCCGTCTCCATGGGAACTGCTCCACGTCACCGTCAAGACCATCACGGAGACAACGAATCCGCGTAAATTTCACCCCTTGAAAATTTAGCCATCCTCAAATCACGTCGGTCACATGCGTCTTCTGACAGGTTTTTTGGAAACTATGGAAAATCGTGTAGTAGAAGCTACACATTTGTGCCGACTACTTCTAGTACAACTAGTATGCGCATCGAACAACATCGATTCAACAGCTAATCTAACATAGCAGATGTGACGAGTACGAATCGGACGACTCTTCCAATATCTCTCAATCTGTGCGCTTGTATGCACCGCGGTAATCTGTTACCATCTCATCTCGTGCAATGAGCAGGCAGACGCAGAACGAAGATGAGGGTGTGTGCATGATATGAGCATAGTCGTATCATGTTGTGGAAGAGTTTTCACAATATCAGATGCCGAGCAATGGTGATTCATTCGCCATTCAGAGGGAGAAAGCATATTGGATACAGCAGCTGGAGGGTTTGTCGGCCAGCCGAGTAACTTCGATAACGGTCCATTTGTCTTTCGCATCAATTCCTGTTCGCCGCAGAAAATTAGCCTCCCAATGGCGATCGAAGTTTCTCGCTCGTCGAAGGATATTTGGGATAAATAGGGCCCACTTTCGTAAACAAGTCATAAACGCCGTATATCGACGATGTCGAGAAACTATACGAGCATGTCCATGAAGATCCCTCTCCGCTTTTAACCCTGTTCAGAACTTTCAGTGGAAAGTCCTTCATTCTTCATTTCTGTTATTTACGCCAGATTGTTGCTGCTAATATTAATAATACTCGCATAGAAATATTACATTTGCACAGTTTGCCATGCCGACGATCAGCGTAACAACGATGACTTGCTGTTCAACATATTCTAAACATGAATGTGTCATGTGTATTAATTAATCTCTCAATCGAAACTTACACCAGGCATAGTAGAGCCGTAAAAGAATCTGGCTATCATGCAATGGATATAGATAATATTTGGACCCTAAAATTGCCGAGCAATTGTAATGAATAGAGCATTTTTTTTAAATATATCTATGTTAAAAATTAGAATATCCTCATGCCCCCCTGCTTTGTACTTAAAGTTGAGGCGTAGTATTCTCATGATCAAAAATACACTCAGCACACCAACCAATTGTCTAACGAATTCATTCTACAAGAGAACAACAATGTCCCGCCATGGCTTCACTATAGATCGGTTCGTTGATTAGCGGGATGGTTCAGATGAGTCGATAGTCCGGCGGTTATCATAGCATAGTGTCACGGTAAAACACAACCCACACACACACACACATGGCAACGGAACAAGGTGAGTCCTGGCTCAAGGGTATCTATTTTGACTATCTCGGTAAAGGGACCCTAACCATCCTAAAGGTTCATTTGGATTAGCTATTTAGTTCATAGTGTAGCAGCTATGGACGAGATGGGAGGAACGGCTTAATATTGTATGGTTTGACCACAGGTTTTCTATCTCGGATGGGATGTTCCAGTTGCTTCAGCCGCTGATGTCTTTGTTGAATACCACGACTCGAAGACCCCCGAGTGTCTATGTGATGTGTGTGTCGCCACAACGAATCCTATTGATTTGCGGTCAAGGTCACAAGCTTCACACAATTGCCCCTGCTAAGCATGGCTGGAGAGCGCCACGGAGAACGGTGTAGATTCCGTCGACCACAACAGTGATAGAGAATAAGGGTCATCATGACCGTGATTGGCAACTCGCTAGCTGTAGAAAATGAGGTACCATACACGTGACGTTGGTTCGTCAACGTCCGCCTGTCGTCTCAGCAATCGACGTCCTTGGAGCGAGCCTTGCAATGTGGTAGTTACACGACTTAGTAGCTACGCGCCAGCGAAGACGAAAACGCGATGATATTCAGATGCTGACGCCACCACTCGTGCCGCTGATGCAAATTGTAATGTGCCGCATCAACGGCATGACGCGGGTGGCTGCTTGCCAGACACAAACATATCGTATTGTAGTGTGGAATCAGTCAAAAGCCATCAGTCGAAAGTGCACACTTTAGCCAATGCGCTACAGACGCGAAGGCCACTCGAGTCGAATGCGGTGGATTCTACCCAAAGTTGGCGCCGCTCACGCGTTCGACAGTGGACGAGCCTGTTCGCTTCGGGTGGTGGGAGTCCGCTTCGACTTTACGCCATTGACTGTGCATAAAGTTTTCTTAGGGAGACGGCGCCACAGCTGTACGTTTTGTAAAGATACTTGCTGGATCATTGCCGATGAACTTTGTCACACATCGGTAACGTTCGTTCAAGCTCGGCGCTGTTGGGAACATGCAGTCGTTTGCGATTGTATACTTGAATCGGTTCGCATCGGATTCGTTCCCTTGTTAGTGGCGTATGGGGCGGTGGGGAGGCACTTAAGGAACGCAATTAGCTGGACCTAATTAGCAAAACGTTCGATATGCGTTTGTTGTGTGATGCTTGCGCATCGAATCAAGAAGCGTGCCTTCCGCTACGGTTTCGTTGAAATTAAATATAGGCTTGTTCGTAGAGTATTTCAATATCGTTTTGGAAATCAGATAATTTTCCACCGTCCGCTAGACTATGAATGATTGAAGTGATATATGAATAAATAGCGATAGAGCCGGCTGAGATTTACCAACGCCGGTCGTTCGCTATTCACTGCACAGACTATCTATTTCAGATCTATTTAACATCTTTTTTTATTTCTATTTCGGAGCGTGCGCTTTGCCTTATTATCACCGCTGGGTATTTGCCTTTGGCTGTTACCCGGGAGGTACGTTGTTTAGCCATAAAATAATACATTTATTTTCATACGCTTTGTGTAATGTATACAGGATTGTAATACGAATATAAAATATATATACATATATAGCTTGTCTATTTGTGAGGAACCACATTACCCAATTCGTAGTTCTTGTCTCGCATGACGCATTTTGCCTCACACGTGTCGAAGGGTTTTATGTTTAATTGGAGCAGAATGGGGAAAGCATTGGATGTTATCAACATTTTCATATCATCGGAGCTGAGCCATAGGAGAAACACCGCACAGTGTTGATCAAATCAAAAGCTCAGATGCTAACCGAAAAGTAGGGGTTTTCTTTCGTAGACAGAAATCGGGCCGGTATCCTTCTGCGAAGGCCTCAAACGCAAAAATTCTACCTCCTCGTATAGGACGTCTCCACCTTTGAATCGTTTAAAGAGGTGTGCAGGTCGCTACTGCGGGAACATACTTTCGATAAAGCGTCCTTTTTTCTTATTCATCGTTGAACCATCGTGCTGACACAACCTGCAGACCATGGCTGGCTGGAGCTTGGCTGGATGCTTCGTGTCACATGCAATTGACCCCGAATGGCAGACCGTATGACAAGACTGGTGTTGACACTGTATGCTGGCTCCCCGTTTAGCCTTTGTTGCCTGTTGTGGAAATGGATCCGCCTTTTACTGGCAGCTATAGTACATCCGCCGCTTGGCAATGCTGCCAGCGGCGAAAGATGATTGCACTTGAATGAAAATCGAAATATACGAACGTATCGGAATTGGTAAATACAGCGGCTCTACCGCACTCGAGCGCGAACAATAACGAATATATTTATAACCCATTTTCTGCTGCTGGATTGAGTTCTCCTTTTCAGATAGAGGCGAACTATTTCAACACGACAGAAACGTGCGGGCTGGATGTCGACCTGTTAATATAAGACTGTTAGGGCCTACGTATTTGCGCGTGTCTGATATTCACCACTTCTATGCGTATGAGTTTTGCGATTCGTGTGTCCAGCCCTCAAATCAGCGCGAAAATCATTCGTGGGCAATACCACCAAGGTGTGACTCTTTCTCTGCCTCATATAGTAGTCTGTTGGCATTGTAGTGTACTACTGAGAGCATACAATGATGCTTCGGGTTCAGCTCTCGGGCACGCATACACATATCACTTTCTTCTCGTTATCGTTTGTTGCAGTCACGGTGCCATCGTACGCCGAACATTGACGGGTGTTTGACAGCTCCCATTTGAAGCGTAGACTTTGGTCAACATACCCTATTCAGCTAACGGTGTATCAGCGCCTCCCCTCCCCTGTTTCGCATAACATGCGTGCATTGTGGAGCAGTCTACTCCTAGACGATAAAAGCGAATCTTTCTCTCGTTCCCCCTCCCCCGCGTTCTGTCTTTACCGCCTTGTGCTTGATAGCGTCAATTACAGGTTCATGGCCCTGTCACGCATTACACATGATAAGCAACGCGTCTAGCTTCTACAAGTCAACAACGTGAGTAACGTGGTCAATAAATCGATAGATTTGAGCGAGTGCCAGGGTCCGTGGTGGGAGGGGGATCAACTCCGCGTTAGCCGACGAAGATGGCAACCAACGTGTTCGGTTAGGGGAAAATCTGGGTGAACCATTGACACAGGCAGAGATAGAGCGAGAGAGGTCGCGGGCCTTCGACGTCGTGCTTATTATCAAAATGTATATTATGTCAAAATAATTCTTAGCTTTGCAGTCGAGATAATAATTACTTTGACATAACATATGTATTTTATAGTAGGCATTCTTAACCTTATTAGAAAAAAGTGCTCTCCCGTCTAGAGGCCTTGGCCTGAGGCGGCCGACAGTAGGAGGCTTAGAAATAATAATAATAATGGTTATACTTACTCGTCCATGTAACCAATCTTCATTCCCTCCGGCCCGCTCTACACTTTCGGCCAGTCGTTGTTATTCGAGTGAAAACGATAGGTAATGCCATTATTAACAGGGTGATAATTACCTCTTGCATTATCTATTATGACTAGAAATTATTCCTGTATACAAATTATTGCCGGGGTGGAGTCGACATCGTGTCGATGAGAGGACAATAAATGAGGGGCGTTTGAGATGTGGAAACGTATAACGCGGCATAGGCCACCGACCGTTCCGATATAATGATCCTTATTTTCGCTCGTGGACAACAATTTCCTCTATTGATTTGTGCCTAGAACAGGCACAGTGGAGCGGTGGAGGGCCACTTCGATCGATATCTTTTTGCTCCTTTTTGTGAATCGCCAGCTTGGTCAGCTAATGAAATTTAACTATGATATATTGACTAATTAACGATGGTTGATTCTGTCTGACAGTTTCGTGGAGTTCATACGGGGTCTGCCTGTTGAGTCCACATTGGGGTGGGTTCAACTTGGGTCCCTTTCCTGAGAGAGGACCCTTTTCCGATCACCTATCAGCGTTGCTCCTATTTGCGAGCTGGTATAAACGCTGCTCGAGACATACCAAGCCGTTGCTATTCTTCCGTTGTTTGCTTACGGCTTATTGTTCAGAGAAGTTGCTCAACCTTCGAGGTGGTTGAGTCGGACAATGGCGAACCGCTGATAAATTACCATGAACGGCAGGTTTACTTGAGGGAGAACCGTGTCACTGTTGCCAGAGGTTTGTAGATGAAAGGTGCAGAAAGCAACGGGCGGTCCTGGACTTGTCTCGAATCTGCTAAAGGTAAAAGGAAGGGGTTTTATTGGTTTACTTAAGGAACTCCTGTGTTTGCAGTGCTCAAGTTCTCTCATTGGTATCCTCTCTGCTCTTGGGTTCGTGTTGAGCATATACAGCCATGCTTCGTGGTGCGCACATGCATAGACGTAATCAACCACAATGCACAGTGCCATAAAGGGCACCTGCCTTCAGAAAGTCAAACAATCGAGGTATTCTAGACTTCGATCGTTTGTTTTCTTATTTTGGTCAATTTTTTCGCAATGGTTGAGACTTTTCAACACCAATACCGCAGCTAATGACCTATCAACGTAAAGTGGTGTCACCACTCCAAGAACAACTCAGCGTCGGCTGGCGACGAAACCTTCGACCCAGTCACAACATGTTACGAATATAAACGTGTTTGGCACAAGGTGTTTGGCAGACTATCGCTATGAAGCGGAATCGCATTGATGTTTGGCAGTTTGAATTAGTTGAATCTATATTAGCTGCTTAAAGCAATTAGTCAAGGTCGACCTTGAATATGCCGCCAGAGTACGGTGAGAACGGTGGAACATTGAAGGTTCCGTTATTTCTTGTATATTCTTTATCAAAAATAGTTGTTAATGCGTACTTTACTATAGGAGTTCGATATTTTGACATTGTTGCTGTTTTGACGGCCCCGTAGGTCACCCATCACGCGGCAGGTTATCGAACCACCGAAACTGTAAATCGTCAGAGAGGCTGGATCAGAATTGCAGTCGGATTCGCCGAATGGTTTCTCTTGGGGGCCATAAAATATCAGCTAGAATGAAGCTATTCCAGCATATGGGTAAATATATGAATAGGGGGAACTTTTATTCGATCATGTTGTACTCTTGACTATTGGCTAGAGTTTGTAATGCGAACGAGTGCATTCAACCTGTCCGTTATTCCCTGTCTTATAGAAGCGTTCATGCTTCGTTCTGCTGCTGCTGCACAACTCGAGCGATTTGGATCGTTCGCGTTTCCCCGCGTATACTACAGTTGCATTACTACGCTAACATTAGAAATAAGCGGCGCCGTCGATAGGCGTCATAAATCGTTTTCTCGCGGGTTCGTGGTTGAAGGTTTATAGTTTGTCTATGAATGAGGATCAATAAGCCTATACGAGACTTGACTTCCTGTGCAATCACAACAAAAATTCCGAGTTACATATTGAACTTTGAATTGGCACATACGTAGAGCGTACCGTCACGCACACGTCAAGGACACCCAAGCTTAGTGCACCTCTCGGCAGGAGAATACCTCTCCTCATCTGATCGTCTCGGCAACGTGCTCAATCATGGGTGAGCTATATACGTTTGACACCAGGACCTCGGCAAAAGTACCAACCAGACAGGCGTCTCCAGTTTCAGTTGTAACCCATAATTATAGTAGTAGTAATAGTTAGTAGCAGATCCCCGAACTGCGCCAAGAGTGATGTTGTGGAGGACGTATAAAACGCTCCTTAGAAGTTTCGATTAAGGTAGGTGTGGCATGTGCGGTGCATATATAACCGCAGGAAAGTCGGCACAGCCAACGGGAACGAAGTGTGGCCGCCTGCCAATCGAGGCCTAATACGAGATAAAAATGTGTGCCATAGGAAAACACATTAGGGGAACGTATTCCGTGGAAGCATCCGATTTGTGTCATACAGAAAGCTGTACGGTCACGAAGCATTTCGGGCCATAAAGAAAAATGAATTAATTGGAAAACTAATTAAACCCTCGTTCAGTACCAGCACCAGCAGTAGTGGTAGTAATACCAACAGCAGTAAGAGTGGCATTCGTAGCTTAGCAACGAGTCTCTGGCAAATATTATTATATGGTCTGACCATATATATTGCTGTCAGCCGTTAACGTAGCTATTATCAGTTCCTTGTGAATTGGTGGATAGAGGTTGTTTGTGTCTCACTTATCTCCGGCCATCTGGCTTTACTCGTGGCCTTCTAGCGCTCCGCTCGGTTGCACGCTATACACTCGGGCGTTGTACGTGTGCTGACCGTACGGCAAATAGTTCTAAGATAGTGATCATGCTATTGGTAACTTACGAGACTTGTCGAGATAGCTGTTCAGAGAAAGTGGCATTGTTCTCTGGCCAGGTCTATGATTAGGTAGGATAGAATTGCTTCCGTCTGAGACATTGTCTGTAAACGGCGAATACGATCTTTCGTATCATCTTTGGCCGGCTATCATTAGCAAGTAATTGAAGCTTACCTAGAGAATTTTCAGTTCGAAAGAACTCAACCAGTTGCGTCAAATGACGCCTCAGCAAAGTTCTATGCTGGGTCTCTCTCTCTCTGTCTCTCTCTGCCCTTGTGAAATGGAGGCATCGAAATCTCGCAGTACAGTTGCTGTCTCTGATCCCACGTTTCTCCCCTCTGCTCGAGCTACCATGTTCTAAACCAGTTCTGTAATTCCATTAGCTATTTCCCTCCTACGCCCAGGCCAGCTTATCAGTGGGTCTTGATATCCCGTTATTGCCGGACCGACTCCAACAAAACTCTTTTCAAGTGGCGGTAGTAATAGTAGCTCGGACGCAACACGCCACTGAGTGCCGCCGCTGCTGCTGCTGCTACAGCCAGGAACACGATTCGACGCCAAAACAAGCGTAGCTTGAGGGCATCGCAAAGCTCTGACGCAAGTCCCAAGATTCCAGACACAGGCCCTGCGACTGAACGCGCTTCCTCCCAGCCCGCTTGCTTGCACTACGTAAGCAAACGTTCCTCCAGCGGCGTTGGTTTTCTGCTCGTGTTCAGCCGTATACTCGCGCGCCCGTTTTCGTAATTATGCCTACTATGTTGCCTTGTTCTCGAAAGCGCCAACGACGACATCGACGGAATCACCCGCCGCCGCCGTCGCCGCAACAACACTAACAGCACCAGCATCGCCCCCAAGTCGATCCCGATTCGCTGCAGCCCACTACCGAGATAAAGCGAGAGAGAGGGGGGCGGGCGGGCTGGCGGCTTCTTCCTACTGGCGTTCCTACGACTGCGACGTTTCCGCGAAAGCTGTCGCTGTCCGTGGGTCGCCCTAGGATGGGGACTTGGGAGGCGCTCCAACCTTGCGGGCTAACGCTCCATCCATGAAGGCGGTGGCTGTGGCCGCAGCGACGGCGACGATCCACACCGGATGCTGTAGGCGAGTACGCAGCTGATCGTTGCTGTAGATGAGAATCTATGCGAGCACGACAACGCTGTGCTCCATGGTTCCAGACTCTTGTCAGGAGGGCTCCTTCGGATCTACCATATACACACATCAAGGCGATGGATAGAACGCGAGAGCGAAATACACAAACAGAGAGAGAGAGAGAGAGATTCGAGCATGAACGACTGAGAGAAAGAGACACGACGAAACCTAGAACTAGCAAACCGTAAACGGGTGCGCTCAGACGGCGGCAACAACTACCGCCTGCTTCAGCTCCCCTGCGCCACTCCTTGCTCGTTCCTATACGATGTCGAAACTTTTAAGCGCGTTAGGAGTTAATCCCACGCGCTGAAGCCCCAGAGACCCATGTACCTACCAGCTCAACGCACACCACATACTACAGTAGCCTACCCATGGATAGGTTCCGGTGGCACCTTCTTACTCACGTTGACACCGATGGGAGACACAATACACGCACATGATCAGGCAGGCCTGCTCTATGTATAATAGTCATTTCTTATCACAGTGATCGTCCTCGCGATCGAATGGGACAATATCAGCCGTATGCTTTTGGCTGCCTTCCCATAGCACTGCTGGCACCATTTTAATTATTATACCTTAAGTATCATTTCTCTCTCTCTCTTTCACTCGTTGACTTTGTTCACCTACCTATTTTCTCTTGTTTCTTGTTAGTATCGCCGTTACTGAGCTTTCTAGGCGCCAAACACTGGTGGAGATAGCAATGAACTTGATGTCTGTCGGCCCAGCCGCAGTTAGTAGATTAGCAATTCTTTCTAACTGACGACAACGGCAGCGTGATGTAATGTCGCGTAAGAGTAGCCGACCCAAAACGCCCGAAATGAGGCGTTTTCTGTCCGGGACCACAATCGTTTCCTTCCGACCGCTCTAACTCTTTGGACAATAGGAGAGCATTTAGCTACTTCCTTGATTGGCTTGCCGGCTCACCGCTGAAGAAACACAATAAAACGGCTTGTGATAATGAGCTTCTAGTATTATATATATATATATATATGTGGTGACTCGTACGTGTACATATATATATATATACGTACGAGTCACCACATACTACCTTAGGAATTATTTAAAATAAATTACATAAAAATATATAAATTATTATACATCTTCGCCACGTGACTTCAGGTTATCATTGACGACATGCTGATCACAAGAAACTATTGAACAACTAAACACATACTCGATGTATGTGTATCGGTGACAGTATCACTTCTATGACTGCATAGCAGTTTGCGTTTCGCTCCACTGTATGTTACTGCGCTCTGACGATATATGACATCACCACACGTATTTTTTTGTGTCCAGCTGTTTCCCAAGCATTAACTGCATATATCTGTGCATCTAGACACTCTAATTTTGTAGGTCGTCTATAAGTCTATGAATCTGCGATCTCCTTTTCCGAACGTTCGCATAAACGTGCAGAGGCCACGTAGATAGGTCATCAAGGGACGGGGCGAGAGTGAGTGGTTTACCTTCAAGGGGTAGTTTCCTTTGAAGTATGAGAAATTCCGTCATCTAAACATTATTAGATCACTCCTCTCTCTCTATACTTTATGTGTGTTTGTGTGCCTGTGCGTCCAGTAATGTGAGTGGGCCGGTTTTCCAACGTCTACAATCTACACGCCCACGCGTAGGCCGGTCACCGACAGCTGCCTGTTGTAGGCGAGTGCGAATGTCGGCAAGCCGACGAGGAAACAGCCCGACTAATCCGCTTGTTCGCCTGCGGATCGGCCACCTTTGCGCGAAGACCCGACCGACCGCAAATGCTGTTAAGCTGATGCCATTAGCGCGCGAAGCAGGGAAGAGCATCAAAGAAATACAGTTATCTACAGCTTCTATCTATCTCATCGATACCAGCCGTGTCGTGTATCATACATCGAGGGTACTACCAGCGGGAGCTGACACCTGCTGTCAGTATCTGACGTCAGATCGAAATGAGCACGGAGCAAGCACGGGACAACCCATATATAATAGTATCGTGTGGTTTAGTTCCAGACGTGAAAGCTATCTATATTTACGCTGAATGACATCTTTCTTTCTCTCTCCGCCTCTTTCTCACACTTCCGCTCGCTTTTTCTCTCAGGTGGGATTTGAGCGGCCTAATCGACTTAGATCGGCTGACGTTCCGCAGCAACCGAGCTAGCAAACGGGATTACAGCTGACAGGTGCGTTCGTCGCCCGCGGATTGAGGTGTCGTCCGTCGGCCAGTGCAGCGCAAGTCTCCCGCCATTCAGCCCACTCGAGATCCATACACAGACAAACTTGTAAGCCTCTGACTCTAGTTTGTCTATGGGAGGGATTTTAGGAAGGTGGCCGTTTATTTTTGGCACGCGTTTATATTATGCATTCGGTGACTATAAGGACAAAAACACATTTTCTACCCATAGAATTGGCTAGCACCTATGTCAATGACATGATGACAGTCCTAATTTGTATTGATCAGGTACATATATGCCCGCAATTCCAGAAAGTGAAACGCCACGTCAAAAGTTTTTCCGCTTAATTGGGAGAGAAGATCTGGATCTGGGGAGAAGATTTGACTCCTTGTGCTATATATAGCACGTTATATAAAATTGCATGATTTCGGCAAAACACTTAGCGGTAACTGTTTTACAAGCCAAAGTAGGTTTCGACTCAAGAGTTGCGATGCATCAGGTAAATGTCCTTGCCGAATGGGCAATGAACAATCCGAAATAGCTGCGACACCTCCATGTCTGTGTACTGAAGTAAGTTCAGCGACTGAGGTCCGCCCGCGACACTTGTCCTTGGGTAGATCTCCAGGAGCCTAGAGTCAAGCTTATGGCATAGCAAGGTCATATGAGTATGACATCTCGCAATATCTCGAACGTACCCTGCTATATCCTGTCCTGGGTGTCAATGTCCTACTAGGACGTCCCCTGCTGTCATCCCACACACGGTATGCTGCACCAGTATGTTACAGGAAAAGTTGCAAGCACCACAAGCACGACATATAGTACGATCTCTGAGTCAAGCATTCGGATCCTTCGAATCGCGTCTCGGGTGGGCGGACCGTCTGGCTGGCGACTCCACGGTCGCCGCTTGGCGTGCAACCACTCAAGCGGGGCAAAGTGCGCGAACATTGCTGCACCAAATCGCATTGGTGTACCCTATTGAGCACGAGGTGTGTCTACTATCACACTAGCCTAGACTGACCCTAGCAACGTATACTGAAACCGCTTCTGTCGCAGGACCGAATCGAATCCGAATGGTTGCCCGTTGAGCCAACCACTGGCCAAGCCTCTGAGTATTGCTTTGCTCACTGAGAGTTGGCCTGGTCACGAGCAGATTCTGTCCTTTTGCCTGCCCAAATGTCTCGTCCTGCCTAGCCTTTCCGGCGTCTATCTTCCCGGTAAACACGGAAAGTGCACTGGTAAAGGCCCCCTGAGCATTCCGCCGGCGGTATCGTCCTCCGGCTTTCCCTCGCCCCCGCATATCGCTGTTTTGCCGACGCACCCCCCAATGAGTAGGCCAACCATCAGGGGTTGGGGTCTCTCAGGCGACCAGCGGCAATGGACATGTGGGCCACAGCACAAACGATGCTGCTACTGCCGCTACGGCGACGGCACTCGTGAAAGCAACGGCACAAGGGGGAACCACGGCCTGGTGCTGCAGTGAAAGCCGCTGCTGTCGTGGCGCTGGCTGACTCGTCGACCGGCTGGAGGCTGGTTGTTGAGTGGAGCAGGCAGGCGGACAAGGGAAGCAAAGGGGACTCCTCGACGGGTTGCTGGCTGACTCTTGTGCTATGGAAAGTAATATGCACATGACTTACTGCTCTCTTGGGTCGAGGTCGCTGCTTGAGACCACCGTCCTTCCACTCCTGCAATCTCTGATCCACTCTCAGCGTCGACGGCGACGGCGGACGCGGCACCGGCAAAGTCAGCTGCCTCAACGCCATACGTACAGGGTCGATGGGTACCAAGAGAATTGGCTTCATCTTCGTGTCTCGCACACAGGCGGACACATGCTTACAAGGCTGTACACGCACGGAGTTGCTTCGCAAACGCATAGACGTATATGTACGGAGGTACTCGCGGGTGTGACAGTGGGTGTTTGCCACTTAATCGCAGCATAGGATTGTGTAGAGGGACACAGTCGTAACGTACAGCTGAGAGGGACGTATTGGTTAGGCGACGTTCATGCAAGTATGTCAAACATATTATATTACATAGACGAGCAGACATCTATATTCACTCATAATGGACAGTCTGGTGATTTATTTCTGGCGATTTCATCCACGAGCGACTCCACTAGGCCATTTAATTCGTTGTCGAGCAGACAACACACGGCATAGTTCGGGCGAAGTAGAGTGGCCACAGGTTCTGTGTTGAATTAACTACACCTCCTCTCGGCGACTTTTATATCTATGACTTCTGGACCTCTTCTGACTGTTGCTTATAGCTGTCTCCTTGGACATGTGAGAACTAATCATACATGTTTCTGGATCAGCTACCCAGTATCTATAGTTGCTCGCTCCCGTTTCCTGGCCTTTCCTGCTCAAGAGGTCATTCCCAGGAGGCGGAATGGAAGGATTCGAGGCCCATGTCAGAAGAGAACGCAGGGTTTAGGGACCTTAAGTCCTACTGTGGACTTCAGTTGCAAGTGCAAGAAGGAGATCTCTAGGGGGAGTCTCCCTCTCTCTTTCTCTACCTCGATCATCGAGCGGACGACGGAAAAGGGTTCACCGTGTTGGAAAATTCCTACAGCGCAGACCCTAAGTCGCGCGGGTCCAAATTTTGCTGCTTCCAACTCGGGTCGGCATGCTCTGATGAGACTCACGCGTGCTCTCGCCGTACAACGACTGCTGCTAGCATCCTAGCTAGCAGCCACCTTTGTCGACCTGCAGATGTTATGCTAAATCGACGACCGGCGATCCCCCGATACGATGGCCCTGGCCGGATGCCGACTTTGCTGTGTGGCGGTTGCAGAAAACGCGTTGCGAGCATTAAAATATTCGCTCGAGACTAGCAAGTATTCGACGAGTTGTTGCGTCGAATGTGGCATTTTTAAAGTAGTGACAAAAACAGAGAGAAAGAGAGAGAGAAAACTCAGGTTATTGGTACCCCACTACAAGTCGGTTATCTGTGTCTAGTGGTCGGTTATCTGGCTAAAATACGAACGTGAGATTGGTAGCGGCGCGGTGCAGTACCATATATATATATATATATAATATATATAGAATAACTGCTTAGACGTGTGTGTCTGAACACCCACGCCCTGTCGGAACACCCACGCGGTGAATGACAAAATAAAGCGGTTCATGTCGACAATAGAGGAACTCGTTACCGGGCTCTATTTGATTCGTGACTTATGACTGTACGTCAACGAAAGAAGAATAACACTTTCGAGTTATACTGAGTCCAGTAAAAGTGTGCGGCAAACAGCAGGCTTGCGGAACGGCGAACGACAGCGTCGATGTTCTACCGCCCGTTGGAGGCGTACTCATTTCATGGTAAGATCGACCGCGAATCAGATATCGATATTGGCGTGTACCGTATTGCGCGGCGTCGTGTAAACAATACAAATTCAAAAGGAAAAGTCGTCAGCAAACAAAGAGCACGCTGTCAACAGTAGCAACGACGATAGACTGCAAAGTATCCCGACGATATTTATATTCCTCCAAAGAGGCTTACGAGAAACAATAGTAACACTGAGAATCCGCTTCGCGACAAACGTAAAGACTCGGCCTTCTTCTTGATACATGTTGTTCGCCTTAAGGCGGCTGACAAGCTAGCTGAAGAGGTCATGGGCGTTGATCTCTTAAATTTTGACTGGTTTCGAAGTTCCGCAGTAAAAACTCGTGGATTAACACGTCTTGCAAATATATTCTGCTGCTGCCGCCGTCGTTGGATTAATTAGCACCGCTTCTTCGGTTTTCATTTGGTGGCCTAAAATTGAATCACATATTATTATGAATAGCCATCATAACGATGCAAAACCGATCATTCAGGCAAACTCAATCTTCCAGGCTAACATTGCGTGTATATATAATATCTAAACGAATATCACAGACGCTGTCCCGAAACAGTTGGCGGTATCATGCATGCGTGTCTAGGCCGAACATCGCGTAAACTTGAAATAGAGAGAAGCACTAAATTATCCTTATAGGCGTGCATCCACTTTATCGATGCAGACGTGCTCCCCACTATGGAGACACAGTGATATATATGACGCCCAGGAAAATCACCATCGGAACGACAGACGACATGTACTCCACCGAGTTCAACTATCTGAACCTCAAGCCGCAGACAGACAGTCGCGAAAACCTGAGACACGCCATCTGGCCGATCACGAAAACATCGATCGTTGCTCGTAGGCACGCCTCGTCAGTCGGCCAGATAAGCAAACACGGCCGTCGCCGAACGGACATGAACGGATACGTAATCCTCAGATATATATTTGTGTACACCGGTATATCTAGTGTATTTCCCTGTGCACGTTCATTTTACGCTGACCTGAACAGCTACTATACAACTGTTCTTGTTTTGTGAAGTATGGCCTTTTTAATGAGAAGAACACTAGAGGGGTAACACTAATGAGACGTTCACTGTCGCTTGAAGCAGGACAAGCAGGAAAACTGCTGTCACAGTCGCGCACGCAGGGTATAGAGGTCCCAGCCTACGTGCGTATCCACCCGTGCAGCACACCAAACATAGCATCCAACATATACATACAAACACACACACAAACAAACAAACACAAACTTGTGATGTGTGAGAATCATGACGGTGGACGAGAACAACAAGGAAGGGCTGTTGTGTCCCGGTGCAGTCGGCCGGTGGGGCCGGTTAAACAACGGCGTGGATCCCAGAGAGGAACGATACCATCGGGAGCTGGGGAAGCTCAAGGGGCAAAGCCGGGTCCAAAGGCAACCACCAATGCCCTTGGCGAGTGCACTAGCCACTGCTGGCAGCGCTTGGTCGTCTCGCCTGACAGCCATCTGCCGAGCTGCTTCCGATAGCCGGAACCGCAGCAGCAAACGCTAAAAAGGAGAGAGACTACACGAACACCCCAAACCTTCTGAATCCCACTCCACTCCACCCTGCCCTATGTTCCAGGTATGGAGAGACGTCCTAAAAGGCGGATAGACCCCCCTGCGGGCAGGCAATGACCCAATGGGTATACTATACAGCCACGTTGTTCTCAGTCGTCTGTTGGCCGAAATGTGTCCTTGTTTGATGCCTTCCTGCAGGGGAGTTGTCCGTTGAGCTATATATGATCATACGGTTGGGTTCTTCTGCCGCTACCGATCCTATTGACACACAGCATAACCAGTAGCGAACTAGAGGGCTGCCCCTAGCGTTCCAACGACGTGAGGGACTCATTGATGACGCTATTTCGTGGTCATGCTCAAGCGGTCAGGCAATCAGGCGGCGATCGACGGGCAGCACATTGCAACAGCGGACGAGGAAGGGTGAGTGAAGGAGGCTGCGAGACAGAGCTAAGTCCGTCGCCAGAGGCGGGAAATTCTCAACACTTCCAGTTACGAGAGTGCTGTTGGGCAGGACCCCCCCGAGCGGGCCTTGAATAAGGACTAGATAGCGTGTCATTGCCTCCCTCCCTCGTTCAGCAGCCGCAACATCAGCCTTCCACAGTTCTAGTCTGTCTCACGAGGTTCTCCACGTCTCTGCCACCCCATACGATTACCATACCTCAATCGCGCTCACTACATGCCAACATCCATGCAGTGCAAGCGGGCTTTGACGTACTCTCTTACCCCTTTTACCAACAATCATATTGGCCGGCGAGAGAGAAGAGAGACCAAGTCGACGGTGCTAGGTGTTGTTAGACTACGACGTACGATGTCAATACGATGCCCTGCTACAACTGCATGCAACTTCGCTTCCATGTCATTAGGCGACATACACAAGGCAGGGCTTGTAACGATCGGCGTCTTCGAGGGGAACCATTGTCTATGACTACGCTCGTGCGTCCGCGCCGAGTTGACGACGTGAGTTTCACTTTCGACGTGCAAATGCCGACGGCTATAACGAATATACACCTGAACAGTCACCGAAAATGACCCCGCTCGTTGCTGCCATATCGACCACGGGGCGTGGCGGCATTCCAAAAGGTATCGACCCATTTTCGAGCTGGTGTTTACGAGTGGGGACAGAGCAATCGATGTTTTGCCATTGTTCGTTTCTATTATTCATATTACTTCCTGAAGTGGAAGCAGCATATCATAATAATCAGCTAGACATCCTTAGCTTTCTTGCTCTGACTGGTTGTCTTATAGACGACAGGTCGAATGCTAGAGCCTTTTGTGGAACGCACTGGAAGAAGTAACAACTGTAGATGCTGAATAATTTCGTCTATTATATTATTCCTATTCATGGGGAGACTGCTGGACTGGTCGGCACACAAATGACAGACAAATTGCACCATTCGCTGCTATTGCTGCAAGTGATCAATGTCACTCAGTCGAAGGAGAATGTGGTTAAGCGGGAGTCTGACATCTGGCGGCCTTCCCACATGGAAGCCCCCGAAGTGTGTAGTCATGCAGGAATATTTTTGCTAGGTCGCTGACTAGCTAGCAACAATGGGATATCGATAGAACTGCCACGTATTTCTTGCACCACTTCTCTAGTTTTTTCATCACAAATCTTAATGCAGTCCATAGACAGTAATCGGCGATCAGGACGGCTGAGACTCTGGCTGTAAAAAGCCAGAGTCAGCAGGTTCAAGTCCTGCTGAGTGATGAGGACATATAAAAGACCTTGGGCATTGTAAAATTGCAGTTCCTTTAACGAGCCAATAAAGCTTTACCTGCAGCTTTACCAGCTGATATTACTACCTCGACGTTGTGTCGAACGTCCACGATCAGGCTACGAATGAGCGAGTTTCGGTTTCGGCCTCCACCATATTGTCCACCAAACCTAGCGATGGTAGTGTGAAAGGCATGCCACTCTTGGTAAAAGTACTTCGTCGTAGACTAACTCGTGTTTGGTGCACCAACTGAAGGACAGAAATCGCTTAGCTCTAACGAGTTTTGCTCTTCTCTTCCGGTCAAATTTGGCCTCCCGGTTGATGACTCGATGACGGGCGGCGCAAAATAGCGAGTTCTGCCGCTTTAGGAGGGGCACACATGGTGACTGGGACTAAAGGGGGAGTGTTCCCGTTTCACGTGCCATATCGCATGTCGGTTAGCTGCTCAGCTCGCATGTCTAGTCCCTATCCCCCGTGGCCAGAGAGAGAGAGAGAAGCATCGGTGGAGCGATCCGCTCCTGAAGGCCGTCGACTCCAACCCTTCAAGGCTTGCAAAGAGCGCCAACGGCGGCGGTAGCTTCCTGTCCTAAGGCCTTCTCATCAGTGGGGCCCGTCGCGTCAACGAACGTTCCGAGGCCTCAAAATCGCGAAGGCGCGATGAGCTGGCGTACAAGGGCAAAGCGGCTAGCTGAGGACAAGCGGGCTGCAATGGGAAAAATGCACTAGGGGCTTTACCGGCTAACTTCGAATACTGACGACTAAACGCTCTGTGTGCTTTCTTCAATTTCATCAAATTCATCATTTTACTCTTCGGGAGATAGACGGTACTAAGACAGAGGCGAAGGATGGCGAAATGAGCACTTCTGGTGGGGCTCCGGTCGACCGTCAACTTTAACCGACTTCGGCCGCCCTTTGAAGTGATCTCAACCGCTCAATTCTCGAGACGATTCGAAAGGAGGGCCACCCTCTCTACATAACGATATCTTCTATTTTGCCGAACTGGCGTGAAAATTACGACCTGCCACAATCATCCACTGTCGAGGCCGCTACGATGTCTTTGCTCTATCGGCATCCTTCTGCTTCGTGGCTCTTCTTTTCCAAGAAGTCATTGATCGAGCGGCTTTCGCGGCACAAGGCCTGCCGCCACCGCTGCCCCGATGTTGGTTGTACGCGTCGAAATATTAGTTAGACGCTGCACTCCATCCAGGTCAGGTGAAGGGAGCTTGCTATGAGCGTGGTTCCCACTGCCGCAACTGCACCGCAGTCCGCACTACTCACTGCTTAAATTCGATTCTTTCGATTTGAAAAGCAGGAGGAGACCTAAGTACAATCCCAGCATCACCGGTGTCTGAGTTGACCCCCGCCCCCCGCTACCCCACGATAACCCCATATATTCCCCTCACCGAGGTGGGTGTCCGCAATGACAGCGTCGCCTAAGTTCGAAGTCGACGACAGGGGATTTCTCATCTGCCGATGGACTACCGAATACGAAAGCCAGCCACGGCGGAGTCATCCGTACTATCCATCTGCTGTAGTCTGGACGGGGAGAAGAGAGGGGATTAAGCTCCCAAGATCTTTGCTGTCGGTTTTCTTCGTCTCGAATCTCGTCGGATCCTGCCCGAATTCCGAATTCCGTATCTCAAAGCAACGCGGCAATGTCAAAGGTGACCGAGACAGTCGACGCGACTCACCGTTCTACGTGCACACTCGTTGGCACCACCTAACCTAAACCTGACCTAGCTCACGCGTACCAGCCGCACGCCCCCACAATCCCGCACGGCAGCGCTTCGCCGCTTTGCTGTGTGAAGAGGCCTTCGGGCGCTGAGAATCGAAGCCATTCCGGCGTAAAATTGTCCAGAGGATTCCTGTGGCGGCGACGCCGGAGAGGGAGAGAGAGAGAGAGAGAGAAAGATACAGGCTGTCGGAGTGACGGCGCTGTCACGTCTGACTTCGTGGTAACTTCACCCGTACGGTTGCCGCCAGAGCATTTGGCGGTTTGGAGAGGCCGACCTTTCCAGGGATTCATCGTTGCCCGATTGGAACCAGTCACACAGGCGACTACTAAAAATCCATTACGTTATACAAGTATAATACATGCGACTACTGATACACAAGAGTAGCTAGTCCTAAGTTTTCCAATCCCAAAGAGATGCGCACAATCAGTCTGCGTATATACCACGTATACGCACACGCACGCACATACGTCGAAAACGACCAGATAAACCACACTCAATTCAAGCACGATTTGATTAGCTGATCCGCCGATAGCGCGCAGATTGTCGCCCTTAAGGACAGCTCGTATGAGGATTTTATTTTCCCCTTTCCTCCTCGGCCGCGCATATTACCTCTGTATAGCAATCTTCACACCTTCGTCAATGGGCCCGTAACATTTATATAACTCAATCGATTCACCTCATTTTATGCAAGCAGGCTTCCGTGCAAGCAGTAGTCGCATGCGTGACTAACTAGCTATTGGCTTGTTCAGCCTTGTGGGTGAAACCGAATTGAGAGTCTAGCCTTTCCTCTTCATGGGTCAAAGGATATCTATCACCCATCGTTTCGGAGGGAACTGCTCCCCAGGCAGGCGGCAGCGCGTGCTCGCTCGTTCCTCTTCTGCGCCAGTTGCTGCTGGGCATAATATTGAAAGCACACTCTCGGACAAGGTCGACTTTCAAGCTCTGAGGCGTAACATTAATTTATTGGCATTATCATCGACGAACGAGCCGGCCACGGAGGGGCTTGCTTTTCCGGCCGCAAATAGCGAGCAGGAGGTGGCTCGGCGACGGCGTTGTCGGTGCTCTCAGATTTTTGCAAGTATACCCAGAACACAGGCATTGTTCTACAGGTATTGTAGAACAATAACAATAATAATAACTCCCTTCTCTTGTGAAACTAGAGCAAGAGATGTTGGAGGACGTCGGTCCCACCCAAAGCTCTAGATGTCTCTTGTTATGTATCTGTCCTCAACTATGTAAGAATGCACTGGTCATATTTAAATCATTGTCAAAGATAAGGGATGTTTTGTGCATCGATTGATTGAACAGCTCGGTACGTCTATCGGTTTATTCATACTCGAAGTTTGGCGCCGCTATTATCAAAAAAGACAGCGGAACTCCCGTCATTCAATCAAACTATCGAGTATCTTTCTCTATTACCGAATCCTTAAGTCCGAAATTTAGTTCTGTGTGGTCTGACTCAACGCTCCAGTGGACCTATGTATAATAATTGCTTGCGCATTTTTAGCGATTCATTTAGTTAGCTACCCTCAAAATGGCATCGCAACGAGATTTGTTCGCTGGCTACAGTCTGGATTTGCTCAAAATATAAAAATGGTCAAGCTTTGCGAGGCGCAAAAACAATTTGAAATAATTTCATAATGATCGACAACCATGACTTGGGCAATTTTTGTAGATTAAAGCACTCCAGTGTGATACAGTGAAGAGAAGGCAATACTGCGCATGAAAGCATATGAGAGACTACTGTAGCCTACTAGGGAATACTAGAATTGTCAGGTCTTTCTGTTAAATAAAGCGATCCGTTTCTTTTTGGCGAAAGTAATAAATGCATTTGTATGTGAATAAGTGGACGAAGAAGAGAGAAGAAGGCTTTCCGAATCTTCGAAGGAATATTTTCGAGATCACGAATGCGAGAACATGGGGGGGCGGCGGCGGCGGCGGCGGTGGCGGCAGGCCGCTAAACGGTGCCCCAGATGAGAGCAATGGACCATACGACCTCGGAGGCCCCACCAGCGTCACGGATGATCAGCCCTTCACATCAAATAAATAAAATTATGGCCTTAAGAAACCCATCCTCGTATTCTCGACGGCACTTGGAGAACGAGACAGACGGCAACGATTCAGATAAATGAAAAAAAAATCCTTAAACTGTTGCGTAATATAATGACGAAATTCGTCTTTTTTCGCGCATGATTGTTGTTGTTAACTATCTAATATGATATAATGTATGTCTGCTTGATGAAACTGATTGCTTATCTTTTTTTAAGCCCGAAACCGAGAGTGTCCCGACCTGGACTAAAACAATTAACATTTAACTAGCCTCGTTGTAGTTATGATCGTGGCGAAAACATGTGAACGTAAAGGACCACGAGCGCAATCGAACGATGAAAAGGTCTTTGTTAAAAAATTACATTGCTAATTAACATTAAAACCCCAAAGAGTGTTCCAGGCCCAGTTTACGTTGTAGGTAATGTTTGTAGAATGGTTGACGATGAACAATGTAAAATAGATACATGGTAAGCATCATATACGCAAGCATGTCATATGATGCTCACTGTGTATAAAGCACCTCGTCTTCTCGCTGAATAGTCGCCACGAGATCGCCTACCGGCACTTATCCATTGAGGAATATCGGAATTATTTGTTGGCCCGGCAGGCAGTGAACGCGAACGTCACCATCAGGACCGTACTTCTTGCCAGGCTCGTCGGTGAAGATCTCGACGAGCACTTTTGAAAACAGCACTCCCCTAGAGGGCGACCATCAAGAAGGCTGCTGTCCAGCACCCAGCGGGACTGAGCGGCGAACGCTATCAGTGGACACAATGAAAACGGACCTTTGGGGATTGATGGCCCAACAGACCCCTTTCTGAACTTTAAGCAGAAGGACACTGTAAGTGCCCAGCGTTGAGCTCGAGTGACAGCGACCAACATTCGACGCCGTGGCTTTTTCGCACAGCGATTTTAATCCGAGGCAAGGGTTACGAAGATACACGACCCTTAGCATAGTACAAATCCCATTAGCGCGTAACGTCACAGCAAAAATGTATGCCTCTGCCACTAAAAGACAACAAAAAAATTACTCACATTGAGTCTAGTAAGCAGCGTCTTACTTCCTCAAGGCAACATGTTACGAAGAGCGTATATTCATTGGGGGCGAGCATGTTGCCAAGGGCGACTCATGAAGCGCTGCATCCCATTGACAAAAAAAGGACTAGTCGAATTTGATATACTATCAACGGTGTCGTCGGCCAATGTCGGGCATGTACGGGCATAGCACATAGTCTGTCGTTGCCATTTCTTAAAATAACTGTGTAATATGTCATTTATTGAAATGACCCACTTACGATAACTCTATCAGATGACGTTCAGACATGTCGTTAGGCGTCAACAGTGATAGATGATTGGCCGACTAATATAACAACTTGCATAATCTGCATAGCCACAGCTTCGCCACGAAGTGCATAGCTAGGCATGGGCCTTTCAATGCAGATCACCAGCAAGACCCGTGTGCCGGCCAGTCGGGAGCATTACCCGTGTGGTCCTGCGCAGACTTGCATGGTGTCTGTTATAATACTGATAGCCTCTCAATCTGTCAATATTATTGACTTGGGGGCGGGGCCAGATAGAGCCAGGTGCCACACGACGTCAGCATGTATCCCACGATGTACACATATCGTACGCAACTGCAGCTGCATAATATCGTCAAGTCTTCAGGACGCTTAGGCTGCTTCGGCTACGCTACATCGGCGCGTTATATTTTGGGTTTCAGTTTTGGAGAGCGTCAAAAAATGCCCTGAGAGAACTGTCCGGTGTTCAGCTCGGTGTTCGAGGCGAGCGCGTTCTTCTCGTGGACAACGAGTTACGATCAGCAAAAGCGACTTCCCCATTTCTGATGATCCTCATAGCACCGTCACATATTCCTGCCCGCCTTTTTATATCCTTAACTGTTCACTGTCCTGTTAACTACGACATTAAGCATTGAACACCACGAGGCTACAATAGCTGAGCACATTCCATCAAACAAATAGAAGTGTGTATAAAGGTCAGAGGATCGGAACGACGAATAACTGCATAGTCCCCTTTCGTGCAGGGGTCCTCACAAGTGCTGGCAACGCCTCTCACGGTATTCACATTTACACATATCTACTATGACATATATGGAGCTAACAGCGAATATAACGACCACAAGGACACTGAGTCAAGAATCGACCGGGTTTCTTGCATCTCTATCATTGAATAGTGGAGGGCTGTATTTCTTGTTCCATTGTGAGTTTCTCCATGAATGTCATGTTGACAGACGAAAACGAACGGACCATCGACCGCATGCGCGTTGCTGTATGCCCCGAGCAATTATCGACACAATTGGAGAAAACGCCGGGGTGCATTTGCGGTCGAGGAGCGAACGCGTTTTAGCACTGGTGACTTTAGTGCGGCGGGCAAATGGTAAGTTCGTACGAGCGAAACATGTCGGCTACGAGCCTCCAACTTTCGACATTGTTTGTCTGGGGCGTCCCCACATCGGCATCGATCTACTTGGATCGAGATGGAAGTCTACCGGCGAAACCGCGCGAGGGTCTGCGTCACTCGTTTGCACAATGTTTTTTTTGTAAGCAGATGAACACACTTTGCTTGGATGGATCCATACACATAAGTTTGTATGGATACCTGTACACTTGATGTGTTGTCCTCAGGGTGACAGGCGGTTGTGTCTATCGAATTGTTGGTGGTGCTCTTTATAGCAGAGCGCCCGCGAGAGAGGGAGAGAATGTAGAAAGACGGATAACAGTACAATCTTTGAATTGTTATTATTAGAGTAAGACGAAAAACTAACCTGATATTACAGCATTATAAGGGCAGCACTTGGGACACATTGTGTAACTTGGAAGATTTTTAACTACACGTAGTTTGGAAAGATTGTGGCAACCCTTATGACTGCTGAGGTGGCATTGGACAACTCAGCGTCACAGATTTTCAACGGAGTCCTGACAAGCTACTGATCATTGCAATGGTGAGAACAAATTGCGCGAAATAGAATTGAAAATGACCCAAGTTAGTTCACGTTGACGCCCATCTGACGTTACAAAAACTACTATATTTTTTTAGAAAAATTATTGTTTGAATATATATATATAATATAAATAGGTTCATTTACAGGAAAAATATGTGCCCAATTGGAAGGCGCACACGAATGCACCACTAGGCCAACGGGCTTGACGTAACTGTGTCCGACTAGACAATTCAAATTTCGGTGTATTTGCGGTTTGCAGTGATCGCTTCGTGGCTTCGACCACCGGACGATCACGAAGATTAGCTTGGACACTTGCCAGATCAAGATACGTTGACATGCTGAATACAGAAGAACATGCCAGCCTACTGACAGCGCACACAACAGTTCACAACGAGCTTATAGCCGATCGGCAGTATTTTTAGCAGATTGTCTGGGATGGATCGAAACGCATTCCCCGCCAATCGAGTGACACAATCCGGATGACATTGTCAACTGCCTCTGACCGGCAACACGTTCCGAGCTTGATTGGCACTTCTATACCAATATCTATTCAGATTCACATATATGATAAGCATGTTTTATTTTCCACGCATTGCAGAACCGCTTCTATCAGAAGCGACGGTTCGAAGACGCATTCATCGTACCCGGGTAGCGCACGAGGGCATGGTACATACAATTATAACGCCCTTCATCTATTGCCAAATTCTGCGCCGCTGTCATTTTAAGAGGTAATGCGAGTGCAAAACATATAATAAATTTCTTTGGACATTTCAGGTAGGTTATTTATAGTAGACCTTTTTTTTCCAGGATGAGACATGGGGTAACTTTAGACCGCATAGGATCACTTGATTGTTCACTTGATGGAGGGGTTGGTTAACACTATTGATATTGGCTGTAGTTACGTCCGTATGCCAATGGGTTACTTCTTAATATGAATCAATTTACAAGCAAGCCAATAGACCATCAATGTCATCTGACAAGTTGCACCGCTTGAGCACTGAGCAGAGTGTTTCTCGTTCTTACTCCTTAGGTCTGCTTAGCTGTTCGATGATATTGAAGATTCTAGATTCATTCAGATTTTCTATTTCCGTTGTGATTATCTGTACAGACTATCCGAGTTCAACCAACTCAATATCCTTCCGAGCTCGAAGCCTAAGGCAAGGCCAGACGTATTGAGTCAATATCGGGGTCAAGAGTATAGTTGCCGCGACCGAAAGTTCACAGGGGTGGCAATTTTATGGTCGGCCGAGGGGCGGCATTATGAGAAATACGTAGCCTGTCAACTAATGAAATGTCGAGCTAGCGTCTACCTGACCCGGCTCCCTTGGGGGTATTTGTACAATACCAATGACTTAAATCTAATAATGGCGATCAATTCGTGGCACAAGCAAAAGCAATCTTTGCGGAACGTTTAGGAGCACTCGAGGAAATATTGGCTGCAATCTTCTTGATATGTAACTTTATCATTATGCCTTAACAAGCGAGTTAGCACCTCCAACAGGCCAAGTTAGAGCTACAATCCAGTGATAATCGTTTCAGCCTGCTACATATTCGTGTTCCATAGCGATCCTATGAAGGTCGAGGTTCCGAGTCGAAAAAGGTGCATTGTCGATATCTGCTTTACCACTCTCTTTGCAAAGGTTGGCAAAACGTAGCTCAAGTCGCTTGGGACACCTGAAAAATGTATGTTAGCTGAAAGAACAATCTGGGAGTGATTGGCAATGTTCGAAGATGGCAATTTGATCTCTCAACGCGGTCTTATGTGGTCATCTTTGCACATAATGATCACGGCGGAGGAGAAATGGTGTTTATACGTTAATATTTCGTAACAGAAGGAGTGGCTAGCTCCAGCTCGCACTGTCAAGCCCAGACCTAAGCAAGAATTTAGCTCAAAAATGATTATATCGGTGTATGGTGAGACTATAAAGGCATTATTCACTGAGAAATGCTTCAGACAGTGACCACAGTTGCTTAGCACCTGTACGTGGCTCAATTGAACCGAATCGAAGCTTTTTGACGATAATAGCGCGCCGCGTATGTCACAGAGCTCGTCTTCAATGGTTGGAATCGAAAGTCCACCTGCATCTCAGCTCCGTATTCTCCAAATCCTGCTCCAGCAAGTTATCACCTTTTCCGCTCATTGTCTAACCGTATAAGTGACGAGACGTTAAAGATCGAGCAAGGTCTTAAAACTAGTTATAAACTTCTTCGACGGCAAACTGCGTTGGCGAAGGATTTTTCTCTTTGAACGATTTTCTAGAGTTCTCAAATACGCAGAAACTTATATATATATATATATATATATATATATATATGACCTGTAGCTACCTATGCGTAGACTAAAATCCCCACGTTGTATCCCGTGATGGCCGAGACGGCAACGAAGGATCCCGTTACAAACGTGAATATGGTTACACCCGTTTGATGGACGGGAAACAGGTGATCAAAGTGTCTTCATCAAGATTTATGATCGTCGTTATTTATTATATCTATTATTCAGATAGAGAGACATCATTTCTTAATCTGCTAACCCACGGCACCTCGTCAGAGCATGCGCAGCACCACTGCAGATTAAGATGTTAGACCTACCGGCAATACGAAGATTATATGTTCATGATTACACGGTGGCCGATGTGTCGAACTCTCACCTGGAACGAGATACAACTATTAGCGACAATCGACTCGGCAAACGGCACAGGGTGCGTAAAGTGCAATACTCTACCGCTATAAAGAGATCTACTTCACGCGGGCACGAAGGACATTCGACAACCTTATAATAGCATTTAGGGATTCATGCAATGTCGCGTGACTGTTGTATATGGGCGTGTGTGGGTTGAAAATGAGATCGTTCAATATCCGTTAGTATTATGGCATCGTGCATACATGCCACAATGCAGCGCTACCCTATACAACGTTCACATCACACGGTAACCATCAAAGAGAAACAATTTTTAGTCGTTTATTATTATCAGCACGAAAAAGATGGGCTTCTGGGCATGATGCCAGCCTCTTCTAATAGTGATGTGTATATACGCATATTACATCTCATAATAATATGCATATACATTCACACAACAACATCCCATAATGTCACGTAAAATTCGCCCGTGGGGATAACCAATAATGTTCTTTAAGCCTTGTCCCTCTACCGATTTTATCGCTGGAACAGGTTGGATGTGCGACTTTTGTAAGCAAAACACAGATTTCCTTATAATGTTGTTTTATTAGGCGGGACTGAGGAAGACTAAGCTTGTGGTACTGACTGGCAAACGCGTTGACTTCGAGAAGATCGTCAATATGGATCTCTTTACAGCTGGTCAATATAAATACCTGATCCATTAACCGGCGAGGCGAGACGGTGGTCACATATGGCTTAAGAGGCCACTCGTTTGAGCAGTAGAAATTTTCAAGGCTGTACATCGGTTTTTTTCTTTAATTCGCTTTTGCCAGCGTGAGCTGGAATATAGTACAGATTATCTGCGGACCAGCTGAGGGTCGTCGTGGGGTCAAGGCTGCTCTAACCCATGTCGTTCTATTCTCAAGAGCGTTATTACTCTGTGGTGCTTCCGTAGAACGAACGTTTAACTTGGCCAGGTTAGACGTACCCATAGAAAATGCCAACCAGTGACACACGGATAGTAAGGCAACACTAAAATTAGCCTCTCGAGACCTGCAACGTCGAGTGTCTGAAAATAGCAGTTTTCCCTTCGAAGTTAGTGGGCGACGAAGCTCTTTTTTCATAACACATACCAAAAACCGATAGGACCTTAAAGCCTAGCTTGTAAAGGCAACTCTGTCTCCACAACAAATCTGCCAACTCGTTCTGATCTTGAATGAGGATGATGACGAGAGCGGGGAACGGTAGCGAAAATTACACTGTCAGCCATGGCCTACGCCATTTAATTGATTTCATTTTTCGAAAGGTGATTTTGCATCTCTTATTTTGTCATTGTCTCTAGTAGAAATTCGACTTCGGCAGCAATGGTTAGCGAACTTGAAGGTTCATTAACCTAGCGAAACCTTCGCTGAGTTACGAGACTAAGAGAGTGACAGCGGGAAAGTGTACTAAGGTGAAACGAGAGGGCATTGAGAAAACGAATCACTTGTGCTGTTTTGCCTAAAT